>CM069305.1:33341666-34588333 GCA_035609425.1 Epinephelus awoara
TAAAAGTGTCATTTTGAACAATGAGGTATGGGGAAGTGGAACAAATTGGAGGCCGGATTCGGAACATGGGGAGGGAGGGGAGGCGGCGTGCAGTGAGGAGAGGTTGGAGAGTGGAGGAGGAGAGAAAGAGAGAAGGGGGAGGTTGTTCATTTGCATTGTGACACTACGAGAGAGGAAGTGAGGAGAGTCCATTTCTTGGTTGTGATGCTCCTGAAGAGCAGGCGCAGTGTGTATTTGTTTATATGTGTTGGTCTCCATTGAGGCTGCAACTAACAATTATTTTTGTAATCGATTAATCTATCACTTTAATTCCTGATTCTCAGGATGCTTTGAGACCTAGAGTCGTCTCCTTTGGTGTGAATCAGGGACTAATTTTGTTCCAAAGTTGTATAATTGTCTAGAGTTGGTTCGTGTTCTCACGACAGCATTTACAAGCGGACCAGATCAAATGCCTTGTGTGAGAAAGCTGCTCTTGATTGGTCAGAATTTCCATGTGGGAAAAATCCAGGAAGTACAGCAAACGTTGAAGAAGAGCACACTTGCAAGATAAATGTGACACTTTCTGCAACAGTGAAGGAAGAATCCAAAACCAGAAAACATTCTTGATGAATTCAAGTCATTGGGGACCACATATAACAACTGCAAAACTATATCAAAACATCACTTTACAAACCTCACACAACTCTTGCTGTATAATTCAAGTCTCATTTGTCCAGTCGTATGAGTACTTCCCAAACAGACACCCCTTTGGGAACGGAAAGCTAACGTAAAACTTGGGGAAGATTTGACTGAGTACAGTAGACCTACAGTCTACCTTATGTTTTGTGGCAAAACATGGAATTCAGTGCCTTGCCACGGCGACACCGTTCGATGGAAACTCAAAAGCTTCACAGTTTAGCATCGCCAACGTGTTTAGATTGTACTGCCCAAATTTGAAGTCGATCCAGCAAAATTTCTAGCAGGAATTTGTAAATGCATCCCGCCTGGGAATGGGAAAAAAATGCTAAGAAAAATGTTAGCTGACTTCGCGTTGGGTTAAGGGTACGGCTCCAAGACACTTTTTTAAAGTCTTGAGATGTTTCATGTGCCTCCCAGTTTTTGTTACTCAAGGTGAAAAGTACCGAGGTGGCTGCTTCACCAAATTTTCTAGGGGGTGCTATTGAGCCACTTTTCACACCCAAGTACAAAGCCCATAAGATATTGAAATTTTTGATCAGTTCCGATGCAGGTGGATAGTTTTGTGGGTTTTAAGCATCTTGACCTCCTCAAAAATTAGATTCCTTTTGTGAAATAATAATAAAAAACGCAATGATTTCAATAAGATCCTCACACCTCTCTCTGTGTCCAGTGAGGTAAAATTACTGTTTTTGTCAACGGCTCTGAAGGGAGCTTTGAGAAGTTTTACTCTGTGCTCAGTTTTAAATAGTAAGACTTGAGCAAAAATTCAAGGGTTTAGAAAGGGTTTAGTAAATTATTCCTTTAGGATTTTTCATTTGACAAAAGTCGCACACAGATATTTAGTTTACTTAGAATAGTTTACAACACTTTTATTAAGCAGATACTGTAAAGGCTTTAAAATATTACCTATGATTAAATAACCAGCATCTTTCAAGTCTCTGTGAGCGTTATATCACTCCTTAAATGAATGGAAACCAGCGGCTGCCTGGAAAGTCGAATGGAAATCAATCTGAGAATTTATGGTGTGGTGCAGAAATTGGCCAGCAGCGACGTAAAGCACACGCACAGCATGTACAGTATGCACAATTTGTTGCTAATGGGCTAAAACATGAACACCACTCGTATGGTTCTTTAACCTCTCCAGTAACACAGTGCTGCTGCTGCTGCTGCTGCTGGTTTGATATACAGAACTATACTGGATCTTTAAAGGGTTCAGATACATCACTTAATATGAGGAGCAAAAAGGAATTTACAGTGTTTTTTTGTTTGTTTGTTTTTTACTTTAAAGAGGACTGGTTATCCTTTTTTTAGGTTTATACTTTTATTTTGAGCTTCCCCTTGAACATGTTTACATGCTTTAATGTTCAAAAAAACACTTTTTTTTTTCTCAAACTGGCCCACCTTGTTTTACCCTCTGTCTGAGACGCTCCACTGTAGCGCCTGTTTCTTTAAACCTCTTGTACTCCACCCCCATTTTGTAGCAAAAACGCCTAAAATGACATAACCAAATTAAAATGACTGTAGCTTCTGAAGCACTCTGACTACATGCATGCATGAGGTCTTGCCAGAAAGAAAACTCCCTGAAGTTTCTTGTGAAAGTGTCAGAAACACTCTAGGTGATACATAAATAAAAAATTGAAGATTTTGCCTAAAATAAAATAAAAAATGTTTTTCAGGATGAATAACTGTCTGTGGCTTCATCTGAGCAGGTAAATGACACTGTGGGGCTGTAGGCACACTATCAATGAACATTTCTTTCAAATTTGAAGAAGACTGCTCAAAGTATGACCATTCTACAGTGTTTTTTCCATGAAAAGATCCAGGCGGAGCTCCAAATGACAAGTCGGTCACTCTGCTTCAAAAGAGTTATTATCAGTGATCAAACAACACTCAGCCAGCTTCAAACATTGTACCTTATTGAAATCAGGTGTGATTATGATAGCTGATGTTGTTTATGACACAGAAGCACCATAAAATATCACCAAATAAAGCCATATGAAACGTGAAAGTTATGATCCCACTTTCTAGACGGTATATCTCAGCCAACTTTTTTAACTTTTCCTGTCGAAAAACGGCATGACATGACTTGTCACCAAGTCAATGTTATTTTTGATTTATTTTTGTTATTTTTTGCTTCCTGAATCCGGCAATACCAAACATCACATGGTTTGATGAAGTAGTGCGCCTGGGAGATACCATTTAACAGAGGAGGAGGGGAGCAAGGATGTCGGCGTCCTGGTGGAGTTAAAGAGGTTAAAAAAGAACCATTGCTAGAATGAATATAGGCATTTTACATTTCTCTGTGTTACAGTAAGACAGTGGTTAACGTGTGGTGATGTTTAGTCATAAAAAAGAGTTGGTTAGAGTTTGGAAAAGATCATGTTTCGAGTTACAATACCTGCTTTTCGTGGCACCATCCTTACTGGAAAAATGCGACAGGTCACTGAAACACAACTGGTTTTGTTGTTTGTTGGTCTTGAACAGTGGTCTGCAGCTCGGCAGGCGTCTTGTCGCCAAGCTGTCGCACTAATATTTAATCTGAATGTGCTTCTACTATTTACCTTAATTTTGGTACATTGTGCTGTTCACATTGAAATGAATAAATACATTAGAATGAAACTTACTCCGATGTCTAGAAGCTGCTTGGTTTCTGTATCTGTAAAATTCTGAACTCAATGTTCACTTACCATCTTTTTTCCTGAGCTTTCAGCTGCACGACACAGGCCTCGTCATAGTTGTTATAGTCATGGATCTGTCGACATGCATTTGGTGTCATATCAGTCAAAACCTTTTGCATAAGATCGCGAGATATGTGTGAAAGAGTTGGGATTGTTTTGTTGGAAGGTTTGAAACCACAACACTGTTAAAGCTTTAAACACATCACAGAACTTTAAGGTCAAGGTTAGTATTCGTATAAAGTTAAGCATACAGCAGCGAGTCTGGAGGTTTGGATTATAACTTCAGGGAATAAATCCAGTCTGAAGAATCCTAAAACAAAAGCTTTAAATCAAATGTACAGTCTGTGTCAGACTACAGAGGATTAACAGTTTCCTTTCTATGTGTCTTGGAATGCAGTCGGCCCAATCAATATAACACCATATTTCTGTGAAGAGCTCTCGCTCTCAAGAATATTATGTTATGAAGTGTAATGACGGTGAATGGTTGCACAGCGTGTCTATTATGTTAAGGTCAAGGACTGTCTCAAGCGCTTCTACACAACTCAGGAGTGGGAGATGAACGGGGAGAATGAGAAGATGAGGAGACAGACAGAGGGGAAGTGGCGGAGTGAGGAGAAGGAGAAAAGACGGAGGGAGGAGAGAGACGGAGATGCTTCTTTGTCCTCTACTCTTTGTCGCTCACACCTCTTGGTTTTGTTTTTTTTCATGGACCGTAATAACTCACACCGCTCCGAGTCGACCCCCACCTGCTTCAGCGTGTGTCCACATGTGTGGTTGTGTGTGCATGTGTGTGAGTCATGTTACAGTCCAAATCTGTGTGTGTGCGTAAGTGGGGGGTGTATGCACCCTATGCATGCATTTCCAAATGGGTGTCTGACATATGCATGAGTGTGTGTGTGTGTGTGTGTGTGTGTGTGTGTAAGGGAGAAAGAGGGAAAGAGAGCATGCTGGGTAGGAGGTCAGCTCCATGGTGCATTCCTTCACACCCCATCAGCATCTGGATGAGAGGAGGAGGTGGAGGAGGAGGAGGAGGAGGAAAGAATGGATGGAAGGAGGGAAGGGTGTCTCAAGGGGGTTGGGGAGGAGCTCCCTCCTTCTCTTTCTTCCTCTCCCCTCCCTCAGAGGAAAAAAAAGACGAGGGGAGATGTTGGGAGGAGGAGGAGGGGGGTTGCAGAACAAGCGTCTGCCACGAGTTTAGCCCCTCGCCCACCACATTAAATGCACAGGGTTGCCTTGGTAACGGGAACGCCGCCATGGCAACACATGTAGTATAAGGCAGGTGCTGTCGCACTGTGAAGCCATTTGTTGAGAGACGGCGCAGGGATGGGGAGAGAGACGGAAAGAAGGAGTGAGGAAACGGAGAGAGAGCGGGGTAGAGGGAGGGGGGGGGGGTGAGATGGGCGGGGGGGCGGGGTGGTAGGGAAAACAGACAGGCTGTTAGCGCAGGAAAAATATGTTATCGCCGTGGCAACGCAATGTGGCAACTCTCCATGGCAACAGCAGGTGGCTCAGGGCTGAAATTTGCGTTCGCTGCTTTTGCTTTTTTTTTTTCCTTTGCCGTGTGTGTGTGTGCGTGTGTCGGTACAGTAAGTGTGTGTGCAGCTGTGCGTCGGTGTGTGTGTGTGTGTGTGTGTGTGTGTGTGTGTGAGTCCATCTCTCGCCTGCATCTGGTGAGGTGAGAGCCACATCACAAGTGCAGACGTCCAAATCCTCTCATTCAGCAGCTTAGCAGAACATAAAACAGGACTCGCATTACAAAGGAAACTCTCCTGATGAGTGGGAATGAGTGGGCTGCTTTTTTCAGAGTTCACAGCCGTCCCCCAGGTGTTTTCTGTCCTGTTTGTGTGTGTGGTATGTGTGCGTGTGCGTGTGTGTACATATGACCACGATGAATGTTGTCGGACACACAATGACTGTGTTTGAGGACAGCCTGTCTAGCCTCAGAGAGAAAGGAGCAGTCAGACGTGTTGTCTAATGGGGAGCTAAAGACCACTCAACCTGGAAAAGCTCTTACAGCCACTCTCTGTCCGTCTGTCTGTCCGTCTTTCTCCGTCACTTTTAAAATTACGTATTCACCAGCTGAACTGTGAGGTGAACACTGGTAAAGTGGGACAATGAGTAAAGTGGGACAGTTGAGCTTTATAGTTTTTATCTTCACATGTATATGCATCCATCACTAAATAATCAACGCCGACTTCATCAGTGGCAAATATGTGATTACAAAATAAAGGTTATATACTCACAAAATTCATGGTTAGGTTCAGTGCGATACAGCAAAAGGAAAAAAAATAGAAATGCCCGAGAAATGTCCTTGATTTTTAGAATTTTAAATGTATGCAAACTAACATAATTTGGGCTTTGTTTTTTGTACAAAGCAGGACTTACAGTCTGGTTAAAGCAGAATCAGAGATTTCTCTTCACACACATTTCACATGTTAAAAAACAGTTTCTGTGTCCAGCAGTTTAAGAGCCAGCTCGACGACACAATGTTTCTACGGACGTGAGAGCTCATAGTGTCAGTGTCATTTCTTTGCTCCGTCCAATAAATACATGAATAAATATCTCTGACAAATGCCACAATTATTTAAACACAAGCTAAACAAGCTAAGCTAATGTTAGCTTTGCCCTCTGCTGCGAGTGTGTGCTTTGTGCTAACCTTAGCTTCTGTTAGCTGCTGAATGAGAGGCTTAGCTGCAGCGGCTCTTGTTCCCTGGTTCAGAGGGTGTGTTTGCTGTGACTGTGTGCTGCTGGCTTGGTTGCTAACAAGAATTCACTCTGAATTCACAGCGAGACCAAAGTGGCTCCAAACTTTCTGGTCTGGTAATGGCGTCACTAGGTCACTAACCATCTTGCAGTGAGCTAGCTTAGAATATGGGGAGGCATTCTTCACTTGCACTGGCTGTACTGACGTGTCGACTAACCTAAACTGTTGAAAAAGCAGAAATAGAATTTAGCCTGTGAATTAATTGCTAGAAGAGATCAATTTATATGAAATAAATGAATCAAACCCATTGCAAAATATTGTGAGGGGGGTGCTGAGCGAAAAAAAAAGTCCAAAAAAAGTTAATAACTTACAGATTATGGCGAAAAGGTAGTTTCTTGCAACCCTAGAATTAAGATAAAAATATTCACAAATGAAAAAACACTTCTGGTTGCTGATAAGTAGTGTTTAACTTTTGATTTAACACTAAAAATTAAAACCCTTGGCGCGCACTGCAGCGCAAGGAGACAGATGCGCGACTCAGAGCAGGTCCCCAAAAAAACGGGAGGAAAAAAAAGGAATCCCGTGCCATCGAACTAAGCTTCGAAGCCTTGAATTTTTTGGGTCAGCCCTGGACGTTTCATATCCAAAAGGTCAAAGGTCAGCTTCACTGTGACATCATAATGTTCTGCATTAAACACCTTTCTGGCCATTACTCAGCGTCATATCTCAGGAACAGAAGGGGAGACATTTGGTCAGATCCTGAATTGGTGACTCTAATCTTGAAACTGTGCTGATTGTATAGATCTTGTGTGTGTGAAGCGTCCATGTTTTCACTGAAATGGATGGAAACTTGACTGGTTGGTGAAAGCATGCAACCATGAGGCGGTAATTCTAGTTGTTTGTGTATTCATTAGACCTGTGCTTAAATAACAATGTGTGTGAAGTGTCCCAGTTTGCCAGTAAAGGTGTCCCACTTTGACAGCAGCACTGAGTAAAATGTGGTTTTAGGTCACTATGTGTTTGAGGGAGATTCATCCATCCTGTCTTTAATCTGTCTTTATTTTTCTGTAAAGTGTCGTACAGCTCTTAAGCTATTTAGGATATTCTTGTATGAAGGGCTGAGACATTTGGATCATAATTAGAAATGGCGCAGAAGGTAAATTATCAGAAAGTGTCCCACTTCACCAGCATTCACACTATCTATTGTCTTCCTGCGTGTGCACACGTTTGAGTGAAGATGTCTCCGTCTGTGTGAGAAATGCCGTCATTACCTCCCTCATTAGTGGTGCAATGATCACCTAAACTGAGTCCCCGGCTTTGTGTGTTCCTGCGTGTGTGTGTGTCTTTGCAGCTTGAGTGTACGCGCGTCTGTCTTCCCCGCGCCTCGTGTGACATGAGCGCGCGTTAAATGTGTGTGCATTGATGATTTTTTTGGTTTGAATGTGTGTGAATGGACCAGTGGCAGGCGGCGGGGGTTTGTCATGAGAAATTACCCCCATGGACTACAGCGGCGAGGCTGTAATTCTCCGAGGTAATCACAGGGAATAATGGCAACAGTGGGACACCCGGGAATCTAATCACTATAATCAGAAGCACTGGCTTATGGGCTCAAATTCCTGCCTTGCTATCTGCCTCGTGATGAAGCCTGCTGGGCTGGTTGGCTGCTGCAACATGATCAAATGGTTGACCAGTTTTCTCTTTTCTTTCTCTCCCCCCCATCCCCCCCACATCCCTTCTTCTTCTTCTGTCCTCTCTAGTCCTCCATTGTGGTCGGGGAGTCCCCTCTTCAGAAAGAACGGAGGAGTTCTCCTACAAGGTACCGTTTCACCTCCGCAAGTCTTGTACTGTATGTGTGTGATCTCCCGCCTCTTTCTTTCTTTCTTTTCTTTCTCTCTGTCTCTCTCTCTGTCTCACCCTCTTCCTCCCCTCCCTCCCTCCCTCTACGGATGTGCCAACTCCAATCATCTCAATTCCAAATCCCTCTTTTTAGAAGCGCACCTTGAGAATACCGAGTGCTGAGTTCTGACACTTGGCTCGGCGCCAGAGGAGGAGAGCTTTTTCTACGGAGGCGTATTTGAAAGTTTAAAAAAAAAAAGAAAATTAAAAAAAAAAGTGATAGAGACACAGCGAGGGAGGGAGGGAGAGAAAGAGAGAAAGAAAAATCTCAGCTTCAGAATCAGAAGCTGGGGAGCAATCCCCTCGCCTCCTTTTCCTCTTTCAGCATACACTCCTTTACTCCCATACACCTCCATTACTCCCTCCTCCTCTTCCTCTTCCCCCCGACCTCCTCCCCGGTGGCTGGACGGCAGTTTAAATGGACATTCAATCCCAATCAGGGAGCACTCCGGGAGCTCGCTGGGCTGCCGAGTCCTAAATGGAGGGGGAAATGGATACATTAGGCGTCTGCGGCGCGCCCTCCATCGCCGCTGATAATGGAGTAGTAATGGTCAAGGAGCCGAGGTTGGAGAGAGTGTCTGAAAACCTGGACTCCCTCTAGACGCACACAATGTGAGAGTGATGTGTCTGAGCGGCTGGACGGACAGATGGATGGATGGATGGATGGATAGAGAGGGAGACAGCCAGGACTCGCAGTGCGCATGTGACAGGGCCGAGGCAGGAAAACTTTTTTAATGTGTTTTTGAAAGGAGAGAGGGTGCAGAATGGTCGGGCGTGACATTCGGAAGTTGTGACAGACAGCCAGAGGCAAAGACAAGGAAAAAGAGTAAAGGGTGGAGGGAGACGAGGGAGGAGGAGGAGGGAGGTGTAGACTGCCAGAGAGAGTGAGTTCAGGGCTGTTAGTGTCCTCCGTTATTACTTCCATCTCCCGTTCCCGGAGCTTTCAGAGCCGAGGTGGGCTGGAATCGGCCGCTCCCTGTGGCCCGGCTCCGGCTCAGGATGAGCACAAGGACGATGCCCGGCAGCCGTGTCCTTAATCCAACCCGTCACCCCAAAGTTCATCAGTCAGGAGCTGTAAATTATAGAGGATCTGGTCTAAGTGTTCCTATTTTATTTAAGCACTCTGGTCACCTGCTATCATTTAAGAGAATCCCTGTTTCAGTTGTATTCATTTAGAGAAGCTCCTCAGAGAGCTGTCAGCTGCAGAGGAGGGTGTTTCCAAGCTAATAGAAAAATGACCAGCTGGTAAATGTTTAATTGCAGCATCACAAGCACTTTGAATGTTTAATCATATATCGGGTCTGTTAAATTACATCTATTTACAAATGATTACCCTTCAGCTCTACTTCAATAGTAGAACACAGTTACCGGTTGTGTTTTTTTTTTTTGGTTAAGAGTTTTGTTTAATTGCAACCGAATAAAAAAATAACACTCAGACGATAAAGAAGTGGTCATATTTGGGCGAGAGGCTGGAGCTGTGGAGGAGCGGCTGAGAATCCAAGAACACTATCGGCAGTCACTTAAAGCATCCCTGCCCTTTATTATGCGTAACTTTAAGCCTTAATAAAATGTGGCTGATGAGTAATATAACAATTGGCTCGCTCTTGGAGCCAGCCTCCAGTGGACATTAGAGGAACTGCAGTTTTTGGTACTTCAGTGTTGGCTTCATTTTTATTGTTTGGTACTGACCCCTGCAAAAAAACACATCATCATCATTTTTATTCACATATTGTCAGTGAAAATTAAATGCAAAAACTTGTGAAATTAGGAAATTTTAACTTGTATCGCAGAATGATATTTTTGAATATTGTGCAGCCCTAGAGGAAAGTAACTAAGTGCATTTATGCCAGTACAGTTTTAAGGTACTTGTACTTTACTTGAGTGTTACTACATATTTAATCAGAATTAAGAGGGAAATGTTTTATTTTTTAATTAACTACATTTATTTTGCACTAACTTAGTCTGGTTAACTAAAGCTAAACTAACAACTAGGTGTGAACAAATTATCAGTGGTCAGTTTTAAAAGTGATCTTAAATAAAATAAAATAAAAAGTAAAGTCTTAAATGTTGTACCTGACTAAAATCTCCCATATTGTAAATAAAACAATTAAAATACCGAAACCAACAAAAGTGAACTAAAACCAAACACTTTTTAACAATAAACACAGATGGATACCAGCATTGTTAGATGTTAATATTTGCTTAAACTGAGTTTGTGACATCAGATGACCAAAGTTCAAGTCAGGACAAAATCCAATGCCAATGTCAATTTAATATAGAAATATTTTACATCACATTGTATAAACTGATCATACAGTGTGTTCTGACTCAAAGGAACTAGCTGTTAAGTAAATGTAGTGAGTAAAAAGTACAATATTTCCATCTGACATGTAGTGAGGTAGAAGAGGAGCATAGTAAGTTGCGTAAGTAGAAGTACCTCATATCTATATTTAAGGACTTGTAAATGTGTGTTGTTACTGTCCACAAATGCAAGATCTTCGTTAGTAATAGGTTTTTTTTTAAGCACAAAGGCATTTTCCTTTTTTTTTTTGTTACATTTCTTTCATCATCATCCAGATTTGACAACACAGAGCCACAGATGATTTTACAGCTGTGTTTGATGCTGATAGGCTCAGGTTGTTATTATAGGTGTCTGACAACATTATGGAAAGGATCCCTTCAGAGAAAGCCCTGAAATCAATTACTTACAGCTGCAGCTACGTTACGCTTGAAGATATGGAGATAGATATGGTGGGTCAGGTAGCTGCTTTAGCCTCAGATATACCTAGTCACCAAAATCACTACCGCTAAACCCACCAGACTCTATTTAAATAAACAGTGATTTTAGTGTGTATAGAGGCAGCATAATTTAATATCAAACTGGGTGAATTAATGGTTTATTTATAAGATGAAATAGATTTATTTATCATGCATGTTTTGTTTTATCATCCTGGTATTCTCTCAAACTATTTGTATGTTTTGTACCTGCCGTCTAGAAGGTGTCTGTCTGCCTGATTGAATATAGCAGCGTAAGATCCTTTTTGTTTCACCTGAAGAGGCCCCAAAATCGTCATCGCCAAACCCACCAGAGTCCATTTAAGTAAACAATTATTTTATCATTGTAAAACACACTTATTTTAAAGTCGACAGAGACAAAATAAAACTCTAAAAAGTTACTTTTCTCAGTAACGCATTACTTTTTGGTTTAAGTAACCGAGTTACTAACTGAGTTACTTTTTAATGAAGTAACTAGTAACAGTAACAGGTTACTATTTTTCAGTAACTAGCACAACCCTGGGTGTCAGACACTTTGGGGGAATTTACACTTTTGCGCTGAATCGATGCCGTACCTATGCCGTAGCTTGACGTGCACGTCCCCAAACTAGCTGCAGTGACGCAGACCTCCTGTCTGTTTTTGTAAGCTGAAACCATTTCCCTCAGTGGAAACAAAGCTTTTATTTACTTTAATTTCACAGATAAGAAACGTAAATTGTGAAGAGCCTCCACAAAATAGCATTCTAAGTCTTGTGTGTGATTGATCCTGGCTTTATATGAGCAGAGGAAATCTCCGCTAGTCACTAGGCTAATTTATACAATGTAAAATGCCATAGGCTTGTGCTAATAATGTTAGCATGTTGTATTTGTTTGGAAAACGTGTTTAGTATAAGACAGTTGTTTTGTCAGTGAACCTTGTGAGCTGTAATGGAGCTGAATTTTGTAACATTACCTTTGTTAAATGTTGCTGTTGTCCCTGGCTTCATATTAGAGGAGGAAAAGTCTGCTAGCTGATAGGCTAATTTGTACAATGTAAAATGCCATAGGCTTGTGCTAATAACATTAGCATGTTGTATTTGTGGGGAAAATGTGTCATGAAGACAAGTGTTTGTCTGTGAATGCTGCGAGTTATAGTGAAGCTGATTTGTTTACTTGTGTTTGAAACTGTCTCTATTAAGCCATGTTTAATATGTGTTTAATGTGTGTTTTGAATCAACTAAACTTTACAGCACTTCACAGTAACTGCAGAGTGACACACCACTGCACATGTATAAATGCTCACAACAGCGTAGGCTCTGCCACACAGGTATAAATCCCATTTTGTAATAACAATCTGAGCCTGTCAGTGGCAAAAACAAACACTTTTAGTGAATGTGAATTGACGGTGCATAATGCCCCGATTGGTTACACTGCAGCCTGTTTTGCAGCTGCTTGCTGCAGCACTCTCGCTCAATACTGGACCAGTTTTAAAAACTGTTGTTCCCATCAGTCACTTGGACAAATAAATATGGGAAAATAGGCTCCGGGTTGAAAAATAACAGAGTTACCCTTTAGGTTTTACAGTGTTGCTTTATTTTGTCTCCCCTGTGTAAGTCATAGCACATGTCAGTCAGCCTGCCTCTTAGACGCTCAGCTGGAGTGTCAGATAGACAAGCCAGTTAGCCATCCAGTTAATCTGCCAGCCCACCAGCAATACAGTCAGTCAGTCAGTCAGTCAGAGGACATTAGTATGCATCCTGCCCTCAGACTCTGTTCTCAGTTTAACTCACGGCAGCCGAGTAGGCAGATAGACAGGTGGGGGGTGTTTTGACTGAGCGAGAGGCCACTTTCAAACAGTTGCGTTCTCGAGCTCCGCTGGGAGTGACCTTTGAACCTTTGGACCGTGCAAGTGTGCGTCTGTGTGTATTTGGTGCTTCGCTCCTCTGCCGGCCGAGCAGAGACTGCAGCCTGCAGGGCCATGTGGAACTCATTTAACAGGAGAGCAGAGGAGGCTGAGTGCGTATACGGCACATGAGAGCGACGAGGGGAGGGAGGCTGAGGGCTCCGCTTGCCCTGGAAAACAGGCAGGCAGGGAGACGAGCGGCAGGCGAAGACGTAGGAAGCAGACAGAAAGGCAGAGCAGCTGACCAGACGTAGGAAAAAAGACAGACTAGAGGATATTTTCTCTCCAGGAAAAAGGCAGAGATGCAGACAGACACCTCGTCTCTTCTGTATTTACATTTTTTCTCCTCAGCTTGTCTTGCTACCAAGCTGAGTGTTTTTTTTATTGCTTTGAGCTTGTAAAATGTATTGCTCAATCTCAGTGAGTGAGGACGGGCTTCGGGAGCGCCGGCTGCTCTTTCCCCACTTAGTTTGTCACCTCATCTCCTTAGCATATGTCCCAGGCTTTTTTACCTGCAGGGACGGCGAGCACGCTCAGCTGGAGATATGAGTCACCACTATACATAGAATGACAGCGAGATCGATAGAGAGAGAAAGAAATCAACAAGAGGGGGACAGAATTAGAAAGACAAAGAGAAGCTGAGAAATTCAAACAGCAAAGCGAGGAGGTGCAGATCCACATAAGAGTCAGTGGTGTATGTGTGTGTATGTGTGTGTGTGTGTGTGTATCTAGGGTAAACAGTGGTGGTCAGGAGTGTGTCGCTGAGCTATGAGAGGCCATGTCAAACAGAGCTTGGTATTTCCTTTCCCCCCTTTTCTCTCGCTGCTTCTCTCTATCACTTTCTCTGCTGATGCATGATCTACCACTCTGTGGCATGTGGAAGGGGAGCCGTTGCTATGGCAACCCAAAGCCTGACTGGAGCGGCGAGGTGGGGAAGGAGGGGTGGGTGCACATCAACCGGGGGAGACCTAATGCACTGCCCACACACACACACACACACACACACACACACACACACGGCCATGCAGCGAGTGATCAAGATTACAAAAGAGACTCTGTGCAGGGACCTACTTATAAGGTTATGGAGAGCAGAGCTGGAGATATCAGGGGCAGAGCCACACTAACTGGAGTCAATAAGATTACTGTGGACACAGCCGGCCGGGGGAAGGCTGCAGAAACACACCAACAACGACAAACAGTCCTATCATAATTCATCTGTGTGTTACAACATGAAGCAAATATACGTTGTGGGAGTTTTTCTGGGGGGCCTCGCCATCACAACTTGTATATTTTAATGAGCCTGTGGTTCCTGGGGTGAATTAGATTTCTCCTCGTAACATCAATCACACATTTACTGAGATTTTAAAAAAAAGAAAAAGCTCAAGCTACAGTGCATCGATGCTAAAATGATTTTAGTATTCGCACCTTAACAAATGTGTCTGTGGCAGACAAAGCAAACAGCAGGTCATCATTTGCAAAATGCAAACTGACCCTGGAGATGAAAATGACAGCTGTTTTAGTGAACTGGGGTGTCTGTGGTGAGCAGCCAGGCCTGAGTAATGAGAGGCTTTTGGCTCAGACGTACACATACACTCCTCTGGTCCTCTCCTCTCTGCTCCTCTGCAACACAGACAGTAAAGGTAATAGATTTACAGCTGTTACAGAGTTGGAATCATACACACAGATCTCTCCTCTGCTCTTTAATGGTCCGTTCAGTATTTGTGGAAGTGGTCAGGCAGCAGGAAACCAAAGTCAAGGCTTTGACCTTGGTTGAAAATCTGAAGCTGCCGAAGAAACAAACTGTTTGTGGTGCTCGGTGTTTGTTTGAGAGATGCAGCGATTTATTGGCATTGGCCGATATTTGCCTCGTTGACTGTAATCGACCTGTCTTCAAATTAGGTAACATTTACTGATGGCAGTGGCCGATGTGTTTCTGTTATCTCACATCAGTTTTGCCAAGCTAATGTTAGCATGTTGTATTTGTTTGGAAAACGTGTTCAGCATAAGACAGGTATAGTCTGTATTTGTCTGTATCATACAGACACTATAGTTCATATGAGTAGAGGCAATCTGTGCTAGCTGCTAGGCTAATTTATGCAATGGAAAATGCCATAGGCTTGTGCTAAAAACATTAGCATGTTGTATTTGTGGGGAAAATGTGTCCAGATAAAGTGTTTGTCTGTAAATGCTGTGAGTTATAGTGAAGCTGATTTGTGTGCTTGTGTTTGAAATGGTCTCTATTAATCCATGTTTAATGTGTGTTTTGAATCAACTAAACTTTACAGCACTTCACAGAAACCCCACCGCTGACTATTGTTTTGGAGGTGTAACTGCAGAGTGACACAGATGCATTCATGCTCCGTTCAGTAAAAATGAGTATTGTGGCTTCCAAATAAATTCAAAATAGCCGCCCACAGACGTCATAACAGGAGATAAACTCACTGTCTTAGGTTTAATTTTACTCACTGTTTAGATGATGCAGGGTGCTTCAAGAGTTGATTGATTTGCAGGATGTATTGACAGTTGCAGGCCTTTAAAAAAACAAAGTTCAAAAGTGCAAAAAAAAAATTCAAGTATCAGCTATCAACCAAATTGTCATTTTAAAAATTGGTATCAGTACCAGCCCAGAATTTCATAATGACTGCATCTATCTAAATACTTGTTGATATGATGACAATATTATAAGGGGGGCTACTGGTGCTGGTGGGCATAGAAAATTATAGAGCTAGCTAGTCTTCAGAATATTACATCATTTTACTGTAAAACCATAAAAGACAACGCTTGCAGTTTTACATTATCCAAAATCTAAGATGAAATCTAGTCTCATAGGCACAGATTTTAGGGGTCCTCTGCTGTCTGCTATTTTGACAAGATTAAAGACACTTAGACAACAAACTGATGCAGAAAAGGCAACATTTGATGCATAAAAACTCACCAGAATGCAGGAAATTAGAAGTTAAATGCTCAAAGTTTTCAGGCAGAGAATCCCGAAGCCTCAGTTTTATATGTGTCCCCTTTAATGTTAAAACAAAACCTACAGCCTTGAATCAAAACGTCGAATCGATAAAATGGCGGGGGAGCTAATGGCACGCAAACCGAAGTGATAACAAACAAGTTTTATTCTTAAAGTTATTTTTTCCCAGGTAAACCTACTTCATCATGGTAGAGTGACAAACACATAGAAATTTAAAAATGTATACATTCAGCATTTTGAGAAAAACTATTATTCACTCACTTGCTGAGTTAGATAAGATGATAGATACCACTGTCATATCTGACAGGCAAGTTTATTTGTGAAGAACATGTCAGCAGCAAGTCAATTCAAAGTGCTCTGCATAAAACTTAAAATACATCAAGACAAAGTAAAAAAAAAAACACATTATAAAAGATATTTAAATACAATTAAAAACCAATCTAAGGTAGAATAAGACAGTCAGATAAAATACAAAAATAAAAGGCACAGTGCAGTGCAAGAAATAAATAAATATTTGATTTGATAAAAGGCGGCAGCAACCATAAAATATGAGGCTACAGCTCGTAGGCTGTTAGCTTAGCTTCAAATAAAGACTGAAAACGAGGGCAAACAGCGAGACTGACGGCCCAAAGATGATTAAATTTAGCATCCTAGAAGAGCAAATTAAGTCATACATTAAATCTCACTTTTAAAAAAAAAATTATAAAAATGACGTTTTGTGCTGTGTTTTTTTCTGTCTTTATTTTAAGCTAAGCTAAGCTAACAGGCTGCTAGCCCTAGATTCATGTTTACCATTACACACAGTGGTGGGAGTGGTATTGATCTTCTCGTCTAATTCAGGACAAGAAATCAAATAAACTATAAAAAGCTCCCCCTTAGATGCAGCTGGATAAGAGATCATAAACTGCAGTGTCACTACAGGACGCAGGCGATGCATTGACTGACTCCAGCTTTAAGTCTTGGCGTCTACCAGCTGTCAGTTTGGATTAGGAGCGCTGGTAAACCGTGATCTTCAGGTGTCCCCGCAGATTCTCAAATGGCTTCCAGTCCAGGCTTTGGGTGGGCCACTAGAGGACATCCAGGGATTTGTTCCAAAGCCAGTCCATTATCCTGGATGTGTGCTTCAGGCTGTTGTGTTGCTGGAAGGTGAACCGTTGTCTTTGAGGGGCCTGTTTGTTATTTGGCTCCGTCTGTGCGGTGCTGCCAACACGGTGTAGTGACACCAGGTGATAGTCAGGTGATAAGCAGCGCCTGGTTTTTGCCAGTTGAAACGTTTGGCTTTCAGACCCGAGAATTCAATTCCAGTCTCATTAGATCAGAGGAAGAAGCACTATTTGGTAAACTCCAGGTGGGTCGCCATATGCCTGTTTATTCAGTGGAGTGAAATGGCGCTTCGATGGAGTGCTGCGGCGGCGTCCTTCTGGTAGATTCTCCGGTTTCCTTGACAATTGGTGAGCGCGGCCATCGGGCCACCTTCTCCTCCTCTCTCCTTCCTGACTGAGCCTGTTCTGCCTGGATACTGATGACCAGATGGACAAAGACAGGAAGAGCCTTGATAGTTACAAACTAGGGAACTGACAAGATTTTATTGGTACATGTGAACACAGTGTGGATGAAATGAGAGAATATTTTTACAGTATTTGTGGAATCTGCATGCTGCTGATCACTGTTATTATAACAGGATATATATCCTCTTTAATGAGTGATGCAAATACAAATACATGTCAGGGCCGCGACAGTTAGTCGATAAATAGATCAGTCTTTAGGGAGAAAATAAATCGCCAGCTATTTTGATGATCAATTAATTGTTTGAGTCTTTTTTTTTTAGCGAAAATTGGATAAAAAATGTGAGAATTGGTTGTTTTTATTTGTTATGTATCATAGTAAATGAAGTGTTAGTTAGTTTGACAAAAAAAGCAATTTTTAGACATCACTTTGGACTCTGCAGGTTAATCAATAATGAAAGTAAGCTTTAGTTGCAGCCCTACATGGTGTACCTGGAATTTAAACTGCATGGAAAGTAGAGTTGTTCCAGAAATGCCTCCGGTATTGATAAAACGATGAAGCAGGTAGTGGCAAGTTTACAAGTCTATGTACTGATCCAATGTCTCATATTGTGTCAATCACATTTGCACACTTAGTAGGGAACTTTCGTCTGTCTTTTCTGTGTTTTTTGCATCTCCCAGAGCCTTCAGACAGCTGTTGGGCCGAGGATCAAAGCCTTTGCACACTGGGTCTGTTTTTGCGGATGCACTTTCTTAATCTGTCATCTGAAAAAAAAATGTTACGCACAGAAACCTTGCACACTGAAATGTGGCGGTGGGACGCAGCCGTGACAAGTCTGAGAAACGGGGCGCACAGAATCATTTCATAACTCATGTAGCTCACTTTCAACAGGAATCAGTGCGCAAGGTTTCTGAGCGTAATGATTTTTTTCTGGATGACATTAAAAAAATATGTTTTTATGATTTTTAAGTTAATAAAGGAAAGTGTGATTGCATTCATCGTCTGTACGTATTTGTTAAAGTTCGACAAAGGGTTAACCTAAGCCATGCTAAATAGCGATTGCAATCATTTCATATCCATACAGGGTTAATAGTATGCCACTGGTAATTCATTTATTTATTTTTAATATAATGGTGTTGTATCGGTACTTTCGGATGCGTAAGTTCAGGTATCAGAATCTGCACATGAAAGAAAATATCAGAACATCTCTAGTAGAAAGATGTTTCAGGACATTGCTGGTGTTTCCACCCTGACTTTATATGATCAGTTTATGACGTCATCGCAAGCAGCACTATTTTCATCTGTCTGTGTGAAATGAAGCCCCACTTTGCTGTTTCTTTCTCTCCACCATGACTTCTTGTTCCAGCTTTCCAGCAGCGTAGACACATGTCGGTATGAATAAAAGGAACCAATAAGCTCAGAGGAATATGACTGTGACGGATCAGGCAGTTAGGAACCGGTTCTTGATTCCTGTCCCTATTCAAAACTTCCACTTAATGACTGAGGCGAGGCAGCTTTATTTGTGTAGTGCAGTTTACACCTGCTTTATAGAGCAATAAAATATAAAACACAATAAAGGACACACGTTTACAATAAAATAGATATAAAAGGTCAAATTAATTACGAAGTTATTTACAATTTAAAAAACAGAGAGGAGAAACAAAAAGATGGAGCCCACTGTGTTCCTAAGAGCTTTGACTGCTCAGTTTATATGCAGTTTTTCAGGACTGGAAGTTAACTGAGCGTTCCTTAAACTCTGACACTCTCAGTGAACTGTGGGACATGATTGATACAGATGTGTGTGAGACTAATTCATCTTTAGTTCACCTTCAAGTCAATGTGTCACTGGTAGAGGTGCAGGGAAATGATGTATCTAAGCAAAGCTTAAACAATTATTTGACAGAAAATTAATCACCCGTAGTCATTTTAGTGATTCATTAACAGTTTAAGTCATTTTTTAAGCACGAAATGTTCCAAATTCTCTGACCTCTCAGTGTTTATTAAACTTAATATTTTGGGGTGTTGGAGACGTGTTCTGGAAATGTAATGTCAAGGTGTTTATCGTCATGTGCATAATTAATAACATTTCTTCCTTTGCTGTTTTAATGAAACACAAAGTATAAAAAGTGAAAGATATGAATACAAGAAATTAAAATATTAAAGTAAAAGATAAAAGATATCAGAAGAGATACAGACTAAAAAAAGAGCATAATATAAAGAATGTATCCAAAAAGGCTCTGTAGAGTATACAAATATACAGTGTCCGTAACAAGAAAAAACATCTGCCACAGTGGGCGCCATCTTGCTCATCACTAAACAAACAATTTAAATATGCTATCTTGCTACGTTTCGACAATTAATCGAGAAAATATCGTACACTTCAAGAGCAGAAAAATATCTGGAGTCATACTAAAATACTTAAGTTCTAATAAATGTCTAAACATTTTCTAAAGCCTTATTTGAGCCATAAAATTGGAGTTCTGTGCCAGGCTTGCTTTAAAAAGTCCATTTAATGAGTTTGAAGTAAGTTTTAAAGAGATAAATGTGTCATTACTCACACAGTTTAAGATGTGAGGTGCCTCCCTTTAACTTTGAGCCGCCTGCTGTTCAGCCCACAGCGTCAGACAGGCTGGATTTAGCCGAGCCCAGCGGTCGTTGGTAATTGAATGATTCGCAGCGGCCTTAACTCATTTATGACGCTTTCCCGCTCCATTTAACCTTGCCTTGCTCATCAATATTGCCCTGTTGGCCTCCTCAGACGGTCAGTGAATGCTCATCGAGCTGCTCCGGGGTCTTATCCAGGTCCGATCAGGGTTTTTTGAGTGTGTTTCCTTCCTGCTTTGACGCTGATTTGTGTGTTGCATGTGAGTGATGTGCCGTGTGTGTTTTTAACGTCTGCTGCTTTCTTTCTCTTTCAGTTCCTCGTGGTGTGATCCAAAATGGCGCCCGCGTCAGGAGCCAGGCACTCTTCCCTGTGATAAGACCCCTACCTGTAAGCCCTGTGGGGAGCAGAACCTCGGCCATACGGTGGGTAAACTTTGCTCCTGTTGGGGACAGTTCACCCCAAAATCAAAAACAGATATTTCTCCTCTTACCTGTAGTGCTGTTCATCAGTCTAGATTGTTTTGGTGTGAGTTGCCGAATGTTGGAGATATCGACCGTAGAGATGTCTGTATTCTCTCCAGTATAATGGAACTAGATGGCACTCGGCTTCTATTTTCTCCACCAAAGTACACCTGCCAACTGTATCACTGCGCAGAAGGAAGTGTGCATCTACTCATGGAAGAGAGGCACGTGGTAATGACAACACAAGATGTTAAAATTAATGGCGTCCTCCTCACGTAACATTCGCTAGCTCAGGTGAGCAAGCAGGGGGCGTTTGTATCACTGCGCTGTAACTCGCTGCCCTCAGTTATTACAATGAGGGGAAGGCAGCAGAGGGGAAGTGGTTTCGAACATGGTGGTAGGGGTGTGAAACAGTTGCTGCCCTCATGAACACCGCATGATTTTGCACTGCTGCGCAGAGTCCATTAATAAATGGAAGATCTGGAAGTATCCTTGGGCAAGCTACTGAACCTCAAATTGTTCCCGACGGCTGTTCCATCGGTGTGTGAGTGCAGGTGAATGCTGAGTACCTTAAAAACATTGAGGACCCCTGATTTACATGCCGCCAAGTTTGCTTGCATTTCCACCAGTGACGTTCACTAAAGCACCTGCCTGTGATTGCAGCCCTGGACTGTATTGTAGTAATGCATTTCTTTTTGAGCAATGCTCTTGCACGTAAGTGGTTGTCAGGGCAGCGGTACGAAAGCAGATTTAGGACGAAGACAAGTGTTGCATCTTTAAGATCTGCTTTTTACGTCGGGAACCTCTCGTCTTCAACAGGCTTGAAACGCAGAGGACAGAGTCTTGCGACTGCATGCCTTCGCTGACGTCGACCCCAGCAGGATTCGAACCCTGGACCCAAGACAGAGTGATATTTATGGAAGAATTGAAAGAAATTTGCCAGCTGTGGTTGGTTATGCCTCGTCACATGAAGTGGTGCGCATTGCTGCTCTCCAAAAGTTGAATTCGGGGGGCAACCGGTGCTTGGGAATGTTTGCATGCTGCAGTGGCATTCCACTCAGTCTTTAGTGCTCTGTTCATGTGTCTACATTTAAACATTTGGATTCAAGGGTGCAAAAAATGCAGCATGTGTACGAGCCCTCATTGTTACTATTTGTTGTCGTCCATGAAAAGATGCACACTTCTTTCTGAGCAGTGAAATGTTTACGAGTGTAGTTCAGTGAAAAGTAAGTCGTTCCCACATGAAACTGCTCACAACAAGGTCTGTGGATTATCTTGAGTAACCAGCTCATGATTTCTGCAAAGAGACATTGATGTTGAGTTTTTCAAATTTGTGCCATCTAGTTCAATCATGTTGGAGAGACCAATACAAGGCTGATGAACAGCTCTGCAGGTAAGAGGGAAAATATGTGATTTTGGGGTGAACTGTCCCTTTAAGTATATAATTAATGACAGTCAGGGTTTTCCCAAACACATTGCCTCACAGATACACAGACACACCCACAGACACACATACAGTAGCCTTCAGACACACACACACGCAGAACAGACCGAAATTTTCCACTGATAGTTTACATAATTACATCTTTATTGTGTCCAACAGTCAGAGGCATTCACACGCTCCCTGCTGCTCAGAACATTTTATCCAGGTGTGTTTATATAACGGTCTCTCTCTCACACACACACACACACACACACACACACACACACACACACACACACACAAACAGGTTTATTAGAGGGAGAGGCCTCGTGATTCAAAGAACATTCGGAGCATGCATGGACATGCACATCCATCATAGGAGCGTAAGAGTATGATGGCCTGCGCCGCATAATGAATTAAACATCTCCAAAGTCTCACTAAAGGTATGCAGTGAATATTTGATCACTGTAAGGGGTGCATGTTTTTCTTATAAGATATTAATAATATGCTAACCCTCTCGTTCTGAGGGGAGAAAATGTCCGGGGGACAGGGCACGCCGCCGAAGCTCCTTTTGATTTATTGGTTGTCAGAATGCACCCCTGTCCTTTAATGCCTTACAGAGAAAAGTGTCTTCTGACTAATAGAGCAAAATATGTGTTGCAGTATAATGTCGGCGCTGATGTATAGTGGACAGTGGTTAAATGGCTTCGCTGTGGCGTTCTGACTTTAAAGCTTGCAAGGTCCTTTATGTGCTGAGCAAGTTTCACAACCTTAGGGAGTGTGAGAGCTGCTCAGAATGCACTGTGTCATTTGAAAAATGCAAAGGTGGCAATCTGGAAATGAGTCTGCTCATTTCTGAAAGGAAAGGCTGACTCTTTTTTGGAGATACGAGCTTTTAATCTGACCTGAGAAATATGCACATGAGGCCCTGGGGGGATATTTGAGGTTGATAGATTATCACGTGAATTCTTTTTGCTCCGCAGCCAAATGCAGAGCAAACTGGAGCGGCTTCAGTGGAGTGAGGCGCACACAGGCGGGCCACCTGGCTGGCAGCGTGACAGCACCAGTAACAATATTCTGTCTCGCTCTGTGTCCTTGTTTCGTACAGATCATCCCTGGGAGATTATCTAAGCCGAGGACAGGACAGCCCTTCCCGCTACTCTCCTCCGCTCTGCAGCGAGGACCTCCAGGACGACCACACTTACAGCACCGCCAAATCCCCCAGCAGGCTGTGCTCCTCCCAGGCCGGCACCCCTTCCTCCCCTCTGGACGACGACGACGACATCATCGCCGTGGAGATCCAATCAGACGTCAAGCCCGAGCCCCGGGAGATCCCTCTGGATTCTCACATCACCGCCACCGCCGCCGCTACCTACATTTCCCAGCAGCCCCTGCGCGGACAGAGACGTAGCTCGGGGCCGGGAGCTGGGACTCTGGCAGGGAGCAGCTTGCCCTGGACCAAAAACCGAGCGAGGGGCATTAGCGACACGCTGCCGCTGAAGAAGCGGCGCGCGGCGGCGGTGGAGAAGCCGCCGGAGAGCGACGACGAGGAGATGAAGGAGGCGGCGGGGTCGCTGCTCCACCTGGCGGGGGTCAGAGCCTGCCTCAACAACATCACAAACCGCACCGCCAAGGGCCAGAAGGAGCAGAAAGAGGCCCTGAGAAACTAACACATAGAACAAGTACATGACAAACACACACAGCTCACACACATGAACACACACAGACACGTACACACAAATAGGTCAACAGGTAACGTTACTACAGCATTAGTCTCAACGGACACTTCTCATCTCCCTCTATCTATCTGCAGGGCATTAGGTGAATCCTACTTATTTGTGGCAATATCAAAAATCTATGTTTTCCTACATGTTCAGCAACACTAACATCAATGGGTATCTCTCATGTGTCTTTGTTGTTTTTGTTGTTTAAAAGGGGATGAAAGCCATACACAAAAAAAAGAAAAGAAAAAAAAAACGAGCATGTTTTGTCACTAATTTGGACGACACGACAAAACGGAATCACATTGAGGAGCGTTACAGTACATAAACACAGAAGAAGATGGCTGTTTGTCTTACCTGTTTGTTTCTATGTGAATCTGTAGCAATCTCGCAGTGATGCCAGCAAAGACGGCAGAGCCTATTTAACAAGACTTAGAGCTCTCGCGGCCGCCGCTCTAAACGCTAAAGCGTCACTCTCCGACATCCACGAGCACAAATGTGAGACTGTGCCAAAGATAAGCGACCAGGTTGCTTCATGTAGCCGATACGACAGCTGACAAAAAAACACACACACACGAAAAAAAAAAAAAAACACAAGAAGGCATAGTGAGCGAGGGGAGGGTGACCGAAAATAATTGTAAAACCCAATGTGATATATATTCATGCACTTAAGATTATTTAACACCACTTATAATAGAAGCATCATGGGTAAAGACATGGTTTATTTCAAGAGCACTCATAGTATTTAAGATAGATATTTTAAAATAAAAAAAAAAGGTCATGTTTATCACCATAGAGATGGATAGTGTGCCGGGTCTGAGGCAATATCTCCTTCATTTTGTTGTTGTTGTTGCATAATGTAAACGTCCCTTAAACCTCCCCAGTACTTCTGTCCATAGACGTAGACACCTGGTATAGATAATATGGTCGCTACCAGTAGCCGCCACACCTTCCTCTTCATTTTGACAGTGTCAAAGAACTATATACATGAACTGTGGGTTTAGATTTCTGTTTGTGTCTGTTTACCCTCACTCTACCCTCATAAAGATATAAGCAATTTGTCCCGTGTGGACAACTCTGTAAAAAGGTTAGAAAATATTTTATTTTTTTCCTTTCTTAATTGAAGCAATTTGACCTGCAGGACTTTCTCAGTTATATTGCATGGGTGCTTGTAAATAAGATAAAAAGCAAATCTTTTTTATTCAAAGATCATGTAAGATAAACGATGTATTTAGCATGAAGCATGACTTATTTTCATATAAACCTTGATCCTAGAGGAAAGAAAAAAAGTTTTGCCGCCAATTCTTATACCCGTGATTATATTGGATTTTTGTTGTTGTTGTTTCTTTGAATCTTTTGGGTTCCTTTTTTTTGTTTTGTTTTGTTTGTTTTGTTTTGTTTTCTGAGCGGGCTTTCAAAGACACGTCTTCAGGGAGGAGCGTGGGGGAGATCACTCTGCAATTTTTAAGAGGCCCTCTGGGCTTCGGGTTCAGGCTACGTAGGCCAGCTGAATCACCTCTTAGGGGTGGGCTTCCGTCTTCTTCTGCCTGTACAGTGGTTTTTAGGTGTTCAATGTTAACCCCAGTGTTATTTCAGAACACATCTGTAGAGTGTGTGAGTTTGTGTGCCCAGGAACACACACCCTTTAACATTGTGCCTGCCTGCCTGCCTGCCCTCAGTACCTCTGTTGTCATGTCTCCGACATGTTTGGACAGAATGTCTTTATTTATAACAGTATTGTTTCTTTTCTTTTTGTTTTCCTCTCGCCTGTGTGTAAATGTACATGTGTCCTTATTTTCCATCTGTGTACGTGTTTGGATCAGACGGGGAAACTTTGTAGGTGTCCTGAAAGAACCTCATATCTCCAAAAAGGCTACGAAGAAGTTGAAAAGAAAGAGGAATGTAGGAGACGGCATAAAAGACAGATTTTCTTTTTATTTACATACAGTATTGTTAACCCTTTGATTAAAGGATGTCAAGCTTGCATATTTATCTCAAGAACCCAGTCCACAGATAAGATGGTTTGTTGAATATATTTCGCCACTCTACAAGGTGCATGTGAATCATGAAAACACTGACTACGTTTACATGCACAAAATATTCCACTTTTTTCCTTATTCCAAAAATGACAATACGCCCACTGAGCTGGTAACATGGTGAAAAAGATAATAGATATTCCACGAATATTCCTGTTCACATGCAGCTGTGCATAATCCCATTAACCTGCCCTTAATTGTTGTTTATCACGTCAAAATCTAGAAAAGTGAAATGTCTGTTATTTTACTTTCTTTCTGTTACACCGTGCAAACACAGCCTCTGTCTGTCATTCCTTTAACACCTTCTTGAAAAGGTCAATGTGTGGAGATTAACTTGTGTCATTATTTGTGTGAATAGATCACAAAATAAAATACCTTCCGCAAATACAAAAAAAGATGTGTAAACTCGAAAAATATTTTGCCAAAAATAAAATAGATCTGCAAATGCACACATTTAACAATTTAAAAAAATTCTTTGAATACGTTTAATTAATTTACAAATACATGAAAAGCATTTGTGAAAATCTTCCTAACATTTATAACTTTCAAAAACAGATATTTGTGAATCTTAATTTTACGCAAATGGAGTCTTTTTCTTTAGTTTTGTAATTTGTGTATGTGCAGATCCGTGTAATAGAAAAATCTTTTTTGTATTTGTGTAAGTTGTTTTATAGTTTTTGTTTACACATTTACGCAGAAATTGTTTATCTCCTCACATAAATAATACCGAGACAAATCTATCTCCATGGAGGTGTTTTGATATTTGCACGAATCCAAAAACCTGTTGATTTTCAGGTCTGTCATGATATTTAAAAGAAGCTGTGTTTCTTCTTCCGACCGGAAATGTGGGTTTTAATTTTGGGCATGCATCCAGACCGACCTGATGACGTGAGCTCAACATTCTGCCTCTCTCTCTGCATCAGTCTGGACTCACTGTTGCTCCGAACACTCTCCAGAAATTAAAGTCCAATCAGGGCCAGTTAGCGATTCAAACTGTAGTTGACAACGTAAGCAGCCAGTCAGAGACTATGTTGTAGTTGATGATGTTAAATGCAGGCCACAGCTTGCAGAACAGCAAGTAGAGTAAACACAGCAATAAGTGAAGTTATTGCAGAAATAGAGTCAGTAACAACAATTCAACAAGAACAAGAGGATGCAATCGGAGAGTTTCTTCGACGAAAAGCAAAAGTTGAGTGAAACAGGATGTTGAGCTCACATCATCAGGATGGTCTTACCAGGCGTGTATCTTTACACCAGCCTTGCAAACTGTTGGCAAGTTGGTTTGTGTACAATGAACAGGCAAGAAGCCATCGGATGCAAACTGCAGTAAAAAACCCAACTGAGACGCATGTTCTGGATGCACTGGATACATGTCCAAAGAATGCTCCTACAACCTGATTGATACCGGCTAGGGCTGCCTCTTAAAGCCCAAAATTCAAATCATCAGTCGGAGACACAGTCAGTCGACTGAGGTTGCTTCAAGTCAAGCAATCTGGGTTTTGTTTTTCTGGTCCGTGTGCTCTCAGGACGTTTTAGTCCCCAGATTTTGCTGTGGAGTGAGCGCTCTTGACTTTCATGCTATTCTTTGGTACAGACAGCTGTGGACACAATGCAGCAGCAGCTGTAAATTTACAGCTCACAGATACTCAATACGACACAGTTGTTGGCTTTTGTTTGATATCTGGTGTCGGCAAAAAGTGTTGCACATTACCAATCTGTCGTCAGCGCTGTTAGCTTGTTTACTTGATTTCCTGATGAGCCCAGTTCAAACTTAATGTGGAAAAGAAAAGAAAGAATCGTCAAATATTCGTATTAAACAGCCCAAATACCAGCATATCCCACGTTTTAATTGGAAAATGCTAAATTCTGAAAACCTTAAAGAATATGCTGCCCGTATCAAATTCCGAATATTGTCATATTGGGAAAAACTATGGAATATTAGTGTGCATGTAAACGGAGCCACTGACCTGATTGAAGAGCAGCATTTGACATTTTTACATCAGAAGTGATATAAACACTGCACTGCCATTATACAGCATGCTTTGCTGAAGCAGGAATGCATACAAGTATTAATTTCCCCACAGCTGCGGAGATGCAGTACATATGAAAAGCAGCTTTGCAGGAGGAAGCGCCGGTTGTAGCAGCAGTCAGACGAGGTTTTTTTGTGTTTAAGCTCAATGGAGTGATTGTCAGCGAGCCAAGCAGGCAAACAAATGCATGTCCCATCCACTGGTACAGTCCTCTGCCACCTGTAGCATGCATCACTGGCTTTGCATTTTGTATGGTATCCATGCCGACATATAAAAAAGGCTAAAAGGAGACACTGTCAGTGTTCTTGTTGTGTGCCATCCGTCTCTCGTCTGATATCTGTCTGAGTGCTCCCGCGGCCCAGGTCAAGCACTCTGCTGTATTTGCAGCAACAATCCACTGTTGTGGTGACTAATAACGTGTTCAGCTGGCAAGAGGCATGTCGAGGGGAGAATGTGTTGCTTTAGCAACCACCTTTTTTCCTCTGACTCACTCAGCGACATGCAGGAAAGATGAACTCCTGACCTGCAAGTCCTGGAAAAACACATCAAATATACCGTGGACATTTTAAAGCAAAGAAAATATACGTCACTGCCTGAAAAGCCCCGAAAACAAGTGTTCGTTTCAAACCTGCCAAACATACGATGAAAAAAAATACAGTTGCCATTTTTTATTTGTTGATGTTTTTATGCGCATTTTCATTTTCTGTTTTGTTTTCTCTCTCTGACAAAATTATCTACAATACTGCCATTATTTCTGGTGACTGTCTGAGCTGAATATTGGAAAGCCATAGGTTAGAGATGTCAAAATGCAAAACTGTTATTGATCTGTGAGATGTGATGCAGAGTGCACCCGGGTGTTGTTTTTATTTTTTATTTTTTTCCAGTAAATGTTCAATTCTCTCCTTATTGTGCAATCATATTGCCAAAGAATGATTTCAAGACCTATTTCATCACTACATGTAAATATCAACGTTGTCCAATACCGTGGCAAAAAATATATAAATGTTGTTTTATTTTGTTTTCCATTTTCTGAAAAACTGCAATGATGTTTATGTGATGTATTGTCTTCCAGTTGGTTGCAATAATAAAAAATACGAGTTGCAGAAGATTCGTTTGGCTGTTCCTTTTGACGGACGTGAGCTGACTGGTAGGCAACTGTTTCCTCCAGGAGTGGGGCGATTCACAGAAGTCACAGTTCGGTTGGATACAGTACAGACATGAGGCGGTGTGTTTAACGTAGAAATGCCAGAGAAATTTCTTATTCTTAATTTTTAAGATTTTAAATGTATGAAAGCTAACATCATTTGGGCATCACAGTCTGGCTGAAATGGGTACGTTCAAGTCTGGGTCAAGCCAAGTCAGTGATTTCAATTGGTTTTTGGTAAAATGCCTAAAATCAGGTCTGTGGTTAACACAAGCTTAAGAAACATTCACTGTTTTTCATCATCTGTGTCCTAAAATGTAAAAACTATGTTACTACTGACATTAGTATTAGTGCTGTTTCTTTCGCTCACTGTGTATACGATTAAACATCTCTGTTAAATGTCACAGTCATATAAACCCAAGCTAAACAGCCATCGCTAATGTAGCTTTCAGTCTTACGGCAGTTAACATAGTGGTTCCCAACTGGTGGGTCTTGGTCCAAAAGTGGGTCTGCAAGTGACTCACGAATGTGTCAAACACACTTTATTTTGAAGCACAGTGAATTTTTGGCACAGAGCTTTTAATTTGAAGTGCTATTTCCTGCTCTAGAGTGAATAAGGAACAGACAGCTGCTTGACAGACAGCAAACTAGCTCGATGACATGTCCAAACACAAGTATAACACTGAATATATTAAATATATTGAACTAATGACTAAAGTGAAATCTGGACCCTGTAGCTGGACCAGTTGGGAACCACTGAGCTAACGTTAGCTGCTGAACGAGAGGCTACAGCCACACAGATCCTCTAATAACCTGTAGGTCTACTTTCCGGTTTAGCCCTCCGCTAACTTGATAAAATGATTTCAACTTGCGGCTCCTTTAGGCTTTTGAATTGTTATCGGACTGAATGGATCAAATCCTGATATTATAACTAGTCAAGTTGCGGGCGTTGTGGCGCTCAGAAAATGGATCCACTTATTTATGTATGTCTATTTCCCTGTAAGTCAGTGGGAAAATGTGTTATTGGGCCACAGGGCATCACGTAATGGACCTCAGAAATTGCAGTACCACTGTTTGGCCACTACGAAAATTGGCTTCAAAGCCTGCTGCACTTCGTCAAGGCCTCGGTGGGAGAGACTTGATAGCATGTTGTCTGTTCCAACGTGCCTCGTGGAGGCAATGGTGCTGAGATCATATTAAAAACAGTTTAAGCTGTATATTTTATTTCTAAAATGTAATAGGATAGTTCACATCAGCATGATACGTGGCCGGTCACCATTATAGCAATCTGGAAATCCATCGGTTAAAAAAAAAAAAAAAAACTTTTTTTCCCCGTCCTTAACACAATGATTGAACAAACGTTACTATTTCTGTGTACACATTTTGTAATTAATAACATGGTTATCGTAGATTAGCTGGGCTTAGCTGGGCTTAGCTGTTAGCCGTTAGCGGTGTCTGTAATAACCGTAGACTGTATAAAAATAAGGTAATGACTCAATAAACGGTCCGTGAATAAAATATTTTTTCCAGCGGATGTCTTAGTTACAACATGATTGAGCTAGCAAAGCAGTTTTGTGTTGCTATGTGTGGTATTTATTCAGTTATGGGAAATCACGATGTCTAGAAAGCATCAGTGGCTGCAGCTGACAGGGACAATTAGCAAAGCTAACATCAGGACGTCATCTGTTAAAAGCCTCCCGTTGTCGGATACGACATGAAACTACTCCAGTTAGCTCAATCATGTTGTAACTCAGACATCCGCTGGAAAAAGTAATTTTTTTCATGTTGACGAGACGGTGTTTTGGGTGGAGCAGTCGCTATGGTGTTGCTGTTTCTGTAGGTACACATTTCCTGGGGACACCTGCACGTCTCGGCCACGCCCCCTCCATTGTGATTGGCTAAAGCGCAGCATCGTTCAAACTCAAACTGACTTTCACCCAAGAGAGCGGTGTTTGCTTCCTGTAAGATTATAAAGCCAAACCCTGTTCTTTTTTTCTGAAACCCAACCACGTGCAATATAGGTTGAAGGAAAAAAGCATCAAGTTGCAGTGATGTATCAACGTAGTGCGCTTATTTTGAAAGAGACTGTTTGTAAATGTTAAATTTCCTGTGAAAACAGAGTGTATTTTGAAAACAGACAATGCATGTAACAGGAAGAACTTGACATGGCGGCAGAGACTGTCAACAACCAACACACCCGGGGTACCTTGGACGTCGAAACTGGATGTGGAAGGTCCATGACCAAACGTCGATGTGTGATGAGGTCGGAGTGAGAAAGTGTTGTTCGACACATCGTTCAGTTTGTAATGCGCACCGAACCAAAATCCTCGTACCCAAAGGTTCAACACGAATATGTGTATTATTACACTCCTAATTTTTTCCTCTCAAAATTCAGAGTTAAATATAGCAAAGGCTTACAGGAAGCATATCACCCTCTCTATACCCCCCTCCTCCTCTTCACCACTTCAACATGCTACACACACTAACCCCCATTTGCTGGTAGAGTGCGAGCTTTGTGAGACTGGAGACTCTTTAATTTGCTCTCAAGACTGACCTCAATCATTAACCTCACATATTCCCATCAACAAGGGTCTTATCATAACCATGCCTCTTCCGCCAGTTAATTATTCATTTACTTCCTCTAATCATTTAAGTTCAATACTTCTGATTAAAGTCAAATTCGGCTCCTCCCTCAGGGAGAGAAGTAAAAGAGTTAAGTGTACCAAAGAGTTCCTCGATGCCTTATCAAACTGAGTGGTGCCATTTTGGAGCCGTGTGGCAGTGGAAGCCCATTCATAATTGAAGCCGAGACAGGCTTAATCTCGAGCCAGTGCCTCCCTGTGCAGCGCGCTCCCACCACCAACACAACTGGAGCTAGCAGCTCCTCTGTTGCTATGCAACTACAGCAAAGAAAGAGGGGGGAGAAAAGTGTGCATTCTCTAGATCTTTAGAGGGCATCATACCACTCAGTTACCGAGAGTGAGACTCAAAGGTAGCGACGACATGCCTCGGATAACGCAGCTTTACGTTTGATCACATCTCATAGTTTGAGAAACAGCTGCTGCACAAGTGTCCAATCATCTTCCTCACAACTTTGTAAAGAAAAGGGTTATTAGTGGATCCAAACATGTGTTTTCATCAGTGTCACACAGGCCTTTAATTTCCCCTCAGTGAAATCCATCTCATGAAGTCAGTTGTGACATTGAGTCCTGGAGGAGACATGCTGAAGTGGGTTGATACACGGAGAGCTGCGTCTATATCATCCATATCCACAGAATGACCAGTGAGGCAAGTTTCCATGGAGACAGAAGTGGAGGTAACGTTCTCTTGTCAGCTCTCATTTACTGCAAAGCTTTATTGTTTTTGGAAATGTTCCCCCGCTCGTCAGGACAGGTGTATTTGTGATTAAACATACACAACCTACGGACATGCTTCATCCAAAAATTCACTTACGTCTCCACCTTTATTGAATTATGTGTAAAATAGTTGCATGCTGTACAAAGTGATTGGATTGTGTGTGTGTGTGTGTGTGTGTGTGTGTGTGTGTGTGTGTGTGTGTGTGTGTGTGTGTGTGTGTGTGTGTCATGGAGCCAGGAAAACGAGAGCTTGTTTTCTGGAGTTCTGCTGTGTGGTGTGATCACACTCTTGTGGCGGTTAGGTGTTACTACATTAGAAGTGTTAAAACAAAGGCACCAGGTATTCCCACAGAGAACAGTGTTACATTAGTTTCAACAGTAACTTAGTGGCATTTTAAAAAACTATACAATTTAAAGATATTCTTTGAAGAAAGCATGTTTTGTATGTCAGATTATAATCTGCGAAGCTGTCATAAATAAAATAAAATAAAAAGTACAAGTTTTCAAGTTTGATCATTGACAGTAGGCATGGGCCAAAAAGTTTTAACACTTGAAAAATGTAGCTCAGATGTTTCCACAGCAAGTTAGTCAGCACAGAATTATTGATTAATGTGTGTTAGCAGAGACAAAATTGGGTAAATAAATAAATAAATGATTTTCTGTGGCACAGTTGTGAAAAGAATGTAGGCAATGTTTGAATTAGGTAGACGAATGTATAAATTATTGTTCCAAATATTTTTATTGTGAATCATCATTTTCAAAGACAAATCATGGCACTTAAAATAAAATAAAGAAATTGAAATAAAATAAAAGGGAAAACTAAAATTATTGTGATATTATTTTATTTTATTTTTTTTATATATACTTTATTAATCCCTGAGGAGAAATTCAATTGTTTCGCTCTTTTGTCAATTACACACAGGATTAATAACAACAATAATAATAACAACAATAATATGCCTGGATGTATAATGTATTTTATTTATTTATTTATTTTTCTCCCTTGGTCTTTTTTTCTTATCTCTAGTATTGCTTACTTGCTTGTTTTCCATTTTTGAAAAGATATTTTTAAGATATTTGTGTGTCTGTTTATAAATAACAATGAATATGCATTGTAAGTATAATAATAACAATAATAATAATAATAATAATAATAAAAGCAATAATAATAGTTATAATTATCATTTTTATTATTAGTCGTACCTGTAGTGGTAGTATTGGTGGTGGTATTTTTTTAATGCACAAATGTATTTTGTACTATATTTATTAATTTTTCTCCTGTTGCCTTTTTAAAATCTCTCTAAAATTAATATTCTTTTTCCTTTAAAAAAAAAAAAGTCTCTTTGTAAACTCAATAAAAAAAAAAATACAAATGATAATAATGATAAGACAAAAGAGTATATTGTACCTTTTATGTAATTACTATTTTTTCTTTCCTGATCATCTTTTTATATCTAGATTTGCTTGTTTGGAAGCCAATACTTTTACTTTTTTAAAAGATGTTTTTTAAAATATACATGTCAGTTTGTAAATAGTTGGTCAGGATACACAGCTGTTTTTAATTTCAGTGTTAGGTGAGGAATCCCTTAGAGGTTTTTTTCATACAAATTATGCATATTTTACTCTCTTTTGTTTATCATATGCACAACTGAATAACAAAGGAAGTTAAGATCAGTCTTGATTGAAGCCTAATATAAAGGACTGGTCTTAGAGTTGTGTTACAGCGCCCCCTTCTGCTCTCTGTCCTCATATTATGCAGCACTATCACACACTGAGCGCTGCAGACTAATGAAGATGACATCCAGGTTGCCCTTTGTTTGTTTTTTTTATTTGTTTAACTGTTATACAAATTAATAATCTCCTACTCCACATCAATATTATATTATTTACCTATTGTGTGAAGAGTGTGGTCCATGTAGTGCTGTGATTAATTCCTTATATGGGTCATAATATTTACAGTTGGCCTAATTCAGCAAACAAGATCACTGAGCTCTATAATGCGACCTGAGCACATTTATTTACAGCCTCACCACATTTGCACTACATTTCCCAGCAGCAGCAGCTGTACTGCTTGGTCATCATACGCCGCGCGAAATCTCGCGCGATGTGCGGTTTGACCCTGCCCTATGTCTCGCGCACTCGCAGCTCCATCGCTCAGTATATAAAGCAGGACAACGACGGAAGGAGGACGGCTGGGGACTCGCAGCCCGGGATTGTAAATAAGACCGCTAAAACTGTGTTTTATTTACAAAAGTAATGCCGGCTGTTTTAAAATATCGTTCCCAGTTGTTTTAAGTCGTTTTTCGTAATTTTTGGCTCTTATTTCTCGCCTATTGCCGTGTGGTTTTTACACTACGCGTATAATGGCGAGCTCGGCTAACTCGAACCCAGTGGTAAGGATCAATCTCTAAGGATTGTCAGCGGGGGAAAATGGGGGTAAAGATAATGGAAAGAGGCTGGCTTTTAATTTTATTTCAGTGAACTGAATCTGCTTTGACAAACACTACACTGTGGTATGAAATAAAATGAAGACTTGGTGGAGTCAATCGGCCATTTTAACCAGTTTTCGAAACTAGACTGTTCTCTCAGATAAAGCCATCTGGTAGGAGCAATGGCTGCCCGTAGAGGGGCTGTGGGAATCTGGAAACAGGTGAAAATGGCGTTAAAGTGTAGGGTCAGTGATGGGGGTTGAAAGCTGGAAGTTACGGGCTGTTTGTCAGGTTGAAGCTCACATGAGTTGACTCGTGATAGCGTCAGATACTATGTGTAAAAATGGCTTGTAGCAAAGGTTTGTGTCTGTGCTGTTGCTTTAGTGAAGAGTCAAATAACCGCTTGTGTCGATGAGAAAAACTGAGCTAAATTGTTATTTTTGCATTATTTATAAGGTGTAAATGTCCGCAAAGCACCTCGCCACCATCCACTGCGTATATATAGACTTTATTTTGTACAAATTAAAAGTCCTTAGCCGAGAACCGTCAACGCAGCTCAGCCTAACGCCTCATCATTGTCCACCATTCCACGACCAGAAGGCAGGTTAGCCCCAAACCGCCACCTTTACCCATCTCATAACAGCTGTGTCCCGCTGCCCACCGACCAGGCCACACTAGTTTAGTCAAAGCTGAGCACTCAAGACGAAATTACACCGAAAACATCCTCCACATTCCGCCACACATCGCTCAGAGCACGGGGCGGTCGAGCGCGCAGTTTGCCGCTCCGTAAAATGGCTTCCACGTCTCCCCTCGCTCCGGTTCTGACCCTCCTCCTTTCTGCTGCCTGGTTTTATACAGCCATATTGGCTCTCTAATATAGACTGCCCGGGATGGGAAGGTGCTACTCGACGCTACGTCACCGGCTCTACATATAAACACCAGACTGTGCTTTAAATAGTGGAGGAGCAGACAGGCCGAGGGGGAGGGAAGGCGAGACCGAGGTCCGTGCTGCGGACACTGGGGACAATGCGGTGCAGTGAGCGCAGTGCGGTGGCCCGTCGGGCTCCATTGTGTCGCTTGTTTCCGGTGCTGAAACGCGGCCGTTGTGGAGCTTTAAACGGGTTAGCTGCTGGTGTGTGCGCCATGTATGCCACGGCATCCCGGGGGACACAACTCTTACACCGTGTTGGTTTCTCCCAGACTGACATACACAGACCTGCGTCCTATGGATTAGCATAACAAACCACACTGTGACGTGCTCCTATCCCGGGATTATGTCGCTTGGAACAGTTTCAGAGTTGAGCCACGTATTTATAACTGATACACACCAAATATCACCACGTTATTCCAAGTTAAGAGTATTTGGCGAGGCAATAAATAGTTTATATCAATGATCTGCTGCTGCTGTAGCAGCTGTGAAGCATTATTGGTTATGTCTTCCTATTAAAACATATTTCTGAATACCACACACCATATGGTTTATGTAAAAGTAATCCCCAAGTGGTAAACATTTATTATAACATATGTTTTCATTTTGTTTGTTGTTCTTTAGCAAACACTAATGGAAATGTCTCTTTTGCCTCCCCGTAGCCTAAACTATACAAGTCTGTGATTGAGGATGTGATCAACGAGGTGCGAGAGCTGTTCCTGGACGAGGGAGTGGATGAGCAAGTGCTCCTGGAGCTGAAAACGGTAACTGTCCCCCAGCAGCGTTGTTTCCTGTGTACAGCCACAATAGGGGAAATGTCACTGGTGCAGAAGGAGAGCGAGGTGTGCTTCCTCCTCCAGATGTAGCTGATTCGGAGCTTTTATTATGACTTACAAAATGTCAGCTTCTCGTTTGAGAACTTCCCCCGTACAGTACTGAAGTGAATATCTGAGAGTGTGTGGGTGGAGTTGTGGATTGAAAAATAGTCTGTGTTTTATTGTGCATGCATTTGATCCACCAACCAGCACTTAGTGAAGTCAGAAATCTTAATTTTTGAAACGGTTCACGTCTCATTCCCACAGTCTTCCCTCACTAAAATAGCACAGCTAATTAATGGAGGCTGGTAGTGGTGATGAGGTGACAAAATCCAAAATGTAAAGTTTTTATGTAAATAAAGTTTATCTTTCTATTGATGCTGAATTGACAGGAATACTGTCGACGTATGACTCCTTTATCTTGTGTTTATAGAGTTTTGTGTTTTCGAAGACAAGTAAAGAATCGTTAATATGTCAAAATTTTAAAGGGAGTTTGGTGTTACATTTCCACCAGGAGCAGATTGGGTGCTTTCACACCTTCCCTGTTTGGTGCGGGTCAGTCAAACTCAAGTTCGTTTGCCCTCTAAGTGCAGTTCGTTTGGGCAGGTGTGAACACACCAAAACAGCCGGACTGAGACCTTCTTGAAGAGGTGGTGTTCAGTCCGGTTACACACGAACTCTGGTGCGGTTCGATTGTGTCCTGACCTCGATGTGAACCAACTGCAGTCACATGACACATTGTTTGGGTTAAACATGAGCATGTTACAGTCCTGGAGGATTATTAATGTGCACCTCCTCCTGTACTGCCTTAATATGCACATTCAGCACATGCAATGCATAAAAACATTGTTTTCTAGTTGGAGCCGCGCCTCGTTTTCAAACTGTATGGTTTGACTAAAATGAACAATGACAGCAAAATATACCACATGGAAATTCTGACTAATCAGAGCAGCTTTCACACACAAGGCATTTGATCTGGTCTGCTTGTAAATGCTGCTGCAAGAACACGAACCAACTCTAGACAATTATACAACTTTGGAACAACATGAGTCCCTGACTCAGACCAAAGGAGACGACTCTAGGGCTGAAAGCAGCCTTAGTGTGTGACTAAAAACACACACTGTCTAAAATGTGAGAGGGTGTCACACTTTAGTCCCTTAAAAGTTCTGCAAGAGTCGTCTAGTGTGTGTGGGCAGTAATGAAAGTGGCACACCACAAAAATATCACTCTTCTGTCTCCCTGATGTTTCAGCTATGGGAAAACAAACTGTTGCAGTCCAAGGCAGTGGAGGGCTTCCACACTGAGGAGCAGGCAGCCCTGCAGGCCGCTCAGCAGCAGCAGCAGCAGCAGGTACAGCAGCAGGTCCAGCAGGTCCAACAAGTCCAGCAGGTGACTCAGCCAGCGCAGACCCAGCAGGTCATCCTGCCCCCTCAGCAGCAGCAAGGTAGGTCAGCACTGTGGTGGTAAACAACAACAAGCAAAAAGAACACAAGAATCGTCTAAATCACGTACAGTATTCCTACTGAAAATAAGGGTTTTTATTAATTTGCGTTCTTCTCAAATGGAAATACCCACTCAGCCTGTGGGAGTCGAGGGAGGGGAGGGCATCAGCGTTGTAACCAACATCGCTGTTTTTTGCTGATGGCTGTTTGATAACAGTGTAAGCACAGAGAGCGAGGAAAGTTTGAATGCCCAAACACAACAAACTGACATCAAAGAGCTTGTGGCAATGAAGGCTGACTGTTACGTCACCTCATGTCGTCTATGTCTTGGCCAAAAAGTTGCACTTGAACGCACTGCAAACGGCCAACTAGCATGTACACTCAGCACCCGAGCGAGATGAAAGAACGCCATGTATTTGTCATTCAAAAAGGGTTATGTGGGAAAACTTTTTATAAGGGCTTGGGAGATAGTATTTCAAGTCAGTGTTCACACTTCTGTTTTTCTGTTATATCATTTTCTTTTTAGAATATTATCTTGGTACATATTATGACATAAACACGTGTCTCTCCGCAGCTCCCCAGCAGCAAGTCATTGTTCAGGATTCCAAGATTCTACAGCACATGAGTGCAACGGGGATGGTGAGTAGATAACGTACATTTAATTATAGTTTCATGCTTAATAGAGAGCAGTAATGCAATGCAACAACACTGACCTCCACTGTATACAGATTTACAGAGACTAGTTTACTTACTGAAGCACTCTCTCAGTGTAATATACTTTAATTGAGAGAAAGGGAGGATTTTTTTCCAAGCACATATTTCATAGCCAGCCAAGAAGAAGAAGAGGACCTTAATGTGTCTCTGCAGGCTGATTCCTCACAGCAGGTGCACTGGTGTAGTAGCAGACAGATGGAGGGGCAGAAGGATGTGGAAAGCAAGAGAGTAGAGGAGAGGAAGGACCTTTTAGAGAGTTGTCTAGTAGCCTGGATTACAGTGGAGATAAAGCCGGGGATAATACATCCACTTACATGCTCCTGTTGTGTCTCTCACACACTTTTTTTTCCCTTCATCAGTTTTAATTTCGCACAGTCGAGCGTCCACACTTCCCTCCCTTCTGTACTTCTTCTCTCAACAACACTTCTGTTCAGCAAGCCATCTGTTGATGTCAGGGCTTGCATCTGTGCTGTATTAGTAAACTGTTTTTTGTCTTAATTCTCGAACACGGTATTTAAGCTTCACTTGCACATTTCTAACCTTTGACCGTCAAACCTGGCAGGTGAAATGAATGAATGCAAATATGGAAAGGCTGCTTTTATCACAGCAGCCAGGGGAATATACATATTAGCTCTTTGATTGGGAAGATGTTGTGCTTTATTTCAAAAATACTAAAGTCTCTCCAGAGAAATGTACTTAACGCTAAAGTGTGTGTACGTGGTGTGTGTTTTAAAAGCCCCTATGGAGCATTTACACTTTCACACCCTTAAAACTTTTTAAAAACAGTCTTTTTTTCCCACGTTCTTGAACCCTAAAGTCCTGCTGTTGGGTGCGTTCAGACAGAAGTTTTACTTGTTTGCATGTGTGAACGTGAGTGTGTACCTGACTGCCTTGTTTCAGTCACATGTGTGTGTTCTCCTTTCCTCCTCTAGAGTGCAGCAGCTACCGCAGCAACCCTTGCTTTGCCCACAGGGGTCGCCCCATACCAACAGCTCATCACCAGCCAAGGTGAAACACACACACAGACACACACATGTTCATTTGTGCATCAGTTTGTACAGAAATATGTATTCACGTTAATTGATAAATGCATCCACTCTCACAGCACTCACGTCACCTCTGTTTCCGTCCCCTCAGGTCAGATCCTGCAGGTGGTTCGTGCACCCAATGGGGCTCAGTACATCATCCAGCAGCCTCAGCAGCAGATCCTCCTGCAGCAGCAGATGCAGCCTGGTGGTGTGCAGGCACCGGTCATACAACAGGTATGCCCTGTTAGACAGGTAGGTGGAGAAGTTATGAGAACTGATTTTTGGTAATACGTTGATGACAGAATTCTGAAAACATGGCGGCACTTGTTTTTCTGTAATAATAATAATAATGAACTTTATTCATAAAACACTTTGTAACATTGTGTTGAAAAGTGCTTTACGTGGTTGATCTCGTATTTAAAACAATGCAGGATTCAAGCAATAGAGTGAGGTAATTTTAAGAAAATACGATAAACAATAAAAATTTAGATAGCATACCGTCACTGAAGCAGATAAGCAAAGATGGCAACTTATTGCCCTGTAGATTGCACTGAGGTACTGCAAATCAAACAATTAGTAATGCAGAATAAAAGAATACAGTAACTGTGACTGGTAACTAGTGAAGAGAGGCTAAAACAGGGCTGATGTGGTCACATTTTCTAGTGTTGGCTAAAAGCCGAGCAACATTTGTCTAGTGTAGGTACCTGGAATGTAATTCTCTGGACCTGACAGGGCAGCATATACACCTACAGGTGTTCTAGTCTGCTGTTAAATGCCAAAAGAAGATGATCTTGTACAAGCACCGAAGAGCAACCAACATTAACATGTGCATTGTATTTGAGGGAGATCATCAGGGATTGATAGTAAAATATAAATGAAATAAATTAAACATTTTTAACAAAGGAATTTATGTTCAAGTAGATTGGATTAGTTATTAATTAGGAATAAGAATCATGCATTTTCACTAGTATTAGTATCGACTACCAAGTGTTTGGTATTGTGACATGCTTACAGGTACAAATATCTAATTTTGGTAAACGGAGGCAAGGCCTTTAGAATGTTCAACATGGCTGCATGTATCTTGTTTATCTGTGTTCTTCTAACAATCAACAGCTTATAGTGTAAAATAATTGACCTTCTGTGTCTAGTCAATCCATGACTAGTAAGCTGTGGGTCCTCTGGCGTTGAAGCAGTGGAAGAACCAACCTCTGGAAACAAAAACTTGAAATTCAGGAAAAGAAATGCCATGAAAAAATTAATTCTGGAAAATCTGGACACTTCTGAACGTCATCTTTTCCCCCTTAAGTACCCATGAGTTTTATACCAGTGACTTCTTGAAATGACCCAGCAAAAGTAAAATAAAGTTAAAATCCATCACCATATGATGATCCAGACTCCTTTCCTGGGTCCAGACTTTGAGTTGACTGATTCTGGTTTGGCATCATGACATGAAACAGTAGTTTCAAGGTTAAAACAATTTGTCAAGAGGTGTGCTGGAGCTAATGAGAAGTAATAACAATCATGGTGAGAGCTATAGAGAAGATACTGCCATCAGGGCTGTTCTCAATAGTGCCTGACATCATAGATTTTTTTCCCCATTGCTCCGCTCCACTCTTTAAACCCCGGCAAATCAGTTGTGTTGGCATGACAAGGCATCAGTTTGGACTTACAGTGTCGTTAGGTTCAGGTAGCTATATTGGTCACTAGTGACTGGTTAGAGAAAATCATATTCCCCTCCCTCACAGAAATCTGTTAGTGGACACAGTGTCAGACTGAAGACTGAAACGGGAATTTACCAAGTTGAAAATTCTGTCTGATATCAGGCAACCATACTCCTTCTTTTCAACAGAACTTACAGATAGAAAAGTCAGTCGAGATTTTAAAGGAATAACTTTTGTGAAATTCCCTTCGAAGCCTCCAAAGACAATATGCTAATATTTATCCTCGACCTTGTGAGAGAATGTGAATTCTTCCTGTGTGCTGTCTGTGCAGGTCCTGGCTCCTCTGCAGGGAGGCCTGCCCCAGCAAACAGGAGTTATCATCCAGCCGCAGCAGATCGTCTTAGCTTCAGGAAACAAAGTCCAAGGCAATACACAGGTCAGCACTTCTTCAGCTCCTTCATTACCCATTTAATTGCTCTTGTCTCAAAGTTTGCTCTGCTCTTAGGAGTTTGCTCCAATACAAGTTTCTATCACGTCTCTCTGCCTTCTTTGTTCTTGTCATAATATTGATTTGTATCAGAGTATTTTCCCCATATCTATATGATATATTTATTCTGTTCTTTTAACTCTAAGCAGCTAATGAAACTAATGAGCCGACAATCACTGTTCCTCTTCTGTTTCTCCTTTCTTCCTGTTAGGTGATGCAGGCAGCAATGGCGCAGCAGCCTGGTCAGGCAGCAACAGCTCAGGTCCAGCAGGTTCAGCAGGCCCAGGGTGCAGCTGCGCCACAGGCCCCACCACAGGCCCAGCAGCAAGCCCAGGCTCAACCCCAGCCTCAGGCACAGCAGCCTCCTATGATACTGCAGGCAGACGGCGCCGGAGACACCTCCTCAGAAGAGGACGAGGATGAGGAGGAGGAGTACGATGAGGATGATGAGGAGGAGAAGGACAAAGATGGGGGCGAGGATGGGCAGGTTGAAGAGGTGGGCACCAGAGGAAACTGAAGTAGTATGTAGTTGAATGGCAGCTGCTCTGCAGCATAAGATGTTGTCAGGCTCAGCAGACACAATTCGAATCACTTTTCGTGGATCAGTGTTTGAACAACAAAGTTAAACCAACAAAAAGCAATATAATCTATCATATATCTCCTCTTATTAAAAAAATAAACTATGTCTCACTATATAATGTCCCCAGATAACAAATATGGATCATTTACTTCTGTGTTTATGCTTTAATATAATCAATGGGACGTTCAGCTCACCACAGTCAGCCACTCTGAGAGTTTTAATGTAAAGAGAGAAGATGAGGTAAGATTGGGTAACTTTCTGATTTTGTTTCCTCGTCAGGAGCCACTGAACAGTGGGGATGATGTCAGTGATGAGGAGGACCAGGAGCTGTTTGATACAGAGAATGTAGTGGTGTGCCAGTACGACAAGGTAAGAAGTGAATACGGCACAACTTCACTCGATCAACCTGCATGTTGAAATATTTATTTTCCATTTGGCGAGTGTATCTCAGTAGACTATCCACCACGCCAGCGGGTAAATGTTTGTACTAAAATTGTCATATGATAAAGAAATGGGAGTCTCTGAAGCATTTTAGTGTCATTCAGGGCGCACTGCTGTGCTGCTCTTAAGCTGCTTCTCTGCTGTCTGTGTCAGACACTCAGACACACATGTGCCTGTCACAACACTGCCGCAAAACTCATTGTCTAGTTTTACGGCACCATTTACCGAAGGGAACATCAGCTGATTGCCAAACTAGCTAGCGTTGCACCCATACTTATGAAGGTAATTAAATAACAACACAGAGCCCTCGCAGTTTGAACCAAGGCAGCAAACTCTTAATTGCCTCCCACAGTCACTGGCAGCACATTAGCTTTACTAATTCCATTCCTGCCTTTCACAATAAAAGCCCTGGTCATACACACTGCATCACTGCTTACCAGAGTCAGCTTATTCACATGTTGAGGTAATTTTTTTTTAGTATATGTAAATCGATTTGATTTAAATTGCGCTCTGCCCTCTTCATTTGTATTTTGGAGCCAGAGGTGACCATATTTGGATGAGAGGGTGGAGCTAACCCTGAGACTAGCTGCTAGCTTGGTTAGCATTGTGCATATCCAGCTATGGTCAACTGATAATGCTAATTTTCGCCAGCAAAAAATAAAAAACAGGTTTAAAACCATTAAAACAAAATGTACCTGCTGTAAAAACTGAATATCAGACTCCTCCATATTTGATTATAACCAAGGAGGCAGTGCGAACAAAAGTCACTGCATAACATTTTCACTGCACAGAGAGATTTAACTAAAACATTGCTGTGATGTCTGTTCAGTAAAACCGTTGCTGTCAGATACAGTTTCACTGCAAAGGCTTCTCTTAAATAGTTTGTTTCACAGCAGTTTCCATATCCTGTTAAAGTGTGTAAGAACCTTTACTTTGAATATTAGCACTGTATCGGACTTGAGTGCCGTGTTGGATCACAAGTATCCTACAGCCCAAAGTGTATCACAAAACTATTAAATGCTAACCGGGACTTATTAAGGTGTATCGGTCAACACTGGTTAATATGTGTGTATGTGTCCCGCTGAGTCCTCTGTGTGCATGGGTTAAAGACATTAGAGACTTTGTCCACTTGTCCATCTGTCCTTGACGCCCACAGCATTAATTTCCGTCTCTTTGCTCCCCAGATTCACAGAAGTAAGAACAAATGGAAATTCCACCTGAAGGACGGGATCATGAATCTGAACGGGAGAGACTATGTCTTCTCCAAAGCCATTGGGGATGCCGAATGGTGAAGTAGAAAAGGAAAAAAAACAAACAGACAAAGCAACAGGAGCAGGAACTCTGTAACTCCTTCTATCCAGTTAACAGACAATTCAATATCCTTCCATATCCTGTGACTGGATTCATTTCAGGAAACTTCTGCCGAGTCTTTGAGAACTCTGACGAACCCAAAGGACTGTGAGGTACCGTAAAACCAGGGTGTCGTCAGAAACTCTCGACTAGCCTTGCGGGATGAGAAACCTACAGGGGGAAGGGAACGCCTGCGAACAGAGCGCTCTTTATCTTTTTTTGCTTCTTCCAGGCTTCTCTACGTTTTTCCTGAGAGAATTCACACACATTGGAAAGTAAGCATTTCACATCGTACAGGTGTAGTGGACCAGGGTGACCTGACCCGCCTTGCCACAGGAGGGTCAGAGGTCACTCATTATAACCCCGTAGATGAGAAACACGTTCATGATGCACTGTAGTCGGTTGACTGGATTGACTCGTGTCCACATTTAAGTCCAAACTTAGTGCCACCAGTCGGGATTGCTGCCTTTAGAACGGCCAGAATCAACTTTTGGCTTCTAATTTTTGTTCTTGGATCGTAATTCTGTCTCAATTCATGTTTATGAAAATGGTGCTCCAGAGTGTTTTATGTAGTTAACAACCTGTTATTGTTTTAAGCTTCTTCTTTTTTTAAAAAATGTGTTTGATGAAGGGTTCAGACAAAGAAGGCAAAATTACATTAATCCTAAAATAACTAATAGTCGTTTAAAGGCATTATTTTAATCTATCAAGTGCTCAATCCAAAAAGTAGTTATTATATTCCTTATCAGCTTCTCTGGAGCTTTCATTCCAAGTTTATCCAAAAATACTTTACAAAAAAGGCAAGAACAGATCCAACACTGAGTTCAAGAATTGTACAAAATGTCGAAAGTTTGTCCTGTTGGTGTAAATTCTTTGCTCTTATTTTAGTTCCCTGCAGCCGTCTGAAAATTTGCACTGTCAGTTTATCAATGTGTTGTGAATCAGTCAGTCGAGTTAATCAATAGCCACAGCGTGCTCTCTTCTGTCTACGTGTGTGTGTGTGTGTGTGTGTGTGTGTGTGTGTGTGTGTGTGTGTGTGTGTGTGTGTGTGAGAGAAAGAGAAAGAAAGAAAGTGTGAGACAGTGACTGACTGTACAGGCATGTGCTGAGTGTGTTCGTGTGTGTGTGTGTGTGTGTGTGTGTGTGTGTGTGTGTGTGTGTGTGTGTGTGTGTGGGTGTGGGCTGATTGATATGTGTTGTCACTGCTTTTCTCTGGAAATGTGTTTATTTTTCTTGCACACCCCATAATCTCAAACTGTCACAGTTCAAACAGTAATTTTTTTTTTTTTTTTGGTGGGGACAGGGCGGTGTCCTTTTTTTTTCTTTTCTTTTTTTTTTTATTTATTCCTGAAAGTTCACGAAATGTTCTATTTTTTTGAAAAGGTTGGAAAGCCGCACCAAACTGTGCTCTTATAATCTAATAAGTGTTCCTTTATTTTTTTTTTTCTTTGTCGGTTGGACTAAGCTACGTAACGCTGTGCTCCAAATCATTTCGTCCACCATATGTTCTCCTGTGCTTTCATTTTAATCATGACTTTTAAATGAGAATATTTTCTATCGAAGTGAGTTTAACTCGGGGGGCGTGTGTTTCTCTGCAGTTTGTTTTTAGTGCCCCTGTTGCAGCAATTTGAAATAAAGTACATGTTTTTTGAGTGTTGTGTCAATTTGGTTGATGGTTGGTTCTAAAGGGTATGCTTTTAATGAAACCCCATTAACACCAAGGAAGCACTGATAAGGTGATTAATGTAGAACCAAGAAGTGAAGAATTAAAGTTTGTTCTTTTTAATGATCTAATGGGAATAAAACCATTTTTTATTTCAATTTTTTTCCCCCACGGACTAAAAACAGTTGCCCGCTTTCAAAATGATTAATGTTCACTGGTAACAAAGTCACTTTTTAATAGACACTGTTAATGGCCTGTCACCATCCTCAGATAACAAATATAATAAATGTGCCAACAGAAAGTTTTCCAACACGTTTGGAGTGGAACACTGAAGAAAAGTAAAGAAATCCCGGACTTTCAGGAACGCATTCAGTAGCTCTCCGTGGTTATTAGTCATAATTTAATTGAAAAAAAATCAGCCCATAGTTGCTTAATTATTTTATGTTCTCCTTATCGTTGGATGTTGCGTGTGCCTTTTGAATATTATTTCAGTTTTCTGATATTAACAAAAGATAGATGAGCTTATGAAAAGGATGTCTATTAAAAATGTATTCTCTGCTTTCTGATTGTTTTGTCGTGTGTGTTCTAACTGCTGTTCAGATGATTAAGGAAATGTATTGTTAATATTATTCATTTAATTTTTTAAAAATTAAATCACGTTTGGAACAAAACTCAGAAGGTTGTGCTTTGAGTGCAGTATCTTTCGCAAAGGAAAAGAAAATGTAAAAAAAAAAAATCCTAGCCTTAATTTTAAATTGGAGAATAACTGTTTCACTGTCAATCCCCTTTTACAAGTTGTATAGTATTGAAGCACTGGCTGTATTATCATTAAACACTGGTTCCAATCATCTTTTGTCAGATTTACCCACACAGCCCTAACAGATGAACTCCACCCATCATTAACATAATCTGATTTGCTGTGTTTGCCGGAATTGCTTTTAAAGTGGATGTTCTCTATCAGTGTTAGTATAGAATTGGATATTATTTCTATAATCTGTTCACACAATGAACTGCTAATGTTAAAGTCTGGTCATGTTTGGAATTTTGCTGCCAAACTTGGAGAGGCAGGAACTGAACATTTCAACCCTTTATCTGCTACTTTTAGCTTCAGCTATCTGCCCATTACGTTAAGTTAACTGTAGCAATTTGTTCATTACTTTAAGCTCACCATTGTAACATTTTGGGTTGTTTTTTTTTGTAACAATTACTTTAGCAATTCTAACCACTTGCTTTTGGCGCACTGTTTCAGCAGTTTATCTGTTACTTTTAACTGCTGAGTTCAGATGGAATTTGTGAGGTTGTGTTTACAACATGGGGCGTCATGTACACAAACTCTTGAACTCTGAGCTCCCCGAAAATTTCCATTTATGAGGTCCTGAATACCACAACCAGGCTCTTCTCATGAACATGGTGAGCAGTCACCATTTAAGTCCATTACCTTTAGCTAACAGTTAAAACAATTTGTCCATTACTTTAAGCTAACCATTGTAACAGTTAGTACATTAAGTTTAGCTAACTTTTGTAACAATTTGTCAAGTACGTTTAGCCAACTATTGTAACAACTTGTCCATTATTTCAGCCTAATTCTTGTAACAATTATTCGTCCATTGCATTTAGCTAACTGTAGCAGCAACATGTCCACAACATTTAGCCAACTGTTGTGACGATTTGTCCATTACTTTAAGCTAACTATTGTAACATTTTGTCCATTACACGTAGCTAACTATTGTAACAATTTGTCCATTACATTTAGCCAACTATTGTAACAGTTTGTCCCTTACTTTAAGCTAACTATTGTAACATTTTGCCCATTACACGTAGCTAACTTTTGTAACAATTTGTCCATTACATTTAGCCAACTATTGTAACAATTTGTCCATTACTTTAAGCTAACTATTGTAACATTTTGTCCATTACACGTAGCTAACTATTGTAACAATTTGTCCATTACATTTAGCCAACTATTGTAACAATTTGTCCATTACTTTAAGCTAACTATTGTAACATTTTGTCCATTACACGTAGCTAACTATTGTAACAATTTGTCCATTACATTTAGCCAACTATTGTAACAATTTGTCCATTACTTTAAGCTAACTATTGTAACATTTTGTCCATTACACGTAGCTAACTATTGTAACATTTTGTCCATTACATTTAGCCAACTATTGTAACAGTTTGTCCCTTACTTTAAGCTAACTATTGTAACATTTTGCCCATTACACGTAGCTAACTTTTGTAACAATTTTTCCATTACATTTAGCCAACTATTGTAACAATTTGTCCATTACTTTAAGCTAACTATTGTAACATTTTGTCCATTACACGTAGCTAACTATTGTAACATTTTGTCCATTACACGTAGCTAACTATTGTAACAACTTGTCCATTATTTCAACCTAATTACTGTAACAATTAGAGTAGAGGGAGCCCTGATTGGAAATCACTTCCTTACTTCATCTGATGCTACATGGACGTGTGAGTCCCAGAATCTGCCTCGGCCTGTCTTTAGTTCCACTTTTCTAACGGTGTAATCCAGTGTCTGGACGGCTGTCAGGATACGCACAGCAAGGGCGTTCTCCCTGCCTTTCCTCTAATTCCTAACCAAACTGATACAATCCCTGTGTATTTCCTTGTGGGTAATTATGAGATAAAGGTGTGGTGCTGTCTGGGATTAAAGTTGAATCAGATACTACATGGAGATTTTTGCCCTTGATTGTAAATGGATTTGAGGCAAGCTGTCACTTCTACAGTATATCACGCCTCACAAAGACTTATTCAGCCCCGAACAGACCTAGTGGAGGAAGAATGTATCCCTGGCTGCTTCTGATGAAGTGGGCCCTCTTGCTACTCCTGGGCACTCAGACGAAAGAGTCTGTGCTGCTGGCGAATGAGGCTTATAATGAGGCCCTGGAGATGTCTAGCTTAGACTCTGAGGCTTTCTCTGCTTACCACCTAACTGACGGTGACTGCCAATCAGCTGCATGGCAAAATAGAGTTTGTAGGCTTCAGTGGAATGTAGTAGCCAGGCCTGTTGGCTGTGGCACGTTGAGTTTACCATGGTCTGTGAGGCGCTTAGGGACAAAGAGCCTCTATCCATTTCTAATGGAGATTCCTCCTTTCCTGGTTTTTCTCCATTGTTGAATTCCATGTAGCTACTTGAGTTTCAGGATCCTGCATGCTGGCTCGCTGTCACACTGTCATGACTTAATGGGACACAAATAGAACAGAGCCATCGTTAGTGTTATTAGTAACACCTGTGCTTTTCCTACCACGATAGGTCAAAATGAGCATTTGAAGAGTTTATTTCGCCAACTGTCTCATGAGGTAAATTTTAATGTCTGGGCCTGGAAAGGATGTCAGTTCATTTCAAGTCAAAGGCCAAAAAGCCCCAGTAAAGTTGCATTCTCATTAAAGTCTTGTGATTTTTATCAAATCAGGACTAAAGGTGGCAGTACGCTCCAAGTGAAGTGCTTTAATGGTCAAACAGCTTCTGAATCCTCCCCAACACCTTTCCAACAACGGACAGGCGAGCCAATTTCACAGAGCGACTGAGCAGGTGAGTTACCTCTGTCACTTTTTGGATGTGCAAATGGCTGCATCTTTATAAACACCTTTGTGGAAAGATGAAAGTGTTTGCAGTAATCCCTACATTTCAACCATGACTGTATCTTGTCCTTGTCTTTGAAGTTAAATCATTCAGAACAACTGAGCACACTTTTTTAAAAATGATCGGGCGGCAAGTCATACGAATTAGTTTGTTCTGAGTAAATCCACCCTCAAAATCCTCAGAAACAAGACTCGAGTCTGACTCAAGTCCAGTCCCTGATATCCGAGTCCCCTCTGCTGATAAGTGTGGGAAGCTGGATGGGACCGGTCAGTTCAGATATTGTGTTGCAAAGTATGCATGAAGTAATATTTTATTTTTGTGCATGGTAAGTAAATCTGCACCTCAGTTTCTTAAGGCCTTAGAGTACCTTTTGGTATCTATTAAGAGATCTTGAAGAAATGAAGTTGTAGCAAGAACAGTCATTTGCAAGGATCAGTGCACAATAAATTAGCCCCATTAACCAACATCTGTAGTACGCTTAAGTAATTGAAATGTTTTATTTTTGACAAAGATCTTTAGCCAGGTGTTCCTCCTGTGCACATTTAATGAACAGTGTGGCGTTCGGATTTAGTCATTTTGGTTGCATGCCATGCACTCCACCTGGGCAATGCAAATGAGTTTGTGGCGACCCAGAGAGAGAGATTCTTATTGTCCTGCAGAGATAAAGCTCCTCTGCACGACAGCTGGATTCCTTGCAATATCAAGCAACAGTTGTGGAATCACACGATCACATGACAGTCCGTCTTGTCAGGCTTCAAGTAATCTATGTCTTTGTACTGATTAGCATCTTGTGAGGAGCCACTGGCAGCTAGAAGCGTGGTTTAGGTGTATGCGCCAACCACAGACTGTCTAGAGATCGACAGCCCTTCTCCACTTCTTCCCACTGTACAAAAATGAAACCAAAATATCCTGGATATAGCCACTGCCATTTGACACTAGGGACGCCATTTGGAGCCAGAGTAGCGATCGATACAGAATCGAGCTCCCACTACGAGTACACAAATTGGTACACAGCTGTCAGTCATGACTTCAAACCCCCTTTTTATTCCGTCAAATAACTGATTAAAACCAAACTTATCAGAAAAACAAACACTTTAAGCAGTGTGATAAGAACAAGCTAGACTGACAGAAAACATCTTTGGGAAAAATTTATTTGACGTGTACTTTGCGTTTGTAGTTTGGCTCATGTCCCATCTGTCCCTGTCTGTTTCTTTGTGATTGTTTTGCCCCGTTTGTAGTTATTTTGTGTCCCTTCGCAGCTCATTTGAATCTTTTTGTGGTCATTTTGAGTCTCTTCCTGGTCGGCACTTGTTGATTTGAGTGACATTTTGCAAGTGTAGGCCAGCCTGTACCTGGTAGGCCCACTCAGTAATCTCTCCCTGGATCGACTGTATGTCACGGTGAAATGTTTGGTGACGGTAGAAAATATAAAACTCCTGTTCTAAATTTTATGGTTGATTGTAGAGACGATGTCAGAACAACAGGGGGACAAACGTTTTCACTGACTTCAATTCTGTGGTTCACTCTAGTAGTCATTCAAGAGTTTTCTGTGAGAGAGAGAAACTTGACTCTTCAAGAGGAGCGTCCATGCCTACTGGCCCATGGAATAACGTAAGGAATGACGTCATAAATGCAGGGATTTTATGTTCCCAGGAACAAGAGCTGGACGGATACTTGAGGACTCTGACCTCTTCCGAGCGGCAGAGGCTGTTCTAAATCTCCTGATAGAAACCTCAGTTTCTCTGTCCAGTCCGTCTTATGATTCTTTTCCCACTGTGTTTGAGTTTAGCAACATAATCTGGTGTTAGCGAGGTGCATCGTCGGGTCCTGCCCTGCTTATTTGAGGAACAGCTCGGCGATGGGTTTATTTGAAATACCGGGAGAGGAATGATCAGGCAGGCCAGAGAACCAGCTATGGGAAGAATGTCAAAATAAATCCGGTCCAAGTTTCGATGAGTTCGTTCGACTCTTTCTGTCTGTTGGTTTCTCTGATATTTTGTGTGATGATCCTGATGGCTTTGAGAAAACACTTGAGAAAATAACAAGTGTAGGTGTAGTTTTAGAGGGCAGGTATGTGACCACCCCAAGTCTCTTCATGTTCACCCATGCAAATGTGCAGTGATTTTGATTTTTATCAGACTTGACATGCGCACACTCCGCACAGTGACGGCTAACATTAACTGGCAGTGGAAGGGAGGAGGCCCCTCACAAACGCAGCCAGGCACATCATGCTCCAGCTCTGCGCGCTTAGCATTTGAAGGGTCCACACTGGATTGTTGTTAATGGGTGATTGGAGGAGATGGACACAAAGCTGTGGAAAACATTCAGCTGAAAATGATGTCCTGTTAGTCTGTTAGGAATTTACAGAGTGAGTCAAGTCTGGAACACAGCGAGCAGATGCCACTCTTAATATTTTCAACTTTGAAACTAGAAATCCTTCCAGGTTTGAGGTTTCAGCCATTTCAAACTCAAACGGATGCTTTGAGAACGCCTAAGAGTGATATAGAGTTGGTAATGTTGTGCTGTATATTTTCCATACTGAAACAAACTGTCCAGCAGTCTGATCAAATATCTTCACTTCACAAGCAAAATAAAAAAAGGTCTGAAATGATCCCTCTTTCCTGGAAGTCCTCCCTGTTCATCTCTATATTTCCTTGAAAAAATGTCACCCAGCAGATGAAATGCTAACCAGATGTTAAGCTGCCATTGGCAGAGAGTGTCCTTTAACTCATAATGGCTCAATATCGCACCAGTTAACAGCAGTGCAGCGCACGTGTCTCAGCTGTATTTGCTTTAAGCTCTCCCAGCGAAGGCAGAGCTATCTCTGCTGATTGTATAAGTCACTCGTTTCCGTAAGAGGATGGAAAAATATCACGATCATGCTAGAAAAACAACCATGACATTCCAGAGGAGAGACAAGGCTCTAACAGTATATATTTGTGATTATCATACCTGTGTGTAATTTGTAGAAAATTGCTAATAATCAAAATACGTCTCGTGTTTACTTTTGTAATTGGATCACATGCTCTCAGGAGACGAGGACAGAGCTCTGCAAACTGTTTTGCTGGATCAGTGTGAAAAAAGTGAAAGAATATTTAGTTACATTAAAGAACTCACAAAAACATATATATTTTATGAATTTAAGAAAGTGATACATCAATTAGGTGCAGGTAAAAGTACATTTTCTGAGTCCATTTGCACTGTAAAAACTCTGCTCTCCAACATCACAATCAAATATTATACTATACCTGTCCATATTTACTTTTCAGTTTCAGGTTAACAGACAAAAAATGCCAACAATGTGTCCGGTTTTCATCCATAAATCACCAAACAATATCGTGTATTTACATTATATACAGAGGTATTGATAAAACAATAACAAATGCAGTGTTTTTACATTTTCATAAAGTAGATTAAGTTTCCACAGTGAACGGCACTGAGCCAGCAGGCTGTCCTTTAACTAAAAAACTAAGTATGAATAGAGCGCTTCAGAAAAGTCGTCTTATCACAGGAAAATTTAAAAAGAAAATCTGTTATTTTTCCTTGTGTGTTAATGCCAGACTGTGCAGAGATCATTTGAATTAAACTCTAACCTAAATTTAACATATGTAGATTTTTTTCATAGTTACATATCTATGTTTTAGTTTTTAATTTTTACTATTTTCCCTTAGACAAATCTCTGTTCTTTTCTCTGTCCCTCCAAATACAAAGGACTATAAGTGAGATGAAGTTGGGCTCATATTTCAGTGACACTTGATATTCTCCAACAACTGGAACCATAAAATCATCACAGCCGAAATTGTGAAAACAGCTGAACTTGGCCTGAAAAGTGAAGCAGATACAGAATCCTGGAGCTTTCTGTTAAATATCCAAACAGATCTGTCCACAAACACTTCAAGGCCTCTCCTCTCCCACCTGAACCTGTCTTGCTTTACTACCTCGAGCTGGTGTTTGGCTCACGTGTTCAGGCTCTGGCTCTCCTCAGGGTTTGTCTTCTGGCAGACTGCCTGGGGGTAGGTATGTCCGGAGCACTTCTTCAGGTGGATGGGCACCTCATCCTGACCTCTGCTTCCACCTTTTCTAAACTTATCCTTGTCTCTACGGACCTGAGATGTCCCGCTGCTGCCCTTTGACGAGACTGTCTGGCCTCTGAACAGCTGTGCTCGCTGCTGACAAAGGCCCACCTTACTGAGGAGGATAAATATGTCCCCCCTGAAGGCCTTAGTGAAGATGGCGTAGAGGAACGGGTTGGCACAGGAATTGAGTGGGTAGAAGAGCACCAATAAAATCTTGGAGTTGGAGACGGTGATGAGCGGCCGGTCCAGCACAGCTGACATGGCGTAGAAGGAGATCGGCGCCATACACAGGAAGTCAGTAAAAATGAGGACAGCCATGCGCTTGGCAATGTTGGTATCCTTGGATCCAGAGCGGTAATGAGGGTTGTGCACTGCGCAGTAGATCTTGAAGTAGCAAGCACAGATAACAAGAAAGGCCAGGATGTTGAGCACCAGCACTGACAAGATGTAGACCTGAGCCACTGTGGACGTGGTGTCCATTGGAAGGCAGATGCTGACCTTCTGGTAACTGCTCACCCCAACCAGTGGGAGCAGAGCGAGGAGAAGACAGAAGATCCAGCCGCCGAGCATCACGGCTGCGGCGTGGTGCAGACGCAGTTTACGATCCAGCCGCATAGCAAAAGTGATGGCGTACCACCTCTCCAGAGTGATCACCGTCAAGGTATAGACAGACAGCTCGCTCGCAAAGACTGTAAAAAACCCTGCCAGTCCACAGCCAGGGCCCGTCTGCCAGTCTATGGCATGGTTGAAGTACTCAGCTCGTGTGTGGAGGTCTACAGAGGCAATGAGCAGCAGATAAATCCCCATGCACAGATCTGCAAAGGCCAGGTGACACATTAGGAAGCGGGAGACGGAGAGCTTGTAGTGGCTGGTGAGCAGCACCAGGAGCACCACCACGTTTCCCAGAACAGCCAGCAGACTCACAAACCACACAGACACTCGCAGGAAGCCAAAACCCATTATGTCCTCACAGGGATTGAACTCATCGGGCACTGGTGCACACGCCACCTCCTCTCCCTCCTCACACACCACATAATCATATCGGCTCTCAAAATCTTGGCTGGTGTCCTCCTGGGGGTTCTTGAGGGTCTCTCCGAAACCCACATCCTCATCTGGCTGGCCCCAGAAGTAGGCATGGTAGTGGAGGCTGCCATGAAAGTCACCTCTCCTCCAGTCTTGGTGGGACTCTCTGTGGCTTCCATCATTTGGCTCCTGGTCTGGGATTGTTTCCATCACACTGTCGCCTTGGAGGGAAGGCATACCGAGGGGCCCCACAGAGCGCTTGTGATGCTGGTCAGAGAAAGTCAGGTTACAGATGATGTACTCCCAGAAACTGAAAAACAGCACACATAAATACAGAATGAGTCCATAAAGTAATACTGTAGTGCTATACTAGAAATTAAAAATACACAGACCTGGCTCACTCACACCAAGTGTCAGATCAGATCATTTAAACCGTATATCCAGTTGAAGAAAAGTGATTCCTGTTTTGAGAGTCATTATTAGTCTGGCTCAACCTTCTTCCTACAATAACAGCAATGAGTGACACTAATTATGGCAGCACTGTAAAAAGTTATAGGTAAACACGTCATAGAGTTGATTCAATCCCTGCCAAGATCCACACCGTGCAAGTGCAGCTGCCCTGCTCACGAAAAACACAAGAGCATTCTATTGGACGCTGTTTGTCTTTCAAACACTACGGACACATTTCTCGTGATGCCTCCTCTCTGCTTTTCCGACTCTCATAAGTACATACAACATGAGAAATTGACAGAAAGCTTACACTCGTTTCTTTTTGAGGTTTTTGAAGCCGCAGCAGTGACTGGGGTAGGTGAGGTTGGCGATGGTGAGGTGCTTGAAGGTCTTGATGGGCGGCAGTTTCTTGAGGGCCCAGGCATCGCGTGCCTTCAGCTCCCGTAGAGAATCCATACCTGTGGTCGGCAGGGAGGTGATCCCGGTTTGGGATACGTCTCTTTAAAGCAGAAAGGGAATGAAAGAATTTAAGAAGACACACTAGATGCATGTGTGGTGTTGAAAGTAAATTGGGGGGGGGGGTGCCCGAATTACCTCCAATACATTGGACTAATGTCCCAACACCATTTGGGACTTTTAAGGTATTTTCGTGATTTCACAAATAAATGCTATCTCCTAGAAATGATAAAATGTTTGTCCAGGTCTAAAATCAATATTCAAATCCATGCAAGAGGTATATTATCAATATCTCCTCCACTGTCGCCATGTTTGTTTTTTGAGTTTGTTGTTGTCATAAACTTTTGACGCTGGGATATATTGGTTAACTTCCATGCCAACGTAAAGGGCACATGGAAGTATGTGGGCAGTGACGGTAACATCGTTTGAAACCGACGTGTACATTTTCGTACGTAAAGGGAGCATAAATGGGCCTTAACACTATTCAAAGGCAGCATTGTGATGAGATGAACTCTGCACCAGGGGTGGATGGCTAGGCCAAGAGGTGGCTGTGGGTCAGGAAGGTAGTACATCCACTAATCGGACGATCAGAGGTTCAATCCCCTGCCCCTCCAACCCCATGTAAAAGAATCATTGGACAAGATACTGAACCCCAAGTTGCTTCCCATTGCTGTGCCATCAGTAAGTTGCTTCCCATTGCTGTGCCATCAGTGTGTGAATGTTTAACTGAGTAGCAGGTGTCACCTTGTATGGTAGGGTGGACAGAAGACAAATGTTAGATACCTTTACCTTTCAATGTATGTGTGATGGACTGATGTGCGGAGTGCTGAGGTCATAAATGGGACTAAGCTGTGTTCCTGATAACATGCAATTTTCTGCATACCTCCCCACCTTTTAAGAGTGCTCTTACTGGAACAAATAATACTGTATACTATACTTTCTTCTGGCTAACTAAGAGAGCCAGCCAATACCTTTCAAGGCTCTGGAACAAACTTGCTATCAGTGAATCTACAGAGGAACCAGACATGATGAGAGATCTCATAGATGGACTAAACAACACCCTCCATCTGTTTCCTAGAGTGAGCTCCTCACTCCTTCATCATCTTTAAACCATTACATGTGGTATTTCTCTCGCTCGGCTGTCATGCAAAAGCCAGCTCAACCTCATCGGGACAAAGACATGCAGGGGATTGACTCTCACCAACATCTCGTGTGATCGCACTATCAGGACATTCCTCTGCTCAGCACCGGACGCAACCCCCTTCGAAGGGCCAAGCAGAGGGCAAGTTCTCTTTTGCTTTCTTAAGTTTCCCAACCCATTAAACCTCCAGTTCATCGTATCTTCTCATTAATTTGATTAAATAGAAGAAACTCGAGCCAAACCATTTCATATTTGCTAAGAGCTCAGTTGTTCTTTTTTAGTCCCATTTGCTCTCCCCACTTCTCTGCCCTCTGCTCCTTTTTCCTCTCATGGGGCACATTGTGTAAGGCTGTAAAAAAATATCTGAACAGACTCTGAGTGTCAGTCTGACTTTGTCATTCCCAGATGTTTAGCTCATGACCTCATGGAGGTGACCTCACTCAGGACATGTTCCTCAGTGGAACAGAGAAGATAGACCTGCACACGAACCCCGTTTACCTCACCGGACACTTAATGTCTATAGATCAGAGCCATGGCAGCAACCAGATAGCCGTGGTAAAAGGTTTTGGCGATTAAACACCTTTAAAACTGAGACTCAGCTTTTAAAACCATGAGAGTGGCAAAAATGATGACGGTATCAGAGAAACGACGGAAGTCTCTCCCTCCCACACTCGCATGCAATGTGTCTCAGGTTTCCTGGTCAAAGACGCAGCTGTGGAGCGATGATGTCTACTCTTTGATGATATGCTATCCTTTTCACAGACATGTCTCATCCTGTCTGCACATTATGAACCAGGAAACTGTTAAAATCTAACTTGACATGGTGTGAATAATTAAATTACCAAACTAAGTCTATTATTTATTGATATATACGCTTTCTAAATGGTTTGTCGTGTATGAATTTAAAATATATAATTAAAACAGTCATTCACTTTCTTGCTGAGAATTAGATGATCAATGTCACTTTCATGTCTGTGCGATAGACATGACGCTGTAGCCAGGAGATGGTCAGCATATAGCCCTTTTCCATACACCTGCTGGCTTGGCTTGCAGGACTGGCATCTCCATACAACATCAGGTTCATCTTTAACTGACAGTGGGGTTGTGTTTATAAACCAAAGGAATAGTTTTCTGCCCAGCCCACTGGTGCTATTGTGGTCAACAATATTTTTCTCTCAGCGCTGCACTAACATAAACCGGGTGCCTGTCTACTCTCGGGAGACCATCTTATCTCTTGTTGCACCAGCCTGCACGGTCTTCTCGCTCCAAACAGCAAGGACAGCTTGTGTTTTATCATAAGACCAAGCACTTGCCATTATTTTTGTCTTTGGTCATTTTGAGGCACGGTGACACTGATGAAGTATTTGCTGTTTAGCTGTGGAGGCTGTTTTATAAATGTTGATTAAACTTCACTGAATGTTGACGCTGAGTAACGATGACGAAGCCGAAATTTGATGTGGCAGCAGCCTGCTTGAAGGCAGTTGGGTACACTTTAGCCCGACTCTGGGAATGGTCCATTTCTTGGAATGGCAATGGAAAAGCCCCATTAGCTCATCATACGGTAACTAAATCTACTAACCAGCTCCTCTAAAGCTCACTAATTAATATATCATATCATGTTTGTCTAACCTGTGCAAAACTTGTATGAAGGACTGTTTTTTCATCTCTTAGCAAGAAAGAAAATAAGCATCTGTATTTCCCAAGATGTCAAAAATGATCACTTCAGTGTGAGACCATAAAACAGGAGCCACTGTAGCCAAAGGGTTAATAACGCTATCACAGTAAAACAGGAGAAATAGGTTCCTGTGCCCCCCACATGGCTTTTTTTGTAACCTGGTTTTGGTGTCTAGTTAAGAATTTTTCTTGTTGCCAACGTCAACTCATGGCCCATGAGGTTCATTTGGCAGCCATCTTGAATTGATGTCCAAGCTAATGGCAAAAAACATAGACTTTCATAACACATCTTAGGCTCAAACTGACTCAGTACTGCGAGATCTACCTATTTATGACTATATTTTCACAATATTAACCACATTTTCTTGTGTTTTTGTGTCTAAGAAACATCTAGAGAAAGTTGCCGCAAAACAGGCCACAGTGTAACTACTCGGCGCATTTGGCTACATCTATGTACGTTAACTAAAAGTGTTTGTTTTTGACACTGACAGGCTCAGATTATTATCAGAGTCTGAAAACATTATAGAAAGGATCCCTACAGAAATAGACCTGTTCGTTAAAGAGTGAGATCCTTTTTGTTTAACCAGAAAAAGCCCTGAAATTGCTATTGTTAAACCCACCAGACTCCATTTAAATAAATAGTAATTTAAGTGTGTATGAAGCCAGCTGTTTTTTGTTTGTTTGTTTTTACACCTAATGGGGTGAATTTGAAGTTTAATTGAACCAAACCTTAGCTGGTGATTGTTGGAACATTGGAAAGATGAAGCAAGATGGCTTCATCTTGCTATTTAAATGGAGTCTGGTGTATTGGGCAATGTTGATTTTGGGGCTGTTTCTGGTTAAACAAAAAGAAACTTAATCATCAACAAAAAGGTCTGTCTCTGTAGGGATCCTTTCCATAGTGTTGTAAGAGATCTACATTAACAATCTGAGCCTGTCAGTGTCAAAAACAAACACTTTTAGTGGATGTAAACAGACAATGTGAACAGAGTGGTAACACAGCAGTCTGTTTGGTGGTGGCCGGCTGCAGCACTTTTTCTCAATACTGGGCCAATTTAAAAAACTGTTTTTCCCATTAGTCACTTAGACACAAAAGCATGGGAAATAGGGTCCAGGTTAAACAAATAAAGAAGTTACCCTTGAAGCTAACATTACCTATCCTTACCTACTGGTCATACCAGACCAAGTAAGACTGTTGCAGTAAAACCCCAGAGTGTATTAAACTAAGCAGGGGTACATTTCATTGCTTATGACTTCAACTTTTAATTTGTTAAGAATACATGTTTTTTATTCTTTCGTAAGTTACACAGTCTTGCTTAAAAGTTGGCTGCAGGTTACTACAACTAACCACAATTGCACAAGACGAGGCCTTGTCCAAGTCTGTATAGAAAGGTTAAATCAAAGAACTACATCTCTTCCTGTATGTGAGGTAAGAATTGAGTGTAATTGATGATGAGTTGATAAGAGTACTCACAGAAGCATGGGGCCGCTGACGGTGCCCGCAAAAGCCCTTTCATCCACCTTGGTGAGATACTTGTTCCTGTGCAGGTCTCTGAACAGGAAAGCACAAATTTAAGTTTATTAGGAGAAAAGTTATCCTTCACGTTTCAATCAGACTGACAGAGGCGAGGCATGGCATAATATTTCCCCGAGCCTCATCACATTTGCACATTTCTCTGTTTATTTTCTCTCAACTCAGAAGTGAAACATGACAGGAAAAGGTCTCACTCACACTGTTGATTCAAATTAGACAGTATAAGACGTGATGGCGTTCTCCTTAAACACACTGCACCCTCACTACACGTCTCCCCGAATCCCTTAAATCTAATAAGGATAATAGACCTGTGAGGGGTGTGTTTGTCTTGGTCGGGCTGTGCTGGGATCAGTTCTCCCTCGGAGCAGATCAGCCGCCAACACAAACACCCACGAGCAAAGACTCACTAGTTGCGGACCACTGGCTTAATTAGGCTCTTAGAAGGACCTGGATGTGTGTAGGTGTAGTAAAAGAGGAGCAGGGCATTATATTAATATCATTAATACCTCATATCCTGAATATTCAGGACTCTGGATCAACAGGTGACAAGAAGAAGAAAGAAAACATGTTGCAGCAAAAGAGGAAAGGGAAATGATGCTTACCTGTTCTGACGTAATTTATCCAACCGATGCTATTGAATATGTAAGTGTGAAATTGATTTCATCAAGTCAGACACAGATCCAGAGTCCAGCGTCACTCAGTGTATGGGAGAGGGGACTCTTAATGCAGACTTCCTGATACCCACTTTTGGAAACATATTTTCCCATGAGAACTCCAGCGTACTAATCAAGAGCTGGGATCAGCCTCTTTATGAGTACATATGAGACGGCCTGCAGAGACCCAGCTGTGATCCTGCTGCTTTTGTAGTGCAATTTGGGGTTAGGCAATACTCACGCCAGATGTCAGAATATGGTTTAATCCAGCCAAAATACTGAGCAACAACATTTTGAGCAATGTAAGACCTTTAAATGGACTGATTCTGGTATTCTGGGATATATGCTTTAACTGTTAGTAAACAGTATGATGTTTTTTGGTGGGCGGGGCTTAGCTTGAGGCAAAACTTTTCACCACAGACATTAGGTAGCGCTAGCTAGCAAGTTCTGTTGGCTTGTTTTAGACAGTGGACGAAGATGATGCGAGTTGAGCGTTCAGAAATACTCCTTCTGAGTGTCGGAGGGCACTCTGACACAAAGTGGACCGTTCATAAATTCGTAGCACTGTCTGAATGTAATTCCCAACTTTCTCTTGGACTGCTTATAGTCTGGTACCTGGTATTTTGTAAAATGAAGGTCATGCGGACAGAATTCTTTTGTTTAACTGCAGGGGAAATATTTGTTTTCAGAAATATTTGTATACATGTACAGGTCCTGCAACAAACTAAATACCCCTCCCCTCACCATTCCTTTTCCAAGTGTCTATCGGAGAACCTACGGTGACCTTCTGGTGCATTCGTGCCACCAATTCCAAGCTGCCATTCCCACGTAAAAATGTTAAAGGTTCTCTCTAAAGCCAGTATTTGGTTTGTCATGCACACATTGCTCCTTTTAATAATGGGTTCATATGAAATACCTACACTTGATCGAGCTTGGTCCCATTGAAGGCGTGATGTTGTATTTCTCTGAAGCCGTTTCCATACAGCATCCTGGAACATCAAGAAAACAGCACTGATTAGAATTTGCCTCTTTCGGTTTAATAACCAATCTGCTGAATGAAAATATGAAAATATGTTCCATGTGTTGATGCCTCATCCCTTTCTGAGCAGCATTGACAGCGGTAAGTAGGACCTACTTATTGCACATTCTATGGTGAGGTTTCATCTGCAATCTTGAGGTTTTTAGTCCGACGTTTTCTGTAACATGCTGTTTTGTGGATTAAAATTGCAATCCCTCATCCCTCGCTCCCAAACCTCACCGCACACATGTGATTGCCTGCTGTGTACGAGTGTCTGTGTACTCGTTTTTGCTATCTTTGAGAGTTCAGAGCGAGGACATGTTTTTAAAGTGAGGTAACTTTGGCCAATCCACATGTCTTCTGGTGGCTATTTTAGGGTTTGGATTGGATTGAGGGATAAAAAACACCCACTGAGTATTAACTGCTGTGTCTGTCTAGTTCACATTTCTCTTGTGCGTTTTGTAAAACAGTGTGTGAGACAAAAACACATGCATGTAGGTGTAAGCCGTTGTTTTCTGTGCATTTACACACATGCATATATCATGCATGTGGTCGCTCCTGCAGATATCTTACACTGTCAGCACGTTGCTGGTGATGCCGTGGAATGAGTTGGCCGGTATCTCAGTGATGTAGGGATGATCAACAATTTCCCTGCAAAGGAAGACACCAAACAGAGAGGAAATGAAGTGGTGCTGTGAATAAATAAAGTGGCACAGGGAGGAATGAAGTTGATGAGTGTTTTCTCAAGTATTATGTCTCCGAAGGAAAATTGTATTAGAGTTGAGACGGCGATGACACAGAGATGTGAAGACGAGAGTGTAGCTGCAGATTTCATGCAGACAGGCAGAAGGTTATAGATGGAAAGACAGATGTTTGACACACACACACAGAAAGTACAAACTCTGCTAATGGAACATTTTGTATACCAATAACACACAGTCACATGTATAAAGGGAAACGGTGTTGTTAGCATTCTTAGCATTTCTCAAAATTGAGACCACATTTCCCATAATCCCAACAATGTTGTGCTCCAAAGACAAACTGTTGTTTCTTGCTTCTCTTCCTTACATTCAGTACAAGAGAGGATAAACATGTACGAGGCGATTTCATTCTTTATTTCTTGTGTCACTGTAAAAATTCTGAAGAATGTGGGAAAGTCCATCTGTCATTAAACAGTAGAGCTGTACCATGTCGAACATTGGAAGCTTCTGTAGAGGTTTTGCCAAATGAAGCTTTGAATATGTGACTATATGTTATCCTCCTGAGCCCCGAGCTTTGGGTCCAGTAGGATCTCCATCCATTTTCATTCGTTTATCCGAGGCTGGGTCATGGGGGCAACAGGTCGAGCAAAACACCCCAGACGTCCCTCTCCCCAGTAATGCCTTCCAGCTCCAGGATCTTGATCAGATGCTAAACCACCTCAACTGGCCCCGTTCGACGCGGAGGAGAAGCGGCTCTACTCCGAGCTCTTTCCGGATGTCTGAGCCCAGACGCCCTTCAGAGGAAACTCATTTCGGTCGCTTATATCCGCAATCTCATTCTTTCGGTCACTACCCATAGCTCATGGCCATAGGTGAGGGTCGGGATGTAGATGGACTAGTAAATTGAAAGCTTCGCCTTCTGGCTCAGCTCCCTCTTCACCACAATGGTCTGTCGTGTCACTGCAGAAGCCACACCAAACCACTGAACCATCTCATGCTTCGTTCTACCCTCACTCGTGAACAAGACCCCGAGATACTTGAACTAAAAAACTAAGCATTATCTGAACAGGAAGTAGTTTTGAACTGAATTATGTCTGCAGGGGAGATCAGGTTTATTTTTAATAGCCCCAAGTGTGCAATAAAGTATGAAACTGATTATTTCAATGCCTAAACATTGTTATGCAAAAACTAAACTGTAATTTGGTCATTTTATAACCCTGTGAATTTTCCTTGCTCCATACTCCAAGATAGGAATGTCCTTTTTGTTTGTAGGAACAGTCCGTCACACTGAATGGGCCTGTGTTGGCAGGAAACTCAGTGATGTCTCTGTAAATAACAATCGCTTTTCGGGACACTATCCCGACGGGGAACGCATTGCTGTCTCCATAAAAAGCAACCCCTTTTGTGGCACTATCTCCACTGGAAACACAGTGACAGAAAACCTGTTTGATGGCGATAAAGCCACTGGAAACACAACAATGACTCACTAAAAAACAACCGGTTTTGTGGTTGTTTGCTGGTCTGCAGCTTGGCAGCCAGTAACCAACGCCTCCATCTCTTGATAACAAAATCAGCTCATATACATATACTTCACTTTAGAAACATTGATATGATATGTATTAGACGTATGAATGTAACACACTTATGGTTTGCAGAATCATACTGTGCTAACATTTTCTTCTAGTGATTGAGTTTTGTGCTTAAATTTAAAAGTTCCAGCAACTCACAGCATGAAGTTTATGTCACTAGAGTGGATGTTGCTCAGGTCGGGGAAGGAAGAAAGGCCAGTGTTGAAAATCCCCCTGAATAACAAGAGGATAGAAACAGTCAGGACATACAGCAGGCCACATAAGCTCCTTTAAAAAATAACAGTATATGATTTTCTCATTGTTAATCCCCAGTGAGGGCACGTCAAACAGTGTAGTGCAGAGGTAGATCTAAAGATCTGAGTTTAGTGGATAATAATAACCAGCCTGTTCATTTCACAGCATATTTATTAGTGACACATAATGGGACATAAAGGACTTTTAGTGGTCAGGCCAACTACGTGGAATTCTTCTTAAAGGTTTTGCATGTACAGCCATTTTTCTGGAGCCGACCTGTACCACCTCTTTAAACTCAAGTGAAGCGTGACTCATTCTTGCCCAAACTGGTACACACGGTGCTATGAATAGATCACGATGTCTAAATTATTACCAGACCGAAGCATTTTAAATATAGACCCTCCATCTTTTTGGATCGCCATAATGTTGTCAATATGTGGAATTCAATGATAAAAACTGTTCGTGCATGAAAAATACTCACAGGTATTTTAGGTTTGGGAGATTTTTAAAGGCTTCTGGGTCCACGTAGGTCAGAGTTTTTGCATTACGAATCTCTCTGAAAGAAAAGAAAACCATTTATTGAAGATGAAAAACAAATGACAGAAGTGTGTGTGGTGGCCACTGTGAAAGGATTCGGACACACGTTTGGAAACACACACTGCGAGGTCTTAAAAAGTTGCTGACAGAACAGGACAGGTTGCATGCCAGTGTGCAGGAGGAGGGAAACTCTGTGCAGACAGCCAGGGCCGGAAGTTGAGTCCAATTAGTGTTTCATTAGTTTGTTTACTCTGGTCCACCCTGGGCTGGACCGAACACCTCTCTCTGCTGTCTGAGGCTATGTGGTGCTCCGTCCTGGCCCTCCTTCACACACCTGGCAAACCACACTCGGCCCAGCAGACAGACGTGGTCAGGTCAATGGAAGTCACGGACTGGGAGAGGCTCATCTTCCCAGTGCTGCTGTATATCTGAGGGCTGTTCAATCAGCCAATATAACCATTACATATTCTTTCAGGCAGGCTGTAAAACTCCTGAGTGGCAGCAGATGAGCCAAAAAGACGAGGTGAAGAGTTTGAGTCTTTGTCACAACTCTTTCAACTCAGTCATCCAGTGCTGTCGTGAACTGCATTGCTTTTGCTTGAATTTTCTGTTGATAAAGTTTGTATTTCTGTGGGCCGTGGGTGGTCTCTCCTCAGCCGTGGTGACTTTGGCTGATCGCTTTAACTAAGCAGTCTGAAACGGTTCGAGTTCAGCCTCACTAAAAAGCAGAATCAGGATTGTGTGGCCAAGTTAAACGGCACCATTATCACACAGGAAAAAAGCCTGTCCTGCACAAAACAGGCTGTTCTCATGCACTGTTCGTACATATACCTACAAAAAGTAACACAAATAACCACAATAATCAGCGTAATTATGAGCCAGTAATTAGTGTTTATTCTCCAAATACTGCTATTACGTGACCAATGTGCTGACGGGAGTAAAAAAGTATAAAGTCACAGGACAAAGGAATTTCCATTTCTTAAACCTAACCAACATAATTTTATTTTCCTTAAAATGAACTGAGATATCTTCACGTTAAGTAAGTAACATCATTCGTAGGGCGCTGAGTCATTAGATATATGAACCATTTAATTTGCATTTTCGTAAGATATCATAAGAAATGTCATATGAGGATACGTAGCAAAGAAAACTTTAAAGAGGTTGTTCAAATGCAAAAAAAGAAAAAAGAATCAATTATTTTAAGATCTTCATTATATGACCATTACATAGACTGTTGCTGTAAATGAGTTAGCATTGCCACTCCTGATTCCTGTGTCTGAAAGTGAAAGGGTTTTTGGTTGGATGCCTGAAATAAGGTCTGTAGCCATGTTTCCATCAGCCTGTTTAGATGCACATCTAGAAGTAGCGCATCAGAAAATTATGATGGAAATGCCAAAATTCGAATTAAAATCCCCTGATGCGCACAAACTGAAATACGCTCACTTTAGCCGGGTTTCGGTTAATTTAAAAAAAAATGTTGATTTGCAAAACGGGGGATGGAAACAGTTATGTTCGAATTAAACCTGACGTAGCGCACCTCTCTCCATAGTGATATCCACACTCCGGGTCGGGAAGGCGGTAATGCATTTACAAGCTGGTTGCCAACCGCCAGAAAACGTAGAAGAAGAATGGGAGACTTGTTTTGTTTCCGGTTCTGCGGAAAACTCGTGCAAATTTGTAGTTTTCACCAAAGTCCGTACATTTAATGGAAACACACAGGATTCGTGTTTCTTTTAATGCACATTTCCCAATGATTCAAATCACTTTTGGATGGAAACATAGCTAGTGGTTCACACAAGCTCAGGGGACTTCCATGTTTTGTTCTACAACATAAAATATGTCAGTAAATAAAAAGCTTTTATGTATCTTAAAAAAGGCGCTGGGGTTCTAACAAGATGTGATTTCTTTACAGTCTTCTCTGTAAAATGTAGTTTGTTTATAGTGTTATGTTTGCTTTTCACTTTTTGCAATTGCATTTACACTTCAAGAAACATAAGAGGTTTTCGATTTGTGAGTATTTTGCTGGACAAAATGTAAGTATCATAAACGTTTGTTTGCCACAGAGTTTATTTTCCGCAGTAATCCAAAATGTAATGGGAAAATGCCAGAGGTTCAGTGACAAGGGAACCAGGGCAACTTCATGTAAAAGTTCACGTAAAAATTAGGGATGTCCCAATCAGATGTCAAAGATCGTATCAGGGGCCAATAAAAGCATTCTTTTACTGATTGGGATTGTCTACATTGAGCTATATGGAGCCAAATTCTATCCTTTGTTTTACGTCAGCTGGTATAAACACACGTCGCCAGGTATGAACACTCAAAAGGTCACGATGGTCTCTGCGACGCAAAATTGGGATGAAAATCGTGTAATGTGAACTAGCCTAGCGTAATGAAGTAGCCTAGTGTTATTTTTGTTTGTTGGTCTCGAACGATGGTCTTCCCCTTGGCAGGCGTCTCCTGTAGATGTCACACCATCCACCATGCCCTCCATCTCCAGATAACAAAGTCAGCTCATATACCACGTCACTTTACAAATGTTGATATGATCCATATGAAACATGCAAATATATCATATTTGTGGTTTGTAGAAACACACCATACCAACATTTTCTTGTAGGCCCTATTTCAGACAGCAGGCTCAACAAACTCTGAGCCTAATCCCGATCTCTGAGTTGACTGAACCTGAGCTGAGAAACTTGGGTCACTTCTGGTACCAAAAAGCAACATGGCATTGGCATAATGCCAAACTTGAGGCTTCAAAATTGTATTCCTCAAATCAGTGGGTGATGTCACAGTGGCTACGTCTACTACTTTTGTACGTGTGAGGGTTTTTTTTCTCCCAGAACTGACCAAGAATGTAGAAACGCCATATTATTTGCCAGTGGATTTATCTGTTTATATATATTCCCAGTTAAAAAAGAATTTTTGACATTGGTGGTTCACGTAATGGTGGCAGGATAAAAACTTCACCCAGCCCCCTTTGAATTCTCAGCTCCTCCAACTGCAGTCTCAGATCCACAGCTGCTGTCGGCCTGGAGCAGCCAACAGGAAGCAGAGCATTAATTTGTGTCTGACCCTGAAGGAAACCTGAGAGAGATGCCATTATCTGATGTATGGCACCACACCGCACCAATCAGTGGCAAATAGACCCCGGAGATCCAAAACACACCCCCAGAACACCGATACAGCCCTCAGCGAGCGGTTTGAATTATTGTTTCTGTCTGCATTTAGATGTCTGGAATTCAGCAGCTAATAAGGAAAGACTAAAAGGCATGATAATTAAGTTAAAAGTGACAGCCAAATGATACACGCACATGCACCAAGCCGTGTCAAATTAATTTCTGTAGCTGTTAATCATGAGTTACTGTCTCACACGGCTACACATGCCCACGTTGCATACAGGAATTGAGTGGAGACGAACTCACAAACAGCTGCGTTACAAAGATGCTGTAACTTGGAACAAATCATTCACGTAGGCAGGAAGTCTTGTAGTAATATATGAAGTGCTAGGAGGTGTTCTGCTGGAAAGTGTGTGGTCCACCCGGAGACTGAGCCATAAATCTCTATCCTATAATTGAGAATAGAGTGCACCTTGCTAGACTTTTTTCCCCTGAGCTGCTTCAACGAGAGCTGGAGCATGAAGAAGACGAGGAGAGAAGCCAAATGCTGGCTGTTGTTGGCCTCTCTGCTCTAACGTGCTTATTCCCACTGTCTGTTTAGACCGGGCTCGGTAGTAATGCTCCAGATAACAACTTACTTCATTGAATTGAATTGTTTCTCATCTAATTTACATGTTCCCACAACAATTTCTTGAATTGCGAGTGTGTCTGATGAGGAGCAGAAAGTGGTGTGCAGGGGAGAAAATGAGCTCCTAATGTGTTTCTTCCTCGCTTCCATTTGCTGCCGGCGAGGTTGAAAATTAAGCATTTTTCTCTCCAGAGAGCAAATAGAACAGCTTAATCAATAAGGATCGATAAAGAGCGTGCCATTTTCCTTTAGTTACTCACATGTGGGTGATTTTCCTCAGGCTGTGGAATGAGTGCCTCTCCAGCCTCTGCAGCGTCATATCCACCGATATATATCTGAAAGAAACACACAGAGCTTACATCAAATCTAGAGGACAAATTGTCTTTGTAATATCAAAATAATTACCTGTTTTAAAAACATCTGTCTACCTTAAGAATGAAGGTACTGTATACCAGGCGAAATATAAGATGTGTTTTTATAAATGAGTCTGAGTGTGTGGCTCTAAAACCGGCCCTAAAGCCTGCAACTCTTTCCTGAATTTATCACCCCACCTCGCCTAAAGCCTCCAAAGTCATGGGTAATTTTACAGGTATGTGCCCCACATATACATTACCCAGTCATCAGTCACTCTGCTCCCATTTGTTATTACTTGGTAACAAGTATGCTCTTTAAATAAACCAACTTAGCACTCGATCAACCTCAGAAATGACTAGAAACTAGAATTACTGCCTTGCATTTGTATGCCTCCGTGAACCAGTCAAGTTGCAGTTACAGTGTACACCCATGTCTGTGAAAACATGGACGCTTCCCACACGTCTTCACCCCGTAGACACCTAAGATTAGAGTCACTACTTCAGTATCTGACCAAATGTCTCCCCTTCTGTTCCCCCGAATTATGGCAAATAATGGAAGTTGACCTTTGACCTTTAGATATAAAATGTTATCACTTCATCATTTTATCCAATTAGTTATTTATGTGAAAATTTGTCATAAATAGCATATGAATTCTTGCCTTACGCCCAAAAACATGTTTTGTGAGGTCAAAGTGATCTTGACTTTTGACACTTTGACCACCATATTCTTATCAGTTCATCCTTATGTCATTGTAAACATTTGTGCCAATCTTGAGGAAATTCCCTTAAGGCAGTCTTGAGATATTGCAGTTCATGAAAATGAGACACACGAGGTCACAGTGACTTTGACTTTTAAACACCAAAATCTAATCAAGTCATTGTTGGTTCCAATTAGACATTTGGGCCAAATTTGAAGAAATTACATCGAGGCGTTCTTGAGATATTTTGTTTTTGAAAAAGAGACAGATGCAAGATCACAGTGACCTTGACCTTTAACCACAAAAATCTAAGCAGTTCATTGTTGAGTCCTAGTGGATGTTTGTGCCAAATTTGAGGAAGGTCCCTCAGGACGTTCTTGAGATTTTGCATTTATGAGAGTGAGATGGACACAATTTCACATTGACCTTGACCTTTAACCACAAAAATCTAAGCAGTTTATTGCTGAGTCCAAGTGGACATTACTTGATACTTGCACTTAATAAAACACATCTCAGTGTTCACAAACTAAAAGGGAGTTGAAGAATCTGATGTTTTGTTGGTTTTCTATCATTATATGCGGACAGTGAAACAGAATCAGTGGAAACACTGGCTGTGAGCACTTTAAGGCTTACAGTAAACCTCTCATCCACCTCTGTCTCCCTTCAAGCATGACTTGGACGCAGACTGACGTCGGACTCGGCGGCTGGGGATCAAGGCTCAAGTGTATATTTTACCTCTACACAGAGACTCCACCTCTACTGGGAGTCTCGAATCACCACACACCCAAAACGCTCTGCTGGAATACCGAGCTGGTGTCCAAGCCCTGCTGCGGTCGAAGGACCAACATTCCTATTGATGGAAAGCATTAGCGCTTCCAGCTGTGATTAGGAGCCAGCGGTGATACTAAACAGAGAGTGTATCAGCTGCTTGGGTGGGAGACAGAAAGGAAAGGGGTGGGGAGTTGGGGACTGGGAGAGGTTCCCACTTTTGAAGCAGTTGAAAGGCAAACAGGTGGATGAGAGCAACTGTGGAGTGTTTATGTTTGAATAGCAGTTAATGAGAAGTGTTTGAGCCTTGAGCGGAATAATCCCACTGAATAAATTACCACTCACATCCTTGAGATGTTGACCATGTTGGCGAAGGCGTCCGCTGGCACAGATGTCAGGCGCGTCTCTAAAAGCAATCTGGTTGAAAAATAAAGGAGATGTTAGTTACACAAACACATTTGGCTCCGTATCTTCTCATGGCTATTCAACATTTTTAAGGGAAGTAGTAGATATTTTAGGAAATATTTATTCACTTTCTTGCCAAGATTTAAACAAGAACACCTCTCTCACATCTGTAAAAGGGCTGATACAATTGAACTCACATTTGTTTGCCCCCTTAGTGTGGTTCGTTTGGGCAGGTGTGAACATTCATAATCATATCTTCATATTTAAAGTAAAAGTGAAAAAACAAACTTGTATCCTAAAATATCAAACAACTCATTGAACGGACGAGGCTAAAACCTTGCACCTGGACATTTTCTGAGTATACTCATTGCACATATTGACATTTAACTTGACAATACTCAAGATTGTCTTTGTAGTGAACGTGATTCTGTTATCAAAAGTAAATTTCATATTCAGAATTGTCTTTACAAGTGTACAATAACTCCAGACAAGACGAGATCTAAAAGAGAAAGGCAGATAAAGGCTCGGCACTGATAACATTCAGAATCAGATGAAAGGTTTCTTTGAAGCACATGGTGAAACAGACCCCTTATTCTAGGAACATGGAAAGAAAACAAAGACTTAGATCTGCCTGGACCTGAGCTGGCAGCCAAATCAAACAATGTCTGGGTCTGTTTAGGACAATGTTTCAGAATGTAAGGTTAGGACTTAAGTGTGGGAGGAACAGACTAAAACTGACCTCAACATTGTTCAGGATTAATTAGTACCCAATGTTACAGTTACGCTGTAAAACCAAGGGTTAAGGGATCCAATCCATATTCCTACATTTTACCCACAAGTCAAACATTTTAGCTTGCTTCAAGTTTTTGCATAAAAGGAGAGGAAATTGTTCAAGATTTCAAAAATCTAAGAAAATATGTGTTTTCACTGGCCTCCATGCTGCATTCTACTGTTTACTAACCTGTTTATTGAACTTGACGCACCAAAATAAAACACACACAGAAGGAATACGCATCTGCTGCTGAGCCATGTAAGCAGCTCTGGTCCAATGACAATGGGAAAGGAGTCTATAGCTTATTTTTAGTTTTTTTTTCCCGGTGTTAAAAACCTGCGTACATGCACCAATTTTGGTGGAGAAGGTGTAAAAGTCAGCTCATTTAAATGTAATCAGAACTATGTCACTTTAAAAATGTTTATATGATACATATGAAACATGCAAATGTGACGTGTCCATGGTTTGCAGAAATGTACAATACCAACATTTCCTTCTAGCGACTGGACTGACTGACATCCGACCTCATCTCATATCGACGCTCGGTCATGGACGACACGACGTGAAAGGTACTCTGGATGCGTTGGTTGTTGACATTCTGGGACACCCTGTCAGGGTCTACCTGTTACATGCATTGTGTTCTTTCAAAATACACCTCTCTTTTCACAAGAAATGTACTGTTCACATACAGTCTCTTTCAAAATAAAAGCACTACGTTGGTACAACTGCGAGTTTACTTTTTTTTCCTTCAACAACAAAAGCAAGTGGTAAGGTTTAGGAAAAAAGAACAGGGTTTGGCTTTATAGTCTTATGGGACACCAACAACACTCTCTCAGGTGAAAGTCAGTGTTTGTTGGACCCATCGACCACCCTTCCCGTCAGCCCTACTCAGACTTTTGCCACACTAACCGTTCTTCTTGTCCCGCCTCATTTCCCCCTGATGCCACTGGGCACTGTTCAACCATAACAGTGACGGGCCACGTATCATGCCCATGTTAAAGGATGGAGTCTGATACAGGTAGTCACCACCCAAGCACTGGATTTCGACAACTTCGGAGTGAGACTGTGTTGGATAAGGACCTTCTGAACCTCCTAGTAGGTGTAGCAGGTACCTTTTAACCCGTACCTATGAGGCTGAGAACCACTGATAACACCCATTCAATTGAGTGATAACATTTGAGCATTTGCCATCACGAGGGTGGTATTTATCATCTCGTATTACTTCACGCAACAGAATCAGATAAATGTATCTCCCAACATGTCTGACTTTAAGAGTACCTTGTTGGCATTTCCAGTCAAAATGTGTTATTTGTTTCATGTGCTCATGCTGCAGTTTTTGTTGTGGTGCATTTAGAAATCACAACATCTTCGTAGAAGAAAGAGATGAAGATGATAGCCACATGTGTTGATGTCATGTTGTACGTCAGGGCCACCCTGCAGAGGGATGCACACCCAGCGTTTGTACCACTGCATCCTGTCTCAGCTGGTAACAACACGTGCATCCATTTGGAAACAGGTATGAATAAGGGACTCAGCCAAAGCCACCATCTTCATGCACCTTTGGTTCATCAGGGGAACAATAGACTAATTCAGAGGCTGAGATCTGGCCCATGAGTCTGAATCACGCTCTCATGGGGGGGGTTGGTCAGTCTGTAGACACGGGAGCACAGCACCCTGCACGCGCTTTGACAAACTCAAACAAACAAAGGGACACAGAGCAGACCCTGACACCAAACACCCCTGTCAGAACCGCACTGTTTCGAGCTGAAACCCAAATAACCAGCTCGCATTTTCTCTCAGGAGCGCGTGGAGAAGACCAATGAGCCCATCTCGGAGGCCTGAGGAGAAAATTACTCCCCCAATTTGTCATTTTGGATAGAAACCCGAGAAAACAAACAGGCTGGGAATTGAGTTTGAAGTGGGGAGAAGCCACATAATTCCTAATATTGTCTGCGTTGGGCCGACAGCGTCGCTGTGTTTACTATGGGCTCTGTTTTATTTTGATGTGTAATGGTCTGCGGTGACTGGTGGAGAGGGCCACTTACATATTCTGCTGCACATTTCAACCTCCAGAGTGATTTAATGTAAACTCTTAAAGCGTAGAAATTCTTTCTCTGTAAAAATCCTTAATACAGAGTTACTTTTTATTTTATTTTTTTCTGTTCTGATGGCAGTGGTTGTGCACAATGATTTTCCCTTCAAATTAGTTTTATTCTGGGGTTTATAAAAGATTACATTTGTTTTCTCATAAATATCTGGGGTAATTACTACAGAATGTGAAGTAATAGTAGGAAAATTTCCATCCCATGATCCTTCGGTACAAATTAATAGCTGGGAAACTGTCAGTATTTCCAGCAATCTCAGCTACAGCTCATCATGTTCGACGTCCCACTTCTTATTTTACAATTAATCCCAGTGCTCATCTGTAACCATTCAGGAAACAGCATCAGGACTTCACTCTACAGTCGGTTTTATTAGACGAGAGGTCGAGGGACGACGAGTATCTCGAGTTATCACATGTTTAAAACCCAATCCAAAATTTCTGAGGTTTTTGAAAGACTGGAACTGCTGCGTTTTCCCCCTCCTTTCCCTTGAAGTCTTTTTTCCCCTCCTAATTATTCTCAAATGGAGCTCGCCGGGTGTTTGAGAAATGTGCTGTAAAAGGTAAATATTGTATTTGAATGCATCGTCCAGACGTAGTCGGGAGTCACGCTACGCAGGCTTTTAAGCGTCTGTGCTTTCCTTTCCACCTCTCTGACTCCCAGTGACACATGGAGTAACCTGCACAACACACACACACACACACACACTCTCAAAGGACTCCAAACTCTTAAGTATCCACATATGTACACTCACACAGACACGCACGGACGTCTGTTTTGCATTCACATTGTTTTGTGAATAGAACTTTTACACATTCTCCTCCACAAAAGAATTTCTAACTAAACTATTATGTTAATAAAAGAATTAGTGCAATCAGTTTTTGCCCGTGATGTGGCAATTTCAAAATGAGTGTATAAGTAAAGACGCCTTTTTTCGTTGTTTCAAACGCTGTAAGTCACTGCCCAAGCGCCGGAGGAACCAGAGGGTGGGCAGTACGCTTCTGCACCACCACCGTCCAGACATCAGCAGTAACTGTTGTATGAGCACAGTGCAGGGTGGCTGTGATTACCTAGCTGGTGGTATATGTGACGCATTTGTAGTGAGAATGTGTTGCCCTAGTTATCACTGTTAGCTTTGTTAGCATTGCTGCTGCACTGTTAGCACTGTCAGCGGCTAGCCTTTTCCTGTTTTTCGTGGTTTGTTTTTTTGGGGGTAATTTTTTCTGAGTATTTTTTTCTGAGTTAAGAGAGCAATATAACAACAGACACTTTAATTCCTTTCTTGAGAGCTCGATGCAAACATGACCCACTTGTTTAGCTTAATCCAGTTTTACTTTGTTTTGGGTTTGAGACACTGGGAGATACTCTTGTCTTTAAGTCATATAGATGGTGTTATCATTAGTTTGTCGACTTTACGCAGGCACTGTTTAAAAAAAATACCATGAAAAACAGAAAAAGTTACACTGAAAAACAGAAAAAATTACTCAATAAAACAATTTTTTTTGTATTTGTCAAGTGAACGCAATACGCTTCCGTAATTAATGAACTACACCATGGCAGCATGACTTCAACGTAGCAACCACAACAAAGCTGTAAAGCTGTGTTTGGCACAGTCGGCATGATGAGGCAAAATCTCCACAAATAAAAGCACCATTTGTATGATCTGCGCAGTGTAAACACAATTGCAAGACATAAAAAGTTAATGTTAGGCTATAAACAAATGACACCATGGTTGCATGACTGTACGTTGCCACCACAGCAAGGTTATGAAGCCGACTACATGTAGCAGCTTGTTAGCAATTGTCGTCATCGTAAAAGCTTAAAAATTTAGAGTTAACCACAAACCTTATTTCAAGCATCCTTGAGAAGAAGCATCCTTATTTCAAAAACCCACTGACTTCAGGACAAGGGAACCAGGAGCACTGAAATGCTACCTCATTGCCAGACTTAGGATTCATTTCTGCTGCACTCTATTATTCCACATCTTTAAACAGCAAATAGTTGTTAGCTATGCTAACCCCACCCCTTCCATGTTAGCGGAAGAGACATGAACCAAACTAAAAACTCAAAGTACACATCAAATAAATTCTTTCCAAAGAGGCTGCTTTACATTAAAGTATTGTTTTTCTGATAAGTTTTAGTTAGTTTCGATGGTGTAAAAAGGGGGTGTGACATCATGATCGACAGCTTTTGCTCGAGATCAGTAGATCCCTTCTCCACAGACTGGCTCCAAATTACATCCCTAGTATAAGATGGCAGCAGCCATATCTAGGATCTTTTAGCTTCATTTTTGCACAGTGGGAGTAAGAAGAGAGGCGTCATCCATCTTTATAAACAGTCTACGGTTGAGACAGAGTTAGCTCTATTGCTAATTTACATCTGCAGTCGCTGGGAACAACAAAGATACCAAGTTACATTTGTACCCTGCCAAAACAAAGTCAAGTATCTGTCTTTGTAAGCTATGTGCACACAGGATCCATCATTTCCACGCCTCCCTTTCATTGTATGTACACAGTTGTGCAGCGATATGTGTTTTGAGAGATGGAGCGTCATGTTGGCCGCTCCTCATTTGCAGGCTACTTTATCCAAATCAGGGGCATCCAGCGCAACTTTCCAACTCTGCAAAAAACTTTTAAACTAACCGTTGATATAAAATGAAGATAGATTCAGCAGCTGTGTGGCTTATTTCTTACCTTCTTACCCCTGTGGACATGTACTGTTAGTACATCTCAGCCTGGCCCTCCTGACCCCGGGCAGGAGGGCCACTCATTCCTCAGTGTTTGTACAACAAAATCAAACTCCCTCACGCCTCATCTGCTAGAACATCCCGGTCAGTACACCGTCTATTTTGGGCTTATTTGGCAGATATTTTTATCAGGAGGGGTGACGATCCACTGCTTGGTGGCATGCATTCATGTCTCTATCCTCTTGGAGAGCTCTGGGTAAACGCTGGGCAGGAATGTGAGGAAATCGTAGGGGACATCGGGGCACGTAGTCAAGAGAATTGGGGCAGTGATCGGGAGATAATGTTATGTGATGGGTGCTGTTGGAGGCGATGCAAAGTGGGGATTTGGGATTGGAATACAGAGGGATGTTCCAATAAACTGTAGGAAAGGAATGATGATTATCATAACAGTGTGCAGTTTTAGATAAATGATCATCGCTGTGCCCTACATCAGTGCTTTTCAGGAATTTTGCACAAGAGAAACAGTGAGAACTGTTTTTTAAATTCTAGGACGAGACCATTTATTTTCACAACAACATCAGCAGAAGTTCAGTTAATAAGATGTAACAGTACCGTCTGATGTATCACTCAAGAATGCTAATTTAAATGGAAATAGCCTCTCTGAGTCTTCCCGTTCTGTGTTTCCACACATCCCTCTGAAGGGCATGTGTTTCCATCACTCAAGGCCATGGCAAACTGGTCGCTCTCTGTTGCATAATTTTTGCCCTGTACTTAAGCAATTTAGGAAGTGTAAAAGCCCCGCTACATTTTTCAGAGGTGACCCTGACATATTACATCATGGCGGCTCTCGGGATTCTTGACAGAGTCTCTAGGGTCTCGGATAACAAGACGACAGATTGCACACAGATCTGCTGTTAGTTAGATCCATTTATTTTTTATTCTCTTTTTTGCCCACTGCTAATAAGACTCATAAACAGCAATGTTTCCCCAGCTGCACATTAACAAGCTTTTTATGTTGGATTTGTCATCAGTGTGAGTGAAAGGCGATAAAGCCTTGAAAACAACTTGCTGCTTTTCCTCCCTTCACACTGCAAATTTCGGATTTTGGGGCGTTTGGAGGACAAAATAAGCAACTTTAAGATGCCATATCGAGCTCTTGGGGAGCACAGTTTTCTGACTTTTGAAATTATTTGAAAAAATAATCAACAGAACATAACTAATGACAGTAATCATCGGTTGCAGCCTGAGCTGGCAGTAATATTATACAGTCATTTAAATGTTACTGGAAAGACTTTTTGTTCTTGGAAAGGGGAGTGGGGGCATTGTGATTCCACTTCACTACATATAGTGTATATTCATGTATATAAGCTGAATGAGCAGGTGTGTTTGCCACCTAAAGATTGTGTCCTGGTTTGTTCTTCCAGAGGTAGCAGGAGATTTTGTTAACTTTGTTTTCAACTATTTAGCGAGGGAGGTCAGTGAATGTATTTTGGCTGCTTTTATTTCTTCAGGTTAGATTTGGTCGTTAAGTTAAAGGTATTCTAGGTGGTTGTTTTGGCTCTAGCTCTCTCTAAATTGTTAGTAATACACTAGTGTGTCGGTATATAATTGCTTGTTTGCACAGTTGGTTCACGTGGCCGCTTGGGACTTGGGGAAGATGGGGGCTTAGTTCATGTTATGTCTCGGTCACCCACGTTACATGGAAAATTTGATATAGTGAGTTTTAATCAGACACTGAAAATCATCTTTATTATTTTGCACAATGTCTCTCACTTTCTGCACACTCTTGATTTCTTCTCTTTCTCTCTGTCACTGTCTGTCAATCCATCTACCCTCCCATCAACGTGTTAGGTATTACAGTTAAACTTTCAGAGATAACGTAAGAGGTGAATTAAATCTGAGCAAACCACAAATGTGCGTGAATTGTCCTGTGAATTTTATCCTTTCATTGGTATCATAACATCTTGTTAAAGGACTGCAGATGAAAATTAGCCAGCTGGCTAACACTGGCACATTCACAGAAGTGTCAATTAATATGCAGTGTCCTTATAAATAAGATAAAATAAATAAAAAAAATAGACAGTTGAAGAGAAATTAACTTTATATTTAGGAAATGTAGGTTGTCTTTTAACCTCTTCAGTTACATACCTGCTTGATATTATATTATTTATAAGTAAAACATGGTGCAGATAAATTAATGACAGCCTTTACACATTATTATAATTTACAACTTTAGTGTTTCTTTATATATTCTACACCAAATCAAGCTTAAAAGTCACACTGTCAACTTTAGAGCTTGTTAGTCACAGGCTTCATATAATAGAGTAAAAATAAGACCTTAAAAATGAGTAACTACTTAACTTCACAGGCAGCCTCTGAGTCCCTGTGGGAACACTTTGAAGGAATATTCATGATATCATAATGATTTTTCCTCGGGGTTAAGAGCACTTTACATTCAAAACGCATGAAGCAAAAAAGCACAGCAGAATCTCTTTCACAGATGCGTTAAGACGCCTACTTACAGTGTCTCCGTGCTTGCTGGAAACCTGGGGAGAATATCAATGTCAAGGCAGGAGATGGTGTGAGTCTCCCACTCCATGCACTCGCACACAGCAGGGCAGGAGTCAGCAGCCTCCGACGCGCCGCTGATGGGCAGAGTGACGAGCGTCAACAGCGCGCATGTTATCACCTGCATGCTGAGCGCTGCTCCAAATATCCTGCACTCACTTCTCGACAGTCCTCTTGGGGTCCACAACAACAAGTGTTTGCATCAGTTTTTAAGCAGGCCAGTGTGGTGTGTGGTGAATAATCCTCAGGTGCAGAGTGTTGGGCTCAGTTTGTCTGCAGGGCCCCGGGAGTCTCTGTGAAGGTGGAGATGCTGTACGGACAGCTGCAGCTCTGTGGTGGGTTTGGAGGTGGTCTTCAACTTGAGGGGAGGGTGGACTTCTGAGGCACTCTTGTGTTGGACTCGAGAATATTTTCTCTCCTAGTCTTTTTCCCCTTGAGTCGTGTGTTTTTTGTAGTCTTTTCTTTACAGTAAGTTTTGGTAAACTGTTTATTCCAGTGTATTTCTCTGAGGGACTGTTCTGTACTTGTCACAGGAAAGGGGTGGCTGAGTGGCTGAAGTGTGCCTTTTTTTTTTACCCTCCTCAAAGCTACAAATATTTTCCCTTGAGCCTCCCTGAGTGACTGAACATGCACGACCCTCCCTCCACCATAAATGAATTAGGAGATTTGAAAAACTTCCCCTTTGATGTTTGAAAATTAAAAATTGAAGACAGTATTTTCGAGTTGGAAAAAAAGCCTCGGTTTTTCACTCTTGTCGTGCACGTTTTATTTTTGGCCAAACTTTAGATAAGATGTAGAATAAAGTGATTTTGATGAATTTGATTTTTGTTTTGTTCAACTGAGGTGTTCCGAGGACTGTTGGAAATGTGAAAATCCAATGATTATTTTCTTATCCTTACAGAACATAGCTGTGATAAATGGAGTCATTTATTTTATCTGATTTTTTTTTTTTTATTTTGGTTAGGGTGGTACATGACGATTCTACATGTCAACTGAGACATTCAGTCTTGACGAACAAAAATAAGAAAAGACAAGAGGGGGTACAGCACCAGTCTCAATCTGCCCAAAAACAATCGAAATAATACAATTAAATTTGAATACATAAACACATTAAGATCAACAGTCATAATAATTTATATTAAAAGGGAATGCATATAAAAATAAAAACAAAAAAGTAGGCAGGGCAAGACAAAACAAAAATCACACTTCCAGGCCCCCGGATAATGTAAAATAATTCCAATAATCCCCCCAGATACTGTAGGTCCTTGAGCACAGCTACTCATCCTGGTTAGCATAGATTCATAAGAGGCAATTTTGGAGATTTATTAAGAAAACATGCCCTCCAAACGCATATTTTCTTAAAAAATTGGTGGTAAAATTAATACAAAATACAACCCTTTAAAGTTGTTTGTCCCTCCCTTTAGCCAAAATAAAAAAACTTAAGTCCCTCTCCATTGCTTTAAAAATGTATCTGGCATGCTCCCCTCTTTTTCCACCACCCCCTCCCCTCTAATAAGTAATGAACAGTCCCTAAGTTAAACTATGTCCTGTGTATTATGTACTATAATCAGTTAACATAAAGTGTCCATTTCCAGTGGTGAAGGAGACATTCAGATTCTTTAGTTAATTAATACTGCTGATATGACGCCGTAAAAATATTCTGTTAAAAGTAAAAGTCCTGCATTGAAAATGTTACTTGATTAAAAGTATGTAAAAATGATTTAAAAAAATTACAATCAGGAAAATGAACTTAAAATATAAAAAGTAAAAATGCAGAAAATCTATTTAATCAATTAAATCAGTTAAAATAATACACAGATCCTCATATTTGAGAAGCTGGACCCTAAAGTGACCTAAATGATTATCAAAATAGATGCCAGTCAATTTCCCGTGAACTGGTCAATCAGCTGACTGTTTCAGCTGCCCTTTGTGTGGAAAAATCTTAATTTATAAAGTGACTAGTTATCAAGTTATCAAATTGTAGTGAAGTAAAAAGTACAGTATTTCCTTCTGATGTGTAATGAAGTAGCTTAATAATAAAGTGGCTTAAGATTAAAATACTCAGGTAAAGTACAAGTACCTCAAATTTAAAGGTAAGTCCAGTACTTGAGTGAATGTACTCAGTTAGTGACTGTTAGTTACCTGTGAGGGGGGAGGGGGTGGCGCAATAAGAGGGAGGCATGTCAAGTTATGTTTTTTTATTTTGACTTAAGGAGAGGCATAAAAAATATTTTACTGCCTATTCTTAAAGAAAACATGCCTTCCAAACCCATCTGTGCATGTTGTATTTAAAAATTACACCATTAAATTACACCATTTATCATAATCAGAGACTGTAAAACAGAAATAATCGTTGGATTTTTAAATTTTCAACAGTCCCTGGGAACACTGTGCAACAACAGCTGAAAAGAAACCATTTGCACTAAATAACCAGCATGCACAACAGGAGCTTTTTCAACTTTTAACTTTCCAACATCAAGTGTTTCAAAATTTCAATAACTAATTCAAGGTGGAGGAAGGGTCATGCATTTTTTCACTAGTCACTCAGGGAGGGTTACGGAAAAATATCTGCAGCTTTGGGAAGGTCAAAATAAATAACAGTAATTAAAAGGCCCTTACATTCCACCACTGTCCATTTCAATATATGGATATGAAGAAACATTTGGGGAGTGTTGCACTGTGGCACGTTATAGTTAAAAATCCTTTACTCACATGGAAAGACCGACATGTTTCAACATTAGACAGTCTTCTCCAGGGTATAACATGTATTGGAGCAGGTGTATCAAAGGTCACAATATTTTTAGCTTTGGAGAGGGTGAAAATAAAAAATGAATAAAAATAAATAAATAAAAGTTACACTCCAGTTTTATTTTTCTTGTCCGATAAATAATTATCTTTTTTTATTATCTATCTATCTATCTATCTATCTATCTATCTATCTATCTATCTATCTATCTATCTATCTATCTATCTATCTATCTATCTATAAATTCTTTTCTTTTCTTGTCTTTTCTACCTGACGGGCGGCAACACTGGCGCAAACGCAAACCTTTGGACAATGTAGTTCACAGCTCACGAATTCCCACACTGCTCCACGGTGGGCAGCATACATTTCCCGGCGTGCTTTGCGGCCCCTGAGGTCTGTTGTTTTCCTGCTCAGACGCGGCTAGTTCAAGTTGCCATAGCAGAGAGAAGCTGAGGACTGCTCTTCTGTTAGCTTCACGCCGCCCTGCGACAAACCAACGGCTCCTTTCTAACGTGTTCACAGCTGTAGGATTTATTCCCGGTGTTTCCGCTGGATGTTTGCGGAGTTTTGTCGTTTTAACGGTAATGTCACACGGCTAAATTAGTTGGCTAACGGTGGGTTAGCTAGCTAACGGTCATAGTAGTTGCCACTTGTTGCTAACAGCAGGAACATCACTTCAACAATGCTCAGCGCTGTGATTGATGGAGAGGAGGGCAGTTTGAACTGTGGCGTGTTGCTGGTCAGATAGCTTCCTGTCTCCACTGGTTGTTGAGGTAACAATGGTAAAGCTCCCATTTCCGCTCGCTATGACAAACATATCTATTGTTAATAACGTCCTAAACCAGCTCAGGTTGTTTGTTAAGCTGATTAACGTCACAGTTAACAGTTAGCGTTTTCGGACGGAGCTAGTGCTGGTCACTAATCGTCACATTTGCCCAGTCAGCCGTTTTTCCTAAAACTCGCCCTGTCCTTAAGCTATGAACACATCCAGTGAGTCGGACTCATACGACAGGACCCGGGGGCAGAGGCCTCGGGGGCGTGAAGCCCACCGCAGAGCTGCCCGGGACAGGGGCAGATCCAGTGATGGTGGAGCCGCAGACATCTCCGAGAAGATCAGCACACTGGCGAGCACCTTACAGGTACTCCTGAGACACCTGACATAATTTAAAACTTACTATATATTTTCATTCATAGTTTGCATTGGTTACTGAACTGTCAGTAATTATTAACTGAAAGCTTCTTCTTTCTGGCAGGACACCAGCAGGAACTTGACCAAAGTAGACCGGATGCTGGGCCAGTACAGGGAGCACACAGATGACCAGGCTGAAGCCATGACACTGGTCAGACACCTGCTCTATCTATTATGATTTAATTATAATCTTATCACACACTGAAGGGATAGTTCAGGGGCTGTATTCACAAAGCTTCCTTGTACAAAGTGTTGCTCCTAGTGATGAAATTTTAAGTTAAGACTAGGTCACTGTAAAGATAAAAGTTATTCACAGAACATCCCAGAATGCTTGTGAATACGGCCCCAGATTTTTTGAAGTAGGGTTGAATGGGTTGTACTTATCCATAAGCAGTGTGTTACATACAGTAGATGTCAGTTGACCCCCAGTTTGGAGAAGCAGGCTGGTGTCCGACATCGAAGCTACGCAATCTCCTGCTTTGGATGGGGGTAGCAACAAAAAGTATTTTGGTCACCTAGAAAAAAAGTCAGACCTAAGAAGAACAATATCAGTTTAAGTGTACGCTATGTTGAGAGTATTTTCACTGCTTTACCTTAACGTCAGACAGTGAATTTAATACTGAAAATTAAGCCATTTTATTGCTCTCTCTTCAAAGCCAGACTCCACTGAGAAAAACAGTAATTTAACATTGCTGAACAGGAGCTGCTGGTCTACCGCTGCCTCGATCAGTTATTTTTTTAGGCGTTATTGTTTGACTGTGGCATCAAAAGGGATAGCACTGATTCGACAAAGTCACACAATAACACAAACTTTTTTTTTAATGTAAATGATCCAAGTATTGATAGACCAGCAGCTCCTGTGATCAGCGAGCTAAAATTACTGTATTTGTTGATGGAGTCTGGTGGCTTTGATGAGAGCATAGAGGGGGACAGAAACCAGTAACGGTTTCCTGGTTAGAATGGGCTGTCTCACAGAAAAGTTAAGTGGTGAAAATATTCTTAATATAGTGTACACTTGCACTGATACTGATTTTTTTAGGTGACTAAAATATGTTTTGCTGCTGACCCCTCCACAGCAGTACATTGCTTAGCTTCGGTGTCAGACTCCAGCCTGCTTCTCCAAACTGGGGGCGTGCTGACTGGCATCTACTGTATCAGTGACGGACTCAGGATGTTTGAAGGGAAGGGGCGAAAAGGAACAAAGGGCACCTACTGCATGACATGGGGCCCCATTGGTGAGCAGGAAGCTAGTGTGTCATGTATGGCAAAATAGGGAACATTGTCTTGTTTTGATCACTCAATAGGGCAGCCAAACGGGCACATCCGCTTGTTTTTGTTAATCAAGAGGGCAGCTGATAGGGCACATCCTCTCATTTTCGCCACTCAAGAGGGCACTGAAGCGCGGCGTTTTCAACCGAGGTGGCACCCCCCGCACGCTGGCGATGCCATGTTGTTGTGGTTGATAGAGCATGCCACATGGTGAGCATCACGCAGTTTTCCTCTCTCTTCTGCCCCCACCGCCCCAAACTTTATCGAAAAAATGCATTTACAAACTACAGGTATAATGTACAAAACTAGGATCAAGTGCTTATTAAATAGAACAGACAACTGAAATAGACAATAACTTGTAATACAATTAAATACAATATAAGAAAAAGGTTAACTTAATGGCTTGGGGATTTTCTTGTAAATTCTATTCTTTAAATTAAAAAGTTTCATCACATTTTTATTAGCTTGGTGCTTTTATTTTGATGGAAAGGCGCATCCATCGAATTCCTGATCCTGTCTTTCTCGCCCTGGTTCCGGTTGCTTACCACAACGGCCACTAAACGGCCCCAGACTAGGTAACCACTGTCCATTATCAACCAAAGTTAGCAAATATCTCCCAGACGCAGGTGCAGCATGCACTGTGCATTTTTAGTGCTGCTAATCTTATTTGTGGTATTCAATATAAACTTGGTAAAATGATTTTAGTGTTTATCTGTACTATTTTCAGCACATTAACAATACCATGATACTGTGTCATCTCTAGTGGCAACACTGACCTATGTGAGGTGTTTTTGTTGGCATTTCATAAATGCACATCTTCAGTGCACAACATTTCAAGGACAATAACAAACCAGTCTGAGTGTTTAGTTATGCTATTTATCTTTTAGTCCACTGTCTCATTGTTAATTCAGTCCTCATTTATTTTCACCAACTTTTTAAACTTTGTCTCCTTTATTTCTCCTTCTGCAGATCTTTTCAGGGATGTCATCATTTTTTTCTGGATATCTGTTCTCTATTTTTTAACAGTTCTGTTTTTGCTTCCTAATGATGTTGAACAATTGTCTGTTTTCTGAGTTTTATGTCTGATGTTTTGTTCCTGCACCAGCTCAGGGAAAACCTGGAGGAGTCAATCAGTCAGCTGCAGACTCAGAGGTTGAGCAGATCCAATGGGGCTCGGAGCGCTTCAGGTTCAGCCTCCACCCTTCACACCAGTGACCTGGAGGATTGCTCGGGATCAGGTATGGCGTGATAGAAAGGATTTTGCTGTCAGCTGTCTTCTCACTGCAGTCTTACTTCTGGATCATTTGCAACGAGATGAAACATAAAGGCTGATAACACAGAAATAAGTGCAAAAAGAACTGTGAACATGAGAATAACACCTTGAAAATATCCCACAGTGAGTTTGTGTTGTTTGCTTCTCTCTCCTGCTTTAACACTTCACAACATATGTGCATGTGTTATTACAGATGGCCAGCGTTTCTTCCCTACATCACCACTGAGGGACTATACAAGCACTCCAGGAAGGAGGAGGAGGTCTCAGTCTGCCGGTGTTCGCTTCAAGGATGCCAACCTCTCAGGAGACGATGTAAGGAACAGACACACCAACTACCAATCAGTGCCACTTGTTACTGTCATGTAGTGTCACACAGTTTCCACAAGAGGGCACACTGAGTCAACAACACAGAGATGAAATTTGTTATGCTAATCCTGAAGGGGCTTGATAAGATTTCATTTAAATATTGCTCATGTTATTATTTAGGCCTGCAGTGAGTTCAGGAGTCCCTATTTATTTTTCATGATGCTCTCCACAGTGGCAGCAGTACATGCATCTCTGTGAAGGAAATGAAAGTCGACTTTTTGCTTTACCTTTGTGTAATGTTTTGTATTCTGTGTCTGTCCAACACAGGTCCATGCTTTGCACCAGTCCTTGAGGGATCTGCGTTGTGACCAGCAAAGAATATCTCATGACCTGGATAGAGAAATCCTCAGGAGAAATAAGTATGTGAGGGGAGGGCCAAAGTCTGAATATCAGAACAGAAAACTAGTGGGGTTTTTTTGTTTACACATAGCACATAGTACACAACTGAATATACCAGTCATTGTCATTTATTATAAGACAAGGTGATTTTCAGGGTGCTTTCACACCTATCTTGTTTGGTTTGGTTAAAATGAACTTACGGTTCATTTGGGCTGGTGTGAAAGCTGTCAATCAAACTCTGATGCAGACCAAACAACCAAACGCAGACCACTTGAAAATTTTGGTTGCATTTGTCTTCCAAGTGGACTCTGGTGCATGTCGTTTGTGGTGTGAAAGCAAAAGAACCAACCACAGGCTTTTAGCCGGACTTCAGTAGATAAATACTAATAAATCCATCTGTTTATCATGAAATCAGTTCAGGAAGTGACCAAATAATCGATCTGTATAAGGCCACATATATAACTTATTTATGCTAATCACCATGTATTTGCAGTGTGATTATTTATTTTCCCTGATTAATAGGTCCGAAGTAGGGTCGGCTGATATATTGAATATACTCGATGTATTACAGTTTGTTTCCCGAGGGATATAAAAAATGACTATATTGCTAACATCAAGTATGCATTGTTTTTTAAGCCACCTGCATGAGGTTTCCTGTGACATTTCGGTTCTCTTGCTTGCTCCTAATGGCTCTCTTCCTTTTAAACACACACACAATCACACATACAAAGACTCACAGACATGATACATAAGGCATCCACACCATTACTATTTAGTCACGCTTTGCGACCATGGAGCACCAGTGCGATTTGCAAATACTATATGAATACTATATGAAATGGAGAGCTGTTAGTTTGTGAACTAACACAGTGAATCCTCAAGTTTAAAGGTGCCGCAACAACAGTTTAACTTAATGCTAACTGCCAACATCTGTTGAGCTGAAGCTTTAAATTCACAGCAAAAACATCAACTCTTCCTCCCTGAGATGAGCCAGGTGCTTCAAAATAAAAGCACCAGTGGTTTCACTTTGATTTGTTGTTATTATATTATGTATTATTGTATTATGGATTAGGGTTATTGTGTATCATGTAATACCATATAGCCTATTATTTTTATGTCATATCCAAAGCTGTGAAAACTGCCATGCTTATTTAATAAATCCATTAAAAAGAGAGCGACAGTGATCTCACAGTAATAAGCCCTGAGTCAATGTTGTACACGAAGTCTCCTCTTCGTCTCGTCTCTACCTGTTGATCATTACTCATAACATGGTGGATTTGGTGGTCGTTTAATAATAGCAATAGTACGTAAATCAGTTATTTCTTGGTGAGCTCTTTGTGACACAAGTGCTGCATAAACGTCTGTCAGTCACCACGTGGGTCCTGATGATGCAGGATGACAATCACCAGAACTGTCCGGTCAACGAGTTGCCTGTCCGTCTGTATAACTTCATGTTTACTCTTGGTTCATTCTTTAAAAGTCAGTGCGAACGGGAACTGGACCGAAAGTAAAAAAAAAAAACAATATACAATTTTGAAAAGCAGGTAAAATGACAACAACTGGTGATGATAGACACACACAGTTTATTCTCAGATATTTTGTCTTGATAATTGTCTTTAAGTCAGAAACGAAAACTAATGAGACCATGCTCTTTTTTTAAGGCATTTTGCACAATAATCACACAGATCAGTGTTTAAAGTAGAGATGGGAATCAAGAGCCGGCTCAAGTTGAGAACCAGTTACAGATTGGAATCTGAATCAAATGCTTCAGAGTTTAGCAATCCTATTGTTCATTTTTCTGACAGTTGCACATTGGAAAACAATTACGTCAAACTCGTGTCTCTGCTGCTGGAAGCTTAAAACAAGAGGGTCCAAAGCATGGTTTCATTTCATGAACAACGATAGCAACAGTGCTGCTTGTAATGTCTGTAAAATGATAGTTTCAAGTCAGGGTGGAAACAGCAGTGATATGCTGACACACCTTTCTGCGCAACCTGGGCTTAATTCTATGAATGCCATGTATTTGACACTCTACACACGAGCGCTACTGCTTCCCAACCGAGCAGCACATCTGTTACTGAGGGTAAATATTCTCTGTTATAACATTAGCACCATGCAGGCAGGCTTGGTAGGTTTCTCTTTGACTGAGAACACAGTTAAACAGCAGAGCTTTTGCACACCTGAGACACATGCATCCCTTTTTTGCTGCTCTGTTTCTGCACAGTGTTCGGACTCAGAGATAATAAAACAGTTGCACTGACGCATATGTTTTGTGGAGGTCTTACTTTTTTCCCAACACAGAAAATTGATCAGGAGTCAATAAAGGAATCGATAAAGAACGCCAGGGAATCATGCAGTCTTGGTTGCCGAAGTTGTACATTTCTCCCAGACTTTAAATCATATTCCTCTTGGAGCTTGTCCTGTTATGAAGATTTTTGGTTTAGAAGCTTTTGTTGTTGATTTTTCACAAAAGAAAATGCTGCTTTACTTTATTACAGCCATTCCCTGGGGACCAGGCACTTCTGGGTCCATCATGTGATGTGGACCCAGAAATGCATTTTTTTTATTACATTACATTAGGGTTACATTAGGAAAGAGTCGTCCTTACATCAGCGGATGAATTTTTTAGAGCGTCACAGCCACCACAAAAAGATAGCATTTCAAAAGTCCAAGTTAGCAAAGCGCTAAACCAGAATTAGCTGTCTCAGCCGATGGAAGTTAGCAGCTCGGCCGATGAAGTCTCTTGCTCTATGGGCCCAACGATGGGGCAGATCTGGGTAATTTTGCACCCAGGAAGTCGAACTTTTTTGGCTCCACGTGCCACTGAACAACTTTCAGTGGCCCCTCCTCTTAAGCTGTATCAAGTTCTCTTTTTACATCCGTGGTCATCCCCCTGCGACAATGACGGTGCAGAGATGGGGAAGACCTGAAAAGGCCAACCAGACTAGAGCAGCAGGCTTTTTCTTAGTAGGTTTTTTAAGAGACAGGCGCTTAAACGGAGCATCTCAGACAGAGGGTGAATACAGGTGTTTCAGTGCAGACAGTTTGAAGAAAATAACGTTTTCTGAACATTAAAGCAATTAAACATGTTGTAGTTTAAACCCAAGATACAGGTATGAACCTAGAAATGAGCATGATAGGTCTCCTTTAAAGCTCATTAAAATGAAAAACTCCATGACCTTGGTTTCCACAGTCTGCATGTCCTTCAAAAAATGTTGAAGCATTTGGTTTGAATGTTTGAAGAAGGCTTTATGAATAGAGTACGCACTGATTCAGTAATCCATACTAAATGCAAGGAGACTCTTCTGTGGTCTCTTCTTCAGGTCTGCCTTCAGATTTTCTTCATTATTTTCTACACTTACTTTGCCCTGACTGGGCTGGTATAGGATATTGATCTTTATTTTTCATATCCACTGTATATTAAAAGTTTTTGCTTGCGCTTTGAAAACAAATGCAGTTTTCGGGTTTTTGAGATCTCCTTGATGAGAAAGTGATAGAAGTGTCATTGGCAGCTTAAAGAGATGGTACTGGAAAGTCAGACGACAGCAGATCTTTCTCCCAACATGCATTAGAATTTGACATTTTCAGGTTATTAGAAAATCTCTCCTCCCTGGTGCTGCTGACCATACGGAATTGATCCACCAATATATTTCAACATCTGAAGCCGCATCATTATTTTTAGCTGTGTCAGATTATGCATTCACATTTTGATCAATGATGTCCTGGGAAAGGATTTTTCAAAAACGGCCGAGAACTGTGATGTGCGAATATTTTCAGTCTGCTGGATTTGTCTGGTTTTTATAGGTCTGATATCGACACCAGGCGAGCGATGGAGAGCCTCACAGAGCACATGACAACTAACCCAAGACAGGCCTCGGTGAGTTGTAGCAGTGCATTTCACAATCAACTTCAAGTGTGCTTTTAGCTTTGTGGACTTCTGAGGGAAAGTGGATGTATCCTGAATTTAAAGACATCACGTCAGTTATTGATGAATAAAAGCTGTTGTATAAAGCATGCAGTATGCAAATATTTTACTTTTTTGCACAGAAAACAGCTACAGACAAGTGATGTCGTCTTTTTTAAATGTAACTTCAGTGAAGTCTAACTTCAGTAAATATTCAGTGTAATTTCCAGACACATGGCCCCTCACTGAACCATCACTACTGTGACAAGTATGCTGCTCCAAATGACAGCAAACATGTTTAATATTTTTTATCTTGTCACGTCTGTGAACGTGAGCAGATAAAGGTATTAACTGTCTTTTACAGGTGGATGCGATGCTTCCTGATTAGACAGGGAATTCTTGCATTGTGAATGTCCTACTTACAGATTTTTTTTTTTGTCACCCAGCCTTTTAATTTCCTGTTGTCTCATTTATCATATCCTGCTGCCATCCCTGCATCGGTGATGTTTGCCTGACCTCAGGTGTCCTCCCGTCTCACTGTCTGCAGGTGTCGTCTCGTGTGGAGCGGCGTCTGCAGGAGCTGGAGAGAGAGATGCATACTGAGCAAAGCAGCGTGGCGAGGGAGAGAAGGCCAGATCAGTGGGTGGCCATGTCTGACGAGCTGCAGGAGGTGACACTTCTCCTCACCAGTCAACTGCTGTTATCCTATCATCCCACACCTCCCGGTTGACACTCTCGTGTTCTCTCACATTCAGAAAGAACACTGAAAAATAATCAGAGACTTGATGGCACTTAACTCAATCCAGGCATGCAGACGGGACAAGATTGAACATAACACTTAAAGAATGACCTTCAACCACTAAATGATAGTTTCGTTGAGTTTGTGAAGAAAACTTTTCTCACATGCCTTGACAGTGAACGAAGAATCAAAAAGCTGATGAATTGAAGTTGAAAGGGTCCATGATTAACAACAGCAAAACTAAACTTAGGCTGCTTTCAGCCCTAGAGTCGTCTCCTTTGGTCTGAATCAGGGACTCATGTTGTTCCAAAGTTGTATAATTGTCTAGAGTTGGTTCGTGTTCTCACGGCAGCATTTACCTTGCGTGAGGAAGCTGCTCTTGATTGGTCAGAATTTCCATGTGGGAAAAATCCAGGAAGTAAAGCAAACGTTGAAGAAGAGTACACTTGCAAGATAAATGTGACACTTTCTAATCTACGCAGGTTGATTTTAGCGCTGCTCATCGTGGACTATATTGCTGTCATTGTTCATTTTAGTCAAACCATACAGTTTGAAAACGAGGCGCGGCTCCAACTAGAAAACAATGTTTTGATGCATTGGATGTGCTGAATGTGCATATTAAGGCAGTACAGGAGGAGGTGCACATTAATAATCCTCCAGGACTGTAACATGCTCATGTTTAACCCAAACAATGTGTCATGTGACTGCAGTTGCTTCAGATCCAGGTCGGAACACGTTCTCACCACAAACAGACTGCACCAGAGTTCATTTGTAACCTGAGTGTGTTTGCTGTGTTCACACCTGCCCAAACAAACCGCACTGAGTGGGGAAAAAAACTTCGATTGAACCGAACCAAACAGGGAAGGTGTGAAAGCACTCTATATCATCCACTTATAAACTCAAAATTTTCAGTTGTATCCTCAACACTCCCCAGACAAACAGTCTGACTGCGAACTGAACTGAAAGTGAAACCTATCTATGCTCTCTTCAAAGCCAGACTCCATTGACGAAAGCAGTAATTTTACCCTCATGAGCACGGAGCCCTGCTGCTCTGCCACTGCCTTGTTTGTGTCATTGTGTGACTTTTGTAAATGTGAACTAACCCTTTAAAACAGTGGTTCCTAACTGGTGAGTCACAGTCCAAAAGTGGGTCACGGGTCCATTCAGAATGGACTGCAGGTGACTTGCAAATGTGTCAGGTTTGTAAAAACACACTTTATTTTTAAGTACAGTGATTTTCCAGCGCAGAGCTTTCATTTTGAAGTGCTGTTTCCTGCTGTAGAGTGAGTGACTAACAGACAGCTACTTAACAGAGACAGCAAACCAACTCAACAACATGGCCAAATGTAAGAATGACACTGAGTATATAAAACTATGTGGACCTTGTACTAATGACTGAAGAGAAATCTGGACCTGTGGCTGGACCAGTTCGAAACCATTGGTTAAAAACACCAAAGTCACACAATAATCCAAACAAAATAACTTATTAAGGCAGCGGTAGAACAACAGCTCCTGTGTTCAGCAAGGTGAATTTACTGTTTTGCCTTTAAAGTCTGGCTTTGAAGAGATCATAGATGAGTTTCACTTTAATTTCAGTTTCCTGTCTGAAAGGGCTGTCTGTCTGGATAAATAAGACTTGTATTATACTGCACAGTTTTTGTGAGAGTTTGTCAACAGACGTTTGATATAGTTTTGCCACTGTTATATACATATCTCTTTTATTGTAATTCCGCAGTCCAGTTAAATTCCAGAGTTCTCTGTTTTTGGATTCTTCGTTCACCATGGAGGCATGCAAGAAAATCAAAATTTTCTTCACAAATTCAATGTAACACAGCGTTGAATAACTGATTTACAAACGGCCATTTTGTAGGTGAAGTATTCCTTAAATTTTAACTTATTTATTTATTTTTAAGAGACGACACACATTCATTAACATCAAAAGACTAATTTTCATTAGCAGCTCCTGAGCAGGTTAATGTTCCTCTAAAGAAACAAGCCACACAAAAGCAGAGAAAACAACATCAAAGCACATGTAAGAGCATAAAGCATGAAAGGAAACCTAGTTAAAGCATTACTGAGCAGACCTATATGAGCACATATGAAAATCTGGACTTCACAGCACACACATGAAGGACTCATGAAGCACATACACATAAAAGAATAAAGCATGCGAACAAAGCAACAGTCATCACATACGGCATGTTGACTTCAAACACTAGACAGACACTGCCTGACAGAGCATGATAATATACTACATATCATGTTGGCACTGGTGTTTTTGTAAAATCGCTCAAATCAGTGTGATCCAGCCATGTTATGCTTGGAAGGGAAAGGCTGATTGGCCTAAAAGGACAGTACATATTTTTCCTCTTACCTGTAGTGCTGTTTATTAATCTAGATTGTTTTGATGTGAGTTGCTGACTGTTGGAGATATCGGCTGTAGAGATGTCTGCCTTCTCTCCACTATAATGGAACTTGATGGCACTCAGCTTGTGGAGCTCAGAGCACAGCAAAAAAAAAAACTAAACGTGAAAAACTCAACAGCAATGTTACTCAAGATAATCCACAGACCTTGTTGTGAGCAGTTTCATGAAAGGAACAATTTTCTTTCTGTCAAACTACACCTGCTAATCGTATCACTGTGCAGAGGGAAGTGTGCAGCTCAGCCAAGGAGGACGCCATTAATGTTTACATCTCGAGCATGGGCCTCTTGTCCCTGAGTAGATGCACTCTTCCTTCTGTGTGGTGATACAGTTAGGGGGTTTGGTTTGGTAGACAGAAAATAGTTCCTACATGCAAGTGCTCACAACAAGGTCTGTGGATTATCTTAAGTAAGCGGGTCATGATTTCTGGAGAGACATTGATGTTGTGGTGCAGTGGTTAGCATTGTCGCCTCACAGCACCCAGGTTTCCTCCAGGTGCTCCAGCTTCCTCCCACAGTCCAAAGAAATGCAGGTTAACTGGTGACTCCAAATTGTCCGTAGGTGTGAATGTGAGTGTGAATGGTTGTCTGTCTCTATGTGTCAGCCCTGTGATAGTCTGGTGACCTGTCCAGAGTGAACCCTGCCTTTCACCCAGTGTCAGCTGGGATAGGCTCCACCCCCTGTGACCTCCAATAGGATAAGCAGTTACGGAAAATGAATTATTAAGGATATTGCTGTTGAATTCAAATGTATTTTTTGCACCCTGAGCTCCACAAGCAGAGTGCCATCTAGTTTCATTATATTGGAGAGAAGGCAGACATCTCTACGGCCGATATCTCCAGCACTTGGCGACTCAAACCAAAACAATCTAGCTTGATAAACGGTGCTACTGACAGGAGAAGTATGTATATTTTATATTTGTAGTGAACTGTCCCTTTAATGAACGTTTCCTTGTTGCTCACGCGTATCGACAGCTTTGGTGTTCCTGCTCCTGCTGGATTGGATACTATCTTAACATACTTGTCTGAGACCAGCTAGTCAAGTAATATGTCAAATGAGCGAGAATTATTTCATTAATTCGTATGTTTTCAGAAACATATTTTAGTGCCCTGTTTAGCTGTAATAGTGAGAGTTTGTGAACAGGAATTGAAAAACTTTGGCAAAACTAAGCAGCACTGATTAAATATAAATCACGATTGTGTTACTGAGTTGCATCGCATCAGGTGTTGTCAGTGTTTAAGCTCACCCTTTTAATTTTAATATGTGATTGTACGATACCAGCCAGCTGCTATCGTGTCAAACGGACGAGTTCGCCTTACGCCACCCACCAGCAGGAGTGTTTTTTGGCGTGGTGCTGTGCAGTTCATCCTCGTTGTTATAGGTTTTCTACCTCTTGAGCAAAAGTAAATGCTACAGCTCTTTTCATCTGTTTTCTCTTGTCTTGTAGCACCATTTTCAAAAGTATCTGCGTCTTTCTCCTGCACAGACAGCTCAGTTTTATGAAAAGACCATCTCTCCTGCAGTGAAATACTTCTGTAAGAGAAAGCAGGTCAGCAGGACTTTCTACCCACGTAGGACCATTAGCAGCAATAAATGCTTGTTGGTTTTCTCTGAGTACTAAGACAGACCACTGACATTTACACAGTTTATGAATGCTCAATTTAAGAAAAAAAATAATCACAAGACACGGTGGTTTCAAACTCAAGGACAAGAAGGTTAAAATACAAGCTTGATGTGTTTAAAAAAAAAATGAACGCTGAAACAATCTGAAGTGATCTCAGTTAAATGATGATTCCTCCCCTTTATAAAAAAAGATGTCAACCAAAACCACTAACGATAACTGGTGTGTCTAGTAACCTTTCACGTGATTGTTCACATGTCGTCCAGAGCATGCATGAAAAACATCTCTAATTTTTTAACACTTTCCATGTCGCTGTGTCTTGAAGATTTTTTCCTCTAATGTACCGCAGTGCTCCTTGTTTGTTAAAGCAGTGCTCCCACTGTGTCACCTTTATGAGACTATAAAGCAATAGGGACTAGGCAATTACTCGGCTGCGGTGCAAATGGTGGCTAAGCAAGCAATTGCTACTTTCCCGTATTTCATGCCAATCATGTTTTTTCTTTTTTTCAGGCGTGCATTTGTTTCGAAGCATTAGTAGCCGAAAGAACTCTGCCATTAGGTGCACTTTAGTGATGTCGACTCAAAGCTAGATGCCCACAGTCACACATTATGTTGTATTATTGCTGTCTTACATTGCTACTTTCCATTTAGCCACACAAATCATCCATATTATACAATCATCAACATAATGTTCGTTCATTTCTGAAATAACTCAACCATTGATTTCCTGGTTACTGGTGTTGAGGGCAGCGTTTTGTCGAAGCTAATCAGTGTCTTGGCATCAGTCCTCTTTGCATCTCTCATTCCTGCTGCAGTTTATCAGCAGGCCACAGAAGGGCGCTGTGTAGCTGTATCCTGACTGATAACCTCTGTGAATTAGGCATTTCAGCACACTATGTAATGATAGTAGCTTCCAATTCATTTGCATCCCTCTCCTCCGTAGTGCCCTAATGGGACACCAGCAGGGCCCAGGGCGATGGGAAATAATGCATTTGTCCAAAAATTAAGGGTAAATAAACAAGCACGAGGACATGAAGAGGAAAATAATCTCTTTTACTACTAAAGAGCAGGAGAGGAGGGAGAGCAGAGGGCACATTTATTCCCCACCGATGGGCCCGCTGTGATGTGAATCAAATAGATGATGAGTCACTTGGGTAGATGTTATTGCTAGCAGCCGGTAATTCATCATCACAGTCCGCTCACAATGAGTGGGATTGAGTGGGATCTAAGCTCTTGTACAAATCCACCATGATGCCAGTGTCTTGTTCCAAGAAGACGAGATGGGGGATGCCATGATGCAATAGCACCTCTCGTGTTGCAGTGTTACACTACTCTTATATGTTTGCTCTCATAATGATGCATGCTGCCGTCTGTAAATTGTGTTTTGCAGACCTCAGGGAGACGTCAAGTTCAAGCCCAGGAGAGAGAGGAGGCCATGACAGCCAGGCTACTGAGAGCAGACAGGGAGAAGACCAAGGTGAATTTATTTAGTCCCAAAGAAATGTTTTGTATTCAGAAAGGTCTGGTGGATTATTATGAACTTATGAAGGTTTGCCTTTTATAAGTTCCTCTTTTTTCTGCATGATTATCCTGAATTGGCAGCTGTAGTGGTCGGGGCGTCAGACTGTGACCATTTAATTGTATTTTGCGACCATTTTTGGAGACAGTACTGTTAATTTTCATAATTAAGAGCACAAGTGCAACTTGCAGATACGCCCTCATTATTACTGTTTTCTGAAATCTAGGTCCGTATCCATTATGTCAGTCGAATCAGATTTGGCTGTTCAGTGCGAGCATTCGACTGTTCATTCCTTTTTGAGAGTTTGAATGAGGTTTGTGGGACATTCAGGGTGACTACTAACTAACTACACTAACAACAGATGGATTGGAAATGAGCAACATTTTTTTGCTGACACTAGATATCAAACAAAAGCCAGACACTGTGTCATACTAAATTGCTGTGAGCTGTAAATTTATCACGTCTAAGCAAAAGGCAGAAGATGACGTTATCTGGGAGTCTGACCGGGCAAAGTCCCGCTTTCTCTGGGCAGCTCAGACTCACCCTGGCTCTGGGTCTGCAGCTGCCTCTAACAGAGAGCAACATGAAAGCAAGAAGTGCTCACTCAAAACTACTTTACTCATGGAGACTTCGCTCTTCCCTGCTTGTGTCTGTCTCCAACTTTAGTGTTGGCTTGTTTGATCATGGAGATGCAAGTGACGATGCACTTGCCCGCAGTTTTTCTCAGTCACCCAGGCCGGATCAAAACCTGTCCTCCTGCACTTCTCAGGTGGTCCAAATACAACTTCTAATGTCTCTACATCAAGCCAGCCGTCACTCGCATCCACATGGTCAAACCAGCCGCTGCTGAAATTGGATTGCCCCCATATTCAGACATTTATGGTTAAATATACATATGAAAAAAAGAGTAATTGGATTATATTCACAAAAAGTAGTCGTTATAAATTTGGAAATCTCAATAAATTGGCAAGAAAATTGCTTTATTATTTGGTTTTGGAAATTAATCTTGACAATGATTACATTTCATTTAAAGGTATATCCATTCTGGGAACCCATCGGCTGTATTTGGCGTCTGACTTCTGACTTCAGTTTCCAACTTCCGTTTATATATAAGTAAATATGCTGAACCATTGCGATGGATTCAGAGTTTGTAGTGGCGCCAATTATGTTCCGCCTCGTTAGTTCAGCGCACGGACCGTTTAACCTGGCAACAACTGGAGCCGACTCAAACGTAATTGGTCAATATCACGTGGACTACAAACAGCCTACACCCGGAAACCAGGGCTCTTCCGCTCATCCTCCGGGGTTTGCCTACAGACTCTACATTCACTGAATGTAGAGTCTGTATATAGAGACTAAGGTATACCATGCAGGTTATAAACACGCTTGCCAGTGAAAGCGACAGTAGAGCCAACCCCAGATTCACTTATTCGCTATATTTGCGTTTTTTCAGCACCGCGTCTTTTGATGTTTGCTGCTAATGGTCTGGCATTTTGTCGCTGCTAGGGGTATAAATCACGAGGTTTATCACAATATAATATATCGATTCTCTGGACAATGATATGATATGTGCTGATATTAAAAGGTCTGCCACGATACGTTGTTGATTCGATGTGATTTAGGGCCCTTTAGGTGAACAATATGAGATGATATCATGTGATCATTTAGCACAGAAGTTACAGAAGAAGCTGCTGCCCCTTTCTTTTTTACTTTTGCCCATAAAAGATAAACAACACACAAACAGTATAAAGAATTGTAACCAGTTAGGTGCAGTAAAGTTTCTTTTAAATTGACTCCACTAACAAACATAAAACGTTATATTCATTTTAACCCAACCTATGATCTTTTTCCTAAAAAGTCAGGGTTCACTGGCTCAAAGCCCTGAAGACAAACTCCTCCCAACAGCCACAAGATCATTTAACAAAAGCATGAAATTTGGCCCAGCTATAACTGTCATGGTTCATAGATAAAACAGTTGTTTTGTTGCCGGCCATTCGTTATTAGCTTAAGAACATTTCTGCTGCATAAATAAGCCTAGTGGCTATCAGAGTTTTAACTAAGTTAACAAATTACATGTTTTATTTATACTTTTTTTGTACTCACTGTTGGTTAAAGTCACTGCATCTCCTGACAGAGCAGCTCAGTTGAATGTATGTTTTGGAGCACCTGTTCTATCAGTGGAAGATGATGTAGTCTGGAGCTCTGGTTGGTAGCATTCATATTTTGCTGAGGCATTTACTACATCAAAACTTTTTGGTGAAAATTGAATACAGTACAGTACCCTCATAATTGTGCCTGAACTAAAATTGGTATTCTGAATTTGTAGATTGTAGATTCTGCACACCTAATGATAGTCAGTGCTCATTTACACTGTACTCCTGCCACTTCCACATCAGCTTCCAAAACACTCCTTCATTATGTATTGTCCTGACGTTGTTATTGTTGTGCTCTCCTCAGGTGGAGCAGGAGCTGGAGAGAGCTAGACGACTACTGGAGCAGTCTGAGGACAGCAGAGAGTCCCTTGTTCAACAGGTTTGTTTGTGTCTGTTTACCTGATTGTATATGCAGACGTACAGTAAACCTCAGGAGACAAAACAATAAACAGTGCAGCGTCTTCTAAGAGAGCTTCAGTGTGGTTTTGCCCACTGTCAGGCAGCCGGATGTCTTTCTCTGTCTCTGCTCACTTGGCTGATGATCCCCAGGTGGAGGACATGCGCAGTGAGCTGCTGAGGACGAGGAGGGAGAGGACTGAGCTTCAAAGGGCCCGGCTGGAGACTTCTCAGCCCATTGCTCAGACACATGGCACCCACACCGACAGGGAGGAGGGGCAGCGAGGGTCAGGTACTGAATTTCAGTCTGGAGTCTGGGGGTGAAGGAACGGAGCATAAACAGGAAGACAGAGAGGATTTGGATGAAGGTTAAATGGGCGGGTTAAAAGATTACTGTGCCAACTCTGTAACCTCAGAAATAGGAGATAAAATTGTGAGTAGCTTAGAGAAAAGTATTGGAAATCTTACCCATCAATGCCTCGTGGTTTTTTAGAATGGTATCGATTTTAGGGCATCAAGGGGCCTTAAAAGGCGGTGAACGTTTCAGAATGACAGATTCTGATAAGCTTGTGTAAAGTTCTTTATTAAACCAATACCTAATATGACTTTTCTGCAGATTTATATTATTTCACATCGATTGGGTAAAAGACAGTCAAATGCTCGTGTATCAGCATGTTTGTTTATTGTGGAGAATCCTGATTCATTCACACCTCTCATCACTTCATTTATATTCTGCTCATGTCCACCAGCTCTCACGCTGCCTCAGGTGACCAAGAGAAGTGATTGACACATGAGCCGTGCATATGATTCCCCCCATAGAGTGCTGTAGGTAAAGAGGTAGAATAAATCTCAGGGTGAGGTTAGAAAATAATTCAGAATTGACTCTGCTTAAAGGGGAGCTATCGTGCTTATTGCTAGGTTCATAGTTTGTTCATATTTTGGGGTTAAACTCAAACATGTTCACATGCTTTGATGTTCAAAATACACTTTATTTTTCTCACATTGTCTCTGCTGGAGCACCTGTATTCACCCTCTGTCTGAGTCGCTCTGTTTTAGTCCCTGTCTCTTTAAAACCAAAGCCTCTGATTGGTTGGCCTTTTCAGGTCTTCCCCATTTCTGCACTGTCATTGCCACAGGGGGATGACCATGGATGTATAAAGAGAACTTAATACAGCTTTGGAGGTGGAGCCTTGTTTATTCCAATGACAGTTGTTGAGTGGAGCCAAAAAAGTTTGACTCCCCAGGTGTAAAATTACCAGATCTTCTGCATCATTGGGCCCATAGAGCAAATACACTAGTATGGGGTTAAAATAATTTCATCATGCGGCTCTTCTAGACTTTTGAAATGTTATCACATTGAGTAGATTAAATTCTGATAGCGAAACAAGTCATTCCGCAGTAGTTGTAATGCTCAAAAGTCAACTCACCCAAGTCTAGAGAAAAAGTCTTTCTGGGCCCTATGGCATCACGTGACGGACCCAGAAGTGGTTGTGCCACGGTTTGGCCGACAATATCAATTTGGCTTTTAAGACCAGCGCACTTACTGGGGACCAGGGAATGACTGCAGCACCTTTATCCACCCTGTCTGAAACGCTCTATTTTAGCGCCCGTCTCTTTAAGCCTCCCGCTGAAAAAATGTCCAATCTGGTCTGATTAGTCAGCATTTCTGAGTTTTCCATTTCTGCATCGTCATTGCAGCCGAGGAATGACTTTCCCACACAATAGCGTCACTTTCTACTGTAAAAAATCACCAAGAAAAGCCCCTAAACCAAAATCTTCACAACCAGATATGTTTACACAGGAATATAATCTGAATTTAGGGGGAAATAAACATCATCAGCAACCAATATTACATGTTTCCTTGACATTAGCTTGTTGTATTTACTTGTAGCAATGTATGTAATGTACTTGTAATGTACCTTGTCTCGAAAGTAGAAAACAAAAATGATGAAAATAGAGTATTCAGAACGTTCTGACGTCTGAGGTTTTTGCTCACAGGGATCACTTTCACATGTTTACACCACAAACTTTGTTTATTGTGGTTTTTAAAAAGTGGTACAGTACTGCATGATATATTCACTGACATTATGTACATATTAAGGACAAGACAAACAGAACATGTGGATAAAGAAACAAAACAACATACATATTGAAGAAGCAAAGCCCCAATAGTAAAATGTAAAAAACAACAGCAAAAAAAAATCAGGCTCATCAGATATGAATTTGTAAAAATTTTATAAGGAGAATTCGCAGGGCCGGTGAAGCTGTGTTTAAGTGAGCATGTCTAATTCTTCTTTTTCCTTTCTTTGGAACAGTGGGCAATTGGATTTTCTCTTAATATGATTAAGAAAGGGATTCCATACTTTATAAAAGGTCTTTGTGGAGCCCCTTAATGAGTATTACATTTTCTCTAATTTAAGAAGGTACAGTACATCTTCACTACGACCACGTTTTATTTGAACGTCCTCTACTGTTACATTATACAGGGTGTCTGCAGGTCCTCAAAAAGTCTTCAGTTTTTATAGATAGAAGGTCTTTAAGTCATTAAATAGTCTTTAACTGGAACATGTGAAGTCTTAATTTCCACAAATATCTAATTTTAAATCTCATTTAATTCATCCATCTTTTAAAGCTGTTCTTCTTTTGGTAAAAACGAGTTGAGATCTTATGCATGAAATTCCATGTTTCTGATGTTACAAATCATTAAACCTACCACCGTATCTAATACTGTCTTTTTACTTTATTATTGCACTTACCTGTTGGCAACATGTAGATTAATCTAACTCACTCTAATAACCACATGCAAGGGACCATGGAAGGTCTATAAAAGCATTAGATTTAAGTGTATGTTTCCTGTAGAAGCCCAGCTTATATAAATGACATAAAATAAGGGTAGGTCCTCTTTGAATATTTATCTCATTCAAAATAAAAATGATGCCTGGGCTTTTTGCAGAAGATACACTATGTCTTGTGTTCTCCAATCCATCAATCACCTTAAGTTCCTTGTCACTATATGCTCTACTTTTCTTGTCTCCGCATGTAGAAATCAATTCTAACAACACTTTGATTATGTGTCTGCATGTCTGCGCGCATGTGTTTATGTGTATAGATCGTTTGAGCCTGGAGAAAGAAGTGGCAGAGCTGCGAGCACAGCTGCGCACAGCCTCAGTCCTCAGTGAGGTTGAAGAACTGAAGAGGACTCTGGACCGCAAGGAGAAGGAGAGGGTCCAACTCAGCTTACAGGTGGAGGTGTGTGTGTCAATGGGTATTTATATTAAACAATGAACTTTAAACCTTTCGTCGTTGAACTTCAAATTATACTTCCACATCCCCCCCAAACCTCAGATCAACCAATAAACCTAGACAGTGCTGATCAGTCACTAACCAAGATTCTGTCACTGTATTACCTAATACTCACCTAAAATGTTTTTAGAAACATAGTTTAACAAACTGTTTAGCTGTAATATGAGATTGTTTGTGACCAGCTGGTTGCCATATTGTTTTCGTACGAGCTACCTGCATTATGTTGGCCACCAGCAGGAGGGTTCTTTGGTCTGGTGCGGTCCATTGTATTCTGGTACTTGTAGGTTTTTTACCTCTTGAGCAAAAGCGAATGTTGCAGCCCTTTGTCTGGTTTCACCTGTCATGTAGCAATGGTTTCAAAAGTAGTGAAAGAGTGAAACTCAAGACGCCATAAATGAATGCAAAACGAATTTTATTTATGTTGTTTACCTAATTCATGTGTACTCGTTTCATTTCAGCTCAGTGAGACAGTATCTTGCATTTTGCTTTTTGCTGATTATGGTGTTTCACTGCAGCCACGCATGACACTACAGCAAATGCAACAAAAGTCCCACCAGCAAACGGCCAGTAAGAGTAATATATTAATGTAACGCGAACAAAAGACGCAGAGATAACAAAAATAAAACCTCGCACATTAATAGGTAACACACTGGAGAATACTCTCTTGAAGGGGTAGAGAAGGGATGGAGGGGTTTGTGATTTTATCCTACACTAACAGTAAGACAAACAAAAAGAAACAATAAGGAACAGCTTGGATGCAGATAATTTTTTTCTTAATCCATTGCAGAGCTATTCAGTTGTCAAGCATATACTTTGGATTGGTTTTAAGAACTTTAAAGTATTTGATGTTTGCACTGTGCAGCTGTATTATCTAGGAAAATAAAATAGTATTGAATCAGGACTCTGTATCGACAGATACTCAATATTAAATGACTGATTGGAATCAGGGCCAAAAAACTTGATCAGAAAATCCCTCAATTGTAGATATGTATTTAAAGACCATCTCTCCAGCAGTGAAATACTACTTTAAGCCCCATTCGCATGGTACTAGTATTACCCGGAGACCTCCAGTAATTGCTGATGCTGATGCAGGAGGCTCATCTCACTACACAGCATGGAGACCTATTCACAAAAAGAGCAAGCTCAAATCTCATAAGATGATGAGATAGATGGCGTGTGACAATGTTTGGCAGAATCTGCTCTGCGTGTTTAACCTACATTTGAAAAAGAGAAATGGATGTTAACACTGTACGTCACTGTGAGCAGTGCTGTGTGAGTCTTTGTTGTGCCGGGTGGAGATACACATGACTGTACGCATCATATCCACGGGGATACTGTCAGTGAATTCAAGTGAAATACAGAGTTTGCTTATCCCATGCGAATGTGCAAAAAACACAGACGTAGAGGGTATACTTTCTAAATCACATGAGCTCCCTTGGTAATACCAGTCCCGTGTGAATACAGCTCCAGACATCTATCTGTCTGTCTTTGCTGTATACCCTAACGAATAAATACACTGAGGATTTCTCAGCTGGAGTGAAGGCGAACACAACAGAAGCATGCTTTTTGACTTTGCCTGTGTTGGCATCTCCACCCTGAGCGGGGTTATTTCAGTTTGCCGCATGCCTCTCATCCGTGGTCGCATCCTCCGCCAACTCTATGCCACTTGATCCTCTTAAAATCGTCAGATGAAGTGACAGTTGGAATAGGAGATCAGAAGTCAACCAGCAGTCATTTATCCGTCTCAAACTGGTGCGATGTGTCACTTCCATCACTGTAACAAGACGTAAAAAAAAAACTGTAGGAGAAAAAACAAAACAAATTCCCTTGCTAAGCAGGGGTATTCAAGGCTATGGTGGGTATCAATAAAATGTTAGTAGGAATAGCTGCACTTAAAGCATTGGCACATTCCTCTAATCTCTGATGTTTCTTTCACCGAAAATGTGTTTAAACTCCCACGCTTCCCCTATCGCCGAGTAGGTGTTAAAAGATGAAGTGGGTGTTTGCATGTATCACCTGGGGCGTCTCTTATGGTTTTTATGTCTAGATCAAAATAGACGTTGGAAATGTTTCATTTTAACGGTAAATGAGCAAAACTGAAGTATAATGAGGAGAATAGGGTGGAAGATTTAATTTCTCAGTGACTGAATTTATACAGTCTAATAGGCCTATGACTAATCAGTCTATGACTAATTACTCCTAACTGGCAGTCTCATTCTGTATAAACACCTCAACGGCACCAGGCTAACCTTACTCGCCCTTTACTTAAGACTTCAATCAAACTCTAAACTTCAAAGTGATTGTGATTTTCTCGTGGATATGAACTTAATCCAGTGCAACTCTGCTGTCAGACTACTTTTCAGACCAGCCGTGCAGATAATCCAATTGTAGGCAGCATGTAAACACAGTCTCAACCTTTCAGTTTTTGCCCTTTGTCCTCGTCTTCGCTCGCTGTTCCCGCCCTTTACTGTTGATCTTTTCTTAAAATCTCATACCTTTTTTCCTTTTTTTTTTACTTCCCTCTGTCTTTTTCTCATTTTCCTTGCCTCAATTGCTCCAAACCTCCTCCTCTTCACTCCTGTGTCTCCCTTTCTCCTGCCTCTCTGTCCTTTTCCTCCCATTAGCAGTAGTAGTCGTCACACAAACGCACACACACTCTTGACCTTTCTCTGTTCTGTATTCCAGGAATTGTCATCAGACCTGGTGCGGCGGGAGCAACAGCAGCTACGAATGCTGGAACAGCTGAAGGAGATGCAGGTATTTTTATACCGGTTAGTGCGTCACACTAGCTTCTTTTACACCGCCTCTTCAAGGTGGGAATATTACACCATCATGCCACCTTACTGTGTTGGGTATAAGGTATGATTGCGGAATGCGGGGACAGAGTTGTCTTAACTCTGAGTCGGGAACGGGGGTTGTGATAGCACGGACACGATGTCTGTATTAGAGGTTGACCGATGGTTGATTTTTAATGGCTGAAATAATGATGATAGTTTTGAGTAGGGAAAAAATAGCTGTTAGCAGTTAGCAGCTAACTCAAAGAAGAAGAACAGTGGCTAAAATTCCACACAGGACTGGAATGGAGTCATGAAGAACCTACGTCTTTGCTGCCCTGCAGTGTGACTTCTGTGTAAAAAGATCTACTATAATTCATAGCAGATAGGTAATTTGCATCAAGGACTCTAAACAAGAGTTGCTTGTTCTAGTGGCAGATTTAAATTGGAAGCATGCTGTGTGTAGCGCCTTATTCTGGGCCACAAGTTCACAAAATTACAACATCAAGACACTGAGAACACTGCGGTGAAAAGATCTTTCAGAATTAGGCCTGTTAGATATTTTAGGTAAAAAAACAACAACAAAAACGCAGATTCAGATTCTAAAGAATGAACATACACTTTATTTATGAATTCACTCAGAGCCGAGGGCAGGCAGAGAGGAGGGAGACAGAGGCGTTACTCCAGGAGAGCACGAGGAGCAGAGATGAATTGAAGACCAGGGCCCAAGAGGCCGTGCGCCAGTGGAGGGCAAAGTGCAGGAGGCTGCAGAAGGAGCTGGAGGAGGAGAGGGCCCAGGCTCAATTCCATACCGACAAGGCCTCGCAGGTCAGTGGACGCAGATGCATTCATTACATGACTTTTGACACCACAGCTCAGCTGTGGCTAAGTAACTGCTGATCTTTGTAATGTCGGAAAAACTTAAATCTTAGCAACTCATTGAGTGGAGTTGACCCAACTGCCCCAGGTCAAGGTATCACTAATGCAAGGAGTGGGATTGTAAAACTACATTTGAAGCCAGAAAAATTACCATTACTACGTTCTTTAAAGTAGGGCTGGGCAAAATATTAATATTATGTTGATATCGTAATATGAAACTAGATATCGTCTCAGATTTTAGATTTTATGAGTCTTAATATTCCAGTCTTGTCTTTCTCTGGTATTAAAGGCTGCATTACAGTAAAGTGATGTCAAATCCTGAATTCACCTGACTGTTCTACAATTTGTCTTCACCCACTTAGTCATCACATCTACACTACTGATGATTACATATTAAAAATCTGAAAATAGTCTGTGTCAGCAACAATAGCAAGCGCTACAATATGTACGAAATATCGATATCGAGGTATTTGGTCAAAAATATGGTGACATTTGATTTTCTCAGCGTGCCCAGCCCCATTTTAAAGAGACAGTCCAGCCTTTTTACACATAACAATAAGTTTAATCGTCTCCAGAGCACGACACAGCCTGTAAAAACAGTTCTAATAGCTTTCCAAAGTTTGGAAAAAGAAACCTGAAGCTGTCATCAGGGTTATTTCAGCTTGGCCTTGACGCTCAAATAAATTAACAGTAAGTCTGTGTTACAATTTGGAGGTTCTAGGAGGCCTCTAGGAAGCAGGGGAGATCTAATAAATGGTGATGTTGAGCTGCATTATGGGAAATGGAGGGTTTTGGGACTTTGACAGGTACAAGGGACTTACAGTTAAGATATCTCTGCCTTTGCTGCTTCAATTTTATGATTCCTCTTTTCATCTTTCACTGGAGTGTCTCTTTAAAGCAACATTTTACATCAAATTATTTGGATCAGGGGTGCAAGAGCTTCGCCTACAAACAGATTTCTGTTAAAAGGGAGTCATTTTTCATCCTTCACAGGCTGTTAATTTTTACCACCAATGCAAAAACAGATTTTACTCGTATTATTTGCTTCATATTTGCTCCAAAGTATGCACATTCAAAGTGGTGCGATGTGTATGTTTGGGGCTTTTATTGTGAAGGGCAAAACAGAAGGAGTGAGGCAATAATGCACTGCTGTTAATCATGTAGGAAGCAGTAAAGTTTTGGCCGTCATGGTTAGGGCTACCGAGTCTCCATGTGACTTTTTTAAGCCTGACTGTTTTTTTAAGTTCCGACGTTAAGTCAGGGAAATCTCTCTCACAAGCACCAATGCTGGACGTCCAGTCTGTTTATGATAGGCTGGGTTTATTAAAAGTTTAATCCACTCTGACACTATTCATACTGGCAAAGAAGTTGCATGGTTCCTGGAAAAGCTGGTAAATTAGAAAAACTGTTTTCAAGGCCTGGAAATGCTTTATAATTAACGGAATGTTCTGGAAGAGTTTTGAATGTACATTGTTTTGGCTGTTGTTTAAAATGTGTTTATAAAAATACCAAGACTTGTCTAACATTACACAAAATACATATTACTACTTATTTTAAATCTAGTGCTGCGCTGTGTGACCGTTGATTTGATCTTTGGTTTTCTATCCTCCAAAAGGAGCACAGCCTTGACATTTTGGAAAGTGCTAATAAGTGCTATTCGGCGGCAGGAATGTCGAACTTGTGAGCAAAGATACAGTAGCAAGCACCAACAGTTTACTTAACCAGAAATGCCTGTGTCGTGCTTGTTTATATGCCCACCAATTTTAAACTACTTAAATAAAGTCATGGGAAATGGGTGAAATAATATTGAAACATTTTTAAAGAATTGGTTGGTAAAATGTGTGGGAACCTTGAAGTTGCCATTCTCCTACTGAAAAATTTTGTCCCATGGTGCAGAGAGTGTTGTGTATGAGGTATTTGGTGGTAAAGCCTCTGAGCAGCCTACATGGAACACTGTACAATAAAGAATCCTGTGCAGTTGCTAACAGACAAGCAGAACAGTTATTATTACTGTGCATTAGTTAGAGATGAAGAAGTACTGTGTCTGTTCCCAGGGTAGTCAGGATACCAATCAAAAGCTCTTAGTAGTCAGCTGCTGATTTTGTTCCTGTTGGCAATAGTCGTTCTGTTTAGCTTATCTTTGAACAAAGTGAAAGCCCTCAGTTGTTGCACAGAATCCAGCAAAAGTTTACCAGACTGTGGTAAATCTCACTGCAGCTTATTGACTAGGTATCAGTTGGCACTGGTGGGCAATTGCAGCCCAAATACATCAACTCTACTCATCAGCTCCCAGCAGCCCTGTCTCAAACGTTCCGGATAGTGCCGCTGCTGCTGCTGCTGCTGCCGGCTGGGCTAACAGCTAGCCAGCTGGCAGCTCTGTCAACAACAACTGACTGTCTTTGTTGCATTTTCTGAGCAGTGGACTCTGGCTCGTGCATACCTGCTTTGACTTTGACAGTGTGTTCTAAAATTTCAAGTAATCAATAATGTCCGGGCTGAAATGCATTTCTCAGCTCCAGTAGTGGAGTGATTTGTGGCGACGCCCAAGGCGGCCAGAATAAAACAAAACTTATCTCAGCCCAACTCTCCCTGTAGTCCTGCAAACCATGGTGGAAGTGGGATTCACAGTGTATTGTCAAGTGCTGTGAACATTATGAACACACAACACCAAAAATGTACACTCTGCTGCTCAGATTTTAAATGTATTAGCAGCTCTGTGTTTCTAAGCAATGATCCTCCCTCTTTTGTTGCATTAAAGTATAAAGGACATTCAAGTTTACATTTTATTTTAGAGAAAATAAATCAGCACCCTCCTGTCACAGGGGAATTACACGTTAAAATATTTATGAGTTTTTCCGGTCCAGTTCTTTCATGTTTTTTCATAGCAGAAATGGACTGGAAAATCAGCAAGCAGCACCTTCTGTACCTTTAATGGTTGTAAAGAGGAGATATAAATACATATCTGTTGCAATCCATATTGTATGCCACATGCAGTCCTCTTGTGATGATGAGAAGGAAACTGGACTCAGTTTTAAAGGAAAATGCTGTTTAGAAATACTGAATACCTGTTACAACACACCAATACAAATTATACATGATGAGAAATGTTCTGGCGTTTTTATTGTTGCTTTTTAACCCAAACAAAACAAAATGGTTTGATATTTATACATGCTTTTCTCTGTTCATTTTTATTCATTTATCTGTTGAGAAACAGAGGGTTTAGTATCAAAGTCAGATTAAACAGTTTAGTCAACAGAGGAAAATGATGGCTTTGTACATTTCTGTAAACCACAGATATGTTATATTTGTACATTTCACACGTATTATATAAACATTCTAAAATGACTACGTTTTGATTACATGTTTATCAGCTGACTTTGTCATTGGAACATCAATACTGATTTTTAGCAACACACGATGGCATTTCCAGCTGTGATTGTGCCACCAAAAGCGGGTGTTTTTAGCGAGACATCTGCGCCATTTCCAGCCATGATATCGCCACCAAAAGCGGGTGTTTTTTAGTGAGACAACAGTGGCATTTCCGGCCTTGATTCTGCCACCAAAAGCAGCTTTTTCTTAGTGAGACATGGGCTACATTTCCAGCAGCAGTTGTGCCACCAGAATCAGGTGTTTTTAGCAAGTCATAGGCAACATTTCTAGCTGAGTTTGTGCCACTAAAAACATGTTTTTTAGTGAGATGTTGGGTATTTTTAAGGGAGACATGAACGGCATCTCCAGCGGTGATTATGCCACTAAAACTGGGTGTTTGTTAGTGAGAAATAGGCGGCATTTCTAGCTTTTATTGTGCCATCAAAAGCTGGTGTTTTTTAGGGAGACAAAGGCGGCATTTCCAGCTTTGAGTCTGCCACCAGAAGTGGGTGTTTTTTTGCAAGAAAGATGGCATTTCCAACAGCAACTGTGCCATCAGAAGTGGGTATTTTTGGGAGATATTGGCAGTATTTACAACTTTGATTGTGCCACCAAAAGCAGCCTTTTTTTTAGCAAGACATCAGTTGCATTTCCAGTGCCGATTGTGCCACCAAAAGTGGGTGATATAAGCCAAAACATGATCCTTTCCTGAGCATAACCAAGTGTTTTTTGTGCCTAAACAAAAGCACAGGTTAACTCCAGTGTTGTTGAAACATAAAGAAACTTAGAGTTTGAACATATCGGCTCCATAGTGACATACAGATGTTGCATATCTGCAGTTTGCATAAACAAAAAATGCCAACATTTATGCTGGTGATTGCGAAGGGTTAAAACTCTTGAATAATGCACTCTGAATGAACGTAATAGTAATATAACCAAACATGAAGTCAAGCAGTTTGAGTACCCTAACATGATATGTTACAGCGGCTGTGCATAGTTGAATAATTAACGGCTGACAATTATTATTAGATTGAAAGTCACCTCCCATTGATTTACATTCCATTTGAACTGAGTGAGTCACCTCCAAACTCAGTCAGCAGCCTCGCGCCTCACAGACAGACAGACAGACAGACAGACAGTCTCCCACCTGGCATACTCGACGTGACGCGAATTAATTACAAAATCATTTCTGCCCCCTTAATGAATTAGGGGAGAGAATCAAGTGCTCAATTAAATGATTAGGTTCTGAGCTACAGCAAAGTCTTTGCAAATTCCAGTCAAAGCCAGAGTATTAGAAGCAATCTGCCTTGAACAGACCTGACCATTGTCCCTTATCAGGGAGCTGAGTGCTAGCATTTTCCTATCAGTGCAAGAGCTGGTACTGCATATGTTTCTCTGCCTCTGTCTCTCTGTCACTCTTTCTCCTGCTCTCATCATTATTGTTAGAGCCCTTTTTTGTACACCATCGTCCGCCTCCTCTTCATTTGTCATTCTTCATTTCCCTTCTCCTCTCCTCCCTCTTCCCCGCTCTCTCTTTCTCTCTTTTGCTCCCGCTTTCTCTTCCTCCCTCCAGGCAGCCAGGGAAAAGGAGAGCTCTCAGGCCCAGCTGAAGGCGCTGAGCCAGCAGACTGAGGCAGCCCGCAGGGAGCTCGCTGAAATCCTAGGCCGCTTGGCCCAGCGCGAGGAAGAACTCCACCGCAAGGACGTGGAGCTGTCTGAGACCCGCCAGCGCCAGTTGTCACTGGAGCAGGAAATCCGGGAGGTACGGGGTCGAGCATCCAGAAAACGAAAATATCTTTCAAGTCACAAGGGACACAAAAAATTCAATGTTATTTATTTCACTTAAAGGACTGTAGACTGTGGGGCAACATTTGTAAACTTCATCCTTCCTAACATTTGAATCAGGCTATCTATGAGTGTAGTTTATTGATTCGAGACCAGTTTAACTCGCCTTTTAAAAATGACAGCAGTCAGCACAGAGGTTGAATCAAACAGTATCACACTATCACCATGAAGTACGCTGCTGGGTGTCATGTAATGATGACAGTTTTGGTTGTCAGCAAGCATTGAAGTTATGCAGAGGTAGACGTAAATCAATTCTCTTTTGCAAAATGCTCGTTTAGTAGTTAGAGTGACATTACACTAGGGTTTTTCTACCAGGATTTCACCCAGAAAGGTCGTTAGGCCAAGTGAAAAGTATCTTTTCTAGGGGTTTAATGGTACACAAAATTTTAGCGCTGTACACAACTCAGAATTATGTCAGTCAAATCAGATTTGGCTGTTCAATACCAGTATTTGACTGTTTGTTCTTGCAGATGTTGTTATGTTTCCAACTGAGCCACCCCACTGAAACATTTTAAAAAAACATCTTTAAAGTACATTAGAAAAGAAACCCTGTGTACAAATCCCAATCAAACCACAGACACGGCTGAAATTTTGATTTAATTCTGCTGGCAGACTAATGTGTCATGTTCAGTTTGAGGAGTTGTTAAAGTAAAGGCATAATTACACCTCAGCCACAGAGTCATTAAGAGAGCTTTGATCAGATGCTAACGGATCCTAACCCTAGGTGAGGGAGGCCTCGGCTGCCCTGGAGGAGGAGACTCTGCGTCTGGCCACCATCCAGACAAGACTGAAGGAAGAGAACCAGAGGCTGGAAGAACAAGCTGACAGCCGAGCCCGTCGCTGTCAGAGAGACCACGACACGCAGGCTGAGCTCCAGGCCACCCTAAAGCAGATGACCTCAGCCCATGCTCAGCTTGTCCAGCAGTTAGCGGAGGAGGAGAGCTCCAAGAAGAAGCTCCAGAAGGGCTCCATGGAGCTACAGGCCAAGCTGACAGCAGTGCAGGAGGAGCGGGCTGCGCTGGGGCAGCAGCTGCAGCTCGAGAGGGAGGTGCATGAGAAAGAACTGGACAACACGAAGGTGATGATGGAGGAGAGCAGGACAAAGAAGTATCGTGAAGTGCAGGACATGCTAAAGCTCTGCCGGGAGGAGCGGGATGAATTACAGGCACACCTGAAGGAGGTTAAGGTAAGGCCTTTTTATTAATATGCTCAAAGTATTTTATTCCATATGAAAATGTGCATCTTGGGAAATACACTTATTCACTTTTTTGCAGGATGATACCTGCTGTCATGTCTCTACAGTAAATGAGTAGCTAAAGCCAGCAGCTGGTTAGCTTAGCTTAGCTTAATTAAAAGACTGGAATCAGTTTGACTGTGTCCAAAAGTAACAAAGCTAGAAACTTCCTGTGCGCAACTCTACCCTGCTCAGTACGGCCGACTTTATAATGTGTAGCATGATTGATGTGGACATGCACAGGGTCTTTTTATGTGTCATGGCTCATGGGCTGCTTTCATCCTGTTTTATGTTGGTTAATTTGCAATCACACGCACCACTAACCGACTGAGAGAGACCCGCTGCTGCTGACAGCGCCATGAAGCAACTTCTGGGAGGGGGCTACAATTGCAGCTCTCTCTGATACATGCAGAAACACTCACTGTACATTTAGAAGAACACAGGACATTAATTAACACTGGGATGTTGTTACCTGTGGACAGAGCCAGGCTAGGTGTTTTCATCTGTTATGCTAAGCTAAGCTATCCGGCTGCTGGATGTGGCGACATATTTATCACACGGACATTAATTAGGAATGTCATGATTAGGACATTTATTTTTCTTCCAGGTAATAAACTGGTGACAACACGTGTTCCTGATTACACCAGACATTTTACAGAAAAGGTTATTTGTCGATGACACTCTCGTATCTGTAGAGTGTTTACTTAGATCTTTCTTTCTGAACAGTACAAAACAGAGACGGTGCCTACTTTTCTTTTCAATAAACTTGTTTAACATTATTTCTTTTGGCCGCAACTCGGCTTCCTCTTCCTCTTCGTCTGCCTCTTCTCTTACGGAGTACGCTCTCCACCTGAGGATGACCGCTTCTTCCCCCATTATCCTCTTGTTTTCTTCGACATTCAGGTTGTAGTCACCCTGGTAGTGCAGGTCTGTGAATGTTGCCTTGTGTATAAGGTCCAAGCTTTCTTCTGGCCGAGCTCACTGTGGTCACACCACGACACTTTGGAGAGAAGTATTGATTGCGTGACCGCAGTCAGAGCTCCGTGCTGCGATTCTGCTGCTGCTGAACAAAGCAGATATTTTCAGTTTGTAGTTAGAGCATCCATCATCTGACTAAGTATCGATTACATGCTCAGTATTTTACAAAATAGAGATTTTGAAGTTCATGAACGTGGGCACTGATATTCAAATAGGTTTTATCTGTCTTTTAAAAAAGCAAAATGATGGTAGGGCCAGAGGGCAAGTAATGTAAGCGGTGTATGCCTGAACACTACAGAACTCAGAGTAACACCATGTAACACTGCAGCAAGTCTAGTAGCAGTTAAACTCTTTGCACAAAATTGTATTTCCAGTGTTGTTGTATGTTGAATTCTTCCTTTAAACGTACCTAAATGCAATTCTAAAAAGCAACACTGAGCTCTGGATTATGTATCAAATGTGACACACACTCGTAATTTGTCAAATCTTTTGAGCAGTCAAGGTCATAAGCCAACCACGGAGATTCTTTGTCCTTTTCACCTAGGCATGGATCACAGAGTGGCACACTCTAATTAACATTTAGAGTATCATTGGCACACAATTCACATTCAGCACAGGGTAACATGCCTCAGCCACTAAACATCTGGCTTATTTCCGACTCAGCGAGACACAGACAAAATCCTCATTTAGAGTAATTTTCTTCATTGGCCGGGGCTCTGTCCTCTGAGCGCGGGTGAATCGAGGATAGCTGAGCTCTTAATGGTGTGTGGTGCCCCGTGGATCCTCGTGGCCGTTCCAGAGCTCCAAGCGTGAATATTTAAAAACCCCCGATATCAGACCTCAGAAGTCTCATCAAGGCAGTGCTGGAGATAGGGGACTCCACTTGACTTACTCCCCGAGTGCCCTACCCGCCTCCCTCCCTTCGATATCTCCAATGATGAGCCCTCATGGGTACATTGTTTCTTAAGGGGCATGGTCCTCCCTGATATGGTTGAGTTTAGCCCATTAGCGGTGCTGAATGGCATTAATATCTGACATAGCTCATTGTAATGGTGTCATTTCTGAGCGCAGTAAGGACAAGGGCGTTTGCTGGGATGTTTTAAAGTACTAGCCTACGGGTGCTGCAGATGTCCCTAAGAAGCCCACCCAATATTCACACAGCATAGCCAGAGGCCTGTATTACGATTTTGATACAGTCAACTGTCAGAAAAAGCTTAAAATATTCTTATTTTCTTGTCCTTGTCCTCTCACTCTTGATTTCTCCTCCACTCTATCTTTCCTCTCGCTGTCTCTCTCTGTCTTAATCCCTCTCTTACTGCCTCCCTCCAGTTCTAATTTTGCATTTTCCATCTGTTTTTCCCTCTCCTCTCACTTCCAGCACTCCTGTTTTTTATTCATTTTTTCTTTGTTTGTGTCACTCCTGTCACTCCCAGTCTTCAGTCACTTAACTGTATCTTCAGCTGTGTGTGATAATGTAATAATTGTGGATAGAGAGCTTATGTCTGAGGCTGGATTTGCCTTTAAAGCTTCAGCTGGACTGAGACATGAATTAAGGACTTAGACCATGATTTCAGAGTCTTGGCATTTACCCACTCTCTTGACCCATTATATGATGCTCTCTGTTTGTGTTGCACAGAATGTCATGTCAGACATCATTGTGAATTCACCCTGCACCTGTCAGACGTGACTTCAGATCTTTTACAAATTGTTTGGGTCCACTGGCAAATTTTACATCCTGTACGTAAGATCCAAGCATTTATGTCAACTTTGAAAACTTATTTGCGCTGTGTAAGTATTTTTTTAGCGCTTGAAAATCACAGAAGTTGAAAACTGCAACCTGCTTCATGTTGATATACTTTTGCAGCAGATAAACCCCAAGTCGCTATTATCTCAAATTACTGCCTGTGTGTATCACGGCCTTTAACACACCCATTCTCTTCCAGGCAGATGCAGCGTCAGACAAGGAGCTGTGTGGGGCGCTACGCATCAAGTTGGACAGGATGAAGGATGAGTGTGATAAGCTGGCAGCACAGCTGAGCACAAAAGACGAGGCACATGCACTCCTCCACAGAAAGTACCAGCTACTCAAACAGGAACTGGATGACAAAGTAAGTCCTGCCTCCTTTGCCAGTAGTGACTAATATCGGAAGACGTGACACTTCCAATAAACGAGGAGTATGTGTTGTCCTATCAGTGAAATACATCTATCCTCTGCAGGAGGAGGAAATGTTTGTGTTTATTCTAATTAATCGTCAGTACGGTCAGGAGCTGCTGTAGTTCCAGTTTTAACAGAACCAGGCTCTTAACTGAGTCACGAGGTTTGACACTATAACTAACACCTTATTTGATACCATTTACATAGAGAGAAGAAAAACAGAGAGAAAAACACAAGCCATTTAACTGAAAGATAAAGATAACCACATAATGTTTCTTTAGTCTAGAAGATTCACACAGCAGTCAGAAAGATATTTGGGGTTTTGGGTTTGTTTGTCTTAGAAAAAAACAATAAAAAGGGCCCTGACACACTAAGCCAACTGTCAGCGGTCAGTCAGTGTCATGCTGTCTGTGAGAATCTGTGGCCTTTTGCAGTGTCGATTTGGTGTGTCTGGGCCTTCAAGGGGACCTGTTATGGTTTTCCTTATTTTCCGTCATATCTATAGCCACTTTTACACTGCCAGATTTTCCGCGAATGTTGGGCTGTTTTGCTGGCAAGCTGCGAGCGTTTATACACACAGCGCCGGATTGGCGAGTTGATCCAAAGTGCCCAAATTTCCGCCTCATAGGGTAGACATATTGGCGGAACCCTTTCAGTTTAAACAGGCTGAGGTGGCCTTCCGCCACGTGAGGGGCTGTTGAAGACTTGTGGGAAGAGCTGTTGATGACGCCGCACATGTGAGCCACTGGTGGTGGATAACCAGGGAAGAGCTGATAGCAAGAATTAGCGAGCAGGTAGTAGCAAGAGGGAAGCACAAATCTGAAAGCTACACGATTTGTAGCTCAGCCCAAGCCCAAACCACGGCAGCAGTTCTGGGCCTGATTAAAAGTCCAAATTTCTTCAGTAAAAGAAATGTTTTTGTTTTTTTAAATATTTTAACAATATTTTTTTCCAAGTTAAGGGCTAATATGCCCCTTCAGTGCGTCAAGTGTGCAGGGTGATCCATGCACATCTCTCCCACTGCTGGGGAGGCAGAAGGATGTACTGCCAACCAAGTTGCCTTGCAGCCTCTTTCTCATCGTCTTTCTCTCGTTTTCCCTCTCTTGCATGTGCTCTCTCTCTCTCCCCCTATTCTTTATTATTCCACTGTTACGTCACATTCCCTCTCTCAGTCGCACAGTCGCAGTCCCTCCGTCTTTGTCTCTCTTTCCCTGATTCAGTCCATCTCAACTCCTACGCATGAAAACTGCCAGTGTCAGAAAAAACAAACAAAAAACAGCTAAATTGGTGAGAACCTGACCTTATTCAAGTCCAGGGGCTATAATGACAAATTACAGCCTGATTCTCTGCCCGAGCCCCTGGTCAGGTTTGGGCAGAGAATTAAAGCTCTAGTTAAAGTGTCAGATGTTCATATTAAATGTGTCCAAAGTTCCAAATAATGAGGTAAAGTCATGAAAGCACAAACCTCAGACTTCAGACCCTTCTGAACTTTGAACTCTGTTTCTAATGTTTGTCTTTTTTTTCTACTTTCGACACAAACTGATGTCAGCTTGTGACAGATTTCTTTGTATGGTCGTCTGCTCCAGGCACGCTACTGCAAGTGTTTACATCATATACAATGTTACTTCATGTAGCTACATGCTAATGTAAGGGAAGAAGCATTTACTGGTAATTTTTACAGTAGATGGTGCCGCTGTTTTCTGTTACAGTCATTCCCCAGCAGAGATGCTGAGATTAAGACCCAGATACACTAAATAATCAGAGCAGACTGGGCTGTTTCGGGAGGGGCTCGTACAACAGGTGCTAAAATGGAATGGTGTATTTGAGCATTAAAGTATGTAAACATGTTCTCATAGAAACACACAAACATACAAGTCTGAATCAAAAAGAATAAGCATGATAGGTCCCCTTCAACAAATTTGCAGATCGTTATCTCCTTTGCTGGCTCAGATGCAGCTGAAGCAGGAAACCACAAAAGCATATTCAAACTTAAACCTACACGGACACTGCTCTCTGTCACCCCCTCCTTCCTTCCTGGCATTAAGGATATCTGGTGAGGTCACATGATCAGACAAACATAATAATGGTTCAAAAGGTTAAGTGGTGCCAAATCAGCAGTATTTTTAGAGGGGTTTCATCAATATGTCCTCAGGTGTTTTACAACAGCAGATGAAGTATTGAGCCCTTACTCACTTCTCTGACAGGCCCCTGATAAGTTGTGTGAGGCTCTTTTGGGATCCATGTATTGATTTGAAATCGTGTGAATGGAGTAAAAGGGCTCTTATTAATGTAACATGGGTGGTTTATTATCCCAGAGACAGGGTAATGATCCACGGTCCCTGGGCAGCACTGATGTGCTGGTTCCTTTGCCTCGGACATATTGATCCACTGTGTCCTGGTAGGGATCCTGAAACTATTGACAGTGCAGGTCAGAGGAGGAAACTTAACCAGGTCTGTTTGTTTGAGAGGCTCTCTGATACACAAGGTCTGTCTGTTTTTCTCTAAGTGTATTATTGAGTAAACTGTTCCAACTTCAGGAATCTGCTGTAATCAGTGTCCTTATACTGTCTTGTAAGATTCAAATGACCTGAACTGAGAAAACACCAGACAGCGATCGCTAATTTGAATCCATAATACCCAGCTCAGCCCTCTCCCATCCTCCACAGGTCAGGTCAGGTGAGTGGAGACGTGCTTCAGAGTCGGAGCTTGTTAAGCTGGAGGAGAAGGTGTTGCGGATGGAAGCAGAGCAGGAGGCAGTCCTTACCTCCATGGGCGAGGAACTAGATGCAGCTTGCCGCAGCCTTGCGAAGAACGGTGAAGACAAACTACAGGTATTTTATTTGATTACACTTAATTTAATTCTGTATTGTTTTGTTTGTTGTGAACATACTCACAGAAACTGATATGGCATCGGCTTGTTAATGAACATGTTTGCAATCAGTTGCCCCATTTACACACCCAGCACACACTGATCAACATGAACCTCCCACTGGAGTCGTCCAGTATTGGTCCAACATTGACTCAACGTTTAGCTCCGATGGTCCACCAGTTTCTGAGAAACAAGACCAGATCAAAACCTAATATTGAGCTGGACCATGAAATGCTTGAAGGCATTTAATTTGAAAAAGGAAGCTGTGGCTCATACTCATTCACAGACTTTTGCCATGACTTTGGCTTACAACGCTGGCCCTGTTTCTGCGGTCCAGCTCAAAAATGCATGTAAATAAGTGTTAAAATGAGAATACACTTAATGACACATTGATACAGTACCCTTTGACACAGTCACACAGCAGAAGTGACCTGCTTTCTCTGGAGCAGTAACCACTGATCATTTAACACAACACAACATCTCCATGTGACAGGTGGAGGCTGCGCAGCCATCGGCCACTCTCAGCGCCACGTTCCCCCAATAACTAATCTCACATTCTGCTGTCCAGCCAAAAATATGTGGGTCTTTTTGTTTGCTATGAGCTATAACCAAGCTACAGTTACAGCTCGACTAGGCAATTTAATTGGACTACTGTCCCAATATACAAGCAGGGGAGGGGAATCCATTTATTGACCCAAGTATGTCCAACTATGTCTCTACGATAGGTGGAGATATGCCCCCTTTCAGCTTGTTAGTACTGGACCTTTTTCCTGTTGACCTATTACGTCACAGACCAAGCAATCGACAAACAAGTTAGCTTCAGTAAGCTAGCAGCTAACTGGTGTCATCGTGGACAACTTTACAGCTCTGTACATTTCATCTGTACAAAAAGTCACAGCTCTGGAATCTGGATGTAGATTTCTCCATGTTGTTACCGGCTCTTTTTCTGTTACACATTTAATGCTATTGAAACTGTGGAGCATGCTCAGAGTGCCTCAGCCAGTTTGGGTCTGATTGGCTGTAAACATGCACATTATCTTGGTGTGTTAGTCCCACTTTGAGAAACTCGGTTTAGTACAATTTCAGTTTGACTAAGTTGTTTATATGTATTTTAAAAGTCCAGCTTGAGAGAAGTGGCTTGTCAGTTCATGCTGGGCAGGTAGCATGCATTAACTTTGTCTGGAAATGTTTGCTGGTGATGGAAATGGCTGCCTGCAGTTGTACAGTATATGAGAAGGTTGGTGAGAGTCAGCTATTCTGTATCTGTGAGGTCCAGAGAATCAAAACAGTGAAGCTGCACTGAGCCGCAGTTTGGTTATAACTCTCAGTGGGTTTGGCACTGTTAGCAGCTCTTTCACATTATGCAGTCATGATTCAATGCTAATATCAATATTTAACTCCATGTCTTTGCCATAATTAAGCGTATTAGTGGGCAGTCTTTTGAGACAGTGAGATGAAGACATATTAGAGTAAAAACAAAAGATAAACCTCACTACCTTATCTGATGTTGTGTTTGAGTTCTAACATACAAAGTGTGTAGTTGGAAGTTGGTTTAAGTGTTAAAGTAAAAAATAATCCTTAAGATGATGCTGCAGCTGACAGTTATCAGTTTGACTGCAGATAATGTTTTTTATTGATCATTTGGTCGATAAAAATCAGAAAAAATAAAGAATTTCCATCATAATTCTCTTCATCAGATTTAAGAACTGTGAAACACCAAATTGCTGGAAAACTTACACTAACAATAAATCAAATATCAGAACAGTTTTTCTGTGCATTTACTAATCTCTGCAGCTCTAGATCACATGCATGCACTCACTCTTCCTTATCAAGGCCTGCGTATTCTGCACATTCTGTATTGAACACTGTGATGACGGCTGTATGGTGGCTTCTACCGACTATAAAATTATTTCATCCTGTTGAGTGAAATATGTTTGTTTTGGTTAAGAAGACATAAGAAACCAGACAGATGTCGATGACAGGAAGATAAATTTATGTATGAGTGTGTTTTGTATGTTTGTGTGTGCACAATCTGGTGAAATTACAGTGCTTTATTTAGATTTATAAGAGCGGGATGCTATTTTGTGGAGCTAAGCCATAAATCATTTCACAGATGTTTCTTTTTACTCACATGGAGCGGCATGTTTTCCTCCTCCCGTCCTCACAAGTGGCTTCATAATGGGACAAAAATACATGTAACACAACGTTCTCTGCTACAGTAGCTATTGCATTCAGCTATGGCAGATATACTTATTCAAGCAAGGTATGGTTCATTTTCGTCTATGTTCCGTATCTGCACAACAAAAAAACAAGTGAATGTATAATACAGACATACTAAACAACCTCACGCACCAGAATCTGGTGGATGTTAATTATATACATGAAACAGTTAAGTCTTTTATGCACAGTAAAGTTTCTACAACTAAGCGCTAATGATTTACACATAATGACTACTGGAAACACTCACTCTCTCCCATACACTAATAAACACATGGTGCACACACTTGCTCCCCTCCTACATGCTTGGAGGTAGTTTTCCTCTGCTGCACTGAGCTAATGAACCCAGCCAGCTCTTATCTGCTCATATGGATTTCCCAATCTGGTCCAGCAGTGCCGCAGCCAGACATGCGAGCCAACGCCTCGCCTCGTCTGTAATCTGTCATGTTGAAAAGAAGTCCAACTCGCTAGTGATTGGCCTAATGAGGGGGATCATTAACAGTTAAGGGCTGTATTAGGTTCCAGTTACCTCATGATACCCTTTTTCCTTCTCTTTACAGGCACTAAGGCACGAAGTTGTAAGACAGAGTAGCACTACATTGAAAGTTAAAGGGGACCTGTCATGCTTAGTTTTAGGCTCAAACTTGTATTTTGGGTTTCTACTAGAATATGTTTACAGGCTTTAATGCTGAAAAAACACTCTGTTTGCTTCATACTGCTTCATAGTGCTGGAACATCTGTATTCACAAATGCTCCGTTTTAGCTCCTCTGTCTTTAAGCACTGTGCTGCTTTGCTAGCATCTTTGATAACCCAAATCTATCAGCACGGAAGCTAAGCAATGTACTGTTGTGGACAGGGCCACGGCAAAATGTATTTTAGTCTCCTAAAAAATCAATATCAGTGTAAGTGTATGTTATATTCAAATATTTGCTCTACTTTACCTTACTGATACTAATAAGGCTTTTATTTATAAGGCTGTGATAGATCAGCAACTCCAGTGTTCTGCAAAGTAAAATTACTGTTTTTTTGTAAGGTGGCTTTGATATAAGACTTTAATTCACTGTTGAAAAAAGCTGCCGATGGCAAGGTAAGATGGCGAGAATATAGTGTGTACTTAAACTAATATTGATTAATCAGTTTAGGCAGAGTTTGCTCAGTGTCCTTTGTTTTTATGTATATGGTGTGAGGTTTTCTACCTCGAGGTTAGTCATTAAATATTGTGATTTTGTCTGTTGTAGTGTTCATTGTTCTGACACAGAAAACAGTTTGGTATACTTAGAACATTCTCCAGTGTCAACTGTAACATCTTTCCCAATTCACTGTCTGTGAAGAACTTCCAGACTGTACACTTGATGACGTCACAAATTTGAGATTCGATTTAGTTCTGCGATATGTGTATGTGTTAATGTTTGCTAATATTTTTGGACTGTCTCAGATCATAAGAATAACATGTATGATTTTTTTGAAGATGGGTGTAATTCCCCTTAAGTAACAACTAATTGCTAAGTTGACTTTACAGTAAACCAACAAGCTAATACACTAATTTTCATACAAGTCTAGAAGCTGCACTTCAAGATGTGTTTTTATGCCTTGATGCCGGTGTTTTTAGGTTGTCTGTCTGTCCATAGGTATGTACATCCCATTCTCGTGACAGCAGTATCTCAAGAACACCTTCATTCCTTCAAATTTCTTCAAATTTGGCACTTGGACTCAACAATGAACTGATTAGATTTTGGTGGTCATAGGTTAAAGGCCACGGCCACTGTAACCTTGTCTGTCTCATTATTGTGAACAACGAGGGAGTTTTTTCAAATTTGGATGAACTGACTAGATTTTGGTAGCCAGAGGTCACTGTAACCTCCCGAAACATGTCTTTGGCCGTAATTCAGGAAATCATACGCTAATTATGACAAAATATCACACAAGTGACCGTGAGGATGAAGTGATGACATTTTATATTCAAAAGGTCAAAGGTCAATTTCACTGTGGCATCATAACGTCACTAACATTTTTCTGGCCATATCTCAGAAACGGAAGGGGAGACATTTGGACAGATACTGAATTGGTGACACTAATCTTGGGTGTCACCTTGAAACAGTGCTGATTGATTTTGTGCTGCTGTGGGAAGAGGTGCGTGAAGCATTATGTTTTCACAGACATGGATGTAAATTGTAACTGCAACTTGACATGTTCGCGGAGGCATACAACCACACAGCTGTAATTTTAGTTTTTGTCTTAAATGCTAAACCTTGTGGTGTACCTCATCTTCGTTACTACACTGTCCCTCTCTGTCTCACTTGTGACTTTCTGTCTACATTGTCTTTTCTTGTGGAGTCAGCTGGCTCAAACAAGTGAACATGTAATGGCGAAATTTGAATTCAGCCTGGGACATTTGTCATTTTTTGTTCTTGCAGTCTCAATTTTTCCTTCCTCCCGTCACTTTAAAGTGTTTAATGAAGAGAAATGCCACAGTGTTAATCTCTATAAAAACATCTTACTTTGCCCTTTCCACTTGTTAATCTTTAACATCTGTGTCTTCTGCTTCCCTCTAAACTTTGCCATCTTTACATTTCCTCAGCGGGAGGCGAAACAAACAAACTGTAACCAAAGACACACAGTCACAGATTTACTCGCATTCTGAGAGAGACATACAAACCACACAGTCACACATTTAAATTAGAGGTGGCAGACACTTGGATTCCACGGCGGTGCTGCTGAGAAAATAGTGGCATTTCTTTCACTGCAACCCCACAGACAGCACTTTCAACTCCCAGCCTACTTGTTCAGTTTTTCAACAGTTTCACCTCCTTTTTGTCTGCCACTGCGCAGAGCTGCCTTTGATGGTTCGGAAAAGAGCAAAGAGAGCGAGAGGCATAGAGGCATGTTTTATCCTCCCACGCAGTCACACGCTCTGCCATGCGGTTGTACACTCCCTGAGACGGGGACCTCTGCACAGCAGCACTCCACCGCCCCACTTTGAGCTGCCGTGGCAACAACTTGGGAAATTCGTTTCGCTTGGATCTGGTTTTGAATGACAGCTTGAAAAAGTTGCTTGACACCTCTGCAGTGACGATGTTGTTTGCCAAAGCACGGGACAGAAAGAGTCCAAAAAAATCCTGCTGTGTGCTTTCCATGTCTGTTGATCATGGGTAAACACCTTGCCACAAGGGTGTACTTGAAAAAAAAAAACGGTTGTACTTTTTGTTGACTTTGTTCACGGCTGTGTGTGAGTTTGTTCATGTGAAGTTGTTTGTTATGTCTTCTGGCTTTTTTGTTTTCACCTGTGCAGCAGGTTGGGAGTTGTGGTTGTGCTCTGCCTCTGAGTGTTTGCAGGGTGGCAGGATGTCTGCTAAAAATGGATTTGCACAAAACCCTTCTGGAAAGGTTGGTCATGGTGCAAAGATGCAGTTATTTATTTTTCATATACCATAGGAGAGTGTGACCTTCATCTAACAGGCATATACCTTTAAACAGATGGTCAGTTCACCACTTTGGTCCAGACTGAAGTATCAAATATTAAACATTAAAGTTGTCACAGACATTCATGGTTCCAACATGATGTGTTGTTGGAAATTTTAGGGATCACTTGACTGTTCCTCTAGCGCCACCATGAGGTTGACATTTGTAATTCTGACTGAAATTTGTTGCCAACTATTAGATTAGTTTGTCATGAAATTTGGTGCACACATTTTGTAATCCCTTGACTTTTATTCCAATACCTGCAAAACAAATCAGCTTCGGTTTAAGGATAAGGGATAAATTAAGGATAAATTAAGCTAAGTTCACATTACACGACTTTCAAAGTCATCAGATTGCTGTGGTGTTCACTCTGCACAACTTGCTGACTTGAAATCGGGAGTCTTGGAAGTCGTGAGTCTTGGAAGTCGTGGTTTGTGCACTAAATGACTGACCGGCGACGGGGTCACACGATGCAAGAGGAATCTCTGATTAGTATGTCACCTGATGGGAGGGTCAAACCACAACCTGGGGTCGGTTAAGGGTGGGAATCACCAGAAGATCCATGATACGATATTATCATGATGCTTAAGTCACAATACCATATTATTGCTATTTTAAATATGTTGCGATATGCTGACTATTGCGATAAGACATATCACTATTAGGGGTGGGTGATATGGCCCTAAAATAATATCACAATATTTCAGAGTATTTTTGCAATTACAATGTTCTTGACAATATGACATATTAGTTAAAATATAAATATTAATATATGTTAACGAGTTTACCCTCAAATATTCAGTAAAAACTAAAGAAAAATGATCTTTGGTTTGTGAACAACAAACAGTAACTCAGAGTGAGATTATGATACCAGAGCTATCGCACATTCACATAAAAGTAGGTTTTTGTCAAGCCGGGAGCGTCACATAGGTTTACATTACCAAAGGTTTATGACAAAATCACTTGACAACACTGACTCCTGTGTGCGCACGGCGAGAACAGAGGAAGAGACGCTGTGCTGCTGCCAGAGGAGCTGCTGAATGAGTTCCCTCTGAGCGGTAAGTCGCTAAAAGAGTCTGAGAAGTAAAACATTCAGGACGCACTACTGAAGCTGTTCCTCTTTTTGGAACCACTGTGGAGTAGCTAATAATTTTGCTTTCAGCCACGCTTGTTGTCGCCCTGGGTAACAGTATGACGTCAATATGTCAACAAGCTGAAATATCGTGAACTACAACTAAATTCCAAACAGAAAACCAGAACACTTCAATCTCGGTAAAGAAAACTATGTTGCTGGAATAGCTTGAAGTTGTTGGGATGAAAGATAAAATAATTCCAGCAGTGATAATTTTCCAGAGTTGTAAAATCCTGTGTCAGTATTACAAACAGCTGTGCAGTGATTTGGCCTCTGCTGGGGCTTCAGATTCACAGATCTCTTACTCAAACTGGATTACCGTGAACCTATTTCACGTCTCATTGGTACTTGAAGCAATGCAGCTCCTTGTGTTGTTATAATGCTGGTCTGCTCTCGCTCTGAGTGTCCACTTGGTCCTGTCTAAGCCATCAGTAAACATAGGAAAAGACAAACCCTCCCTTATTGGCGAAATCAGAGGATTTGGACTGCCACTTTAAGGTGACCTTGTGGTGCAGTGGCTGCATTTCATGCTCTTGTCTTTCTCTGAGTTTCCTGTCTGTATCGTCACTATCTAAAAATGAGGACCTGCTACTCCAGTGTTTCTTAAACCTGGTGCAGTGGTTAAAGTCAACCCTAATGGCCTCTGAACAGACAGAAACCTGATTGGCTACATGAGGTGTTGATAATAAACTAAAACCTTTACAGCTAGAACAGGCATATCTCATGTTCCACTTTACATACTGGCATACACATGTGTTCATCTCCTCATGTCAGACAGGCGGATAATGATGCATTCAGGGGATTGTTAACCTTTGGGGGGGAAAAAAATCCACATGTGAAGCTGGCTCATCTCAACAGCTGCATCGTGTTGGCGGAGGCGTACTCAACTGAGTGCCATCTCGTTATGTGACTATGTTTATCTGTGTATCTGAGTGTCCTTTTGTCTTAAGAGTGTGTTGTTGTGTGTGTGTGTATGTGTGTGTCAGCAGTCATTAGGAGTTGGCAGACAGTCAGTTTGTATTGCTGATGCTGACAGGCTTGTCTGGGAAGGATGGAACATACTCCCTGAGCTCATTTTTATGACACACACACAACCTCTGTGTGTAGGCGTGTGTGCATGCACAAGTGTAGTGTCATGTCATAGGCTGTTAAACACACACGCACCGCAATTTAAGTTGGCAGAAGGCCGTTCTTCACAAAAGTTCAGGGTTTGACAAGAGGCTGTTCTTGTGATTTGTATCCTGTTGTTTGTCTCCTCACATTTATAATAACTGTTTCTTTTACATTCTATAAATCCTCAGATGTCTCTTCATATATCTTTGTGTCTGTTTAGACAGTAGGGGTGTAACGGGGCTGAAGCCGGGACCGAAACCGTAGCACAAACGTCCATGGTACTCATGTTGCGGTTCCATCTTCTGTGATGCTTTCCCCTCACCCTGCTAACACCACAACCACTGCAGCCCGCTAAGCTTTCATAACGTTCTATGTGGGTTCCTCCAGGATGTTGTGATAGCAGCATTCGTTCAGGGGCCGGGAACTCTCTTGCTATGAGGCGACAATGCTAACCGTGCTGCAATGATTGCAACAGTTAATTAAAATTCAGCCGATTCCTGTGAATTTTGCACGACCTTGCAATTTTGTCCAAACACCGCAACTTTACCACAAATTTGACAATTAAAAGGTAGCATGCGCTTAATGCAGTTTTTTTTCCTTAATTGCATCATGATTAACGCATTAACACTGACAGCTCTATAGTTCATTTATTTGAAGCAAATTTAAAGTAAATCCACCTCAGTGCTCTTGTATGTGCTTCGATAAAACAAAGTATGAACAAGCGAGGAACCGAACTGTGGGTCTAAAGAGTCGTTACACCCCTGTTAGACAACTTACTGTACATTCATATAATCCTAAAATCTCTTAGATCTGCACTTCTTACCGGTGTGGGTCTTTTAAGGACAGAATGTTTAGTAATGCATGCTAACACAGGCGGCTCACATTTACATTAATCTCTGTTCTGTTTTAACAGGCGATCTCCCAGAAACCTGGATTAGTGAAAGACCCTCACCGCTGGCTGGCTGAGACAAAGGTATGATTATTACTCGCAGCTGTACTGTCTTGCTCACAGGGGATTTGTCTAAGTGCCAATGATATAATCCAGAAAACACAAGATTAAGCACTGGACTGTGTTACCATAAACATCATGCTCAGTCTCAGGCCTACACTGTATAGAAGATTAATGAAAAACAACAGCACAGAATATATGTAATCAATGTGATTCAGTCCGTGCAGACTCAAAATAAAACATCCTCCCCACATATGGTTGTATTTTTGCTTGTTAAAACCAACATTTACCATGGCATAAAGTCTCAGGAAAAGATGATTTATTGTTGAGGAAACCACTTTCCACAGCAGAGCACTGATGTGTGCTGAGAGTCAGCAGTGATCATAATGAAACTGTGAAGTTCAGGGATTTGTGACAGAATGTCTTTCCATAATAATTATGAGGGCAAGGGCAACTGTAAATTGCACTTCTCTTCAGTCATAGTGAACTGTTTCACTGACTCTCATTCTTCTAAACCAGCTTCATGGTTAACATGATGTTCTACGTTAGTGAGGCTCTCGTAATTGATGAAATGACGAGATGCAGTTTTTCTTTAATGTGTTGCCTTCTTGCTGTTGTTTTCCTGTCTTTTGCAATAATAGTTGCCACTTGGTCGCCTTCCAAGACGATTCAGTTCCCATTTACGATGCAATGATGTATGGTACAAAAGAAACATGTAATTATGGCGGTGGCGGTGATGAATGACACTTTGCTTAAATGTGTTTGCACAATTCATAGTGTTTATCACCATAACGTATACCTCCTGTCAGATGTGCTTTCAGAGCACTCTGCATTTACAAGAATAAAACACCAGAGAGCAAGAGAGATAATTAGCTCCCTAGTTAGCAGTTTTTATGAAAGTAACATCTTGGTATGATTTACAGGCTTATAGAGCACAGTTAGAAGAGCAATTTAATTTAACCAATCACACTGTGTGGCTCTAACAACCCTGTGTATGAAACATTGTCAATTTATTTACATTCCCTGTTGCATTGACAGCGTGCTCAGCACTTTGTGACTGGGCTGCTGTATTTTCTCTGGACTTTTATCACACTCAGTTTGGCTGTGCTCTTTTCTGAGCTCGAGTTAAACACTAAAATTAAAACGACTAAAATATGATGAACTATATTTTGTGTTCAGAGAGAAGTCAAGAGAATTCTGAACTTGCAGCTTGAACCGGAGCAAAAAACCTTTTAAATAGAGGAGGTATAAAGATGGATTTTTTATGAAAGGATTTGAAGGGGCTTTAAAGGGAAAACAGAATTCCCTCATCCTGTTCTTACATCAGACAGTTTTAGTGACTTAATTACGTTCCTTTGCATTGACTTCAATTTAGGCTTAACTTTGAAAAAAAATCCAATTGAAGCACAGCACTGTATGTGTATGGAAAATGTATTTTTATTATAAGAAATGGGTCTGGAAATTGTCACGACCAAGCTCACCAGGGAAACAACATAAAACCAGATGGGAGTGGTAAAATAAAGTTTTTTATTTAACCAGGAACTTAGATTTTTACAAATACAAAGAGGCAAACTGCAGAGGAAGGAAGGGCCTGTGGGTGCTGTTCAAAATCAAAATAAATAAATCTAACCAAAGGAGGACTCTTGACAATAACACACACCTACTGCTTTACCTAAAAGATAAAACACAAAACACTAAAACCTCACTACTTGAGCCTACGCGATGAGAACGGAAAACAGTCAAGTTCAGCTCCCAGCGCTTCTGAACAAGAACATTTGTAGTGTGTACAGTCTTTGAAAGCAACTCAGCAGACTACCACTGTTTTTGTTTGTTTTTTAGGCTGGTGAGTGAAGCAAACCTAGCAGCCACTTACATATTTTGCATGTTCAGCACATTACATATTCAGCATTTGGCTTGTGGTTGGTGCCAATTTCCAACCCTGGTCAAAAACTATACCATGCCCAGTCTACATGTAGTTGAAGGTTAACTTCTGTATTTTTAGATGGAGTCTGGTGGGTTTGGCAGTAGCGATACCAGGACTGTTTCTAGTAAAATAGAAAGGATCTTACTCTAAGGGTGCTTTCACACCTGCCCTGTTTGGTTGTGTGGTTCATTCGGGCAGGTGTGAACACAACAATTGCACTCCGGACCGAGACCTTCTTGAAGAGGTCATCCCAGTCTGGTTACAAATGAACTCTGGTACGGTTGTTTTGTGGTGAGAAGGTGTTGCGACCTGGATCTGAACCAACTGCAGTCACATGACACATTGTTTGGGTTAAACATGAGCATGTTACAGTCCTGGAGGATTATTAATGTGAACCTCCTCCTGTACTGCCTTAATATGCACATTCAGCACATCCAATGCATCAAAACATTGTTTTCTAGCTGGAGCCGCGCCTCGTTTTCAAACTGTATGGTTTGACTCAAATGAACAATGACAGCAATATAGTCCACGATGAGCAGCGCTAAAATCAACCTGCGTAGTTGTCCCTCCATTGTGACATTAGAAAGTGTCACATTTATCTTGCAAGTGTACTCTCGTTTGCAAGTGTACTCTCGTTTGCTTTACTTCCTGTATTTTTCTGACCAATGAAGAGCAGCTTTCTCACACAAGGCATTTGATCTGGTCCGCTTTTAAAAGCTGCCGTGACAACACGAACCAACTCTAGGCAATTATACAACTTTGGAACAACATGAGTCCCTGATTCAGACGAAAGGAGACGACTCTGGGGCTGAAAGCACCCTTAAACTCACAACCTGAACCTGTCAGTGGCAAAAACAAGCACTTTCAGTGGACGTTTATTGAGGGTGTGAACATGTCGTAAAATAGGGTCCAGGTTGAAAAATGAGTTACCCTCAAACAAATGCCTGAAAGTTACTTCAGAAAAACCCTCAACACATCTATTAGGCAACACACAATCAGAGAGACTCAATGGTGAGCTGGACTTAGTGCCGCTTCAGTCAGACTCTTTAGATATCCATGCAGGTAGTGGAATGGGCAGTGCCCACCTGGAACCAATTTCGCACAGGGGACCACACATCCTACTTCAAAAAGGACACTAAAAGGGTTAGACACATGGGAGGGTGCCATCTCTGATCTTCCCTTCACATTTTGATAAAAACTTTTGCTGTAAGAACCAGTGAGCAACCTACTTCGCCCCTTTGATTTTGTATTTATTTAACCAACCAGACCAAGATACGCTGGCTGTGTGAGGAGGTGCGGGAGTGCAACACAAGAGAACAGCGCCTCAGGAAGCAGCAACAACATACCAGGGATCAGTTGAAGGCCCTCAGGCAGAGTCGGGACTCAGAGCAGGAGGCTCTCCTGCAGCGTCTGGACCAACAGGAGAAGCTGCTGCACTCCGTCAGCACTGAAAAGAGAGGTACGCCAACAGTATTTAATTAGAAAGATGCCATCATGTTGATTTCAGTCACACTTTGGAGGCATGTGAGAATGCAGCGTTTGAGTTGTGGGTACATGTCTGTGTGGTGTTTTTTAAGGATCAAATTGGCTGTGACATTCAGCAGTTTTAGGATTATCAGAGTTGTTCTTCTTTTTTCATCCAAGAGCCGATGAAATAAATTAATTGAGAAATGAGCTACTTTGGCTCTGAGGCTGGTGCCTGCCTCCGTCTACAGTCTACTCTCTGTTGCCAACCTCAGTGTCCAGCCCTGATTGATCTGATTGGTTACATGTCACAAGTAATAGCTCATCAACACTGAAGGCTGCTGTGCCACAAACAGGCCAAGAGACTGAGCTGCTGTGTGCCAAACTTAAGACAGCAGATATTACTGAAGTTGTTAAACATCACAGTCCTACACAAGCTACAAAAACACTCTGTGTTTCTGATGGTAACGTCCTGCTGTTAGTCTAATGATAATTACTGGATGATGATTCAGTTGTTTGAGTTTGAGAACTGCAAGTGGAGGCAGCACCTGGAAGTGCAATTAATGTGACGAGATTAGTTCATAAACACAGTCAATCACTGACAATACAGACCATTCATACACTAGATGTTTGTCATCTTTAAAGTCAGCTAGCCACTAGGCTAATTTATGCAATGTAAAATGTCATAGAGTCATGCTAATGAAGTTAGTATGTTGTATTTGTGGGGAGAACATGTTTAGCAAAAGACTATTGTTTTGTCTCTTATGTTTTAGGTGTGTTAAAGCCTCTGCACACTGAGTCTGTGTTATCCTTACGCATAGAAACCTTGCACACTGATTCTGATGCTTTTCATTGTTCTATTCGTTGTGAAAATTCGCAACACGTGACAAAATGAAAAGACACATTCCCTCCTTTGCCTCTCTGCACTGGAGTTACCTATCTGAACGTCACCACTCCCTCCCTGTCTTTCATTTGGCACCACAGCTGAGTGAAGCGGCGGAGCTGTCGTCATCCACGTCCTCCTCCTCTTCATCATCATCCACCTGAATATTACTATCTGACCCGCTGAAAGAAGCTCATTTTGAAATGACTCTGCACCCTGTTCCTCTGTCTTGTCTCGGCTGTGTCCCGCCACCACATTTTCTTCACTGATTGTTGGTCAGTGAAGATTAAAGATTAAAGATTCTGACAGATGCAAAATACGCAGAAAATCGAACCTGTTGCGAAAATTTTAAAGACAGACGAAAGTTTTGGATTCCAAACGTGATTGACTCAACTTGAAGTCGTATTTATTTTAGACGTGCAACAGTGTTGGCCAGTGTGCAAAGGCCTTTAGTCGAATCAATGTTGAATCAATAAACTCCACCGGCAAGTAACGTTTCTCAGATGCACTTGCAGAGAGTATAACACACCAACACCAGGCAAAGCAGGCTGCAGCACATGCAACGAAGGTGGAAGAACAATGGCTCTTTTTTTGATAAATTATTTTCATTATGTTCCAGCCACAATTTCATAAACCTCTATTACTGGATATTTACAGAACTACCTTTTTCATAATTTGAATCACCTTGGACCAAACACAAAAACAGCAGGAGTAAAAACCATACCATTACAATAAAAAAAAAAGAAAACAACAAAAGGGGGTTAAATAAATGAATAGACAAACACATCTAACCACCAGGCGAAACAATCGAATTCAAATTACCAGGATATGCTGTAGTCAGCCCTCAAGTGTAACCAAGTCCAGTCCAGAGGGGTCCACCATGTCCAAGACGGGTTGTCATATTTTAATAAACTCTCAGTATTGTCATGAAGGACGTATGTCGATTTTCGAGTGAGTTATTTCTGCATATCTCTTTTTACCAATCATCCAGTGCAGGGATGTCCTTAGAGATTCAAAATTTGAGAACAGTCCAACTGTTCTCTTTTCCAACATGTAATTTAACATTAGAATGCTTAAAGACATTTAAACAATTTTTCTGTTGGAGCTGTAGAGTTTGTCTCATTCTGAAGTTTGACGCAAAGGTACGTCTAGCGGTTCCAAATCATCGGTCTACTACCGATTACGAATAGTCGGTATCGGAGTCTACCCTGGAAATCCAGAGTTCTCGCAAGAGCACAATTTGAATTTGCTCAGTGAGTCACATTACCCATGCCCTTGTAGCCGAGCTGCACCAATCACGTCGGTGTATCTGATATAGGCGGGCCGGAGGCGAGCTAAACAGATGACGACAGCGCTGCGACGACAAAGTCCAGAATCAGTCAGTAAACATTGCAAGGCTACGGATGAACACCAGTTGTTTGAAACGGCTTTGGCCGCTACAATGAACGAGTTAGACTTGACTTTTTCTCTAAAAGAGGAACAGAAGACAGCGCTCAAGTCTTTCCTTTGCAAGAAGGACGTTTTTGCTGTTTTGCCGACCGGATACGGCAAGACTCTAATCTACCAGTTAGCTCCGCTGGTAGCTAAGCTCTGGATACGTCACCCCGTGTGTTGTTCTGATTCCTCACTGGCACTGTCTGCATCATAGCAAAGCAGAGCCACACTATATAACAGTGATGCATCATGGGAGACTAATTGGGCTGTGTGTTCTTTATTAGGCAGCTAATGCCTGATTACAAAGAAACATTAAAGAAATCCTTTCTGTTGTCCATGTCTGTTGAATTTACGATGTTGTGACGGCGTGCATGCTTCCCATAGCAGCTCTTAATGAAAATGTAGTTATGCCTTGAATGCCGGACCGATTTTGATTGAGACAGACGCTGACTTCCTGGTATTTTAATTTAATCACTCCATCATTAAAAGCAGTTAGTGATTAAATGTATGCATATTACTGAAGGGGTTTTGTCACTGAGAGGTTTCTGTGTGTTGTGTTGTGTTGTAACGGATGCTTGTTAAAATGGCTGTCTGTGCCTGTTCCTCTGCATCTGATGCATTGTTTTTTCAACGGCGCACGCTGGCCTGTCTGTTTATGATTACAAATGTTTGGGAAAGCATCTTAATGCGTGTAAACTTTGAGACTTCTGTAGAAAATGGACTTGTTTTTCCCGTCCCGAGTCCCATTTTTGACTGAATTTCTCCTAATGAGCTGTAACTGCCAGAGGAAGAACAACTTGTTTTTAGCGCTTCATCTGAACAATGCAGGGAAATGGGCCTAATTTGTGTTCCATTAACAGAGAGGAAGAGAGTTAAAAGACACAGTGAGACCAGAGAGAGAGGCAGAGTTAGATATGGACAGGGAGATGGAAGACAGAGACAATCAAGTGTCCATCATTACCTCCGCCAAGAAGTGGATGTTTTTGGTTCGTTTGTTGGCTTGTCTGCTTGTCTGTTTTTCAGCAGGATTACAGAAAAACTTCTGGCCCGATTTTCATGAAACTTGGTGGAAGGGTGTGACGGTATGGAGTTCTTCTTACCGCAGTGACAAAGCAATGTTTCCACGCGGTTTGGAGTATTGAGTGTTACTGCATAATTCTGTGGTTTATCAGTGAAGTGTCTGAACCACATTGACAACTGGATTATCTACTCACAGTGACAAACCGAGTGATGGGACTGGTGACTCATATGAATGGTCCAACGAGGGTTTCATGCACATCGGCAGGTCGGTGTTAAATTCCTCTTGTGTATAGTAGGGCTGTATGATTATGACCAATCCACTGGGGCAGCTGTCACATGTGGTTAATGTAGTGAATCAGACTTCACACATCAAGTATTCATGATGTAGCACCCTCTCTCTGGTAGTTTTTTGAAACAAGTAGGGATTCACTGATTTATTGGCCGCAAATTGGTATCAGCCGATAATCGTCTTGTTAGCTGCCATGGGCCTACTGGCAGATAAGATGCCGCTTGCTGATGTCAGTGGCCGATTTTTCTGTCGTGTCACATCAGTTTTGTGCAAGTTGAAAACCAGGGCTTGAAATAAATGATGTCCAGTTGTCCCAGGGACAGTAGAAAAACAAAGTTCTTTCTAAGAATGCTGTTGGAACAAAAGGACACGGTAAACTCACTATTGACGCGTCATGGGACACACCCTATTGTTTCCCTGATGATGCTACATTTTGAACAACAACTCCAAGTTAAAATCGTTAACGTTAGCTGTTAGCGGATAGAAGCTGATGGCTGGCACTAATTGCTAGCGGAGGTTGCATTGAGTTGCATTATGATGCATTTCTGTGTGACTTTATTTGTGCTCTTTCAAAGATAGTGTAATGACGGGCTGAATGACTTAAAATAGGTGCAGACGATTGCAGTCGCCTCTCTGTCAGCTGCACTAAATTTGTGCGAAATTTAAGCACTTATGTCTGTTTTGAATGTCTTGGTGGGACTTTTTGTCATAGGCTTTGGATGTTGGTGGCATTTGGCTGTGAGTCAGTCATCGAGATGAGGAAAGCAACTCACCAGGTTGTAAACTCTCCTTCTGCCAACTTCTGCTAGCCAGGTCGAGGTTTTCAAATGTTGACATCAGTAAACATCAAGGAAAACATGGAGAAGATGGACACCTGCTGAATTAGCGTCCTGTTGGCCATAGTCTTTATTTGTTGTTGTTTTTAGGGGTTATTTTCCGGTGATAGCGCTGTGTAGTGTACTTCTGGGGATGTTTTGGTCCCTAGATTTTGCTACAGTGTGAGTGCTCTTGGCTGTCATACTGCTCTTTGGTACAGGGAGCTGCAGACACGCAGGCAGCGGCACAGAGGCGGAGAGGTTTTAAGGCTGTGAGACAACATTATCTTCTCTCGTCTGCTGAGAAGTGGTGAATTTACAGCTCACGGCTACTTAATATGACACAGTCTCTGGCTTTTGTTGGATATCTTGTGTTGACAAAAAATGTTGAGACCTGTTGTTAGCACAGTTGGCTTGTTTTCTGTATTACGTGAAGGCTGATGTCAAACTGAACGTCCTGCTGGGCCCCATTAAAACTTTAAAATTTGGATGGAAAAAAACCCAAATTGTTGAATATTCTTATTGAACAGCTCAATAGATTCATCTGGCATAATTTTGAGTCAGGTACAGCCCTATGTATAATTCCATTTAATTTAATTGGAATAAATCCAGACATACAGTATATAGTGGTTGTGCTTGCAGATTTATGTATCATAAAAGACTGGATTTTTGGCCCTGGCGGCGGCCTGGGTGCTCAGAGTGCCCCTCTACTTTCACTCTGTTACTTGGCTACAGTGGAGGCATTACACCATTCAGATAAGCCATCTGATGATGCAGCCTCATCTCCGGACCCCCTTTAGAAAAACAGTTCTCTCTTACTTTAGCCAATCAGCTATTTGACAGAAGTAGTCTTGTCTTGTCTTCACTGCAGGCAGAAGCACTGATATGGTCTCTATGGTAATTAGACCTAAGAGTGTGCGCCACGGCAGCTACAAGATCTGGTTATCTGAATTGAAGGTGTGCGAATTAAGATTTTATCAGCTGTGCTTTGAGTATGGCTTCACAGTAATGTGGTTTGTCAGTGATTCTCTTGTATTATTACAGAGCAAAACAAGACTTACAAATCCCAACCATGCATGAATACGTACGTCATGATGAGCAGTTGTGACATGATGCATTTGCAACAACAACTAACATTACCCGTCCACATCACAACTGATTCTTGTTTTTTTCTGCCATTCATATTATCAAATGGGAAATTGTATTCTCACGAGATTTATTTTCCTTAAACCTACTTGTCTGCCCATCTCAGTAGATTAACTGTTAATGCCAGCACTCTGCAGAGCCCTCGTGTGATGTACAGTAATTGTCTCGCACTGAATTTATTACTGTCAGATTGCGGTTGCAGTCTGTGTACTTTCCTTTAGAGATTTCATCACTTGCTCACTATTGGCCTTTCCCTCTAAAACAAGACTGTAAAACTGCATGAGCAGATAACAGCAGTTATTATAGGACCTTCCCACAAGTTTGAGGTGAGATGTGACCGGGTGTGAGTCAGCAAAGAGAACACACTCTGCTCCACACTTCAAGGTGGATTTTAACAGGCCTGCCAGAAATTTGGCTAAGTGTTTGAGTCAAGTATGTTGGCCAGTATAGTCGGATTTATGTGTGTTAGTGCACATGCACTCATACTTGAGGAGGTGGAGATTCAGTCATCCCCTGGTAATTGGATGTTGGACTTGTGCCCAGGTCAGACCAGAGTTGCAACTAGATGAGTTGAAAGAGATACTTAGATACTTAGAACGCTCCATTCTGCAGCGTTTTAAAAACTTGCCGGTTCACTTGATCACCATGAGATGGTGTATTATCCTCATTAGATGCCCGTACCACCTCAACTGACCCCTTTTGATGCGAAGGAGCTCTACTCCGAGCTCCCTCTGGATGTCCAAGCTCCTACCCCTATATCTAAGGCTGAGTCTGGACACAAGACGGAGGAAACTCATTCGGCCGCTTGTATCCACGATCTCATCCTTTCAGTCACTACCCAGAGTTCATAACCATAGGTGAGGGCTGGGACGTAGATGGACCAGTGAGTCGAAGGAAGTAACAGCGCTTAAAGTTTGCAACAGAGTCAGACTTTGGAGTCAATGTTGAAGTCAGTGGGGCGAGAAAATCACACTATAACCCATAATAGGCCTTTGTTTTCACTATGCAGGAAACAGTATGGCGCCCACTTCCTGTTCACAAACTCTTGCTATTACAGTTACAGTTTCATTATGAAGGGCGCAGGGAGATCTCTGCGCTGGTTAGATGGAGGGAAGTTTATCACAGTTCATCTACGCATACTATTCACATTGTTATAACAAAGTTGGTTGAAAATTGGTGAATTAACCATTTAAAACAAAACACTATTCCTCCAGAGTTGGCACAACAAATATTATTTATTGGTCAAAAATACATTATGATTGTATTTCCTAATGATTCTAAAAAATAAAATGTTTTTAAACATTTCTTCTCCTTTCCATAATGTGTTTCCAGCATTTCATTAAAGCAGCACAAAGTTAATTCTGTTGGGCATAATGCCAAGCTGAGAAAACTTGAGTAAATATTGTGGCATTTGCTTAATAAGACTCTATTGCTTAATGAAATCAGAGTTATTCCTTTGAATAAACACCTCATTAAGCAAACAGCCAGTGATTGTAATTAAAAACAATTTGGTGTTGCAATCAACAACAAAACCCAAGCAGAGTTTGTCTTTCCTCCACCTGTTGGGGTGAAAATAATCCACAGGCAGCAAACTGTGTCTGAGACATACTGGGATGAGGATCGTTCATCACGTGACCAAACTACTGCTGTCTGTTTTCTCTCTGCTGTGCTGAGTTTACTTTCTAATACCTCACTGAGTGAAACTGAACTGGTCATTGTGGGATGTGCTGCTGGTGGTGTGTGTCTGTCCCAGTTAAACGGATACTTCACTGGTTTTTAAGCAGTTTTGTATCATAATGATATGTGTAAAAGAACTTTGGCAACCTGCAAAACGCTTTCTGTGTGATCAGGCCCCTTCTCGCCTTAAATGTCTTCAGAAACATGTTTAAGCTCACTGTTAAAGGGATAGTGCACCCAAAAATGAAAATTCAGCCATTATCTACTCACCCATATGCCGAGGGAGGCATAGGAAGTTTTAGAGTCCTCACATCCCTCGTGGAGATCCAAGGGGAGAGTGGGTAGCAGCACAACTCCACATACTGGAGGCTGACGGCGCCCCAGATTCAGACGTCCCAAAACACACATAATTGAAACCACAGAATATCTCCATACTGCTCGTCCATAGTGATCCAAGTGTCCTGAAGCCCCGACATAAAAAGTTGTTTAGAAAAACCTAATTTAAACTCTGTTTTTAGCCTCATTGTAGCGTGTAGCTCTGACTGCCTCTCTGTGGAACTCGCTCACGCGTGTGTGCTTGTGCAAGGCCATGAGACAATGAGGCTAAAAACAGAGTTCAAATGACGTTTTTCCAAACAATTTCTTTTTTTTGGACGTTTGAATCTGGGGCGCCGTAAGCCTCCATTAGGTGGTGTCGGAAAATACATTAAAAATTGTGAAGTCACGGGGGATCATCGGGAAATTCCTGAGTTTTGTAAATGTTTCTTGTTTATTGTCTTTATATTATTCAATGATTTATCTTTGTCTTTTTTTACTATTTGGATTTCATACAGTTTTATGTGTGCAAATAAAATAATTACTTAAGTCTTTTTAGTCCATGCACTTCAGGTCAGCTGTACATGCAAATAAAGGAGAGCAAGTTAGTTTGGGCAGAAAACTCACATTAGCTTTTTGGCATCAGCTGTTTTATTCATGCTTTACAATGATTGACTCATTCATGACCTGCTGGTCTACCAGCTAACTACCTTGGCTATACTTTTTGCTGCCACCACTCCTTATTAGCTGAATTTCTGGTATTAATTTAACTAAGATTAAATTGTCTGTGTTTATCAGGAGGGGATTAGCTCTCTTGTTTCTGATGGATTCTTTGAGAGTTCCTAACAGCAACTTTACAACCATATGTTCAGGGATGAAAGTTCTCCGACACCACAACAAATTTCCATCATTTTGAGTTCATATATATTTAAACTTGTCGGCTGCATTATAGAACAGTAGTGATTGTTTTGTGTGGAATGGTTCTGAAATCTTCAATCTTTTAACTATTATGTAATTTGTTTAACAGGCTTCAAGTTTATGTTTTACAAATTACAGATGGGATATATGACTTGGCTGCTGCATGGAAAAAATGTAGTCAAAAGATTATTTTTTGCTTTAATCCCTGTAAAGGATCAGCTCCTTGACATATTTGTCTACAGGCTAAAAACAGTGAGAAAATAGTTTGCACTGATAAATAAATGAGCATAAATATGAACCTTCAAACCAACTAATACGACAAGTTTCAGGAGCTTGTCTGTATTTTTAATGTTTAATAACAAATAACAGTTATTTTCAAGATTTTTAAAGTGTTACTAAATCCTGGATGACAGCTTTCCTTTAATGGTTTTCTTTTGCATGGGGTAAAATAAAAAGTACACATCACTTCATACAGATGGAGAATAAAGCCGACACATGCCCCCAACTGAATGTCAGCACTCTGACACTGGGTCGGGGAATCTGCTGCCATCTCAACTCATCAACATGTTTCTTTCAGAGCTGCTGGAGAAGAGTCGCAGGAAGGAGGAAGAAATGAGGAGCCTTCAGGTGAGCAGTTAGTGTCTTTATTAATCCTCATCTGTTTGTGTCTTCATTGTGTTTGTAAATCTGCACCCTAAACAGTAGATTCTTAATATCCAGCTGGCCTGTTTTCAACCACACTGCCAAAAAGAGACAGCTGGTACTATTTTTATTTATACACCACATTGCCTTCAGATTCTTTTTTGCATATCTGTTGGGGTGTTCTTCAGCAACTGCTGGGCTTCTGAGTTCTGTGATGCAGCGCTGCAAACATTAGCACACAGCCGCGGGCCTGACAGACTCCTCGCAGCCTTGCTTGGACAAGTAGCTAATTACTGCAGACACAAGGCCTTGGAGTTTAAAAGCCACCAGAGACCTTGTCTCTGTTTTTCAGTACCACAGCATCTACACTTGGCAGGCCACCAACTCACCTAGTCTGGATTGGACTGGCCCCCAGCGCCTCGCCGACCCTTTACTCGCCATTAAACAGCGAAACACACACTCTCACACACACACTAAAGTGTCTGCTAAGCATTCGTTCTTTCCAAGCGTGTATCTGTACCTCTGTAACCACGTGTTTGTTGTGTGTTTGTTGGATTCTGGGGTCCCATCTGTGGCTGCATGATGGCACCTGCCAGAGCTCGCATGCAATTAATCAGCCTTCTCAGACCCAGCCGAGCTTTTAATTATGAAGGATGAGCAGAGAGAGATGTAGAGAGGAAAGACGGATAGAGTGAGGGACGTAGACGAGTAAAAAAAAAAGAAAGTCGGAGGGTGGGCTGAGGAAAAGAAAGTACCCTTGTTATAAAGCATCAACATATTACAGGCAGAGGGAGAGCGGCAGCCGGTGGGCGGAGGGGAGCAGGTGTGTGTTTGAGTGGCAGATAAGAGGCATAGCATCGCTTATGCATCGTTAGAGAGGGAACATCAGTCAGGAGCTGGATGAGCGGCGAGAGCAGTTTGTCTTTGTGTGTTTGTGTGTGTCTCAGTGTGTGTGATAAGAAGCCTGTTGTGTGCTACACACTCCCTAGCCCTGGTGTTTCCTTCCCTTGTTACCTATTTGTTGGAACGCTCTATTCCTCTCTCCTGTCGCTATTCTCACAAACAAACACACACTGGTTTCCTCTGTGCTAATCTACCACTGTAAAGAGTTACCTGAACTCACCGTCTGGCTCATTGTGTCAGTTTTAACCTCACTTTGGTTTTGATTCACACTTTATTTTTCTATGCATATGAAGTAATGTTGCTGTGTTTGTGTGTGTTCACAGGATCGTGTTTTGGATCTGGAGATGGTAAGTTTATTTATCTTTATAATCAAAGTCATTATAACAGTTAAATAGAATTGATTTTTGAAGCCCCACTCAAGTGAATTTTGGTATTTTTATACTTCACATTTTTCCTGACAAAATTGATTTGCCACACCATTTGCAAAATATTTTTTGATTCCTTGTCTGCTTACGGCTGCTGACATCTTTTGCTGGTGATGTCATTTAGAGCCAGAGTCTGAGCAGTAGCGATCTCTAGGGTATGGAGTGCCCATCCATATACTTGTCCGACCAAGCGCGAGTAGAGCCACTGATCGCGGACGCACTGATTGGCACACGCAGCTGTCAGTCATGATGTCACACCTCCTTTTTATGGCATCTTCTTATTAAAACCAAACAAGAAAAACAAACACTTAAACAAACATCAGCGTGATAAAAACTACCTAAAATGACAGAAACCATCTTTGGAAAAAACATTATTTGACATGTACTTTGATTTTTTTGTGTGTCACCCGTGTGTCATCCACTTGCATGGAGGGGGTGGGGTTTATGACCTATACTGCAGCCAGCCACCAGAGGGCGAATGAGATGTTTTGGCGTCACTTTTGGGGAGCTGACGTGTCGTCCATCTTTATATACTGTATATGATTGGGACTTTTCAAAGCGTTAGAAAATGATGCATAATAATCGTATAACCTCCTGAGACCCTGTGTCCTTATATGAGGACATCACATTTTGGGTTTACTGGACCTTATACTTCATTTTGCTTAACTCAGACCTGTTGTCCTCGTTCGTGGACACTTGTTTGTGCCACCTAGCGGTAGTAAGACCACAATACACCAATCCATGCAAAAACAAGATGGCAGCCATCTCTGCCAAGTCAGTCTGCAGCCGATCCCAACATAAACATGGACAAGGTCCAAACCTGATCACATTTCATGGTTGAAACTTGTTTATTATTGAGTTATAGCATTTGTAGTTTGATCCAGCCCACAAATTTTACAAATTTTAGCGACAGTAACTAGCTACGACTCAGTTAATTAACGTTGTTCAAATGTTTTGCTGAGGATTTTATACAGTTATGCCTACAAATAGTGTGATAAGTTACTCCTCACTGAAAAAAGACATTCATCATATCATTTATTTAATTGTTAAGTTATATTTGAAAAGTAATTAGTTGATTTGAGTGAAGCACTTGAAAGTCCTTGAATTCAGTTTCGTCTGTATGATCAATGTTCAATTTAGAATCTAAACCCTGACAGCCCCGGTATGTATATCCATGTTTATAAAAACTTGGAGTTATGAAATGCCCCCGAGTTATTAAATTAGAAGTGATGTTGACTCTCAGCCTGACTCAGAGCAGCTGTGTAGGCATGTTCACCTCAGGCTGTGTTTGTCTAGCAACCCATAGAGGCTAACACAGGGTTAGAAATGATTGCTTTAGTCAAGGCTCAGAGCTCTGTTAATCATCATACGTCTTGCTGACAGGGTTAAGAGCAGAGCTGTACTGACAATACAGTATTGACCTCACCATCCGAGCCGTTAACGTCCACACTAACATCCTTATTCTGCTATTAGATCCCAGCCTGAAATTACTTAGCACCACCGAGCGGTTATATCGACCTACGCTGTTTTTACTCTCTTGAAAAAATAAATAAGTAGAGCTGTGTCACGCAGGCCGTCCATCTATCACAATTATGTGGCACGCTTGGCCACTTCAACCTTAAATGAGCTGTCGTGAGAAAGAAGAGGAAATACCTCAAACCACGATCAAGTCAGATAATTTCTGCTTGCTGCAACAACACAGCGGCAGCATGCATCGACTCATCCTCCACTCAGCCTGGGTGGTGGGGATCAACCAGCGAGTCTCAGCTGTTTGTCAGTGTGCCATTCAGTGTAGCAATCAGCGTGACGCCGTGTTAACAACCAGTTCTTTTGATGCTTAAATGCTCCATTTGAATGGGAATGGGAAGGCTATTGAAACGTACAGTGGAAGGATGAATAGAATGGAGTACAGCCAGAGTAGTTAGTTAATCAAAGGTTGTGCTCAGTGTGTTGTCACAAAAGTCCTCAATCAGCCTCTGAATGTCCGGGCAGAGTGACTTCACGTCTGTCGCCATGTAGGTTTGAAAGGGAAATATTATGAACTGCATTCACAAACATGCCAGTTTAACACAGCAGAAAATGAACACCAATATTTACCAGAACTGTTCATGTTAAAGGAATACTACACTAAAAACACTGTCTCCAAGGTCCAACACTATCACAATATGCCTGATTGGATTTATCGTATTTATCGATCTATCATTCACCTGCAGCACTTTTCCACAAAACACCCTTCATGATGGATAACAGAAAGAACCTGTGTACCCGGCCTGGAGGGTTACCGGGGCTCCGCCCTGGAGCCAGGCCTGGGGTTGGGGCCCGTGGGCGAGCGCCTGGTGGCCGGGCTTTCGCCCATGGGGCCCGGCCGGGCCCAGCCCGAACCGGCTACATGGGCTCGTCCCCCTGCAGGCCCACCACCCGCAGAGGGATCCAGAAGGGTTCGGTGCAATGTGGATTGGGCAGCAGACCAAGGCAGGGGCCTTGGCGGTCCGATCCTCAGCTACAGAAGTTGGCTCTTGGGACATGGAATGTCACCTCTCTGGCGGGGAAGGAGCTGGAGCTGGTGGAAGAGGTTGAGCGCTACCGGCTAGATATAGTCGGCCTCACCTCGACACATAGTTCCGGCTCTGGAACCCAAGTCCTTGAGGAGGGGTGGACCTTCTCCTTTGCTGGAGTTGCTCCGGGTGAGAGGCGGAGGGCCGGGGTGGGCTTTCTGATAGCCCCCAGACTCTCTGCCTGTACGTTGGGGTTTACCCCAGTAGACGAAAGGTTTACTTCCCTGCGCCTTCGGGTCGGGGAACGGGTCCTGACTGTTGTCTGCGCTTATGCGCCAAACAGCAGTGCAGAGTACCCGCCCTTTTTGGAGTCCCTGGGACGGGTGCTGGACAGTGCCCCAACCGGGGACTCCATTGTTCTGCTGGGGGACTTCAACGCTCACGTGGGCAATGACAGCGAGACCTGGAGGGGCGTGATTGGGAGGAACGGCCTGCCCGATCTGAACCCGAGCGGTGTTCAGTTATTGGACTTCTGTGCGGGTCGCAGTTTGGCCATAACTAACACCATGTTCAAACATAAGGATGTCCATCGGTGCACGTGGCACCAGGACAGCCTAGGTCGCAGGTCAATGATTGACTTTGTAGTCGTATCATTTGACCTGCGACCATATGTTTTGGACACTCGGGTGAAGAGAGGAGCAGAGCTGTCAACTGATCACCACCTGGTGGTGAGTTGGATCAGATGGTGGGGGAAGACGCCGCGCAGACCTGGCAGGCCCAAGCGAACAGTGAGGGTCTGCTGGGAACGCCTGGCGGAAGAACCTGTTCAGATGATCTTCAATTCCCACCTCCGGGAGAGCTTCAACCGTGTCCCGAGGGCAGAGGGGGACATTGAGTCCGAATGGGCCTTGTTCCGCTCTGCCATTGTCGAGGCGGCGGCTGCAAGCTGTGGCCGCAAGGCAGCTGGTGCCAGTCGTGGCGGCTGTCAGGCTGAAGAAGGAGGCCTACAGGGCATGGTTGGCCTGTGGGTCTCCGGAAGCAGCTGGCGGGTACCGGCGGGCCAAGCGGAGTGCAGCGGCGGCGGTCGTGGAGGCAAAAACTGGCGTGGGAGGAGTTCGGTGAGGCCATGGAGGAAGACTATCGATCGGCTCCAAAAAGGTTCTGGCAAACTGTCCGGCGCCTCAGGGGGGGAAGGCGGCAACTAGCTCACACAGTTTACAGTGGGGGGCGGGGAGCTGCTGACGTCAACTGAGGACATTGTCGGGCGGTGGAAGGAATACTTTGAGGAGCTCCTCAATCCCACCAGCACGTATTCCAGTGAGGAAACAGAGACGGGGGTATCGGGGGGGGGTCGTCCAATTTCTGGGGCAGAAGTTGCCGAGGTAGTGAAACAACTCCGAGGCAGCGGAGCCCCGGGGGTGGATGAGATTCGTCCTGGATATCTCAAGTCTCTGGATGTTGTAGGGCTGTCTTGGTTGACACGCCTCTGCAACAATGCGTGGACATCGGGGGAAGTGCCTCTGGAGTGGCAGACCGGGGTGGTGGTCCCCATTTTCAAGAAGGGGGACCAGAGGGTGTGTTCCAACTACAGAGGGATCACACTCCTCAGCCTACCTGGTAAGGTCTACTCCAGGGTGCTGGAGAAGAGGGTCCGGTCGATAGTTGAACCTCAGATTAAGGAGGAGCAATGTGGTTTTCGTCCCGGACGCGGAACAGTGGACCAGCTCTTTACCCTCACCAGGGTGCTGGAGGGGGCATGGGAGTTTGCCCAACCGGTCCACATGTGTTTTGTGGATTTAGAGAAGGCTTACGACCGTGTCCCCAGGGGCATCCTGTGGGGGGTGTTCTGGAAGTATGGGGTTGGTGGCCCCTTGCTAAGGGCCATCCAGTCCCTGTACCGAAGGAGCACGAGTCTGGTTCGCGTGGCTGGCAATAAGTCGGATCTGTTCCCATTGAGGGTTGGACTCCGCCAGGGCTGCTGCCTTGTCACCGGTTCTGTTCATAACTTTTATGGACAGAATTTCTAGGTGCAGCCGAGTGGTGGAGGGGGTCGGGTTCGGTGACGGGAGGGTCTCGTCCCTGCTTTTTGCGGATGACGTGGTCCTCCTAGCTCCATCGAACAGTGACCTCCAGCTCTTGCTGGGACGGTTCGCAGCCGAGTCTGAAGCGGCTGGGATGAGAATCAGCACCTCCAAGTCTGAGGCCATGGTCCTCAGCCGGAAAAAGGGTGGATTGCCCTCTCCGGGTCGGGGGGAGGTCCTTCCTCAGGTGGAGGAGTTTAAGTATCTCGGGGTCTTGTTCACGAGTGAGGGTAGGATGGAGCGGGAGATTGCCAGGCGGATTGGGGCGGCGTCAGCAGTGATGGCGGGCGCCTAACCAGTCTGTTGTGGTGAAGAGGGAGCTTAGCCAAAAAGCGAAGCTCTCAATTTACCGGTCGATCTATGTTCCAACCCTCACCTATGGTCACGAGCTCTGGGTAGTGACCGAAAGAATGAGATCGCGAGTGCAAGCGGCCGAAATGAGTTTCCTCCGCAGGGTGGCTGGACTCAGCCTTAGAGATAGGGTGAGGAGCTCGGACATCCGGGAGGGACTCGGAGTAGAGCCGCTGCTCCTCCACATCGAGAGGAGCCAGTTGAGGTGGTTCGGGCATCTAGTAAGGATGCCACCCGGACGCCTTCCTTGGGAGGTGTTTCGGGCGTGTCCAACCGGGAGGAGACCTCGGGGCCGCCCCAGGACACGCTGGAGGGACTACATCGCCCGGCTGGCCTGGGAACGCCTCGGGGTTCCCGCAGAAGAGCTGATGGAAGTGGCTGGGGAGAGGACTGTCTGGGCTTCTTTGCTGAGGCTGCTGCCCCCGCGTCCCGGACCCGGATAAGCGGAGGACGACGACGACGACGACGACACTTTTCCACATTAATCCATATCCTCAGTTTCCTGATGTCAGACAGAATCATCAACTCGTTATTGGGGGTGTAGCAACATGCGCTTTTGTATTGAACTATTCAGTATGAGGCTTTTGGTTTGGTACGCGTTACAAACTGAATGATTAGTGGAACTATCCCAATATATAAAGCTGAAACTGTTTAGTATAATCTTCTCAGTATGGGTGGACGATATGGCCCTAAAATAACATCCCCATATTTCAGGGTATTTTTGTGATAACGATATTCTTGACGATATGACTAATTAATAAAATATATACAGTATATCTATATATTATTAATTTAAGAAAATTGATAATGTAATAATGTAATAAGAGCTCATAATGCAATAATGGCTCATATTGTGAGAAAAGTGTTGTATTATCATCATTTTTACCTCTGCCATTCCTGCAGGGGTGGAAGGAAATGCTTTCACCTCTTTGTCTCTCTGTCTGTCTGGCAGCAGGATCACACAATTTCTGCAAAACGTAGCAGAGCAATGACCAACTTAGATGCCATATACCTCCACCCCCAATACGCGGCGGGCCACATACGTAAACAGGAAGAGAAGCCTAATTTTTTAAAGGTCAAAATTGCACACACTAACAACGAGAATGCACTGAGGGAAGAGGTCTATGTTTGACTATGATTTGTACATAGGTGGCACGACAGTAACCAACTCAAAAGCCGGCAGGAGAAGAGGGTGGATTAGGGAAGGAGGGAGACTGCAGTTCATTTAGCTTCTTTGTATACTGTTGCTACAATAAATGCAGGGCACAATAATAAGCAAACACTCTTTCCTTCCATACAACATGATGAAGACCTTCCAGTTGCTGTTATTTTATTGTTGGTCTTAATGCCAATTTAATAAAGACTTTTAAGCATTGTTTTCCTACTACTTACGTTAAATACATGATAGCAGCGTGACATATTCATTCAATTTACTTTATTTTGGAACTTGAGCAAGAATGAAAAGAGCATTTTAGAACTATGTAATAACAATGAACCAGCTCAGAAGTTCTTAAAATGTAAACACAGCCTAAAAGTCCCAAATTATGATGTTAGTTTTAATAAACTGGAATAATAAAACTTATTTTTCTTCATTTCAGAAACAAAACTGTTTCTTTGTGTTTGTTCATAACTACAAAACTATATTTAATATTTTTTAAGGAGCTGTTTTTGTTTTATATGCTGCTAAAAAGACACCCCAGAGGATGGGTCGCTCAGGTATAACTCCATCATTGTTCTAAAAACAAAAAACAAACAAAAAAAACAAAACATCATACTGTCAAAACTCTACAGAGCAGATCCACAATCCTCCGTCGCAAGACACTTTGAGGAGGCCAGACACCCAACTACTGCTCTCAGGTTCTGTGCACTGATGTATTTAACCCTCGCCACAGACATACAGATCTGGAAACAAAACTCCTGCAGGGTGAAAGTAGAACACTGAATTTGTCCTGCTTTTTATAGACATCTGCACGTACCAGCGTGGCCCCCTTTGGACCTGCTGTCATATTTTGTCCTTTCTTTTTTATTATTCTGTGTGCAGTCATGTGTTTGTGCGTTTATATATTTTTAATGCTCTGCTGTCATACATGGTGTTTGAGGGTGTTCGGAATAGTAAAATACTTATAGGACAGGTCATAGTGATCTGGTGGTCGGGCCTCTGCTCCTCAGAGATGACCTCATCTAATTAGTGACACCAGCTGATTGATTCATCACAACTGGTGGGAACCTGTCTGTGTCTGTATCTGCTCTGTGAAGCTCTTGTCAGTAGCTCTAATGATAGTCAGGGACTGAAAATGAAATGAAACACCTGTGGACCTTGATGTAGCTGTCCAGCTCAGCTGCATTGGTGTGCGAGTATCTCCTCTGCTGTGCGTATCGTGAACTATTACATCACTACTCGTTACACTCTCATTTCTATTTTCAATCTGACACTGCACCGATGAAATTTCTGAACATATGAAATAATATATTTACAACTGTACCTGATCTGTGCTCAGTCTAAACACAGGTGTTTTGTGCACACATGTGAATATTTATGATACAGTTTAAAAAAGACAGTAAATATTTCACACTCTGTTTTGTCATGTGGGAGGACATAAATAATACATAACAGAGCAAACCGTATCAGCTGTGCAGCCTCTGTGTTTGAGCAGTACATTCCAGATTATCTCTGCAAACACAAAGGCATCAGTAGTCGCCACAGAGCAGTTAGAGCCCACGGATAGCTGATCCAGCTGTGCAGCCATCATCAGTAATCATCCCTTTAGGTGACCCTTGACTGGGAATGATTTCACTAAATGTGCGTTTCATCGATTATTCTTTCCTCACTTCACTCTCTTTTATCTTTGAGGGAAACAGGGAGACAATTAAGGGAATTGGGATGCAGCCCCGGTATTTACCTGTGGACAACCCTACATTTGTTTTTAGTTTTTGTATTGTTGTGTTTTCTGCTTGTCCCTTGCATGGTGATTTATGATTCAGGGAGTCTTGGGGGTTTTTTTGTTTGTTTTTTCTTAGTTTTTAAAATGAGACTATCCTCAGAGAGTTCTTGTTCCAATAATCACTTCCAGATGCATTATTGAACATATTTTTTAGGATTTTAGCACAAACGTAGATTTTGTATTAATTTCTCAGTGAAAACTGTTTACAGTTCGTCATGTATTTGGTGTTGTAGATTTAAACAGCTGGGCTTAAATGGCTAAATGTGCCTGTCAGACAAACTAAGACACTAATATTGTTATGTAAATTAAATTATTTTATGTGTTATTGTGTGTGTGTGTGTGTGTGTGTGTGTGTGTGTGTGTGTGTGTATGTGTGTGTGTGTGTGTGTGTGTGTGTGTGTGTGTGTGTGTGTGTGTGTGTGTGTGTGTGTGTGTGTGTGTGTGTGTGTGTGTTTTTTCCAGAACACACGAGTCGCCCTGGACCACCTGGAGGCAATTCCAGAGAAACAATGTCTGATGGAGAACTTTAAAGATTTGGAGGTGGGATTTTTTTTTAAAAAAAAACCAACCTAAATACAGTGGTTACAAAGTTCTTCGATAAACTTCATTTTCTTTTCCTCAAATTACCAACACTGGATGCAGTAGTAAAACATAAAAACATAAAGACGCATCAAAGGAATACCCAGCAGATAATCACTAATGAATTGTCTTGAACTGACATTAGCTAGTGTGAAAGATAAGGCTGGATGATGTGGCAAAAAGTATTATCACAGAATTTTTTTTATTGATATTTTGATATTGGTCAATATTGACATTTAGCACTATATATGATTTATTTTTTTATTATCCTTTGTGTATTTTTTTGTGTATTGTTACAGTGCTACCAGTTTGAAACCAGAGGGCTCATTAGTTAAACTTTAGAGTATAGCTTATTTGATATATAAAAAAGAATAGCATTTAACTGGTGGTCAGCAGGCGTCACCGCTACCCACGTGGAGGTGGTCAGGCGCGCTTTTGGCCCTACTCCAGGAAAGGTCCATCCCTGGTGTGGCGCAGCATGTTAATACTGAGTAAATGCAAATTAGATTGATTCTGCGCTGCCAAAAATGCCAATGAAAAAGGGTATAAAATATGTTTCTGAAAACACTTGAGGTGAGAAATATGCAACACAGTAACAGAATATTGATTCAGATTTGATCACGGCTGCCTCGTTTGACCTCAGTTCACAGAGTGATTGATATGATTGACAGCTGCGGTAGAGACTCCTCGACTTTGGTTGTTTTCGTTCAGGTCTGGTGATGCCATGAGAAGCACAGCTAGGAGGCAGAGGAACAGGATTTGTTTTCACACATTATCTCTCATGAATGTCTGTGCTCATAGTGACAGTTTCAGCAAATATGAAAAAAATAAATATTTTTGATAAAGTGACCAACAGTGTCTTTGTAGACAGTTGTGTCTTTTGTGACTGGTTCCAGTGACACAGCCTCCATTTTGTGCTAACAGGAGTCACAGCGACAGAGAGAGCTGGTAGAGCAGCGTTACACCAAATACAAAGAGATCGTCTGGGACCTGCAGCACCAGCTGGACGAGTCCAAACGCAGGATCCAGGAGTACAGAGTACGACACACACACACACACACACACACACACACACACACACACACATGCAGTCCTGTACTCTAGAAAAATGAGCTTTATAATGCCGTACAGGAGCCTGTACTACCAAACAACAACCCACACTTTTTTTCTATTTCATTCCCTAATTGCGGTGCTTTGTTCAAACAGCAGCCGTTTGGATAAGGATAGCCTGACATTGAGAGCCATTTATGAGTCTAGCTCGCCCACACCAGTGCCAGTGTGTGCACCGCACCTAATTTGCAACTTGTATGAATAAATGAATAATTTCACATGCTGGTAATGCATCACGGATGGACAGAGTGGGACACGCTGGAGTAATGGCACAATTGTACACTCAGACAAAACCTGAATTTTACCAGTCTGTGTTAATTGCTACAGCCATCATCTGTGCTATAAAGCAGTCAGGGGACCCATCAAGACATCATTGTTGACAGCTGATTGCCATCAGCAGTTTGCAACCACCCCTCAACAGCCATACAGTCACTTTTTAAATGGTTTTAATCTGCCAGATTACCCCGTTGGTTTGCCAAATGACTCCCGTGTTGAGTGATAAGTGGCAATGGCATTAGCTTAATAGCTGCTGCCCACCCGGGGTTTGTTTAAGGAAAACGGATGGATGGAGGGTCCTTACAAGACTTCCATCTTGATCAGAGTCAGCGATGCCAACAACAACAAACAGCATCTACACTGAACCTAACAGCAGCTCTCTGCTTGAAACACAAGCTTCTAAAGCTGCGTTCAGACAGGATTATTTGTTGGCTCGGTTCTTGTCCTGTCATTACAGGACATCTGTAATGTTAATGATCTATAAACACAGGATAAAAGAAATCTGTAATATGTGTCAAACTTGAAGAGGCAGCAGTGACTTGGCAGGCCTTGCAACAGAATCACAGAATATTAAGAGATATCTGTTCAGGCTGGGACACTTGTGCCGCCGTGTTTACAGGCAAATAAATGTCTGTAAAAGAAGCTTTTATCATACACAGTTGCACACAGTGCATACAGGGACTCAAATCACTCACTTCCCAAACAGAATATTTTATCGTTGTGTGGAGCTCCTGGGATGTTCAAACAAGCATTTTGTGGGCAGCTGAATCTGGCCCACAACTCTCATTTAAAGGTACTTTGAATGTGTCTTTGTGTCGCTGTGCTCTGTGAAGTCTGGCACTGTGAGATACACCTTATACACAAATTTACTGCTGATTTTACATTGTGACGATTAGCCATGTTAGGGACGTAGTGATATGGCACATCCTCAGTTAGTCTTTGGACCAACAGACAGATGTAATATCTCACTAATTATTCCATGTTCAGATCTGACATACTGTTTATGCTTTGTTGTTATCTTTTTTAGTGAAGCTAAGCCAAACTTTTGAGCTGGCAGCCATGTTCTAGGATGTAAACAAAAATGTCTCCTCTCACATTTAATTTATTACTTTACCAATAAATTAAAATCATGATGTTAATCTGTTAGATTGTGATGGATTCAGTCAGAGGTGGTTTATTTTCTGTGTGTTATGTAAACTGTGTCGACTGTTATTGTTTCACTCACAGTGGTTGTTCATTATGATGTGTCATTGACTGTACTGTGATGTGAAGTGTGAATGCATATTTTATAATGCCACCATATGACTGTGTAGACTCCAGGAAGAATAGCTGCTGCAATTGAAAGCTAATGGAGGATCTTAATATACAAACAAAACCTGCTTTACTGACGAACAGCGTACAAATTGCGTGACGTTGATTTGATACTTATTTGACACTTGTATGTCAGTTAGTCATGCCCTGTAGGGTTGGGTATTGTTTGGGCTTGTTTTTTTCTGATATTGGTACTAAAACGATGATTTTAAAACAGCACCAGTGCCTGAACCGATGCTTTTGATGCCCAAAACAACAGTCAGCGTTGTCAAGTAACAGCTTGTTTTTATTGCAAAGGCAAATTTGAACTTTAAGTTAAACAATATATAAATTCTCACAGCTTTCAGTATACTTAACTATATTCATATGAATATAAAACACCATTAGCTAATTCACATAACAAATTAACTTCACTCTGCTCTGGTCACTGCAGCCTCGCGGTCACACACAAGAGCTCTCTGTCTCTTTTCCTCTTTCGGCTGCGTGCGCTCTCTGTGCACACAATCTGGCACCAAAGTTTGTATTGTGATTCGGAATTTGTGAAGAAAACTCTGTTTGTCTCACATATCCATGGGAGACGACAAACATATTGATTTATTGATTCACTAAAGACCACATTTGACAACAACAAGACTTGTTTACAAAGTCTCACAGAACTCTTGCAGCATAATCCAAGTGTTATTTATCGAGTCGTGTGCTCAGTACTTCCCAAACACATTACAATCAGAAGTTACTGTTTAAAACTAAACTCATCTCTGCTCTTTTTAAAGTCAGACTCAACACTAAAGTTTGTGTTTGGGAAGTATTGAGTGTACAACTGGATAAATGAGACTTGGATTAATCTGAAGCGGCACCGAGGCTGAGTAATGAAGCCAAAAACTGCAGTGCCTCTAATGGCCACTTGAGGCTGACTCCAGAACGGTCAATCCCCATCGACCCCATGTGACAATGCCCAACTTTACAGCAGAAATAAACATGTTTACAGCCTGGTTTTGGTCTCGACAGCTAATTTCCAGTTGACATGACAGCTGTACAGGGGGTGAATTTTTTTACAACTCATTTACATTTCATCAAGACCCAAAGTTACACACATTTAAGTGCAGAGCGGCTTGATTGACAGGATGTCTGTGAGGTATTGCTACTGGTCGCTGCAGTCTGAAAGTCAGATCCACCCCTCATTCCTCCACAACTCCAACTTCTCGTCCAAATATGGTTACTTCTGGTTCCAGAAAGCCAAGATAGCGACAGCAGAAATGCCAAACTCAAGGCTTCACACCCATGTGTAATGTCATGTTCGCTACTTCCGTTATTTATACAGTCTATGTCCTCTTTGCCACTGCACAAATAGACCACTAACACCTGCTATATCAATATGTTCGCCGTTTTTCGAGAAGGCATGCAAAGAAACAGTTTTCCTCACAAATTTGTGGTAACACGGCATGACTAACTGATTTTAAAAATGCTCATTTTGTGCGTGAAGTCTCCCCGTAAGTCCTGGCAGAGGTGTGCAACTTTTGTGGACTGTGAAATGCTTACTGCAGTTCCCTCTGTCTTGTGACTGAATTAAAAAAAAAACTTAAGTTAGGTACTGATAGGCAGAATGGAAATACACGTGTCTTATCAAACCCACAATTCTTGGAAATGTGGATGATGCCCCAATCCTTCTGATGAGTCAGTGGGCATCCATTCAGTCCTGCAACGTGGGGCTGAACTTGACAGTCTGAGTTGTTTTGATTTGGGTGATTTGGGTTTAATAGTTACTGTCCTCCTGTCTTTCAGGATGAGAAACTGGACGCCACCTCCAGGAGCCTGAGACTGGCTGCTCTTTCTTCCTCCATGAAAGGCCCCAGCACGTTCCTCAGCAGCTCACTGAGATCTGACACACTGTGTGAGTAACCCTGTGTTCTGACAGCTTATCTACGCGCTGTGTTGATGGTAGTCATGTTTTTCTGCATTTCTGCGTTGCCAGATAATTTAAAAACATACACCAGTATTTTAAAATGTCCTACAGCATCAGGAGTCTGCACAGTGATGGCGAGAATGTAAATCCAAGTAACTGCTGAATTGCACAGTTCAGCATATTATTACAAAGCTTAAGTTGTGATATACATAATTAAACATGATGGATTTCAGTGTCAGTCTTAAAGCACTGTCACTTATCCATTGAGTATTTCAACATGGCACCCAGAGCTCAAACTTTCCATCAGTGCTCTGGAAGTGTATCTGTCTGTATCACTGCCAGTGGCTCATAGCCAAAATCACTTGTAGCATTTTGCTAAGCTGCTTACAGATATTTGGCACAGTGTGAGGAGCGTACTTTCTGTGGTTTTGTGCTTGTTTTACCGCCAAGAATTTTGGTGACCAAAACATATATATGGCAATTTAACACTAGTGTTAATATACAAAACAATTATCACATGTATTCATGTCAAGATTGGATTTAATTGATAGTGCCAATCATTTCTACTGTACTACTTTCAGAAGGAATAGATCCATTAACAACTGGAGGAAATACAGTACTCCCAATTTTTCGGCTGTGACCTATGACAGAGTATGAGGGACCATCACAGTTTTTACAAAAACAAATAAATAAATAAAATAAAAAGAAATAATAATAATAATAACAATTCAGAGCTGGGGAAAGGCCAGTGATATTCTTAGTAAAAACTCTGAATTTTCGAAAATTAAGTCGTATTTTTACAAGGAAAAAAAAAATTCTGACATTCAAGTAGAAAATTTATGAGAAAAACAAAAAACAAAAACTCACAAATTTAAGAGAAAATGCTCATATATTCCCTGGCATTATTAAGTCATATATTTGCATTAAAAACTAGAAAGCTCCCTTAGATTAAAGTCACATATTTAGGAAAATGATGTTATAGTATACCCTAAAAATGTTGTAAAAAATGTATAGTTTAATTTGTCAAAGCCATAGTAATAGTAGTAAGTCACAGTAAACTATGCAACAAAAATATAATTAATTTGTTATATGTGTTTTATATAATTAAATGTGTTCAGGACCAATCAGTGAGGACACAGGGGTTGTTGACAGAAATTTGAGTTTATTTACCCCAAAATGCATAAAACATTACAAACCAAGAACTGAACCACCAGGCCTAGAAAAGAGGTTAACACAAAATAACTATACTCAATATAACAACAAAACAAAGTGTTAACTGAACAAGCTGACCTGTCACTATGACACATGAGGGAACAACATGAGGGAACATATATGGTGGTTTAGCCATACCAAATAACACAAAGGGTAACCAAAATGGATAACAACTGTAACTAAATATGAAGTAAAAGTAACTTAACCATAATCGTCATGAATAAAAATTGTCATAGTATAGTATGACATTTTATAACATATTTAAGTATGCCATAAACAATTCATAGTAAAGTACGATATAAAAATCATTAAAAGTTACAGGATAGTTTGCCATAAAAATGTTATTAAAAAACTAGTATTGCACATAGCACACTACACCAAAAAAATTGTTTAAAAAAAAAAGTGCCATAGTGCGATATGCCATTAGAAAAGTGAAAAACAATATATCGTCCAAAAATCCTCAAAAAAATGTCATAGTATATCATGTCATCCAAAATCATGAAAAAAATGTCATAGTATATAGTATGTCATCCTGAATCATGAAAAAATGTCATAGTATAACATGTAGTCCGAAATCGTAAAAAACAAAACAAAAAAAAGTCATAGTATAGCATGTCGTCCAAAATCATGAAAAAATGTCATAGTTTAGCATGTCGTCCAAAATCATGAAAAAAGTCATAGTATAGCATGTCGTCCAAAATCATGAAAAAATGTCATAGTATAGCATGTCGTCCAAAATCATGAAAAAAAGTCATAGTATAACATGTCGTCCAAAATCATGAAAAAAGTCATAGTATAGCATGTTGTCCAAAATTGTAAAAAAAAAAAAAAAAACCTCATAGTATAACATGTAGTCCGGAATCGTAAAAAAAAAAAAAACTCATAGTATAACATGTAGTCCGGAATCGTAAAAAAAGTCATAGCATAGCATGTCGTCCAAAATCATGAAAAAATGTCATAGTTTAGCATGTCGTCTAAAATCATGAAAAAATGTCATAGTATAGCATGTCGTCCAAAATCATTAAAAAACGTCATAGTATAGCATGTCGTCCAAAATCATTAAAAAACGTCATAGTATAGCATGTAGTCCGGAATCGTAAAAAAAGTCATAGCATAGCATGTCGTCCAAAATCATGAAAAAATGTCATAGTTTAGCATGTCGTCTAAAATCATGAAAAAATGTCATAGTATAGCATGTCGTCCAAAATCATTAAAAAACGTCATAGTATAGCATGTCGTCCAAAATCATGACAAAAAGTCATAGTATAACATGTCGTCCAAAATCATTAAAAAACGTCATAGTATAACAAGTAGTCCGAAATCATGAAAAAAAGTCATAGTATAGCATGTCGTCCAAAATCATTAAAAAACGTCATAGTATAACAAGTAGTCCGAAATCATGACAAAAAGTCATAGTATAACATGTCGTCCAAAATCATTAAAAAACGTCATAGTATAACAAGTAGTCCTAAATCATGACAAAAAGTCATAGTATAACATGTCGTCCAAAATCATTAAAAAAATGTCATAGTATAGCATGTCGTCCGGAATCGTAAAAAAAAGTCATAGTATATAGCATGTCATCCAAAATCATGGAAAAATCATAATAGTATAGCATGTCCTCCGAAATCATGAAAAAATGTCAAAGTATAACATGTAGTCCGGAATCGTAAAAAAAAGTCATAGTATAACATGTCGTCCAAAATCATTAAAAAAAAAGACATAGTATAGCATGTCGTCCAAAATCATTAAAAAAATGTCATAGTATAACATGTTGCCCGAAATCGTAAAAAAAAAATGTCATAGTATAACATGTTGCCCGAAATCGTAAAAAACAAACAAAAAAAAGTCATAGTATAGCATGTCGACCAAAATCATGAAAAAACGTCATAGTTTAGCATGTCGTCCAAAATCATGAAAATATGTCATAGTATAACATGTAGTCCAAAATCATAAAAAAAAGTCATAGTATAGCAAGTCGTCCAAAATCATGAAAAAAATCATAATAGTATAGCATGTCCTCTGAAATCATGAAAAAACATCATAGTATATAGCATGTCGTCCGGAATCATGAAAAAATGTCATAGTATAACATGTCGCCCGAAATCGTAAAAAAAGTCCTAGTTTAGCATGTCGTCCAAAATCATGAAAAAAAACGTCATAGTATAACATGTCGTCCAAAATCATGAAAAAAAACGTCATAGTATAGCATGTCGTCCAAAATCATTAAAAAACGTCATAGTAAAACAAGTAGTCCGAAATCATGACAAAAAGTCATAGTATAGCATGTCGTCCAAAATCATTAAAAAAATGTCATAGTATAGCATGTCGTCCAAAATCATGAAAAAAAACGTCATACTATAGCATGTCGTCCGGAATCATTAAAAAACGTCATAGTAAAACAAGTAGTCCGAAATCATGACAAAAAGTCATAGTATAACATGTCGTCCGAAATCGTAAAAAAAAGTCATAGTATAGCATGTCGTCCAAAATCATTAAAAAAATGTCATAGTATAGCATGTAGTCCGAAATCGTAAAAAAAAGTCATAGTATAGCATATCGTCCAAAATCATTAAAAAAATGTCATAGTATAGCATGTCGTCCGAATTCGTAAAAAAATGTCATAATATAGCATGTCGTCCACAATCTTTAAAAAAATGTCATAGTATAGCATGTTGTCCAAAATCATTAAAAAAAATGTCATAGTATAGCATGTCGTCCGAATTCGTAAAAAAATGTCATAATATAGCATGTCGTCCAAAATCATTAAAAAAAATGTCATAGTATAGCATGTCGTCCGAAATCGTAAAAAAATGTCATAATATAGCATGTCGTCCAAAATCATTAAAAAAATGTCATAGTATAGCATGTCGTCCAAAATCATTAAAAAAAATGTCATAGTATAGCATGTCGTCCGAAATCGTAAAAAATGTCATAATATAGCATGTCGTCCAAAATCATTAAAAAAATGTCATAGTATAGCATGTCGTCTGAAATCATGAAAAAATGTCATAGTATAGCATGTCGTCCAAAATCATTAAAAAACGTCATAGTATAACAAGTAGTCCGAAATCATGACAACAAGTCATAGTATAGCATGTCGTCCAAAGTCATGAAAAAATGTCATAGGATAGCATGTCGTCCGGAATCGTAAAAAAAAGTCATAGTATAACATGTCGTCCGAAATCGTAAAAAAATGTCATAATATAGCATGTCGTCCAAAATCATGAAAAAAAGTCATAGTATAACAAGTAGTCCGAAATCATGACAACAAGTCATAGTATAACATGTCGTCCAAAATCATTAAAAAAATGTCATAGTATAGCATGTCGTCCAAAATCATTAAAAAAAAGTCATAGTATAGCATGTCGTCCAAAATCATGAAAAAAAACGTCATACTATAGCATGTCGTCCGGAATCATTAAAAAACGTCATAGTATAACAAGTAGTCCGAAATCATGACAACAAGTCATAGTATAACATGTCGTCCAAAATCATTAAAAAAATGTCATAGTATAGCATGTCGTCCAAAGTCATGAAAAAATGTCATAGGATAGCATGTCGTCCGGAATCGTAAAAAAAAAAGTCATAGTATAACATGTCGTCCGGAATCGTAAAAAAAAGTCATAGTATAACATGTCGTCCAAAATCATTAAAAAAAATGTCATAGTATAGCATGACGTCCAAAATCATTAAAAAAAAAGTCATAGTATAGCATGTCGTCCAAAGTCATGAAAAAATGTCATAGTATAGCATGTAGTCCGAAATTGTAAAAAAAGTCATAGTATAACATGTCGTCCAAAATCATTAAAAAAAATGTCATAGTATAGCATGTCGTCCGGAATCGTAAAAAAAAGTCATAGTATATAGCATGTCGTCCAAAATCATGGAAAAATGTCATAGTATAACATGTCGTCCAAAATCATGAAAAAAAACGTCATAGTATAGCATGTCGTCCAAAATCATTAAAAAACGTCATAGTAAAACAAGTAGTCCGAAATCATGACAAAAAGTCATAGTATAGCATGTCGTCCAAAATCATTAAAAAAATGTCATAGTATAGCATGTCGTCCAAAATCATGAAAAAAAACGTCATACTATAGCATGTCGTCCGGAATCATTAAAAAACGTCATAGTAAAACAAGTAGTCCGAAATCATGACAAAAAGTCATAGTATAACATGTCGTCCGAAATCGTAAAAAAAAGTCATAGTATAGCATGTCGTCCAAAATCATTAAAAAAATGTCATAGTATAGCATGTAGTCCGAAATCGTAAAAAAAAGTCATAGTATAGCATGTCGTCCAAAATCATTAAAAAAATGTCATAGTATAGCATGTAGTCCGAAATCGTAAAAAAAAGTCATAGTATAGCATGTCGTCCAAAATCATTAAAAAAATGTCATAGTATAGCATATCGTCCAAAATCATTAAAAAAATGTCATAGTATAACATGTAGTCCGAATTCGTAAAAAAATGTCATAATATAGCATGTCGTCCACAATCTTTAAAAAAATGTCATAGTATAGCATGTTGTCCAAAATCATTAAAAAAAATGTCATAGTATAGCATGTCGTCCGAATTCGTAAAAAAATGTCATAATATAGCATGTCGTCCAAAATCATTAAAAAAAATGTCATAGTATAGCATGTCGTCCGAAATCGTAAAAAAATGTCATAATATAGCATGTCGTCCAAAATCATTAAAAAAATGTCATAGTATAGCATGTCGTCCAAAATCATTAAAAAAAATGTCATAGTATAGCATGTCGTCCGAATTCGTAAAAAAATGTCATAATATAGCATGTCGTCCAAAATCATTAAAAAAATGTCATAGTATAGCATGTCGTCCGAAATCGTAAAAAATGTCATAATATAGCATGTCGTCCAAAATCATTAAAAAAATGTCATAGTATAGCATGTCGTCTGAAATCATGAAAAAATGTCATAGTATAGCATGTCGTCCAAAATCATTAAAAAACGTCATAGTATAACAAGTAGTCCGAAATCATGACAACAAGTCATAGTATAGCATGTCGTCCAAAGTCATGAAAAAATGTCATAGGATAGCATGTCGTCCGGAATCGTAAAAAAAAGTCATAGTATAACATGTCGTCCGAAATCGTAAAAAAATGTCATAATATAGCATGTCGTCCAAAATCATGAAAAAAAGTCATAGTATAACAAGTAGTCCGAAATCATGACAACAAGTCATAGTATAACATGTCGTCCAAAATCATTAAAAAAATGTCATAGTATAGCATGTCGTCCAAAATCATTAAAAAAAAGTCATAGTATAGCATGTCGTCCAAAATCATGAAAAAAAACGTCATACTATAGCATGTCGTCCGGAATCATTAAAAAACGTCATAGTATAACAAGTAGTCCGAAATCATGACAACAAGTCATAGTATAACATGTCGTCCAAAATCATTAAAAAAATGTCATAGTATAGCATGTCGTCCAAAGTCATGAAAAAATGTCATAGGATAGCATGTCGTCCGGAATCGTAAAAAAAAAAGTCATAGTATAACATGTCGTCCGGAATCGTAAAAAAAAGTCATAGTATAACATGTCGTCCAAAATCATTAAAAAAAATGTCATAGTATAGCATGACGTCCAAAATCATTAAAAAAAAAGTCATAGTATAGCATGTCGTCCAAAGTCATGAAAAAATGTCATAGTATAGCATGTAGTCCGAAATTGTAAAAAAAGTCATAGTATAACATGTCGTCCAAAATCATTAAAAAAAATGTCATAGTATAGCATGTCGTCCGGAATCGTAAAAAAAAGTCATAGTATATAGCATGTCGTCCAAAATCATGGAAAAATGTCATAGTATAACATGTCGTCCAAAATCATGAAAAAATGTCATAGTATAGCATGTAGTCCGAAATCGTAAAAAAAAGTCATAGTATAACATGCTGCCTGAAATCGTAAAAAAAAAAGTCAGTGTAGCATGTCTTCCAAAATCATGAAAAAACATATTTGTGTAGCATGTAGTAAAAAAAAAAAACATGTATAAATGTCGTGGTATAGCATGTAGTCCAAAATACTGAAAAAACATTGTATAACATGAAAATTCTTTATTGATAAACACAACAGTATAGTATGGCATGGAATTTTCACAACAGTAACACCATAGTATTGTCTGACATGTACATTTGTATTGAAAAACACCATAGCAAACAATTACATTATATATGTAATACATTACTGTGGTACAGCATGTCTTCCCAAATCATGAAAAAACATAGTATTGTATGGCATGAAAATTCTTTATTGAAAAACGTAACAGTAACACCATAGTATTGTGTGACATGTACATTTGTATTGAAAAACACCACAGTATACAATGACATTAAATATAAAAAACACAAGTATATAGTATGGCATGAAAAAATCCTCATAGTATAGCATGTCGTCCAAAACCATCAAAAAACATCATAGTATTGAATGACATGAAAGTTTTTTTATTGAAAAACATAACAGTATTGTATGGCATGGAAATTTCACAACAGTGACACCATAGTATTGTCTGACATGTACATTTGTATTGAAAAACACCATAGCAAACAATTACACTATATATGTAAAACACAATTATAGAGTATGGCATGAAAAAATGTCATAGTTTAGCATGTCGTCTGAAATCATGAAAAAATGTCATAGTATAGTCGTCGTCCTCCTCCGCTTATCCGGGTCCGGGTCGCGGGGGCAGCAGCCTCAGCAAAGAAGCCCAGACAGTCCTCTACACAGCCACTTCCGTCAGCTCTTCCGCGGGAACCCCGAGGCGTTCCCAGGCCAGCCGGGAGTCCAACCCTCACTGGGAACAGGTCCGCCTTATTGCCGGCCACGCGAACCAGACTCGTGCTCCTTCGGTACAGGGACTGGATGGCCCTTAGCAAGGGGCCACCAACCCCATACTTCCAGAACACCCCCCCACAGGATGCCCCTGGGGACACGGTCATAAGCCTTCTCTAAATCCACAAAACACATGTGGACCGGTTGGGCAAACTCCCATGCCCCCTCCAGCACCCTGGTGAGGGTAAAGAGCTGGTCCACGGCTCCGCGTCCGGGACGAAAACCACATTGCTCCTCCTCAATCCGAGGTTCAACTATCGACCGGACCCTCTTCTCCAGCACTCTGGAGTAGACCTTACCAGGTAGGCTGAGGAGTGTGATCCCCCTGTAGTTGGAACACACCCTCTGGTCCCCCTTCTTGAAAATGGGGACCACCACCCCGGTCTCCCACTCCAGAGGCACTTCCCCCGATGTCCACGCAATGTTGCAGAGGCGTGTCAACCAGGACAGCCCTACAACATCCAGAGCCTTGAGATATCCAGGACGAATCTCATCCACCCCCGGGGCTCCGCTGCCTCGGAGTTGTTTCACTACCTCGGCAACTTCTGCCCCAGAAATTGGACGACCCGCCCCCGATACCCCCGTCTCTGTTTCCTCACTGGAATACGTGCTGGTGGGATTGAGGAGCTCCTCAAAGTATTCCTTCCACCGCCCGACAATGTCCTCAGTTGACGTCAGCAGCTCCCCGCCCCCCACTGTAAACTGTGTGAGCTAGTTGCCGCCTTCCCCCCCTGAGGCGCCGGACGGTTTGCCAGAACCTTTTTGGAGCAGATTGATAGTCTTCCTCCATGGCCTCCCCGAACTCCTCCCACGCCCGAGTTTTTGTCTCTGCGACTGCCGCCGCTGCACTCCGCTTGGCCCGCCGGTACCTGCCAGCTGCTTCCGGAGACCCACAGGCCAACCATGCCCTGTAGGCTTCCTTCTTCAGCTTGACGGCTCCCCCCACCTCTGGTGTCCACCAGCAGGTTCGGGGATTACCGCCACGACTGGCACCAGCAGCCTTGGGGCCACAGCTTGCAGCCGCCGCCACCTCGACAATGGCAGAGCGGAACAAGGCCCATTCAGACTCAATGTCCCCCTCTGCCCTCGGGACGCGGTTGAAGCTCTCCCGGAGGTGGGAATTGAAGATCATCTGGACAGGTTCTTCCGGCAGGCGTTCCCAGCAGACCCTCACTGTTCGTTTGGGCCTGCCAGGTCTGCGCGGCGTCTTCCCCCACCATCTGATCCAACTCACCACCAGGTGGTGATCAGTTGACAGCTCTGCTCCTCTCTTCACCCGAGTGTCCAGAACACATGGTTGCAGGTCAAATGATACGACTACAAAGTCAATCATTGACCTGCGACCTAGGCTGTCCTGGTGCCACGTGCACCGATGGACATCCTTATGTTTGAACATGGTGTTAGTTATGGCCAAACTGCGACCCGCACAGAAGTCCAATAACTGAACACCGCTCGGGTTCAGATCGGGCAGGCCGTTCCTCCCAATCACACCCCTCCAGGTCCCGCTGTCATTGCCCACGTGAGCGTTGAAGTCCCCAAGCAGAACAGTGGAGTCTGTCCAGCACCCGTCTGTCCAGCACCCGTCCCAGGGACTCCAAAAGGGCGGGTACTCTGAGCTGTTGTTTGGCGCATAAGCGCAGACAACAGTCAGGACCCGTTCCCCAACCCAAAGGCGCAGGGAAGCAACCCTTTTGTCTACCGGGGCAAACCAACGTACAGGCAGAGAGTCTGGGGGCTATCAGAAAGCCCACCCCGGCCCTCCGCCTCTCACCCGGAGCAACTCCAGCGAAGGAGAAGGTCCACCCCCTCTCAAGGACTTGGGTGCCAGAGTCATAGTATAGTATGTCGTCCAAAATCATGAAAAACAGTCATAGTATATATGTCGACCAAAATTATGAAAAAACATCATAGTATAGCATGTCGTCCAAAATCATGAAAAAACATCATAGTATATATGTCGTCCAAAATCATGAAAAAATGTCATAGTATAGCATGTCGTCCAAAATCAAGAAAAAAAGTCATAGTATAGCATGTCGTCCAAAATCATGAAAAAAATGTCATAGTATAGTATGTCGTCCAAAATCAAGAAAAAAAGTCATAGTATAGCATGTCGTCCAAAATCAAGAAAAAAAGTCATAGTATAGTATGTCGTCCAAAATCATGAAAAAAAGTCGATCGTGGATCGTGTGTGTGCGCGTGTGCTGTTTTTAGACCCTCTGCACTCAGCTCTTATTGGCCAGCTGAGTTTGAAATTATTGGTGGAACTACCCATGTGCTTTGCTGAAAATCAGAAGATGATTTGTTAAATGCTAACTTAAGCCAAGTTGTTGCCACAAAAAAACAATAGAAATGTCTGTCAAGCCGGAAATCGGGCACCACGCAGGAGCTCTTGAAGCCCTGAGTATAGTATAACATGAATAAAACCTATTATATCATGTCTTCCAAAATCAAGAAAAAACACCATAGAACAGCCTGACAAGAAAGAATTGTGAAAAAACATAGCATTGTATGACATGACTTTTTTTTATTGACAAACACCATAGTATACAATGACAATAAAATATAAAACAACTATATAGTATAGAATGGAAAAAAGTCAGTTTAGCAAGCTGTATGAAATCGAACGTATGTTCTTAATGTTAAGAAATTCCCTCAAGGTGTTCTGGAGATATTTCCTTTCCACACCACATCACCTGACTTCCTGGTACAAACTGGAGCGTCTTTCTTTTTTTTCCCCTGTAAATTTAAAAGTTTTATCTCAGAACTTAAGTCTGTCTCTTGGCTTATTACCCAGCTCTGTGTGTATTCTATATTTCAAACCTACAATGAGCCCTGTGCACCTTCATGGTAACTGAGTGACAGAAATGGAACGTAACTGTTTTTCTTTCACCTCTCCCCCCTCTCTCTGCCACAGCTCCTCACAAACGCCTGACCACTTCAGACTTGGATGACTCCCCAGTCAACGGGGCCAAACCCCTCACAGATTAGCTCAACCTCAAGTGACCCTTTATCTGTATCTGCCCAAACCCAAACACACGGTGCTTCCAGCTGATTCTACCTGCCTGCTGCTCATCCAGAACAAAGAAACAACCTGAGTGCACAGGGAGGCCCTGCTCTCAACACTAATCCTCCTCCACTACCTCAACCAGGCAATCACTGGAGGTGCTCAGGAGCAGAGGGGTGAGACTGTGACACTCACAGCAAACTTTGGAGGAGATTTAAGTTTGGACACTGTAGCAGAGGACGCACTGTAAAGTGTTTAAATGCTATTTATAACTTCAAATGAATGTATTTAACAATTTGTAAACCAAAAGTTTTACTGTTACATTTCATGCCATCGTACCAACACTTTAACTATTGTTTACGTCATGATCAATCTGTACTCATTATCATGCCAATGTGTCTGTGCTCAGATGAGTTGGTGTAACTCCCCAAACTAAACACTGGTGCCTTTTGAACAATGTGTAATTTTGTTTTTCTACGAACATACTGTTTTCATCATGAAAATGTGACATCTGTATTTCTTAATGACTTTATATTTTTTGTTTTTAATGCAGTATATATTTGAAAGCACAAATAGATGTCTATTTTTTATGAAATGTGAAGGAAGTATATGCACTATGAATAAATCCCCATACAGCCAAATGTCTGGTGTCATAAGCACACTTGATGTCCGCCTCATTTCAGACTCAAGTGTTTGCTTTGCAGCAGCTCAGAGATTCCAGATACTCCCACCGGTCTATCTTTTATGCTTTATGCTAAAACCCTTCATTGGAGAGAACAACCTACAGCCACGAGACAGAAAAGTCTTCTTTTAATTTACTGCTCAGCCTCAAAGACGTAAACACACTACCTGCCGTGTAAACATTTCTCACAGTTGTACATAATCTTGTTGGAGCCGCATGTTTCTAAACTGTGCACAGTATAAATCTGACGGTATGGAGCCCCAACACTGACTAAATGTACTGAGAGGATTTCAGTCAAAAGTATAACTGAATGTATCACATTATATTCAGTTCAGTTATTAAAATGGAGTAGTTTATACTTTTCCTTTGAAGGGACAGTTCACCCCAAGTAGACCACTAGAGATGTCTGCCTTCTCTCCAATATTATAAACTAGATGGTTCTCAGCTTTTAGTGTTTGAAACACCAAATAAAGTACATTTGAAAAACACAACAGCAATATCTCCCTCCAGAAATAATGACCTGGTTACTGAAGATAATCCACAGACCACAGAACTTCCTAGAAATCTTTTAATTTGAACCCAAACCATCATTTTTTCCTAAAATGTCAGGGCTATCTGGCCTAAAAGATGGCTTAACAACAACACTGTTTAACATAAGATTTCAAATTCAGCTCAGTAACTGTCAAGGTTCATGGACACAACACTTGTTTTGCTAGCACGTCCACTTATTTACTGTCGATCTGATGTTTCCTGCCATCACCTGCACCAACTTATAAAGACTGACAGTGCTGTGCACAGGGCCGGTGCTTGGTTGCTTATTTTCGTTTAGTTTTCTGGAACTGGTAAAAGCGGGAAATCAAATTACAAGTTGTGGAGACATTAAGCCTGTTGATAGCCTGACATTAACTTTTTACTTCTTTACTTAAAGTCATTAAAGTGAAGATGTGAAGATTATATAGCAAAACAACATGTGTAAGTGTCATACATGTCTGTTTGTCACAGAGCTTATTTTCAGGAATAATCTGAAAAAAATCCTGTTTGCTTTTTGTCAAAGGAACCAGAGTGATGTTAATTTCAGAGTTGGCCAATAAAATAAACCTCGTCCCCGCAGCACTCATTGTGTACATTGTGACAATGTAATGGTCGATTACTCTCCAACAAAGTAAAATTAATTTCATAGTACTTTTAAAAATGAAACAGACATACAAGTATGAATTTATGAAGCTAAACTTCCCAAAGAAAAAATTATTCAAGCACCTTTACTAAATCCAAGCTTGTGGGGTTTCTGGAGCTTTGCGTGAGCCAGTTGTACAACACAAATCCTTTAAAAGCTCCTGCAGGTGTCTTTTGTACAGCAGCCTGTAATATTCAAAGAGAAGAAAAAAATTAATTGACAGCTAAGTAGTCTCTCTCCTTAATAAAAACCAAAGCTTATGTGAGTTTTGGCATTAATGTACCGTCTCATCCTCTGAAGGAACACCGCTGGTATCTCTTCAACATCAGTTTCACACAGAAAAAACTCTTGTTTTCAGAGGAGGCAAAGTTTTTGTTCGACTTATTAACAAAGGCAAAAATAAGTGTTCCACATAGTCCGAGCGATTACAGGTCCAGACCGACAAAATGCGTCTGTGTTTTATGAAGCAGCATCCAGGGGAAAGCAAAGCTCAACCAAGCTTAGAGCAAAAATGAGCTGCGAGGCCGTGCTAAGCCTTCGCTCAATCCGTTTCCCCTTTTAAGTTCTGAGTACATTTGCAAAGCCGAGGTCCAGAGAAAATATTGAACAATTCTCAGAGCACACATTCCAGCACAGACTGACTGCACTTGTTTAGTGACTCCTTAAACATGCTGTAGATTTTACATTTATCTCTTGACTTGTGCTAGCTGCGTCTATCAGGGCTTTAGCACTTAACACAGTCGGCTGGTGAGTCCACAGAGTCTTACAGACACCTGGAGACTATGAAGCTGAAGATATAGGATTGTTTTTGCTTTGTTGAGCAGTGAGTTTTAGAAATAATATTCATTCTCCCATAAGGGCGCAGACTTGTGCTCCAACTTAAATTTGAAGATAATGAGCAATCTCTGAGTTCTGCTTTTTCGCCCCCTCATTCATCATAGTATTGATATCTTCACATTTGTCCAAATAAATCAAATTTGGCAAGTTCAGTCACACTCTCAGACAACCCCAGCTCCCTGATATGCTTCTTTATACTGTAACTCCGTCCCCAGGAAAGTGTCTGCTTATCTAAGCTATATTAGGTTGCAAAACACATGCAAACTCATAGATCAGTCCTGCTGCTCCCAGCAGACTAGTTTCTCCATTTACATTCTGCCCCATCATTAGTCCAGCTTTACTCCACTTTGTCAGGTTGAGAGATGGTAATGAATAAATTCAGAGCTTCCCACTGGTTGGTGTTTATTTGTGTTTTCCCACAGAGGAGAAAAAATAAAAAGTTTGTAATCTGCATTTGCACATGCATGAGAACCGTAACACACATCTGTCGGAGCTTGTCAGAATAAATCGCAGTATGACAGTCAAAATTATTTAAAATGTGCCAAAAGTATTCAGATCTATTCACAAGGACTCACAGAAGGCCTCTTTCCCTGTCTGCATGAATGCAGAGAGACTGAGAAATCAGGTCATTAGCAGGGTGATGCATGTTCAAAGCTGACAATCAACACACACAAAAAACAAAAACACAGTCATACACACCAACATTCCTTCTCAGCCCTCGACTACATGTACAGTCACACAGCTGTGTGTGTGAGGCAGCTACAGGACACTGGAGATTTTGCCTACCTTGTGCTTAGCTGTGCCCTTGGTGTCTCTCAGCTCAACTTTCCACCTTTGCCCCGCTGCTGTTCCTCACGTGTGTCGCATCAGCGGCTCATTACGAGTCAGATGACTCCAACGTGATGACATCTGACCCTCCAATCTGTTCCTGCACATACAGTAACACACCAAACATTAAGACCTGACACGTCACAGTATGCAGATACAAAGAAAATCTCTCACTTCCTTACAAACACATGCTTTCAGTGTATTTAGTCATATGTACAGTTTTAGTTGTTCAGTGTGTCCATGCTATCATACATGTACTGCAGGAAGGAGTCCTAAAACTGGAAACCGAGCTGACATTTTTGCAAGGGGTGGGAATCACCAGAGATACGATGGTATCACGATACATAATTCACGATACAATATTATTGAAATGCGATGTGCTGAGTATTGTGATGACATATATTGTAATACAATGCTATTTAATACAAAATTACTGCAAATTTTGTCCCTGAAGGAAATCTTTGTCCACATCTGTTTTCTCTTCAGTCTGTTTATCTAATGTCAGTCATTTTAAATGCAGCAAAATGTCTCTAGAGGACTGAAAATGCAACTGATTTTATTATTCAAGTATTTGCGGAGCACAGAGAAGCAGTCAGAGCTACAGGCTACAGTGAGGCTAAAAACAGAGTTCAAATGACGTTTTTCGAGACAACTTTTTGTGTCAGGTTTCAGGACACTTGGATCACTACAGATGAGCATGTTGGAGATATTTTGTGGTTTCAATTTTGTGTTTTTGGACGTTAGTCTGGGGTTTTTGGTTAGATGACTGAAATAAAGTCTGTGGACAACACAAGCTGTAAGGTGTGTTAACGCAAAGCCAAATTTACATGCAAACGTTTGCATACAGCATCAATGCAAACACACCAAGACTTCCCCACGACACTGTATTACGAAAGCCTCAAGCCTTGAGAAAGGCCTGAGATTCTCGTGACATCACCTAGAGTCAGAAATGGAGGACAAACCTATTGTCACCATCTGTGGGCACTCGTCAGCACTGTAAAGAGTAATTAAGAGTTAATTAAAAGTAATTTAAGTTTTATTGTTAAAGGTAAAAACAGAAAGAGTGAAGCACTGAGCAGTAAAATGCTGCTGTGGATAATGTGAAAAATAATCACGAGTGTTACCGTCTTGGTTCGGCTGCTTCAGAGCGTTTTGCTAAGAGGTAACTCAACAAAACATCTTGTGCTTTTATCTCAGCTGGTGGTTTTACTTTACAACAAACCAGGTGGGCGCTCTTGTACGAAATGTCACCTGCCATGCTCTTGATTCCATGATGCCAGCATGCTGTCTATAATCACAAACTAGGGCAGCATGATGCGGCCATTGGTAAGTTCTGTGCAAAAATACAAAGGCGGCATGAAGAAGAGACTTCGTAGTGACCCTATGGCGCAATCTCTGTGTAAAAAGGGCTTATAACTTTTTTTTAAATCTTTTTCTTTTTACTCTTTTATTATATTTTATTGCTCTGTTTAACACTTTGAACTTCCCTTGTGTATAAAATGTGCTATTCAAATACAGCTGCCATGTGTTCTGTGTGTGTAAAAAAAGCACTAACAAGGGGCTTGTCAGGGACATTGAACATCACCATGCCAAACACGAAATCTTAGCAGTAACACTGAACTGATGCGATTGTGGTGTATTTCGCTGACAGCTTAATGTTAGGTTTTCACTTCTGGCGACTGCATTTACGCTTCAAAATCAAATAAGTGGTCTTAATTACTGAAGACTATCTTGCTGAACAAAATGTGTAAGTATCATAAATGTTTGTTTGCCACAAAGCTTATTTTCTGCAATAATCCAAAGTCCACAGAGAAAATCCCGTTTGCTTTCTGTTGAGATAACCCATGTGATGTCAACTTCTGGGTGGCCTGCAATAACCGTCATTTCTGTACCGCTCTATACGACGGAAGTTACTTAATTTAAATTAGGATGGGATAGAGTTGCTTAGTTGTCAGAGAGAACTGTTATCACATGGCACATGGTCGTACACAAGGACAGACTGTAAATATTGTCACTGTTCAAGGATGATCTCCACCAAGGATGATCTCCTTGGTGGAGATCATCCTTGGTGGTAAGGGTGGGAATCTCTAAGCACCTCATGATTCGATTCAGTTCAGATTCCGAGGGCAACGATTTCGATTATAAAACGATTCTCAATTCTAAAACGAGCCAATAAGAAAATTTACTCTAGATACTGAAAAACATTATTGTAATAAAACTGGGAATACATATCCAGTGCATACAAACTGTAAAGCTATTACTTACTGTGGTTGAGATGACTACACTCCACCAGTCTCCTCCGGTCCATCCTCCTCATCCACAAATCTCAACGGGACTCTCCTGTCCCTCATCGACCTCCTCGACATTTCTCCTCCAGTATTTACAAAACTATAGCTGAGATATCTATCTATGAACTATAAAAACACGAACTATTGCAAAAAAGACAAACGATGGCAAAACTACAAACTATGGTAAAAACACGTCAAAAAACACGACATAAAAAAACTCAAAATCTCTCAAAAAACAACAAATACTATTATTTACAACACTAAATATTATTTACAAAGAAAACGCCACCAAAACTCCACTAAAACTCACCAAAACTCTGCTAAAACACCACTAAATCACTCCAACTGGCACTCTCCTCATCAGCTGTCACTCTCCTCCTGGTGTGCTGACTGCCCTCCCCTCCTCCAGAGGTAATGACATCACTACCGTAATGTGTATCACTGGAAAGCTCCTCAGCTTTCAGAATGCGTTGGAATTATATCGATAGCGTGAATGGTTGAGGAGTTACGGTACTTTGAAAAATAAATATAAAAATAACATTAAAATCGATTGATTTTTCCGCATTGATGCTCGCATTGTTCAAGACAAAATCTCGATGCATCTAAAAATTGATGTATCGATGCACCTACTTGGTGGTGGTGTTGAATGTGTGCGACCTCTTTGATCTTTCACCAGCGAAGAAGTGACTCCTAGTCCATGACTTTGACTCATTTCTAGTTGACGCTGTCACCATCCCTGTGACAACTGAGCAACTCCATCCAGTGGGAAAGATTTTGGACACACCAAAGAAAAGGATCCAGTGTTGGGATTTTTTTTTGTCAATCTAGGACATTGTTTCTGAGAATACACACGGCTGCTGAATTTCTTATTAAATGTAGCTTTTCAATGCTGCCGGCACCATAAAAATAAAAATCCACTTTCCCCCATTGAATTGTGGTTGCAGGGGAAATAAGCAACACTCAGTGAAGGCCTAGAGGTGTACAGCGCCTACTCCAGTGTCATAGCTTATTGTTGCTTCCATGGGTCAGATTCAACATTAATAAGAATAATTTAACTCTAGATTTTTTTTTTTAATCCACCTAGGCTGGGAGTTGAGATTATTCTTAAGTCAACACATCTCAAATTCACACAACATACACATCCAAATATAGAAACCCTTCTTCTCATATACTGCGATTCCTAAAGTTAAGGCTCATTTAATATTACTTCACTAAAACGTCCATTAGTAAACACAGCAACCCCTTAGCGTTGCTTGTGCCTCTCACAGCCAATCAAACAGCGATGGGGTGTTTGCCACCGCTGCTTACTGCTGTTATAGTGCTGGCGTAAGCCTCTGCAGCAGCCACCGAGGCTGATTCCCATTAGAACAAACCTATTTGGCTTGCATTACAAACCCATTCAATCAGGCAGCCATGCTCTGCTTTTTCGTTTAAGCCCGGAGGCTGAGAGTGTATCCAGCCGCTGTCGTTCAATAAGTGAATGGGTTATTGCAGCTGAGTCTCCGTATCAACCTCATTTTCTCCCAGGCTTAGAGGAGAAAAAATACATGTTTTTTTGTGCAATTGTTGTGCAACAATTTGTATTTATAACCCATTTTGAATTAAGATGAAGTGCTGTTCACTGTGTTTGCTCATGGAATATGCAGCAGTCACGGGTGAGTGGGGCGATTTCCATGTTTGATGGCGGACAGGTGTGGAGGACCAGTCACTCAGCCTGCCAATCGTGTTGCCAGAATGACCTCTCCTGGCACTGCGAGTGGGAGGCTCATCACGTCCTTTATGCCACGCTTGAGTGTCATCACTTGTGAGGACCTGTGCTAAATCGCATGAAGCAGCCCTGCATGGCCTCGCAGCAAACAGCCGGTGACTGTTACGACCCAGTTGTGAATTGACTTGAGTGACGTGACTGTAATAGTCATAGACTCAGTGTCATTAGTTTATTACTTATCGCTCACTGCATCACATGAATATGTGATTAGCCTGCATCAGGGCTCTGACTCTCAGGGCCCCAGGCAGAGTCTGGTCTAAATTTGTTTTTGTAATCCTCCTGTGTACATTTCTAATCAGCTTATTATACTTTTACCTCAGACTGCACTGACTCTGAAACAGGTCTGGATGAAAGCTGCAGAAAGCTGAAATGAAACTGCTTCTCTCTGCAGCTGCAGTGATATCAGTGACCAACTGGAACAGGCACGAATAAAACTTGGAAAGCTTCGACAGATTTGAACAGCTGTGGGAAAATTATGGTGAAAACTGGTGGGCTTTTTTGAACAGTGTAACATCATTATGGATGAAATGCCAAATTTCAATCGATTCATTTATATTTCATTTTAAGTTGTAAGCTTGTCAGTCAGTCGTCAGACATGAATGTTTATATTAAATAATGGTGATATGGGACGGAGGGAGTATGAAAGAGGGCACTGGGGATGCACAATAATATCAACACTTCATCTGTACCAGCGGATATTGGCTTTAAAACAAACTATCAGAGTCGGCCAACATGCTTTTTCTTATTTAGCACAGTGAATTAATGTTACATACATTTAACCGCATAGTATATTTCATGTCTCCATCAGCTGGTGGGCCGTCACGATAAGAGTATGCACGCAGAATATGATGGTAGCTCCACTACAGAAGAGACTTGATGATCACTAAAATTAGGTGGGAAAAGGTTGCACCACACAAACTAGTTCTCATGTAGACGGTAGTTTTTTAGCTGCTGGGGAACTGTTGAGTAGCTGACTGAGTTGTGTGACTGGCACGCTAACATTGCTGGTAGCATGATCGCTTGACACAGTTGCTATGCAGATTTTTTACATCACATTTCATAGCATACAGCATACTACCCTGATTTAAAAAAAAAAGATGGGATGCTGTGTATAACATTAAAAAAAAGAATGCAATAATTTGCAAATCCTTTTTGACCTCTATTCAAGTGAAAACAGTAGAAAGAAATTACCCGACTGGACTGACACAAAGTGGAAAAATGTCCTGTGGTCTGACGAGTCCACATCTCAAATTGTGTATAGAAATCATGGACATTGTGTCCTTCAGGCTGAAGAGGGACTAGACTAGACTAGTACAAATCTTCAGTGTCCAACTGGGTGGAAGTTTGTCTCCAGCCCACCAGACACAAGAGACAACATAATAAAAAAGTAGATGAGCAGTAAACATATAAACAACATATAAACAAGGCCATTAGAAACACATAACACATGAAATCAGTTCTTATCATCGTCTGTCTGAGTTAAAACTCATCAGTCACTTTGCTGAGTCAATACTATCAATGGCACTTGGGATGAAGAACTTCTTGAATACATTACTAGTTGCCAGAGGGACTCTATAGCGCCTCCTGGAGCTCAAGAGCTCAAACTGGCTGAAGAGAGGATTGGAGCAATCTGCCAAGATTCTCCTCACTTTCTTCCTTGCCCTCTCTGTAAAGACTTGGGTCGAGGGCTTTCATGGCTTGCAAACTATTTTACCTGCCATTGTCAAAATCCTACAAAGGACCATTCACATTGTTACCAGCACAAAGGTTAAAGCCAGCATCTGTGATGGTATAGAGGAGTGTTAGTGCCCATGGCATCATGGGTAACTTCACATCTGTTAAAGCACCATGAATGCTGAAAGGTACAGGTTTTGGAGCAACATATGCTGCCATCCAGACGACGTCTTTAATGAATGTCCCTGCTTATTCCAGCGAGACAATGAGACACATTCTGCACGTTACAATAACATGGCTTCATAGTCAGAGTGACTGACCTTCCTGAAGTCCACACATCTCCAACACTATGAAGCACAAAACACAACAACGGAGACCTCGGACTGTTGAGCAACGGAAGTTGTATATCAAGCAAGAACTGTAAGGAATTTAACTTTTAAAGCTTCAGCAATTAGTGTCTTCAGCTCTCAAATGCTTACGGAGTGTTTCTAAAAGAAAACGTTATGTCACACAGTGGTAAACATGCTCCTGTCCCAACTTTTTAGGAACGTTTTCCAGACATCCATGCCAATAACGCTATACATTTCCAAATAAGATGAGCTAGGTTACCATAATTGTGTATCTCCTATTCATTCTAAACTGAATAATGCTAACTCTGAAATGCACATATTTCTCTATGAAGGCATTTATGAATGCAACTAAGTTAATACCTATATGTCCAAAGAAATGCCAGTGAAGTTTAGTTTATGTTTTGCTTCGTATAACTGTCAGTTTTGGAAATAATGCTACAACTCATGATGCTGCAGTGACTTTCTGTTTACATAACTGACTGTTTGTAATCCAGATGTTAGCCACTGATTCACATTTTATTACAAGTTTATTGAAGTTTAGTGGTTCAACACAGTGTCGTAAATCACTAGTTTGCAAGCAGCCTTAATCACAAACTTATTAGCTGAAGCAATTTAATCCCGGTGTTGTGTATTTCTGTACGCCGAATACAAATCCTGTTACACCTGCCAGGACGAAGCTAAGAGCCACCCAAACAAACCAGGTGGATGTTTTAAAAGTTTTATGTAAAACTGCAACTCAATTAAAAACAGATTGTTATTTGCTACGTGTGGCTGGCTACAGGCAAAAGGCCTCATGAGGAATTCAGTATTGAATTTGCAGTGTATTATCAGGAGGAGGGTCACCTTTACCAGCAGCACTGATCTTCTGCAGCAGTTTTTTTTTAAAAAAAGAGCCCAAATAAGTTGTTGACAATCTTGATAAAAATGTCCCACTTATCGCTGGAATTTTCTGTTTTTGATCTTTATCACTTAATGTATCCCAAACCACCTCAAACTCCAGGTTGAGTTCATTATGAATTCAAACGCATCTGAGCAGCATAAAGAACCCCAGTCAGACAGCCTCAACAATTATCTGCCACCATCACTTATGATCAGATCATATTTTACAGCTGGTTTTGCCGCAGTCACCTTCACAGCAGCTGAAACGGTTTGAAGTTCACTTGCCTTTTTTTTTCTGCTTCCCAGATCCCATCCTGCCTCACGTTCCATCTGGTCTGAACAGGCAGGGTTGGGGCCGGCCTGTGGGCTGTGCAGGGGCCCCAGGGAGCGGAGCTGCAGCTGAGATACTCATTGCTTCGTTGGGATTCTCACTGGATCCAATCACACTGTCAAGCTTGGATAGGAGGCTCGTCTCCCTAGGTAGTGAATACAGCACACACACTCACTCAGTTTTGAACATCACTCACTGACACATAGAGATGGAGACGGAGACATACAGTATAAATGTGCACCCACGTACTCATGCACCCCTCACCGGCATCATGCGCGCTCTGTCTCGATCCGCACAAGCCTGTTGATGCTCTTGACTGCAGAGCAACAGTAAAGCAGTGTTTTGGTGTGCAGCTCAGGCTCTCTGCTCTCATTCACTCCTGTATTTCGCAACCCAGTCTCATCTGGGGAAACTAACCTCCTTGAATTTTACAAATTTTGTTCCACTTCAGTGATAATCCATTCAAAGTTATGGTAATATTACTCTAATGTCAGTACAATTAGCAACTTGTACATGCACTTCGCCAAATTGCTCAAAATTACAGTGCAACTTGATGTTTGTGGAGGTTTTGTACAAGAAGAAGACTTTTACCATATGCACTGACATGCATTATGTATGCATGGCAACAAACACTCTCATATCTACCGATCCTGAGCTGCCAGACCTGGTCCCTAGATGGCACTGTGTCCACTAGGCGAGAAAACAGCCCTGCTGTTTATCATGCAGCTGTGACAGCCTGTAAAAGCTTTTGTCAGTGGAACTGAAGATTTAGAGCCCAGATTAGCGCATTCATATCTTGGCAGTTAATTAGGGCTGAGGAGCTAACTGAAAGCTTTGGCTGCTGAGTGATGGAGCGGAAGAATAAGAGGAGGTGTGCTCCCAACAGGCTGACACAAAAGTGAATTAAGTGCACATATATACACCTGACTATTCTGCTAATGTATCACTGTGTGCACCCACTGTGACATATGAATATAAATGCTTAACCCACACATGTGCAACCATTTCTTTCTGTGCGTGTATGAACTCTGATGTGGCTTGAGCATGCCCAATGCGTACACACGTAGGCACACAGACAAAGAGACACACACATGCCTCTATTCGAGGTTTACACATGTGTGTATGTGTGTGCCCTTCATAATACTGGAGTTAAGGTCAGCGGGCTCATATTTTACCTGTCAGGAATGATCACCATCACCTTCACAGCTGCTTTGTTTCGGTCCGTGGAGGATACAGCATCTCTCCTGAATCTTTACTGGGACAAAAAAATAAAAAAGCTGCATGTCTACAATCTATACAAGGGGAGCCATAAAACGCTACAGCTGCAGACATTCCCAGTGCTCAAGGTGTTTTACAGCATCCTGCCTCTGTGTAGGAAGCAACAAAAACAGATTTCATCCGTAATCACTGACAGGGCTGATGCATCGCTCTTATAAAGCCGCTGTTTATTTGAAAGGAAAAACATGCCATAAAGCATTTAAGTGGAATTAACCAGTTCATTAGTTGAAGTAAAATTTCATGACAGGTCAACTGTCATCCTTTAAATGCATGAAGGGAGAGCCGAGCTGCTCCCCCGTTGCCGTTTCAGAGAGCCTATACAGGGCGAAGGCAGTGCTAATGCAGTCAAACACACACACAGAAATCCATTTGGAAAAGCCATTAGCAAATGTAAATTGTTTTTCTGTCAATTAAGATATGAATTATCCAGCCGACATCAGTGGGATTGATGTAATCTACTTCTACTAATTTGACTAAAAGGAAAAGTAGTTGCTACACATAAAATCAAATCAATAAACTTTGTCAGCCAACAACTGTGTAAGCAAATGGGTTGTGAATATCAAATGGATACGTTTCCTCTGCTGGCACCCTGCTGGTGTAAATCTGAAAGTGACTAATGGTTGTGAAAACAGCAATACCTCACTGTTTCACGGTTTGTGCCAGCAGGCTTTATAGGAGCTAAATGTAGACTCCTCTTTTTCAGCATTAACACAGTGCTTATTTGGGGACTTGAAATCATTATAACTATAATATTAATTGTTTATTTGGGGAAAAATTAAGCTTGACTATAATGCTTTTTATGCATTACTGTTTCTTTCGGTGGTGATTAATGCTGCAATTACCTTCCCTGGTGCTTGTTTTTGTTTCTGTTCTCTTGATGTTATTGTCGTGTTAAGTGCCTCATGGAATTTGCCTTTTATTTTAATCTCTGCCCTCTGCACAGTGGAAAAGGGCGTTTACATATTCAGGATGTCACCAACAGTATTTTCATGTTCAGAAAAAAACATGCAATAGATTCTCAGCCACATTTCTGGATTTTGAGATTTTTGGTTGTTGGCTGAAGCTTCCTCTCTGTGCGTACATTCATATTCTCAAGGACTAATTTACAAAAGACCAGATGAATACTGAGTGATTTCGAAGGGGGCAGTGAGCACAGGGAGACGTTAACGGCTTCACAATCTTTACAATTCTAAAGAAATCTAAATTAAAGTATTTGGCATCAGTATTCTGCCCTGCAACGTCCAAACACCGTCAATGCACACTGATCACAACTCAGTCAAAACCTGAATCTCACTCTTTGGCATCTGTTTTTGTCACTACTATGTTAAATTACTGAGCCACAGAAATGAAGACCTTTTTTGAAAACAGCTCACGAAAGCCGGAAGAGCAACCAAACAGAGCTGAGCACCAAACCAAACAGCAGCGGGAGTTATCTGTGGCGGAAGCGCGACAAGCTACGCAGCTCAAGTACAAGCTAGCTAGCGAGGCAACGGCTAACTAGCTAAAGCTATCTTTACTGATCTGCCCCTCGCTGTTATCTGAAAATAAAACATATCTGTGTTATATAGACCAACTTACACCTTAGTAAACACTTATTCCACATATTATATGAGGCTGTAACCCAACGATGCAGGAAGAAAACAGCTACATAAACTCCTGCTAGCTTAAAAGCAACTAACGTTAGCAAAGCAAATCTCGCTGCCGCCATTTTGTGACCGCAGCGGAATTCATGCGATTTCGTGTTATTAATCTACCAATATGTGTTAATGTTACACAGACTACACTCAAAACAGTAACAATCGATTAAAGAGATAATTTAAGGGCTCTGTCTTGCCTACCTCGTTTGTTCCGCGGACTTCCGGGTAATATGTCTCGCAGGTGTTTGGGTGTTTCCGCTCACGGTGTCGTCTAGTCCCGCCCTACTGTGCTGTGATTGGCTGGTGCTGCTGTGCTGTGATTGGCTAGGACTCGTCACGTGGATGCATTGAGGCGGATGTTTACTTGAAGGAAACTGAGCCCAGTTATTTATTCTAACAACAAGGAGGCCGAAAATTTCTTTTACTTTGCAGCTACAATGTTGAGAAAAACAAAAACAAATGTTCCTTTCCTGGTCTTTCATTTATAAACATAATCTCCCCCTCACAGATATTATATCTGGAACAACAGAGACATATCGCACAAACACAGATCATTATTCTTGGAAAACTGGCTGACTCATGGAATCCATGATGATTTATATTGTACTGCAAATCCCTCTATGAACTCTTAATCTGCAGATGAACTCTTTAACTGTGATGAAATGTACAAATTGATCAGACCCTGAAAAAAATAATGTGGTTTACTCTCAAATGAAGGCCAAATATTTTTGTTTTGTGTTATTTATGTTGTACTATTTATAATTTGTGTCTTCATTTATTCATTAATTAGTTCATTTTCTGTAACCGTTTATCCTGTTAGGGGTCACAGGGGGCTGGAGCCTGTCCCAGCTGACACTGGGTGAGAGGCAGGGTTCACCCTGGACAGGTCACCAGACTATCACAGGGCTGACACATAGAGACAGACAACCATTCACACTCACATTCACACCTACGGACAATTTAGAGTCACCTGTTAACCTGCATGTTTTTGGACTGTGGGAGGAAGCTGGAGCACCTGGAGGAAACCCACGCTGACACAAGGATTCGAACCAGTAACCCTCTTGCTGTGAGGCCGCCCAGCTTTATTTATTTCCTGTTGAATATTCTATTTTTTTCCTTTATTTATTTTGGCTGATGATTTTTTTTCTTTCTTCTTCTACACAGTTTCAAGCTCATGTACTCTGATATTGTTCTAAAGTTTTCTTTAAAAAAATAGGCAATCCTATTTCAATGTGGAATTTTATTCCCCATCACATCGTCTGTCGTTTTGGTGGCTTGAGTTTTATCTGAAGCTGTGACTATGATGTCGAGAGATAACAAATTATCTGTATTCTATGAGCAGGTTCGTCTGGCTTATCTTTGGTTCATAAACACAACTTTTCACCACTCTGGTGTCTCATATGGAGTGATAGAGACATTTTGTTTCAGAATAAATCACCTTTCATTGAGAGTTGGATTCAGATTCTGCTGGTGAGTCAGTTACTATACGGGGAGGGGCTTTTGTTCACGTACAGCAGGGGTGAAAGGGGCCCAGATTAGCAAATGTGAAAATACCTGGGGGTCAGCTGCTTCTCACATCATGTGGGGTATTAAAAAATCACTTAAAGATGACAGAAACGCAACTGTTTCATCCTTTAGTGAACAAAATTCAACTCTCAACTGTCTCCTGAAAGCAGCGGCCCTCACTCTTGACTTTACTTTTCTTTGCTGACTGCTACCCAGCAGGGAATATCTGGTGTTTGTTTACTTGTTTACCGTCTATCTATGAAAACACATTAATCCCGCCTGTGTAGTTCTTGTGCACGTCTGCAGAGCAGAATAAATGTGATTACATGAAATGGGATAAACCAGTACTGTGTTAAACATATAGTATATTTTGAAAGACAAGCTGAGGGCCATTTAAAATTGGTCCCCAGGCCAGACTTTGGACATGACTGACGTTCAGGGAATTCTATTCTACGTATAATTTTCCAGTAAACTCTGTGGAATTTGCTGTAGTTTCTGATGCCATTCTAACAGGCACTGTAAGGCTCAGAAATGTAATTAAACCTACACCCAGATCTGAACCTTTCCCCAATGCAGCCGACTCCTCAGTAAGAAAAATCTGTTTCTCGCCACATCTCCAAAATACTAATACAGCCATACGTGCCCTGTTTCAGCGAGATGTTGTCTCTATTCCATATGTCACGGCATATTGGAATCAGTTTGTAAATGATATACTGTATATTGGAAGAAGGTTTGGATGCTCCCTCATAAATATCTGATTGTGAATCAGGTTCGGGAGCTGTCTTTCAAAATTATTCATAAATACCCTGCCAATCACTACAGGCAGAAGTATAAAAAAGACATAAACACAACCTGCTCTCTCTGTGATGAACATTTTTACACCTTTTTTTGGCTTTGTTCTCACACCAAGAGATTCTGGAAGGACGTTTGCAGATTTATCATGGACCATATCTCTAAAGACTTTAGATTATTATAAAAACAACATTGTGTTTGGCTTCCTCAGGTACCCATGAAAGGAAGACAAACTTGTTTATAATTAATTTGGTAATGATTCTGGCAAAGAGTTTTATCAGTGAATGTAAGTTTGGCAAAACTAAACCTCATTATGATATTTCTTTCCTGAAAAATGCTGAACATTACATCAAACTACTCTTTGCCCCGACCAACAAAAAGTCTATTAATTTATTTTAAAGTACAATGAATTTTCGGCACAGAGCTTTGATTTTAAAGTGCAGTTTCCTGCTGTAGAGTGAGTGACTAACAGACAGCGACCCTATGACATGGCCAAACACAAGTATGACACTGAATGTATTTAACAGTGTGGACATTGAACTAATGACTGAGGAGCAATCTACTTAAATATGAAACTTTCAGGTGAGAAAAGTGTCTTATTAAATTCAGAGTATTTAGCTTTGTCATAAAATCCATACAAAATGGTCTATTAAACTATAAAGAGCAACATGAGGTTCTTAGACTTGTATGAACTCTTAACACTTTTCTGCCAAATTAGCTCTGGTTCTTGAACCGGTTCTGTTTTAGATTCTTGAAACCTTGGTGCTATCTACTGAACCAGCTCGTGTTTCCACCAGTTTCAAGCAGAGCCACTGGGTGTGGTTACATGATGGCTCCTCATTCAGAATGAAAGTTTTTCCAGGTAGTTTACATGAGAAATATTAATTCCGAATGAGGGTTTACATGAGAGATCAGTTTAATTGCCTTTTAATCGCCTTTATTCGGGTCCGCGCAAGGCTTGGGGCAGGGAAGGTTTCTGATTGGACAGGGGGCGGGACGGATGTTACGTGTTTACGTTAAACACTGTAGTCCTCAGTCCAGATAACAAGATGCTTGACGCCGCCGTTCTTAGTGCCTTTTTCTGTCTTGTTTTGCTTATATTCTTGAAGCAGCAGTACGACAACAACCTTGTTCTGCTAATGCTTCATCTGTTGAGGAGGAGAAGGGAGGTAGAAGGTCGAAGAAGGGAGATAGAAGACCGTGCTGTGGCGAATGGAAACTGGTGAGTGCAACGAGTCCGACTGCTCTATCTCAGCCCATTGCTATGCACGCTGTATACGTCATTGCACCAGAAGGGCAAAGAAACGAGCATGCGCAGAAAGACCTGAATGAACTTAAAGAGGAAGGAGTGTATACAAGTGCGAGAAATTCTTGCATTCAGAATTAGAAGCAGAATATTCCAGCCCCTTACATCGGATTGAATTTTCAATCGCATTGGCCATTTTCATTCTGAATTAGGTGTTTACAAGATCACTTTTAATAGGAATGAACTTTCATTCTGAATGAAAAGGGAATTAAACTGTCCATGTAAACGCACTCAGTGTAATCAAAGATGTGTCGCCAACAGAGGGCGCTGCACAGTTCACAATAGAAAGGAAACGGTTGAAGCACTATGGAAGATCACAGTTATTTACAACCAGACCCAAACATAATCTACATACGTATATATTTTTGTGATCCAGGATTAAACTCTAATCTGCAGTAAATCTGCAGCGGCGTCATCGGAAGTCTGCCGGCGCAGATTTCACGTGGGCCTGTTGAAAACTCTGCTCTGTTACTACAGGTCTTTTTTTTAATTCAAAAAACAAGCATGTTGAGACACCTGCACGCTCTTTTTTCCTTTAATTTCTCACTTGACTCCTCCGTTGTTGCCTTCTCCATCCTCCTCTCATTCCAACCTGTAGAATTTGACACGCCCACTGATGTCGATTATAAATGATTATATTATTTGTTTATAGCCGAAAACTGAAACTATATCAGGTTCTGAGCCAATTTAGTTTGGTTGAAATGCTTTGAGCGGTTCAAAGTTAGGTGTGGGAACTGGAAACTGTTGCATGTTGGAGGAATGGGACTGACATCATGAGCAACGGTTGCACCAACAGACATATTCCAATCAGGAGAGACAGGTTTTTATGATAACAGAATATTTATTAACCAACGAATTAGAATGTGAAAAGTCTTTGGCAATCAGACCCTGTAGAGACGGTTTGATTTAAGGAGGGTGATGAATCCATAGTCGAATAGGGAACCACCCCGGGGTCTAGATCCTGGTGGTGGTCGAGGTGGTGAAGATGAGATGAGAGGAAGATAGAGAAGTGCTGATGATCTGGATGAGTAGAGGAATGAGTCATCCTGACTAGCTGAGAGTATTTAATTTGTATTTAATTTGATGTATTTAATTTGATGCACCATGGCTAACTGGGTGATTACATGTTGTAACATGTTTATTTTTATCTTTATGTTGGTAACTATATGTTGATTGTATGTATGTGTATGCTGACCCCTAGCTCCAAGTCAGATTCCTCTAAGGAGACCAATAAATGAACTGAACTGAGAGATCGGCAAAGTGTGAATGGATAACTAGGAGTGAGGGAGGGAGTAGTGAGAGTGGGATGGAGAAAATGTGAAACTGTTAGCACGAGAAAGGTCTTCCTGATTGAACTTACGCTGAGCTTCATTAGGAAATATCTCTACGATACTAGAAAAACACCACATGGAAAATCTTTTTGGAATTCTCATGTTACAGACATTAACTGGTGCACGGCGCGGTTTTTTCATTTTAAATTCTGCACCGCAAATAAAATGAGAGAAATACTGCACTGAATATATGTAAAAAAAAAAACAGAAACATGTTTTAAGGTTTTCAGACGTTGATAACAAATGTAGGCGACTTCCTGTGAGACTAAACAGTAAAGTGTCATCCATCAGTTTATGGTTGCTCATTACCAAGGAGGTTATGTTTTGGCCGGCGTTGGTCTGTTTGTCTGCAAAATAACTCAAAAAGTTATGAATGGATTTTGATGATGAATTTTCAGGAAAGGTGGATAATGGGACAAGGAACAGATGATAAAAGTTTGGTGGTGATCGGTTGAAGCAAAGTGGATGAAATAATAAAAAAGTCTATCGTCTGACAGCCACAGTAGCAATTCCAATTTCAAAAGACGGTGAAAATACCGCCATCTGGTGGCCGGAAAGCACGCCTTGTTCTATTTGCTAAATAAATATTGTTGTAATTCTAAAGTTGAAATTAATGTTCTGTGTTGGAAACAAAGTAAGTGAAAAATACAAAAAAACATTATATTCTGTGTTGGTACAAAATAAAAACGAAATAAATACACCACAGTGTCTCCATGGTGAAGGCATATATAGCCTAATAATGATAGTGATGCAATTAACCTAATTGTGATGCAGGCTGCAGAATCTGATGCAGAGGGGGAGGGGATATCACCTACTTAGTGGAGGTCTGCACTCTCTGAGTACTGTATTAGATTTTGAATGTCATCACTTTTTTTTAATGTGATGATAACAATGTATAAAATAAAATGCTTTTAGTCTTTTACATCTGTAACAAATAAGAAATTCATGTCAGCAGCTAAAATCTACCCAGAGATTTTTGTTTGATAAAGTCTGTCCTAAATGGTCCTAATATAAACAAATCATTATTATTATTTTGATTATATATAACTTGCTGTTATAACTGGTTGACTGATTGTTTGTACATTTTTGTAAAAATAAATAAATAAAGAAAACAGGGAATGTGTTGACAGGATGTTTTCAAAGCATTTCTGTTGGTCGGGGAAACAGCTTCAGCTCATTTTCTGTCAGCTGCTGCAATAACAAACGTTGCAACGGGAAATACAAAGAGGTTGTTTAGAACATTTATGTTGTAAGGTTAGAAAAGGTCTGTTATTGTACCTGGACACCAGAACCCAAGATGGCTCCTCCTCAGTTCAATGACAATCGCTCACTTGGCACAAACACCAGAAGAGTTACCAGCTTCTGGGTTACTGTCGGGTTCTGCACTCTGTACAACAGGGTAAATCCCAGCACTGACTGGTGCTTGTGCTAGTGACTGTTCTGATGTGAACGTGAGTGATGTGAGCTTTTGTGATGGGCTGTAATTTTGCCACAGAGAGACAATTTAAGCCATAAAATAAATGAATGTGGTTGTTGTGAATGGATGAAAGACTTGGCAGAGTTCAGTTATGAGTGTCAAAGGATGAGACACTGCTGGAACATGCAGATCACATAAACTATTATCAGTTAACTACACGAGCTAAACAAATGGCTTCTTTAATTAAAAACTAAAAAAAGAAAGAAAGACAAAAACATGTATGGGGGTCTATGCGTAAATTGGTTGGGAATTTCAGGTGTAAAAATGTTGATAGTAACATGATCTGCATTAAAGGTCCAGTGTGTGGGATTTAGGGGGATATATTGGCAGATAAGTCTGTTTTCTTTAGTGTATAATCACCTGAAAATAAGAATCACTGTGTTTTTGTTACCTTAGAATGAGCCGTTTATATCCACATAGGGAGCGGGTCCTCGTCTGCACAGATCGCCATCTTGCACCGCCATGTTTCTACAGCAGCCCCAGTGCAACAAGCAACGTTAGAAAAACATGAACTTTTTAAAAGGAAACTGCTGTATTCAGGGTTTTTACCAGTTTAAATCACCTGGTCCATTTATCTTCTAGAGGAAGAGACCTCTGTGGATAATTTGGCTCCTGGTAAAAACCTCCTGAACATCTGGATTTTAAGTTACCAGAGAAAAAGCTGAGCGCACATTAGCAGCTGCGATGTGTTGAGTGGTGCCGCAGAACTGCTGATTTGTAACGTGACACTGCTTTTTTCAGTGTTTTTACCTGTTTTAATCACCAAGTCCGTTTGTTTTGGGGAGGAAGAGACCTCTGAGGATAATTGACCTATGGCTAAGCCCCGCCCTCAAACGCAATGAGCCAATCACAGTGTGTATAGCCATTCCCATACACTGGGACATTCTCTGCCTAGACGTTCATTGAAATGCATCACAGAAAGTCAGTTTTGTTCGGTTTTATGAGCTTTTTCTGAGATTTGAAGTTTAAAAATGGTCAAACGGTGTGCATGGGGTACATGCAACTCTGACACAAGGTATCCTGAGAGGCTGGGCCACCAGGTGTATTTTTACACTTTAAACCACATCTCAAGCCAGAAAAGTGTCTCCTTTGGATAAAGTTGTGTGCTAACGTTAGACCACAACATCAACTCAACGTGAATAAGATTAACAATGATGTCTACATCTGAATGAATGCTGATAGTTTGTCCAAGTGAGTGGAGGGGGCGTGGCTTAGCCATAGGTCAATTCAGCTCCTGATAAAAACCTCCTGACTGTCTTAATCAGAAACAAAGGTGAGCATACAAAACGTTTTCAGAGAAAAAAGGTGAGTACATATTAGCAGGTTGTGCTAGCGGGCCATCTGTGACCAAAGAACATTGGAGAAACATCAGTTTGTAATGTGAAACTGCTTTAATCTGTGTTTTTAATGATTATAATCACCTGGTCTGTTTGTTTTGGAGAGGAAGAGACCTTTGTGAAAAATCTGGCTCCCAGTAAAAACCTACGGAACAATGAGCACTGAAGGAATCCTGACCAGGAGTTCATGCTTGGCACATGATTTTTAGCTGGCAGTCATATGCCGCTCAATCTAACACATTGTTCCTTTAAAAGATATTAAATAAATTAATTACAACTTCTCTTTCTGTTATACATCCTGGAAACATAAAACCTGCTGTATCTGTAAACACAAAACTGACACAAAGTTAAGCAACTCAATTCTCCACTATGTTCACAGGCTAGTCACAAACTTTATGTGTCTGCCCTGTGGTGCAGCACTCTTCCTGAAAAACAGTCTGAAAACGAACTGAAAGATGCCGAAATACTCCAGAGAGCTGAGAGGATCTGCAGGGCGATAAGCCCCTTCAGGTTTATCATTACAAGTGCCCCTTCACACCGTGATCACGCTGGAATTTGTTAATATAAAAAGATTGATTACAGCTGCTTTAAACCTGCATCTCTCGGCCTCACTGCAGTTGAAGGGCAGCGTGTTGCAGCAGGATGAAGCGTGGACTGAATATCACTGCTTGCTAAAATAAATGTTGTTTTCTTACACATTAACTTTTCATTGTGTTGACTAACACAGAACAAATTTCCACACATTTTTGGCGAAGAAAAAAAAAAAAAAAAAAAAGGAATCTTGAAATGTGAGTCTGCCTCAGAGTGTAAAAAACGGTCCCTCAGTGGAACAAATCCCTGCTGGCCTCCTTGTTCCCGTTGCCTGTGGCAGGATGAATGAGTTAATATGTAGTCATTGTGCGGGCTGGATATACTCACACACGCCGCTCTGATATCCTACATCAATGGGCTATTGCAAGTTAATGACCAGGTCTTTGAAGGCCCATTTGCACGAAATATGGACAGTGTAAAAACGAGCTGGGAAAGCAGGTGCTGCTGCCATTGAGTAGCTCATAACCCGACCATATGGTTGTGGAGAATCTCATTTGGCTGTGCGCTCGCATAAAGGCCTGACTCTAAAGAAACCCAAAGCCATTCCTCTGCTGTTGTGAAGACTCTGGACCCCTCTAATAACCGCTCTCTCCACCCGTCCTTTTTTCTCTTGTTGCATCGATGAGCAGTGTATGAATTTGCATAATCATCTATAGGTAAATGATAGTGTTGAGCTGCTCTGCTCCGGACTTCATTTGAATGGAAATGATACCACTTTTTGGTATAAAAGGAAATCAGTGAAGTGATAGCAAATGGATGAGAAATTGTGGTTCGGTGAATAGTCTTGGGCGTAGACGGTATCTATCTCCATCTCCTCGCTCTGCGTCTCCTCCTGCCTTTAAACCACAACATGGGTGAGTGAGTGAGGGACAGCCACCCGCAGTGGAACATCCAGAAGAAAAGTTTGGGAACAACATTTCTTTTTATTTCTGGGAATTGTTTGGAGTCAAAGGAGCATAAGACAATAATAATTAACTGGTCGAAAAAGCCAAGTACCAACACAAAAAATCAAAGTGAACATACACACTGACTGATTCTGCATGAAAATGAGAACAAATAACTTCAGCAATAAATAATGACATAAAAAACAACATATTGTCAGAGGAGGATGTCATAAAAATGAGACACGAAATTAGGCTACACAGTAAACAGAAAAAAAAGCAAAATAATGAGCTGAGCAGACAAGAACATTGACGTCAGTTAAAAAAATAAATAAATAAAGGAAGAGAAACAAAACAAAAAAATAAAATAAAATAAACCAAAAACACCTGCAAGTCAGTAAGGTGCTAGCAATAGATCTCCAAAATCCATCATAATCTGTCTTTATTCTCTTGTTCTGTTTTTTAAATTTCCAATAAAAAAATAAATAACATGATGAAAGTAATTTCAGAATAAGGAGGAGTCCCTAATACAAGATGTGAGGGAGGTGTTTTCTATTTGATTGACAGCTTCCCATGGTCAAATATTCATGCGACTGAAGAGAAACACCATCCAGAGAGACTAGACGTCTAATCTAACAACATTTGCTCCCCGCCTAAACAAATGTTCCTGTGCACATCTTTTTTTTTTTGTTGTTGTTTTGTTTTTTAAATCTCCAGGCGGTCCTGGCAAAAAGAATAAAAATCATTTCTCTGTCGCGTTGCTACAGCAGTAAAATCAAACCAAGTGGTCGGTCTATACAAGAAGAGGGTTTAAAAAAAATCATCAGAAACTTGAATTTTCTGTACAATATTGACCTGCAAAGCACAACTGCTATGATGTAATAAAATATGTAAACATATTTGCTGTTTTTGACACAGTCGTCTGTGACAACAGATAGAATCACACTTGTTCACACTGGTCTTCAGCCTGGATATTTTTTCTTTTTTAAAGATTGCAACAGTTAAATCTCCACCGGACACAGTTTATGATAATGCATTTTGCCACAGCATCTCAGGAAATGTATAGAAAAGAGGACAAATAAACAAATGAAACGAAAGAAAAGAAAAGAAAAATGCCATCAGAGATTTAAAATTCAGAGAAATAAGAATGTATTGTGCATTTTGCCTGGTGGATCCACTCTTACACGCTTGAACACCATCGAGAATTTGGTTGCCATGCATAGCAGTCCAATCCTTAGCTGAGACGTGAGGGAGGGACAGAGAAATATTGAGATACATGACTGTATCACATCCTGCTGAGCGGTCACTGAGCACTGCCTGGTCAACCCTGACTGGACATCATCCTTCAAAAAAAGGACCTAAATTCAATAAATAAATTACTAAATGAATAAATAAAAAAAAAAAAAAAAAGTCGAAATAAAAAGACAGCTTTAAGTACACGTATACTTTAGCTCATATCGCATCCATGAAAGCTACATTTAATGAAACCGTTTGTAATGCGAAATCATGTTTTGACTTCCAACTTTCCCGACAATCATAGTTTCTTGAGGTCCCTCACTTACACAGATGCCAGCACCACGTCACATACACCTCACATGCATGCTCAGAATGGCCGAAATGACAGTGATCGTATTTTACAGGGTTACAATGGACAAGGTCGTTAGAGCTCCAAGGATCACACACCTCTCTACAGTCACTTGGGGTCGTGTGGATGTTAGAGAGTGATGTTATTCACACTGCCAAATGTCTCCAGCAGGGACTCCTTAAAAAGATCCACGTTGAGTCCCGGTGAAGTTGTACTGCATTGTCTCTCTGTAATGCTTACAATAGTAAGTGTGCTTCCATAAGCCAAAGTTCTTTTGTAAATGTTTCAGTGACTCAGTAAGTCGTGAGTTCTCAGGAGATTTTATCCTTTTTAAATCACAGTTGCCAATATGGTACTGTCAAAGTGTTTATAACTGTGTTCCAAACAGTTTATTTTTCTATGTGTTGGGAAATGACTTTTGATTTCTATACATAATATTCCTTGTCCTTGTCTTTCGGTCTCTTGCTACTGGCGCTGCCTTTGGCGCTGCCGCTGGGTGCTTTATCCTTCACCACAGCGCCATTGGTTTGCGCCGAGTTGCTGATGTAGTTGCGCGTCTCGTCCACCTGGTAGGAACCCTCGTCCCTGTTCCTGTACTTGTACATTGCGTAGAGGAGGATGAGGATGCAGAGGGCGGCGGCTGAGACAATGCCCACCACCATGCCCGTGGTACTGCTGGATTCCCGGATCACCTCTGAGGCCCCCGGGGGCACCCGCCGCACCACGCCGGGCACAGTGGGCAAGGCGGCAGGCACCGTGCGCAGCATGGGCGAGGTGATGAAGGGGCCCCGTGGCTTGGTGCCGTCCAGATCGAAGGACGTGGGCAGGGGCAGCAGGACTATGTCCGGCTGCGGGGGTTTTACCTCGCGGTTGTTCATTTTCCCGGCGGGCAGCTTGGGTGGCGTGTCCGAGGGGACCGCCGCCGGCGGCGTGCCCCGGAGGTCGGGCAGAGGCGAGGTGGGTGTAGTCCTACCTGCCTCAGAGGCTTTGCTAGGCCTCAAGTCCTTGGCCTCCCACTTGGGCGCGAGGGCTTTGTAGCCGCCTTCATAAGCCGATGTGGTCAAGATCTTATCTGTTACCAGGGAGAAGGTGGTGTAAAAATCTTCATCGTCAGTCGGGGGCAGGCTAGAGTCGAAAGCTTCGCCAGAGCCAAACCCCGAAATCACCATGCCATCATCATCATCATCATCACCATCATCACCACCATCACCATCATCACAATCATCGCTGCCTCGGTCCGACAAGCAAGGTACCCCCGCCTCAGTGGCCATGGCCAAGGATTCTTTGGTGGTCTCAATAATGGTGAGGACGGGGTGGAGGGTTGGGGGGAGGGGGATGAAGGGAGAACGGGTGGATACAGAAGGGATGTCTATGGGGTCCTCGACTAGCACGGGGATGACTAGCTCCCCTCCTGGAAAGTGAAAGAGAGAAAGAAACACCAGTCAGAGGGCGGAAATTCTTCTGCCAGCAAAGCAAGAAGCAGCCAAACACCAAAAGAACCGGTAACAAAAGAACGTATAAAGCAAAGCTCAACAAAGGGAGGAAATGAACTCAAGAGAAACAAAGAAAGAAAGAACGAAAAATACTGTACCAGTGCAAAAACAAAGAAACTCAGAACCAAACAAGACCCAAACTAAAAGAAAACAACAGCCATAAAAAAAGTATACATTGCATCAAAAGGCTTTGAGGGATGCACAAGGGTGAGCCGCATTAAACTGACTCCACATACTAACTCCTGCATATCCTGCATGTTCTCAGACAGCAGCATGCGTTCTCACATTAATACTGCACTATGAACTACTCAGGGCTATCATATGTTCTATGTGCTGCGCTGGTCAGCCTCAACTTTAAAACCACTTACAACTGAAGTGAATAGCATTGATCATTTCGTCTCAATGCAATGTTCTGTTCGGAAACCTTGGGTGCTGACATTTATGTGGATACCCCTTTGACACGCACCACCCACCCAAAACACCCAAAACCTTCAGCAGCAGGACAATGCGCCACACCATACCACAAAAATGTTCAGGAATAATCCGAGGAATGCGACAAAGAGCTCAAAAATTCCTCAGACTGCAATCCGATTGAGAATCCTTGGGACATACTGGTACCCCAGAAAGAAGTCTAATCCATGGTGGGGCCTGTGACCTGTCGAGGGACGGACATAGGACCTCTAGGAGTGTCCTGTGGTGTCTCACATCAGGGGAGTTCTACCCAGCTTGTAAAGCTCATTACCATTGACTTAAACTTTTAAAATTATCGCAGACAAGCCCCCACTTATGGTACAATGCTGTCCGTTAAGGGAAACAACATAGAAACCAGATGGTTTTGGTGAATAAAGTCATCTGTTATTATTACAGAAATGTGGGGAAACTAAAAAGAAAAAGGGCCCATGGGTGCCGGTGGAAGAGTTCCAGCTCTCTCGACGGTAAAGCTGGCCAGGCGTTTGCAGTTTCTTGGTCCCGAGCTGCACCCTCTGGATTGGAGAAGCCAAACTGGGCGCCACTCCGATCAGGATCCCCAACTTGTCAGCCTGAAGATGGCCATCGCTTCAGCAGGTGCAGGGAAACACACATCCCAAACTGGACACACAAAACTACATGAAGGGTTAATACTTGGAGTGAGAGTCGACTGTGGCTGTAACGTGTGGATTGCAAGATGGGGTAACCACGTGTCCCATGAAGCTCGATTGGATTGGGATCTGGGGAATATGGAGGCAAGGTTGACACCTTGAGGTTTTTGTCATGCTGCACTGGCATCAGAACGTGCAGCTACTGTGAGGGGGGTGCACTCAGACTGCAAAGGTGTTTGGGTGGGTGGTGAGCGTCAAGCAGCATCCACATAAATGCCAGGTTTCCATGCAGAACATTGCATTGTAACAAGATAATCAATGTTAGTCACGTCATCTGTCAGCGGTGTTAATGTTACGGCTGACTGGTGTATATTCATAATTCACTACGGTTGTATATAATGTAAATTATGTGATTTATGTGCAGTGCCACACAAATCGTGGCCCTATATTTAGTCCTATCTGATAATGCTGCATATTTCTCCACATAAATAACTAGTTCAGGCTTTTAAGAGGCTTGTTTCATTTATCTTCAAGTGCAAATCCTTTTTAGTCCCTTCAAAAAACTGAGCACCAAAAGATGCGCTCTGTGGATAAAAAGAAGCAGAGGGTATTAGCATTTGTTTGCAATTCAAGTGCAAGCCAGTGGGCCTGAAAGCAAGTTAACTAAGTCTGAAATGAGAAACTGTTTGTAAGGTGTTTCATATAGCTGCTGAGAGAGGCGCTTTTTAACCCCGTTGACCTACACGGGCGAACAAATAGTAACAACTGAAATATGACAGAGGAGGAAAAAGAGGAAAAAAAGGCAGTGTTTTTGGACCGGTGTGCTCCAAAGTCCAAAAAACACATTACCTGGAGCCTCTTAAAAACCTGACTGGCACTTTAGGTCTATCAGAGGGTCACACGCTGATTTATAAAAGAGATCTGTCCCTGAAAAAAACAGTCACCACTCACGAGGAACAGCATTAGTGGGCTCCCCTAGCCTCTCGCCTTTTGACCCCTACAGTTACCACGATGGCACAAAGTCACCGGGCAGTTCAATCACACCTGAATGTTTGCTGATTTGGACTTTTCAGTGGGAGAATCTCGCTTTTAACAGCTCGTGTTGTCCGCTTTAGAGTATGAAATGATTATATTATTCATAAGAGTGTAGCCGGGGTGTTTAAAAACATTCCACTCATTCTGATAAATCCATTTGGGAACACTTGCATGCTTTATTGGTTCAACCTGTTGTTGGACGACTACAAAGACTTTTTGAAACATTCAGATGTCTATTGAAGCTGCTTATCCTCTTGCCAAAGTGGCTTGTTTGTACATTGCAAAGGCTCACAAACAGGGCACTATAAAGAGATGCAAACCTTTTTGGAACAATAAAGAAAAGAAAAGAACACAACGGAAATCAAGGAAACTGAAAATAATAATTAAGGCATTGCAAAAAGAGTTCAGAGTTAGAGCAAACATTGTAAAAAAAACATTCACAAAGTAAAGCCACAGATAGAGCTATCAAGAAAGGGATTAGTAATAAGTAAGTAGAAAAAACAGGTAAAAACAAAGTCAGCTCGGAAAATCATAAAAGCCTACGAAAAAATAAAAAATAAAAAAAACAGTTTTCAAAGGAAGAAAGCATACCATCAGTTTTGTCAACTTACATCAACAAATTGCCCGCATGATTTTGGCAGGAAGAAAAAAAAATTTACAAAAGAAAGTTGTGTAAGAATGCCTTTGGACAAGTTAGGTTAGTTTCTTTTTAGCAGTTTCTGATTAATTAGTATATATTTCTCTTTTTAGACAGGATGGTACAGGGAGGCAACAACACATACATCCACACATCATGACATGAAAAATAATCTTCACCATTCTGTTCAGGATATCTTTTTTTATTCTTTTAATAAGTCATTTAATTTTTGTATAAAAAGAAAACTGTATATCTATAATTCTTGCTTTGATAGATAAGTCTCTTCATAAATATCTACAGCCTGATTAGATGACTCTTTTACTTTTTTTTTTTTTGCTCGACTTTAACCTTAGTAATGAACAAATGGATGACTGTACATATCTTAGAATCTCTACGTAAAGGGTTCGGGAGGAGGGAGTGTGAGACGGGGGTGGGACCTATGAACATACTAGGAAGGAAATGACATAGATGGGGGTGAACGTGTACATCAGTTGCCATGTCCATGTAAAGGCGGCACGAAGCGGTCGGGCGGCATTAGAGCTTTTGGCTGTAAGGAAGGGATGGGGATATACAAACAATGAGCATATACATGCCCATCTACAAAAGAGAACAGCACTCTCAACACTGACAGTTTTACAAACCCTAAGCTGCAACTTCTTTGCCATGCACAAAATTCATTCATTGATTAAATCCAAATTTCAATCAGAGATAGCTATTCAAATGACAGGAAAATATTAGAGATCAGCATAGAAACAGTTTGGAACACTTTTTCACAGATAGTGGTGAGGGTCGACTTTGGAGGTGTCTTCTCTTTTTTCTCTATGACACACGTGAATTTTGAAATCCCAAATGCAGCTGCGCGGTTTTGAAGCCCAATCTTAACAAATAACCTCCTGTTGCTTATGAAATGAACTCATAGAGAAAAGAGGAAGTCTCATTCTAATTAGGGACAAAATCATCAAAACATTGTCAATAGTGATTCTTAGCAAATTAGCAGTTAAAATTTGAACATTTTCAGAAAAGAAACATAGATACACATATATGTGTTTGAACATATATGTACAAAGAAAGACAAAAATTAAAATAAAAACAACAGATTAGCAAGCAAGAAAGAAAGGCATTAAAATTTCTCACACTATCAAAGATGAACAACCAGAAAGCACACACTGAGGCAGACAAAGAGGAGGGGGACAGTTTATAGGCAAAGTGTCACCACCTTCATTTAACTAATAATAAAGACTTTATTATTAGTTACTTATACATTTCTCTTGTTAGTAGTTTTTAAAACACAGGACAGGGCGTGCAATCTGGATGTACGTCAGAGAAAGAGAGGTCAATCAGACATGGTTTTATTTTGGATTTTAGTTCCACTATAAGAAGTCGGGTTAATGCATGCTTAAGTAAGTTGCATTTAGGGAGAGTAATATACAATAACAATACAGCAAGCCATGGGACAGGTAAGGGGAGGGGCTTAAGAAGGGGGGGAGGGGGTCAGAGGTCAGTAAAAGGTCACTGCCACCAAGGGCTGTGGGATATTTTGTCAGGCAAAGAAACCATTCATCAGCAGTTAACAGGGGGAGAAGGTGCACCATGGGTGATATATAACCGACATTATGTGGCATTTAGGCCCACCGCAGTCGCTAATTAATCAAGAGGGGGAGTAGAGTGATAATTAATGAGCTAGTTTTTATTAAATGTTTAGATGCTTTGTGTTATGCGCATAACCAACAGCCTTCGTTTGACAGATAAACACCGTGTTGGGAGGGAGTTCCACAAGAGGGCACAGGGTGGCGGGTTTGTTTGTGCCTCTGGTGAATTAAAGGAGATGTGAGAGGCACATTTGTCTGCAGATATCTGGTTCGTCCTCTGGGGGCCGGTTACAGAAACATCATTCATTACCCAAAACTAGGTCTAAGTGTTACTGAGGAAATCCGTCACGCTGCGCTGACTGTTTTATCAACACTGACGTCTTAAAGAGGGACCCATTTCCTATTTTGTGTGTCTTATATATCGTGTTACACTGAAGGATGTTCATATTAAATGAGGCCAACGTTTCAGCTAGTTAGGTAAAGAAATAATAGAAATAATCGCTTTGAGCAAAAACCTCAGGCTTCTTTCTGTTCTGAACTGTTTGCAACAGATTTTTCTACTCTGGCTACAGTATGATGTCACAGTGTGCCAGATTTTTTTCATATGGTCATCTGCTCTAGGCACGCTACTGCACGCATTTACATTAAGGAGCCTACACTGCTACATAAAGCTACATGTTAACGTCAAGGAAACATGTTATCTTGGTTGCAGATGTTACAATTTTCTCCCTGATTTCAGATCATATTCCTGCTGCAACATGTGCACTTGTGTTTACAGGTGATTTTTCAAAGTAAAAAGTGTCGCTATCCCAGTTACAGACATTCCCCTGGCTGCATGTACACTACTACATGTAGCTACATGCTAATATCAAGGAAACATGTCATCTCGGTCGTGATGCTGTTAATTTCTCCCTCATTTTGGATCAAATTCCTGCTAGAACATATTTGGTTGTATTAAGAAGCTTTTATCTGTAATTTCTTGCAGTAAAAAGTGCTGCTATACTCCATTACAATCATTCCCTGGCTGCAAGTACACTGCTAAGCTACTTGTAGCTACATGCTAAGGTCAGGAAAACATGTAATCTTGGTTGCTGATGTTGTGTATTTCTCCCCAGTTTCAGATCATACTGCTGTTGGAACATGTCCGATTATGTTAAGAAGCTTTTATTGTTGATTTCTCACAGTAGAAAGTGTCGTTATACTCTGTCAGTCATTCAGCCAGCTGGAAGCTCACTGCTACATGTAGCTACATGCTAACATCAGGGGAAAATGTAATCTTGTTTATCTATGTTGTTAATTTCTTCCTGATTTTGGATCATATTCCTGCTGGAACAATGTACGGTTGTGTTTAAAAGCTTTTATTGGTGATTGCTCACAGTAGAAAATGGCCCTATTCTCTGTCACAGTCATTACCCCGGCGTGTAGCTACATGTAGCAGTGAACTTGCTACATGTAGCTACATCTTAACTTCAGGGAATCATTTAAACTTGGTTGCTGATTTTTCTCCCTGATTTCAGATTATATTTCTGCTGGAACAGTTCCTGTTGTGTTTAGAAGCATTTACTGCTCTTTTTTCCTGGTAAAAAGTGCAGCTATTCTCCGTTACAGTCATTCCCCCAGCTGCAGCAATGGCGCAGAGATGCCGAGATACAGAATACCAGCAAAATACAGACTAGTCAGAGCAGACTGGGATTTTTTTGGAGGGGGAGGTTGAAGAGACAGGCACTAAAATGGAGCCTTCTCAGATAGAGGACAAATACAGGTGTTCCAGCACAGAGAGGAAGAGGAAAACAAAGTGTTTCTTGACAATTAAAGCATGTAAACATGTCCTAGAGGAAACCCAAAATACAATTATGAACCTGAACAAAAGCATAACCAGTCCTCTTTAAATGTAAATTTCCTGCTTGTCTATCCATGCTCCACAGACTGCACTAATGTCTGACATGATATTGCGTGGCTGTTACTATATGACTGTAGTGTGTCTCTTCAGCTAACAGCTGCTGCTCTTGTCGCATAGCTGTGATAATATTCCAATAACAGAGCCAAACTCCTCACCTTGTTAAATAAACATTACCAGCCCAGAGTAAGTGATTTCATCCCAGGCTTTATTTATCCAACTCTGCCCTTGTTGTCTCGGCCTTGTTTGCATCCTTTCACTCCGTTCTTGGCTAACAGCTTTCGGCAACTGTTAGCTTTGCGCTGTATCAACAAAACACTCAGATGGGAGGGGAACCGCTGCAGTCAAGGGTCTCCAGTAAAGTCAGTGCGGAGGACCTTGATGTTGTGGTAAACACTTTAATCCTGTGTAAGCTCTTGCACAAGCGTTGCACATCTTGCTGCATTTCTGAAGCAGACAAACACTGCGGTTTCTAATGGGTTTGCTTAACCAGACTGCATTTGTTTTTCCCGCACTCGTCAAGATGGATGGGATTTTAGTCTAAGCCTCTGCCTCCCCGGAAAATAATTCTCCACTCCGTCAGACCTACAGCCATTTTCTCTGTTTTCTGTCTTTTTAAGCAAAAGGAAGTCAGGACTTCAGATTAATAAGTGTTTCTTTGCGGCGGTGCCCACTGACTAGCCTGTGCATCACTGAGAAAAACTGATCCTATCTTTATAAAACACAAAAACGAGAGCATGAAACAAACTGAATTCTCCACGCATTCTGCTTTTCATCATTCCTGGTGAAAAAAGACTATCTGCGGCGTGCCTTTGCTGGCAGCTTTTGAAGAGGAATTAAGTAAATGTAGTTATTTCTAAATGGCTGATTGACTGACTACCTCAGCAGCTTGGAGGCTACAGATGCAAAAATCTCACAGCAGCACTTTCTCTTCTCTTCCCTCCACTCCCTCTCTCTCTTTTCCCTCTCTTCTCTCTCCTGGCCTGATCCCCGTGTCCATCCAGCGTTTGCTGAGGCTTCCGAATGGAGATGAATCCCGACGGTGTGTCAGGGATTTGACGACGCTATACCATAAAAGCGGAAAGCTGGTGCACCAGCACCAACCATGGATGAACTGAGTCAATGGGATTTCGACGCTGCAAATTGTGGGTGAGTCAGTGGTTTGGGGCCCTGAAATCTCATTGTGGCTGCGCGCATTGTGCTCAGACACCTGCTGTAGCAGATTCATTCACCTCCACCCACCACAGGTAGGGAGCTGATTACCAGAGAGCCAGCAAAACACAGATTCTCAGTGTGGACACACTTAAAGGGACATGCCAGGGATTATATTGGTGCCCTGTGCGACGGCTGAGCTCTCTAGAAACATGTACCTTAAGAAGTTGAGCACTTGCCACTAAATTATCTTATCTTGCCTGTGCACACCCCGGCTGAGAGTGATCTAATTTCTCACTGATGGACAATTCATTTCCATCCTTAAAGTTGAACGATGTGCTGTTTACAACTCCAGCGAGCGGAGTGGTCTGCCCTGTGAGGATGCATGAACTACCGCCAGCCGGCGCAGGAGCGTCCTGAAGCCACGGCGCATGGCAGATAGCTCTTAATCTGTCATCATGTGGCTGGGTGCAGTCTGGCGTATTAAATTGGCATCTCCAGCAGGCGTGGCGACTCGCCCCTGTCAGCCGGTCGATTTGCTGTACAGCCGTTAGGCTGCACCTCTGCACTCGGCGGACATGTGTCAGCTGAATAACCTTTAAACTGATCTGAGGCCTGTGCTGAAATGACAGCTGGCCCGATGGGGCTTGACGGAAGCCATAGCCGACGCCACAAGGAAGCTCAGTGATCCATCCCTATCATACTTCATCCTGTACCCCTACACGTGTCAGGGCTCTTAATATACAGCAATGAAGAAATCACACAACACAACATCCATGCTTCCAGCCTCGCATTAATGCGAGCCACAGACTCTCCACTTCACCCACCAAGGCCAAAGTGATGAGGAGAGGTCTATAAACATGTTAGACCTGCTTGATCTGTGCTCCACTTCATCAAAGCCTGATAGGCTAATGGCACATGCAGGACCATTTACAGCCCTTTTATTAAATACACAATCTTTTCACAATGTGTTTGACTGTCACACAGTGCAACAGTTAGCCTGTCTGCAGAGATTTGCGGGAGGCTGTCTACTCCAGAAAAATGACAGTGTTGTGTTGTTTGTTGAAATAGATTGAAACAACCTACCTGTGTGTCTATGCTCAGTAGTTACATTCTTATAGTGCAGCAAAAAGTGAAGGTGTGTTGATGGGTGTGATGGACAGGTGCAGAATCCACAGGAGTCTGTGTCCCATCTCATATCAATGTTGGTTTCTCTTAACGATGACGACGAGCTTCCTCTATCCCTAACCCTGATGTTTTGGCCATCTGGGGGCAGCTTTACAAACCATAAACACTTTCAATGAGCTAAAAGAGGCTAAAATGCTCTTAACAGGTGAACGAAACTGCAGAGTCAGGTGATAATTCTCTGTGTCACCACGAGCACCACTGACCAAGTGTCTTTTTTAGCCTAAACTTAACCAAACCGTAAACACAAAGGTCGCAAATTAGAATGTGTTCTTTTAGGTAATTTCAGAAAGCATTAAAGGGTTACTGGTATTTTTTAATCTCAACCCTATTTCCCCATGTTTTTGTGTCTGAGTGACTAATGGAAACAACGATTTTTAAAGCTGGCCCAGTACTGAGCGAAAAGGCTGCAGCCAGCAGCCGTGATTCAGGCTGCAGTGTAACCCCTTGGGGGCAATTATGCACTGCCAATTTACATCCACTAAAAGTGTTTGTTTTTGCCACTGACTAGCTTTAGATTGTTATCCTAAGTGTTGGAAACATTATGAAAAATATTCCTACAGAGATAGACCCTTTTGTTAAAGAGTAAGATCCTTGTTGTTTTATGAGAAACAGCCTCAAGACCACCATCCCCAAACCCACCAGACTCCATTTAAATAAACGGTAATTTTAGTGTGTAAAGAGCCAAAATATTTTCACATCTAGGGTTAATTTCAACCAAGCCAGAGTTGGTGATTGCTTCTGTCGACTTTAAATGAACTATACTTTATGATGATTAAGTGATGACAAAATTAAATGGAGTGTGGTGGGTTTGGCGATAGCAATTTTGGGGCTGTTTCTGGTTCAACAAAAAGAACTTATCTCGAACAAAAAGGTCTGTCTCTGTAGGGATCCTTTCCATAATGTTTTCAGACACTTAGAATAACAATCTGAGCCTGTCAGTGACAAAAAGAAGCACTTTTAGTAGATGTAAATCGACGGTGCGACTGCAGCCTGTTTTGCCTATCTCTCAATACTGGACCAATTTCAAAACTGTTGTTCCCATGTATCACTTAGACATAAAAACATGGGAAAATAGGGTTCAGGTTGAATAATACCAAAGTTACCCTTTAACCAATAACCTATTAATATATGTCACTTGTTGTTTAAACATATAACTGGCACTAGAACAGTGGAGCCACTGCAATCTTTCTCATGACACACATTGAAATGCTGTAGCAGGAAACACACTACTGATAACACCTGTGCTTTTTCTACTCAACATGTCTGCTCTGTCATTCTGTATTTGTGTATCTGTTAGCATCGGCTAGTTGGAGTCTGACTTTTTACATGTGCTTGTTATGAGCCTAAATTAAAGTGGTCTTCATCTTCTGGTCTAACGAATATCATGTCCTACAGGATTTACAGCAACTCGCAGGGCACTGTATGTACAAATCAAGCATCCTGATTTACACTTGTGGATTTATGAAAATCATTTGCATCAATTACTAAAATATAATTACATATTAATCACAAAAATTGCTCAGATTACACGGCAATGACAAGCTGCAACTCAGTTAATCACTGTGAAATTAAATCATAAATTGAGCTGACGTGTTTGCTGTTCTCTAAACTGAGTGTCGCATACTTTCCATCAGTGATTTCCAGGGGAGTATTTTTTCACTACCTAGTGGATTCCTGCACACAGCGCTACTTTGATTGTCAGCCGAACTCATAGTGATGCCAACGTGTCCTTATTCAGAGGATTGTCAATCTGGCTGCACACTCCTTATTTGCCCTCTTGTGGAACTCACGTGGGATAAAGGGAGAAGGTAAGGTTTAACAGTTTCATTAAACACACAGACAAACACAACCACGAGACGACCACGCACAGCAGACAAAGACAGGCTGTTTGGCAGACACACAGACGGAGCACTGACAGAGACAGCAGGCACAAGCACAAACACAACACGCCTCCGAGGGAGGAGCTGCGGCGGAGAACAGCGGCGGCGCGGGACCGCCGCTGTAGCCCCGAACACACACACACACTGACATGTAGTAGAAGCCAGCTGGGGGTTAGCCTGAGACTTATGGGTGGAGAAGAAGCAGCACACAAAATGGATGCCAATCATATCCATGCAGAAGCGGGGGAGTGTGGGGAGAGGATTATAAGTTAGTCTATAGAGCTGCGGTACAGTCCAGTACAGTGTGCATGCCACAAATGCCTTCTACTTGGAGCAACAGATAGAATAGAAAAACAGATATACTTTGTGGCAATAAAAGTCTTTTTATGCCATCTGCATTCAAACAGACATGTATATGCAGAAAGGCTAAAAGAAAGAAGGTGGGTGAGTCGGGATGGAGGGGGGAGGGGTGGGGGTTAACGCTCGGGAGGGGAGACAGGGAGTCATTCTTTCACACACAACTTTCTTGAGACAGAATGGGGTTGCCTGCACAAGGCCAAAAAAAGGATGATGGCAAGAAAAGATTTTGTTGCCGTTCATTTCCCTATGTTGTATCGAAAATGGGGGGAAGGATGTTTCTTTAGAAGCCATATGGCACGAAAAAATAAACACAAACTTGATGAGGAGGAGAACTTTGAATTTTCCAACCACCAAAAGTTCATGCGGCACAAGATGAGGCAAAAACGGGAGGAGTGGCTCTATCCTTGCTTGGAGGATGGACGACGGATGATGAGGAGGACACCAAAGAAAAACAACCAAAATAATAGTAATAAAAAAACAAAAATAACAACCACAACAAAACAAGAAAATAAAAACACCCCAGTCAACCCGGCCCGGCCCCAAAGTAAAGCCAAAACAAACCAAAAAAAAGCTCAAATCTTAAGCAACCCAACAGCTGGGTCCAAATCGATACAGAAGAGAGATGTTCATATGTGCATCACAAACAAAATGCAACAGAAAAGAAACCAACATCATGTCATGCAACTGTTCATACGACTGGAAGCGGGGCAAGGAATGAGGATATGAATTTCTGTGTCAACATGGTGAAATGTACAGTATGTATGAGTGTGTATGACTACATATGTTGCCACTATATGAGGGGAGGGTACCATGTTAGTAAAAACTTCTTAACTCTACGCTTTGTTGCACTTCCACTTTTGAGACGACTTGGGTTTGAGGTTTTAATAGTCTGCGGAAACGAATAAAACAACACACGCGAGGTGCAAAAAAATGTGTCCATTCAATTTCAATAATCTCTGAGTTAAGAGAGCAGCTCGCGCTTATAGATAAAGAACCTAAATACTGCACGGAGGCACGGAGAAAATGGCTTTCTCTCCACATTAAAAGCCACGAGTGCGAGGACCTAAATGTGGTCATAATTTCAAGGAAACAAACGCTATTACGGCGCGATAAGGCCTCAAAGTAAATGAGGTCCTTTCACAGATTGGAGGAAATTTACTGGCAGAATATCTACTGAAGTACACGGAGAGACCTCATTCCCCAGAAAGATAAATAAATGACCGATTATCTGTTGTGCTCGCCGAGCAGAGATAACAAAGTGAAAGGGCAATGCATTGTTTCAATTTGGGCTTATTATTAGCAGTGCAAAGTGGACATATGCTTGGTGCTATGCTAAGCCGTATTTAGCCAGATTAACGTGGCATCAATTAGTCTGCTGTGATGGCGTTTTGAAGGACAGTGAAGCAATCAAATAGCCTGAGCTGTTAATGAGTGCCTGAGGGGAAAGGCTTTTTTACACACTGAGCCAGTTTCGATAAAGCTCACACTCTCCTGGTTTACGCCGTACTATTAGGATATATGCCAGCTGCCCCTGGGCACGAGCGTGATTGACAGTCGCTTATTCAAAAGTCGTCCAAACCCAAGTTGCCTCAAAATAACCACTCCTTTTAAATCTGCGGTTTTATTTCCAGCTCTGATTTCATTTTCAAACTCCACTGAGTGAATGTCTTATCACTTTGATCTAATCACAAAGTGATATGTGTGTGTTTGTGTGTGTATGTGTGCTATGTGTGTGTGTGTGTGTGTGTGAAGGGCGGAGGGAAGAGAGACGATGCGCACAGAAATTCGAGGATATCTGTTCTCTATTAGAATGTTTCAGGTAAGGCAAGCCTCCGACGAAGGAAAACAGAGGTACAAACGAGAAGAAGAAGAAGGAAGGAGAAGGGAGGAAGAGGCTCTGTTGCAGTTAGTCTGCTACATATCACAGTATCTATGCTGAAAGCATCTTTGTTCTCGAAAGAATCTCAAAATGTATCCTCTGTCAAGAGAGACGCACACACACGCACAGCAAGAGGAAATCAACCAGTACAGGACAGATACATTTTGAAGCATCAGTGCGGGCGACATGGGGCTTGATACTAATTTCGTACTTTGTTGAGTAAAGTTTTGCTCTCGACTGAATGCTGAGAGAACAAAATTAGTATCAACGCTTTGTCATGTCTGCAGCCTGGGCCCCATAGCTAAGTGTAACTTGTTTTAGAGATGAAAGGTGTGAGCTTTGACTAGAGCTGACCATAAGATGTATGTATTTACAGTTAACTTCCTGCAGAGAGCATGCTCAGGATATGGGAACTGGATTCTTACTACTTTCATCCATCTCCAAAGAGTTCTTTAAACTTTAGATATACACTGAGAACCCCTCGCACTAGTGTGTATTTCTCACAGTGGCTACTTTTCAGAGGGCTTTTTTTTTTTTTTTTTTTTAAGTTACACTTGAAGCTCCCATGGGACATGATGCTAAGAGGAGAGGCTCCTCGGTAGCAAATCAAAGAAAGATAAGGAGAAAAAGACCAGGTTCAGAGCAAGCACAACTTGACACACCCATCCCACCTGCATGTCCCGAGTCGCACTCCTCCAGGTCCTCGTCGTCGCTGGAGCACTCCGCCGATGAAACAATGTCATCTGTCGTCTGCGGGAGAAAGAGACACGTTCAAACACACACACAGGAAAATATGGTTAGGCCCGGGGCAGTACGGCGAGTCCTCAACTTGTGCGCAGCCATTCCATTCAAGGATATCTCTGCACACACAGACCTCTCCGCCTGTCCTTCGGCTTCCATATATCACTTGGAGTCAATCATATTTCACAGTGTTTATCATTCTTCACTTTATGTGCTTTCCACCTCCGCAGATAATTGTTTTCCTTCACCCTCCGCACTCTGCCTCCGATTATTTATCGCCCCTCTCCTCCTCTGTCGTCCACAATCAATGGCCCCACCAAGCCCTCACAGATCAACACTGTCCCGGCTTCTGATTTGTGCTAAAGGGTGCAGAAGCAGGGAGGGAGGGAGGGAGGGAGGGATGGGGCGGCAGACTTGCTAGCTACACCCAGACCGGGGATGGATTATCTGCACCTTCCAGTTCCCACAATTCTGATTTATCCCATCTCCCCCCCACCCTTTCCCTTCTTTCGGGTCGACCCATGGAGGACAGAGGGGGAGGAGGTTGTATTTCAGCGGCGGTGCGCTGGGCAGCCGGCGTTTATTAGAATGAATCAGCGGGGCGATAAAATAAGCCCTGTCACCGAGCAGGGTTATGAAATCAGAGTGCTGATTGAGTTTTCCAGTCCTGGCCGAGGGTGTGGGGCTCTAAATATCATTGAGTTTGACAGACTAATGAAACGCGCCCCCATGCTTGTGCTGCTGCTGCTGCTGCTTTCTACGGGGCCCAGAGAAAGCTGTCCGCCTCTACCGTATGCATACACACTCACGCTGATGTTCAACACGTATGTCTACCAAACCTCACAGGGGGAAAGTGGAGTTTTCAGAGCACATTCCTAATGCGTAGTGTTATTATGTGTGATGGACTGTGCCATTTTCTGTATCAGTACATTTGATAATGTGCTAATGCGTGTTTGTCCCGGTATGCATAATGCACCACATTATGTACTGTACTCCGGCACGAGGAGGCAAAAAACGAAGCAAGAGGGGAGGCTCTAAACTAAATTGCTGTAAAATATGGCCCCTTGGTAAACATGACTATTTATTGAAGCCACATTACAGGCGTAAAAGTCTTGGTTATTGCTGAAAGAGGGTTATTGCTTGTTATTATGATAGCGGCAGATGTGGGAGGCAGGGACACTGACAGAGAGAGGGAGATGAAAAACCAGAGCCACTTCAAAGTCTGTTCCAGCAATTTCAGCCCCGAGACCATCTCACCATAACCCAGCATCAACTGAAAACACTGCCTTTCTCTTGTCCATTCATGCAGCATCTCTCTGCAGCTGATGCCGACAGCATCTCAGCGCAGAGCAAATATTTTCACTGCCTGGGATGCAGCAGCTTAGCAGAGTCTCACACACCAATCTACATGAATTAAATTCAAAATTTAGCCTATTAGATGATCCTTTATTATTATTTTAGAAAGCTGTTTCTTTCAATTACATAAATATTTGGGAACAGCCTGCTACAAAGCACATGCAGCTACAGCCTAAAAGATCTGCTATTAAGCACATTTTCAGACCTACGCTTCATCATCTACATTTAACATGACACTGTCATGTCTGTATATACACCCAAGGTGATTTTCTGTAACTGTTGCTATGGCAGTCTGAGTAGGCCAGAGCTTGTTACACGTTGAGTCCTGCAGTTCCTCTAATGGCCACTTGAGGCTGGCTCCAAAAGCGAGTCAATCCCCATAGACCCCCATGTTACAGCAGAAATAAACATGTTTACATCCTGATACAGAAGACACTTTTGGTCTCTATAGCTAATTTCAACATGTATGACAACTCTACAGGGGTGAAATTTTTATATAACTCAAGCGTTTACATTTTATTTAGAACCCATATTTAAGGGTGGGGCCACGTGATTGACAGACTATCTGCAAGGCATCGCTACTGATCACTGCAGTCTGTGAGTTTTCTAATCCACCCACCCCTCGCTCCCCCACAGCTCCAACGTCTCATCCAAATATGGTCACTTCTAGCTCCAAAAACAACAAGATGGCGATGGCCGAAACGCCGAACTCGAGCCCTCAAACTGGTAGCCTATAAACAAATGAGTGACGCTATGGAAGCTACATCCATTATTTATACAGTTTATTTTCCAGTCCGAGCTGCAAACGATCCAGGGCTGAAAAATGAAGCCAACACGTAAGTGTCAAAAACTGCCCTTTTTCGAACGGCCACTTGAGGCCTTGGCTTCTCAGTCATCCCTTGCTCCTCCATCGTGCCACCCTCTTGCCCAAATATGGTCACCTCTGGCTCAAAAAAACCAAGATGGCGATGGCTGAAATGCTGAACTCAAGGCTTCAAAATGGTCCACAAACCAACGGGCGACGTCTCGGTTGCTACATCCATTATTTTTACAGTCTATGGGCCAGTGTTACATGGGTCAAATTTAAATTGAATTTCATCACATTCAGCGTGTTCACATGCAGATCGGTAACAATTCTCCAGAAATTTGATTTCATAAACATTGAATTTGAAAAACCCTAAAGGTATACTACGCAGGAAGTGGACTCCAATTGCACGCTGTGGGGGTACGCGCCAATAAACATCCCAAACACTCATAATAAGAAGAAATCAGAAATGAAAAGTCTCTGCAGATAAACTCACCACCACACATCTATTCCTTCTTACTATACCTTTAACTCACACGTTACTGCAGTGTATGTAAATGCATGGATCGGCGTAAAGGCTGCAGCAGCACATGGTTACAGTAAGTGCACAAAGACAGATATTAAGACATCTTGTCTTTATCTCGGCCTTCTTAAGAGCACTGTAATAAATTTGTAATGTCTATCATTCCTCATGCATAAAGAAAATAAAACCCCATGAATAAACCATGAAATACTCTAATGAGATATTTAAGTTCTAGAGATTCTTCTCATGTCACATCAGTCTGTAAAAATTAGCTTTCATTTATTTTATATACTGTATCCCCCCTGCGGTGCGGTGCGGGGCAACAGAGGGGAATAAAAAATCCTGGGAAAACTGCTGTAATCATCAGACCATCAGTCTCCTCAAATGCTTACAATATTAATGCAGCAGAAAGGATTTGAACGAGAGACAGAACTGAATACTTTTTGCTTTGACTGTGATCTGAGGGCTAAAAACAGGCAGCAGAATTTTATAGTTTAAAAACTTAAAACATTTATCCAGTCAGTGGCTGCCTTTTAGTCTGAAGTCCCTTCGCAGCTCTATCACATGAGCTCATCAGGTACCTCTTCATCGACACACATTATGCTCCACATGTGCTCCTTTGAAGTGATTTTAAAATGTCTGTAATTTGATATTAATTGCATAAAGGTGGATATTGTTGGGGCACATCTGCAGCTTAGGAGTCAACTTATTAAGAGCAGTGTCCTTGGTTGTTCAAGACCGGCCGGGGAGCCTTGAAGCATCTTTGTCCGCCTTATTTCCTGCTGTCTCTCCACCTGTCTCTAATAAAAGCTTAAATACTCCCCCAAATAATTTAAAATTAATTAAAATACCAGTATGTTAGGGGATCTACAGGAATGGCATTAGACCAGTCGCCAGTAAAGCCACAGAGATAAAGGTGATCACTTGATATTAATAAACTCACCACCGTACTCCAGCAGTGCTTCCTCTGAGCTGGGAGGGAAAGGCGAGTGACGCACCAGGTGCCAAATATTATGCAGGCATTGCAGCTCTACGCGTATCTATATCGGTCTGTCATGTTTGAATTGAGCCCTAGTAGAACATTTGTTCAACTAAACCGAAATTTGAAGGCCATAAAATACTTACTGCTACAAGGATTAACATGATGCTAAGAACGTGTGTGGCAGGCTAGTTCATGTAGGGATGCAACGATTTATCGGCCAAACATCCGTATCAGCTGTTAATCGCCTTTTGGACCGCCATGGGCAATCAGGCATTGGCTATCATCCATCAGCCATCAGCCATCTGCAATTAGATGTCATTCACCAGTGGCAGTGGCTGATGGTTTTGTTGTTGTTGCTGTGTAGCATCCATTTTGCGCAGGCTAAAAATCAAAGTTCGAGACTAGCAGTGTCTCATCATTCCAGGGACAATGGAAAACTTGTCTGGGACGAACAGAGCTCTTCTCCTGGAGGCCTCTGGGACAAAAGGACGCAGTGAAGTCTCAACTGAAGCCTCACAGGACAGACTCTACTGTTTCCCTGATAATGTTGCAAACAACAGATCTGTGTTGACTTTAGCAGGAGGAGAGCTAGTTAACACTAGCTATTAGCAGCCAATGGCTGGAACTAACAGCCAGAGGAGGCTGCATTGAGATCATAATTGTTGAATAATATCTAGAAAACAGATCCCAAGATGGTGCCTATTCATTCCAATAGAGTTGCTCATCGGTGCATTAGGCAAATAAGTTTTTTAGCTTCTGGGTTTACTTTCTCTGTATGTGGCGCACTGAATATATGCATAAGTGTTTTTCATGCTGGCCCATAAAATAAATAAAGGCATTTTAATATTTGTGCAAACTACAGTGTGCCTTGGATTGTTTTTGAAAGAGTCTTGGATTTTATAGGTTTTGACTGAAAGTAAACTTTACTTATGCAATGAGACCTTCACAAGATTGAATAAACACAGTGCACCTGGAGCATCCAGAGAAGACCTACTCTTACTGGCACTTCTACTCCTTTGTCCTTAATATACATAACCTTCTGTCACATGAAAAACATCTCCTCTCTAATTTCTGTTTTATATTGCTGTGACACCATCAGCACATTTCTCCTTTCCACAGCCCAAACTTTATTTTGCAAGATTATATTAGAATGCTTCTTTTTTATTATAAACATTTTATTGATTATTTTTGAAGGAGACTTGTATTTCATATTTTTTGATTCACTGTATATTTTACTCAGGCAATGAGCCCTTCATAAGATGGAATAAAAAAAAGAATTATATTAAAGGTTGTTTCACACAATCATGATTAAATTTGTGCTCAATCCAAGGTTGTGTGATGAAGGACTGAATTGTTCTAAAATAGTTCAGTTATATTTTTTCAATAATTAGGATTTCTTTGTTTCCCAGGCACAAAGGGGGGAGTAAAAATAACAGCAACATAAGAAACATTGGTTTTGGTATAAGCCCAGATTTTGGTGCATCCCTTGTAATAATGGTCATTGTGGGCTTCAAGCTCTCTTGCTCTCTTGCTTCTCTTGTTGGCTCACAGAGGCTAAAGCCCTGCACAGCACTGCAGAACTTCTGCAATAAAAAAAATCTTAAGAGCTTCATCTTTGAGCCTTTTCATATTAAAGAGGACTGACTGCTTCAGCTCTCATATTGTAAAGGTTGTGTTTAAATGGTAGAAGGACATACTCAGTGTGTTCACTTTGCATTTGATTGAAAATCATCTATGACTCGGAGTAAGAGAACCTCTAATCTAAGCGTCTTTGATTCCACTGTGACAAAATGAAGAGGGCTTTTCAAGTGTGATGTTTGACATTTGCAGACCCACTCAATGTGCGCCCTGATTCATTTTCATAAACATATGATGTATCTCTGTCACAATAGTTCAGACTGAAGTGCCTCTGATGAAGGGTGCCACTTTTCCGCATTTGGGCTAATGCAGAACCAATGAAGTGACACGCGGCTCACAGTCTTCTCTCAGTCGACCAGAGACGTCATTGATAACGTATAGCATAGATGCTGTTAATGCAAAGGGAGTTCATGGAGCGGAGAAGGCATCGGCTGCATGTGTGTGCAGCGATGGGAGCCTACAGCGGGGTATAGCAAAATGATGCGGTTGGCCAGCGGGACAACAAAAACTGATTTCACAGCTGGGGAAATCCAATTCTCTGTCTAAATCTCCATAACATAGAGTGGGATATATTTTGGCAGCAAAGTGATTTCTCTCTCTTTCTTTTTTTTTGGTGTAATTATTCTCAACGAACATCCTCATCGTCATTTTTTAGACACTCTGGGTGGTGGGATTTACAGGCTGGTTTGTTGTGTGTGGGAAGCTTTAATATGCATGCACATGCCTTCTACTTCCTGTGTGTGAAGCAAGCGTATAATACACGATGATTTCAGTACGTAAAAACTCACAGGCTATGTGCATCATGCCTGATTATCCTGATTACCCTGCCTTCAAGTGATGCTCAAATTCCTAACTCCACAAACAAACACCACAGCCAAATCAATAGCCAGACTTCATTAAAACAGCATTTACCTCTGACCACTTCAGCACATCAACTGAAAGGATCACACCGGCGATCGATAAAGATAGACAGCCTCCTTGGGAGACGGGTCTCAAAACACACAGCTTTTAGTTTCACAACTGATGGCACTGACACAAGCAAAATGGAGAGTGTGCAAAGATGCTGGGCCGCCTCTGTCTCGACAAAGCTTCTTCTCTGGTGTTTAATCAGGAATTCTGGACTGACTACTGCGAATCAGCCAGCAGCAATGCAGAGACCATTAACAGGCGAAGCTGCAATTACCTCAGCGACTGAATGGAGTGCATGCTACATCACCAGTCAGGCCTGACCTCAGAGTGAACAAAGAGGCTGTAAGATTGATTAACAATAAACTTGACGCTTGGGAAACCAACACTTCTTTTATTAAAAACTTTTTTACCACGGGGAAAAAAAGAACACTACGCCTGTCCAGCAGAGATTATATGTTTTATATTACAGTATAAGTGGTGGAGTGGTGTGGAATGAAAGCCAATATCTGTGAGAGGTGAGTTACAGTGTGTGGAGGCTCTGTTTCATTTTTAAAGGATAATTTTACATATTTTGTTGAATCTGTGACGCCAAGAATTAAAAAGGGGGTCCAACCAAGTATACTAGCAAGGTGTACCTAATAATGTTGGATGAAATATTGAGCTAAATGTATGTAAAGGTATTCCCTGTGAGCAGAAACAAACCTCAGGCTTCACATCCTTCCTGATTTTTCTATTTCGAGACAAGCTGACGTCAGCTTGTGACAGATTTCTACATATATCTATCATCTGCTCCACACACATTACGGCAGGTGTTAACTTCACGTACACTGCTACTTATAGCTACGTGCTAACGTCAGGGAAACATGTAACCTTGGTTAACCTCTTAAGATTTGTGTCAGCTGGCACGCCCCCGCTTTGGAGAAGCAGGCTGGAGTCTGACACGGAAGCTAAGCAATCTAGTCAGCAACAAAACATATTTTAGCCACCTAAATAAATCAGTATTAGATTTATGTGTACGCTATATTGGGAGTATTTTTACTTCTTTCTTCCTTAATGTCAGACAGCGATTTCTAACAGGAAAATTACGCAGTTATATCGCTCTCTTCAAAACAAGACTCCACTGACACAGTGATTTACCATTGCTGAACATAGGAGCTGCTGGTCTACAGCTGCCCCAAACAGTCGGTTTATTTGAGTTATTGTGTGACTTAAGGGTTTAAAAGGGTTAGTTTGGATTCATCAAAGTCACACAACAACACAAACTAACTAACTGATCAAAGCAGCAGTAGACCAGCAGCTCCTGTGTTCAGCAAGCTATTGTACCCATACAACTCCACTTCAAGAAATCCAACCTATACCTTAAAGATAAACTTGAAAAACTGTAAACTTATCTTTTAACTTCAACATCTTCATAACATCGTGGCCATGTCAGGAGATGTGTCTTCATAATCGGTGACAAAAAACAACAACAGTATGTAGCCTTGCTCCCTTCCAGCCATATTAGAGGCAGCAGCAGTTGCACTGCAGGCTGCCACGCTCGGCTACATCAAGCAGATAAACGCAACTGGTATCTGACAGATTTCCTCCACAGCCAAATAATCCACTATCCAACACAGTCCAGCCACGCTGTCCACACTTCTAAAGTTATTCTAGCAAAGCACAGTCCACAAAGCATTAAACTTTGTTTTGTAATGTTTGTTCATTATTTCAAAGCATTTTCAAAGAAGTGTTTAATTACCGAGGCTTTCTTTCTTAAAAAGTGCTTGCAGGAGCAACAGTGCACTCACACCCTCTCCTCACACCTGTGCCTAATAATAAATGTGACTGAACCCCTGCAGATTTGACTGTGAAATTTAAACAAGATATTATGCAGTATCAACTTGCGTGCCACGCCGCGCTACACTTCAACTTTAGAAAAATGACACATTATGAGCTTATTTTTCCTCCAGGTTGTACTAATTGTGTGCTCACAGCCAACGTCTAATAAAAATCCAACAGAAAGTGTTTAAACTTGGAATAAAACTCCTCAATACATGTCTGTTAACAGGAGCAGCTGCTGCATCTGCGACCGTGGCTGCAGCTGAATATTCTGCCGAGCATGACGGTGATTTGATCGGTCACATCAAAGCAGCGGCTCGTGCTCGGCAGGGGGAGAAGAAAGACGTGATGTACTCGACCACTGTCTATAGTTTCCCCCCCGGGTCAGTAAAAGCAGCGTAAAGGCTAAAATGCAGCCGTAGCCCTCGGGGTACAAACACGACATGAAATGTGAGCGTGAACAGTGCTGTGTCTTGGAGACATGAGGAGAATCTAAGTACACATGCTTAAGTACAGTACAGTGAGTCACATCATCAGGGAGGGTGCGGGCGGTTGCTCCTGAACACACCACGGTCTTATCATAACAAATGACCTTCACATGTCTCTGTGCCCGCAGCGGGAAGGAAACACTGAGCCGTTGGTGACTAAGAAGAGAGACACAACATTATAGATCCACATTACAACCTCACTATCAAACCCAATTTGGTTTATTTACAATGCCAGGGTGCCCAATGGCTACAGCTGATTTTTTTTTTGCACTGATGGGAATAAACCCTAAACAAATCAATTTTCCTCCAGCGCCCCATCCTGGCAGTCAGTTGCCATGGATATCCAATGTGGTTGCATGTTCAGAGATCAAAGTGACGACGTGGAGGCAAGGGCAAATCAAAGACACACAATTCAAAGCAACTTCTTCTTCCCTGAGGTGCTCCTTGGTCACCTTGGACATATATACTTTCACACACGTTAGATGGGGATACACACCGCGGGCTATTTTTCAGGTGAAGAAATGGGCCCCCGAAAGCGACAGAAATCGGAGGTCAGGCTGCCTCCCACTCCCAGCTCCTCTTTCTCGCTGTCTCACAAGCTCCCATTCCTCCACTGCGCCGGCCCTCGTATCAAAATAAGATAGTCATCTCCATGGCGGAAGCTTCGCCTTTCTATTGACGGCTGTCTGATGTGCGCGTTATCATGTCCGATCTGGGCTTTGACAGGCCGACAAGGGAGAGGCTTGTATTACAAGGGGAATCAATGGCACTAGGCCATATCCCTATCAATAGGCTGCCACAACTCTTTTTGCTCACGCTCCCCGCTCTGTGACAGATAAGATTCTTTATCACAGACAAAATGTGGGGGGTTACGAAGGGATGGGGGGGTGGAAATGGCAGCACAGAAGTATGTTAAAAATAACACACAGTTGTGATTCTAAACAGACCAGTCACCAGGAGAAAATGTTGGCATTGTGCGTTTCTGCAAACCAGGAATATGTCACATTTGCACCTTTCATATGCATCATATCAGTGTTTGTGAAGTGACATTGTATATGAGCTGACTTTGTCACTGGGAGGTGGAGGGGATGGTGAATGGTGCGTCGTCAAGGGGAGACACCTGCCAAGATGCAGACCACTCTTCAAGACCAACAAACAACAAAACTGGTTGTTTTTAAGACACTCATTGCTGCAATCCTGCAGCTTTTCAGCCCCCAAAGATGGGTGTGTTTAGGGACCCTGGCTGTGTTTCCGGTGACTTTTTAGCCCCCAAATATGGGTGTTTTTTAGTGAAGTGGCTTTTTTTCCTTTGGTTTCTTACCCCCCAAAGGTGTTTTTTTTTGTTTGTTGCAGGTGGCTTTTAAGTCCCCAAAAGTGGGTGTTTTTTAGGGACCGTGGCTGTGTTTCTTGTGGCTTATTGCCCCCAAATGTGGGTGCTATTTAGGGGATGTGGCTGTTTTTCCTGCTGTTCTTCAGCCTCAAAACATGGGTGCTCTTTAGGGACCTGTGGCTCCTTTTCCAGTGGCTTTTTAGCCCCCAAATGTGGGTGCAATTTAGGGACTGTGGCTGTTTTTCTTGTGGCTTTTTAGGCCCCAAATGTGGATGCTATTTAGGGAACATGGCTGTTTTTCCTGCCACTCTTCAGCCTCAAAACATGGGTGCTCTTTAGGGACCTGTGGCTCCTTTTCCAGTGGCTTTTTAGCCCCCAAATGTTGGTGTTTTTCAGCAACCAGACAGTGTTTTCCCAGCAAAGACACATTGTCTTTTGTGTCTTTTGTGACATTCACAAAAAGGGCTGTTTTTCACTGAGACATTGCTGCTTTTCCAGCAGGGACTGTGTTTTTAGACAAAAAAAGGACCAAAGTTAGGATTTTGTGCCTAAATCGAACCACACATTAATGACAGTGTTGATAAAACATAAAGTTTTAGCATATCTTATACATAATAACATGCAAATGTGACAAATCTGTGGTTTGCATAAATGTACAATGCCAACATTTGTCCCCGATATTTGATCTTCATTATGAACAATACTGATGCAGGCAAACACAAGCAGTGCAAAAAGGCTGGAGCCCCGCAGTTAACCCTCTCCTTCAATCAAGCGGATAAATTACAACAAAATGAGCTCCAGAATCAACTTGTAGGGCTAAAGCCACGTGCTAAATGATTTCCTAGATCAAATATTGATATTTCAAATGAGCACCCTCGGTGGGCATTTCTTAGCAGCCTCCTGTAGTCAGCACATTTTTCCAGGTCTTTCCAGGTTCATGGGGAAATTAAATGACGGCTTGGGGAGAGCAGGAGGGAAAACAGCTGGGAAGAAGGGGGGAAAAATGAAAAAGAAAATGCATTTAATTTGTTCACCATCACGGCGGTGTGTTGGTTTCAGCAGAATGGGTTATGTGCCGAGTATTTCTCTTTCTCTCAAGGACCTGCTTTTGTACACAGAGCAGTGAGGGTTGCTGGCTCACAGCAAACTCTAATTGCCCTGAGGCCATAGGCAGCCACTTTCAAACAGGGTCATTCATCTTCCCATGGAAAAGGAAATGGTCTTTGGCCCTGATCCTTAATCACCCCCCTGCCGCAGTGTACAAGGTCATCAGGGAAGCCCTGTGACAAACAGACTCACACACATACATGTACACACACACACACACACGCACGCACGCACGCACGCACACACACACACACACACACACACACACACACACACACACACACACACACACACACACACACACACAGAATACCTGAAAGACTGGGGGGGTGTAGGGGGGGAAGTCATGTGGTGAGACACATGCGAGGTGAGCAGAGCAAAGATGGAAGGAAATTTCTGTGCATGCCATCCTCAGGTGAAATTGGAGCAGCGATTACAGCTCCGAGTTATGGTTTGTGTTACCGTTTGTGGTTCTCCCTTCAAAGAGGAAGTGAGGAATTCACGTGGATGTGGTGGTGAGCTGCGCTGAAAGCCGTGACCAAAGAAGAGGCAGAGAGAAGATGAGAGCACGGGGGGAAGAGCAGGAGGAAGAGGAGGAGGAGGAGGAGGAGGAGGAGGAGGAAGTCAGGACAGGACAGAAATGGAAAAGGGCTCCATTTCACTGAGGATCACAAGACCGATGCTCTAAACAACATCGAGGTAACAATATTCCTGCTCGGAGACCAGCAGAGGGCTGATTCATAAAACAAGATCACCACTTAAACCAGGATTAAATGAGCAAATCAGATTTAATCTCATGAAATCCAGTTTCATGAAGCAGGATCAAAAATACATTCTTTAATTGGTTCTTTAATCGATACCTAGAACATGTACATTTGTTGTATACATTTCATTTGACTAAACTAAAAGCATTTACCCTATAAACTGGTGCAATAAAAGATTAAATTGGTGCATAAATATTCACCAGTTTGACGCTCAAGATTTTCTGGCAGATGATTCCTAAATCTTCTGTTCCTTAAGTGTCTCTCCCCAAAATTGAAATGAAACCTACGCCTTTGAACGCATTGGTGATTCTTTTAATATCCGCTAAATTTGCACATTATTTTCACAGTAGTTGTTTGGTCATTAAAATGCCAGAAAATAATTTTTAAAAAAAAGTCCATTTTGCTCACACTGGGCTTGAATCCAAGATAATATGATTACAAAAGAACTCCAATGAGCTAATTTAACAAAGGAGCAAACAGCGACGCATCTGTACTGGTGTCAGATTATGTGCTCACAGTTGGACTTTGAAGTGTTGCCAAATGTTCTTCTTGCTTTATGGTTGTGTTTTTTCTTTACTATTTCATCTTCATATACATTTGTCTGTTTAATATTTGCTGCTCGGTGGATGTGAACGCCACAGAGCTGCTTTCTCATCTCTGACTTCACTGTGAATTGATGTGCTCGATGTTCTTTTCAGATCTGTGTCATAAAGTCATGAATATACATATTTTAACGAGGCCTGAATGAATCTGATCACATTAATTCTGAGTTGGAATTTACCCTCAGAGACCCACCATAGACCCATTTTTGTCTTTTTTAATGGGGGCAGGAAGTGGTATACATCATCTGAAAGCTGTGAATCTGAAGGTTAATTTAAGATGCAGCTCCGCACTGTATGTCAAGTTTTGCGTCTCATGAATCTGTGATAAACATTTTGCTTTGGTATTCAAACTTTAAAAGTTTAGAGTGTATAAGGGGCTCAGAACATTATGATGCAAGTATATCGAGACCAACCTAACGTTCAATTATTATAAGTTTTTGCAGCAACTGACATAAATTGTAAATAAATCCCTCCAAAATGCCACATTAAGACACCAAAACATTGAGGAACACCAAAACAAAATCCATACTGTGATTTGTTATCACACGTTTTCTACAAGAACTGTTTTTTTTTCTGCGATTAGATGGTGAGCACCTCTCGGCTCTAGTTAAGCTAATGTTAACTTCTGGAGCTTAGCTTCATTAACTTATCTGTAATGGCAGAGATAACAAAGGTTGGCAAACGTTATGCTGAATGATTCAGTGTAAATACTGTAGCACCAAACTAACAGAGAGACACTCTTGGTAAAGATGGTAAAACGACCGTTATCCTTTTCTCTATTCTGAGCCAAAAACCTTAACTTCAGTGGCACTTTAACTTGTTGTCTTTGATGGTGACGGCGACCAGATGCGGTTCACAAGCGTACACTGTGACGCTTGTGAATGAAGTTGGCACGTCTCCAGTTTGGAGAAGCAGGCAGGAGTACTGACACAGAAGCTGAGCAATGTACTGCCATGAAGGGGTCAGCAACAAAATGTATTTCAGCCACCTTAAAAAAACAGTATCAGGTTAAATGTACAGTATATTCTGAGTATTTTCACCACTTTACCTTGATGTCAGACCGCCTGTTTTGACATGGAAGCCGTTTAACTGCTTCAGTTCCCCATCAAAGCCACCAGACTCCATTGACAAAAACAGCAATTTTAGCCCTCTGAACACAGGAGCTGCTGGTCTACTGCTGCTTCGTTCAGTTAGTTTGTTTGAGTTACTGAGTGACTTTGGTGAATCTGATCTAACCCTTTTAAAAGCCAAAGTCACACAATAACACAAACAAACTAACTGATCGAGACAGCGTTAGACCATCAGTTCCTGTGTTCAGCAGTGTTAAGTCACTGTTTTTCTCAATGGAGTCTGGCTTTGAAGAGAGTGATATAACTGCGTCATTTTACCTTCGGAAATCCCTGTCCAACTTTAAGGTAAAGTATAGAAAAAACTCTCCATATAGTGTACACTTGAACTGATATTGATTTTTTTTAGGTGGCTAAAATACATTTTGTTACAGACCCCTCCACAGCAGCACATTGCTTAGCTTCAATCTCGAATTTCAGCCTGCTTCTCCAGACTGGGGCCATGCTGACTGACATCTTCTGTCTGTAATATACCGTCTACGGATAAGTACCTCATACAACCCAGCTTCAAAAAATCTGAACCATCGATTTAAGGAGCAAATTTAATTCTGGTTTGTTAGGTTGACTTAAGCCAAGCTTTTCACAATGAACTGTTCAATAACTCCACACATCTAAAACAACGTTGTAATTATGCATTATCCACATTGTGAATGGCTGCTGATTGATTGGCTTGTGTTTGTACTGTTGTTTGGGACTTTGGGGCTTCATAAATAAACACAAGTTGACCTGACTAATTGCAACAATACAATCAATACGTAAGACGATATGTTCAATTGGGAAAGTGATTGGCTTTCTATGCACAATGTGTGAAGTCTGAAACGAGTAGCTGAAATTGGACCTTGTACTTCCTCCTTGTGGACTTCATTTTGAGCTCCCTTTTCAATCCATTTCAATATTGCTGTATTTCTCACAGTCAAAGGCTATTATGACTTCAAGGCTGTAATACCAAATCAATGTAGGCGTTATGTAATGGCTGATGCTGGCAGCTTTACGTCTCCCAAATTAGCCGGAGGTCCCATTTGGGTTCACTTCCTAATGAGCACAAACCAAATTAAGCATTCGATTTAGTCTCTTTTTAGAAGATGAAAGTTGAAACGTAATCACTAACCAATTGAGAAATTATTTAAAGTATACTGTACGTCGGAGCCCTCCCACAGTACTTCAGCATGCTTACACACATTACCATTCACACACACACACAGATCTATACAATTATCCCACAGTCACTGCTGTTAAGAGCAACAGGTCTCAGTGTAGTCTGCAGCAGCTCACAGAGGAGAAACATCACTGGGTCTTGCTAACAGCTCAGCTGAGCAATGAAACAGAACATATTATTGCTGTGGAACATCAAAGGCTGCGTCTCTGCGCGATTCATATTTAATTAAATCCTATTGACTCCAGCAGACACATGGTGCAGTCTGTGCACTTATATAGTAATGCATATATAGATCTGTGAATGTCCTCGCATAGACGCGGTCTCGCTCTGTTTCTCTCTCACATACGAGCATAAATTCACACGCTCACATCACAGGCTGCTGGCAAATATATTCACAGTGCAGAGATTCATTACCGCCACTGTGGAATAAGTCACCTGGTGTGGGAGCGCTGCTGCAGCTTCAAACACACCTGAAGTTGGGATTTATTATCACAAACAGTGCACAACTCAGCAAGCTTCTTTTCAAGGGCTGTTATGTTAATACTTCAAAACTGTGATAATTATCTGTCTCATAGAGAATCAGATGAAATAATCAACTGCATGTCTGTGTTGTGTTTCACTAATAAGATATATGTTCAGCCAACAGTAGAGCTTTACCAAGCTAAATGCAATAACAACCAATAACTGCAACTCTTCTCCAGTGAAAGTGGTCAGCACTAGTTCCAAACATCGTCACTGGATGACGTCGTACGCTGATTTGCATATTGATACTGGTGCTTATACTATAGACCCTTTTAGAGCTGACATCATGTTATCACCTGGAGGTAAAGCTGCCCCTCCCCGTCGGCCAGTCTGGCCCCGTTGCTCAGTGTTTACTTATTCAAGTAACACTGGCGGTCCTGGAGAGTGAGTGACCTGACATGGTGTGTTGGTAAATTCAGTCTGACGCTCTACACTAAAATGAGAGCCCTGGTGGTGGAAGAAACTGAGCGTTATATTTCTACATGAATAAACCAACGGTTAAGTTAATCACACAATCACTCTGCTCGGTGCTCTGCTATGGTATTAAAATGGTATAGTCTACACTTTGGGTCTCCCCAGTTACATTGTGAATGTCGTTCGGATTGATGAAAGCAGATTAAAGTACAAATTTAACGTAATTTTGCTACTCGTTTTTATCTGCTAGGTTCATTTCTGCTATCATCCCAGTAAAAGATCACATCAGTTGTTGCCAGATTTCACAAGAGTGTGTTACAGAGACAGAGACAGGTCTCATTTTGGTGTCAGAATTTTTTAGAAGATGTGTGTCTTGTGAAAAATGGGTCCAATATTTGTTTCGTTGAAAAAGCGGCAAAAGAATTGGTGGTAACATGAGCTCATGTTCACCTCTCCCAGTGAATGAATAGATTCAGGACCGGTTGCCAGTGTCCTAAAGGGGCGGGGCAGTGGCAAAACCTATGACACCGAAATAGGAAATGACTCTAAAGCGAGCTGTCTGCTTTCTGGATAATCTCTGACGCAACACAAAGCAGCTGGCATTTTAAAATAGATGTTTAAAAAAAGTGAAATAACTCATAATATCCTATCAGACTAATGACCACCACATCCATGAGTCAGCTGAGTTTTAGTCAGAGTTACAAAAGTGTATGAAGCTCAACACTTAACGAAGACAGGACTTCTGCTGTAAGCAGTAAATGTAATATTTATCTTCTCATGCAACCTTAATAAGGACATTTCCCTAAATGTTGGAATAGCCATTTAAAGCAGAACTACAAGGAAGAAACTTGTTAAATGAGAGAAACAACTTGTAAAACCGTGTGTGCCAAAAGAGACTGATGCAGAAGCAAATAACAGATGTAATATATATATATATATATTTATATATGTATATATGGGAAAAGCAGTAACCTCGTCAGTCTGATACGAAGTAACTTAGAATATGCTGGCAGTAGAAGTTTAACTTTTATAATAGTTTTGTTCCCAGAACCGTTGTGCTGGAAAAAAAGTTAATTAAACAGCACGAGGAGTGTGGGATCTCACAGCAACCTCGCAACTTTTAAAAATGGCTTGGCACAGGATTTAATACCGACTGTTCCACTTTGATAATCCATGCAAGTCTACTGGCATGTGCTGGGGGATAGATGACATCTGTACTGAAAGAGGAAGGAGAAGAATCTGGATTTGAGATGTAACGCCTTGAATAACATTTGGGATGTTTTTTTTTTCTTCTTTCCCAAATCCACAATTGTTTAGTTTAACTCAAATACGGCATTTAAATTCTCCTGACTGAAGTGATTGGTTAAAGTTAATTGCATTTAATCATTTGCATAGCTGGAACTGGCACTATCAGTGTTTTTAAGCTGGTCATGTCACTTTGTCAGTCGGAGTTTTCAGCCAGACGTGTGCATCGTGTTATAACCAGTCTGCCATCTCTGGAGGCAACACAGCATGAATGAGCCTGTACACCACCCAGAGCATGCGCTGATGTCCTGCCGGTCAGCTGAGAAACAAATTGCTGCACAGTGTGTATGTGTTTGTTTGTGTGTGTAACTGATGTGTGCTGTTTGCTTGCCCCTTGGTGTGTGAGAGCCCCGCCGTGACAGCGGAGGCTGACAAGACAGCAGGTTTACACACACACACACACACACACACACACACACACACACACACACACACACACACACACACACACACACACACACACACACACACACACACACCAGTGTTCCCGGAGGATCTATATAAGCTGTATTGTGAGGCATGGGGGGGTCATCCATTACAAAAACCCCTGTGGTTCAAAAACCCCTGGAGCTAGCTGCTGGTTCTCACACACTGAGAGACAAACTGCCCTGAACGCACACACGCACACACTCACAAACAAACACACACACACACACACACACACACACACACACACACACACACGCACACACACACACACACACACACACACACACATAAAGAAACATGACCTACAGACAGGAAATTGCAAACATCTACAAACACGTTCACGCAGAGAAGTCTAATAGAAATAGCTCTTTGTACATATTCACTTGCATGAAAAATTCATAAAGAAAGTCGCAACCGAGTGTTGCATACACACTGCAGCGACGGGCAGGACAGACAATGCATGACAGAGCGGGAATGAGTTTGTCATGTTGATGGTAGAGCAGCATCACGCACCGAGAATCTGATATTGTGTTTCTATCCTAACAATGTAAGAGGACGTGGCTGCAACAGCTGACAGATTTTTAAGTGTGTGTGCACAAACACCTGAAAGCATCTCAGTTGTGCATGCAGATGTGCGAGACAAAGATGAAGAGATCCTTGTGCAAATTGTGTGTGTGTGTGTGTGTGTGTCCCTTTAATGAGCCACACACAAGCAGCAGGGTCCCCATCAGTCTGCTGTCTCCTAATTGGACCTGCTGAGCAACTAGCCAGCATTCATCTCCCAGAATTCACCGGGAGCAAAAGGTGTCTGGCAGGGCAGCCAGAAAGAGCAGTGGAGAGAGAAAAAGATGGGAATGAAGGCATTAAAAGGAATACCTGCCCACTAGTTCGACCTTTACACAATTACTGGCAGGTCTGGGCGATAGTTGTGAGGGAGGGTGATCACAGAGACTAACTAACTGAAAAGAAAAGACGACTGACAGCAGGTGGAAAAGTGCAGCAGATCCACCTACACACTCATGCTTACACACACACCTGTGCGCGCACACACCGAGCAGGTGAACACACTCATCAAACATCATCTAGCAGACTATCACGTAGAGAAACGCAGCATGCTGCACAGTGCCTTCCTCACTACCTCTTGAAGAGAGAATAAATCAGTGATTATCATATATCCCCAGGCGTTAAGCAACATCCCTGATGTACTTTAGATAGACACAGTAAGAGGAGCGAGTCGAGGAAAACAGTCAGGGAAAAAAAAACAGGGTATCATGGTAGCTTAGTGTGCAAAAATCTTATCTCACAACAGTCTGAGTTGATTCTGGTTCATGACCTTTGCTGTGTGATTCCCCCGTCTCTCGAAAATTTCCAGTAACTCTCCACCTCGTATTATCTATCAAAACACCTTGAGATAATCTGAAAAAACAGAAATCACACTGTGCCAGAGAAGAATCTGTGTCGATTCAACGCAGTATTATTGTCATCATGGAATGTGTATCCAAGCGCTTCTCAGCAGGAAAAAAAGCCCAATTAAACTGCACACAATTTACCTCTCATTTTCCCGTCTCCTGAGCACCAGACCAGTTGAAGATGATGGACGCGAGCAATTTCTTTAACACGGCAACCATGCAAATCACTTTCAGTGTCTCTCCCTCAGCTGTTTCCCCCCACGGTACTCTAGATTGCAGCCTCCTGTACTAATTGTTCCCAAACATCTCAGGCCAGCAGCGCGAGTTAATTGAGAACGAGAGACGTCGATCTCCCATGATAGACAGACTCGCTTAAATGAGTATTCCCAAAATGACTATCCACATCAAACCCAGCAAGCGTAAAATCCATTCTTCGGTTCAACCAGAACTCTGCAGAGCTGAGGAGCTTAGGTAGATGTAAACTTTAGTTTATCTCAGCCTGGACCATTATTTCTGATATTTTTATTTCTGACAATGGTCTAGTATCAAGGGAGCGCGCTGCAGCCACGAAACAGGCTGCAATTTAACCATTCAGCCACTGACAGGCTTTGATTGACATTGTTTCTCTGTAGAGTCTTTTACTTAATGTTGTCAGACACCTATAGTAACAATCTGAGCCTGTCAAACCCTCATGGGAAAATGGGGTCCAGGATGAAAAATATCAAAGTTTCCCTTTGACAAGCTGGACTTGTTTTAGTTTATTGGGGTTTTCAGTCTCTGAATAAAGTTAATTCTTGCTGTAAACACTCATCAGGAGCTCCCAAATATTCTGGGTTACCAGCATGAGTAAATGTAAGAGGGTCAATTACACAAATTATGACAATCTTACTATATAATGATGAAAACTCTGTGTGTCTGTTCGACGTTTTTCTCCTCACTGACTTGGTCAATCCATGTGAAATGTGGCACAGTGGTAGAGGGTCATGGGAGGATGTGAATGAAGCAATATTACGTCAATTGGCCAAAGGGGGGCGCTATAGCAACCGATTGAAATCGCAAACTTTGAATAGGCATATCTCATGCCCCGTATGTCATAGAGACATGAAACTTTGCACAGAGATGCCTCTCCTCATGAGGAACACATTTGCCTCAAGAACCCATAACTTCCGGTTATACAGATTGTCTGCCATTTTGAATTTTTTGAAAAACACTTAAAATGGATCTCTTCCTAGGAAGTTTGAGCGATCTGCATGAAACTGCATGAAAATCTAAAGTTCCCTCTTGGCAAAAGTTGGAAAACTTACTAAAACTGAGCATCTATAAGGCAATGAATATTGCGGAGGGCGTGGCTCATCACATAAAGGTGTATAACATCTCAAGGGTTTCACCCATCACCACGCAACTTTGTAGGCATATGACCACACATAATCTGAGGGGACCCCTCCATTATTGACCCCATCAAACAAAATGGGGGCGCTAGAGAGCTAATTTCTTATCTAGGCCTAACCGCTTTATGGATTTTTACTAAACTTGGTAGATATGTAGAACAGGACGCCTCAAGGTGACCGGAGGAATTTAACTCTAATTGTCAAAAACAAACAAACTGAAAAGGCTCCAAAATGATTTAATTATTCAATTGATGCTCAAAAATCGGTGCCTCTATTACCCACAATGCACCTTGACAGCCATCAGTTCTGTCGAGGATTTGTGTGTGTTATGCTCAAACTTGTAATCTTATTGACCGAAGTGACATCACTCGAGGCGATTTATCAGATTTTGGACAGCTCCCTCTGGAGCCACAAGAGGCTTTATAAAAGTGTTTTTCACACACTGTCTGTAGTCGGACTCCCCAAGAACTGTAAACAAACTTTGATGTGTAAAATTGGTGGAGTTCCCCTTTAAAGGGAGATCATCTCCCAGCCTTCTGACTGGCTTTTCATGCTGCAAGCTACAGTACTAGTAGAATTTTAATTGCGTTGTGTAAGCTCCAAAAATAACTGTCAAGCCATTTAAATTTCAACACAAACCACTTATGAACAGTGGAGCTCCGACAGCCAGCAGAGCTCATGTCAAACTGTTTATTCTTTTAGAGAGAACAAGTAGCTTGATAAAAGCAGTGTGAAGCTAAAAGGCAGCTCAAAGTAAACAGGTTCATCGCAGGACAATATTTATTCCATTATTCTTGTTTATATATATTGACCGTTGCATTACTCTTTTTCTGGCCCTTATTTACTTGTCTTGCCAAGTCAATAAAGAAGTAATTAATATTTATGATGAAGGAATGAAGGAAAGCAAAGGGCTCTCCGAGTGCGAGATTTGTTCATGGTGAACTTCTCAGTTTGACTTTTGCATGATAAGGCTCAGAGACTGAATGTGCTTATCTTACACACAACATCATCTTCCCATTATGTAGCATCTCTGTGTGCATACATTACCATCTACACACAGCAAGTGGGGAAGAGTGGGGGGCAGGCAGCTAAAGCTAACATGGTTAGCATTAGTCACCCTCCTCTGAGGCACATGATCAAAGAGATGTTCCGACTGTTAAAATGGATGAAACACAGAGCGATGACTTGGGTCAAATCTTCAGCAGATAGGCAGGCTTTGGGAGGAAGATTGTGGGCGAGCGTGGGCGTGATCCTCAGAATGAGCCAGCTTGGTGACATATCTAATGCCAGGTCTCAGACCATTTAAAATATTCATGAGGGAACAGAAATGACGTGGCAAAAAAGAGAAAATTATCTGTAATGCTAACGAAGCTTTGGCAGTGGAACATCTTTCAATACAAACTGTGTAAAGACTGAAAAATGTAACTGATTATGGCTGAGCTGCAAGTTGAATTTTAAAGATGCAGATTTTAGAATTAGCATACGAACTGGGGCTTGTGTTCATGCACACCGTCTGTTTGAATTGATCTATGTGTCTTCTCTGTGTTATAATAGTCCTCTTAGTTATTTCTAACTCCAGGCTTTCCGATTCCATGTTGTGTCCTGAGTCCTACAAACATGAAATTAGCGAGCCTGTGTGTTTCAAAAGCTGCAAAACACTACAAAGGCTTATTATTTACCGATTCAAAAATAGAACATTTCATGTCCCCACATATTCAAAAGTTGTGCTTTATGTTGCAAGACGATTAATGTTCTGATTTGTCCTCTTGCAATGAGAACAGCTTAGAAGAGTGGTGAATACAACCGTTCAGCCATCTGTTCTGTAATGTATATAGTTTTGTTTGGTACCAGCAATTAATGCTTATGAAATATTTGGCCACTGGGGAAGGAGCTCGATTAAATCTCATTTGGAAACTTTATTATGTTTTTCTATGTTTTTAAGTAAAGTAACATAGCACAAGTAAAAGACATTTTGTTGTTGTTGTTGTTGTTGTTTTACATTTTTACTGTTATTCCCTCTAATAATAGAGATGCTGTATGGATCGGAAATCTAATGAAAACTGACCTCCAACTCGATGTTTTTGCTTTTTCCTTGTTTTTTTTTTTTTAAATTTATTTATCTCTGTATACTTTTGTTTGCTTATCAATTTGTTTGTGTCTTGGCATGTTCATTTACTTTTTATTTGAACACTTGATTTTGTCGTGATATATAATCACTAAAACAAGCATGAAGTTCAGTATTTGTAGTAGTTTTTTGTAAATCTCTCTCTGGCTGCCATACAAACAAGAACCCTAATGCTAACAACAACTCATATTGGAGTATTTGGGCTGTGATGTTGTTCGCACAGGCTGCCGATGGAGGCCACCTTTTAATTTGCCAGAATGTGACAGAATGACAAATGCCGGTTCAGCTGGTTTGCATAAAATCTAACCGGTTTGAGCTCATACATTGCACCGGCAAAACCAGTAATCACCCCAACCCTACCTGGCATCTCTCTTACGAGTACATCATTGTCAGGTGTGCAAACACATCCAGTGGCTCAGACTGAACCCTTTTGCGGCTGGTTCTGGACCCTAGGCTGAATGTTTGACACCCTTGGCCTAGAATATACAGTCCATGGTGTAAAGTAAAAAATAAATCAAATTTTAACTTAAAGAATAAAACAAAATAATGAATAATTTGAAGGTATACTTTAAAAATAAATAAAACAAAATAATGAATAATTTGAAGGTATACTTTAAAAATAAATAAATAAATAAATAAAAATGAAAAGAGTGGCCCCTGCGTATTGTTTGTCAGCTTGATCCGCCTGGTGTTTGAGCTGACCTGACGTGAAATCTTGTCTACACTACTCTTTGGTGCCCTAGTAGACGACCTGACCCACAGAGTGTCCAGGTAACACAGTGACAGGGAGAGGGAGTCAAAGAAAATGAAACGTGTCTGTCGGTTCGTCCCTGCGGAGCTGTCATTAATTAAGCGTGAGATTGGTTCTCTCCACTTCCCACCCCTGTCTCTCATTCTGTTGATCCTGAGACGTCGAGGGATTTGTCACTTCTCACCTCTGAAAAAGAAACAGCTAGTGCTGGTGAAGTGGACCAAAAATAGATGTGCGAGAAGATACCAAAACACATTTTAGTCTCCACGTGCGCACACTAACACACCCCACTCCTAAAACAGCTGCACACACGCTCCTGTCCAGCGCCGTGTCAGGTTCCTATAGCTCTCTTTCAGCACTGCAGTACATCACTAATGATAGCTCAACTCCCTCAACTCCCCTATACTACCCTGAGGGGTGGAGAAATCTGCCAAACCGGTGCAGGTCCTCTCCTTACCTCTCACACCACGGTATTTGACAGCCAACTAGGGAACTGTAAAATTAAAGGCCTTGGCAAATGAAATTCTGTGACACAGCGGTGTGAATCAAAGCAGACACTGCCATGGGAGGTTCTGGAAGAAGAATGAACAAGGCTCACTCTCAGAAGGAATACAAAAGTAAAGTGAAAAGTTAAGGGGGACAAAAAACTACATTTTTATTGTTAAGTTGCCAAAGTGCGAGTTCATCTGGCATCTAACAGCCGCATCCTGGGTATTGACAAAAGAGGTATAGCTTCATCATTTCACCTTGAAAAGGAGAGTGCTTTGTATGAAAGCTCTTTCATCGCACGCAGGCCTTTATTGACTTTCTTTGATATTAATAGCCTATGACACAAAATGCCATTTTCCCAGCGATGCCACTTTTTTTCCTTATCTGATGTGACCTTGTTGCCGGTGCCTGAGACGGCGGTGTAATGCATCTCAGCTCAGTCATCATCATCGCAGATTACTGAAGCTAGACAGAATGGATATGGACTGCTTTGCTCCTGCTCCAGAACTTCAAACCCTCACATATGAAGGCTCGACTCTGGCTCTTTTTTTGACCGCTCTGTCCAAATCACAGGGTATTTAGTGGCTTTTCGAACAGCTCTGACTCTGGCCTCCCCGCCGCTTGCACTGATAGAGACATACAAGTGTCAGCCCTGACATGAGGGGCCATCATCGCTGCACGCCAGGCAATCTGTTGTTGAGGTGGAGAGGCTGATAACAGTGGTCCCTGACTGTCTGTCGTCCACCAAACAACCTCACCCCCAGCCCTGTCTCACCCCCTGAGGGAGAGTTATTGCTTTAATATGAACAACGAATGGTTCAATTTGTCCTCTGGGTGTCAAAGGAGTGCTTGGCGTGATTACTTTCTTGGCATGGCGGTGACATTCATTGGCTTGGACTCAGGACGTATTGGAGAAAGGCCTCTGTTAGGCCGGACTGTGACTGAATGACAGATACAGACGGACAGAGACAGAAAGAGGAGAGACAGAGAAATGTAGAGAAAGGGAGCAGTGGCGAAGCCGGCTTTGCACACCTCAATGAACAGCAGCACTTCAATCCTCGATAGAATGAGAAATACAGTATCCTGACCTTGACTGATCAAGCAGGGGGAAAAAGCAGCGCGGCTCCAATCCACCCACACACAGTCACAAAAAAGTCACAAAAACACATAAAATAGCGGAGGAGGGACAAGAGGACTTTTGTTTTCTGACATTTCACTTTGTCACATTTTCAAACCCGATTATTGAGAGAACAAAACATTTAGCCCACAGACTCAGACTGCGCTCCACACAGCTCAGAGAGTCGGTATCTACAGTATGTCTCCTATAAGGAAAAATGCAACTGAACACCACTCTAACAACAGGTTTAAATGAATAGTTTGACATCTTGGGAGATAAGCTGATCTGCTCTCTTGGAGTTAGATGACAAGATTGATCAAGTCTGTACGTTAAATATCAAGCTGGAGACAGTTAGCAGTTAGCTTAGCCGAGTATAAAGACTGGACACGGGGGAAACAGCTAGCCTGGGTGCACCCACCACACCTGTAAAACTCAAAAATGAATATGTCATATCTTGTCTTCAATTTGCTGTATTTTTCTAACAGTCACAGTTATGTGTTGGGGTATTTTTCGGCCAGGGTGGAACCAGCGTTGATTTTGTGTTTAAAAGGGTTAACCTGTGTTGACTGACTCGGCTTCATGACCCAAGCCGAGAGGTGTGTCGCACAAGGATCGACTTTGATGTGAATGGCACACCAGCTGGGTCACAAACAACCAGGGCGGTACAAATGATGTCAGTGGTTGCAAACGGGGGCGCACAGTCATGACGCAAGTTCACCGCAGGTCACTGCAGCCCATAAACAAACAGTGTGATGGCAGCAGGAATGTTTCCAGCTATGGCATGACCTTGAGGCAGGGGTGCTCCTCGCTGTCCATGGCGAGGAAGACATTAGACAGCAGATGACCAGCACTGTGAGGGACAATGTTGTGTTGGAGGAAACATACCAAGGCTGGTGAATGAGTGTTTCTGTACACACACAATCTGAAGGGACTGAAGAAGCAGTACACCTAAAGTCATCATTATATTACAGGCCAAACCAGTTTTATCGAGCTGTACTAATATACTGTACAATGAGGAATTCAAGTACAAAACACTAGCTCTGAATATGACATGTAACGCCGCCAACATACAACTGTTTGTATAGCTCAGTTAGTATGTGCACTTACCTGAATAGTGGGTGGTGAGCGCTGTTTGCGGGTGGTCGTCGTGGAGAGTGTGGTGGTGGTCTCGATAAAGGTGGTGGACATCTCCGGCGGCACTGAGGTGGTGGTGCGTGCCGCGCCCCTGCTGACCGGCACGTCACCCACCAGCCGCACGCTACCGTTCACCTTGATGTTGGTGTGGCCCTCGGCGGCCATGTTGAGGACTTTGAGGCCGTTGTAGTAGAGGCCGGAGAGCTGGCCCTGGTAGGGCCGCTTCCGGTCGTTTCCGCCGATGGAGATAGTGGCCTGGGTGTTGAAGATTGTCAGCTGCCGGCCTGGTGCAGGAGGGAGGGGGGAGAGTATTAATATGTTTATGATGGAGAATCCGAGCTAAAAAACACATGAAGCTACGTTAAAAGCTCTAATGTTGACATGCCTTTTACAGGAACTACACTTACACTGAGAGGTAAATGTACGGAAGCCCTGAGAGGTAAGTGAGAAAGAAAACCTCTCGTAATCCATTTTCTGTTTCTGAGCTAAATAGTGTTTAGAAAAAAAGGTTTAGCCAGGAAAATATTTCTAAGTTCCTTGACTTTGTTCTCCGTCTGTGACAGAGTTTAGCCAAGATCATTTTTTTAAGTTGCATTCTTTTTAATGTGTGAAAAAAAAGTTTGGGTAAATTATTTTTTATCATTTGTTGTGTTTATTGTAATACTTATTTAGGCCATAGGAGACTGAAGTGCACCACTAATGTGGCAGTAATGTTCCATAACTTGCTAACACGCACATATGTACCTAATGTTTAGAGTGCATTGAGGCACTAAAAAGTACCTGGAAAAAAACTTGAATGCTTTTAGTTCTGCTCAGAACATGGGGTAGTGGTGCACTTCAGCCTCTTGTAGCCAAAACCTTGATGAAAGAAAAGTATACTGAAGGGATGCTTTGGATTTTTTGAAGTGGGGCTGTATGGGGCATGTACCCACAGTCTATTTCGAAGCTTCATTTCCCTATCTATGCTCTCATCAAACCACCAGACTCCATTACGAAAAAAAAGTAATTTTAGCTCGCCGAACACAGGAGCTGCTGGTCCAACACAGCTATGATCAGCTAGTTAGTTTAAGTTACTGTGAGACTTTGGTGAATCTGAACTAACCTTTTTAAACGCCAAAGCCACACAATAACACAAACAAACTAACTGACTGAGGCAATGGTAGACCAGCAGCTCCTGTGTTCAGCAGTGTTAAATTACTGTTTTTCTCAATGGAGTCTGGCTTAAAAGACACCAATAGAACGTCTACATTTTCCTGGTGAAAATCAGTGTATGATGGGGAGGTAAAGCAGTGGAAATACTCTCAATATAATGTACCTTTAAACCAATATTAATTTTTTTAAAGGTTGTTGAAATACATTTTGTTGCGGACCCCCATCCACAGCAGTACATTGGTGTCAGTACATAGTGTCGGACTCAAGCCCGCTTCTCCAATCTGGGGGTGTGCCGACTGACATCTTTGGTTTGTAACATACTGTCCATGAAAAGTACCATATTGAACCCCACTTCAAAAATCCGAACTATCCTTTTACTGAACTTAGAAAGATCATCCAGGCCAAACTATTTTCTTCACCTGCTCTTCAGTCATCAACACAGGAGAGAGAGCAATTTAGATCACTTTCCTCTCGGGGCCTCCGTATAAATGCACGGAAAACTTTAACAAAGACTAAACATGTCTGTTAACAATATTGATTTACTGCTTGATTAAATGAGTGTGGATGGAGTCAAAATGGTGACGCAACATGCTGTTACACTGAAAAAAGTAACTACGGTATCAACAACCCCACCTTTCTGTTCGTTTTAAAAGACTGCAGCTATATGCACTCTTATCTACAGTAGCAAGGCTTTTTCCCTTTGACACACAAGAAAAAGCACCCCTGAAAGAGACTGCTAATGCTGAAAACAACAGACACTGTGCAGCTATAGCAGCTTTATCGTAAGGGAGCGAACACATGCAGGTGTGGAAAAAAGAAAAAGAAAAAAATTGAAAAATGAGCTGGAACAAGTTCCACAGGCACTGTTAATATTCTCCGGACAAAACAGTGGACTCATGCGGTAAAATGATTAATAAATATGTATACAGGGTTTGGCATATTATGATAAAGTATGAGCAATACACACTCGCTACATGTCATGGTGAATTTCATTAGGAGAAGCCTAAATATCCTTGTCAAAACACACTGCTCATGCATTAATTATGAAATGAAAATGCACCAAACTTTCACAATACAGGAATCATAATTAAAAATCTCATTTGTATAATTTACATACAGACCGCACAGCAAGCTTGTTATATTTGCGGCATTTGCACAATTATAATGCATAATACACTGGGTATGGAATGACAGGGGGAGGACGTTCATGTCACAGAAGCGAAAATGAAACAGCACGTGTGGAGTCATGCATGCAGCAGTAATGGGATTTTTCAGACCTGTCTGTGTTTTAGCGGTTGTTAAAGGGACTTTATAATCAGGTTAAGATGTTTATGTGCAATGGACTTTAAATGCAGTTTATAATGATATTAGGTTGAAAATTTAATACGCACCAAAAGAGAGAAAAAAAAGAGAGAAAAAGAGGGGGAGCGGACTATTTAATCCCCGCAAATGTTCTAAACATAAACGAGGTGCTGATTTGATAATCTCAGTGAGTGTGAAGCATGGCTCTGTGAGGGCGCAGTGCACCTTGGCACGCTCACTGTGACGCTCTGCCGTCAAAAAGGCTCCAATTAGCTCTCCATCACCAAACAACTGAGGATTTCATCGAGTGCGATGTGTGTAACTACAATCAGATAAATTACAGCAGGGGAAAGCACCTGCTGTTTGGAAAGTTTTCAGGGGGATATGCCCACTGATTAGTTTGTTCTCAAACATTGCAGAGGATTTGAGCCAAGGGAGCTAATTCTCCTCTCAAAACAATCGGCCTACAGTTGCAGCATAGATAATGCCGTCTCCTAGTAAATTTTGCACAAAAGCTTAGGAGTGCTTGATGCGTAAATTCTCGTTGTTGCACTGTTTATAAAAATCTCTTCCCAGTCCCTTTAACTGGACACCATGATTCAACAAAGTTTTAAAAAGATGACAATGACAAAAAGGGGAAAGAAAAGTAAAAAACAAAGGAGAGAACAAAAAAAACGCTTTATTTTACTTGTTTTTTAAAGGGTTTAAGGGGTGATTATTCATTCTCAGAGGTTGAAAGGGAACAAGCCGATGAAATGACAGAAAATAGAATAAAAATAAAGAAAAACATTCTAGAAGTTCGATAAAGATTTACCTTTCTCCTGAAGCCAATCTTCTACTGGCCGGGTATATTTGAACGGGATTTTCTTATTTGCCATTTGATAGCGCTCAATGTCGCTGTTGCCTTTAAAGTTTGAGAGTTTAACAAACAGCTTGAAACAGTTGGCAACAGCAACAGACATCACACATTTATACAGTGGTTTATAATGAGTTTTATCTTTGTTTAGAAATATTTATAAAAGCTTTATGATGTTTTTTTTCCCAAGTAGCTTTAGTTTAAATGTTTAAAATTCATATTTATACAGCACACTCCACACCAATATTTAACAACATATCCATGGATTAAAAGCACAACACATATTCATATGGACAACAGGATAAACAACCTGCAAGAAAAGGTAAAAACACAGGAAATACACTCATCATATTACATAATAAGACATAAGGAGGGATAGCAAATGGTTAACGAGGTAGACATGCACTAACTGCCTTTCTCTGAAGCAAATTGGGGGTAATTAATGTGCACTAATTCTCCCACTGGACACCACCTGCTTTTACATTTCAAGGGCCAAGAAATGATTTGGTTAAGTAGCTTATTTGGAAGGAAGGAGCTGTGTAGCAGGTCTGCATGTGGAGGGGTGCAACGATGGAGGAGTGGTAATTCGAAGTACTGCGGCCCTATTGGGAGCGAAGTCCCACAGTGACACAGATTCGAGGAGGACAATGCATACAAATGAGATCATTACTGACGTGGTGGGAGGCCTTTTGGGCAGAAAAAGTGCTGCACCCCAGCTGCCACATTCCACTCGTCTGAGACCGTGGCTAACGTGTTCCAGGTATATGAGAATTAAGGATAATAGGCCGCCTTTTACAGGGTTTGTTGAGTGTGTACTTAGTGTTATTTCTGGCATGATACGATTTCCCGTCGTGAATGCGCCAGGATGCAGTATTTTGTCATTCCCTGTGAAAGGTGCCACGAGTCTGTCGACGCTGAGAATTGAGACGTTCAGCTCTGCCTTCAAACACTTCAAGGTGTGACAAAAGACTGTGAAGCCTGTATAGAATTATGACTGACACCATGATGTCACTCAGTTCCCATGTGGGAAGGTATTTGGAGGAAAAAAGGCACCGGTAACAGCATCGTTTATAGCACAAGTGAAAGGGCAAGGCTTTATAATTGTGAGAAAAGACCTTCTGGAAATGTGTGTTGTCTGACTGCTGGAATCCTGTCAGACGATTTATCTATTGACATCATGCTCGCTCTCTCATGGGGATCCACCTCACTAATGTCTCTTTTGCCTGGTTCTTGAACCAGATCCGTTGAGGATTGTTGGAACCTTGGTGCTATCCAAACAACCTGCCCATGTTTTCACCTGTTGTGATTACAGCCATTGTAATCAAGGATGCGTCAACAATTGAGGATGTTGCTCAATGCACAACGGAAGTAAACAGCAGTAGCAATATGGCAGATTGTACTGATTACCTGTGAACTTTTGCTCTGTTACCACAGATACTGTTTTATCCAGAAACAAGCATGGACCGATTATTAATGAGACAGTCCCTCAAGGATGTTGCGGTGGCAACAATTAATGCAAATTCAGCCTGCGGGACCTTGCAATTTTGTCCAATCACTGCAACTTTACTGCAAATTTGACTAATTAAACAGGTAGAATCTCATTTCATTCCCCCTCTTGCCCCTGTCTCTACTCTACTAGACTAATGCTGCACCTGTGACACCTGTGTTTCTCATACACAGTAACAGGTATAACTGCTACGTTACACAGCGTTTATTAACTGGTTTAATGTTTTTGTGTCTGTGTTAGATTCTTGGGACCGTTTAACGGCTCGGTGTGGATGTTAGTGGCTGCTGCTGTTGTGGGAGCTCATGCGGAGAGAGCAGGAGGACCGCAACTCAGGAGACGCTCCTTCAGCACTGTTTCGAAAGACAGCAACAGCTGACTGTCAGCGATGAGTTGTTGCTGATTTAGCAAAATGTATTTGATGCCCATCCATTTTCATCCGTTTATCTGGGGCCAGGTCGTGGGGGCAGCAGGCCAAGCAAAGCACCCCAGACGTCCCTCTCCCCAGCAACACCTTCCAGCTCCTCCAGTGGAACCCCAAAGCATTCCCAGGCCAGATGAGATATATGATCCTTCCAGCGTGTTCTGGGTCTGCCCCGGGGCCTCCTACCAGTGGGACGTGCCTGGAACACCTCCAGCGGGAGGCACCCAGGAGGATCCTGATCAGATGCCCAAACCACCTCAACTGACAATCTTTCGATTCGAAGGAGCAGCAGCTCTACTCCAAGGTCCCTCCGGATGTCTGAGCTCCTTACCCTATCTCTAAGCCCAGCCACTCCATGAAGAAAACATATTTCGGCCGCTTGTATCCACGATCTCATTATTTCGGTCACACCCAGAACTCATGACCATAGGTGAGGGTGGGGACGTAGATGGAACAGTATCTGCCCTGAAATCAGGTATTTCTGCAACAATCACAAACACAGCGCACAAAATCCTAGAGGGACCGAGAAGCCCACTCTGCAATGTTTTCTTACTTAACGTCTTTATTGTTACCTTCCCAAGTGATGTCATCATAATTCCAACTTAAGGTTAAGAAAAACTTGCTATTTGTTAGTTCCAGCTTGGATCCAACTTTTCAGGTTCCACCCAAATTAAATTTTGGTCATAAATACTCTAAACAACTCAAAACTAGCAAGAACCAGAACAGAACTCATTCCATGTTCGTAGAAAAGGGGATATCAATTCCATTCATATCCATAAACCTTTCAGAACATCTTCATGTTCTTGATTCAGTTATTTGCTGCATATATATATATATATATATATATATATATATATATATATATATATATATATATATATATATTATATATGATTCTGAATTGTTCTCACCTGCTGATTAAAATTGTACACAAGACGTGACACACGCTGACAATTCCATTTAACCATTCATTTAGCCACTTATGCTCGCATGTAGCCACCATAAGCTTGTCTCAGTTTCCTCTCCTCCCCTCAATTCCATCTCCCCATCGTTCCTCTCTACCTTTCAGAGAAAAACCAGCCAAGTGCTCAGTTTACAGCCAGCTGGGAAGGAGTGTGGATATGGCTGCAAGGGAGCTCAAGGAGCTAAAGGACTGTGTCTGCAGCGTGCCAGCAGGTTAATCAGCTACTAGCAGGGCTCCCTCCCCATTCCTTTGATCTCAAGCAGGTTTCGGGTGGCAGCCAAATACACTCTCCTCTGGACAAGGGCCACAGAGGGAGGCATGATGGTTGCATGTGAAACCAGAGGACGGACGGGAAGGTGAGGAGTTTGGGGGAGTAGGTGGAGGGATGGATTGGGGCGGGGACAACAGGGGAGGGAGGATATGCAGCATCTACACACTGTCACTCATATTGTCACTTAGCAGGGGGGAAATCATCTGAAACTGAAAGAATGGGGTGTAAGCTTGCCCTGCATCGCTAATGGCATGGTCTCAGGTATAGCTCTTACATTGTTCTGGGTGATTAATGAGGTGACAGTCCCCCTGTAATGAATACACCACAAGCTAATTGTCCAACTAATGAGAAAAATCTCTCTAGTTTGTCAATTTGATATTCAATTTCTAAAGGTGACTGCAGAATGGATGACCTTGCCAATAAAAGCACTACTGTTTATTATACCATCACTCTGCCTTCAAGGTTTTTTATATTTTTCAAAGCAGAGTGGACACATATTTCCTCAAAGATTTTTTCATCAACCTTTCAGCACAAAGAGGAAAGTGCAATTTAGCACCATTATATGTTTGATGTTTCGTCACTGCCAGAGAGCCCATTCTGAGTGTAATCAATATTACCTTTTTTTTGGGTCACACATACTCTTCAGCTATGCAATTACTGAGGTGATAATCATAGTAATTTGAGCGTTTTATATGTAAACTGTGTTTAGTTGTTTTCTATAATGGTTTTGTTATGAATCTCAGGCGCAGAGAGCCTCATTTCTCTTTCCTTAATACAGACTCTTAAGGGTAACTTTGTTATTTTTCAACCTAGACCCTATTTTCCAATGTTTCTGTGTCTAAGTGACTAATGGGAACAGCAATTTTTAAAATTAGTCCTGTATTGAGCAAGAGGCCTGCAGATGGCAGCCTTGAAACAGGCTGCAATGTAACGGCTCGGGCGTGTTAACACCGTCAAAGTACGTCCACTGGAGTTTTTGCCACTGACAGGCTCAGATCCTTATTCCTAGTGTCTGAAAGGATCCCTACAGAGATAGACCTTTTGCTACTGCTAAACCCACCAGACTCCGTTTAAATAAACAATAATCTTAGCATGTATAGAGGCAGCATCTTTTCACATCTAACTGGGTGAACTGAGGATTTATTTCAACCAAACCAGAGTTGGTGATTGTTGCAACAGTGGATGGAAGAAACAAGACAGTTTTAATGAGTTTTGTTCAGTTTCTATTGACTTTGAATGAAGTGTATTTTATGAGGATAAAACTACTGTTCATTTAAGAGTCTGGTCGAGTTTGGTGATGGTGATTTCAGGGCTGTTTCTGGTTACACAAAAAGGATCTCACTCTTTAACAAAAAGCTCTATCTCTGTGGGGATCTTTTCCATAATGTTGTCAGATACTTAGGATAATAATCTGAGCCTGTCAGTGACAAAAACACAATTTGACTGTGCGCTACTGCCCTGAGTGGTTACACTGCAGCCTGTTTCACTACTGCCGGCCACCTAACATCTCCTGCTGGTAACTCTGACACATTCTCACTCCGACCTCGTCACATATTGGTCACGGACTTTCCACGTCCACATATGACGTGCAAGGTACCCTGGGTGTGTTCGTTGGTGACGTTCTGGGACACCGTGTCAACTTCAGCCTGTTACACGTCATGTCTTCTTTCAAAGTAAATGCACTACGACAGTACAACAATGCAAATTGGTGTATTTTTTATCCAACAACTAATGCATGTGGTTGGGAATAGGAAAAAAGAACAGGGTCTGGCTTTATAATCTTATGGGACGTGAACACTGCTCTCCCCAGTGAAAGTCGGTGGTCGTTTCCACCAACAACTTTTTCCAAAATTTGCTTTGGTCATAATTAAATAATGTTTATAATTGATGAGAACCATCAAACACCACTATCAGAGTCTACATGTATTAATAACTTAAATTTAATGCTTTTCAGACCTTTTCAAGATAATTTATAACCACGTTTGAGACAAATAATTGTTTTCTAATTCAAGAGTATGAGTGTAAGTTTCATATATGTAGTCCAATGCAGGGGTAAGTTGTTTTGTAGGAATATTACAATTATTAGAGTGAGTTAGGTTAATTCACATTTTGCCACCAGGTAAGTGCAGGTACAAAGTAAAATGGCAGTATTAGCATCAGTGGTAGGTTTAAAGATTTGAGCTTGACTCATTTTGACAAAAAGAAATTAAAAGATTTATAAATTAAATTAGAAAAAAAAGTTTGTGGTAATTATGACCTCACAAATAAGACAACTTCATGACTTTTAAGGCCTAATATTTATTGAAGAGATTTAAAAATACTTTTTAAGACACTTTGACTATGCAGTGTCAATAAATTATGTTTTTTTTTCTCTACATGTCGATATGTGCAAAACATTGTAACATTCTGTGTTTCAGCACATGCATATTTCACATTTTGCTGCATGCATTTTGCATGCTAAGTGGCTGAATGCAAACCTGTTTAATTCTGTAAAAGACCTGAATTTTTATAATTTATGGCTGTTTTTGTGTTCATATACACTTTGTGCGTTTCCCTTTGAGCCCTAATGTCTCACCATTTTTTTCTCCCAGCCAAAACAATGTCTAAATGTTTCCCCTTTGGTGGCAGCTATTCAGTCAACACAAACACTGGCACGGCGACAGTCGTCTGCTGGTCGGTCGCTCCGTTCTATTCAGTTTGTTTGCCAGACTAATCTCTCTGGGGTTCCGTCACAGGGCCAGTGCTGAGAGCGCATCAAAACTGTGAAAATGGCTACTGTGACAGGCTCCTGGCATTCTCTCTATTTGGGGATGATGAGTACGTTTGATATACCGCGGCCCTGTCCAAAAATCATCATTCCGCAGCTCAGCTCCATAGCTAGCTGTTGCAGCCCCCTGGTTATGAATATCCTGTGCCACCCACCTCCCTTCCAATCTACACCTGACTTTCATCTGTGTCTCTCCTCCTCTCTCTGGCTGTTCATCCGTCGACCCAAGTTTCGTCTATTCTTCCTCTTCAGCCCACGGTCCATCCAGCTATCCTCCGCTCCTTCATCTGCTCCGTGCTATTCTCTTTCTCTGCATTACAATCAGCCCTCCTTGCTCCTCTTGGCTAAATCAGACCCTTTTCAGCTTCAGCCACAATTCTGGTACTTTTCACTCACTCTTTATTCCTTTTCTCATCTATCTCGTCTATACGTTAGCTCTCTCTCCCTTCTGTCAACTTATTCCAGTCATCTACTCCAGTAAATGCCTCTGTGTTCCCGCTGTGGCTGCGTTTCTTCTCTATTCACCCGTGTCCCTCTGCTTTGCTTCCCCTCTATCCTCCTTCCATTCTCTCTCAGACGTCAGACAAAGCCAGAGAGTAAATTCATCATTTATCAGGTCGCTCTGAAATTTATGGTGTTGAAAGGATGAATTAGACTGGCGGCTTTTACACTCAGCTTAGACTGAGTTCTGAGAGCGACAGAGATTGTGTCTCAGATAGGGCTAATCATGTTTGGCCCCGGGGACGCGTGGGGATTTATCTCGTTCCCGAGGAATTGTTTTGTCTGAATTTCAAGACAAAGATTGGCAGATATCTTGAAACGGTGCTTCTCATTGTGCCTGTTTCAGGTTGTGGGAGTCGTAACATTGTGTGCATCTGTGCATGGATAAAAGGTCTTTGTGTGTTTGAGACCAACCCTCTTGTACCTCACTACAAATGATGGAACGCACACACACACACACACACACACTTTCCCCGAGGCCCAGGCAGAGTAGTTAGGCCAATGGTCATTCATCTGAGACAGTGCCTGAACCTCAGCCAGCTCCGGCAAAGTGTGATGCACAATTTCCGCCCAGCTCGGTCTAGTAATTCTTTGATTCAAAGATTCAAACTCACGCAAAAAAAGATCATGTAATCCAAAATCAAAGAGTACAAGGATTCGGAGTGTTATATAAGGAAATTGGAACCCTCTCACTAAACAAAGACAAGCCCCTGCAGTAATGTGGGTTGTCACAAAAGTACACACGATTGCAGGAGAGATGCACGGCCCTGATGAACGCCAAATGGGAAAAAAAAGGACGAGAAATGCGGATAAAAAGGAATTTGAGGACAAAAAAAGAATGGAGATCTGAGAGGGCACTGTTAGAGGAGGGGGATAATTAGAGAAAGGGAGAGACAAAGCAGTCAACACACACATACACTCAACGCCCACACGCAAACACACACTGCACTCATGTAAGCTGCAGGAGCCTGATGGAAACGCTGCTGTATGGGATCAGTGTGGTTTATTATTATATTGTTGTGGGGAAGAATGGAAGTGAAGCGCAGATGTCCTTCTCTGTCTTATTCTTCAATATTCCCAGCATTCAAATTCATATCTTGTAAACTTGTTTGTTTCTGCCACAATGTTTAGGTTTTTGATTTGTGGAGCTGGATCGTTCAGAGCGGTGGTCGCAGTGAAAGTGAAACTAAACCTTCAGTGCCCTGGGTCAAAAGTTTCAATCATCCATTGATCTAATCTGATCAGCTCTGCTGCTGAAGGAAAAAATATATGAACTGAAAATGAAGAAACTGTGGGTGGGGAGCGGGCAAGAACACAAATAATCAAAGGTGCCCGGGCTGGTCGTGCGGACGCTCAGCGGCTTCTGCCTGATCAGACGACCGGCAGTCTGGCAAAGTATGCAAAGGACGTTCAAAGAAACATCATTCTGGAGCTGAGGATGGAGCTGACTGATAGAAACGGGGAATTTGATATGTGGACAGATGATTAATGCAAAATCCTTGTGTCACTTTGCATTACATCAACAACAAGTGGGAGCTGACTGAGTGAGTGCTTTGCACATTTAAAAGGAAGACGGAATGGTAAAATGGTGTGTTTAATCAGGGGTCGGGTCGCAGGACTTCTATTAACGGGTTTGGGAAGGTCCAGATTTCACTTGAAGATTATCATGGGTCAGTTCTGGTACTGAGCTTTGAGGGTGCAGGTGGGTGTGGGTTGGCAAAACTGGATCCCAGCAGGATTTAACACTGGAAACAACTTCCTATAATGCAGTTCAGTTTAACACAATATATAGTTGATAGTTTCAATTAAAGCTGAGCATAATTATCTTTGTAAAGGTCAACCCGGTCTCACTCCAAGTGCTTGGGCAGTGACTTCCGGTGTCAGACGTCAATGAATAAAGCCATCCTTTCACGTCGGTTTCACATCAAGTGTATTTTGTAAACAGACAATGCATGTAGCAGGCTGCAGTTAACACAGAAAATCAAAAAACAACACACCCAGGGTACCTTGGACGTCGTATCTCGACATGGAAAATCCATGACCAAACGTCAATGTGTGATGAGGTTGAAGTGAGAATGTGTCGTAAAGGTAGAAATTATGAGCTGTGATTGCATTTAATTTTACAGGTGTACCTAATAAAGTGGCCACTGAGCGTAGATTACGGTATATAGCATAACGTGATGCATAGTCAATCATTAAAAAAAACTGAGTATGTGTCCTCAATACGAGTACCTTTGCTGATCGTCTTTGGCAACATTATACAGTGTTCTGATTGTAATTTTTTTTAAGGTTCTCAAAAACCTAACTGCCCATCTCTGACCTGTAACATTTTCATGACTGGCTGCTGCTAAGAAACTTTCTCCAAGCTGATCTACCGCTCCACACTTTGCACCATTGCTCAGGGAAATGTGCTCATTATACAAATGGAAAGACTCATTGTGCACAAACCCAACACACAGAACTACAGATGCCCTGAGAGGCAAGGTGTAAAAACATTTTGGCGGGCAATGTTGGCCAAAACCTGAGTTTATCTCCTATGAGATAATAGCTACTAAGATAGTGTAGTAAAAAAAACTTTTCACCAACATTGCCTAAAAAGGTTTTTTTTTTCTCACATTGCCTCTCTGAACAGTTTCAAGAGGATAAAGACAGCTTTCTTATTTTAATGTAATATTACTTCACACTCATGATGGCCATGTACTTAAGTAGTATTTTCATGACTCTGACCTTTATGGCTTTTAAACATGAATTAACTGTTTATGTCACTTCAGATGTGAGCACTGTGATACCATCTCAAGTTATTTGATCTTTAATTGTCTGACAGCGTTTTTGCTTCATCTAGTTTAACTTTCCTCTTATTTTTTGTTTGTCTTTTATTTTGAAATTCTTAAATTGTAAACTGTAGTAAAAAAAAGAATGAAACAACAGCATTTTAGCTTGTGTATCTAAACCTCATTTTTTTGAAGCGAAGATTAGAAGAGAGCACCCCTGATGAAATGTTGGTAATAATCTCATATTGCAGAGGGAAACTGTTGGCACACAGTTACTGTTCTGAAAACTGTGATGGATGGTTAGCTTGGGTAACAATTTTACTGTTTGCCTTTCTTTTCCAAATAATTCTAGCTTACCTGGAGGTGTGTTTGAAACCGATATGATCATCTGGCTGTTTGTGCATTCCCAGATGTCAGTAATTAACTATGTGAGTATAATATCATATTAACAGTCAGAATGATGAATGAAACTAAAAATATACTGCCTAAATTGTAATAGGCGCAGCAATTAATGAAGACGTCACTCCAAACTAAAAGGTAATGTGTCTGAGTCTGACCCAACATGTCTATGTTAATAATTAAAATCAGGTCATAGTGTAACACCTCCTGCTGCCATTTAGAGCAGATCCTAACGCCTCAGTACTTTGGTGGGCAGACTTTGCAAACACCGCTGTTTAGATGTCCAATTTACACGCCCCGGGCTATTTTGCAAGCAGCTTTGAATGACAAGCAATCCACCAACACCTTTGTTCTCACCTATTCCCTACCAGGGAGAGAGGGCATGCCCAGATCCGGTAACTGTTTATTGAACGACCTGAGAGCCTTGTGGCGGCTGCTGCCTTCAAGTAAAGCATTAGGAGTGTGAGAAAGCAGTCGATGAGTCTGCACCCTAACATGTAATTACTCATGAGATGACAACGCCTTTACAAGGGAGAGAGGGCGGCGAAAAAAAATCAATCATCGTTGAATTACTATCACTGAGTGTCCTGCAAATTACCTGTGCAGAAGAGAAAAAGAAATTACCACGCATTCGATCCCTCCGACCTCAAACTCCATTCCAAGACAATGGCAGGCGGACAGAAAAGGGAATAAACGTCAATGGGATCACATGGAAGGAATCCAAAACTAAAAAGCCGGAGCTCTTTTTCTGTGGTGCATCTCTCAAACTGAGGCGCAGACCCTACAGACATTTAGCAGCGATTTCTGAATGGATGCTGGTTTTGGATCACAGATACTGAGAGTACTATATTGATAGAAGATTGAGAAAACAACCATTGAAGAAGCACTTTAAGATCATTATGAAGGTGGTGGGGGTTCAGCTGTTATCTGACATTACTGGCTATTAGAGATGGAGAATAGTTGAATTCTTGTATAAGATCTAAAGCCCAGTTCAGACTAGGGAGAGCTGATATTTCTGCACCAAATCAATGCCAAAATTCTAACACATGATGGTACTTGTTTTTCTCCAGTACCTTGGTAACTGGGACAAACGACAGCAGCGTGATGAGGCGCTTAGCATCAATTCTGCGCTTTTTTCGTCGGCTCTACATCTCGTACACAACAGGTTTGGCCAAACAGACAGCGCCCTTCAGTGGGTCTCCATCTTTGAACACGCACAGCGGTCGATGGCGATGCAGCGTTACGCACATCTGTCCCAGGTTGGGTCAGGCCCAGTAAGGCTCTGGCAGAGTGTCAAATTGCGACATGCCTCGTTAAGACCACAGATTTGTGTAAAGCAAGATGCATTCTGCAACTACTTGCAATGCACCAGTCTACAGTGTCATAAAACCTGCCAGTTCACACCAATGCGAGAAGTCGGTGCATTATCTGCATAGAAACGACTCGCTGTACTTCCATTCTAACTTTAGGCTTTTCAGGCTTTTGTCGTGGCTGGATATAATTTGTAGCATTTTCAAGTATGAATGAGGATAGTGCAGATATTTTCAACAGTTTAATTTCTTGTGGTGACAAAACGGCAAAAAATATAAACAAACGAGAGGGTCAAGAATTTGTGGATGTCCATGTTGATCTCATTTGAGTAAATTTTAAGGTTTGTGTCACACAGACATTGCTGTTCCTCAGATAAAGTAATGAGGTCACCCTCTCTTTTCCTCCATCCAAAAGTCTGCCATTTAAACCAGCTGAAAGTTTGTAACAGACTTAACCAGCTGGCTTCATTACAAGCTGATTGGCTGTTGAAACAGGTGCCGTGCCTTACATTCGACGAGACAACATCAGCCTTCTTGAGTCGAGCTGACACCGGCCAGTTCACTCCGCTGCAACTTCTTTCTGCGACGTTCTAAAACATTTTGTCTGATCAGAAATCTTTGCTCTGTGCAGCGTTTAAAGGAGCAGGACAAAGACTACCTCTGTGCAACGATGCAGTCACATTCGCCCGATTCACTTCCCTAAATGACTGTGAATGTGTACATGATGGAGATGTCACTTGTGTGCATGTTTTGTGCCACACTTTATGGAGTTTCTCAGTATTTTCCAGTATTAGTGTGGCTGAAATGCAGTTATGAAACCCGTCTAACTTCATCTGGTCAAAAAAAAAAAAAAGCGAAAGACAGCCAAAGGCAAAAGAAAGCCAGAGACAGAAGAGATTAGCATCACCTGCGCTGGCATTGAACCAAACCAAAACAGCGTGCCAGGTCACGCCAGGAGACGACGCTGCCCTGTCCTCTGTGAAGGCATGCAACTAGGAGCATGCTGTAGGGCTGCTGAGACATCGGGCTGAGAAGTGAAACTCGTATTTGTTTGCTCCTCACCACTGGGTAGCGTCAGCATTTTTGCACTGTTGCTCTTTTCTTTTAATCTTAGCTAGTGATGCACAGTTGTATTTCTGGACACATTTTCTGTTCACATTAGCTTCACATCTGGTAATATAACACAATTCAGTCTTCAACATTATGCTACATCTGTTTCTGTCCAATTATGTCTGGCTGCTGCGGCACAATTTTACCTCGGAGATCAATGAAGTTTCATATTATCTTTTGTCATCCCAACTTCTCCTCGCCTCAACTGCCACTTTGTGCCCATGTTGCTTCCCCGTGCGTCTGCTCTGTTTGACTGAGTGAAATTGAAGAGTAGGTAATAGGGAACGAGGAAACAAAGGTGGCCTCTCCTCAGCTGGCTGGCAATGTAGACACAGATATCAAAGACCAGGAGAACCCAATTTAATGGACTGTTAAGTAAAAGCGGGAGAGGATTTTTTCCCTTTCATTCCTTCTCCTTCTCAGCCTTTCTCTCACTCCCTCACCTAGCTGCCTGAGTGGCACATCTCTGCTCCAAATGAAGGGAGTGCCTGAGCCTCCAAATGGAGCAGGCTCTGTTTGATGACCCTATTTGTATTCTGCTGCTGTGCTGCTTCTGCTGACCTGGGAGTGAGAGATACAGGCAGGCAGCAGCTTTATCTGGCCAACAGGCCACCCTTGGTTTCTGCCTCTATCCTCTCCCTCGCCTGCCCACCGACCACATGCCTCTCGGTGCCTTTCAATCCCTCTCCCTGAAATGAACCGGCCAGATGTTGCACAGTTAATGCCTGGTGCAAGACAAAAGATTCTAGCTCGGTGTGCTCCCCTCCCGTGGAGTCAGGTGCGAGGGCATGAAAGTAGAGAAGTTGTTTGAGGCATGGTTTTTCCCCCTGGAGTGTAGTGTGTGCCAGCTAATGCTGCTGCATGTTTCTTAGTCTTTTGACATGATTTACCCAGAAAAATGGGAGAGAGTGAATCTTGTTTTTTTTTTATTCGCAGTCATGCCCTTCGGTTAAACAAATAGATGGTGTCCAGTGGTTTTAAAACTCTAATTTTACTCTAACTCTTGCAAAAATTCACCAGAAAGAGAAATAAGAGGGGCAGTACCTGTAGGGAAGTGCTCATTGACTGGCCAGTTGTCCACCTGCAAGGTTGCATTACCCCCGTTCCTGGTGAATCGGACCAAATGGTATTTGCCATCGTTTACCGCTGTGGTTGTTTCCTTCACACTGATGTCCACTGTCCCGATGTTGAATGTCACACCTACTTTGCCTTGTTCCTGGATGAGACACAAACAGAAGAAGAACAGAAGAAATTAGAGGTCTGAATCGGGCATTGTATTAATCCAAATCTTTGAACACACTACTTTACTGAACCTCTAATTGGCATCAAATGCAGAGAGCTCTACTTCTCAATAAATCACATCTGTTGCAAATTTGAAAATTTGAGCTGCTGCTGTGCCAAGATTCCACCTATTGTTGTGCAGTAACGAATTAATTATACAATAAACTAACTGTAAAAAGTTCAATAAAGCTACTTGGATGAATGCCCTCGGCTGGTGCTAATGGTGAACTACTCAGAGAACCTGAGGACGCTAGCGCGCTACGCTTCATTATACCACTGTAATGTGATGAAAATAGGCTGCCAGCAGAGATTGTAATGATGAGTAATGCTCCCTGCAGCCTGTCACTGCAAAAAACTGGCAGGACAGATGCCTTTTTCTGCTGCGGTCCTTACAAACTGTATGAATACCATATGTTTTGTTTAGCTCCTAATGCTAAACCAGTTTTACCATGTCCATAAATCGTGATCCCTCCCCATCATTCCCTGACTCATCTCCCCTCGACCTCACTAATTTTCATGAGCTGCCACTGTGTTTTATTGTGACTGCTTGCGTATTCATGGGCATGTAGGCGTTACAAGCAAAAGGTTTTAGAGCGGAGGCAGGGCTTGAGTGAGAGGCGAAGGGGAGGGGCTGTGTTTTCTGTGTCATTTGTTTTAATCCCCCACAGGGAATCTCTCAGTGTAATTACCTTCTTTAGAAGCCCGGAGCAGAGGGACCGTTTCTCATAACAAAACCAAAATTAAGAAGACTTGCACAGGGGGGCAGACATATTGTTAACTGATCAGCTGAGACACTGGCCCCGCATGGCTAACCGTTACAATGCAGACCTTGATAATGTCAGGCTGAATTGAACAGTGCTCCTCGCTACTAAAACACTAAAGGACTGCTACAACTTCAGTGACACAACACTTGAACTTGCTGATCTGTATTTTACGTCACAGGCTCTTAATACTGTAGGAGTGCACTCAATAAGGCCACTCAACACAGCTTCTTGTGCTCTTACATTCTCAAGAAAAATATAATAATACTATACCACCAGATTATTATAGCAAGCTGCAGTGTACAGTAATAAATGAAGTGTGTCATTTTATTGGTGCCGACATGACCTTAGACTTTAAGTTTTGTTCTGCGGCAACACATTTTGCTGAGTTAGTGTACTCTTTACAGATTTGTGCTGTATTCATAAAAAGGGAGAGGAAACAGATATGAAACCGACAAAGAACAAATATTACCTTTTAAATCAAGTTTCTTCCTGCATTTCTACTCCTTAAGTAGAGCACCTAGAAAACCTTGGAAGACAGCAGACAGCTCTCTTTTTATTTCTCTATATTAGGATCCTGTTTTTGTTCCTTAGCAGGTACAGGAGGGCAGGAGTATATTCTCATCTAAATTTTAGGTACAGTTCATCCAGCTGAAAGGTAATCTTTCTTTAAGTTTTTAAGAAAGTAGAAAGTTGTCCAAAGTGTGCAGTGAAATGACATTGTGTGCGTGGAATCAGCGGTGACTGTGCATACTGTAGTTTCCTCGACAAGTCCTTTTAACTGCCGAGGCGGTCTGAGGACCTGCACTGTATTCAATGCTTCACTTGTACAGTTAAAACACCCTTTGTCTATTCATAAAAAGAGAAACGGTGCTTGAGACCATAATGCGAGGAACGACACCGCGGCTCTCCCTGACTAATAATGGAAAAAGAATGTCACCAAAGACACGAGAAAGCCATCTCCTAAAAGCCGAGGTAGGGCTCAGAGTGGGCGCCAGACGAGCAGAATATCTGAATGCGCACTTAACGTCTCTGTCAGAGAGGCTGTAAATGGGCTCTTAATTTAAGTAGTCGTCATTAAAACTTAGAGCAACAGACAAATGCATACAATAAAAGTGTGTGTGTACAAGTGTACAGGCACGCTCGCTGCTTATCTAGCTGTATGTCTGACTAAAATGGAGTGTATGTCTGTCCTTCGATTTACTTCACAACGATTCATTGAACTGACTTCACACTCGGCGGGTGTTTTGCTCCGAACCCATGGAAGTGCACTGTAAAGTCAGAGGTCTTGATACCTACAGGACATATTTATTAGCAGTATGTTGCTATAACCAAAAGAACTGCGGCTACTAAACCTGCACAAATAAGACAAGAAGAAACACCAGCGAAGGGTTTAATGCACCCCTTACTGTGCTGCCAGGAAAATAGCTTCTCAATGCTCCTGTGCTATTTGCATGTATTTAAATGAGGTAATATGCATACATTTGGCACAAAATTGGCCCCTCTCTGTGCAAATGAGCCTTATCGGAATAACAGTACAATTCACAAAGATCAGCGCTAATAGCCAAAGAAAGTTACAGTGACATTAGTAGCGTCTTTGGAGAGTTGGTTGTAATTGAAGCGAAGTGACAGACTGAGATATTAACCCTTAATACGGGTCCTTCCTGTCACGTTTAAATTCCTTGGCTGAAGTTTTGAGGAATGCCTCTGCACCTCTCTGCCATTGTTCTGCCTACTGTGTTCTTGGCGCAAAACCAACCTTTATACTGTGCCACACTGATAACTGCAAGGACAAACTGAACTGAGCTGCAAACTTTCGGTGTGTTTGTGCCATAGAATCATTTGTGGAATCTCTTTTGTGAAATGAAACCTTGAGACGGGGAAGACAATGGTTGCAAGTGATACACAAAGTGATGCTCAGTTCATGGTGCTATCAGTCATTTCAGCTGCTATCTGTCCATTCTGTGTGAATTAGGCCCACAATGTAGTGTATTGAGAAAGGACCCCTATTAACTGTAATACTGCCAAAAGGCATGCTGGGTACAGCTTGTTCTTCATCGATTGCTACAGCAGATTCAATAACAAATGAAAAAAGAGAGACCGGAGAATCTAGAGATGTCCTATTGTAGAAAACGTAAACATTTCAAGCCTCAGCAATGGAACTTTCGGAGTGAATGTTTTTGTTCCTGGAAATAGTCTGGTCCCTATGTCATAGAAAGTGTTTTGCTCAGGACCCAAGGCTGCACAATGTTGAGTGTGAAGCAAGCCCTCAGGAACAGTGCCTGGCTTTGAAGCCAAGTTGATAGAACCATGTTTCCACCAAACACTTTCAGTATAGTACCCTTTGGACCGTACATAACCCCAACAAACACGTACCAAATCCTAGATCTGTTGAGCGTTTTCACCGCAGAAAGTACTAAATGTAGGCTGGGTTGTTACCAGACAGTAATAGCAGCTTTACTGCTCTGGATGGTGCAGAGGAATGGCTGCACCTTGCTGATTGTCCAAGGAACAAATCTGCAGACTGACATCTGAAACAAAATGGTTCTGTTGGTATCATTTACAACTTTTGATAATGGAAACCCATAAATAACCACTTTAATGTGAAACTAACTGAACTGAACTGAACCAGACTGCTTGGTAGAAACAAGGCTAGAGTAGAGTTTGTTTTTTGTTAAACACTTGTGGAGGCGTGTTTCTTTCAAAATGGCTTGTCATTGTAACCCATTGCTGTCACCCACCTGTGCTCACTTATTAATCGACACCCCCTACCAAGCTTATAAAATGTTTGCTTGACTCCTGTCCACTGTTTTGCACCCTGACGAAGACCTTAGCATCCAAACCGGACAGTTTTAATGTAAGCAGCCATGTTTCGAAATAAAGGCTTTTTAACTTAATTCAAATGCACCTGTTCCTGCTCAACGCATGGGTGCCTGAAGTCCATTTTTCTTGTCTTGTGACAGCATTGGGTCCAAAAAAAGTTTGTCTTATTGACTTACATTGTGAAACAGACATCTGTAAATCAGTGGATATATACAACTTTTGAGTGTCACAACTGCCATAAAATGACTCACAATCAGAATTTAATCCATTCAATCCGATAACATTTCTAAGGTATAGAGGAACTCTACGATGAAATAATTTTATCCTCATTCAAGTTAGCGGAGGACTTAACTGGAAGTTAGCCACTCCGCCAGCGGATGTCTGTAGTGTGCTTGCTCTATGGGCCCAATGATGCAGAATATCTGGGTAACTTTATGCTCAAACATTTTTGGCTTCATGCACCACTGAGTGACTTTTATAGGACTGAACAGGACCCCGCTTCCAATGCCGTATCAAGTTCTCTTTATACGTCCGTGGTGTGAAGATGTTTGAATGAGCAGTTCTCAAGAAAGCTGAAAGCAGCAGTACCGGAGGCCGAGCAGTCGGCCGCTCCCGAACAGTTTTGAACAAGCACTTCAGAAGTACACATAATCCATGCACCTAGACAGGCTGAGGGAGGCACACGCACGGATATGTTGATGATTTAATGTGACAAGGTGATGTTCAGTGTGTGTGTTGTACCGTGAAAAATACTACTAAAGCATCCTGGCTCTCCTGACTAATGACAGGACCTTTCCCTGGTACGAAAAAACACTATGTCTGACGGCCTGAGCGCATACAAAGCACAGACAGACACATCAGCACTAGTACATCCACTGTGACCTTCAGAGGCTCTGGCAGCCTCGGCTCTCCTGTGTAGTCGCATCAAAGCCACATCACCGACCCACTAATACCTACAAACAAAGACAGATCGTCACCCCCCTGGCCCTGGTACAAACAAACAACAAAACACAACAATTGTTCAGCTCTGTAACTGTTGCTGAGTGCCTCCGGGCAGTGTGCAGAAGGGGAACTGTGTGTGGTGGTGCTTCGCAATGGCACAGCTCTCCCCTCCCTCTTTCCTTCTTCCTCTGCACTGCCCCTGTTGTCCGGCCACCCTCCCGCCTCAGCCACCGCCACCCACCTGCCAGCCCACCCCCCACGCTGCAGCAACATTTGATTGACAGATCCAATTACGTTTTTTATTGGCCTGTCGCTCGCGAGGCGGGAAGGCACTTCATTGTCTCCTGAGCAAAGGGGAAAAATGGCTATTGTTCTCTTAGTGGAAAAGATGATGGCCACTATTCCAGGCGTAAACAAATGATGCGCGGAGAATCACTTTCAAACTTACACACACTTGAGTGCAAACACCGAAACACACACACACACACACACACACACACACACACACACACACACACACACACACACACACACACACACACACACACACACACACACACACACACACACACACACACACACTCAAAGAAAGTCACGGAGTGTAACCTTGCGCCACAGAAGCTTTGTTTCAGTAGCGTCACATGGCAAAAAACTACAAAGCAGTGTCCAAACATTCAATTACTCGCCCTCACTTACTCTGAAAGCAAACTCTCTAAATATGACATTACAGTAGGGAAAGCGGTAATTTACTGGTATGATGTGCTAAAGCCCTTTCATAGGCTAACATGCTCCCACACTCTCTATTTAATGCCAATCATGAATGCCGGCTGTTTTAGCGCTATAGGAATAGAATGAGATTATGTTGGCAGTTTGTTTGTGCATCCCTTAAGTGTACAGTATGTGTGGGCATGTTGTGTTCACGCTCTGTGTAACTAAGACTGATAAATGTAATTCCAGCGAGCAACGCAAGCCTCCCCTCCTCCTCCGCCGCGAGCTGGCCCCGGCTTGGCACGAGGGAGCTCCAGCGGTCCCACGTGACCCAGCACACACTGACATCAGTAATCAGGCCCGCCACAATCCAATTCAGGGCCGATCAATGCCTCCAACACATGCAGCGCCCCGGGCAGAGTGAAAGGAGGGAGAATCACTCAAAGCAGTGGTGGGCGATCCTGCAGACCGCCATCACAGACAGCCCTTAGCAGACAGCTGCTGTACAGGGGACAAGCCGCTCACAATAGACCCCATCCCCGGCTTCGCTGAATGGTCATTCTGCTAAGCCACAGGCCCCAGACAGATATAGACATCTGAAAGCCATTTTGTGGAGGTGAGATGGGAGAATTAGCACATTTAGCTCTGCTGGGGGAGAAAAAAAAGCTGACAAAAGGCAAAGAAATGGAGAAATGTATGTGCCAGATATCTTCTACAAGAAGATGTGCGTTGAATTTCACTTTAAGGTCAGAGAATGTTATTAAAGTGGGAGTTTTTCTCCCCACAAAAGGTATTGCATTGCAGTCAAACGTTGATTGAAATCTGGTACGGGCATAGTGTAGTTGTAGCGGGATGACTCCAGTGGATCTATATTAAGTCTCAGTTGGGAGGGAGGAAGATCTGATATCAAGAATGTGAACATGTCCCAGGGTGGGAGTTTGGGTTACATATCCACCCTTTCATCTGACATCAGCGCTCAAGTTGGCTTTTGTGGTCAGGGGCCATCAAAACTGGATCATAGAAGCAGTGGAAGTAGAATCAATAGAGTGGAGAAGCTAGGACAACGTGAGACACGGTGGATTGATGCACCTGGCCTTCACAGTGCCAAAGCCATTTATCGTCAGTAATTGACAGAGATAACTCATAGGCGGCGCAGTGATTTGTAGCTGTCTGTTCTTGTGCGCATCAGGCTCTGAAGTCAGAAATTTGCTAAAGGGTAGGATGTTGGAGGCTGTTGAGGAGAGGTTTGTGTGTGTGTGTGTGTGTGTGTGCGAGTGTGTGTGCTGGCCTTTAGTGCAAGTCATTTCTTTATGTACAGAATGTACTGACAACTCGACAGGCCCTCGGCTGGGCAAGAGCCTGGCATATTTGCTGCAGTCTTGAAGCTGTGTAATGCTGATGGTGAAACTAAAATCCCTAATTACAGAAGGAACGTCCACAATAAATTACATGGATCAGTAATACAAAGCAAATATACAATATTTACAACCAAACAAGCTTTGCATTACTGGCTCCTGGAAATTAAAGGGCCAGTTCACCTTGAAATCCAAATAAAATGTTTCTCCTCTTACCTGTAGCGCTGTTTATCAGTCTAGATAGTTTACTCAACATCAGTGTCTAATTCGGGGGTAAACTGTCCCTTTAAGCTTTGTTTCTGATTGGTTAGGGGGTTGGTTTACCAAAAACGACAAAAGCACATTTTGTCCTTCACCTCTAATACCATCTTGCCATGCAGACTGATTTTTATTATCCAGGTTGTGAGTTACCTGTCTTTGAGATTTCTGCCCACACCCCATTTTGATGGAGGTAAATGGGCTCTGACTGTATTCTATATTTTTTTTTACTATCAATAAAAAACTAGGAATGAACTGATCTTATTAGAAAGTGTTCTGGTGTACTCACAGCCTGACTCATTCGTGAGTCACACTTGTACTGAATGACATGTTCCTTCATTACAATGAACGTGGACATTGTAGTTTACTTTGACGCATTTCCACACACATCCTGCATCCTGCTTGTGTAAAAATTAATTTAAGCAAAAAAATGTCTATCAATCCACAACTGAAAATAGTCCCAGACAAATGCAGTCTATATTTAGCCATTTTTGAGTCACGTTTGCTGAAAACTACAGTGCTCAGCAGACTTAAGAAATCACTTAAGCTTTTGTAAATCTGACTATTTGTCACTCATTTTAAAAATCATATATTCAGGAAAATCATGGGCTGCTGGCTGAGTTCTGAGAGATGGACTAGTGCGTTACTGATTTTGGTCTTTTCTTGGGATTTACTGATCATAAGATAACCACTCTTGTTCCTTAATTTGTGGTGCCCACAGCATTCAATAAGTACATTGACAAACTTGATCAGCAATATGTCTTGGAAACAACGTTCCCGTTATTCCGGACAATCCACAGAGCAAACTGTCAGGAGGTTTCTCAGGGGCTATTTCTTTGAAAGAAAGTATTTTCTTTGAAAACCTGGCACAGCGAGTTCTCTGGGTACACAGAGTAACAAGGCCAATGATTCTGAAAAGAAACGTCGCGACTTTTGAATGCACTTTATCACTGTTGCCAGCAACACAAAACAAATTCAGTTCCCATACATTTGTATTGGTGTGGCAGCAGAACCTCAGAGACAGATACCACAAAACCTGGGCAAAGAAACCAAAGATGTCTGCATGGCTGTATATCACAATACATTTAACAATTTAATGAACTGACCGCTTAATTAAGATTATAACTCAAGGGCAATTATTGGCTTTGGTTGGTCCAAAGAGGGATATAAAGAGGAGAAAGACATATTTTAATGTCCCAAATATAGCACAACATGCAGGTCATAGCAGTGATGCATGCACAGTGCACAAAAAGGCAGTCATTTTGGGATGATATACTCTACAGTGGGACTGAATAAAACACTGCAGACCCGGTTTTACTTTCTCAGATTAGAAGCAGGGCTCAGGGTTCCTTGCTTCATATGGTGACAGTCTTAATGCACTATTCAAATAAACATTTCTCAGAAAACTGTGAAATCCCATTAATCATTAATTAACTCTAACGTTCATTCAGACATTCATAATCGGCTGCGGCGCTGTTGTGAGAGGCGATGTGGGAGGATACAAGGCACACAGGCCTGGTGCCTCTGAAATATTGATCACACCTAAAAGAACCCGGAGGTCTAACATTGGCTGTATTTCACACCTGAGAGAGCCGGGAACAGCTTCATCGGATGGACAGGAACAAAATGGCTTCCACCTCGCTTTACTTAGTGCTACTGTAGGTAATTGCTAGGGTAATACTGGCGAGTCCATTAGCCAGTTGGTTAATGCACAGGAGTGCCAGCTAATGTTAGCCCACACTGAAGAGGAAGAGTCATTGCATTTTTAATATAAACACAAGCAGCAGCGTTGCTGGGGAAGGTAATGGCTTTGACTCCTGTGCTCGGGCTCAATGTCAAACTCTGAGCCTCGCTCTTTGATCCTCTGCCGCAGAATATGAATCGCGCAGGGTCAGCCTTATCAATTATTTACACCCACTCTTTCTCTATTTCCTGTTTGTCCGCTCTTGTGGCTGTAACTTGCCCTGACACTAATGGCGGACGGCTTGGTGAAAACATTTATCAATGTTACCGCAGAGTCCTCTCTGGCTCTATACTATCACTTTCAGGCTTTTGGAACTTAGAGTACTGACACTGCACTGATCCTAATCATCACTACTATACTTTACTGCATGTGTCTCGGCTGCATTGTCTCAGGAAAGTCACTGTCCCTGAAATAACCTTTGGATGCTGCATCCTGCGCTGTCGCTGAATCGGTACCTGATTTCAAATACTACAGAACAATATGTAATACATTTTTACTTTAATACATTTGACTCAGAAAAAAGCTTCTTCCATTAGTCGTCTAACCTGGCCTTGTCGAGCACATTGTCCTCTGTGAATCATTTGCACTGAACTGCTGTACAATATTTAATTGCATAGACTGCTTAATAACTGTGCATTTTACATATTTATATACTGAAAACCCACAGCCCACCTACATATTTCAGCAGCTTAATACTTTCATGACATATATTTATTAAATTTCTTTTATGAATGTCTTTTTTTTTTTTACTCTCACTCGAATTTGTTATTTATTTCCCACACAGATTTCCATGTCTTTCTTTATTAAAGCAGGTATATGTCCTATACGAAACGCTCAATATACAGAGAAATGCACACAGTCCGTACTCTGAAACTGGGCTTTTAAACGAGTCGCCAGGACTTCTGTAAAGTTGTGATGTCACAACTATACTATAAAAAATGTGGGCAACAGCTGCTACTGTGCAATTACACTCATCCCCCGGCCTCAATGATGATGCAGAGACGCAGAGAGCGCAGATGTGGAAGACCTGGAAGCACTGACCAATCGGCACAGATTGGACTTTTTCACAAGGGGGGTCTTAAAGAGACAGGCGCTAAAACAGAGTGTTTCGGAACAGAGGGTGAACGCAGATAAATCCAGGCAGACAGTATGAGGAAAATAATGTGTTCTAGTAGAAACCTAAAATACAACTAGAACATGGAAACGAGCACAATGTGGGATCTTTAAATCTTCCAATTCAAGAATCTAGAAATCTAGGTTGTTCATTTTCTTTTTTGTTTTATACTGAAGTAGTAAATTTGGTTTGCTAAAACGACAGAAAAGCAATTCATCAGTCCAAACATTCAAGCTATTCACTCACTTTTTCGTAAATTTTGACAATACACTCTATAAAATATTGGAAGCAGCTACTGTGACATCACCCACTGGTTTGTGGACTGCTGTTTTGATGGCTTTATTGGAGCCAAGGGAGACCACATCAGACCATATTTTTTCATGAATGTTGAAATTAGCAATAGGGGACCAAAACTGTCTTTTGTACCAGGGTGTAAGCTGCTTTATGTCTGCTGTAAAGTTGAGGGTCTATTGACATTGACTCTGTTTTGTAGCCAGCCTCAAGTGGCCATTAGAGGAACTGCAGTTTTGGCACTCTGTGTACTGGTTTAATGTGTCAGCCCCAGAGGCTGTTGCTTGCTTTTGACAATAACAACACAGCTGATGAATAATACTTCAACCAGCACTTACCTATTTTTCACCTTCCATATAATTACAGACCTTCATTATATACATAACCAGATGTTACAGCATGTTATTAGATTGCCAACAGAGACGAAACATTTTTTTTCTAGGGAGCAAATCCATTCTAAGGTGTTGAGTGCTGCTTCATCCCTGTTTACGGTCAGAATACTACACAGCTGAAGTAATTATAATGCATACTGCATAATTACAAGCTTGCTAAATCACAGAAGCGTGGCAAAACTTCAGCCATGAATTTTCATCTGCCTGACCTGCTGCTACACTAATCCATTTGCACCATTACAACGCAGTGCGCGCCGGCCAGCGACAACATGTAATCAGGCCCTATGCAAAAGCAAAGAGCCTCAGTCGACACACACACACACTCAACGTTGCCATGACTGTATTAATACACCACTTGGACTGATGTTTTGCAACAGCTGTTCAGAAGGTGCTGGGAATAAATCTTTAGTTTGATTGCATTTACTCAGTGTGAATTCAGATTTGATTTCATTTACTCTCTGTAGCTCTACACCCGCGTCCGTTAAAGAAAAAGCAGCTTCTGCGTGACCTCACACTACAGCGCGTTGGGCCACATGGTCCCCGTGCGCCAGGGGGCTCATTTAGTGGAAAAAAAAGAACCAATGAATGGGATTTGTGCTAGATGGAATAATATGCTGTGAAAGTCCATTAGGGACTAGGCTAATGAAATTGAAACAGCTTGGTGATCAAATTAGAATCTGTTCGGCAGATATTTAATTTAATGTGCTGCTGAATTCGAGCACTTTCTATTTGGTAGCCCCAGAATGAAACCAGTGCACAATAAATCAAGCGGGGACACAATTCATTCTGCGTTCTCTCCTCTCCCCATCTTTCTGAAATGAACAACTTTCTAATGTCTGTATTTGCACACAGCATACACGCTATTCCTGAAACAAAACAGACTCGAGTGTTTAAGTAAAAATAGATGAATAAAAGTAAAGACATGCAGCACAAGTGTAGCACACGCACACACAAAAACTAAATCACAAAGAGACTTTATCGGTGACCTTTTGGTGTGTTTTCCCATAGAGAATACCTTCAGTCACAATCACATGCATCGCTGCAGCTGCACGGTAAAGAGTCACAGGGTGAAATTATTTGAATAGACACACAAAAGATTTCAGTTTGTTTGAAGAGCTGCCCTCTGTATTCTGCACGCTCTCCTTACCATGTCTGGGGTAATATGCAAAGTGAAACCACACTGAGAGAATAGGAAGCAGGGAAGGAAAAAAAACTTCAACAGTAGCTATTTCAGATAGCTGCACATCATCCCAATTAACTAAATGGATGGCAATTATTGAAGGAAGAGATGCAAACTCTAAATTGGGAGGAGGGGGGGAAGCAGACACAGACTCTTTCTAATAAAATGGGATGGACGGAGTTGCTCTCTTGTCTTGTCTTTGAGCATCGAGCAAAGCTTGGACCACAGTTCATTGAGTGGGAAAAAAAGAGACAGACAAAGAGACGCAGCTTCTCATCCATCTGTTTATGTACACATACTATTCTGGGCACGCACTTCCAGGCACTAACACAGGCTGATGGATGTAAACACACAAGTGTGCACATGAAACACACAGACACAGACGTTTTCTTTTTTTTTTTTTTTTTTTCTCACAGCCCGTGTTTGTCCAATGTTGTCTCTGCACGCTGCGTTATTTTAGAAGTGTTAACACCCACACGCCTGGGAACAGGTGTTAAAATGCGAACGCTAATGGCTTGCCATCTACAGTAGACAGCGTTCGGATCCTCTGACGGCTATGTCACGTTGAGATTGTGAAGGCTGAGGTGAAGTACAAAAGGGGAGGGGTGCTTGTTCCTCAATCGCAGGGGATGATGAGGCTGAAAAAGGGCATCCTCTGTTCTCCGCTTTGGCGCCAAAGCTGCTCTGATAACCCCAAAATACGATGGCAGGGGAGGGGTCTGTTGCTAAGGGTAACCTGCCTGGGATCAAGACTCTACCCACCACCTTGCCCGCTGAGGTGTCAGGGATGAAGGTAGAGGGGAAGGAATGAAAAGGGAGAGATGAAAGGATGAAAGTGGACGTGTGAAAAAAGAATATAGGAGGAGAGCGGCTATGAGGTGAAGTGGAGAGGGTGAGACCTGCAGAAAAATGATTAAGTGAGAATAGAGTGCATTAGGCACCCCGGTCCCAACCACACTCCCTTTTCTTCATTCCATTTCTCTCTGTCTTTGATAGTCTACTCAAGAGGAGATTCATTTTATTTTGATTTGGAGATTCATTTAGTTTCAAATCCACCAAGTCTCTCTGTGATAATATCAATTCGTGGGTCGCTCCCTCCCACTAAGCGCTGAAGACACAGATTGCTGCTGTTTAAATTCACACCATTTGCGGTGTAATTGCTTCAACTAGGAGAGATTATGATTTGGTACAAAGATAGAGTGAACCTCCAGTTGCTATAAACACAGTTATAATGGAGATATACTGTATCAGTGGGGCTTGTGAAATTTGTACAAAACAATACCCGTACAACCAGACGGATCGTGTTTACATTAGTGGTGAAAAGCAACTACGTACATTACTCAAATACCGTCTTAAGTACAAGCTAGAGGGACCTACTCTCATTGAGTACCTTTATACTTTTATTCCACTACATTTCAATGGGATATACTGTACTTTTAAAGGTCCAGTGTGTACAATTCACGTGAAAACAAGAAGTGTTGTGTTTTCATTACCTTAGAATGAGCCATTTATATCTGCAAAGGGAGCAGGTTCTCAGCCACGGACATCGCCGTGTAGCACCGCCATGTTCCTACAGTAGCCCAGAACAACCCAAACCAAACCCCCAGACAACCCAAACACTGGCTCTAGATAGGGTCATTTGTGTTTTTGCAGTGGCCACTTCACTTAGGAGCCCTGCTCTGACAAGCAGTGTTGGAAAAAAACTGATTTTCTAAATATTAAACTGCTTTACTGACAGTCTAAATCACCGTGTTGCTTTGTTTTGAAGAAAAGGAGGATATTTTAGTTTCTGGTAAAAACCTCCTGAACATGTAGATATTAAGTTATCAGAGAAAAAAGGTGAGCAGATATGGGAAGGTGCTAGGCTAGTGGCTCATCTCCAACAGGCCAAACAGCATCAGAGAATCACTGATTTGTAGCGTAAAATAGCGTGTATGGGTCTATTTGTTCTCTGCAGATAATTCGGCTCATACTAAAAACCTCCTTAACATCTAGATATTAAGTTATCAGACAGTAAAGGTGAGAACAGTTTAGCAGGTGCTTGGCTAGAAGCCCATCTCAGACATGCCAGCATAGGAGTAACACTGATTTGTAATGTTAAACTGCTTTATTCAGTGTTTGTACCTGTTTAAATCACTGGGTCTGTTTGTTTTGTAGTGTAAGAGACCTCTGTGGATAATTCTGCTCCTGATAAAAACCTCCTGAACGTGTTGATCTTAAGTTATCAGAGGAAAAAGGTAAGCACAGATTAGCAGGTGTTGGGCCACTGTAACTACCCGCTGCCAAACAGCATGGAAGAAACACAGATTTGTAATGGTACAACACTTAATTCAGTGTTTGTACTGGTTTAAATCACCAGGTCTGTTCGTTTTAGAGAGAAAGAGACCGCTGCAGATAATTCAGCTCCCAGTAAAAACCTACTGAACAATGAACACATGAGGGAATTCTAACCAGAAGTTTCAGCTGGTTACAATCTGCAGTCCTCACCACTTGATGCCACTTAATCGCCCCAAATCATCCACACTGGGCCTTTAATTCCACTACAAGTATCTGACAGGTGTAGTTACTCATTTGATTAAGATTTTACATAAACACATATGGGCTTATAAAGTACTCTGCATTATTAAAGATTACACCAGTGGTTCCCAGCCTTTATGGCTTGTGACCTATTACAAGAAAAGCAGTGTCTACTCGGAGCCCCTTGTCATGTTTCAGATGCTGAGTTATTAGCAATTCCACCACAGAGACACTCCCCTGCTGAATTACTCAAATGGTTTCATTTAATTATCTATTCAGGGCGCAAAGAGGTCAAATTATCCAATATTTTACAAAAAGCAAAAATTAGAGGAAAGTCTAAAAAGATGAATACAAATTTGCTTAACTGAACATGTTATTTCTTTTCTTTTTTGATCACTTAGTCATATCACAACCCGCCAGATTTTATCTTATGACCCTCTGAGGGTGTGCAGCCTCTACGTAAGGCCCCCCTTGCATACCAAAGTGTACATGTTGTGAACACTGGCTCCACTCTGACCAGCTTTCTTTTCATACTTTCAGTGCTAATACTTCTGTACTTTTCCTTTAGAAACCCCCGTTTCAATTAAAACAGTATTGGAACTTTTAGTTAGAGGGATAATTCAGGTCTTTTTAAGTGAGGTTGTATGAGGCAGTTATCCATAGTTTGCGTATTACCTACAGTAGATGGTGGTCTGTGTGCCCCCGGTTTGGAGAAGCAGGCTGGAGTACCGATACAGAAGCTAAGCAATGTACAGCTGTGGATGCGGACGGCAACAAAACCAATTTTAGCCACCTAAAAAAATGTAAAAGTGTATGCTATATAAAAAAGTGTATGCTATATTGAGAGTATTTTCATTGCTTTACCTTGCTGTCAGACAGCCCTTTCCAACAGGGAACTAAGAGATTGTTCTCTTCAAAAACCACCAGGCTCCACTGACTCCACCGCTGCCTTGATGGGTGAGTTTGTTTGTGTTGTTGAGTGCTAAGCAATCGAGGCAGCTCCTGTGTTTAGTGAGGTAAAACTAGTGTTTATGTTAATGACGTCTGGTGGCTTTAAAGAGAGCATGGATTGGGAACTGAAGCCGTTATATTGCTCTCATCAAAGCCACCACACTGCATTAAAAAACAATCATTTTACCCCACTAAACACAGGAGTTGCTTGTATACCATGGCCTCCATCAGTTAGTTGTGTTATTATACAACTTTGGCAAATTGGACCTAACTCTTTAAAACTCAAAAGTCACACAATTACCCACACAAACAGATCGAAGCAGTGGTAGACCTGCAGTTCCTGTGTTCAGCAAAGTAAAATCACTGTTTTTAGCCCTTTTAAAACAGGAATTGTGCAAATTTGCAGGAAAGCCCAATCAGTCTTCTTTCAGCATTGGCAGTATGAAAACAAAATCAGGGATTGCAGCGAAATGCCGCATACCTACTTTTGTTTATACAGAATGTGCCTTTTTCGGGGCAATGGGGGGCGTGAGCAAGTAACAAAGGTGTAGCTCAGTGTGTGGCGTAAACAGTGACGAAGGAGGGAAGCCGCGGCTAGTCAGGCGGCGATTCTCTCATAAATCGGCCCGTTCTTTACCATCCCCGTCATCTGATGGTTAATGGCCTCTTCGTTTGCATTTCCCTCTCGCTACTAGCTGCTTGCTAATTCCTGCCATCAGCTGTTTCCTGTTTATCCACCGCCAGTGGCTTGCACGTGCAGCGTCATCAACAGCTCCTCCCACAAGTCTTCAACAGCCCCTCCCGTGCAGAAGGCCGCCTCGGTCTGTTTAAACTTAAACGGTTCCGCCAATATGACTACCCTACAAGGCGGAAAATTGGGCGCCTCGGATCAACTCACCTTTCTACCTCTGTGTGTATAAACACACAGACGTTTTGTTGCTGCCCCCGTCGAAAGAATTGCTTAGCTTCGATGTCAGCACTCCAGCCTGCTTCTCCAAACTTTGGGCAAACAAACTGCCAACTACTGTTTGTAATACACTGACTATGATAAAAAAAAAGTATCTCACACAACCAGGAAAAAATCCAAACTACCTCTTTAACAATAGGATCTGAATACTTCCTCCACTGCTGCCTTTCAATGAGAAGCATGAATCTCTACCTGGAGGCCTTTTCCCCCACACCGCACTGTGACCTGGGGCAGATATAATGTAATGTATGAATGAATACCTGAATGGGCATAATGCAGCAGCAGAGTCAGAGCTCCCTGCAGCGATGGCTCAGAAGCCACACTGGGCAACATATGCCATCTCTGTGTGCGTGGCTGTCGTGTCAGCTTGATACTGGTCAACAGTCCAAGTCTCAGTTTGCATTTATTCATTTCCAATTCATGACCACATCCGGTGCATTAGAGCTATGTTAAATCAACCGGAACCACACCAAACTCCCTGGAATACATAAAACGATGATGAGCTCTAATGATTGATTAAAGACGTTTTTGAAGCAATTGTTTGACTGCTGGTTAGGCTTTACCCTACATTCTGAAGCGATGCTGTATTGAAGTCTTCAGCGGGGGATGAATACAGGATAGTATAAACGAGATAAGATGATTGTTTTCAGGGAAAAGTAAATTTTAGGAGTGGGTTACAACAGGGTTTTTTGAGATAAGTCAAGCTATCAGACCCCCTGCTGCTGAGCAGTATGGGGCGTCTCAGCAGCTGTCTAAATGTGTCACTGCCATTTAGCGTTACTTTCATGTGTGTTTTGAGACTGAGAGGTGATGCGGACAGGGGGCACAGGGGAGGAAGAATGAAGGAAACAAACTAAACAATGGTGGCCGCGTTCAGGAGCAGAAAACACAGAGACAAAGGGAGGGGAGCACTGAAATGGAGACATGAATAGCCAGCACCTAAAATGGCTGAATAAACAGGAGGAAATCTAGGTCGGTCTGTCTCTCCCACTTCAAGGAACGTTGAGGCAAGTGCCCTACTTCCTGAACGCTTTGGACACTTTCAGGGCAAGCTGTCGTCAGACTCAGTCTCCCCTATACATCTGGATATTTTAAAACCATTTGGCCTGTCTGAAAAAAAAAAGATCATGAAGTATTATTTATGAACACAAAATACAAAAAATAAGTAAATTTGCATTCACGTCTACTCAACATCCTCCCTTCGTGCTTGTCCTTCCTCGTCAATTATTCTGCATAATTATTTTTCCCCGCTAGTTCGAAAAGGCATTATTTTTCATTAAATTAATTGGCCCAAAAGTAATAAAGCACCAGTCATTTTTTTTTTTAAAGGCAATTTTCTTTTCCATAATATGAAACTGCTAAAAGATTAGTGCATATCAAAGGCTCAGTAGATAGCACTCATTGCTGCTCTCCTCTCTCCTGATCAACAGGGCTGCCTGCAGAGAGGAGGCATGAAATCTAGGTGATTGGAATGCAAGGAGATGCCAATGTAATTCTGAGAAAAGCCATTAATGTTAATCAGGGGCTCCAGATGATTGACTGTGCCGACGCCTCCTTGCATGTAAGGCGCCGCGCATGCATGCTGATATGTGTCGCCTGTTGTAGGCATGTCAGAGTTCACGATCAAAGGGGCTGATAACGCATCAGCGCACTTTTATCTGGCTTTTTCGTTCCTAATTGCACGGGTGGGAAGATTGTGATGGTTGCCGGCAAATATAAGAGTGGCGTGCACGCAAACGTGAGTGATGTGGTGCCAAATCCCACGTGCGCTCGCATGCATTTTCCCAAGTGGTAACAGCACAAAGAAGAAATATGGATCTAGATAGGTGTGTTGCCACGTATATGCCTTTATCCTTTCTATTCTGTGATAACTACAGCGAGGTTCACAAAGGGCAGGGAACAGGGAGCCGGAGAAAGTGACAAATATATTGTCTATCTTGCGAGACAGTGGGAGGTTGTTTTTTAAATGTCACAGCGACTTGCGAGGTCTGTCCCAGGTCAGCGTGTGTCTCTGCTCCTGAACGAGACTGCAGGAGACTCATTGCTGCGTCACACACACACATACACACACACTCACACGCACACAAGCCCACATAATCAGCATCTGCCACCTTGACTGCTCGAAAGTTTTCAGAAGCACTGGCTTCACACTGAAGGCAGTTTCTAGAAGGGTGGAGACGAGCACATGCACACTGAGATGTGTGTGAGAGAAAGGAGGGGGCTATGCTGATGTGGAACAGGCTTCTTTTTAAATACAAAGTCAAATTTTCTTGAGGCCTTCCTTCAAGCGTTTGACCAATGTTTGCCTCTTTTTTTTAAACTAAGCTGCAGAAAGAGACAAAGAGCGGTGCAGCCTGACAAAAACACATATTCCTGCAGAGGCTTTCAAAGGCAATTTTCCCTTCGCTAATGTCGAGCGAGCAAGCTGTCCTCTGAAGGAATTAGGGGAGATAGAAAGCTTGTTCATGCATGGACTGTGGTGTGCATAATCTCAATCAAAAGCCCAAAAAAACAAACCACTGACGAACAGTTCAGATGGCTCGTCCGGCCGTCCTTTAAGAGCTAAACAATCTTCAACAGTGTGAAAGATGGAGAGATTGAGGAAAGAGGATAAAAACAACACCTCCTGCTGCTTCCTTCCCCATCTGTGTTCACCACAGTAGAGCAAACATTACTCTACTGACTCTTTTCACCTCCCAGCTCCCCTGCCCCACTAACAACACCACCCACCCGCCTCTGTCTTCCTCTGTCACCGAAGCTGTATGGAAACGAGGTGCTGCCTCTGTCTTCCAGATGCTGCGGAGACTCTGGGTCAAGTGGTAGACAGTATAAAGCAGCATAAAATGGAATTCCTCGAGTAAATGTACTTAATTACTTTCCACCACTGGTGGGTGTCTGTCATTTCAGGCTCCCTGTCGGGTGAGTTTATCTGTCATAGGAGGCGTCCTCACACCGCCGCCCCTGAAGGGAGATTAGACACACTGCACTGACTCTCTCTACCTCTATCTATCTCTGTTTTTCCTCCCTCTCCATATCTCAAGCCCTTGTCTGTTGCTCCCTCTCCCCCATCAACATTCCCTCTCTCAGGCCGTCACTGTCTCTGTCCTCTGTCTCACTCTCCCTACCTCTCCCTCCCCTTCCCTCCCGCTATTTGCCAGTGCGCGCTCCACTGAGCCAGGACTGTGAACAGGTTACAGTAGTCGAGAGGGGAGGTCCACCCGGATCAGCCATGCGAGGCACAGATGGGTCTCCTTGTCCATTCAGCAAGATTGTTGACACAGGTTGTAGCATAAAAATGCATGATGTACTCGATCCCCCTGTTTCCGCTCAAGTTGACAGCTAAGCTAGTGCAATAATGTCAGATGATGCTTTGTATAATGTCGAAAACACATGGCTGTCACTGTCAAATCAATCATTTTTCCTCAGTCGCTGCTATGACTTTTTTTTTTTTTTTTTTTAAGTTCGCTGCCAATATCACTCCTCTGCAAGAGCTTTGCTAATAAATAGCCAAATTAAAAAACTTGCACTCTGGGCAGTTAGACAACAATTGCACAAATGGCAAAACCCCACAGTATCCATACAGTAACTATAGAGTCTGTGGGCACAAGGAGCTCAAATAAACTAAAGCCAAAACAAGGTTTAATCTCGTCCCTGCCAGCTTTGCAGAAGACATTTTTCATAGTGAATTTTATAATTAGAGTATTATCCAACTTGTGCCATCCCCCGAGTGGCAGCATTGGCACACAAGAGGAGAAGGTCCCTTAAAGGCTTTTCCGAGCAAAAGGCATATGTAATGAGTCACGAGGTCCCTCTTCGCTTCAAATGACATTAATTGCTGTCCAGGCAGAAGCCTGCTGGAATGCGGCCAACACATGCGCAGGTTAGGGCGGCTCTACTCTGCGAAAACAGCAACGTCTCATTCCTCTACAAACGTGTGCAGTTGCATCATGCGTATGTCAAGAGTGGTCACTTATCAAAGAACATGTGAGTCTCATGAGGAAGAGAGAAAATATGACGGGCAGTGTAATTGTAAGTGAACCTTTGAAGTGAATGAGCTGGTTTAAGCATGAAAGAAGGAAGACTGCCTGTTCTTCTCTCTTCTCTGGTCAGTCTGGCATGTTCCAGCAAGATGTGAATAAATTAAAGATAATGTGGGAAGAATGAATTAACCATGTTCCTTCAGAGTGGGAGGAGGGACGGCCGGTTCCAGTGGGTCAAGAGAGCTGTGCTTTCACCCATGTCCATCGTCTTAACATGTGTCACCTTTGTGCTGAGTCATGCTGTCACGGCCGTGGGCTTAGATCTTCCAGAGGGCAGGACGGAGGGGTGGTTATCGGCCAAGGACTCATTTCACACGCAGCTAAAACTGACTATATTCACTTGATGAACCCTGACCCTAATTTTACTCCTTATCTGCATAACCCACATTGAACATTCTCATAACCTTAAAAGAAAATATGACCTTTGAGCTACGATGTATTTTTTGGAAGTACTCTGCAGCACTGCAGTGGTTTAGTATCCGACTTCCATAAAGTTTAAAGTCAGGTTAAAAAAGGAAAGGTTTAAAATCGATGCAGCAGAGGCTGAGATAGTCTGACTTTTAGCTTCTCATATGGGTCAAGCACTAAAATCCCTGAATCCCACATTTCCCATAATGCAACCAAAAAGATATTTTCATTTACATCCCACTGCCCTTGTAGACACTCACTCCAACTCCACACCCCCACTGTGTAACAGCAGCATTTCTGTTCTAAATTTGAGATAACACGGATGATGACATCATTTCACCCGTCATGTCGTATCAAAAAAGACCCCTTAAATCGATAACTTTTACATATCTGGGGTGAAATGTTATTTTCAAAAGATTTATATGTATGAAAGAAATATGGTTTATAAAATATTTTGATTGTAACTTCTAATCTGCCCCCCCTCGTCCCAGACAAGAGTTCACAAATTCAAACAATTAAAAAATGTAATAAAAGCCCTCAAAATCTAAAACTAACAGCACATACTGATAACATCTGTGTGGAAATGTTCTGTCATAATCACCTCTTTTAAAATCTTTTTTTCTGTTAAAACTTTGGCTCTTGTCCCAGATTTTTGTCAACCTCGTCATGTTTCTACAAAAACATAATTAATCAGGCAGAAAAGGAATTAGCTATATCCGAAGTACTTCTGTCTCACTAACTGGTTTCAAAAGTCCTCTTAAGCTGCTATCTGGTGTGTCTCAACCATGACAAGTCCACTCTGTCGCCCTTCTGGTTAAAAAATCAGTGTTTTGATTAGCATTAAGAGAACTCTGAGCAGTTTTGAAGATGGCTCCTCACTACGACTGCTGTGAAATTAAAAATGAATATAAAACTTATGTCAACTTCAGATCTTACCTCTGACATCCATTATGTTTGCTATTAAAGAAAAAATTTAATTACTGGGAGGTTGGCCCAGTTAAAGGTTTAATAATCAAAACTGTGATTTCTTTTAAATGTGTGCTCCCAGCCTGATTTAAGAGGAAAAATCAAAAACCTAAAAAAGTTACGTTTTGTTCCAATACTGAAGAATGATTGATTTATTTGTTGTTTATATTTTAAATTTAAATTAAATGTAAAATAAACTGGGATTTAAGGACCTTTAGACACCCTAAGCTATTAACTACATGTAGTTCAGTAAAATATATAATAAATCCCTCTGATATCAAATATAAAGTAGCAGAAACTACAAGCAAGTAAATTCCAAGCGCCTCAGACTTGTGCTTAAGTGCAGTACTTGAGTGAATGTACCTACTTACTGTCCATCCATCACTGCATACATATAATAAGTGACATTGAAGGAACCATTTAGGTTCCACTTATAGCAGACTATATATTCATGTACTTGTGCAAAACATCGTCTCTCACATTTGTTGAGTTGTTTGCTTGCCTGCAATTTAAAACTGTACATAGACACATATTACCTGACCTGCTGTGCCCTGACCAGTTGAACAATGTGTCCATTTTTCCATGAATTAGTATGAAAATACACAGTCCTTTTTAAAGGACTAAGAAATAACAGCTGCGTATTAGTTCCCCTCTGATTGGAAGGAAACTTTGGGATCTGCACAATAAAGGATCTGTTTTCTGCTGAAAAGGAATTCAAGTCCAGCAACTAGATGTCACTTTATCCAAACTCACCAACATCTGGCTTGTGTCTTAAGTGGGAAAGATTACAATCTGCATTCATTCCCTGGGAAAATGACGCTGCATTTGTCACGGTATGTATCAGTTCCAGCCCGAACTGAACCAACCCAACTGGGTACTAGCCAATCAGAGGTAGAGCAGGGCGAATCATGTCCTCACTTTCCTAGGAAACGCAAATTCACCACCTCGCCTTCACACTCATTTTTGCTGCTCTACTGGAGAAATGCTACGGCGACTCTTTGACATCTCAGCCAAAAGTGATGTATTGAATAACTATGATAGTTCAAAGTAAAGGAGTAGATTCCTCCTTACATTACCCTTTGCTTCTACCACCGATCTCTGACCTTAAAACGACCCCTTGCAAAAACTATGAACGAGACAGAAAACAACTCGATACACGTGCATACACTTCTCAGAGCGGCACAAAGTATGCCATCAGGATAAAAAGGTCATATCTCAAGTGGCTGACTTGGGCGCCCAATCAGACTGGATTCTATTGGGGGTCGTGACCTCTTTGGAGCCAGCTTTGACCTGACAGGAAATGTGCGCTGTCTGTGTGTGACTATGCGTGTGTATGCTGGGGCACGGAGGGAGTGCTCTGCAGAACTGGAGCTCCCACTAAAAATAGAAAATATGTTGTTTCTATTCCACAGCAGAGAGACAGAGGAAATGGCTGAGGGCAATGGGGGAGCAGAACAAGAGATGTGGAGATGGAAGACTTGGCTGTCATGTCCTTGGCCATCTGCCCCGCTGCCTGCCCAGAACGTTTGAGGATCAATAAAACTCCAAGATACACTCTATAACCTTCAGTGATTCAGTGCTTTTAATAATTCTCTATAAGAGCCATCCAGTAGGAAATATCTTTTATCCCCGTAGATTGGTTTTCTGATGATCCAAGCTTCATAAAAAAGTGATATAGTCTTCTTTGTCTCCTTGTCAATAGAGCTTTGTCATGGTGAGAGTCAATAATGGGAGGATTAAATAAATACAAACTCACACTCGGTAAAATGCACAGGTACTCACTTTCACATTTTCATTCCATCTGTGAAGGAGCTTCGCACTCAAATTTGATCCCTCTCTTTTTTTATCGGTGAGGGAGAGAGAGAGAAAAAAAACAACTTCTTGCTGGCGCTTAATCCTCCATGAATACATTTGCAGTGTGTACATATGTGTATGTGCGTGTGTGTTTGTGAGTGAGCCAATCTGCCACACCGTTATTGAAGGCAGAAGAATTTTTTTTTTTTTGCCTTCTTTCCGCTAGATTTATTTTCTAATGTTGACGTTTATCACTTGAGCAGGCCCGCAATTCATCATCCCCCCCTTCTTGTCGATAATCCGAAAGGGAGTCAATTTGCTAAAAATGTGAATTTCTTTCTTTTATTTGGTTTTACTCCCCCCCTCCCCCTCTGTCCCTCCCTCCCTCCTTCCCTGCCTCTCCATCTCTGTCTTCCTATCTGTCTCTTTGTCCTGTGGCGGCTCAGGTGAGAGACGGCGGGGGAGCGCAGAGTGGCTGTAACAGGGTAACGCCGAGCCTTGCGGGAGGATTTAGGAGTGTCTCTGGAGCCGAGATGGCACCTAGCCTTGTGTGTGAGATACACCTCAATCGATTCCAAATCCCTCTGATCTTTCATTAGGTGCTCGTCACAAGCTGTCCCGCTCATCACTCAAGCACACACAGCATCGCATCTGCAGCTGGGTAAATAGAGGAAATTATGAAATGACTGAAGTGAGATGCTTTGATCTCAGAGAGCATCTGTTGCCATCTAAGAAAATGCAGCTACTTAAAAACAGATTATGTGTTGTTAGCATCGGCGTTGGGCAGCGCTGCCTCTCCGATGATTCATGAACTTGACAGATCTAACCGACACGTGGCCCCGCCTTAAACCACAACTTGTTTTTATTCCACAGATTTAACAAACGAGACGTTTATTAATGAGATGCTGGTGTACGTGGGTTTTGTAAGGCTAGCTGTTTCCCCCTGTTTCCAGTCTTTATGCTAAGCTAAGCTAACCAGCTCCTGGCTTTATCCTTATATTCAGTTGAGGGCAGACTCGATCTTTTCAAATAACTATGTGAATGTTTTTCCAAATGTCAAATTATTGCCTATACAATTATTTCATTAGTGTACAAATATAGAGCTATCGTGAAGAATCTCCAGTGTGTATACGCAGAATAGGTTTCTTCCACATCCATGATATCCACTGATGCTCTCCAAAATGTCTCAGTTACACTGATTTCACTTCTGCTCTCCATTTGTCTTCCAGCAAGTGTCAGACTTCAAAGATAGCTTTATGGGGACCACACATCCCTGTTTGTTTTAACATTTACCACCAAATTGTATCGATCCCCCCATTCAAAATAATAATGTTATACTTTATACCTATACTCTACATAGACGGACATATTCTCACTTATTACCTAACCGAATATAAAAACATCAACAATGCACCATGAGTCTGAATTCATCACTGACTTGTCTATACGAGTCCATTAATGTGTCGTTGTCAAGCCTCTTCCTTTGATGCTGGTGGCTCTGTCTGAAAGAACTTGTCAGTACGCTAACGATTGTCATGTCAAAGAGAAAGGTCACTCTTTCCTTCCTTAAAATACCAAGCAACAAAAATGCTGCATTCTGCCTTCACTGTACAGTACATTTCTGGCAGCACCCAGGGCGAACGCCGCGGACAGTCCTCTGAAACTGGAAGCTCAGGAAGAAAACTTCTCGAAACACAACCAGAACTTTTGTTCCATCGACTGTACAGCTGGTAATGTTTGTTATAATGCTATTATACAGTTTTATACTTAACAAAGGTAATGGCACATAGTTTGGCTCCATTACAACTCACAAGATTCACCAACAAACAACTGTCTTATACTAAACACGTTTTCCAAGCAAATACAACATGCTAACGTTATTAGCGCCAGCCTATGGCATTTTAAATTGTATATATTAGCCTAGTGACGAGCGGAGATATCCACTGCTCATATGAAGCCAGGATAAATCACACACATGACTTAAAATGCTATTTTAGTGGAGGCTTTACTGTCTTCACAATTTATTGTTTCTTATCTGTGAAATACAAGTAAATACAAGCTTCATTTCCACTGAGGGAAATGGTGTCAGTATTAGAAACTGACAGGTCTGCGTCACCATGACGCTGAGCGTTACCGTGGGCAAGTTCAACTTTCTGTCACAGTAACACAAAGTAAAATTATTTCTGCTGTTTAATGGTTAGTAATGAACCACATTTATATTTATGTAGGTTTTCGATCGTGTTGTGCAGAGTTTATGTATAATAACGGGAATAAGATGAGAATAAATAAACAGGACATCGAGTCAGTAGGGGACTGTACAAGATGTAATTATGGAAGGACTTGGCCTGTCATTCTGTTTTCCTTTTTTTGGATTCCCAATAAACCTCTTTTAAATTTAAAACTTTTTCCCCTGCCTCATGTGACTGTGGATCTCCAGAAAAGGAACAGAAACACGAGTCAAAACCGAGACACCTCACAAACTAAGTGGCCGGAGAACCGTGGTGCGTTGAAACGGCCACTACAAATGTGATTGCTTGTTTAATGTGTAATAAAGAATGACAGATTTATACCATTTCTCCATTAACTTACCAAACACTGAAAATGTTCTGGTGACATAACGAATAAATGGTTTAGTGAAAGAGCAGACTCCTGAATTTAAAATGGCCACCACTAAAAAGACCCCACTGTGTCCACACCTTTGTGAGTATAACCTTGGCCTCCACCAGGAGCTTTAGCAGAGATGTTTTTCGCACTGCAGCTGAATTCAAACCGACTGACCGATCAGCTACCAGCGCCCAATCCAGCAGTTAGTATGAAAACAATAGTGCTGAGGCAGTGTAGCAGAGAGAGCGAGCGAGAGATAAGAAGGAGTGAGAGATAAGAGGGGGAAAGCTGGTAGCGGGTGGAGGGTAGCGGGTGGGGGGGGTGGGTGGCATCAGAGTGAGACAGAAAGGCAACACATAATTTGGAATTCACAGCCAATGTGCTGAGACCTATCTGAGCCAAGTTTGTCTCTGATCCTGCTCTGAATTCTAAAATACCCACATCTCTCTATCTCCCCCCCTTTCCTCCCACCTCTTCTTATTCCCCCCCTCCATCCACCCCTTTTTTTCATTCAGCCTCTTGTATTTGTTCTACTTTTGGATGTACACGATGCTCCACTCTCTGTCTCTTTCATCTTCTCCTTCTGTCTCTTCATCACTGTGAGAATGGGATTCATGTCCTACCATGAAGCTGGGAAAACACGAGCATCCCCCAGAGGGGCGGCTGTCAGAGAGCAAAGTACGGAGAGGGAGGCACACTGTTTGTTGTTCCTCATTGAATTTTTCATCTTAATCCATGAAATATACATTGCACAGGCCGGGGCTAAGGCCAGGAACCACATGGGTACATTGTAATAATGTCGCTGTGTTTGTCCAACTTGAGCGGTTATTACTTGCTGTTGGGAGGATGTGTGTGTAAGAGGGTCTGCTTCATAAACTGTTGCCCCCAAAGGCCCTTTGTTTGACACGGCTGACTGACAGGCAGATGTCCCTGAAGAGCCCCGGTATCATGTTTGGAGTGTCAGTGCCAGCGTGCTGTGGTGTGAGAATTTGTTGAAGGTGCCTGTGGAAGTGTGTGTGTGTTTATATATGTACATAGCAGAAAGAGTGAGAGAATAAGTGAGAGTGAGAGTGTGGGCGGGTGTGTATTGGAGCCAGAGAGGGAGAACTAAAGAGTGCGAGGACTCGTGTTACATATGTTTTTGTGTAGCCATGCATGCTCTGTTTGAGACAATACAAGAGGCAAAGAGGCTTTTGTTGTAATGTGCATTTAAGTGTGTCTGCAGATCTTTTTTCTACTGTGTTTTCAGTTAAAGTGAAGGTGCCAGTGGAAGTTGTTAATTTTTGATGAGCACATGCACCAAACACTCAACCTCCATCCTTGATTATTCCGTGTCAACTCATGGACGTCAGCAACTATACTTAAAGTCACACAAACACCTTTCTCTCTGTCACATACTCTGAGGACTAAAAGGTGTGATTTCACTCAGTTAGTGAGAACAGAGATTTAACTAAAGGGTGACTTTACGACAAAGATTAAATGGAATAAGATCTTACAACACTATCAAACTGTCAAAAACTCACTCGGAATGAGTGAGACGGTTACAAAAACTTCTATCATTGCAATCCAGCCATATTCTTACATCAGAGCCATCAAGGTACTGGGAAAGGTCCACTTCTGAAAAAATGACAACACCAAAGAGATTTTCAGTCAAGTTCACCTTTAAAGGCAAGTGAAACTTGCAAAAATGCATGTTGTTTTCCACTAGTTGGCACTACACACATCAGGCAAGTCACCCTACTGCCTCTTTAAATCCAAATTTCATTGCATGTCACTTTGTTTATTAATTAATAAATCAATTGAATATTTGTTCTGCAATTCAAGTATCAACTGGGCTAGGTCCTGCATCATTATCTAATCTTTTGACCTGTCTTGTTGAGGAGCAGAATCTCTTGTAAGCCCAGTTCAGACCAAAGATTTGCGACGAGTCCAGTCGAAACAGGCAACTACTTGCAATACGCCGTTCTGCATCGTGGTGCAGGTTCACACCAAGTGACCACGGTGTATCATGTCTAGTCAACAACTCTCTGTGCTTCTGATCTGTACCGTTGACAGGAAGTGACCACGATGAGACGGTGTATCATCTCTAGTCAACAACTCTCTGTGCTTCTGATCTGATTTGCAGCTTTTCAGACTTATTTTGTGGCTGAATATAATTTGTAGCTTCTTAAAATCTGAATGAGTGATAGTGAGATACTGGCTACAGTGATGAAACAAAACCAACATCAGATGGACTGTATTCATAATCCGCACGCCACAATAATATAAATAACCAGCGCCAATTCATCAGTCAATGAGAATGTGTGTGTGTGGGCGGGATATAAGCACAGCCAGCAGCAGCAGCAGCAGCAGCGACACCGGCACACCGTGAGGAAGGAAACAGAGGGCTCAGCGGGGACGGAGCACCTGCCGCAGCAAGCCAACACGGCGTCTGCAGCCATTTTGACTTGACCAGCAGACTTCACTACAAGCTGATTGGCTGTTAAAAAACAGGCGACGTGCTTTAAAACCAGCCGCCGACCATTTGACCAGCTGAGTTGCAGGTGACATCATCAACCGCTGCTACCGCTGCTACTTTTCTCTGCAACGTTCTAAAACAGTTGAATTTCGGTGCGAATCTTTGGTCTGAACTGGACTGTGAAAGGCCTTTACACTCTAGGTTTGCTTTTTTATGTGCGATCAATACGCACGTCACCATATTTTTTCAAAGTGTTGTTTTCGTCATGAGCACTATTACACAGAGAAAAAGCGCAACTCTTTTTCAGAACAAGGTTGATTTTTTGAAGCGTTCTCACAGCAAATAAAAGCATCAACTGCTCACGTTGCGAAGGATGGACATCAAGTCACGACGCCATCACTATGGCAGAACTGTTGCACCCAACACAGGCCTCATTTTAGATACATACCACTTATTCCAACATGCATTTGCTACAGCGGACATGTTGACTTGAGTTGTCATAGTAGGAAAATCAGGCGTTACTGATGGAATTAACAATCATCTTCTATTCAAGTGCCCAAATAAGCCAGTGACAGTGTACCAGCATGTGCAACAACACTGAAGCAGACATATGGAATTTATCCACCATTAATTTCATCATTAACACCTGTGATTTTCCTACTGTGGCATGTCAAAATGTCCTCTATGAAAAATCAGATTTTAAATTTGATAAAACAGAGCTGTGGCGGAAAAGATTAGTACTTGGAATCGATACCCAGAGTTAATGTAATCAGTATCGGGAGAGTAAGAGTTGGATCGGTGCATCTCTAATAGGAGTACTGTGTGGGTCTCTGGACATTAATTATAAAGTGCTAGTTGAGGGGGAGTGGGATGTCAAACAGCAACCTAACAGCTTAATGTGGCCATGACCACAAACATTTTGCCACCACTGACTGAGAGCAGAGAATCTAGTTTTAAAGGTTTCTAAATTTGCCACAGCTGCCTTAGAATAAAACCTGTCAAGCTAATTTTGTACTGTCCATAAAATCACATTTGTCTGATTCTTAAAACACTTACAGGCCGAACACAACCTTCAAATCCAAAATAAAATCAAGCCTGAGTGACACTTTATGATCACATAGTTTTTCATAACTCATGAAAGTACCTACAGTAGTATGTAAAGGTGTACCTCACCCACACGTCCACTCACCATCTGGCAGCTAGTATGCCAGTTCGGCTCAGCCTGCTGTGAAATGTCATTATGTCAACAGTGTCGCCCCCCGGGATGTTATAGCGCTGATATTCTGGTATTATATATTGACCTCATGAGAAGCAACATGTGCTGGTGCCAATAATAATCTTGTAATGATTATTATAATTTAGTTATAAGTTTAAGTAACAGCCATATGGTGAAATAACACGGTCTGCTGTATCACCTGGAAAATCTGGATAATAAAGCAGTGGAGATAAAAATAACTCTCAGCTTCAGAGAAACACTTATTTATCAACAAAGTTATAATAATGCTGACTGCGTGTACTGCATGCAACTAGTAGTGAAAACAGCTGCGAGGTATATTTTCCCAGCTCTTTATTTCCGAGGGGGGAATCAAATGTGGGAGGTAAGGAAATACAAACTCAAATAAGACGCTGTAATGTTATCAGAGGCCATGAGCCATAACCGCGATAATATCTATCTTTCCCTGCCGAGATAGGGTAACTCGATAGAGGCAATACATTGCCGGCCATATACGCGCTGATGCACACAGGTACACATCAAACATCTTATATTAGGTCTGTCAGAGGGAGAGGGAGAGGGAGAGGGTGAGAAAAGAAGGAAGGAATGGAGGTAGATGTGGAAGCAGACAATGTTAGACACAAACACATTCAGACACAGACAAAGCTGATGGATAGATGGAGGAAGACGGGAATGAGTGAAGGACTAAATTATTTATGCATCTCGCACTCCTGCATTAATACATTAAAAACATACATGCATTAGCGTGCGTGTAATGTATGTACGGGCGATGAAAAAATGGATACAGCGTCCGTCGTCTGCACCATATAGCATTTACCGTCCACAGCCATTCATCTCATTCCACATCTTGTGTCTGAGTGTCTGCACTTGGGTTTTCAATTATCCAGCAGCCGCACCTTTTCTCCCCGTGAATTAGCATGAGGGGAAAACTCAAGTGGGTAATGGAATTCCGTGGGCCGTCGCTCCATTACAAAAATATGAGGCTGATTGGTTGTCAATGTATGTTTGAACGATTTAGCATATCTCCAGGGATGAAGACGAAAGTGTGAATGTGTGTGTGTGTGTTTGGCACGTGCTGGGTGAGATCAGACGAAAAATGCCCGTGCGTGTTGAGACATCTGGAGCAGCTGTGCACCCATTTGGAGAAGTTTTATGAAGGCTATTACTATTATCACCAGAAAGGTTTTTTTTTATTTCGCAAACTATAAAGATGTGACCGCTTATGTGATTTCTGAGGGAAATTTAAAGCTCTTTAACACCTTTCTGACAACTTCAGATTCATATTAAATAATCCCTATTAATACTGAAATGTTAAAAGCTCACAATTAAGCAATAAACCAGCCATCACAACAAAAGGCTTTACGGTTCAAACAAAAGCAGCTCAGTTTTTAAATGTCAGGTTATCCATAAACTGGAAATTGGAGTTTTAGTTGTGATGACTTTGTCCTGAGAGTGGTGTGCATTCAAAGGAGCTCCATGAGATATTCAAAGCATTGATATGGTGGCAAACAATCATTTGCTCTGTAAATATAAAGTGGAGTAATAGTGCATGACCACTATACACAACCAGGATTTTGCTCCTAACCCTTTGGTTTAGATCATCGTCCTGTTCAGTGCTATTTTAACACAGCTGGTTTATCTTCCTTTCTACCTGCTGCTACATTAGCCCTCCAACAGGTAAAACCTACACAGAACTGTGTAAAAAAACAACAACCTGTACAATCAGTTTAATAATGATTAATATGAATACCTCATTGTACCAGAGGCAATGCAACACAGCAGAGCAACCTTGCAGGTGTTATAACATTTAACATTAAAATAAATCCATAAAATCACTTCATCCTGTAGTTAAACGACCCAGTTAATTAATTTAGTACCAGTTAATATAGCTGATGCTTCCAAAATCTGCATAACCAAATGCATTACCACTTGACAAAACCCAATGTGCGCACAGTGAAGCTGGCAGCAACCAGTCTGTGTAGCAGGTAAAAACCCCGCCCCAACCTGCCTACGTGACATGTATCATCCATGACACATATATTTCGACCATTACAGTGGCTTGCCAGCTGCAAGTACATTGCTACATATGGCTACAAGCTAACATCAGTGAAACATGTAATCTTGACTGCTGTTGTTGTATATTTCTGTCACGTTTCGGATCATATTCCTGTTGGAATATGTCTGGTTGACAAGACTTTGGTTTAAAAGCTTTTACTGGTGATTTTTTACAGTATAAAGTGTCGCTATTGTCTATTACAGTCTTCCCCTGCTGCAATGACTGTGCAGAGACACCGAGATGTTGGCCGAATGCACAAATGCAGACAACCCACAAAAGCTGACCAACCAGAGCAGCCTGTGCTTTCTTTGGAGTGTCTCAGACAGAAGGTGAATGTAGGTGTTCCAGCACAGCCAGAACAAAGAAAAAAGGATTTTCTGAACATTAAAGCATGTGAACATGTTCCAGTTCAAACCCAAAATACAAGTATGAAACTGAAAATGAGCATCAGCGCTCCCCTCTAAGTTACCTGTTCCAGAGAATGTGGTGCAATACCTGCAGAGTCTTTATCTTGTCAGGTGTCTTGCTGTGATTTCTCTCCCTTAATTGGAAACCAAAAGACCTGCCAGACATGAAACTTGATGGAGCGTTCTCGACTTCAACTTCGCCTGACTCTCACTTGTCACCTACGACATATTCCACAGAAGTGGGTTCGTCTGGGCTCACCGGAGCTGTGATGAAGCAGGCGTCAGCTCGCCCTCGCCTCACACTACTCTACTGCAGAGTTCAAACAATGTAAAAGAGAAAAGATTGGGTCTTTGTGGTGGCTTAGGTACGTAAAGTGTTACTGTCAGGTCCTGTGATCAAACACAGACTCCTCCCTGTCTCTCTGTGTCATTCCTGACTCCATATTTGAAGACTACTCTGGATTTCACCTCTTAGATAGCAGACTTTCAAGTGCAGGATGCCTATTGGCTAATGTTTACATCTGCGGCATCCATAATATTTAGCTTTTATTTACCCTCACATATTCCCAGCCACGGGTGATTAAAATTGATGACACCCCAGTCACAAGGCTGCGTCATCAAAGAAATAGAAGTGCTGATTTTTCTTTAATACCCAGGCCGTTTTGAAAAATCATCCTCTAATAAAATAAACTACCACCAGCAGATTTGTCACTGTAATAAAGTTACGTCAATGTCTTTTAAAGAGAACAGTTTCTTTACATTAACTGTCCCATCTTGTCTGTTTGTGCCAACTTGTAAATACAAGAAAAAGGAGTTTTTCCACTTAAATGATGTCGTATAGATGAAATTCTGAAGGATCTGTGTGTGTGTGTGTGTGTCTGCATCTGTGTGTCTTGGGTAATCTTCACCTGCAGTCATGTGCAGTCCCTGGTGAGAGACTGTGTGAGTCACAACCGGCACATCTAGCCCACGGCTTAGAGTCTTTCTGTCATGAATTTAAGCTTTTACACACACTCACACACACACACACACTCAAAAATGTACATACGCCACATAAACACATTTCTACTAATCACTGCGGTATTGCGACACCCCGGTTTGTCTCATCCTACCCTACAAAGTCACCTGTGATGCAAACGTCTTTGATATTTGTTTTCCACGCAGGTTAAGTTGTTGTCTCAGCATTACGCTCAGATTACCTAAAACTATCTGCGACACGAGACGCGAGATGTCCCTGTCTGTTTTTACGCGTGCCATTAGAACTCGGGAATCAAATGAACTCGTAAACAAAATGCCAACGACGGCGAAATGTCGCGTTCACCTCCGCAAATTACCCCAAATTACCCCTCAGATTTCAAACCAAGCATGCAGTTGTTCTTAGCAGTTAAAATGTAAACACTACAATCAGCATTTTAATTCATGATTGCCAAACAAGCCGTGAGCTAATCACGGAGAGGAGGGAGAGGAGATAATGAAGAAAGCAAAAAGAGAGAGGGGAGACCGAGGAGGGAGTCAGTGATTAGGCCTTGCCTCAAAATGTCTGTTTTGCCTCTGCGCTCTGGGCTCTGCGTGTTGAAGAAAATGCCATGTATGCCCTTTTTTTTCTGTCAGAATAAACTGCACGCATGAGATATTTGAGTCAAAGTCAAGGTCAGTCAAAGACATCCACGATCTCCTGGTGAAGTTTCTGTGTGCAAGTATAAATCTGCAGAGTCTCCTCCTTGTTGTTGACTTCACCACGTCACACACTCAGCTATCAAAATGTTAAAGTGTGCCGACTGTATTTAGACTTCAGCGGCGCTGATTCTCAAGAAGTGACCTAATAATTGCAAAGGCTAAGGTAATGGCCCTGGGCCTGAGAAGACCTTTGGTAAGACATATATTCAGAATCGACAGGCGTAACGCATTTAACCTTTTCTTCTAGATTCATTACCTAATGCAAAACGCTGACAGCGAAGACCTGACGTCTGTCATTACGAGTTATTATCTAATGACATTTCAGCGAAGTCTGGAATATCTGCTAATTTTACAGCTGCCGCACATAAAACTTGTAGAGACAGCAAAGTTGTTCTAGCTGCAAATACAACACTCGCACTGTGGTAACCTTCCCAGAGATTCAATATTCCCACGACTGCTGAGCTGGAGAATAACACAGTCTAATGTGGGGCAAATGAGAATGTATTATCCAGATAACAACAACATTCGAAGTGAGGTCAAGCAGTGGTTTATTTTCCTCAAGATGTAACCAAATCCACCAGTCTCACAGCTAAATATTCACTCAAGGTCTAATTAATTATTTACTGTTCACCTGTGGCAAAAAACCCCCCCAAAAAACTAGAGCCTTCTTCATTTGGTTTCTGTTCAATAGCGTAATTGTGGGAAAAAGGGAGCCTTGGAGTGTTGTGATTTCTGCCAAGTATTTTATAGTTAAAGGGTACAATCACTGTTAATATTAAATGAAACCCACTTTGTTTGCACACCCTCGGCTGCCAATAAATCATTTGAAATATTAGCAGTGCCTATGCAGCATAGAAAAACCACACAGTGTTCAGAACACGCTGCTTCTCTGAATGAATTGGCGACATCTCCAGTTGCTTTTTTCTATTAGTAAATTCATTAGCGCCGTGAGGCTGGACGAATGAAGGCATTCGCCGCCCGACGACTCGCGGCCAAATTTTAAGAGACACCCTGCTTGGCTAGCTGTGCTGTGATATCTAAAAAATTAAAAATGCATTCCCTTTCCTTCCTTTAGGGGCTCCTGCAATTACTCAGTCGGTTAGGGACGCAGAGAGGCGTTTCCCACACGTTGCTACTGTACATCTTTATCATTTTGGCTCTATCTGAGCCATTCCTCTTTCACCTATGCACACACACGCAAACACACACACACACACACACACACACACTCACTTTATCTCTCTATACTGTAAAGGCAGCTCCAAACTGCTTGCTGTTGGCCCTCATCTTTGCAGAGCAGATGGCTGCTTTTCTGCACCACATGGCCAGCACTCAGGAGATGAGGGGAGCTCTTTAAGAAGAAAAAGACTTTCAATCTGCTTTAGCAACTGTAGCTCCTCCTCATCATCACATCTTTTTTTGCACGCCGTCAGCAGGAACTCTCCCACACCCCCCCTCAACCCGCCGCTGCCTCTGCATCCCCCCACCGCTCTGATTTGACGCTCTGCATTCATCTGGCTGCTGTTAATGATTATTTAAATACTTAATGCTTATGTAAACGAGTCAAACACAAGGTCGCAAAGTGGGATTATTAAGATGCCGAATGGATGCTCGGTCGACTGGCCAAGAATTCCAACTCGCAGCCCCCCCTGTTTTCTATCATGTTCCTCCAACATGTGGCAACACGCTGCATATGTATGGAGAGCCGCATTCATTATTCATGCTGGGAGTCAGTTCGAATGTGGTGGAGAAGTAGGGTTATTCTGGAAGAGGATGGCGAGCACAGTCTCAGAGCAGAAGAGTAAGTTATCTGTTTTTTTGTTTTTTCTTTTATGGATCTGCACCCTTTGTATAATTCAGTTAGGGCATGATGGGCTGGAATTTGGCCTGAAGCCTGCAATAGATAAACCTTGAGGAATGATTCACAGGTTTGTTTGGAGTCATCATCCTGCTTGTGGTTGTAGAAACATATGAGCGCTTATAAAAGTCGAATTACCGCCTCGTGGTTGTTTGGCTCAGTGAAGCAGTCAGGATGCTGTTACAGTTTAAATCTATGTCTGTCCAGACTCATGTGTTGCCATGACAGTGGAAAATATGGATGTTGCTGCAAAGAAGCAAAATATTCTAAGACACTTATGTTTCACGCACATCAGAAGATATATACAATCAGCACAGTTTCAAGGAGGACACCAGAGATTAGTGTCTGACCAAATGTCTCCCCCTATTTTCCTTTGAATGTCACAGTGAAGCTGACCTTTGACCTGTTGGATATAAATACCCTCATAATTACGGTATGAAATCTTTGACCACCAAAATCGGAGCGGAGAATCCAAAAAAGGTGCACATTTTTCATGAATTGAGGTAAACGAGGACTGTGTTTAACAGCAAAACTAAGTCTCACTTATGTGCTTGTTTGCTCAGTACTTCGCAAGGGCATGCATTTTCACTTAAATATTGTTATTCAAAACAGGTCAGTGTAAACACTCCATGCATATGGTGGAGCTCATACACACCCACGTGCTCAGGCATGCTCAGGTTGTGCATCTTGTGGGCGGAAGTGATTTAAAATGTAAAGTTTGTATTGTAATGAAAATGCTTGTGTTTGGAGAACTTGAGCACACAGCTGGATAAATGAGACAAGAGTTGTGTGAGAGTTTGTTTTCATAGTTTTGCTGTTGATAAATGTGGACCCCAATGACATCAGTTCATGAAGAAAATCTGACTCTTTTGGATTCTGGAGGCAAAGTTTTTGTCCCAAATTCAAGGTAAAACCAGGTGAGTATTTGGTATCCAAATGGTCATTTTGCAGGTGAAGTATTCCTGTAATTTATTGTCATTTATAGGAGCTAAAGAGGGAAAGAAAGCTAGCTTGATGTTTAGCCTTAATCTAAATTAAAAACTTCAGCAGAGTGAGTGTGGTGTTAACATGTTCATCATTAGCACTTACGATGTGGAGCATGATGTAGTCACCCAGACGTGGGGCGCTGTCGATACGGACGAGGATGCCGTCTTTGATGGTAGTGCTAAAGCCCACCGCCAGCCGGTCCGTCCGTGTGCTCGGCCTCTCATTATTGGGCCACGTGTACGTGATCAGACCGCCTCCTTTCCCAAAGATGTAGGTGGTGCCAGCTGTGGAAACACAAGAAGCAAAAAAAAGTGGCAGGAATTAGATTTATTCAGGAGAAATCGGGGCAGATGAAAGGAGAAAAGGGAAAAATCCAATTCTGTGATGTATAAACATACTGTAACTAGACACTGGGGAGCAGAGTGCGGTCACCAACGAGACACATTCTGACAAAACTAGATCCAAACCTCCATTAAGGGCTAAATCTGCTCTAATTCCTTTACAGCTACTTTGCCACTGCTCCAATGTAATTGTGTCGAGTTCTATTTTAGGTTTTTAATGGCATTCAGCCACCACCACCTTTTGGGTAGAAGTCAGCAGCTCCCCTGGCGCCATCTATGACCTATCCAGCTCTTAAATATAGCACCTTTCCAGGGAATAACAGCCAGTATGACCAGAACCGGATAAGTCTCCCAATCCTCATGTATTATATATGAGACCTGCAACCAAAGAACAAAGGCTGGCACAAGAAAGAAGAGAAGGGGTGGGGGAAAAAAATCGAAGAACCTTCGTCTGGTTTAATTTGACAAATGCAGGGCAGAAAAAAAGAGGCCTCAGTACCATTGAGGGTAGTGAAGCTCACCAGAATGAAAATTTTTGTTATTACATCAGCCGCTATGCAGATTTGTGTCAGATTAGAGGCTCTGATTGGATCAAGCTTGGCCCTGAGCCACAGAATCTGTGAAAGTTGTTTGTGGATTTCCTTTTTCTATCATCACGTGGAACAGGAGGGGAAAAAAAAGGGAAAAAAGTTTCATTATTTGGTTGCAGGGTCGGATTCAATTCCAACTTCTGAATGTTCCCTAAGGTGCGCCAGAATTAAAGCACTGAATCCTTGAGCCGCTTAGCCATCTCGTCCACATTTAGGCAAAGATAATCAAGAGATCAAAGGCATTAGACCTACAGCAGATAGACTAGTGGGTGAATCAATATGAGAGACGAAACAGACTCCGGTGGCCTAAGGATAGTGGAAAGCATTTGGCCCACCTCAGAGGCTGACAGGGGATTGCTAATGAAGTCTCTGAGCTCTTGCATCAATGTATAAATTCATTTTTTTCCTGCCTCCACCATCCCTCCGTATCCCTCTCTTCCACATCACCTCTCTCACCGTCTCCCCTCCCTGTCATTCCTCTCTTTTCCATTCACTTCCTCTCCAAGTCACCTGAACATCTGTTTGGCCTTGTGATGGGTGCCCAGCTGTCTCACTGTTTCCCCTACGAAGCGGCCAACAATCTGCTCTGTGGTCCATAATACCCTGGAGACTGCAAGAACATATGGATGAGAGGGAGTAAGAGAGAGGGAGAGACTCTATCCAGCAGATGAGTGTCTCTATTTGCCTTCAGGCGCACAAACAGGTCTGCATTTTACACACCTCAGGTGCTGGCAATGCAAACCACCAGCTAAGGTCGTCTATGTGACATGAAAAATATCCAAACAAGTGAAGCATCCTGAGCCTCCAACAACTGCCTCACCTCTCGTAACTAATAACCCTACATGGCTGGTTTAGCACAGACGCTTTCCTTTGAGACTTTTCTTTTTTCCTGAAGAGAAACAATAAAACCTCTCAATGGTTCTCAATGACATCACAGCAATTGAAGCTGATGTTTGTGTTGTGAATCACCTGCCTCAAATAGCTCACTTCCTCTATGGCATCGCGTCTGGCTGAAAAACACACCCTGATGCCACAAAGGCAGCAGATAGCTGCCTGCAGCCAGGTTGCACCGGATCTGGCCCCGCTGTCTCGTTGCCTCAAAGTTTCTTCTTGCCAAAAGAGTTCAGGCAGACTTGGGATCCGTTTCCCCGGCAAACGAGCAAACTTCGCCTATCTCATCTAACTCACACTCTTTTTTTCCGGAGGGGATGACGATGATGAGCAGCAAAGATACAAGCACCCCGGGGAGCCAATTATCACATTGAGGAGATTTGCTTAGTGTTTCAAGAAGACAATGTTTCGGCATGAAACACACACGGGCAGCCACACACGCACTGACAGACACACACACACACGCAAGCTGACGGAGGCACAAATGCACATCGTGGAGCTTTAAAGCGCGCGAATACGCGTGCAGACGCACAAACACTCAGAACAGGATGCCTTCTCACATACGATCGCACGAGTGGGTGATTATTTACACAAGTACAGAGAAGAGAGAGAACCCGAGATGGCCGAAATGTAGCACATTCCCCTGAAAACCTGTTGGGCCCAGACTGCACCGGCTGCATTTCCACACAGAGAGGAAGTCTACTGCATATCAATTCATGCATTCATTGTGTGCAAATCTCTCAAAGTGTGGCGTCATTTCTGATACTTATCTCAAAATTTCAACAGAGAAATAAAACTGTGCAACTCTGAGGAAACGCAGACTTGTGGCAGAGGCTGAACTCCCAAGGTCAAGAGTTTCATTTGAATAGCTCTGCTTCAGAGCAAAAGGGCTTTTTTTTCCAGGCGCGAGGGCTTTTCCACTCAAGTGTGGATGTAAGTAGCGCCAATGTAATTGAATTTCAGCGATTTTGCAAGGAGACTAATTAGATGAAAGAGGGTAAGCAGTGGCATATTTTAAATTTTCTAGCATATTTTAGCATGCCTACTCTCAATTACTTCAACCAACACCTCCTTGGGCGCTAACCTGCCCTGAAACTATTCACAAACAATAGTCTACTCAAGGTTTTTTTCCTTCCGTACCCCATATTAAAAATTTGTTACACTGAAAACAGAATGCAGAAAAGAGAAAAAAGAAGCTTTTCTTCATTAAAAAAAAAGAAAGAATCAACACGTACTGCTTTCGCTGTGTTGAAGCGGTGTGTACTCTACATTAGCAAGACGATCTCACATTAGTACTTTGGCAAAAACCTTTTAATATGTGCATGTAATTAGAAGTGAAAGAGTGCAACAAAAAAGATTGTCATTCAGCATCGGGAAAATAACAGTTCTTTAGTGAGTCAAGCGTTAAAGAAGAAGGAGATTTTTTTTCACCTTGATTTCCTTAATAGCAGTTTAACAAAGACTTTGAAACAACACCTGGGATGTTTATCCAGTCAGCTGTTAAAGACATGAGGTTAAAACTCATGGTTAAAGCAGCAGTCCAGTTTGTCTGCTGAAAACCCTCCTCAGAGTTCCATGTTTTACTTTGTGCGTCCCTTTCTTTTCTTTCGTTCTTGTTACCACTGAAGACTTTCAATCCACCATCGTGGTCATTCATGGCATTCTTTCAGAGATGGACACTTAGAGGCATCATGCCAGTAAACAGCACAAATGAAGCATCCAACATGTATGCCTTTCACAGTGATGAGTCTCTGGTGAAAAGCCAACTACAGGGGAAATATCATCAAAGGAATCAAATCTACAAACAGATTACTGCACAAGATGTTATTTTGGTGGATCAGAGGGGACTTTCATCTCCATATTTGAATAATGCAATCTTGCCATGGCCAGTGGGTATTGGAGGGAGGCCATTTGAAATCTAATTGTGGCATATGGGTGCTCTATTGATTCCTGAGAGAAGTGACGGGAGATAGGAAGCCCTCTGAAAGAAATTAAGAGCAGCGCTGATTTTTTTGATTGATGGTTGACAATAAAACAAAATAAGAGCTCTAAAAATGTCTGACGTTAGCCTTTAAAGAACGGCATTACATTAATGCATTACTCTCCAGCGTTGTGATTCATTGCATCTGCAGAGTGTCTCCGTTTAGAGACAAACTGTAGATGAGAGACTAGGTCAAAGCCTTGGCCTCTATTTCGCAGAGGTCCCTTGAGGCGTGGGAGTGCAGACAGAAGGTCAGGACACCTGTCTGCAGAACAGAACTATGTCCTGTCCTTCAGGCGCCCACATGACTTTACCCAACGAGAGGAGAGAGAGAAAAGAGGAGAGTGTGGTATTTTCACACAAAGGCAGAAATGATGGAAGGTGACCAGTTTCAATACACTACAGTCGCCAGTCAAAAATGCTGGCACTGTGCGTTTCTGCAAATCACACATTTGTTACATTTGTAAGTTTCATATGTATCATAGCAACGTTACTGAAGTGACATGATGAGCTGTCATTGGGAGATGGAGAGGATGGACGATGGCGTGACACCTGGGCGAGACACTTGTCAAGGTGCAGACCATCCAGTAAGACTAAGCGTGCTCTCAGCCCTAGAGTCGTCTCCTTTCGTCTGAATCAGGGACTCATAATGTTCCAAAGTTGTATAATTGCCAAGAGTTGGTTTGTGTTCTCATGGCAGCATTTACAAGTGGACCCGATCAAATGTTTTGCGTGAGACAGGTGGTCTGATTGGTCAGAATTTCCATGTGGGAAAAATCCAGGAAGTAAAGCAAACGTTGAAGAAGAGCACACTTGCAAGATAAATGTGACACTTTCTAATGTCACAATGGAGGGACAACTACGCAGGTTGATTTTAGCGCTGCTCATCGTGGACTATATTGCTGTCATTGTTCATTTTAGTCAAACCATACAGTTTGAAAACGAGGCGCGGCTCCAACTAGAAAACAATGTTTTGATGCATTGGATGTGCTGAATGTGCATATTAAGGCAGTACAGGAGGAGGTGCACATTAATAATCCTCCAGGACTGTAACATGCTCATGTTTAACCCAAACAATGTGTCATGTGACTGCAGTTGGTTCACATCCAGGTCGCAACATGTTCTCACCACAAACGAACTGCATCAGAGTTCGTTTGTAGACCACCTCTTCAAGAAGGTCTCGGTCCGGTTGTTTTGGTGCACACCTAAGTGAGATTGCTGTGTTCACACCTGCCCAATTGAACTTCAGTTAGGGGGCAAACCAACTTGAGTTGGACGAAACCGAACCAAACAGGGCAGGTGTGAAAGCACCCTAACAAACAAGACAAAAAGGTTGTTTTTAAGCGTGACATCACTGCATTCCCGGTGGATTTTTTTGTCACCAAACTTGGTGTTTTTTAGAGACCTCACAGGGGACAGTGCCACGTAAAGCAGATGGTTTTTGTTAAGACATCACTCTTTCTTTTGCCGGGGTAGTGCCACGAAAAGCTGTTCTTATTTAAATGAGACATACCTGTGTTTCCTGCCAGGATAATGCCATGAAAAGCAGTTGTTTTCTACAAAGACATTATTGCATCTAGCTTGGATTGCGTCATGAAAAATAACCTTTTTTTAACCCATAAAGAAATGGCTTGTGCGCCTAAAGCTAACCACATTAATCAACATAAAGGTGATTAAATTGATCAGCTTAATAGCAACGTACATACTGTATTTACAGGCATGTTTGTGTGCTCTCCTCCCTCATCTTTCACATGCACATTTAAACTGCATGAGGCAACAATGCTATCTGTAAAAGAGCAAAATGAGCAGAGCAGCTGCCAGGGCGCACGTCTGTTATAACTGGGTAATTGGTTGTAGTCGGGCTTCACACCATGCTGTGATAAAACCCTCTGTTTGGAGGCAGCTGGTAGAGGACCTACAGTAAAAGGCTGTAACTGTGTGTCCAACTGCACAGGCTGCAGGGAGGGGCGGTCCAGAGTTTTTTCATTCTAGTGGAGGTTGGAGAGGTTGGTGTGTGTGTGTGTGTGTGTGTTCAGGTACCTGTGTGTGTGCATGTGTGTATGGGCAGCCACAAAGAAACAGGTGCCACAGCCAGCTACCCACGAGGCACAGAACTGCAGTGGGTAAATGCTCCAAACTCCCGGTGTAAGTATGCACGCACACATGCTCAAAGTCATCTGCATAGACACATATGAGTCTGAACTCACACACATCCACGAGCGCACACACACACACACACACTCTCCTCTCCTCTCTCCTTGGTGTGTGTTGTTTATGTGCTTTTATGTCTTTCCCCTTGTTATCTCTTGGGCTTTCTGCAGCGCTGGCACCCCAGGGGATGGAAAAAGAAGACAAACACGGTTTGATGTGGTCGAATTCTCTGCCATCGGAGAATGAGGGAAAGAAAGAGGAGCCTTAAAAAAAGAATCCTGAAAGTGAGATGCAAAATGTAATTGCCTCCTCAGTCACGTTCAAAAGAACTCTATCATCACAATGCTTTCCCCTGCCGTGCTTCATACATGGGGAATTATTAGGCTTGCTGTCCTTCACACAACTACAATAAAGAATCATTGACAGAGGAATCGAATTGTGAGATACTGAGCTGTGTAATCACCGGGATTTATCTCCATTTTACAACCTCTTATCATTTCATAATTCATATTTCCAACTGTTGCCTCTCCCCTCTGGGATAGAGTGAGGGACGACACTGATGATTGAATGCCTTCTCTGCCTGTCTCTGTCTCTCTATCTTCAATCGGCTGCCAGAATCAAGTTTACAGCAAACTGCAAAAATACTAGAGCTGTCTGTGTGTGCGCATGTGTGCTGTCGCTGCATTGTCAAAACACATGGTGTCCATGTGTCCCATCTCTCATCAGCGACGCCGAACAAAATGCAGAACATGATTGATGAAGGGCAGCGTGTTGTGAAGAATGGCTATGTAAAGAAAACAGCCAGCCTTGAATGATTTACACTGTCTGTTTCCCTGTTATAATAAGCTGTAGCATCACTACATGGGTTCACGCGTCAAAACCCAGGGGTAATAGAAGAGGAAGGAAAACAGAGGCAGAATGGATGGAGCATACATAGTGAGAAGTGAAAGAAGCCAGAGCTGTATTGTGATATATGTGCAGGCAACACGCCGTAAAATACATACAGGGCTGATATTAAGATACATTAGTTTATGGTTTCTCACTATTTGCCCTTGGTGAAGTTTCCATGTTAAACACTAATATTTTCAGGCTAATTAAACCTTATGGAATTATTTTGTCTCAGGTATAATCGCTGCAGGGGCAACTTTTATATGTAAACTTAAATTAGTGTCAAAAGGGGGCAGAAAACTGGGCGATAACACAGTCTGCGATTATAGCTTGGAAAATTATTTCCCAGTCTACACAGTGCATACAGAGGATTGTATGGATTACTCTACATTGTATAACATTTTGTCAGAGTCGTATTCTAACTTTATGAGCCAGAACCCACTAGCAAATGCAACAAAGCGAGGCAGAGGCTCAAGCAGCTTCTGCCCGGGCTGCAAAGCAGCACCAGCAGCCAGGATGATAAAGTCTGAGCCGCTGGGCAGCAGCTCCACTCGCTGGGATTGAGCAGTCAAATACTACAGTGGTTGTATTTGTGCTACAGTTGCCCAACAGTGCCAAGAGAAGCTCAGGCCTCTCCGCTGCAGCGACACTTAGCGCTGACAGTCGTGTTGGAGTCAGGTGTTGGTGCCAGTGCAGAGGGACTGCAGGTGACGGGAAACATGACAAGAACATATCGAGTCATCTGCAAAATAAACAATTAAGCAATTTACATGAACAGTTGTACGTTAAATGTCAAAAAAGGGAAAATCTCAGTTTGTAAGGGTTCAAGGTGATGTCTTCACATTTGTTGAAACTTATTTTTTCAGTTTACTTTCTGGTGACAAAAGAAAGCAACAAATTCACATATTTGAGAAGATGTAACCAGCAAATATCTTGTTTGTTTTTTTGTTTGAAAAATGACTGAAAAAAATAAAAATATTTACCCGTTCATTTACCTGAACAACAATGGAACATTCTTTGTTAAAGCTGTTTAAATCGGTGTTGTTAAGAGATACTTGTAGTGGTTTGTCCACCACATTTACATCAGTGAGGGTAGAGACCTCTCAGTGCTATGGGAAAATACATGCATTTGTTATATTTGATGTATACACTAATATAAGAGGAAATAATCTTGCTATGTGTTAAACCAAGTAAGATGATTCTTTTTCTATTTTTTAATTAATTTATTATTTTTGTATTTATTCTTTTTCATATTATTATTTTTTTTTTCATTTTTACAATTATTTTTTGTTTGAGCAACTCAGCTCTCTTCAGGTTAAATAACAGTGACGGATTAACTGTGTATTTAAATTAATCAGATGGTATTCTTTAATTAAAATGGAGCATTTCAATATTCCATCTGTCATTCATGTGGTAAGTTTGGAAAAACCTCATTTCAGCACCAGGAGCCGTCCATACAGCAGCGAGTGCAGCACTGTGTCCAGTGAGACATATTACAGACCTGCACACCCACACAGGTGTTTTATTTATTCTGATTTATTAGAGCTCAGCTCAGGTTGAAAATTGGTAATTATGTGAGGTCATCAAACTGCAGTCCGTGGCCTATGGGACACTATTTGCCAACCCTTTTCCATGGGTTGTACCAAACTACTACGACTCCTGCAGGGAACATAGAAACAATCACTTGTTTTGTTTGTTGGTCTCCAACAGTGGTCTGCAGCTGGGCAGGCATCTCGCCCGTCTTTCAAGCAGCAGAACATGGTTTTGGGGGGCACAATCCGCACTGAAAATACCCGCCTATGGTCACACAATCATGGCTGGAGAAGCGGTTCATGTCTCGGTAAGAAACAACCTCTTTCGTGGCATTATCCCAGCAGGAAATGCGGCGATGTCTCGGTAAAATCAACCACTTTTTTTGGCACTATCCCCAGGGGAAACACAGTGGCGGGTCGCTAAAAGCTACCACAATTGGTGGCTAAAAAGTTGCTGAAAATGCAGCAATGAATCACTAAAAAAAAAACAGGTATTTTTGTTTGTTGGTCTCCAACAGTGGTCTACAGCTTGGCAGGCATCTTGCCTGTCTTTCAAACTGCAGACCATCGTTTTGGGGGCACAATCGCCACTGAGAATACCCACCTTTGGTGACACAATCACAGCTGAAGAAGCTGTTCGAGTCTTAGTAAAAAAACAGCCGCTTTCAAGGCGCTGTCTCCAGAGGAGACACAGTGGCAGGTCGCTAAAAAATAACCACAATTACTGCCTAAAAAGTTGCTGAAAGTGCAGCAATAAACGACTAAAAAAGCAAGTTTTTCTTGTTTGTTGGTCTCAAACAGAGGTAAGCAGCTTGACAGGCGACCATACTTTTGGGGCCCAATCCCCATTGAAAATACCCGCTTTTGGTGACACAATCATGACTGGAGAAGCCGTTCATGTCTTGGTAAAGAACAATCGTGTTTTGTGGCATTATCTGGGCAGGAAATGATGTGATGTCTTGGTAAAAAAAAACCCAGAGAAACAAAAAAAAAAAAGCTTTTCGTGGCAATATCCCAAAGGAAAACACAGCAACAGGTCGCTAAAAAACAACCTGTTGTGTTGTTTTGTTGGTCTTGAACAGTGGACTGCAGCTGGGTGAAACAACATCCACCATCCCCTCCACCTCCAGATGAAACGAACTCATACACTACGTCACTCATCAATGTTGATATGATAAGTGTGAAACGTGAGGGTGTAAAGTTTCCGTGGTTTGCAGAAACATACAATCCCGACACTTTCCTCGAGCAGCTGGGCTGATTATTGTACGTCTTCCAAAACTGTTCTTCCCCATAGCTTGAAATTAAAGTTTAATGTACGTAATTGGATTGTGCTCAAAAACTCTGGAGGTGCGTTGACTTCCATGGAGGCAACACACGATGAGATGGCTCTATCAAAAAGTTCTTATCCTTTTTGTCACCCTTCACTGGCGGGGGACATACTTGACATATTTCCATGATGAACAGCTTGATTTGCCATCTGTATCATGTTGCTGAGGCAGAAGTGGGGAGATGTGCAGAGGGAGAGCAGGGGAGAGTGGTGGGAGAGTCACTTTGTGCAGGAGGAAGGAGGGAAGATGCGGAGAACAGAGACGCGCAGATGGAGAAAGAGAGAGTCAAGTGGCGTCGATGCGAGCCTGAGATATTCAACCCCCACACCCCGCCCCCTGCCTCGTCCTCTTGGAGCAACAGGAAAAGGCACTGGTTCCTCACTCTCAGGCATGTCAAATCATCCTCAGATCGCTACAGAAGAACAGGAAGAACGACTCACAGACACCCATTATCCAAGCAGTCATGTATCCTCACTTCAGCTTCATGTAACACTGCAAAGTCACAAATGTGAGTACACAAGTGAAAACACTCGCACATGCACACACAGACAGACTTGAACAGCAGAAGGTGAGCCATAACAACTCTCCCCTCATTACTGCGAAACTCGGATAGCCAGTCTCACCCTCACCCTCTCCCTCCCTCTCTGTCTCCCCTCCTGCTGCATTACTGACACTCTTCTCTGTTGTAGCAGCGAGCGGACGGAGAGGAAGGGCTTTAAATGATTTTTTTCTCGGTTCTCTGGAGATGTCAGCTCCTATTCTCTCTGGTTGGAAAAGGAAGAGGGAAGGGGGTCTGAAGAGGATTTCAGAGGCTGGCGGAGGGAGGGGGGCTTGCAGCTGAGATCCACGCAGCACTCTAGGTTACAAAGAAGACCTGTCTGCTGACTTTAATGCCGCACGCTGCCACCAGTAGAATTTTTAGAAAGGGGAGAGAGACGTCGCAGAGAGATGAAAGAAAAAAGGTACGAGGCAGCAGAGGCGAAGAGGGATGCAGGGTAAAAGAGGAAGAGACAGACAGACAAAGATGGGCAGCATAGGTGGGGAAAAGTCAGCTTTCCTCCACGTCAACTCAAACAAATATTTGGGACACGAAAGCTCCGTAAAACCTGACTCAATCCTGCTCGCCTTCTATGGCGAAAATTAGCATTCTGTCAGCTCTAGTGTTGATGTTCACATCGCTCTCAGCGAAATTAGGACATGAGTGTCTCCTTCCCATCATTCATAATGCATGACACACAATGTGTGTGAGGCATATCACTTCAGAGGCAGGCCACACCAAACCCTGCTGAGGATTAGGTGAAGACGATCTCCTAAAGAATAAGGGATTCCAAGATGGGTCCGAGTGGAAGCATCATTTATAATTGAATCTTCCCCAGAGGATGGTGCAGCCTGTCTGCCTTTGCCAAGGCTTCGAGGAGAGCCCAGAACTCCTCTCCCCCTCACTCTCTCCCAGTCTGTCTCAGCCTCTCTGTCTCTCTGCAATAACTGACATACACAAATACAACACAGCAACCTCAACCACTGATCTTATGCGAGGCCTTTATGACTCAAACCCCAGTTGGTCACATTTGCTCATTCTAAACTTTCTACAAACTTGCCTTTTTTGGTCAAAGGAGCGGGGAAAGTTTAGATGTACACACACCGTGTTACAACATTGGTGATGTCAGCGGAAATTGCGTCAGCTGCAAAATCACAAGGGAAATCAGAGGCTTTACTCATCAAATGGTGGGTGAGACTGAAAGTTATCCAAAAGATAGGATCGCAGAAGACGAGAGATTGATTCAAAGGGAAGATGGAGCAGGAGGCACCCGGTGTCCACACATTTCTGGAGGTCAAACATTTAATGATGAATGTGACTTTCATTGGTTTTGGGCTTCAGAGGCATGTTGTAAAATTCCTGAAGAAATGGAAAGAGGCTTTCTGAATTTGTTTCGTGAAGATTCTCAGTCATCCAAGTCATGGCAGTTCTGCAGAAGCCATCGACATCAAACTGGACTGACCATTGTGAAACAGAGGAGGTGGCCTATGACACCACTTATCCTCCACCTACAATGCAATCCTGAGTTCTCTCCCCAGACATCTTGACACCCAGTCACACCTGGACCCATCCAACCCTGACAACCCACATGATTACCAGATGGGTCAACGACTCACATGTCACCTCAACCGTTCTGTAAGGGTTCACACCTACACAGGGTTTAAAGCCTGCGACTTGTCCATTAGAACTGAAGAAGCCTCTTGGATGAGAGGTGAAATGTCTTCAAGGAACTCAAGCAAGTCCAGTTGCCTACGATATAGCACTTAAAACTTTCTGAATGTATTTATTATGAATATATATAATAAAACCTGTCATATTTTGCACTTTATCAGATGCTTTTAAGGGCACCATGTGGAGTTTTTGAACATGAGGGGTGTAAATCATTAGGTACATCACAATCTGATATTACATTGATTCTTTGGACAACAGTAGGATATCTGTCGTTATCACAAAGTCTGCCAGAATGCGATTTTGGTTCGATTTATTTCAGGGAAGTGCGATTAATTTGAGACACATATGTCCTAGTTTTGCTTTCTTTTCTTTTTAAGCCCGTCACCCATTAACCATTAACGTAAGTGGTTATTTTTTTAAGGGAAAAAACAAACAAACGCAAAATGTCGTGAAATACAAGAGTCTGACATTCTACTGTTTCCGTATCTCTAGCATTGCATTCTAGTCGTGGTAAAATGTTGATGTTTTGTGACGTAAATGTCTTTTATTTTACTTTCTGTTGGTTTTGTTGACAAACAGCCGGCTAGCTGTGTTAACATGCCACTGCCCAGCATCCAGTCTCCACTTAGCCCCCGGTAAGTGTGCTGGGCTTCTGAAGCTACTTTTACGTAGTCAAAAGTGGAACTACACCGTCAAGGTCCGTCACATGCTGCCATGGGGCCCAAAGAGACATCTGTCAATCAGTGGATACTTATTTTGAGCATCATAACCCTCGCAAAATGACTGGATTCAGCATTTGATCCATTTGGGATGATAACATTTCCAAAGTCTAGAAGAGCGGCACATTATTTTATCCCCATTCAAGTTAGTGGAGCGCTAAACCACAAGTTAGCTGTTTGTGCGGCTCGTGCATTTGCTCTATGGGCCCTATAATCCAAGAAATCTGTGCAGTTTCATACTGCAGAAATAGAGCTTTTCTGGCTTATGGCGCCACCGAGCAGCTTTCATAGGAATTAATAGGTGCCAGCCTCTGATATTGTATCCACGTCTTTTAATACATTAATGATTGTCACTGGTTACCCTTGGACACTCTACACTGCGCACCACCTGGTTCGAGTGGAAGCTAACTAGCAGTGCCACTCATTTGCTAAAACCACTGTTAATGTCACAGTGGTGGGACGGTGCTGTTGTGGCAACATGGTGGCCACCCTCCGGTCCCCCCTCAGGTAGCCTTGGTGAGTAAGCAGCTTCATTTTGAGCCACAAAACCCCGTCAGCAGTATTCACTACGTTAGCACCACTAGCCTTGCTGAGACTGCTAACAGTGCTAACAAGGCTAACAGTGATAACACAGTTAACAATGCTAAAGGGGGTTTAAGTAACTGCATCGCCTCACATTGTTGAAACAGAGCAGCTAACATAGCCTAGCAAGAGCAACAAACTAGCTGGTTGAGGTGCCCAGCCAGGTTTGACTGATGGATTGTTACACCCCAGACTATAGAGTCTAACCCCAGAGCAATGTTTTTACAAGTGGGTTCCTGTTTTGCATTGCATTGTGCACCCACACATGGACGTGGGCTATAACTTCCTGCCGCTGGTATTATGCTAATCCACAGGTGGCAGCTGTACCACGCTTAGATTGAAAGCAAGCAAACATGCATATAAACATTTCACAAATTTGGTGAGTAATGCTAAATGTAAATGTAAATGTAACTTCACTGACAACAAAACTCCACCTTACCACTTTTTTATTTTTCATTAGATCACTGAAGATTCAGCCATCTTGTAGTGTACAGGAATATAAAGGCTGTTTTTTACCCGCTCTCTAGAATGGATGAAGGTCCTGTGTTGAAATGTGCTGGCTGAATAAAGAGCATGCTCTTCCAGTGAGGCTGATAGTGCTGCAGGGATATTTTTCACAAGATGTCAACAACCCGCAGCAGCAAATGGATTTTGCTAGTTCGGTTTGTTTGCCTCAGACTAGTTGTGTACAGAATGTAATAAGTCGAGATGGATTGACTATCTGTCAAACGGGCTTCCACCTTTGCCACACCAACAACCAGCTCCGATATCTGCCTGATGGTAGCTAGCGCCGTGTTAATTTCAAGCACGGATGATAGAGTCAGCCGCGTAACTTCTTCACTTCTCTCTTCCTCTGCTGGCTTCAACATAAACTCTGAAAATGTGGGAAGTGATAATTAAGGCGGCACTTCTGCATATAGTCTCCCCTCACATACAGAAATCGCAGCTTTTTAAATGGAAGCTGACAGATATAAACACAGCGTTACAAGCTGAAGGAGAGAGCGAGCCTTACTTTTCCGCGCCGGTCCTGTCAAATCATTCTTTCTTCTGACATGCCAGCTGTGTATTTCAATTACAGGTAGACTATTTATAAAACAACTTGAGAACCACTCTCAGATGCCCACCTGCTTTTGAAGAATATGGATTAGAGAGCTGGATGGACGGATGCTAAAAAGAATCAGCGTCTTGTATGAAGCGGGGCTAATCTTCCCTTTGATATCGACAACATCAAATAGAACAGTACTTGAACCTAATATGCTATACGCAGTAATGGCTCTTTCTTGCAGAGGGAAAACAAACAAAGCAATCAAGCTGACAATACAGATGTCTGTTTTTCAGATCAAAATCAAACTGTGAGCAAACATGCCTGATGACCTTTTTTTGTTTGCTCGGTGCCTTCCTTGTGTCTGAATTTGATGACTGCCCGCTGAAACACAGCTTCATTGTCGTCTCCAAAGCTAGACCAGCTGTGCCTGCGGTTGGCATAGCAACCCCACATCCTAGCCACTAATGTCTGTGACAACCTGACGTCGTCTCTAAACCTACCTACATCAAGCATCATTATATTTCATTGATTAACTCAGAAGCAGTTCCTCCTCTCTAATGATGGGCAGACTTAAATGTGGATTGCAATGCAACTCCCACACCTCCTGTACTCTCGCCATCACATACACACACACACACACATAAAAAACACACACATACAGAAAGCAGGCTGGAGTGTGAGATCGAAAAAAAAAAAAAATTCAATCAAGTTTGTACTTTTCAGAAGTTTACTCAGCCGCCTCCCTCTGAGCCAAGGACTGCAATTCCACAGTAACATTTAAGGCAGTGCTCAGTGTGACCCCGCTTCTCTCTCTAAACAACTCTCCAATTTAAGCTGAGGCCTGCCATCGATAGCAACCCTGATGAAGTGATTGGTGTTGACGAGGTAGTTCATATTTCAGTGTGACACGGATTACAACCTGTAAGGTACACGGGGTTCCCAGATAAGTGCACCACTCTGCCACTCTGTTATGGACGCAATCAGCACATGGTAATGGTCATTCATCACATGGATCAGAATGTATCCCTCTGTGGGGCTTCACTGGTGTGCACCACAGAGCGCTGCGCTAACCTTGATGGTGCTCCGGCTGTATCATTTTAGGCAGCGGGAGGTGGGAGTTTTCATGTAATGGCTAGTTCACACTACACAACTTTAGCCCTGATTCTCCACTCGCTGACAGCTTTTGGAGCTTCCTGATAAAAGCCTCAGATCAGAAGCAAATCGGTGTTGGCTTGGCGCTTGCAAATTGGCGCTCGAGTGCTGTGTGTGAAGTGTTCAAAGATGCAAGCTAAGAGGTATCTAGCAAGCTAAGTACCTGGGGCCTGTTGCACAAAGCACCTGAAGTTAGCTCCTTAATTATGACACTTAAGGTCTAGTTTTTCCTTAGCTGAGGAAATTACTAAAAGGTGTGGCACAGAATCGCTTAAAAGGTTTCCTTAGTCAAGGAAAGATGTTAAGGCATTTACTGCACTACTTTTACAACAGTAACTATCACCATCTCATCCTTCTTTTGCTGAGACAGGAACTTCACTACGTGTTCGGCAGACAGGTGAGGGCGATCCAACTTCAGATGTTATAGTGCACAATCAGTTGCTCATCATTAAAGGTGTCCATCAGGTTCTCCTAGTTGTGAAACACTTCTCTAGGGATGCTGTCATTTTCCTCATATATTGCCATAAACTCAGCCATGTTGCGGTTAAGATGCAGTCAAAGGTACCTTATGTTTTCTTTCCTTACTTTAGCACCTTAAGCTATTGCTTGAGTAAAAGGCCAAGATAAGGAGAAGAACGTATGGAGACCTTAAGGGGAAGACTGAAGGATGTTTTGTGCAACCGATTTTTCTTAAAGACGACCTTAATTCAGATGTAAAGGGAACTCTTAACTTAAAGTGCTTTATGCAACCGGCCCCTGGACCTGCTGGCGAGCTACAGCCAATGAGAAGAAAGAAGAAATAGGTTGATGACAAAGACAAGGACTGAGTACTGCACCATGAGAGTGTGAGAGCATTGTTAGGTCTTAGGTTAGGGTTAGAGGGGGGAAGACATGGCGGCACGCAAATGTTTCTGTAAGTTATTAATAGCCAACTCAGAACATTGTTTTCTTGCTTTTTGACCCTCTTGCCTGAACCCAAGATATTTTTCTAGTAAGCTTACTCAAACCCACCTGACAGGACAGGCATCATCTGGAGTGTGTGAACCCCTGTCACCAGTCAGTCATGTAACATTAGTGTTACATGACGAGCACATGACAAAAAAGCTGTTCGGCAGCTTCAGCTTATTGAGAATGCTGCTGCTAGGGTCCTGACAAAAACTACAAAATCTGACCACATCACTCCAGTTTTAAAACCTGTTACCTGTCACTAAGAGAGTTGATTTCAAAATCTTGCTGCTTGTGTATAAATCACCCTGTGGCTCAGCGCCAAAATATATCTCTGACATTCTTTGGGAGATGTGAATTTTCCTAGGACGCTTAGGACATCTGCGCCAGCCTACTGACCATCCCAAGGGTTAGAACAATATATGGTGAAGCAGTGTTTTGTGACCATGCAGCAGAAACATGGAATGACCTCCCAAAACTTATTTCTAAACTCTATTTTAAATAATTTTCAATAATGTCTTTATCTTTGCATCTCTTGTTAATGTTGATCTTTTTAAAATTGTAAATAATTTAATAATCAATTTTAATTTTTATATCTTTTTTTTCTATTTACTCTTTCACTATACATCTGAATCCTTTATTTTACTTTTTATTGCCCTGGTGTATGAGATGTGCTAAACGAATAAAGCTGCCTTGTCTGGCTTTGCCTTGAAAACCACAACAACTTCAAGACTCCCGATTACAAGACAGGAAGTTGTGTATTGTAAAGAATATATGGGTCTGACAGCTTTGAATGTTGTGTAGTGTGAACTTGACCTACAGATCTTTGACAAGTTGACTTTGAGTGACAACGCTGAGGTTGGGCGCTTGTAACAATGGTTGAGACGGAGAACTCATGAAAGTAAATGTTGGTGCGGATCTGATAAATTCTGCAAAGACATTGTTTGATCAATGTCGATAATTACTTGAGTACATATACTGCGCAAACAGATCAATAACAAATTAAAGTAACTTGCTAAATGACTGAGGAAACACAACAAATACAGATGCTTCAATGCAGGGCGAGGGGTGCCACATATGAAAATGATGTCAATTATAGCTTTTGGCCTGCACAGTCACCAGATCTGAACCCAACCGAACAACTCTGGACTAAGCTCTCTTCCATTTTATCCAAGTGCTAAATGAGGGAATATCTTTTTGGAATAATGGTGTTCATCCATCCAGTAGAGCTCCAGAGATGTGTCAAATCTATGCCAAGGAGCATTAAAGCCTTTCTGGCAGTTAGTGGTGGCTGCATGCACAATTTCATACATTGTTGGATTAATGGAGACCAGAGGTTATTCATTTTAATGGAGGGTCAGTGACAGACAATAATGGACTAGTGCCCCCTTGTGGCTGCTAGATCTGCTGGCTACAGATATGCTGGATATGCTGGATTGTTTAAAAATGCCCCTTGAAACAGGACACCCTGAAATAAGAGGTGGGCAATGGGAAGTTAATATTGTAGGGTTGATTTTCTTACAACAAAAGCTTTAATTATGGTTTGTTGATCATGATTATAGTGTAACATGCAATCTGGTCACATTAAATTTTACAGCAAGGATGAAACTCTCCTCCGTGTAGTTTGGCAGTTCCGTTCAATTCCGCAAAAAATACATCGTTTTGGAGGTGGGGATTGTGTGCACCAAGATAGTGAAGTATGTTCTGCATGTGGCATAGGACTCTTCAGCCTTGCTCAGTCTGCTATTCAAAATCCTTGTTTTTGGCATATCGAGATTGATTTTAGAAAGTCTGGAAAGCAAAGAAAATACACATGAAATGCGTTTTTTGCAAATTGGATCTTCACCACATTTAGAGGTGGTTTGAAATGCGCTGCTAGTTGGATTTCTACAGATACATCTCAGTCTCGACACTCTGGATGTTTAAATCTGATTTCAAAGTGTGTGTCGCCTCACTACCCAGCCAACATTTGTATGTGGGGCCCACGTGGGTAGTAAATGGGTTGAAAAATGGGCCCCATATGGGATTGTACATGGATTCCATATTGGGCCAATGCCAATTGCCCACATTAATGGCTTTACCCAAGTGGGCTCCACATGGTTTATGCTGGGGCTCCCTGGGTACCAATTGGGTATGGGCCCAAAATGAGCATCTAATCTGGGGCTCACTTAGGTAAACCCACACATGTGGGCAATTTGAATGGGGCCAATATGGAACCCATGAACAATCCCATATAGGACCCTTTTTTCATGTCGGCTGTGTAGCAACGCAACACATGACAACGATGTCAAATCCAGACTGACGGAAGTGCTGAGCAGAATCCATGCTGGTTCTAGCAGAGCGGTACAGAGGACGACATGGAGAGCCGTCCGTGGACAGACACCAAATGAAATTGTCTCCTGGCACTTTGCCGACAACTCCGAACAACTACACCTGGGTGTAATCATTGACCTCCATTTCTCATGCTTCTGTGTTAAAAAAAAAAGCTGCATCACTGGGGTAGCTATGTAATTACTGACACGTAAAGCGTTACCACAGCAACCCATACATACAGTGACGTCAGGACACTCAAATCTGATCTGATCACTTGCAATCAAGAGTGTGGACAGTTTGTCTTAGAGATCAGATTTGAGAAACAAATCACATTAGCCTGCACACTGAACGCAGCCTTGATGTTCAATTTACCTCAGTCTAATTTGTACATACACATCATGCATGAATACTATTTAGACTCACATGCACAATTATTTCTTTCTTTCACTCTCTTGTGGTCCCAAAACACACACTCACAAACGACTGGATAGATAACACACTCTCTGACTCTGACAGTCTTTATCACTGCAGTAGGGTTTCGATATTGGAATGGTATCCTGTAGTTGCTGTTTTCCAATTCCCTCCGGCAGGTGGTTTGACTTCAGCCCTCTATTGAATGTGTCAACCTTATAATTAATGCCCTCCCTCTGTCCAATTCACCTCCACTCCCTGCTCCCCATTCTTCTCCTCCTGCTCCACCATTGACCAGATACCTTGACCGAGTCTTGCCTGTAGTTCTATCCCCTCCTCCAAGGACATTGAGCCTGAGACAAAACACAGCAGTGACTCAAGCCATGGGAGGAAAAATTGGCGGTGGAGCCACAATCCATCTCCTTTCAGTCATTTAGCCACAAAGCCGTAGAGAGGTCAGTCCTGCACCACCTCCTCTGTTATCTGTTTCCAATCCTTTATCAAGAGGGGGAGAGTGGGCTTAGTAGAAGGACGAGGAGGAGGAGAGGGGAGGGAGCAACGGAGATAGATTCTTAAAAGGCCACTGCCACGCAGCCTATCTACAAATAAACAAGAGGAGTTGCAATCGATGAGAAGGGGGAGGAATGGACAGATGAGGGGGTAAAGGGTTCTTCTTGAAAGCTGTAATTAACGGAATACTTAAGCGGGAGTTATGGATTGGCGATAGGCAGGAGGGCGTGTGCCAGTCTCGCTGAGGACAAGACAAAGACACAGAGTGAGCACATGTTCGAGGAGATTGCGCACATCTGCATGTGGGAATATGAAGCAAGCTTGTGTGTAAAAGTGTGTGTGGATGTGTATGCTGATCAGCAGCCAAGGCTTAGCTGAGTTTGCCTGGGGTGAGGTTGAGAGGGCCCAAGGGAGTTTGGAGGGCAGCGGGATGGAACATGCTGGCCTCTCAGTGTGTCTTAGTGTCGGCCTAATTAAAGGCTAAGCCAAAAAGCTCTCCATGTTGTTGTTGCTGCTGCTGGTGGATGTTCTAGCGACTGCAAGTGTGTCTGTAGATGTTCAAGGGTTTTAAAACCCATGCTAATATTTTTCTGTGTCCCTAAATACTCTATGCTGAGTTTTCCCATCCTCGTGCGGCCTATGACCCCAATTTTATCTTTCGAAACACTCGTGACGCCAGATAACAGAGTCGTTAAGTTGTCATGTGAATTTGGGTACAGCCTACTTTGTTTTCAAGAACAGCTTCAAATTGATTAAATAGAAATCATGCCCTCAGGAAGGAGACGGCTCTCTGGAACGTGTTAGCACAACAAAATGTATTGGAGGAAATCAAGTTGTCTTCCTGGGCTTTCAGTAGAGTGTCACATTTCCAAGGACTGAGTGCTCCTGCAGTGATCTGAATAAGACAGCCTTGTCTAACTGAAGCTCTGGCATGCAATTAAAAAAAACAATGTGCTTTTGTCAAGTCTGTTTCTTTAGCCTCCTGCGACCCTTCATCCTCATATTAGGGCATAACATTTTGGATTTGTTGTACCTTATACTTCATTTTGCCCAACATAGACCTGTTATCCTCAATAAACTAATCCGTGTAAAAACAAGATGGCAGCCTTCTCTGGCAAGTCAGTCTGCAGCCAATCCCCACACAAAAGTAGAAAGGGTACAAAACCTGATCAAATTTTATCTTTGAAACTTGTTAATTTATGTGTAGTATCATGTGTAGTTTGATATGGCATACAAATTCTACTTCATTATTAATTTTAGCAACAGTAACAAGCTAAGACGCTGTTAATTAAGAAGTGAGAACACTGGGTCTTTATGATATCCCAGCATTTCCACAATTTCCAATTAGGTGTGACAGACTGTTGCTACAGACAAAAAAGACATTTCTTTTTTGGACTACAGAGCAAGGAAAATTCATACTGAGTTACAAAATTAGAATTACAGCCCTTTGGTTGTATGCCTCTGCGCACCAGTTCAATTTCTCTTCCAATTTACATCCATGTCTTGTAAAATATTGATGCTTCACACACATTTTCCCCCAAACAGCACAGAAGATCTATACAATCAGCACAGTTTCAAGATTAGTGTCACCAATTCAGTATCTGACCAAATGTCTCCCCTTCTGTTCCTGAGATATGACGTTAAGTAATGGCTAGAAAAGTGTTTAACGCAGAATATCATGAGGTCACAGTGAAGCTGACCTTTGACCTTTTGGATATAAAACGTCATCACTTCATCATCATGTCCTATCAGACACTTGTATGAAGTTTGTCATAATTAGTGTAAGAATTTTTGAATTATGGCCACAAACATGTTTTGTGAGGTCACTGTGACCTCTGACTACCTATTCTGGACTCAGAGTGGATGTTTGTGCCAAATTTGACAAAGATTCCCTTGAGGCATTGTCAACATATCATCTTCACAATAATGAGACAGACAAGATCACCTTGGCCTTTGACCTATGACCACCAAAATTGAATCAGTTCATCACTAGGTCCAAGTGGACATTTGTGCCAATTCCCCCAAGGCATTCTTGAGATAGCACATTCACGAGAACGAGACTGATGGATGGACAGACAACCTGAAAACATAATGCTTCCAGCTACGGCTATTGCAGGCACTGAGGCATAACGAACAAATCAGAAGGCTTTTAGGTATGGTGCATTTTGGACTTGAACAGTGACCCCTAGCCCACAGAGTTGTAAAACACTGAACAAATTTCGCATCGTTTGCAATTTTGTTTTTGAGCAACAATGTTCAGGCACTAAAATAAACTGTATTATACTTTATTACACACTTGTGACTGTTAAGAATAAACCCATCGTCCTCATATGTGGACATCATGCACAAATATAATGCTTAATTTTTATAGTCATCAGGTCCTACTGATCCTTAATAGCTCAGAGAAATTAAAATGCACACCAAACAAAGGTCACGTCTCAAGAGGATTAACATAACATTCACAAAACAATGGTACCAGTTCTAGAAATGACTTAATCATGTGCACTTATCGAGTGACCACAGTTGGGGTCCTGACCCCAAAGTTGAGAAAGCTCTATGTATGTGTGTGTGTGGATTAACGTAAGTGTCTGCCTATTTAACTGGTGTTCAGATTCCAATGTAAGTGAGTGCCTCCAAGCTAAGCTGCCAAGTGTTTCTATCCCCTCTTTCTCACTTTCTTTTTCCACCCTCTCCCTCTTTCTTCTTCTTCCATCAATCTTTCATTCATATACCTCAACCCCACCCATACCAGGCGGCCCCAGTTGCTGCCTTTGAAGATGTACTTAGCTGAACTGACGAGAAATTTAAAGCGAGCGACGGCAGCTTTCAACAGCTCATGAAAGGCAAAAGAAATCTGCCACTCTGTGTGAGTCAAATGGATGGGGGAATTGTTGCAGTGGCATGGGTAGCGGGGACGGGGACTATAGGCAAAACCTCCGTACAAAGCTTACTTCAATCCCTCAGCCCAGGCTCGCGCACATCTTGGCTCATATGGCACGCATGAAAATGAGCACAGGAAAGACAAAGGAAGCCGGCGAAAAACCCCTGAGCTACCGTTGACAAAACAGAACCAAAAATATGCATCATTCAAATATTTTTTGGCATGTCTTCATTCAACAGGTTTTTTCCTCCCCTTGCCCTGGGACAATACATTGGCACAAAGCACGGGCGCTCAATATATTTTTTTTCCTCAGTCCAACACCAAATTGAGAAATTTATTCCCCTGCCCTGGGGATGCAAGCTCATTAAAACATATTACTGCTGCTGTCATATGGAGACCTACCTATAGGCACGCAATCCATTACTGTTAAAAAGGAAATACAAAAAACAGTAGATGCTCAGTGACCTACACACTTTAAATATGTTGCAGTAGAAAGGCAAGGTGACAGGGCCCATTGTATAGTCTAGACATGAGCTCTTGTTTCATCAAAGGGAAGACATCAATCCGCGGGCTGAGCCAATAGGGCAACAGGTGCCACAGTCGCACAGAGCCTATCACGATCTGACTTCATTTTACTGCGGCGTTGGATATGAATACTGATAGGGATGTGTTTGACTGTGCCATGGGAGGCATAAATAGCAGCACAGACCATGCAAGGACAGCTGTATGAACTTCCATTGTGTAGCTTTGCGCATTTATTTACACATATGGCATTTCTTGCATTGCTTTGTATGTGAACAGACGAGGCAGTACAGTAATAACTTCCTGTGTGGTGTTATGGACAAAAGGCATATGTTCTGTATTACATACAGTGGTAAGGCTCACCTTGAGGTAACACAGCAGGCTGCAGGAGTTGAATATTAAGACACTGAATGTGATCTGCAACCAAACCATTCACTTAAAATATGGGGAAAAAAGCAAGAAAAACACACTGCAGCTCTTTCAAGTCCATCATTTGTCCCCACCGGAACCCAGAGCACCTTGTACCAACACAGTACGATATGAAACACGAATCCCCTCTTCTTCAAATATCTCACTCTACAGCTTTACCGCCTGCATTCTTGTTCACATTTCAAAAATCACCTCTTATCAAAGCCTTTTCTTATCTTGTGCACAACCTGGCTACCCCCAATTCCATCGCAGCACTTGACCCTGAGCTCCATCGAGGAGGTGGCAGATCCTCGGTGAGAGGCTGATTCAAGGTATGACGAGCTGATTGAAAGAGAAGCAGCCTGAGGTGATTGCCAGACTGTAATAGGTAGTTCAAGGTACGGCACTGTGGTCAGGCCAGCGGTGCACCGGGCAAAGGAGAAGGTCAACAGAGCAGCTATGGCAGGTGACTAGTTTGTGATGCTTTTGCTCAACTTAAATTTGTACTTGTACATTTTTGATACCAAGTATAGATGTAGTAGTAAGAGGATGAGAAGTAGGCCACTGAACAGATTGACCGAAATAGTAGAATTCTTGCAATGCACAACACTCAAATTCCACTGATTTCAAAACATCCATGCAAAAACATGGATTACACATTCTGTTGGAAAAACCAGGATACGACAATAATGGAATTTTAAATGAAAGAAATGTCAAGGAAGTGAGCTGGGATGAAAGATAGGACTTGGAGGCATCTTTCTGCCATAACAGAGCATGTATACATCGACTCAACGAGCAATCCTGACATCAAACATTGAAAGAAAGTGAAAACATCAAAGCTGTCTCGGGGAGAACGTTTTGCTCTGTCAAATTTCACATTACCTTGATCAATTTAAACTTTTATTTTGTTCCATCAAGTGCACCACAAGCACCCTGCCAGCGAGTACAATAGAAGTTCTTCAGACTGATGGCATTTCTATCGAGGCAGAGAGGCATTCACTGTTGCGAAAAAGGGAACTGTTGTTGAGATAGAGGGAGAGAAGGCTTGAGTGGGTGAGCGCTAGTGACTTAGCACAATGTGTGCAGCTGTGCATGGATAGACAGGTGCACGTTTGCATATGCAGGCTGCAAATATGAATTTCATCTGAAGACTCTCATGCTTATTCAGTTGGCTGTGGGTCCTTATAAAATCGCCTCAGGCAAATATTTACATTACAGTATGCTGATTGCTTCGCTAATGGTTGGTGCGGAGTGCTCTATTGTGGCGAGATGAAGGGGCCGCCGAGGCGAGATACAGGGTTCCAGCATAGTAACTAAGGGTGGCAGGAGTGAGAGGGGTAGTGTTTGGAAATAAACTGTTAATGTGCCTGGCTGACAGGGGGAAAAAACACACAGAGAAATGGGAATATATGAAGCCTCACATCCCATTACCCATCGCAATATTCTCTCACACAAATGTTCCCCACACAGGCCTCCTATGACTAACTGTCCTGCTCATTCCGGCCAGCTGCGTTTGTATGTAAAAATGGGCAAAAAAAGCACTATTACTCATGGGGAGTAATTTGCACCGACATTACTGGTACAAAAAAACATCAGTTGAATGCTAAATATCCCCATTTTATCCCATCAAGATTGCGGTTGTTCGAGCCTCTTCAGAATCTAATAAAAGATTTAGACAGTTATCTGAGCTTGCAAAACCAAGCGGGAGAGATTAGACTAACAAACAAACTCCCTTTATGTCGGTTGTTTTTCAGCATCTTTGCAAAGAACGTGATGGTAATCAGGCTTCAGTGAAAATAAAGGACGCCACGGTGCTTCTAGATATTTCTGTCTCTCCCTCAGACGCGCTGATTGTGCTATCAGATGGCTCTCACGTGCATGTACGGTCAGGGAGCTCCGGCAGCAGGAGCCGGAGTGAGTGGTTGTAGCCCTGTGTAGCACTAAGGGTCCTTTCTCATTATGTGCTATCAGCGCTATCAGGTTTGGCTGCAAGGTATTTCACTTATCTGAGAGGAGCGCCCAATAGGCTCCGGAGCTCCTCTATCACCAAACACTTTAATTGGATCTTTTAGCACTAATCTGCTGCCCCCAAAACACTGCCTTGGTTTTAATTAAACAAACGCCATATTAGATTTCACTTAGGGCTCCTTGAAATGCCACATTTAACTCATCCTCAACCACCCCGCCACGGGGAGGTGACGCAACCTCCCGCCCCCCAAAAATCATTTTATATTGCTCAATAATTACAAACCACATAAAGAAATCCTCTAAAGCACTGGAATCTATTTAAAGCTTAGAGGCTACAAACTGTTGTTTTCACTCTGCTGAGGCTGTCCCACTGTGATGAATCGCGGCTTCTGTGCTAAGCCCGTGAGTGGCCTCATTCGGACGCCGATTCTACTAGAGACCTCAAACAGCCCAATCGCCTCATCTTGACACTCCTTGGCTTCGATTAATACCAGGATTATTCAGCCAGAACGCGTCAACAACACTCATATTTCTCTCGGAGACAGGGATAAATGGATCATTCTCACGCTGCTGATAAATCAATAAAACATTACGCTGATGCAAAAAGAGTTCCCACGAGGAAGGTGGCTCGCCAACGCCGCTGTCTTGCTCTGCCTATCTGTCTTTTTCATCTTTCGTCTGACAGGGGACGGGACAGAACAAAAACATGAAAAAGGAGGAAAGACGTTTGCTTTTCCGTAGCTTTGTTCTGTCTATATGATGGAGGATTTCATCTCAACCAAAGTGTGAAATCATTAGTTACACCCAGAAACGCTGAGCATCGTGAGGACCAATTAAAACTTTGAGTGGCTGATCGAATGCTGAACAATGAACGAAGACTCGTCAGACCTGGAGGAAAGAAAAAAAGCTCACTGTCGCCATTATCCAGGCTGCATCACACAAGGAAGAAGGAGGGACCCACTAATGCACCCTTGGGTGCAGAAATGAACCTGCGCTGAGCCCAAGTGCTGACAGTGTATCAACTTCTAAGAGAGCTATCTCCAAGTCCTGGCCAATGAGAGTTTGACTATTTCCTCACTTACAACCACTTACAGCAGTCACATTGAATCAATGCCTGTGGATAGTTTGATTGGGCCAGCCACCCCTCCCTCCCCAAAGCACAGCCTGTCTCCTAGTATATTTCAAGGCACACTTTTTTCCTTCCCAACCATCTACCCAACCACTTCTACTCTTTACCGCCCAAGGGTGCTTTTTACTTCTATTACAAGATTTTAATTCTCTTTGATGATAGGCATCTAACACAGTGCCCTTAACCCAAATCCCTCTATCTCTGCCTCCTCCTTTTCTCTTTGCTGTGGCATTGAGGTGATCATTATTATGCATGACATGACGGGAGGCTGTGGTCGAGTAGGTGTGTTCCCACTGTATGTGATCATCTCTATGCATGTGCAAGCGAGATGTGAAGGTGTGTCCCTGAAGCTACAAAAGCCATTATTTGGCAACACACCTGAGAGAGGAGGTCGCTGGCGGTGGTGGCAGTCATGGTTTTGGTCGCATAACTCCCCATCCAGCTTTTATTACAGCTCATTGTCAATGCAAATGAGCGCAGCTAAAGCTATCAATGCCACCTGAGCAGCGCCAGAAGCGACAGCAGGCGGCAACGCATTCCTGCAAGTCCTTGATAAAACAATTATGTAATGTATGAAAAAGAATAATTCCACTAATGATGAATTACCCCCCGCCCTTTTTGGAGCACTTTTACGATTCTTTATGAACGTGTGCACACACACACACACACACACTGCAGATGAGGGTTTAGCTGTGCGGTTATTGCACCATTCGAGAGCATTGATATTCTGTTGGAACTGACTTTCTGGATATCTGCGGCCACTCCAGGGAAGAGGAGGCGGGAGAAAGAAAGAGAAAGGGAGAAGAGAGTCAACTGCATTAAAGTTTCGATGACGACAGTGAAATATTGCTGAGGGAAATTGATTTGGATATGAAAAGCAGTGGCGAGTACGGGCAGGGAGAGAGATGAGACAAAGAAAGAAAGAGGCTTGCAGAGAGGATCTCCAGGAGTAAAAAAAACCCCGGGAAAACAAGGGTGACGGATAAAAAACCAAACAATCTTTGTCAAGACTTTTACACATTTCTCTCCAGTGGCTCCAATTCCCTCAGTAGGCTCCGATTCCCCCTCTAGCTACAACAGGCCACTATCTCCTACCTTTGTGTGTGTTGGGCTGGCTCTCTGCCTAGCCAATTATGTCCTTGTGCTAGAGCCATCTCCCCATCCCTGACCTTTACCGCCCAGCTCCCAACAGACCGCCCTCCACTCCACCACTTTGTCTGAATGTCCGTCCCACTATCGCTCTTCACTGGCCCACTAAAAAAGCTGAGAGGAGAAATGTGCTTTCTTTTTCCTTCATTTCATGGGAAAGCCTACGAGCCACCATCGCTACTCCTCTTCTCAGTCTTCCCGTGCTTCGCTGAGGTTTAGAATTATTTGTCGCATCAACGCGCTCTTGTTCGTACATGCTTCGTCTGCACTACCATTTTGTCGCTGTGATCGCGGCTATTAACAGTCGTGGATGTATTCCAGTTTAGTAGGCGAATTTCTATCTAGGGCGAAGACCAAATCAAAATGAAATAATAATACAACTAGATCTGCCCATTACTTCCTGATGGCGTACCTCAGCAGGGCTCCACAATCCAATCAAACGGCAGATAATGAAAGCAAGGAAGCAATTTAAAACCTTGAGGGTCCTTCGAAAGCAAAAAGACAGCGAATCAAGCAGATCAGCCAATATTATGGCAGATAATCCATACACCTTGCGCTTCTTTTTTACCCCCCTCTTTCCTCGTCTTTCTCTCTCTGTCTCTGTATATATTCCTATTTTTTTTTTTCTGCCTCAGTTCCATCACTTTGTCTCCCTCACTGCGGGGCAGGATAATTAAAGTTCTTTGATGCTCTACCTCCCCAACTACTTCACAGGGATAGAGTTAATGGAAGTCACTGGCTTCTACCAGACCTTCGACTTTAAATTGAATGTCTCCACTTCATTTGAGAGCTGTAGGAAGATAAAAGGGCAAAGTGATAGGCTCTTTGCTTCCTGTTCATAGAGCTCCAACTAGACAACTTGAGACGCTTTAATGGTCACTGCTCTGCGTCATATTCATGACAAATGAATACCAGTTCATTGTGGCTGCCAGTGACATGGGTGATTGTCTGGAGCACGGCTACACGTGTGTGCATTGATGTGTGGGCACTGGTACACGGAAGAGCACCGAGAATGAAATGGCTCCTTTGAGATTTCGGTCTGATGGTTTTGGCAGGAAAAACCGTCTGTCCGCTTTCCTCTTTTCTCTGGCTCATATCTCATCCAAACATTTCTGAAGATACAAGGCTGCCAACAGGAAATCCAAAAAAAAAAAAAAGGAACGAGGATGTCCCGGTGGCTCAAAGAATGGTGCACTTTGTGAGTTCTGCACTGTGCCAAACATGTTTTTGTGCTTTGTTACTTCCCATTTAGCTGTCTCCCTTCACTATGTGCTGTTATCAAAAGCTGAGGAGGGTTAAAGTAACAAACTGTTGGAAGCTTTGTTGCTGTCTACTACAGTACACGCTCAATTCTCAGGAAGAATTGGGCATGAATCCTGGGCACAAGTATCTTTACGGCGCATACGGTACATAAACTACCCGTGCAGCAGGACTCTGAAAGGTTTTTTTTTTTTTTTTTTTTGTGTCAGGATTGGAAACCAAAGAGGCTTGGCAGTGGTAAAGCATGTGGCTTTGATCCTTCAGCTTGGGGTGGAAACGCACACACATACAGTACCTCCCCGCACATATAAACTCATCAGTTTATTCACCCACGCACTTCAGTTATGTGTAACATCAAAGTGGCAGGCTGCACAGTACTGACGCCTCACAGCTGATCAGTAAAGCTTGCTTCTATTAGTCTCCATTGTATAAAATGTACTTATATATTTACCTTGAGAGAGCTGAATGACAGCTCTAATCAGTAGCCTTTTTCTGTAATTGTATTTTTATCTGCCTGTGATGTAATAGATCAGAATAAATATGTGCCCTCGTGCCCTGGCTGTCAGTGTATAAAGGCTTGTTCTGCTGGAAAATACCTACTTCACAACAGACTTTGTGACTTGTTTGCACTAATTTTCCAAATCAATGCATCAAGGTCCATCTTTCTTTTGATGCATGTGTATGTGCTCAACAACTTCTGAACTACACTGGAGAGGTGCATATGGATGTGTCAGATTGTGTAATATATATATATACATATATATATATTTTATGGGTGCATCCATACCGCCCGAGTCCATGTGCGTCTGGGAGGATGTGTACGTGCAGAGGCTTTGAAGTGGATCCATGCGGGGTGCATTCCGCATGGCAGGAGAATTGCTCCTGGCGATACCACGGCTAGGCAGTGCAATGAAAACATACACACGTAGGAAGCACACATACAGCGCACACACGTGAACACGCACAGTTGGAGGCAGTCTGAGACAAAGGAGCGATGGTATTTCATGAGACAGGAGAGTGGGCTGCAAAGCACCGTACCTGCCAACTCCTATCTAGTCTGCAGCATCCTGGAAACCAGAACTAACCAGACTCTCCAAGTTTGGTCTGGTAAATAAAAAATCAATGGGATTTTTAAGTGGGCATGCGAAGGCACATGTCTCTGCTTTGACTTTTCTTTTAAATTTTTAAATATTGTAGCCATCAGTACTGGCATTATGGGCTTGCTTCATCATCTGTCACCATAACTACTTTTGTTGGACCTTATATTGTCACAGAAATAATTGCGATAAATGATATTATTATCATTTTGAGACTATTTAATAGGAATACACAATTTCAAGGTGCAATAAGCCTTTGACTCTTTAGAATCTGGGTCTTCAACAGGGGGTCCGCAACCCTTAGGGAGTCCTCAGAGTAACTGCAGAGGCGTTTGCCAAAACACTACTTGATAATCTAATTTCTTTTTAATTTACACATCTATTTTTTCGATGGATCATCTCCAACCATAAGTGCAAAGGGTGAGGCTAACGCACCTAACCATGCTACAACTGTTGCTGATTTAGCAGCCACAGGCAAATGCAAACAAGAGATGACCTGAAAATATTCAGAAAATGATCTCAACTGCAACTCAATATTATACAATATATGTAGTAGGGGGGTTCCTGCTCTGTCTCTCTGACTTTGGAATTGGTATATGAAAAAAAAACCTTTAATCTTTTTAAAAAGTAATTAATATCTCTAAATATATAATAAAGTACATTGAAAATTATAGTAGCTTTCCAGGAGTAGCCTAAAAATACTCAGTTTGGCATTTAACACAAAATTTAGCCAGCGTCTGCACCAGCAATCACGTGCTTTCAGTTTGTAAGAAGCCACTGCAACATCTATATGCAAAAAAGTCTCAGTGTGATTCATCAGGTTCAGACAGGTGTTCAAAGAACAAGGGTCACACCACAAGAAGCCCTGACAAATTAGACACACAGTACATGCACACACACTCACACAAAGGTCAATACCATAATACCAGGCAGGGATGTTGAGCCAGATCAACACCTAAGGTCTGAACTTTCACAAAGCCCGCTGGACAACAGCCTTAACCCCTCAATAAAAACCCATCTGCTCACTGAATCATAGTCCTGCGCTTGTCTGCCGATTGGCACAACGAGCCTCTTCACTTCATCAACAGCCGCCATATGGATCAATACAGCACTTCAGTATTGATTCTGCATTCTGTAGTCAATGCCAGCTCCAATAATCACCTCTGTTCGCTCATCAATTACGCCTGTTCCACTGCTAAAGGTTAGATAAGAGGCTGTTTTTTCACCAAGAATCACTACCGAGCACCAGTTCCAATAACCAAATGGATCCTAAAGAGGGAGATAATGAAGTTAGAGCATGCAGCGTCATCTTTAATCATCTCTGCATCCTTGTGATTGGAGTTTTCAAAGAAGTCCTGATGGGTGATGCTAAACAGCTAAAACTGATAGATGGAATGCTAAAGGCACAGTCGACCCTGAAATAGAAAATACACATTTTCCTCTTACCTGTAGAGCGATTTCTTTAGTCTAGACTAAGAGCTGAATATCAGCTGTAGAGATGTCACACATATGAACTCAAGCCCCTACACAAATTGAGCAACACATAGCTAACATAATGCTAATGCTAAACTTAAAAACATAGCTCTAAAACACGTACGAGAGCAATGTCGCTTACCTCTCCCATGGAGTACAACAGCAAAATGGCAGAGACAAGGCAGGAGACACCCCCAAAGGTGAACGTAGGGGTACAGAAACTGCGTATCAAACATTCCTCATATTGACTATGAAGCCTGAGCTTGTCAGGTAATAACAACTGAAACTAATTTTGTGTAAATATAATACTTAACACTACAATTGTACATCTGACCTTGCTTCACACATTACTGCTGCACAACTGACCCTGTTACACATCTACTCATGAAGGAGAGGCTCGTGCTCGTGACAGCGTGAGATATAAACATTACTAGGTACTTTTAGTGCCCTTAAAAAGTATGTACTGTTGTATGCAGTATGCACACAATCAGGACATACTACTGTCTCATAACAATACGCCATGAACTTTGACCCTCTTACCCTGGAGAGAAAACAAACGCCACTCACCTGGAGACCGACCTGCAGAGCTCTGCTGTTATCACTTTGCAGTGTATATAGTTCAGCATTAAATCTACAACGGCACAGATTGCAGATTCTAAAATTATATTTGTGAGAGTGAAATCACATCTGCAGTTCTCTGCTGTCGTTATTTTTATATTCATGTCCTTTTGTTTGTAATATTTATGATTATTTTGTTCACTTAAACAATCAATATTCCTATTATTATTCATCGACTGGTCATCAGTTACTTGAACACGTTGTTATCTGTGATCGCAACTGCTGACAGCTGTCAATGAGCAGCTCAGTCAACATGAGGTATCGTCTACTGTGCAGAGGATTGTGGGTCAGAATAGCCAGAAAAGCATGCTGGCTTCCATACTGCAAAATCAGACTGGATGTAGGAGAACATCCTGGTATTTTTGACATACTGCTTTTCACCTACTGTGTACTGGGACATACTAAATCTCTTTCTGGCATACTATACAGAATGGTAGCATTGGTACTGGAACGCACAGTGTACTGGAGAGAAGGCAGACAACTCTCCAACATTCGGCAACTCACACCAAAACAATGTATATTGATAAACAGCACTACAGGGAAGAGGAAAATATGCATTTTTGATTTTGGGGTGAACTGTTTCTTTAAAGTGCACATTTGGGAAAAAGGTGAAAATGTCCTGTCAAAGAGAAATACTGTTTCAAGCGAGCGCCGCACAGGACCATATATCACCATCGGTAATTGTGTTGGAGGTAAGAAAGTTTCCATAGTTTGTTCTGGCATTAAAGAAGACATATTTTACTTCCTGTAAGGTCTGTAAGTCGGTGAGGCAGAGCAGCCTTCTACACTGGGAACATTAAGGTCAGCTGAAACATTAATTCACTCTACAGTGTAAGTTATTCGAGTTTTATACTTGTACACACATACACACACACATACATAAGCATTTGACATTTGAAAACTGCGACTGTTTTGCCTGGACTGGCACTGATATGTACACTATGGCATTGCAGTGGGGTGGATATCCGCTTCCCTTTCCTTTCCTCTAGTAGAGCCCGATAAGCTCTGCTCCGGCTTGGCCAGATAGACAGAACGGGGGCTGAGGTTTTTCTTTTTTTTCCTCTCTTTTCTTTTTTTTCTCTGCTGTGTGTCCTAGATGTCTGCACACAGTGGCAGCGCTGCGTTAATTCGCTCAGACGCTGTCACGAATGCGGCTCAACGTAGCCCGAGCCTGCGACTTGGCATGAGGGTAAAAGGGAGAGAGAGAGAGAGCGGGAGCGCTTGGACGCAGGGCCGGATAGAGAGGAAAGCAGAGATAAGAGAGAGAATTAGACAAGAGATAAAGGAGGAAAAACAACACGATGGATAGACAAGGGATGGAGATAAAAACCGAACAGGGGCTATTTATGAAAATGAATGGCTCGGGATGTTGGTTTGTGGAATTAACGGTGACAAATCATGCGTGGGCATCAGCGTTGAATTCCATTCAGGCGACACGTGGCCGCATGCTCATGCCTATGGATCCTGGGAGAGTGACGCTGTATCAGGATAAGCCCCGTCTCTCTCTGCTGCATTCAAAGATGTAATCTGCACTGTATGCTGCCTATTCTAAGGCCAGGTCCTTTTCATGTTCGTCACTTCAATGGACGAAAAGAAAGTGAAATAAACACTCCTCTCCTTGAAATACAGAAACACAATGCAGTATTGTCACTTGCTTGCTGAGGAGAGACGGCTCGTTAGCATGATAGCTAGACATTTAGGTGCTACGTAGCAGACAGCCATGTAGCTACAGATATCTTTATTTAGAGATAGAGGTAGAGAGCCAGGTAGAAGCTTGATATTATGAAACTCTGTACAGCTGTTCAGCATGGATTGCCCTAACTTCCATAAAAGCATAATTACTTCCACCTTCATTTGAAACAAGCATGTATTTATAAATTCCCCTGCCCTATGAGTATCTTTTAGAATATTTTAGTAAGATGTATCCCTGTCTTCTGATTTGCATCTGTTTTAAAGGCTCAGATCTTTGAAATCGGATAATATAAGATATGTTTCAATAGTGTTTTACTTAGAATAGATGACGGTCGGCATGCCCCCAGTTTGCACTGCTGTGGGCAGTGGCAGCAGCAAATCTATGTTAACCACCTAAAAACTCATTTTCAGTTTAAGTGTATATTATATTCTAAATAACTTCACCGCTTTAACATGACAAAGACATCCCTTTTCAACAGTGAAACCTTTAGCGGCTTCAGTTCGCCACCAGACTCCATTGACAAAAACAGCCATTCTAGCTCGCTGAACACAGGAGCTGCTGGTCTACCGCTGCTGAGGTCAGTTAGCTGTTTTTTTGTGTGACTTTGGTGAATCCAAACCAACCCTTTTAAAAGCCAAAGTCTCAAAGGGTTGGTTTGGATTCACCAAAGTCACAAAATAACAAACTGATGAACTGCTACGTCTGAGCTACGTCAATTGTTTTCTCAATAGAGTTTGGATTTAAAGACAGCGATAGAACGTCTTTGGTTTCTCAGCAGAAATCGCAGCATGGTAAAGAGGTGAAAATATCCAAAATACGGTGTTCACTTAAACTGATTTTAGGTAGCTGAAAGACATTTTGCTATCTACTGTAGGTAATACTCTGACTATGGTTAAGTGCCTCACACACCTCTCCTTCAAAAGATCTAAACTATCCCTCTATTTTGCTGGTTGCTGTTATTGCAATGAGTACAACAATCAGCACTAATGAGTACAACACGTCATGTCATAACCACCTGTCAGTGACTCAGTTTCTTTGCTCAAACACAAATACTATTTTCAATCATTAATAATTTCAAAATAACATATTTCTGACTGCCGTTAAGCTACAGTCAAATGACCTCAGCACTTCCTGTAGAAATGTTTCACATTGAAATGATCCTTTGTCTCTCAATTACTCAACTGGAGTTACGTTAAATTTGGGAAGGAAAGTGTTTGTAAACAGATGTTTTGATATAGTTTTGCTGTTGTTGATCGCAGACCTCTAGAATTAATTCACCAACAATGGTTTACCTTTTTGGATTCTTCGTTTTACCGTGAAGGCATGCAAGAAAACAAAAATCTTCACAAATTTAACTTTACATGGGGTGAGTTATTGATTTACAGCTGGTAATTTGTGGGGTTAGTACTGTATCCCTTTAAGGGACACAAATCCCTTCCTTTCCTGGTGGGCTTTTAATGCACACCATGAAGTGTTGAGTTTCACTGACTGTAGCTTGACGGTGATTGAAAAAGTGGTCAAGTAGAAGCGAATGAAAATATGATGAAAAATATTTCTGCAGATTTGTTAGTACGACATGTTATTGCTCTTGCACTGATGAAATTAGGGAGTGGACGTCATAACAAAATTACCATGTTCTATAAAAAACAGGTAATTTCACCCCCGGTCAGTATTTTTACCTGGCCTTTATCAAATTTGTTCGTGCCAACCAATTATTATTATGATTAGAGCCTCAGCCATCATTCAATTACCAGCTTCCCTCATGAGAATTGACGGTAGACAAAAAGGTGGAGAGGTGGCTGAATAGATAGATGGAGATAGAAAAACAGATGGATTGATTTTGCAATGCGGAGAGAAAGGACGAGCCGGGCTTTCTGTTGGAAAACAAAATCTGCTTAGTTTAACAGTCAGCACTGATAAGGGCAGGCAGAGGTAAGAGTGGAATAAGGATCAAATGTGGTGGCTAGAGGACAGTCATAGAGAGGAGAAAATCAATTAGAGGAAGAGGGGGAGGGAGGGAGGAGAGGGGAGAGGGGAGAGGGAGGTTCTGCATGTGTGTGTGATAGTATCATCAAGTTCACAGCACCGAGCGCGGAGTGGAGTGATTTTATGTGAGTGATGGACAAGAGAGGTGGAAGGTGGAGGAGGGGTGACTCATATCCGGGTGCAGATACAGTAGCACCAGCAGGAGGATGCTTGTTTGCATCCAGTGAGTGCATCCAAAGACCTTTTTCTTTCTTGGCCGCACTTGAATCAAGCTGCATTTCGTAAGTAGATTACAAGCGGAAATGTACCATATATTAGGAAAACAATCTGCTCTTTGCCAGGAAGGTAGCACAAGCACATCAGACACATGCAAACACAATATATGGACTACAATAATCTCTTCAATTCAAAACCGCTTCTTGCGCGCAGAGATAGAGTCTCTCTCTCACACACACACACACACACACACACACACACACACACACACACTCATACACACAGTCGGTATCAAGTCAGAGTCAGCATCTTCAGATAATGCAATGTAGATAATAGCTTGGCATGGTATCATTGCTGTGATTAATCCCTCGGCCTGCTTTTGAGCACTTGATAAATCAAATCAAGGAAACACCCACTCCCACCCACACATACACTGATGCAGGCATGCATGGAGTAATGAGCGTCTAATCAATCTTACTCAGGCGGGGCGGTTGCAGTTTCATCCTGCTAGCGAGGCTGAATTGCTCCTTGCACTCTTCATTCTGACAAATATGGGACATATATTGTTTACATCTACAGGGCCCTGGGGGGCTTTTGGGATCCATATGAATTATCCATATCCACTAAGTGCCCTGTAAAAGAGGATAAATCACAGGTTAAGGCTTTGCTTTAAAGTTGCAACCACTTATGTAAGACTCGAGCGAGTAAGAGGTCTGCTCTCCCTCTCGTATCTTCTCATGTTAATCTCACCAGTTTATTTTACACAGAGGATTGCAGCCAAATAAAAACATATATTGCTTTCTGTGAAAGTACAGCATTGCTTATGATTCTGAGCTGTGAGCATAGTTAGAGAGAGGCAGCCTGAAGTTGTTCCAAAAAGTCTGTTCTCTGTACAATAAATACAAGGTCAAGGAGTGGGCAGACAAACACTCCTGCCCTCTGACCCGCTCTTAAACCCGTGACCAACCGTGGCACAATATTGCCCTTCAGAGAGCGCAAACGAATCCCAAGGGAGTGCCAGTGTTGTGCGTGGGGATGTGTGTAGCGCAGAGTGCAGTGTGTCAGGAAGTGCAGCTGGGTGACAAAGATTTGCAGCATGTCCTGACGCATGTGCTCGTCCTCCCTGATGGTCTCAGTGTAACACATATCTATTTGTAAATGGGCAAGTTTTAAGCTAATTTAAAAAATGTTGGCACAAAGAAATGTAAATCAGTGCCATCAAATACTTTAATGTGAAAAAAAAATATTAATTACGAGGACCTGACAAGGTCACATAATTAATTGAGCATCAGTAACTGGTGTTTTTAATCAGCCGGTATGGTGATTAAAGAGGGGTGACATGCAACAAGGGTCTCCATCTGGACCCAGCACAGGGAGATGGTGGTTATGTGCTGCTCCTCTGACACCTTCGCTCTTTTTATTCTTAAGAGGACACACTACTGGTGAACAGACAAAAAATGTTGACTACCAGATATCACCATGAAAGTTTGCCAGTTCATTACTTCATTAAAAATATTATTTTTTGTATTACAAAATGTTACATTTCAAAATGCCAATGAGTTACTATCTAATTAATTTCCAAATGTGAATTTTGGATATTTTCTCTCCACTAGTCTGAGAGAAGCGAAATAGCCCAAAATCTCAAAACTGACCAGTGCATAAAAACCTTATGATTTCACCCGTAGTGTCTCATCTCAATTTGAGCTTGCAGGTGGAGTGGAGACAAGTAACAGTGAGTGGTCAAGGTGATCTTATCCCTACTTGTGATATTTCATGTGTCGGAAAGAAGCCTCGCGCATCACTAAAACAACGCCAGGGGCAGCTTTTTGCATTGTATCTCGATGCAGAAGGGGTCAGCGGTTAGGTTAAGGCAACGAAACTGCTTGGATACGGTTAGTAAAAGACTGAGGATGTTGCACTCAGCTCTGAGTGGCAAAAATGAGTCAGTGAAAAGTGGTGGCCAGTTCGATTTAGGCAACATAACTACTTTGGTACGGTCAGGAAAAGATTATGGATGTCACTAAAAGAATACCTGGATTTGAGTGGCACAAACACAACGGTATGAAGAGGGTCTGCGGTTATTTTTAGGCAACAAAACTACATGGGTATGGTTAGGAAATGATCAAAGATGATGCTAAAATCATCCAGCTTTTAGTGGTACAAATGCCTGGGTAGGAAAGGGTCAGCAGTTCAGCTTAGACAACAAAATTACTTGGGTATAAATGCTGCTACACCCTGCATTAAGTGGCACAAACACATCGGTAAGACGGGGTTGGCGCTAAGGCTTTGGCAACAAAACTTCCGTAGGGAGAAGATTGCGAATGTCGCTAAAAGCACATCTGGCTTTGAGTGGCAAAAATGCGTCAGTAGGAAGGGGTATGCAGAAGTTTAGGCATTAAAAAAACTACTTAGGTATGCTCAGGAAAAGATTGCAGATGTGGCTAAAAAACACCCAGCCTTGAGTGGTAAAAACGCGGAGATAAGAACGGGTCGGTGGTTAGGTTTAGGCTTTAAAACTACTTGGGTATAGTCAGGAAAAGTTCGTAGATGTTGCTTTAAAACACCTGCCTTTGAGTTGCACAAACGCGGCAACAAGTATTGCTGTTTGTTGGTCTTGAACACCCCTCGCCCGAGACAAAGTCCCCAAACAGACTTTCACACTCTTTATACTATGTCTGTTGCCATGAGCGTCTAATAATAATGTGGACAGGTTTACACTGGTGTTGGTGGAAAGCAAGGTGCGTCTCACACACACTAAATTGTGCCCCTCCTCTGAGACCAGGCTTGAGGAGGAGCAGTGAATGCTTGTTTTTCTACAATAAAGAAGCAGAGGAGTGTATTCCAATGCCATGGTGTGTTTAATGAAATCTTCTGATATACTCTTTCCAGCAGTAACAATTGTGAAGTGATATTCAAGGTTTTTTTCCCTTACACATATCCTGAAGTACCAATCACCAGCAGCTGGCTCAATCAGAATAGATTGGTCTAAAAGTTTGCCTCAGTATGCTCAATGATAAGTAGAAGAACAAGAACAAAAACGTAAGTTTTGGCATAGCAGTGAGGATCCTCTCAGCTGTCTGTCCTCGACCGTGAATCCAATGTTCTCCACAGCAGCGCACGCTGTGTGACACTCATTCTAAAAAAGGCATGAAGGACTTCAGAATGGGAATCAGCATGTTTGGTATGTTCCCCGTGAGATGTGCAATCACATAAGTGTGTCTTCTCCTGTGTTTGTCATTCTTCAGACATGAGTCGACTCTCCAACAAGTTTAATAGAAGCTGTGCATGTCGGGCACAACACATGCATGTCGGAGCGCCTTCATTGACCCGTCAGCCTGGCCAATCAATTCTCCCTACAGGTGTTCCTTTGCAGACTCTGTCAGAATCGGGTTCACGCTGCCTCGGCCTGCTTGCCAGCTTGCCTGCCTGCCTGTCTCTTTTTTTCTTTCTGGCTGGCCATGTGTCCACATTAGTGGTGCTAGCAAGATGATATCATGTTTCCTATCTGGCCAGCGAGCCTCTTAGCCAGCCCTGGCTGTACTGTTTGTTAAGGGACTGCAGGAAGTCCCAGCGCAATATCCACTCAGTGCGTCTGGGCAAGCCCATTAGCTACTTTAGCCTGGACTGGAGTGGGTTGAAGAGGCTATCCCAATTTCTCTTTCTCTGTCTGCACCTCTGCCTCTGTCACGTGCGCACTCTCTCCATCTTCTTCTCACTTTGTCTGCCACCTTTCCGGCTATCACTCTTTCTCTCTACACAGCCCTCTATCTATCTCTTGCTTATTCACTCTTTACATCCCTCAGCTTCGGTCTCCCTCCTGCAATTTTTTTTCAATCCCTTTCGCCGTGATAAACCACAACAAAAGAGAAATAGTGCATTGAAAACATGGCAGAGCAAGAGATATTTATCCGGTCCTTGCAGGGCGAGATGGAGAGGATTACAAATGTTATATTTGCTTGGCTGTAAACATATTTATCAGGGGATGAATTATCTGTTAGTTGTGTATGTGTCTGCAAAAACATGTTTGTCTAGACGCCTGGTCCCAGCTCTGGAGTGCTGAGCAATAACAAAAACCACCTCTGACATGGTGCTAGTGTCTAAACTTGCAAAAGTGCTTTTACTACCATCTAATGCTTTACCCGGACAAGAAAACATAGGTTAATCACTACTTAAGTGCACTTGCTTTGAGAGGAGGTCATTAATTTTGTTTCCTTTAAAATAATTCATTTTAACTGTGGCAAACTATGCCAATAAACTATTAAGACAGCCCATTAACCCTAAGGTGAATACGAAAATAGCTGACATTACGAATAATTGTCTATAAAAGTGCTCCATCTTTCTGCCAATTGCACCAACAGCCTCTCAAGAATCAATCACTTAAGTGCTAATTACAGCCACGAGACACATCCTGGAGAGAGGTGTGAGCGTGAGGGAGGGTGGTCCTTTACATACTGTATATGAATCATTCAGCTGGTCTCCTCAAGGTCGCAGTATTCAGTGCAAACATGTCTTTTAATATCCCAGCGGCTTCAACAAAGTGATTGACTGAGTCCCACATCTGAATGAGAAATCGGAGCACGTGAAAGGTGCTCTCACGTCTCCTCACCTGTTGTGATGGAGAGCGTAATGAGCTCAGAGGGGAAGTCACTAACCAACCTTATGATGTCACCGCAGGTCACAGATCTAACACAATCCATGACCTCCGCGTGGAAATCTCCGTTCTGTCTAATCTCCGGAGGTTCTGTCACTGTCTCCATGGAGACAGACGTGACACGAGAGGCACAGCCGTTCAGACTAATTGGCTGTGGGATCACTAGAAAGAGGTAACTATTCTTCTACATTCACATTTGTGGAATAACAAAAAGAAACCCTTAGAAAAAAAAAAAAGAAACTGGTGATTTTTAAAAATGGCTGAATATTAAGAAAAAGGAATTAAATATCAATTCAATTCCGGCTCAACGGATTATTCATTTGCATCAAGTATGGGGCTACAATCAGTGGGGGTTTGTTCAAATGAATAATCATTTGATGGATAATTATGAGATGTGTTCAACTACTTCCTGTTGGAGCCATAGCCATAATTAGAAGAGCTAGAGAGCATAAATATAATTAATAAGCCAAGGCTGGAGTGACCGAGTATGGGGGGAAAAAGCAAGCTCTGAGTTTCTGGAGGATGAGTTTGCGAGGACACTTTCCTGGTTAATTTGCAGAGCAAGCAGATTTTGGGGGAGGAAAAAAAAAACCAGTGAAGCAAAAGGAGGAAAAAAAGATGTTTATCTATATGTTGTGAAAGAAAAGAAATATGAGCAAAGAGAGAAAGTCAGGGAAGGAGAGGGGAGAGGAAGGTAAAAAGTGAGGCTGTGAGCTGAGCAGGCATAAAAGAGAGATAAAGGTCAGGAGGAGAGGGAAATGGAGGAGCGGCGGCATGGTGATGTCACTGTCACCTCATTAACGTGTTAAACTTTTGTTTTTTTCACTTTTGTTTTATTTAATTCTCTCTCTGCCTCCAGTCTTTTCTCCTCTCCTCGCCTCCTGCTTCCTCACCTCCTGTTTCCTCCCTCTCTGGCAGCCTGAAAAACGGCCCTGTCTCCTCCAAGATAAAATGCTTAAGCTTGTGAGGGCAAAAACAGGGGCAGAGAAGGCAAAAACCTCAAATAACCACATAATTAAGCCCCCAAAACAGCTCCTCCTATTGATTTGCTATCCAGAGCATAAACAGGGAGCAGCAGGAGAAGTAAAAAGAGGGCGAGAAGTCGAGCAAGGAGGAGCAAGATGAAGAGAAGAAAGACGAGCGAGGAAATGTTTTCAAATGAGAGCCCAGCTTGCCGTCTCTTTTTCTGAGACACGGAGAAAAACACAAAGTCTACAGGAATCTCCTCTCCTCTATCGCTCAACCATCTCACTCCCTCGTTCCTCACTCTATTTTTTTCATTTAATTCTGCACCCATTATGAATAGCCAGAGGGCAATATCATTTAAGTCTACCAGTGTGCTGCATAATGCCTGCACGCACACACAGACACAGACACACACACACACACACGCCTCGTCAAGGTAGACAGCATCACAAAGAGTACAATGCTCCTGGTTCATTGGAATAATTCATATACGTGCTACATGTGGGACGAGTTATTATGCAGCCGCAGCACCTGGACCAATACATTTTACAGGAGACTGAGGGGTCAAATACATTTTTCACAACTTCAGCTGTGACAACACAACCCGTTCCACTGTGTTGCCATGCCATCTCCACAAGCTACTGAACCCACTGAGAGGGAAAACGAATACTTTGGCATTTTGAATTTGCAGTTATTTCCTTGCCCTTGCACTTTGTATACTCTGGGGTAATAGTGACAATGTCACAGTTTGCATTTTTCAATGGAAACATGTTCCACTGGTAGCCACAGAGGTTTAGTGCAGTCACTTGTGGCTAATACTTTATTTTTTTTTTTTCCCTTTGGTATCAATGGGAATATTTTCATCGAGGTCAAATTAGTAGAAAAATACAAGGACAGGAAACTAATACATGAATTAAATTAAATTCGTTGTACATAAGAGTCGCACTGATAACAAGACTAAGGGCCCTGTGTTGATCAGGCAAGCGCAACGACAAATGCAAAGTTGTGGGCGCACAAACTTTGTGGGCTTCTCCAAGCGTACCTACTATTTGGGCTCATTTATCAGTAGCAGTGCAAAGTGCAAAAGGGCTGACTGATGTGGAATATAAATCGGAGGGTGTGGTAGTAAATATGCTCTCAGCCACTCACATCACTGGTCTCATTGCAGTGGAACAGTTGAGCCAATCACGGTGACGCCTCATGACAGCAGCTTAACAAATGAGTCGTCTTCTCCAGTGAATCATGCCGTCTGGATGGTGCACAGACGCATGATGTGAACACACAGCACCACAAAGCTGCAGCAAAAGGCAGATTTTTTTTTAAACAGTTAATTAGTGCAGTAATGATGATAATTTAGTTGATCTCATGGTAGCAGATTGACGTTGCAGCAGAAACAGATGTGGCTCTGTGACGTCTCAGCCAGCCAACGTTTCATGTGCTCTGTGCTGGGCACTAAAATAACACACAGACGGACAGAGCACATTTCAAAGTCAGAAAGACTGTCGACTTTGAGAGTCTACAGCCATGCGAAGAGCTCTGTGAGCCTGTACTCGGGCAAGGTGGTGCTTCAGCTAAATGCTAACGTGCTCACAAGTGAAGATCAGCAGGTATAATGGTTACCATGTTCACCATGCCTGTCCAGATTTGGTCATGAACCAGAGAATTGGACAAACTGAAACTCTGACCTGATGATTGCGCTGAATGATGAGTTAAATATTTCAGTTCATTACTAGTCTGGGTTACTGAATGTACACTGTGGATATAAATCCTGTCATTGGCCTTCTACCTCACACACTAACACACTTCCTGCATGTTACTGTTTTCAAAATCCTCACTGCAACGTCAGACTAGTCTTGCATAGCCAGACATATCTCCACACTTCATTTTAGCATTGTGTGTGAAATAACAACAACTTTTTTTAGGGACCTAGCTCACACCCGGGGGCAAAGCTGCACACGGCACAGTACAACTGTCATGCTAGTTTCAGATTGATGCGGTTGTCATTTTCATGGCTAGCACCCACGCTGTTCAAGTATCAAATGTACTTGCGCCCATCTGCGTGCCCATGGGCGTGTAGGTGCTGAAATGAGGTGTGGTCAGGCGCATTGTTTGCACATCGCTATTTTGATGCAGCAGAAAGTGCCCGACAAAAACTTGATCTATAATCAGAATGGCACAGTATTTTCCTGATAATTAAAATTATTTGAGTGTGTGTTTGAGGTGGGTGAAATAATACTACATTGGTGAGGAAAACATTAATGACATTCTGTAAAATGTGAACATAGCAGAGAGCAGAGAAGAGCCGCAGCTACATAGCTATGCACCGCACGTGGGCACAACTGGCTCACAAAGTGAATGGGAGAACATCCTCTCATGGTTTACATTCATATTACTCCCAAAATACACCTATTAAGAGGCTATATACAATCCCTTTATCCTTTGCAGCTTACTTTGCGCCCACATGATGCGCTGTTCAACTAGCAAAAGTAGTTGCACATGCCGTAACTGCACTGGCGTCACTATTTTGCAAGGGCACCGTCATTGCATCCTGGGCTTAGCTTCATCCAAGGCAACTGATGGTTTAAAGAAATACAAACACTCCAGAGCACTTTTTCTCAGTGCTGAGATAGTCTGGCTATGTGTGAATAGTTCTTTATAGTATTACAGTTAATGTATGTCTGATCTGTATTCATGACAATCCATTATATAGCTGTTGAGATATTTCAGCGTGGACCAAAGCGGCGGACTGACTGACAGACAGACTAACGTTAACATCCATACAGCGTGGCGAGCTAATGGGACAGAGAACATGGCTACAACATCAATAAGTCAACATGTTTCCAGTGCACATTACTGATGGTGAAGTAGTGCTTCCATCCAACATAAGATACCTGGAGTGAGCACATAATATATTTATAGAAATATTTACCACACCAGAGTCTTTGAATACACTTTGATCCAAACGCTTCAATAGATTCTTTTTTCCATCAGAATTTGTTCGCCTTCTTTTCAATTATTCTTCCTGCAGTGAGAAGAAGCCATTCTTCAGTTAAACTAAGCGCCAGTGCTGCCACTCTTCCCTCACACTGTGTCAAGGGCCCGAGGAAGAAAAACAGCAGACTCAAACTCAAAATGTCAATCCTTTGATAATTTGTGGAGAGAAAAGAAGGATTTGATGCAGCCTGTATTCAAATCACAGAGCTGAAGCTTACCTCAGAGAAAAATACCACACTGTCTTTGCCTCCCTTCCTTCCTCCCTCCACTTTAACCTTCTCAAGACTTACAGTACGGCGCGGGTCCATTCTATGAGGAAGACGGCGTTGCCAAATTCACTCTCTTCAAGGTGATCCTGCATCAAACGGCTGCCACACACGTACACACGTGAGCAAACGGCACGCACTCTCTCTCTCTTTTATTCTCCTTAAGTGCTAAGGGCAAAGCTTCAAAGCAGGTCAAACCACTCTCGCAGTTGTTATTCAGTTGACTCATTCACTTTTAAACAATGTCTGCTCAATTTATAGCGGAGCGATGATGCTTTTACTATCACTTGTAGTGCACCTTCCGTCAATACACTCCAGGCACGGTAAAGCACCACACACACGATGTGGATTGGCCAAATTAGACATTTATGATTCCACACATACATATGTCTCTGATATATTAAGTACATACTCCTCTGTGGGTGCTTTAAATGATTCCATATTATACAGCAGGGTCATTACTGGCAATATACAGCAGCAGAGTTTGTTTTTTTTTCTGAACTTAAATACTGAATAATTGATACATAGAACAGTTCAGTTGTGAGCATCGTAACTTGACTGCGAGCTGCTGCAGGGAACATGCGATATACTGAATATTGTTTATGTCAATTTTTAAACACACAACCAAAAGTACACACCCCTGAGCATGTGCACTGATGCTGACTCTCGTGTTAAAATGGTGAAATCACCAGAGGATTTGGTTTGTGTTGCAAAAAAAACGAAAGCTGCAAACATCTAGGGAATTCTGGAACAAGTTAAAAAGTATAAAACATACGTTGCTGTTAGGAACTTATCGCTGTTTCTGAAACTTTCTTAGAACAACTAATGAAATACTGCCTATTGAGAGTTGTTTTTTCTTCTGTTTGGTGATAAATTAATAATAAAATAACAAAAATAAATTGTTATTGGATATTCATGCCTATGGCGGCCTGAACACATTCTCTTATTTATGAATACCTCCGCTCTGTTTTGCCCTAACAGAAAGGATCATTCCCAGTCACTGCCTCTAATTAAGAGTTTACATACGCAGGGGGTGTAAGTCCCGAGTGTGTGTGTCTGTTAAGGTGTGTGAATTTATACATAAAGCATGTATAGCGCATCCATGTGTTGAGGTGTGTGTGCACATACTGTAGGAGCATCTATCAGTTGTGCCTGTATGTTTGCCTCCAAGGTCTCCTCTGAATCTGCAATTACACTCAGGCCAAAAACCAGGGTCAGTCCGTCGCTGCTGAATTGTTAATAGGCTACACACACATGCACACACACGTGTATACACAATAACAAGCCTTCTAATCTCCTGATTTTTATCCTCGCTCTTATCTCGCTCTGTACTGAGTCACCACATTCTGCATGCAAATTTAGACAAAAGTCAACCTGAACCAACTAATATAGTTCTAAAACTCTGTGACTTATGAGTCACACAGCAACGGAGCGTATCGTACATTAATAGAGTTTCGAGCACACAGTGTAAATTAATCATATAGGAAAAAGTCTAGATGTGTAACACACAGGATAAACACACTGAGTTCTTGTTTTTGCAGCATCAAAAATAAACACAGGAAATGAGAATCAGTCACTAACAGCACATCTGAGAACCCCGCAACAGCATAAATCATTCAGCATATTGCTTTCTGACACACAGGAGCATGCATCATACCTACGGCTTTTTAAATGGCTGCCACCCAGCCCCTGCCCAGACTCCCCGCACTTTGTATGGTTTGCACATTCCACATTAGTAATGCAGATCCTCTCTCTACCTCTCCCTCTCTGCCTGTCAGGCTCATCTGCTCCAATAGCCCTCAACGTGCTAAAAATGAGCCCTCGATGTGTTAAAAGGAGTCAAGCATAGACCTGGCTCAAATTTATTTTTCAAACAGATTCGATCCCCCCGCAGGGATTGATTGATCCGGGGCGACACAAAGGCGCAGGCTGGATTGTCCCAAATGCTGCAAAGGCAGAATAAAGCGAAGGCTCCTTGAATGTGGCCTGTTATTTTCTTCTTCCCCAGGCGTCTTTTGCATTATCGTAAAAAATTCCTCAGCTGTATTTCATTTATACATTATAACCGGGGAGTATTGCAGCGATATGATAAGCCAGCCTCAGGAATTTCTGACCGTTACCGTTGGTTTGCACACAATATTTTCCTGATCATTTTCTTTCAAATGCTTTTGCTGTCAGTTTTCATTTTAATATCATATCTAAAAATAAATCTGCTTTGTGTAAATCAGGGTCATTTACTCTGATTTAAAAGACATATATTGACATTTATTACAGAGGCCAGCAAGTTAGAGCTCCTCCTGTATTAACTACATGCTTTTCTAACTGTCTACTGTGTATTTACAGTCATTTATTGAAGGTAAAGTAATTACAGAGCAGCAGCAAAGATGCTTATAATAAAACAAACCTATAAGATGTATAAATTCTTAAAATAACAGCCACGTAATGATGCCATGGTGATATAAAGCTGTGAAAATCATCTACTTTGTACTGTTAGAGAAATTAAAGATCCCTCTCCTGATGTCTGTGTAGCAGATAATGGTGCAGATAGATCACATTAAGTACCTATAAAACAAAAGTCAATATTGGAAAGGCATTTGACCACCAGTGCTAATTCCCCCTCCTGGATGTGTACATTCAGTTGCTGAGAAGAAAAGCTTGCGCTGCTGTTAGAGGAGATAACAGATGCATGAAATGCTCCGTGGACATTTAAAAAGGGGAGTTAAAATTTAAATTCAACTTCAAAAAGCCAGATGCCATAGTGCACGTTGTCTGACAGAGCCCTAACACGTAACAAGACAAACCCCTTGATAAAAGAGGGGATTTGGTGACACGCTTATTGAAGATGAGGAAACCCATCGTCCAGTCCGTCACTCTCTCATCAATCATCAATTACAAGAACATTAAACCAGGTGGGATCGTGCTGATTCAGAGTCGCCGCTTGCTCCTCAGCTGATAGAGTCACTGTGGGTGTTTTGCTTGTCAGTGCCTTTCACTGACAATTAAACCTATAATCTCATAAACGACATACAGCTCCATGATGCAGAGCTGCTGTCAACTATCGTTATCTCTTCGTGCTGTGGTGGAAGGAAGAGTGAGAGGGGGAGCGAGAAGGAAAGACAAAGACAGAGGGACAGTGGGAGGGAGGAAATGAGCGAGTCAGTTATAGAGAGAAACAAATGATAGAGAGATGGCTACAGATGGCTCCTTTTCACTCTGATCATTCATGATGATGAATGGACAGAGTGAGAGGGAAGCCAGAGAGGAGGGTGAGAAAAGGTGGTGACAGGACTCACCGTGGCCGGCTCGTAGTGAAGCCGGGGAGCGGTATATGGACACAGGTGGCTGGTGGTGCCTGGGCCCCTGAGGGCCCTGCGGGTGATCGGGCTGGGGCAAGGCATGGGGCAGGGGGGCTCCGGGGGTAGGGGACAGGAGATGGAGGTCTGAGGATGAGGAGGAGCCCCAGGCAGAGCCCAGCACCATCCATCCCACTGCCAGAAGCAACATCCAGAACAGCTGGCCCTCCTGGGGCTTTCCTTTGGGGAGCATGGCTCACGCCCCCCACCCTACTGGATATTTAAAAGAGAGTAAAGCAGATGTGCAAGGATCTCAGAAAAAGTGACCTTCCCGTAGCCAGGATACAGCGGCAAACTCCATAGCAGAGAGAAATCAACAAGCTCCTTATTAAGGTAGGATCCGGCAGGTCCCTCCAAACAAAACGCAGCTCAGGCTTGTCTCTTGGACTCCACTCGTCAAGACAGCAGCAGATCTCCCGCTGTTCTTCGTTTGCTTGCTGGCTCTTTGAACCAGAATCCAATATGTCTTTACTTTCTGTTCTCGGCAGGATCACCCCGTGGCTGCTCCTTTGATGACCATGTAGCGTGCTTGTGTGTGTGTGTGTGAGCACCTAGAGAGATTGTGCATGCACGCTTTCGCAGGCGACACCTGGAATGTGTCCCTGTGCGCCCTTCTTCACCTGCAGGCGCAGAGTGAGTGACAGGAGGGGGAACTACCTGCGCTGCAGCCTTCTGCCCGCTCGCTCCGCTTCGTTCTGCTCTGCACAAGCACCGCTCTGTCAAGCCACAGATAATACACAGCCTCGGCTATGAGACCGAGGAGGAGGGAGAGACGGAGGGAGGGAACGACAGAGAGACGAGGAGCTCCACTCACTCCGGCACGGGCAAACTGTCAGCTTTCTGTCTCTCTATCGTCTCGGCAGAAACACACTCCCTTCTCCCTCACAGTTCGACTACACAACCTCAACGCAAGGTGAAGATCCCGACTCGCGCTTTATCTCCGTCTTTAAGTTTGGATCCAATATTTGTCTGACTTTTTCCTCCTCTCTTTCTCCAGCTCTTTCTTCTTTTCTTTTTTTTTATGTCCCTGGAGAAGTGAAGTGTTCTGGCTTGTTAACCCAGGGAGACCCAGACTGATAGCTCTTTGTATTACTCCACAGGAGAAAGAGACAGATTTGCAGACAGATAAAGAAAGAGAAAAGCCAGGGAGAAAGAAGAGGATGAGAAAATGAGAAACTGCTGGGAGGGAGCGAGATGGAGGGGTGGAGGGGGGGAGGTAGAGAGGGGGTGTGAGTGAGGAGGGGAGAGCGGGAGAAAGAGAAAACAGAGGAGAGAGAAAGAAGAGAGAAAGAAGAGAGGATGAGAGCGGGGCTCAGGTGAAACTAAGCGAAGATGATGGGACGGAGGAAGGGAGGTAGAGGAGGGGAGGAGAAGGGGGAGGGGAGAAGCGGCAAGTGGGCCAGCCTATGCAAATCCTCCCTGAGCAGCGAGCAAATCAGGGAGGCAGGCAGCCACTGCAGAGGAGTGGGCTGCCTTTAGTCACAGGGAGAAGAGATGTGAGGGAGGTAAGAGAGGAGAGAGTGAGGCAATGAACAGCAGAGAAGTATGGGGGGAGAAAAATGACAGAGTGGGGGTAAAAATTGAAAGGGAAGTATAATAGTGGTGCTACAACAGTGTCTGGTATTCCTGGAATGACATTTTCGAAAGCCAGCTCGGGGGTAACGTGGTGTCACTTTCCCTGCAACAGCATGTGACCTCCTCTCCCTCGATGTTTTGATGCTTCTGAAAGCCCATTGAAGCCAAACCACTGAACTAAAATAAAAAAATAAAATAAATGAATAAAAATCCATGCATTATGCACACGGCAACAGATTTAGTGAATTTCAAAAGGGTGAAATCGCTCCCCACTCAAGTAGAAACGACAGAGAAGAAAGGCTCCCAGTCCCTGTTCTGTCAATCTTTGACTTGTCTGAAGGGGGAGTCGTCTGCAGGCCTTGGGAGAAATAAACACTCAAAGTCAAATTGCAGTTTAATCATGTTGCTTCTCAGAACCTAATTTGATTTGACACGAGCGTTCAGTGTTTGGCTGCTGACCTTCTGGATCAACACAGATATTCCGAAATGACAAGAAGAATTCATGTACACAGAGTGGTCGTAACACCACCGCGCTGTTTGTAAGTGAGGCAAAACTTCTCAAATGCATGACTCACTGTTGGCTTCGAGGAGCCACTGTGTGCAGCCACTTCACAGCTCCTGCTTTACTCTGTTTCTTTGCATTTGTCAAGATGTCCCTTCCTGTTTTTCATTTAGGAGGAGTCCTTATCTGAGACACCCGAGGGCGCAATTATTGCACTGCTTGTTGTGAGCACCGAACACCCAGATAATGTTTCATGGGCAAATGAATGACACAGGAGAGAGGACGGTCTGACAACCATTGATCCACGTATAATAAGGAAGCAGCGGCTGGGACCAGAGTATGTTTACACCATACAATAAATATAACCACAATAAAGGAGTGTGGTGTAAATATCTATATTACTGCTGTAGTCTATGTATAAAAAACAAACAAAAAGAAATCACACTTTCCTCTACAGTATCTAGACAAACAGACAGTGTTAGTTTCATTATTTCCAGGTTATGAAATTTCAGCTTCCATTCCAATATAATGGAGGTGAATGGACAGATAACCCACAGATCCTGTTGTCAACAGTTTCATAGGGACTATTTCTTGAGCAGAAAGTTAGCCTAGAATAACCAGACCAATTCGCACATCTTCTCAATTCATTTTCGATTTCATATCAATGGTCAGAAAAGAAAAAAGTCCCTGGTTGCATCTGATAGACCTACAATCAATAAGAGCAACAAAACACTGGTTTTACACTGTGTTCTGTCTTTCTGACAACCAGTGAGGCAAGTTCATAAATTCAACTTTTATTAAATCCCGTTGGAAGTTTGGCAAATGCATCTTTCTTATCAACAAAAGCTTCAAAGGGAAAATTTGCCTATTGTCAAACCAGAACATACTGTTCTGTGTAATCTTGCAGTGACAGATTTCATAATTGAAGCCATGGAATAAAGTGTTTACCAATAACATTAAATATTTATGACCAAATATGCAGTTTTCAAAGTTTAAATACTAAGTAGTTATTATTTATTGAGAGTTTTAACATTCAAAAAGTAATCTGCTTCATCAAGGGTGGAATCATTTATTTTTGATTCAGCTGGTGCTAAATTTTAATTGGTGCAGGGAAGCCCTGAGGGAAGCTCAACCAGATCTGTGTCATTACAGCATGTGCAGATTAACAGTGTTTTGCTTCCCTCTGCGTTGCAAGCAGAGAAGAGTCTGCCAGGTGACCCCGCTGGTGGATGAGCAGGGAAGCTCTGAACACTGGAAGCATGGAGGGAGGCTGTTCATTTGTATGTACGGCCCCACATTGCAACGACACAGAGCTGGTTGAAAATTGGCAAAGTTTCCTTTTAAGTACAGTTGTTTGTTGTTGTTTTTTTTTTACCATTAATAAACCATAATACTGACAAAATAGTGGATTTAATAGTACATTCCACATCAGGGGCAGCCATCTTGGTTGTTTGAGAAAATACCTCAGTGGTGCTCTTTTGTCAGTCATAATATCAAACCCGCCCCATATTAGATCAACAGTTATGATTGGCCTGACAAGGGCCAGGTCAGCTGGGATTTTGTTCAAACGGAAAGGATGTCAGACACTCCTGCCAGAGCAAATAAAACATGAGCTCGCAGATACCTCTGGCTCCCAGGCTATGAGCGTTTAATGAGAAAATCTGCTTTAAATTTTAATAGATTTTTTTTTAATGTAGCTATTTCGTTTTTTTAACTTTAAATTAACATACTGATCTGTGTAATCTTGTAGTTAACAGTGACAGACTTCATAATTGATGCCACTGAATAAAGTATTTACCAATAACACTAAATACTTAACGCAATTATGCAATTTAAAAGTTTAAAAACATAATTAGTTATTATTAATTGAGAGTTGTAACATTCAAAACACAACTAATCTGCTTCATCAAGGGTGGAATCATTCATTTTTGATTCAGTTGGTGCAAGATCTTAATCGGTGCAGGGAAGCATGTGACATTATATTTTTCCAACTGACCTCCACTCACTTCAAACCACTGGAAAAAACAAAACAAAAACACAAATGCAAAAAGCTCTAATGTGAAACAAACTGTTCCAGCCTTGGAAGAAGACAGTGTTGTCATGAACTGCAGGACCTTATCGCTTAAAGTAAGAAGCTGCGAAAATCAGTTTTCAAGGTCTTTCACATGATGTGACATTGCAGATGAACAGTGGGTTTAATCGTCTTTTACAAAAGAATTTCTGCTTATTTCTTTCTTTGCATCTTCAGTTATCAGAGCTATATTTTTCTTGACTTTTGGTTGTGAACTATTGGTGCAGAGCAGATTGAGTTTCAACAGACTACAGCCTTTGTTAAATACTGTATATCACCATGATAGCATTGTCTGGGCTAAATATATCATCACAATGAAAATTGAATTTGCATGCAATTTTACTGAGGATCATCAACTTACTACTCTTCTGTGAGCAGATTCGCTCATTTTAGTCTGAAGACGCCGCTCGAGTTAAAGCTCTGCAGCAGCTCCGTTTGCATGTCTGCTCTCAGGGCAGGCTGACTGTCATCTTCATGCTGAGAGTCTGATCTTTTATGAAGAGAACATAACAAAAGCTGACAAGCCAACAAAGAGACATGTCACCTCTTACATTTCATCCAAATTATCTGCTCACGTCAATCTGTTTTGGAAGTGTGATGAAATGTGTCTAAACATTTCATCAACTCCTAAATTTATATTTAAATTTATTTAACTGTTATGTCCTCACAGACCTTAAGTGTCTCAACATTTTAAATGTCTTACTTGAGATCTTGTAAATTTGAGAACGTATGCAAATCATCCTCTCCCAGTTCCAATTAATACCTAGTGACGACTCCCTCATGTCATGGACTGATAGAGTCTTACGGGTTTACTGACAGAAAACACACTGCTAAAACAATACTGATCTATTTTTAAAGTTTAAATGCAGCTTGATCGAGAACGTTTCATCTCAGTGACATTATGACATGATTTATCCATTTGATTTTTGTCTTTGTTTAGTGCAGCCCGTGTAAGTTTATTTCACAAACACCCTCTGGGCTTAATGTTGAGTAATAAGCTGCACTACCATCTAAAAGAATCAGACTCTCTCTAGTGAGGAGCGTAGTCAAGCATCAGCAGCAAATAGCTCACTACCTATAGACAGTATCTTACAATAGAGCGAGGAATCTCTACCTGTCCTTCACTTATCTCGAGAACTGTTCATCCAATCTACTTCACACTTGCCGGTTGTATTGCAGGGGACCCAAGGACATGCAGTGTCAAATTTGGTGCAACAAACAACAGCGTGCTCGATATTAATAAACTTTGACAAAACAAGTGAACAGTAATCTGTGGCTCTATGCAGCAGCAGGGGCGGGACTTCATCGCTATGCAGAGTCAAGCAAGTAAAGGGCCAATTTATAGTTTCCATGTCCATGAGTTTGTGATGGTCAGCATGGACCTCTATGCCGATGTCTGCGTGCAGCCATTTTTTCGTGACTGCGTGGACTGTACGCATAGCAAGCCCACCAACTGTGCATGCTCCAATCTTTTGTTCCAAACTCCAGTCCGGTCCAAAACACTGCAGTCAAGCCGCAGCCGCCTCACCACGGAGAAATTAGTTTTACGTGTGATATTCAACAGACATTCACTTCTTAGTTTCACCTTCACCCTAAGTCAGTAGTAGGAGTAGAGCAAGCTCACCTCCCAGCCCTCCTGTTTACTGCTGGGGGCTGACCCTGACCCTTGGGTGCCTCTGCATGACCACAGCTGTCCGCGGATGTTCAATGCAGAAAGTATGTCCGCCAGCTTTCAAGTCCTTGTGTCTGCAAAGGTTCAGTTTAGTGTGTGGGATGTAAACCTTGTTATTCACCTATGTCGGGGAGGATCTGCTCTGAACCCTCTGTGGATATCTGCACGCAGCCAATTTTTTGTGGCCGTGCAGACTGTGTGCATAGCAAGTGCACGGACTGTGCATGCTACAGTCTCTTCTTCCACACTCCAGTACAAAACACTGCCGTCAAGCCAGCTGCACGTGGTGGAGTTAGTTTTAAGTTGGCTATTTGTCAGACCTACACTTCAGACTTAGTCGGAGGAGCAGAAGGAGGACAGCAAGCTCATCTCCATGCCCTCCCATTTACTGCTGGGGGCTGACATGGACCCTCACGTGTGTCTGCGTGACCACAGCTGTGTGCAGACGGCAGTGAGGAATGTACATTTGAGCCTTAAGTGGAGCTCACCAATGTTTCTGACCGCTGATAGCCTCGATCTTGGATGTGTTTTTCTTTGCCATACTAACTAATAACAATAATAACATTACCACCAGCAAAATACCTCAGCTAATTAAATCCATGCTCTGTTTTATAACCCCTATGATAATATTAAACAAGCGACCAAAAGACTATTCAGAAATTAATATATCCGGTTGAGTCAATTAAACTGTGTTTCTGAATTTGAAAAGGTGCGACTTCAGTGTGTTTTGTCTGTGGATTCGAGATCTGGAGGCATCTGCTTTAATTTCACACCTTCTCTCTAGGAATGTTGGTATTTGCAGTTGTAGGAATACTCAAGAGCATTCCAATTTTTATTGCGGAGTAGTTTAATAAATAATAATGAACCATATTTTATTATATTTTTGGGTAAAATCTGAATCTGCAACGTAACCTGTACATTGTCTCTGTCACGTAAATGTACTGGTAAAGTATTTTCCTCTGAAGTACAAGCAGAAGTGTGCAGTGAGGAAGTAGTATACTGCTGAGTTTCATATTAGCAACATGATTCAAAATGTTTTATTTCTTACTGTTTGTTTGGAGCTCAGGTTTAATGGGTTAGGACTCAAGAAAGCGGAGGGTGAAGGGTGTAGTTGCTCGTATGAATGGTGCTCCGGAAAGCTGCACGCAGCAACACCACAAGTCAAGTGATGTTTCTGAACAGGCATGTTTTAAACGAGCACTGCAGAAGTTCTCGTGAAGAAAATTAGCAGCAATTAAATGAGCAACGCCAAAGGCTGTCAGGTTCACACTTCTACATGCATGTCTTATGTTGGCATATGGAGAAAGCAATATGTCACCTTGATCACCCCCCCCCCCCACACCCACAGCTAAAGTGGACCATTCAGGAAACAGTTATTCTCTTTATAGCGCAGTACAAGAAAGCACGCATTTGATCCGCAATCTTGTTCAATCAACCCATCGGGGTGCCCGGCCTTTCAACAGGGAATCAGAGGCATATATGTTGCAGATGGAGGCACTTGCTGGTGTGCACGCCAGCCACAACGGCTGCTCAGGAAACCAGGCTTCTTTTTCCCCATTTGCATACATACACTCATGCATAAGCAAACAAGCCACCTGTACAGTACACACAGACGCACAACCTGATCCTCTGTCGCGGTGCCACACCCGACGCACGAGCCTGAAACGCTGCATCTTTTGCTCCAAACTAGTCAACCAATAAGAATCCTGGGAGCGTGCAGTCTCACGCTGACTCAGTAATGAACCCTCATCAGGATCAGGGCTAATTAGTGTTTTACATTCTGATTTCTCTGTGGTGTCTCTCTGTGACAAATGAAGTCTGTTCTGCCTGCCCTACACACAGGCAAATGGAGCGCAAAACATCTTAATGTCACACAAGAGTGGGGACACAGAGGAAAGGAGGATAAAAACTCTTAACTCTATTAACCTCAACTCCTGATTCATAGCTAAAAACTATCAGTCCAAAACAAGACATTCACCTTTTTATCCATGATGAATGGAAACCTTACCTGACACAATAATGGCGGCGCTGAATGCAAAGCTTAAAGATTCAATTCAATTTGATTTTATTTATAAAGCCCAATACTACAAATCAAGATTTGCCTCAGAGTGGTTTATAACACACAACATCCTCTGTCTTGCTGCTTACCTGCTTATTAGCTTAGCTGGCTAACCAGCTAAGAGCTGCGTGAAGGCCCATTTATGCTCAACGTTAAATACGGATCCGGATACGGGTGGAGCCTCCTGTTCGTGCTCTGAATTCATTTGTCCGTATTTCTGCACGTTTCCATAAAGCTGACAGATACGGGCCAAACGGAGCAGTACCACCGGAAACCGTGGGGGCAGTGTTGCTGTCACTATCCGATACGTAGCTCTAGTGAGACACGAAGAAGAAATAACAATAGCTTGAAACTTGCTGCCAAAGCTTGCTGGCTGACAGCTAGTCACTCTGCCTCACTCACACTCAAGCCTCGCGACTTGATGTCGGGGGCCACCTGGCAAAGCAAGTTATCAAATGCACCGGCGGACATCGTAAATTACTGGAAATGATGCTTATCGTCAATTTCTCTCTTCGGCAGTACTAGAGAAAAGAATTCTCCATCCTCCAGTCACGATGTATTTAACGGCCTCACCGACCACCGCCTCCTACAACGCTGCCTCTGTTTTTGTCTTTTATGCAAGAGGTACATTATCAACATCTCCTCCACAGTCGCCATGTTTGTTTTTGAGTTTGTTGTTGTCATAAACTTTTGACTCTGAGATGCCCCCTGGTGGATATATTGGTTAACATCCATGCCAACGTAAAGGAAGCATGGAAGTATGTGGGCAGTGATGGTAACATCGTTTAAAACGGACGTATACATTTTCGTACGTAAAGGGAGCATAAATGGGCCTTGAGACTACATATATCCGCCCACGTATTTGTTGTATGTAGACCAATGTGTTCATTGGGACGACAATGCATCCCTGTCCACCTCAGGAGGTGTTTTTTTGGGCCGATAAGATTACAATCTGTCCTCAGTATGTTTTAGGTGCATTTACACCTAAACTGTCATTTGGTCAAGCACTATTAAATTACAATCCCATCACCCAAAATGCATTTTAATGCAAGGTGTTGCCTGTTTTATGTAACCAATGGTTCAAAAACCCAATGATACTTAATTTACATTGTTATACAACAGAGGAAAACATGTAAATCCTCCTGTAACAGAAGCTGGATCAAAGCAAATATTTGACTTTTTGTTTGGTAAAACACATTAATTAATCAATCGTCAAATCTGCAGTTTAATCTTCTGTCTGTTGACAAAAAGGCAACTAAATATTTCAGTATTCATTGTTGTTTTCACATTTACTAACATAATTAGCATTGCGCAGGAATAGTCACATATTTGCATACAATATCACAGAGTAAGAGTGCATATGTTTAAACACACAGTTTAAAGTCAATGATATATAAATTTGACTTTCTAAAGAGTTCTCCATTAAAGTCAGATAAAAGCTTGTTTTGTTGTTGTGGTACGTGAATTATGATTGTCAAGAGGAAGGCAAATCCATTGGGCTGCTTCCAAGGTTAATCCAATGTGTCCCAGGTTTGTTTCTTTAGTTTCCTCCATTAAGTCCAAAATAACTGCTGGCGAGTGGTGTTTCAACATCCATGCACCCACATGCAAACAGCTCCAAACTTCTGCTCGTTTGAAGTGACGGGCTTTAAAGGGGGGGGGGGGGGGGGGGTTGGCAGAGGACAAGACTGTTGCCGGGTATTTGGAGCATCACAGCCTGGCACAAGAGACACATGACGCACTCCCAAGTGCAAAAAAAAAAAAAGTGTCGGCGACAACAATATCGACAGCAATACAGCAAACAGCATTTGAAGCCGTCTTTCAAATCAGCTTCACTTCTCCTCACCAAACTGAGTACCCGTGCGTGTGTGTGTTTGTCTGTGTGTTTGGAGAGCTGTTGTTTCATCTGCTACTCAGCAGTTCACATGGACCACTGCTGTTAATCCTTTGTAGAGGCACTGAGCGGCATCATTTCTAACACAGCCATCAACCCTTTTTATTTTTAAAAATATCTCATCTAACTCACATAAATACTTTGGTACAGCCTAATAGAGTAACAGTAGAAATCTAAAGCCACAGCAGCAGCCCCTAGAGGCTGCAGTGCTTGTTACAACCAACAACACAAATTTGTTAGATGAAGCAAACAAAACACGTTGCTTCTCTTACAGCCTTATTATTAATGAGTGGGATAAATATGTGCAGTTTGTCATAAGGATAGAGACAGAGGAAAGGCAGTGGGGTCATTCATATACCCTTGGTAATACAAATTTCAGTGCAATTTTCATGTTATATTATCAGATATACATCAGCAACAGAGACCTTTTCAGCCTTACAGAGGCATCAGATAACAAGTCATAGCATGTCATAAGTGATATGGATATTTTAATAATAAGACTGTATCAATTAAGGACAGGAAAACAGTGTAACAATGTGAAAGTGGTTGTTTGTAGTAAGCGTTTATCACCCTAATTGAATTGGGGTTTTCAGCGGGGAAAGGGCTTTAGAGACTGAGCTGGTGAACATATTGGAGCACTTAGCAGCTAAAGAGACAGATATTTACTTAAGGAGTAGGCTAGGTAGAGACCAAAGCAGAGCTTAAAGAGAGTCAATATGGGACTTGCATTTTGGTGACCAAAAATAGGACTCCAAACAAATGCTAATGTTGCTCTGTAACTGCTGGATGTGTAACGAAGAAACTGTCTGTGAACAAGTTTGTCTTCTCATCTAAAGGTGGTAATAGTTTAGTTTGGTGTTCAAAAAATCAAAATAAATAAAATACATAATAAAAAATATTTTTCTTGTGTCCTCACCACAATGTTACCTTGATGCTGGCGCTATAGGAATAGTCACAAGGTCACTAAAAACATTAGGAGATATCAGTGATGGAGTTGTTGAATTGATTTATCTTTTTTTTTTTTCCTGTTAAAACTTGTTTTGGGGGAGAGTTTTTCCTTATCCACTGCTCTGTCCAAAGAACAGAGGGATGTTGTATGCTGTAAAGCCCCCTGAGGCAAATTGTTATTTGCGATATTGGGCTTTATAAATAAAATTGATTGATTGACTGATTGATTGATGCCACCTTAAAATGGAACTCATGAACTCGTGGTTACAACTTGAGAAGCTGTGTTCATGATATGCTTGGCGTTCAAGTGGCTACCTCATAAGAAAGCCGCAGTTAGGCAACACAACATGGTTGCTGTTGGCATCTAGGAGCCACACAAGCTAACAATTTAGCCAAGCAAGTGAGCGGGTAACATAATGCAGGAAATACGAAGGCGTGATGACAGAGGAAAAAGATGAGGTTGTAAATGTTGTAAAATTACTAAGAAAAACTTCATACGACTGAAATTACGATATACTAACTTCACATCTGCCGAAAAATGAACTTCCATAGCCTCCGCAATTTCTGAAAAAGTCAGCAAACAGCTTTCAGAAAATTTCCACTTCCGAGGTCGTGAATACAACAAGAGGGGGGTGGCGAAATCTTCTCGTGAACCTGGTAAACATGACCCCATTTGAGGACTGGATAAACTATTGGGCAGGGGTAAACTTGTAGTTGCTGAGACAGGTTGCTCTGGATAAAAATGGCCAACGAATATTTCAACTGATAGTATAAAAGGAATCAACAGAATACTGGAAACATAAATGACATGTTGACTTTGAAGTTTCTTTTTTGATGTTGAAATAATCGACAAAAAAATTTAACTCAAGGTCTGGAAGAAATCTAACACATGCACCTCGAGTTAAATCAAATATTTAGTTTGGATATTTGAAATGGTTCAATCCCCTAAACAGAGGTAAGAAGAGCGAGATCATCAAGCAGACAACATGCTTCACAACATACAAATTTTATGCAGTCTAACTTGGACCATTGTGTTTTGGGATACTTCACATCTGCTTGAGACAAACTTGAAAGCCATCCATGGCAAACACAAACATGCACACGCATGTGCAAGCACACGTCCGTCCTCCCCTCCCACATACACATACGGCAGACTCAAACCCTGCCCATGGCTAAAGTGCAGTAATCCATCCGTTGCACTGCGCTGCAGCCGAGCACGCTTAATAATGAATGAATCATAAAATCAAAACTGACAAGCAGCAATTGAAACGTGGCCGTTTGTTTGAAAGATTAAAAATGCAGTAACACTCATATAACTTATGAATGAAGCCTGAAACCTAAATTAGAGGGCAACAGCTCGGGGTGAGCTGAGCTGAAGTGAGCCGAACAAAACCAAAACATACAGACGCACAAAATGCCAACAAAGACATCTGCACAAGAATAAACACATGAAGACGCACACAATGGGAACATTTCTGTAGGAAATTACACTGTCATCGTCTAAGCATTTATGTACTTGACCATTGTGAAGATATTTCACAAATACTGCTTACATCTATTAAAAATGAATGACAAAGCTGCATAAATCTCATCTCTGTTTTTGTTTTCATATACAATGTGAATGAAGATAAGATCCACATCACGGTGTGTTCCCCTGGGTGCGGCACCGGGAACAATACAATCCCCAAAGACCTAGTTTCTACACAACAGACAATTATTTCGCACACACGAATCCCGCCTCACCTTTTATTTGTCACAAATAAAGATGTGTGTAAGGGATTAGGCTTTTATTGGAAAAGAGTTGTGTGTGGGAACATTCATCATGTATTGAAGTAACAGCCTACACTTTCAGAGCACCTTTGGAGAGGAGATTCAGATAGTTTACTGTGCCACCTGAAGTCTTTAAAAAGAAATGAAGGCAATGAAAAGATACAGAACAAAATAAACGACGGTTGATGTTGGTAGCTTCTTAAACCACTGACAAAAAGCAGTAACATTTGGGTGTATCAGAGCCTGCTCCCAACGTTATCCTAAGTCTGTGGAAACTGGATCCATCTGGTGTCAAACCGCCAATAAATGACGGCTACAAACCAGAGGAAAAATGAGGCAGAACATAAAGTACACAAGTATTAAAGGTACATGTCTGTCTTTTGGTTAAAATAACCCTTCAACCTCAATTAAACTCACATGTTGAACACATTGCCACTCCAAAGTCGTCAAATAAGGCAGCTTGGTCAAACGCTAGCATCAGCTTTGGATGTGTCTGTTTCCATTAGAGATTAAACAGTTACTAGTTTCACAATAAAACACGGCAAAATTCCCGATGCTTAGTATTACGGTTTTTACACTGCCAGATTTTCGGTGAATGTTGGGCCGTTTTGCCGGCAAGCTGCGAGCGTTTAGACACACAGAGCCGGATTGGTGAGTTGATCCGAGGTGCCAATTTTCCGCCGCGTGGGGCTAAACATATTGGTGGAACCTTTTCCGTTTAAAAAGAACGAGGCGCACTTCTGCCACGGGAGGGGTTGTTGATGACTTGTGGGAGGAGCTGTTGATGACGCCAAACGTGCGACCCACTGGCGGTGGATAAACAGGAAACAGCTGAGCCGAGCAGCTAGTAGCAAGAGGGAAACACAAACCTGACAGACACTGTAAAGATGAGCAACTGGGGAGACAAGGAATTGCGCGCCCTCCTTGCCCTCACAAACGAAGAGGCCATTAACTGCCAGATGACGGGGACGGTGCTTCTGCTCCTTGAATACACTTCTGTCTTGTATATTTTGACAGATATTTAATACTCTATTGTTCTAAACCGGGCCCAGTGAGTGAGCCTGACCAGGGGAACCCACTGGGTATTTGGTTGGTACTGGTTGTGAATCTTTAATATTGTGATACTGTACCTTGTGTTACTGTAATTTGAAGCATTCTCTGGCACAAGACAGATAAAGTTATGTTTAAATGAACTGAATTTTCACCATCACTTTGCAGACAAGGTGGGTCAGCAAAGCCATGGGGACAAATCTGAGTGGAACAATTACGCTGTTATGTTTTAGGACTTTTAAACACTGGACATACGCAATGCCACATATGTCAGGTGATGTTACACCATGTGACATAGTTTAAAAAAGTACATGGGCCACTAACAGTGGTCTGCTGGTTTTAACCCCTCCCTTCCACCCTACTCTGACTTTTTTATACTACATCTTTGCTGTTAATGGGTTTTACATTGAGTTGGTTGAAAGCCTGGTGCACCTCATACAGATGCTACAGGGTGCTTTTGCATTGGTAGTAAACACTGAGTGCCACTGACCAAGCTGCCGTATTCGACACCACTAGGAATGAGATGGGGTTGGTTGGTGAGCACCAACTTTGCTGAAGTATCTTTGAGCAATTAAGATTCTGACTCCATCCCAGCTCTGGGAAACCTTTCCTCACCGGATGGGAGAAAGTGAAAAGAGATTTCCCCACAGGGACCAATGAACTTACTACTCACACAAAATCCTTCCTCAGTGGGAAACAGCTGCAGCTTCCAGGATCAGCGGCATGTGACATCTGCCAGCCACACAGCAAGCGACTACTGAGTGCTGTACAGTCGTATGGTGAGCTTTACGAATCGAAGAATCGGATGTAATATAACAGTTCTTTTGATATTTTGCTTTTATAATAGCTGTCTGGTGGTACTGAGTTTCCACACAGGCCTTCTGCACAAGTAAGCAGTGGACACACAGGCCGACCTCAGCACAAAGCCTAGCCTTGCCTATAGATATTACTTTGAAAAATAGATGTAAATTGATTTGGTCTGCCTTGGCAAAAAAAAGAATAAACTACCTCAAGAGGGCGGCTATCTCCATTTTTCTGCATCAAAGCTATCGAACAGAGCACTAAGTGTACCCTTGTGAAAATGAAGCCCCCCCCAAAAAAAGTGTAGATAACTGCTCTCAATGGAGTTGCACCGATTTGGCCCAGTCTTAGCTGCAGCACAATCTCTCATCCAACACTCTGTGTATGAACAGAAAAATGCAGAAGAACAAATCTGCTTTACTCTAATCCCTTACTGTAATATTTCACGAGACAATCCATGTTACTGTCTTGAACATGAATGAACATGTGCTAGATTTAGAGCTGGAAAACTGTTGTTGACAAAAACTATTCTTGAGCGAAACCTTGTGAAAATACTGCTGGCTCTGTTGTTATTTCACCTGCAAACACAGATCTCATGATATCACACCCTGTACCTACACCCTGTCATGCATTTACTCGACACAGAGATAAGTGACAAGGTGATATTATCATGTGGCATTTTGTGTGATGGGATGTCTCCGAAGGTACCCCACTAAAGGTCCCAGAGATAAATTTAAACTCTGAAAAAACATACAGGCATTGGAAACAAAAGAGTCAGCACATCTCTACAAATTGTGGCCTCGTGAATTACCAGACAGTTGAACCAACAGTTTTCTGACACATAAAACCAACACTGTAACTTTTACCCAGATAGCATTTATTGCAGAATTACTGTGTTGGATTGCGTTATAGAGTGCAGTATTTGTGTTTTTGCAGATTTGAAGATTAGGACCACTCTCAAATGAGTCCATTTAATATGTAGCTATAGAGCCAGCAGCCTGTTAGCTTATCTTAGCATAAGGACTGCAACTAGGTGGAAAAAGGTAGTCTGAATGTAGAAAAATCTATCAGAAAGTCTAAATTTCACAAATTCCAATTCACAAGTTCCATCTTTTTATATAATAAGCATGAATTCCCTGTTTTGAACAGTGCTGGATTATTTCCTGAGGATTTGTTGAGTTTGGAGTGAACCAAGCTAGCTGATTCCCCCTGGTTCCATAATTTATGCTAAGCTAAGCGGCTGCTGGCTCCAGCTGCATAATCAACGGACAGATACGAGGAGTGGTATCGATCTTCTCATCTAACTCTCAGCATATATTTCCCCTCCCACCCACCTCGTAAAGACTTTCTCACTCTTTACACTACAGTATTTGCCAATAGCCGCCACTCATTGTATATCAAACAGCCGCAAAGGGCCTCTGTACGTTGGTATCTGACGCCAAAGTCAGTGACAAAACCGCGAGCAGTTGGGAGTGAGAACAGGTTGGGTATTTATTTTTATTTCATTCATTGAAAAAAAGAAAAAAAACAATACAATATAAACACAACATTCCCAAATCTAAATGAAAGGGAGCAGAAAGAAGAATAATCTTACTATATTGCCTATTTCTTGCCTAAAATGACTTCAGAAACATATTTCAGTGCACTTTTTAGCTGTCATTCGAATGTTTGTGAACAGGAAGTGGTGTCATACTGTTTCCTGTATTGTGAAAAGGGAGGCTGAAATACTCAGATCAAATGTAGTAAAATTTTGATGCAGATTCCTCCCCTAAAATATTTTTAGAAACATATTTTAGCTGTTTCTCTTCAACTGTAAAACTAGATTTCTTACCAGCCACCATATTGTTTTCAGACGAGCCAGCCAAATTCAACTCGCATTACGTCACCAGCAGGAGTATTTATGGGTTTAGCCAGTGTAGTGCATTCTGGTACTTGCAGGTTTTTCTACCTCTTGAGCAAAAGCAAACGCCACAGCCTTTTTCTATGTTTTCTCTGGTCATGTGGCACCAGTCTCAAAAGTCTTTCTGTCTTTCTCCTGCACAGACAGCCCAGTTTTGTGAAAAGACCACCTCGCCAGCAGTGAAATACTTTTTAGCCGAGTCCATCTTCTGAATGTTGTAATAAATATATCTTGGTCTTGAAAATTTTGCCCTTCACACGATAAAATTCTCTTTGAAAATCCCATGTGCAACGGCGTACAAATACAAGCGGATACACACAACAAACCTCTCACACGCTCTATCTCCTGCTCCCTCGACATTAACCTTCTGTAGGAATTTCAGGGTAGAGTACACATCTGTTTTGTCTCCTGCATGGCATTGCCTGAGCCACTGTCCTCAAGGTGACGCAGGATCAAAGGATCAGCACATATAAACACACCGGGTCACATAACGCTCTCACATGCACAAACACACAGCCGAGTCCCTCCGTCAAAGGAGGAGGAGTGATAAACTTTGACACCAAGGGATCAAACTATAACACTTGGGGAGCTCAGACGACTCAGATGACTTGACACAAAAGCTTTGCATTTTAAAAATTGTGTAGTGTGCAGACATACTACACAGATTCAGTTTTAGCCTCACTTTATAAACCCTTACTCTCACAGAGGCTGCAGTATTTGATGTAAGACAGAGGGAGGAGAGGGCTTGTGGAATTGGCACTACTTTACAGCAGAATGGGAGTTTGATTGCTCTATTTCACGAAGCCTGATGATGCCTTTTTCCATTTCTCAACATTTTAATCCCTGTCTTAATGCACTCTGGCAAATTGGTTCCAATGAATACACACCGGTTTGCCAGGATGACGATAAACTGGTACAGCCACACTAGATTGCTAAGAAATGGTAATAGAGAGCACTTCAACCTTGAAAAACGACACTAAAAATACCCATATACAGCATTTTACAGTTTCTGTGCGAGGCTTGTTTGTATTCTGGGTACAGTAAGAGTCAGGCACAGAGCCAATCTGCCCCCTGCCACTTCCAGGGCTTCGTCAAAACAGTTCTGGCCAAGCGATTTACAGGCAATATATGAAATATGGATCATACCTCGTTGAGGGACAAAGTGCCGGGGGATTTTGTGCTGTGTGTGTGTGATACATGTGACACCTGAGTGGGTGAGAGACAGAAATGATTGCTTATAGGATGGTGTAGGAATGAGACACCATTGCAACAGTAATGTGTTCATGCTGCCTGTGCTCATCCACGCACTCAAATGCTCGAGTATGGATAGTATATGCATGTGCACACTGATGTATGCACAAGCACGTAACAAGGGTATAGGTTTAATATTTTGTTCAGACAGACAAAAGCACTGCATCCAAAAAGTGTTCATGCCTAGACAAAAAAATAGGCAGTCTGTCGGTACCTTCACAAAATGAGCATGGCTGCTATAAAACTGACTCATATGAGCTTTATCTGATTTGCCATCTTGATGGTTGGGCTCTGGTTAAAGGTGCTGTTTGTAACTTTGGAGAAATGTAGTTGACATTTTACGTGAAGTCATTTAAAACTACTTCATTATTGAGACAATCTCCTGTATCTAAGTTTGTTGACTCATCCATAAAGGCCGTTTTATTCTTATGCCATAAATCTGCTATCTACACATCTACGCATTGCCTCAGCCTACACTGTAACGTGACATGCACCCCCCCAGAAATACAAATACACATCCTGGTTAATTGAGGAAGTCCCTAAATATGTACATTTGCACAACTTGACTTTGCCAGACGTCAGCAAGTTCAAGGAGGGAGACTTCTAGAAATGTCAGTGTGGACTTCACGTAGAGATTGAAGAATTTGAGGAACAAGTATGTTCGCCTCAGAAAAAGACACTGTTGCTCTACATTCATTGGCTCTAACTCCAACATGATCTGCTCATTTAAATTCAGTACTGTTTGAAGTACACAAAGAACCTCAAATGCCAAGTAGTGTTGTGGCGATGTAACTGTCGAGAGACCTGGACACATGGCGCCCAGGTATAAATTCTAATAACAGCTGAGGCCTCATGCGTAGGCTGTGCGTCGACCCTACATACAGCTTTAAATCAGCCTTAACATGTACTGCTGCAGTATAACAACACCACATACTTATACAGGACACTAAAGACATTCACAACCAGAAGGGGTCACTTGTCAGGAGACTGTAAAGATAGGCTGTAGTAAATGCTTAAACAAACCCTTCATGCTTTTCTCATTTTTCTGGTGAGCACAGTTTCCAAAGAACACAAGGGACTGCGCTGCTACAGGCACCTGGGAGAGGATGAAAAACCAACCATAAAGTCTACTTAAAAGACATATAACATGCCAAGACACTGCACAGCAGTTAATATTCTCTGCAGCAGGATTATAAGACTCTGGGAAGCTCTCTAAGCAGCAGAAACATGCTCCTTTTTGTCAGCGCCTGTGAGGTAAGCGGTAGAGTTAGTGCAGAGCTACAAGATAATCTGCCTGTTACAGAATGTGACCGGACCATGGAGAAAACAATAGCTGTGGTTACACAGACTATATTTCTTCTCGAGATCCAAGCTTAACTAATTATATGAGTGCTAAATAAAGTGATCCAATAAGATTTTGTTTACATGCCCCAAATCATTTAATAATATTTTTTTTTCCCAACCCTGTTAAGAAAAAGATGGAGAAGAAGTGGCTCTGCCTATTAATACAATTTAGTATAAAGTAACTCAAGTGAAACCAAGCTTATTTTCTGTAGCTCCAAATTACAGATTTTTTTTTATTTTACTTTTTGCTCTGTTCTTTATATGTAAATGTGCAAATAAACTTAAACTATGTCCAATGACTTGCAATTTAGCATGCAGCAACATTACATAATGCTACTGTTTAAAAATCAAAGAATACATTTATCAATCAGAGCACTCACGTAGAGCGAAAAATACTTTCTGAATCTATGAACAATTCTCAACTTGACAGAGGCTTGTAGAAACAGCTCTAGCGACATGTAGGCACACGCACCCTGTACGTCACCTAATGTTAACCCCTTGTGGGGCAAACGTGCAGATGGAATATATTTATATTTATTCAAACCAGAGAGAAACTATTTGATTAACTCTTAACATGGTTATAAGGTGCTAATAATAATAATAATTTAACAGATTATCAAAGGTTTACATCACCCTTCTTAGGCTAGATCAGGCCAATCTCTTCTGATTGAGATAATTTCATTAGGCATTTTTATTCTAATTTGGATATTATTCTGATTGTTAGTGGAATATCACAGTCCATGTAAACACACCTTTTGAGTCTGGATAAAGTTTTGTTGCCAGATGACACTTCTGTTTTTATGCTGGAGCCCTCTAAGTTGGCGCCCCATGGACATCAAAATAGAGACCCAGTCCTTTGATGCTCAGCTATAATCAATTGAAAAGTAGCCTAACAGTTGACTGTGTGACTAAAGTGCTGATTTCAAAGAGTGAGAGAATAAAGACAGCCCAAACGGCTGCATAGCACTCAACGAGTCAGAAATTCAATTCAACACCTCCTCTTACAGCCATCATGATGTTGTCCAAGACTTCGCACATGCTCAACTCTACTTGTGAGGGAACAACAATACAGAGCAGTCTAGTTTGAAAGCAGCATTATTGTGCGTTCAAGTGCGGCGCAGAGTGACTATTCAAAAGCAGCCCCCACGCCTCTGCTATCGTTCAAAACCTCAATTTTACTTGTTTTTGACAAAAGCAACATGGAACAGCTACAAAGCTCTTGAATCGCTCGCACCTGCCACTCAGCCCACGTGTGTCACCCACAGGCCAGCTGGAGGTTCACTGTCTGCTAATTTGTAGAACAATAGACAATCACCTGCTACCCTCGCTCCTACACACACACACACACACACACACACACACGTACCTCAGCTCTCTCCTTTCCCTCGTTCCCTGCATCACTTCACTTACCAAAGTGACAGGCACGGCGATGCTCAGCTGCCGAGCTGTCTCTATGCTCTGTTAGTGTGTGTGTGTGCGACGGCATCATCGCTTTTGCATCAAAACACACTTAAACGCGCCCGTATAACAGATGCTAGTGTACAGCAGGTATGCAAAAGCTCTTCACCAGGTGTGGCTCCACAACACTGCTGTCACTGCAAAATTGTCAGCGCCCTGGAACTTATGATGTGTAGCGATGTTTTGGGTCATATCCCAGGGGGCGGTGGGAGGATGACATAATGCACAGAGGACTGCTGCACCTTCTCTTTTGGCTGGAATAAACCAGTGTTTAGTATCACAGCACTCTAATAGGTTTTCACCATCTTATGAATGTCTGCTCTAAAAACACAGCAGACCCATAATAACCTTGAATTATAATGCATTCCAATAATGATATCATGCTTCACCAGCCGGGTGTACATTAAACGGAGGACATTTTTAATTACCCCAGGGTAGCTGAATATTGGCCATCCTGCCCTGGTGAGGCTCTGCGCTGATACTGCGGTGGGGTGATAAAATTCAACCACAGGCCCCTTTGACCACAATCCAGGCTGGCTTCCATCTTTCCCTTCGCTTAGGCTACCTGTGCCGGTCCAATTAGAGTTGGCTGAGGATAGGACAAAGCATGGTGGGAAACACTGACATTTCACACTGGGCGCTCTCGCTCTCTCATGAATATGGAGCAGAGTAATTATGGCTGTAAAGCAGTTGCTCCTTTTCCCACGTGTGGATGCACAGATTCTAGGTCACTTTCGAGAGAGGTGAATGATATGACAGTAGGCAGGAGGTACATTGGAGACGACTTGTAATGACACAGCTCATCAGTTACAACTGGATATATAATTAGGTTATGTGTAATGGATATGGAAAATAAAGCATTAACAAGCCTGGGGAGTGAAATGTTTGTTCCATTTAAATGGGATCAGACAAGTAGCTACATAATGCTGAATGTTGCTCTGCAGAGAACTATCGGGAGTGGGACAATAGTCCACCCATTTCGAATGTATTCACTCTAATGCAAAGGTGCTAGTTACAGCTATCGGTTAGAAGGTTCCTGCTTTACCTACTAGTATGTTCGAAGTGCCGTGATTAAATGGCTGTCACCAAAACTTATTTCCTTATATTTTAACAACTCTGTGCTTAATCTGTGATTATGTTCAGACAAAAACCAATTGGACATGATCATGTTTTGGCTTAAAGTTGTCCCTGTTTGGTGGCACAAAAGCTGCTGGAAACATAGCACTGGGTGGCTACAAAAAGCACTCATATTAGAGGCAGAAACATCGCTGGAAATGGAGTGGAAATGGAGTGACAGGTAGCTGAAAAACACCCATGTTTGGGGGAAGAAGCATTCCTGGAGTCGCAGTGATGTCTCATTAAAAAACTCAAACAATGCGACAGGTCGCAAAAAGAAACACCAAAGTTTGGGGGCACAAACCTCACTAAAAACAGCGATGGGTCACTAAAAAAAGACCCATGATAGAGGGTACAAGCTCCGCTGGAAACACAGGAGTTAGTTGCTAAAAAATCCCAAATGTTTGGGGGCAGAAACATCGCTGGAAAAGCAGTGACGGGTCGCTTAAAAACACCCACGTATGGGACAAAAATGCCTCTGGAAACAATGCAAATGGGCGCGAAAAAAGACCCATGTTTGGGGGCAGAAACATCACTGGAAACACAGTGACAGGTCGCTAAAAAACATCCATCCTCCGCTGGAAACACAACAGTGGGTCACTAAAAAACACCCATATTTGGGGGCAGAAACATTACTTGAGTCACATTGATGGATCACTAGAAAAAGCTTTCTTACCTATATCTTTAAAGCCGATAGTAACAACTATTTATCAGAGTTAAAACATTTAAACCAGGTGAAAAATCTCAAAAAACAGCCAGCAGTCCCTAATACACCCTCCCACTGCAAACTGCTCAGGAACGAGGCAAATGATTTGTACTATAATGATTCAGATTGTAAATTCAGCAATTCCAATCGGTTCTAGTGTGCCATTCGTTCGGTGTTATGTTCCTGTCAAACGTAAAACCACCTGCAGATGTTTCACATTACTCCTGTCCTGTTAGGAAATGTGAGGATTATGCAATTTGAGCTGCTGGAAGACTTTTAATGTGAAACATCTCTGCAGGAAGTGTAGAGTTTTATTGAAAGTGGAACTCATTGGAATTAGTCAGTGAGTCATAACAGTATTTCTGTTAAAGGAAAGGGAATTAACAGTGAGTATGACATGACTCTGTTGTATAATAGTGTGATAATGTTCATTATTCTGAAACAGGTAACCACAGGAGTTTGTGAAGAGCTAATTAAAATGTGAGCAGATAGAAAAGGCAGAATTTTTGCTAAGATCAAATTTACATAAGAAACAGAAGGAATAAGAAACAAAGGTGACTCTCTATATAAAACAGATCTATATTTAATGTTTTTGTGTCTAAGTGACTAATGGGAACAAGTATTTTTAAAACCGGTGCAGTATTGAGCAACAGAGCTGCAATGTAACCACTACGGGCAACAGTGCCGCATCAACCCTAAAAGTGATATAAAAGATATTTCTTTACCTTTGGTTGGATGTGGTCAGTTTGTTATTGTGACTAGCCAAGTCTCGCTAAAGGAGAAGACTCATTCCGAAGTCTTGCAGGTTGAATTGTTGCAGGAAGGAATAACAGAATGGATCAAGCTAAATTTAAAGAAATGTTCAGGGACAGACACATCACCTGAAACACAGTGACATGAAAAAAATAACCATGTATGGGGCAAAAACGCCTCTGGAAACATAGCCACAGTTTGCAGAAAAACAAAAACAAAACATGTTTGGGAGCAGAAACATTGCTGGAAACGCAGTGATGGGTCACCCAAGTTTGGTTGCACAAAAGCCGTTGGAAACACAGTAACGGGTTTTAAAGAAACACCAAAGTTTGGGGGCACAAACTCTGCTGGAAACCCAACAGTGGGTCACTAAAAAGCACCCATGTTTGGGGGCAGAAACATTGCTGGATTACCAGTGACGGACCATTGAAGATCTCCACATTTGGGGGCAGACACATCGCTGGAAGCACAGTGACAGGTCACTTGAAAACACCCATGTATGGGGCAAAAATGTCTCTGGAAACAACGTGACGGGTCGCTAAAATAACACAGAAATGATCTCTTTGTCCTTTCTGACACTTATACAAACAATCTGAGCCTGTCAGAGGCAAAAACAAGCACTCTAAGAGCATTTACACTGACACAAAAACACGGGAAAAAGGGTCCAGGTTGAGAAATACAAATGTTTCCCTTTATAGACCATATTCTCTCTGCATTTGAGCTAAACAATAAAAGTGTTACAAATACAAGGCGATAAGAAAATCTGTGTTTGCAGGAAAAAGGCTTTGGCTTTTCTCCAACCAATATCAAGTATAACCAATATGGTATAACCTTTGCCTCCTATCGTAGCGCACACCTGTTGAATGTTAACATGTATTATTATGTTTAACGTCTGAAATATTAAGATAAGGCCACTGTTTCCTCACTCTTAACCTCTGAGGCGTGCAGCACGTTAGCTTCCCAGAAGGCAGGTGACTAGGCATGCGATATGAGCAGATAAAAAGACGTGTGCACCCGCCTTTGTTGATAGGCAGATAAACAAGATAGGAGCATACACACAAACACACACAAACACCTCGGGCTGAATCATCTGAGGTAGAGAGAAATAATTCTGATGAAGTTCAACCCACTCATTTTTTCCCCTCACAGGAGTTACTGTTTGCACAAAGATCAGATGATTCAGGTCAGGTACTTTCCATATGCTGCTATTCATAAAACATACAGTATGTTTTCTGTTTGTTTTGCTCTTGTGAGTTTTGCTAATCCTTTATAAATGCTCATTCTACATGATTGTTAACTGTGTAAAAACATCCAATTATAAAAGAATTTTGAGGATCTTAACAAACACAAAAAAGGCTTTGTAAGCAGATGAAACTATTGTTTTTTCTTTTGAGATGCACACAACATTCTCTCCGTTACTTCCTCAGCTTAATGTACTGAGCAATCCTCTGGAAATGCTTCATTAAAGCTACTGTATACGACACTTACATTAAGTGAAACATTAAATGCAAGACACTAAAGACACTATGTTTATGTCTGCATCGTTACAAGGGAAAATTCTGGATATCTTTGCTAAACTGAGTTCTGCAGGTTTAATGGGTTTTCTTTTGGCCCTGCATGAGTTTATACTGATGGAGCAGCCAAAGTGTGAAATTGAAGAGGTTAAACTAAATGCGGAAGCGAACACAGATATCTTCTGGGACCGGAAACAAAAAGCGTAGAGCAGTCAAAACACAGGAATCAATCAGGCAATGCCAAATTTGTGACTCAGAGCAGAGGCAGACAAAAGCTATTATTGGCTAACAGAGAAATCTAGTCACACTAATTCTCGACCTTAGGTTTGCCGGATACACGGAGGAAAGCGGTGAAAAGAGCAGGCAGCGTCAATATTTCAGCTGTGCCTAATGGAGGAACTGAGCATGGCGAAAAATAACTCGGGACTCTGTGTCTTTTTTTGCCAGCTCTAGCTAGGCTAAGTGCAATCCCTGATGGGCCTTGGCGAAGGCAATCAAGCCTGAGCGGGAACATCTGCCTGAATGTCTCTGAATATTGTGCATGCTGACGACAGCTTTAGGCTTTTAAAAGACACCGGCTGCCATATACTCGCATGTTACCTTACTCACGCCCAGGTTATGCAGCGTCCTGCCAGTCAGAGGAGAGCTGCCTGCATTTATGTAAATGTAGATGAGTTTTAAAAACCTGTGACGGGGGGACAAGCCTCTCTCTTTGAGAAGTAAAAAGTTCAAAATGTTCTAAATGAGGACTTCTGCCTCTTTTTATTTTCAGCAACTTTTGTAAATTGTGATTAGTATCTCGTAAATTAGCACAGCATGTCCTCATCAAAGGATGACTTACTGGAAATTTAAAAAAAAAAAATCCATTTTGTTAGGACAAAAATGGCATGAATTATTAAAAGTGAAACTAAATCAACACATGTTAGACGATGCCCCTATAAGAAAAAAAATATGAATGCCTGAGTAAAAGTAGTCCCACACCATGAACTGCTTTCATTAACCTAAATTCTAAAGTTAGCTTTGAAAAAGATTAAAAGTATTTTGCATTTTTTTCCCCAAGTTGGGCTGGATGAATGTTCAAAGAATATTTATCTTGGAAACTGATATCACTTGATCTCATCTCATCTAGCACTACCTTCATGCCTCTTTAGATGGCTAACAGGATTCCACTGCATGTTTAGACACCATATTCACTGGCTTCCTAATCTCCAATAATCCCCAATGGAATAGCACCCTTGTGCTAAAATAAGAGGGTTTATTTGGATTTCACACCAATTGTGAGAGTTTCCTCAAATGTATTTACATTTTTACCACTTTCCCCTGCTGATTTGCAACTACCTCTGAAAATGGAAACCCTGGTACCCATCTGTGAAAACGTCACCCAATGTGACCAGCTGAGAATTACACTGTCAAATTAGCATCATCAAATTGATATGTCTTCTCCAGAGCATACCACAGATGTCTTTTGCTTTTATTCAGCGACTACAAACATCTAAATACACAACTGCGGCTTTTTCTTCACACCAAGGTGCAATAAAACCTGGAGCCCTTAACATGTGATGTAAGAAGCAACTATTCTATACCTGATGGGCTTGTTAGTACAAGAGAAAGAGAGTGGGATGATAAGAGAGAAAGGCAGGGAAACACACACTAAAGAAATTACAGATGGCTCCACTAATCAGGAGATTTTCAAGCAAGGTAGCATCTATTTTACCCCATCCCAGCCCCCATTTACTTCCGTATAAAAGAGCAATGAGACGAGTGCCGGTTTCCTACTTAATTATCTCTCTAATGGAGGAAGAGAATGGCATTTAATTACTCGGCCCCAGATTTAGACTCGTGGCATGCAAGAGGTAAATGGATTTAATGTTGCGAGGATAAATGGAGCTACGGCGATGATATGCAGATGTTTGCACATGTGCAGCAGGCGTAACAAACTACCACACAGCAGCACTTGATACGCCATTACAGCCTCCCGTCTAAATCTGCTCTGTGCTATAAGAGCCGTACGGAGTAATCACATGGCATTTAAAGCCCGAGCACACACCGTAAAGGATGATGCCCGTGTGTGTTATTGAGTGATTATCTGTTCGAAAGTCTGTTAAAAATATACCCGTGCAGAGGGGAACCGGGGTCGATGCCCAGAGAGTTCAGACTAACATTTCCGTGTGCCAACTTTCAGGAACAGCTGCCACTTAAGATTTGTTCAAATTCTGCAACATGGGATGAGGCTCGACACAAATGTTACGCACTGAGTCATGCACTTACTCATCAACATGATAGCAACTATAATGGATATTTTTTAGATGATAGAACACCCATCAGTTTCACTAAAGGAAAAAAAAGTCCCAATTGCACAGTTAAATGAATTCATATCGGGATTTTAACACATCCTCTCTCCAGTATTTCAATTCTTCCCCTAATGTTGTCGATTCACTGAGGGAAATGAGCTTTTTTTTGTCCTCCAATTATATGGAGCCTTGAGAAAAGAGTCACAGCAACTGTCGTCTTTGAAAACTTTTCTCATTTTTGCACAAAATAGTTCTTATCATCACTTCTCGCATATGAGCCACACATCTGATGCTGCCAGAGGAAAGCCATGGTTCACTGTGCTATCTACATATATCCACATAATTGGACAGAAGATGCAGCAACTGGAGGAGCTAGGCAGGCTAATAAACAGTATCTGTATGTGACTCTAACTGCTGCTCCGGGCTCTGCAACATGTGGTTTCCCATTGGTGTGCAAATTGGAGTACTAAATGGATTTAGAGAATCAGCAGACTGAACCAAAGATGAATGTGGACTCAGAAATCATCAGTAAGTGGAAATCATCACTCCAACTCTGACATGTTCATCTGTATGTGTAAACAAATCCATTTGGCTAAAACAACAGCTGAAGTTGAGCCTTACATGAGCGTAACTTTACGCTAAATTCATAGAAAAAAAGCCTGATTCATTTATATACATTTATGTAGAAAACAAAACAAATATTTAACTCAAACTTCAAATCTTACAACAGAAAATCTGGAAGAAAACGGATACTTGTAAAGTTGCATAATTTCTCTCTTATAAAAGACTCATAATGTCTCAACTAATTCAACTTTTTAAGTGTTTTTATCTCCAGTATTCCACTGTTAAAGGGTACATTTGGTTTCTTTCAACCTGGACCTTTTCCCATGTTTTTGTATCTAAATGACGAAATTGGTCCGGTATTAAGAGAGATGTAACAGGGCGCGATGTAACCGCTCAGGGCATGTGCAGACTGTCAATGACTATCCACTGAAAGAGCTTGTTTTGCGTCTGACAGGCTCCAACCCGGGCCACACTGCCTGCATGACTACTGTATTTCCACGATTAAAAGCTGGTACTACACTCATTTATGCGGCCTTGCAAGCCTCTGCATTGTCAACACAGTCATGACAATATTTCACAATAAAAAGCCTTGAGTTACCACCGAAAGGAACAATGTTCACAGAAACATTGTCAGAGTGCTTTTATTTTGAAAAACAAAAAAAAAAAAAACAGGAACGGTTGAGTTAAAAAGACATATTTTTATTTGTCATTGAAACTGTAGTAAAAGTTGATATAATGTGAACATCAAGTGAAAAAATAGGCGAGTCTTCTATTCTCTGGATGTGCTGCCTGTCTGACAATATTTTGGAAAGGATCCCTGCAGAGATGGACCTTTTTGTAAGAGTACTACCCTTTTTTGTTTGACCACAAACAGCCCCAAAATTGTGTTCGCCAAATTCACCAGACTATGTGTATGGAGCAAAAACATTTTCCCATCTAACTGGGTGAAATAAGGTTTATTTTAAGCCAACCCCAGTTATAAACTGTGGGAAAAGCAGAAATATGAACCAACATAATGGTTTTGTCATGAGTTTAATTTTGTTTTACAATGATAAAATTACTCTTAAGAGTCTGATGGGTTTGGCGATAGCTATTTCTAGGGTGTTTCTGGTCTTACTCTTTAAAATAAAGGTCTACCTCCCATAATGTTTTAGACACTTACATATTATTTTAACCATGTCAGTGGCAAAAACAAGCACTATTAGTGGATGTAAATCGAAGGTGCACAAATGTACGTGGTTACATTGCAGCCGGCTTCACTGCTGCTGTCTGCAGCCCTCTCGCTTAATACTGGACCAGTTTCAAAAAACACATGGGAAATAGGGTCCAGTTTGAAAAATACTCAACTTACCCTTTAATTCAGATGCCATATTTATTTTTACATCTTTAAAATTCAATTTGATAATTCTAATGAATCTAACTCCGCAAATGATAGCTCAGAAATTAAGGTGTCGATATCATCAGACCATTTAATCCTACATGCCAAAGATATCATGGCGCTTCTCATCGCATGCGTTTTCATTCCAGACATCTCTGTTTAAAGCATGACTTGTTGAACTCAATCCCAGGACGCCCTCTGTATAATCAATGTGACTTGCCATACACCCACATCACCTCAAGTGCATTTTGCCCCCTTTTTGTCAGCGGGCACCGTCGTAGCCTTTAAGTCTGCCGACTGCATTAATCCAAAATAATCTGTCTTCAAAGTGAGACTGCAAAACTATGGGGAACACAGCGCTGTCAACAGCAGTTAGCTGGCTAGTCACCAATCCCTGCTCCTCTATTTAAATCTTGTTCCACTATTCCCTCTTGGAGACTCAATGAGAGGTAGAGCTTTTGTGCTTTGGCTACGATTTCTTCTGGATTAGAACCCGTCGTTTATAATCTGCCCGACTGGCTGCAGCAGACTGCTTCAATTGGTCAAACCAAACACATACAAAATGTCAGTGTGCAGACATAGTATATAATTCTCCTTACAGTAAGTGAAGTCATGCATGCGCTCATGCACAGTAGCATGGGGATAGTGCACGTCAGCAGAAACGGAGACCAACAGCTTCTAAATAGCCCACACTATACCTTCAAGCAGCTGTAGCATCAGGCTACTGAAGTGTAATCAAAAGCCTCGGTCCGCCTCAAGGTCAATTCATCAGAGAAGTTATCACGCCTGAATTATACATGACAGCCTCTGTAAACCATAAATGTTGAATATTCCGTTTGCACACAAGAAATGACAGAGAAAAGATGGAAAATGAGACAGAAAGGGGGAGAGACAGAGAAGAGGAGGGAAGGATTACAGTGAATAGTGGCTGAGCAACCAGTCACTTAAAATAAAATGTCAGTGAGGTGAAACCATCTTTTTTTTTTTTTTAGATGGATTTAAGACAAACATAAATAAAAAGGACAGTTCATGCTCAAATACACTGAACGCATCCACATCCAGAGAAAGAACAACTGCACAGTAATCATAAATTATGTACAGTAAAAACAAACATCAACAAATGTTGGCTCGAGCGCAATCAGATCGCAGTAATATGTTTCACTGCTACATGCTAACAGCTCGATAACATACTCCTCTCTGAAGGCTTTTTTTGGGACACCACAGAGAAAATAAGATGATTGCAGTTGATCTTATTCACATCTGCTGCTCAAGATGGAGCCTTCAGCTGTTAAGTTCCAGTGTCAGACTCTTGCTGTGAACCCAAACGAGCAAATCAATAGCGTATCGAGTGAGGTCAGCCTCCTTGAACTCTCTCGCTCTCTGCTTCACTTGCTCGCTGCCTCTCCTCCTGCCTCGCCCTCCCTCGCACGGGCTTTTAATCTTGCCAGAGAAAAAATAAAAATGTGAGAGGCTGATAACTTGTTAAAGTGGGAGGCAGCGATTCTGGAGAAAGATTGTTGATATTTGAACTCAGCACCCAAACAAATACACCCCACCCCTTCAGCGCTCCCTCAGAAGCTCCGGGAATATCTCTGATGTTATTTACGTTTCACTACTATCACGGGTAGCTCCGTTCCTCGTGGGCAAGGACGTGGAAGAGTAGCCGACACAGTGTTGTATAGCTCTGTCCGAGCCACTTTGTTTGTTTCCCATTTACAGAGCCGGGGCTGTGTATGAACACCAGATTTTTTTTCAGCGCACACACAGAACGAACAGCCAGTGGACCGTGAGGAGATATTCGCTGAATTTTAAAAAAGGGGTATTAGATTAGAATAGCTGACTGCACCTTAAAGCAAAGGCTACCAGAAGTGTGTCACAGCCTGTAAACACACACTAGCTACTGTACAGTGATATACTCAGCACTACATCTTCTGTCACATACAGTATCACAATGACATTCAAGCACAGCTGGGCAGGGTCAGAAGGCGAAATCCAGGGCTAAAAATGAAGTCGGCGTGGAAGCGGCACAAACTGCTGTTCCTCTAATGGCCACATGAGGCTGGCTCCAAAAGCAAGCCAAAAAAAGTGAGTTAAAAATTTGGTATATCATCACAATGTAAAGTGTATGGGCTAAGTGGGAACTCATGGGCGTGGCCAGCAGGAAAAACACTACTGCAAATATTCAGCGGGCTGCAGAGAATTTAACTCAGGAGCTAAAGACTTTTTTGGCATATGCACCAAGCAAGCAACTCCATTGGAATGAATAGGCACCATTTTGCCACCTTGTATCTTGGTATAATTAAAATCTATTGGAAAAGTTGAACTCAAGGCTTCGAAAATGGGAACCCACAAACCACTGAGTGACGTCACAGTTGCTACATCCATTATTGTTATACAGTCCATTAGCAGGAAACTGGTTTAATATTGTTTCAGCGGAGAGGATTAAAAGATAAGTGACCTAATGCCAGAAATTAAAGCACTAGAAATTGAGCCAATATTGTAGGTGCATGAAAAGATAAATCAAATACTCATTCAAGTATTCAGGACTCGAGAGCTTTACAGTGCACCTCGTGGCATTCACAAGCAAAGAATTGAAGAAAAATGAACTGACTGTAGGCCTACTTCAGAGAAAAAATCTATTTAATTCTTATCTGAGGAGTTAACTCTTTTATTTCTCCATACCTCTTTCAGGTATAGTATTCTCATTATTTCATTCCTATGGGCCATGAGTCATAACACTGGACCAGAGCCACTTTGGAGAAGATTAAAAAGAAAAGCGCTGCCATCGAGGTTGCCACCCCCAGTAGCCGATCGACTATCGATTTTCGCTTGGGGGGGGGTGGGGTGGCGTGAAGCTCTGTAGTGCAGAGTGATGGCAGAGGGGACGCTGGGTGACAGCAAGCGAGGCTCAAATTAAAGATTTCCCGTCCATGAAATGAAAAAAGGCCAACAGGGCCAATAAAGTGGCTCCTGTCGAGTGGACGCACACAAACCCACATCGCTCCACATCGTACACTGCTCTCACACACAAGTGAATACACACCCTTCACAAACACTCCAGCCTCCATCAGCACACAGTCTTCCGTCTTCTCACGGTATATCCTTGTGCCGTTGACAGCAGGAGTTATGGTGCTCTGTGCAGGGGAAGGTATAACACTGACAGTGATGACATTATCCCTGGCCCTCTTTTGTTAGGAAACCAAGTCGTATTGTCTCATAAATAAAGGCGAGGCTCCATTAAGACCAATGACTGTATCCATCCTCCCCTGTCTCTCATTATAAGGCCATCTGCATCCATCGACACACGCATCCCTCCTGGCAAGGCCACGCAGGGCCCATCAGAGACAGGAGAGCCGGCAACGCTTCATCGCCGGAGCCCGCCAATACAGCCTGTCTCGCCTTGATGAGGTCATAAAGATAGCAATAGCATGTGCGTTGACACAGAGGTTGATGGAGGCGGACACACACCTTTGGGATCCTGTGATATTTTATACTGGATAACAGCGGGACTCAACTGAAGAGCACACACACACCTCCATTTCTGTTTACCCTCTTTTCTGTCCAGTGTCTGTGGTCAAAACTTAAACCAGTGTCTCTTCAGCTGGAAAATGGCCTCTGTTCCGCACACACACACACACACACACACACACACACACACACACACACACACACACGCACACACACACACATATACACACAGCATTGCTGAGAATAAAGCCAGCCTTCCTGCCCTGCTCCCAGCCTGTCGGCTTGCTGCTCGTCTTTCTGTGCAAGCCCGTGCTCAATCATTGATGAGGCCAGGTCCTCTGGTACGAATGAAAGGACTTGGCAAAGGAGTGCAATCACCATTAGACTGCAGAAGAAGCATTAGTGAGAACCACATATTAAAAATCCCCCCCATCCTCAGGCAGATACTAATGGTGCACAGAAAACACACACACACAGCTGTGAGCACACACAAGAAACTAAAGGTGATCGAGGGGAACTGACATGCGAGGCTGTCTGTACAGTGTGTTTGAAATTTTAAGCCGTGAACATGTTTGCTCTGAAATTATAATCAGCGCCGGTGTTGTGTCTGTGCGCACAGACAAACAAGTGACAAGGTATAGCTGTAGCCGAGTGTGTTGCCATCCATCCCTCCTCTGCACTGTCTGGATCTCCTGCCATTACCATTTATTAATATTATTTTCTTTTTCGAACAATGCGTCCCCTCTTACTCACTCCTCAGCCTCTATGTCTGTCTCTCCCTCCCACAGTTTTCTCCATGCAGTCAGATCTCTGTGTCTCTCCTGTCTGTTCTCTCTCATTCACACCAGGCTCCAGGCACTTAGGGACAATAATGCCAAAGCATTGCCAGAGGCGACCACAAAATGAGAGCTCATTTTCTCTCCATTTCAGCGAGACCTCTCTCGCTCCTCTAACAGTTATAACATTGAGAAAAAAATGTAGGAAAACAACAGAAAAGACAAAAAAAAATATTTGTTTAGCTTTTATATTTATGCCATGCTGCAAAGGCTGTTGAGGTGTGTGTGTGTGTGTAAACTAATGCATAGAACACTCAGAAGACTGGAACATTTGCCATCGAACAAAGACGTGAGGACACACATGCATCCCCAGTCTGAGCAGGTATAAATAATTAACCCCCACCTCAACTTCTAACTCTGCTCATCTCCACCGATTTCATGCCTCAACTTTTTTCCCCTTGCGAGCACAGAGCAGAGGAGTAAACAGAGTGCAGAATATCTTTATTATAGATGTGTGCTTGTGTGCGGCAGGGAGCGAATAAGGTGACGGGGGGAGTGTTACACAGGGAGCTGGGCTCAGCACTGTTCGTTGCTGAGCTCTCGGTAGGCCTGCCTGGGGTTGACTCTCCATATTACTGGATCAGAGGCAACTCTCAGCCCGCTGGGTGAACTCTTCAACTCCATGCTGAGTGAGCGCGCGAGAAGGGGCGGGCAGGCGTAGCCCTCCTGAGCTCGAGCTGTAGCCCTGAGATAGGCCCCCTTTTCCCCTGCATGTAAACACACGAGGCCAAATCTAGCGGAGGGAAGCTGCACTTGGCTGATAAAGTGCTACCCTGAGTGAACCTCCAACCTCTACATCTTCTCGCTCTTGTTTCTTTCCGTCACTTTCCACCTCCCACTCGTGCTTCATTTGGCCCTCTCTCTACCCCGCGGTTACACGAGGTGTTAAGAGGCGGGTGCCATGTTGGTCACAGTTCAGCTTAATGGAGTCAAGGTTTAGAAAGCGCGGACAGTAAGTACACGTGTAAATGTGTGTGAGCGCGAAGAACAACAGGCTCAAATGGCAACAAATCAAAACACCATTTCAACGTCTCAGCTGAGGCTTTTGCCTGAAATCATTTTGGATATTTGTTTCTTATCCAAACAGCCATTTAGCGACTCAAATTGATTTCAGCTCCCCTCTACTTAGCCTCCATTTTTGCGTTTGTGTTGGTTTTTTCCCATGTTGTCATCTTCAGGTTGCTTTTAAGCAGGGCTTTGCGGAGGCTTATTAGGCTGTGATGGAATAGACACATCTGGATGCAGGAGAATCACGCAGTCATGAGAGCACCCAGATGGATTGAAATACAATTATATGTGCTGGATTAATTATGAGTTCTTGCACTGTTGCTACACCGCTGCGGTGTAGGAACACAAGTGAAAGGATAGAGAACATGAACACGCACACAACAGGAAAAAAAATGCTGTTTAAATGTAGAAACAGATGTCCCTGGCATATTGATAACAGTTATTTCAACACCAACGTTGGCTTGCTTTGAAGACTAAATAACAGGGCTCTGGCAGAAGGCAGAGGAGATACATGTTGTTTGAGGGTGAGAAAGGACCGCCTTCTATAGTGCCACTACTAGCAGAAATGAGAGGCTGCACTGTCCCCAGAAATGAGAAAACACTTTAGTATCAACAGATATTTTTTTTTCCTTTTAATATGGAAATCACACGCATATACCTTCGGAGTGATGGCCAGGTACCATACTGTAAGACCAACACAGAGAGGATGCATTCAGAGACACTCGTCCACCACACCTCCAGGAAGAAATCAAGCTGTCAAAACTGCCAGGATTAGGACCAAAATGCTGCAGCGAATGAGCCCCTGTGTGCGAAGTGCCACTCAGGTAGTGAGCTGTAAAGGCACCACACTCACAGACTGGCCCTTCAGCTGAAGCCTTTTCATCCGGCCTGAAAGAAACCAGAGGTTTTGTAGTGGAAACTGCAAGCAAAAAGTGGCGATGACTTACAGTGGGCTGGGTTGAAATGTCCAAATCTGGCATGATCGCACAGGAAAAGTGGAGCGTTTGCACCAAAAGCAAAGTGCCGCATTTGGCTTTGAGCGCATCAAAACTTTTGCACGGCATAATTTGCTGCTCTCTGATACACTTTCTCCAGTGGTGGAACATGTCATGTCATTGTGTATAAGTCCTCTAGGCTGCGTGATTCAAGCTTCACGTCAAGAATGTTTCCCTCGGAAAAACCCCGCACATCATTTGACTTTTCTTTCTCAACAGCAACAAAGAGAGTAAGAGAGTTGTGTGCCTGTCTCCGGGGAGCTGTCTCTGACTGCAATCTCCTCCAACCGCAACTCGCAAGCTCCATCTGGTGTGGATGTCATTAATGAACAGACCTCGAGTTGCATCGAGTATACTGGCATTTGCTCGCTGAGCCGTATTAGACAGCAGTTCGACAGCCTCTGAGAGGACGCCAAATTCAATTGTGTTTGGGGTAAACTGACAGCCTGAAGGATCTCTGACATACAGGAGCAACCCCAACCACAGCAGACTGTTATGTATCTTGTGTGAATGTATGGTTCATACTTCAATAAATTCAGCTTGTCACTGTTGCACAGTACAGTAAATTCTCTGCACTGGACTACTATATATATATTGATTGTAACTACAAAGCAATGTGCAATGTGCCATTGTATCTTTAGGGCCTTACAGAACTCTCCATACCAAGATCGTATTGCCGTGTTTTGTGGTACTTTGTCAATACAATTTCTATTTTCTTATGATAACGTACCTGGTCATGGTCAAGTTTCTAGAGCACCGGTTCTACAATATATTTTTAAAAAAAAATAACACATTTAAATATATATAATGCAATAAAAATGCTACTTTTTAAATGAAAATACTTGCTAGCTATAGCCCTGTTTCCACCAAGCAGTATGGTTCAGTTCAGTACGCTTTTTTATCGTTTCCACTGTGAAAGGTTGTGGATGGTACCAGTGGAACCGTTCTGTACCGTCCCCATGTTTGGTCCCCCCTCTGTTGGGGTACCTAGCACACAGATCTGGTACTAAAAGGTGGAGCTGTGAACGCTGCAGTCTGATTGGTCAGTAGAGGACGGTCACTCTGCTCAGGGCTGAGTTGTGTCTGGTTTTGAGGCTCATGTAACCACTGTTCATGCTGTGGAGAGTTTTATTAGTAAACTGTAACTATAAAATGAAAGGATGTTTTGCTGCCTCTCACAGCAGCTGGAGTCTGAGAAAAATAACTTGCCGGCAACTTTTAAGGTGGAACATTTACTTGTAATGTTACTCAATGCAAGAGGTGATGACGTGAATCCATCAGCACACCTTAAATTTCACTGTGACAACTATGAGCATTACTTTAGTTTTTATATGACATACACTTTCAGTAATGAGTGGATCTCCAAGCGTTCAAATATATACATTCATTTTTTTTAGATATGAGCTTTCTAGGTGATCACATTTATTAATGTGGCGCCTGCATACATCCATAATTACTGACAAGCTGAACTGTGACGGCAGGATAGTTGACTTAAAGTGAATTGGTTTAAAAACACTGCAATTGTGGGTCCAAACTATTAGAAAGAGAAGTGCCGATCAGAAGAATCAGTAGAATATTTTGAGCAGCACTGCTGAAACTGAAGTGGATGACAATCAAGCAAGTGCAAGTGCCAGTGGCTGCTTAGGCAGCGCCAGTTAAGTCTCAACAGACTGATGAAGGGCTGGAACTTGTGATGTTTGAGGGTTGTGTGGAAGAGTTTAAGTTGTAGTGTTACCCCTTTGTAAAGTGTGGCTGACAACAGTCAACAATAACAAAATCTTTGTGATAGGAATAAACCTGTTTCCTGCGTGGACTGTCCATAGCTGAATAAGGTGGATGTACACGTCAGTATTTTGACATCAGTCACAGTGGTGTTATTTAGGGAGCTTAATAATTTTTTTGCAGTGTGAAAAGCTTGAGATACACTGACCTAAAGAATCCTGCAGGCACTTTTATTTAAATTTTTTACTGATACAAGCAAATGTTAATTTCTTTGCTTGGGTAAAACATAAAGTATTGCTGTGATGTTGTTGTAGAGGGACTGTGAATACAAATGCAGATCCCACTGCTCTGATTGAATTAGAATAATAAACTTTTATTGCAAATGGTGGTGTGTTCTTTACACTGTAATGGTTTTCCTAAAATCAGATTTTAAAAATCACAATATGTCACCTTGCTTTGCAATATAGCACAGTCTATTTTATCGAAACCCCTGTATCACATATCATATATGTCAAATTCTTTACCACACAGTCATGACTGCAGCTAGTTCAGCTTTAACTAACTGGTTGAGTGCTTATATTTGCTTCAGCCACTTTGACAAAAATGTGCCCAAATGCAGAAATTCTGCCTCTTCAGTGTTTATCTTGCTGCTGGGAAATAAATGTTTATCTGAAAATTAAACATGTTTATTAAGGGCAGTGGAGAGGGGACAGGAGATGAGCAGAATGGAGGTGAGGAGACTTTAAAAGTTGTTAAAGTTTGGCTGAAGCATGCATTGTAATCACAGCCCTCCTTTTTACTGTGGCTGAGCAAAATCAATCCCTGCGATTTGTGTGCCCAGCACACTTCTAACAAGTGCAGCCAGCTGGAAAATAGGTCCGTCGTCACCTCCACAACACCTGGCCAGCCCAGACACTGCATGGGTGCTTCCTTTGGAAAGCCACATGTACACACACAAGCGCACAGACAAAACACAAATACCTGTATAAGCCAGCGAGGGCAGCCTTCGGCTTTGTAATCTCAATGTCGATGATGTGGTGGCTGAAGGAGTTGTGATAGTCACAGATAGCACAAAGCGCACCAAAGCAGGTTTTGCATGGCTGTGATCTCTATAAAACTGGAGACGAATAAGACACAAGCTGAACATCGCTGGCGACTGGCAGTACAGTTATATCCTGTTGAATTGCACAGAAAAGTAGGACAGACATAAGTCAGACAGATCAGCGTGTTCAATCTTTGAACATTTCTCCTCGCTGTTTCTTTGAGCGGAATTTAGATGTATTATTGCCGCCTGGGGAGAAAGGAGAGTAATGTAACAACTTAAAGAATTTATAATCCTCATTTTACATGTAAGTGATGAACTCTCTGAATCACAGCAGTAGTGGAGGTCTGGAACCGCACGATCAAATCTTCTTGTGATTTTTTAATTATTACGTCCTGGCAATGTAAATCGCTCTTTCCCTTTGAAAACTGGGATTGCCTGCAATACGAATATATATATTTTAAACACAAATCGGTGGATAATTAATCAGTTAATAAATTCTTTGTTTTTCTTTTTCAAGATATTTTTTGGGGCATTTTGCCTTGAATGGACAGGTAAGTGTGTGACATGCAGTGAAGGGCCGCAGGCTGGATTTGAACCCGGGCCGCTGCAGCAACAGCCTTGTACATAAAACTAGAGTTAAGGCATGGTTAGGGTTGGGCAACTAACAGTGTGCTAAGGTTCAGGAAAAATCATAGTTGTTGTTCTTGGACTTAAAGTCATAACACTGGAACTATCTTATGCTTATGATGCTCTGCTGTACCTGCTGGTGTCTGCATGGCTGATTAAGTCACTTGTACAGTTTTTGTTCAAAGAATCGCACAAAGTCTTTTCAAAATAAACTCTCACATTCACAGGAAATGTACAGTTTCTGTTTGTTTAATGCATACAGTACAGCTGCCCCCTAATAGGCAACCAAACGTGATTCGAACAAAAAGGTCATTAGTCTGCAAGATTTCATTGGTTGCTTTGTCAAAATAAATCCAAACCTATATGACTGGACCGTGCGTGAATTTAATTTGAAAGGACAGACACAGGAAGTGTCCTCGTTAATAACATATCGGGCAGGAAATCCAAAGTGTAGGATCATTTTGAGAAGGTGAAGGACGAACCCAAGGTGATATGTAAACTCATCTTCATTGGTCGACTACAAACATGACGTATCATGTGAAACATGGAAGTAGCTACATGCCCATTAGCCCACAGCGTCATTAACAGGCGGCTCGCTCAGTGTGTGACGTGCACTTGTAGATAAAATATAGGCCTATATTAATGAAGGTTCATTAGTACGGTTTTGTATTTCTCTGTAATGTAGCACAGTGTTAACAATGTTACTGATACTATTCTTTCTCAGTTCTCTCTTGGTATAATGTGGGACACAAACAGCAGTTTCCTGTGTGAAAGTCTTGGGTTTGTTTGACCTGTACACCATCTCTCCCTCCAGCTCTATATGGACTTCCTTGCTCCTTATATTACAGCATATGTTCAGAGATTCAAACAATGACCAGGCCTGGTGCGTCTCTAACAGATGCTTAAGGGCACCTTGGTGCATTGATATCAGATGCTGAGGGCCACTAAACAAGCATCAATATTTAAGTTTGGAGAGAGGACAAGTTGAGCAAAAATGTAACGCACAAATGCTAAAAATCAGATGTTCCTGCAGATATTTTTCTCAGCAAAGGGAGTTAATTTTGCCAAGCATTCCCAGTATATACCAGTATCCAACTTCCTGGTATTCAGCCACTGATGCAACACATACTATACACATCTATTACCTTGATTCCTGCTATTTTACTTACAAAATATTGCATTATGCTGTTTTAGGCAAAAATTGGGAAATATATCATACTGTAGATCTTTTTGTAATGTCACCATTTCACAACAATGGTATGCCTGAGACAGCAACTCGTTTGTACAGCACCTCTTATTATCTAACCTCAAACTGAGAATATCTGCGTGCTCAGCCGACTGTGTGTCTCTTTGTGTACCTCTGACCTAAATATGCACGAGGTGTTAAATAAGAAAGAAAAAAAAACTGTGCTGCCCCGCCGCCACACTGGCTGGCTTTTGTCCATCCAAATCAAATTGTTTGTGCCAATGAGTGCAGACCTGCCGTCCAAACAACATGTCAGGCTCTTTGAAATGGAAACAAATGCCATTGATCAACACCGCCATCCACTTTCAAAGCCAGTCTAAGAGGCTGCCTTAGTCAAACAGCATATTAGATGACTGGCTACACCACAGAATGATACGTGCAAACACATCTTTCTGCATCAGAATGCGAGCTCGTGTGTGATTTTCCAGCTGGTTGGCTTCTGATGCCTTTTCTTCTTTTATTCAATCAGAATATCTTGTGTGATGATGATAATGATGATGATAATGATGATTATCATTGTTCTTTTTAATCTCAATTTGAGGAAAGTTAGTTGGTTTCAGGTGTTAAGTGTCAGGTACAATCACAGCGCTCTGGCTGATCCCTCATTCTGATGGTTTGTCTTTCTCTTTATCCCTGAGCAGGGTGCACAGCCAGTATCCATTTGCCTGTCGGACTGCAGCCAGGGTACGGCGATAGCTGGCTCACAATATAATGCATCGCCAGTCCCATCAGAGCCCACAATGCAGAACGCTAACCATACCCCGAGCACCTGCCTCCCAGGATGGAACCGTGCAAGGAGGGAGGAGGGCTGAGGAAAGGACACACACACACACACACGAGAGAAACAAACAATTATAAATCGAGAATCACGCGCTTGTCATCTCGGAGTGCAGCTTGAGGTGACTTTAGTTTCAAATTGTTAAAGCGAGATAGATAACAAATGAAAGAATTTATAAAGAAAACGTGGAATCCTGCCTCTTTCAAGCACATCAAAGAACACATTTTCTCTTGAGCAGCAGGAGGGTGAAATCACAAGGCAGACTCAGCTCTCCGGTTCCCTTACTCCCCTAACATTACAGATTTAATGAAGTCAAATTACAGTGGGGTTTCCAAGGGAGAACTGTGACTGAAACGTCATTTATTACTGAAGGAACAGGAGCCAGTGATTGAGGAATATGTTTATCACTAATGGCAGTTATTTTCCACGAAAGCTCTAAAAATCACATTACAAGACTATTAAGATGTAAAGAATACTACTTACTCCTCTTTTACAACTTCTGTAACTAGTTCTGTGGAAATTGAACATTTGTGGAGTCAAGGAAGCTCACTTTACAGTATGTGATTATTTTTTCAATTTTATGAATTTAATTTGAGAGAAAGTATTAGACCACATTTAAGGTAGCTATGAAAATGTCTCACTGCCTGCATATTTCCAGTGGTGGTGGAGAAGTTGGTGAAGCTACGAGCTGCTCCTCATTGAGAGATTTTAATCTACAGCAACATTGTACTCTTTTGAGAGTATCTTCACAGTCAAGTCGCTAAAATATAATGTATGCATCGTATCCTTCTGCAAACCACGGATATATTATATTGGTACGTACATAGTTTCGATACATATTTATGAGCAGAGTTTCCATTTCCAGTCATGTTTGCAGCAACAGAAATAAATATATTTTTGCAAGGGTTTTCTGCATTTCCAGCTGTGTTTGTAGCGACAAAAGCAAATAATTTTTTGTAATAGTTAGGGACATTTCCAGCCATGTTTGTAACAACAAAAACAGGTATATGTTAACAAGGGTTGTGGGTATCTCTAGCTGTGTTTCTAGCAATAAAACATGGGTATTTTTTTTATAAATGTTTGGGACTTTTCCAGCTGTGTTCATACTGACAAAAGCAGGTAAATTTAAGGAGAGTCCAAGGCATTTCCAGCCATGTTTGTAGTGAAAAAAGTAGGTATATTTTAATGTGAGCTTAGTACATTTCCAGCCGTGTTCGTAGCAACAAAACCAGGTATATTTTTTTACAAGGGTTCTGGGTATTTCTAGCAGTGTTTGTAGCTACAAAAATGGGTATTTTTTCATAAATGTTTGGGACATTTCCATGTGTGTTCGTAGCGACAAAAGCGGGTAACTTTTAAGGAGAGTCCAAGACATTTCCAGCCATGTTTGTTTTGAAAAAAGTAGGTACATTTTAATGTGAGCTTCGGACACTTTTAGCTGTGTTTGTAGTGGGTTTTTTTTTCTTACATGAATTTGGGACATTTTCAGCATTTTTTAACTAGAGTCTGTGACAAATCCTGCTGTATTTGTAGTGACAAAAGCAGGTACTTTGCAACATGATTTCAGGACATTTCCAGCCATGTTTGTAGCAACAAAAGTGGGTATCTTTTAACAACAGCTTGGGACACTTCCAGCTGTATTTGTGGCGACAAAAGTGGGTATTTTTTAAGGAGGGTCCAAGACATTTCCAGCCATGTTTGTAGTGAAAAAAGAGTATGTTTTACTGCGAGTTTGGGAAATTTCCAGCCATGTTTGTGGTGACAAAAGTGGGTATTTTTTTAACAAAAGCTTGGGACATTTTCAGCTGTGTTTATAGCAACAAACGCATTATTTATAAGCCCAAACATGGTGTTTTTGAACCCTAACCATGTGTTTTTTATGCCTGAAACTAGCCACACTTCAACCACAGCACTGTCACAACATAAAACTGAAAACTGAAATGTAAAGAAATGTAAAGTTTAAACATATATGCTTCATAAGTCACATTCACATTTAACATACCTGTGGTTATTCTGGAGATTGGCTTGAGCTACACAACAAGCAGCTTTGAAAGAGAAGCTTAACACGTTCAAGCTATTTCAAAACAAACATCTACTTGTCAGAGACCGTGCTCACGTGCACATCAGAATCCTGGGTTACAATACCCAGGATTTGACATTTACAAGGTACATGAGAAATCTGGTTATTCATATCACTGATTACAACAGTACCTATGTGTCTCATCTTCTGGCAGCAGGTGTCATCACACCTGTTCTTGTCTGAGAATAAACACAGTTTGGTGTCAGGTGTAACAGCAGCCTGGATGAGGTGTGTTCATGGTACATGTTGTAACATGCTGGTTTCTATGGACTACTCTGGCTGCAATATCAAGGTTTATGAACGCAGGATATGGTGTTTACATGTACAGTGACAGGTGTAAAAAACATTATAAACGGTATGCTTATGCTCATGTGAATGCACTCAGTGACTCCAGTCTGCAGTAGTACAGCTCACTGAGGACTGAAAGCTTTATATTTGGTAACTGAGTCTGCGCAAGTCTTAGTTTTACAATGTTATGGGTCTCTCTAAATGGCATGACTATTTTTTCGTCTCTTTGGTGTCTGACTTGCCCCACCTACAGCTGCTTCTTTCGGGACAGGTCGGTCCCACTCTTTCTCCCATCAAACGAACCCACTGCTTGATTTTCACCAGAATCATAAGACGCGAGGGTGCATGTGCAGAATCGGCGCAGGTGGTGGAGCAACATTTCAATCATTTCTGAGCTTTTTAATCTTCAAAAGAAAAAAAAAACTTGTGATGCAGTGTTTGGTCATGCTACCCCACTGCTTGGTGGGAAAAATAGCTCGCTACTGGAATGTTACATGATTTTGAAAATATCCGTGTTGCACAACTGCTGCTAGGAAATGTGGTTAGACTAGTAGCCTTGCTACATACACCCCTACTGCCAACACTGATTTCCAGCTAAAGTCATGGTCTTTTAAAAAATAAAAACTATTTAAAATTGTTATTTTTTGTAAAAACAGATTCCAGGCCGGGATGGGGAAATAAACTTTTTTTAAAATGACCACGGTGCACCTATGCAAATTCAAGCCAACCGTCAATATATATGTTCTGACATCTCCAGGGAGCATGTGTAGCCTAATTTGCAACACGGTGAGGTGACACATGGATGTGAGTGGGGAGGGAGAGCCGTTGTGGCCCGTGGCACACCTCCCTCCCTCTCTCTCAGCCTCTCCCTCCGCGTCTGTCTCTCGTGATCTCTCTCAAGCTCGATCCCATGTCCTCCCTTCCCCTTTAACTTTTCTCTGCCCTTCTCTCTGCCACTGTCCCCTCGACTCCCCCACGCCCCCTCTGCTTCCTGTCCTGCCTCCTTTCGTGAGTAAGGCAGGAGATGCTGTGAGGTGTACTGAAGAAGATGATGTGCTGTTGATGTGTTTGAGACAACGATGCATGGGAATGCAAAGTGAGCAAGCAGCTCCTCTGATAACGCCGCAGTTCCCTGCCATATGGCTGGCTTTCTAAACATTCATTAATGGAGGTGACTGACATTTTATTCTGATGCAATTTCTTTGAATTCACATAAGAAGCAACCTTGAAAAACAGTGAGAAGAAAAGAAGATTTAAATCACCACTAACATGTTGCTTTTGGCTCCGAATATTAGTATAAAATATCTTTAAACCAGAAGACAAACATGAAAAAAATGATGTTTACAAAGATTGATTGCCCAAAAATGTCTTTGGCGTCCTCTCAGCTATTTGATAAAATGCACCACACTGGATTCACTTTCAGTTTGAGCCTCTTTCTTTATTTAACGAGGCCTAAAAGCACAGACTTGAAATAAAAGCGAAGCCGCCTCCTGAGCAACCTACATAGCGTCTCCCACCTCTTTTCCTGTTTTTATCTCGCTCCAAATATGGCTTGGAGAGGGCAGCATTCATCACTTGCCAGTGGCACGTCCTAATGAAGCCGTCGTTTGTCTGCCTAATGGCACCTGGGCTCCATCTGTCATTGGCAAGCCAGTGCAGAGACATGCGGCATTCACCTTGCCAGCTCTCGTTCGCCGACAGAGAGGGGATCACGTCCGACCTTACCCCGCGCGTGTGGCTCTTTTTGCATGCTGTGAAATCCCTGTAACAACACTACTGTGCAACATGGCCTCTTGCACTCGGCCGGCTGAGCGTTTTTTGGCCAAGAGAAAGCGTGCCACTGCCTCCGTGCCGCAGCTCCCCAGTGTGGCTCGGACAGGGAGTGTGACATATGTCTGTGTTGTCAGGAATGTGGGGTGGGTGTGCGTCTTTGCAAGCTCGACAGCTGGAGCTGGCCTCAGCAGCCTCTCTTAGGGGAGCACTTCATGGCTCTTGCGCCTACTACACTGCCATGGCCTGAAGGCTGGTTTGACAACAGTTAACCTTGGATTTATCTAGCCCACTGCCTAGCACCAAAACACACACGTATATACACACGTACAAACATACAGTGTATGTTACTTCAAAGCTCCACTGTGCAGTTGTGACACCCCTGTGGAGAAAGATGCATGCCACACACACTTGAAAGGATACGTGATGCAAAGATGTGTCCTACATACGTACATGCAGCACATACACACCTACATACATATTTATCTTCTACCCACAATGAAGGCTGCCAGTCATCACTTTTTAGGCTTCCAGTATTTACCAACTGAGTCATCCGAAAAAAGTGATCCTACTTAAGTATTTCCAGTGTTAAAATCCTCTTTCCCATTCATTCTCCAAGTTTGCCATTACTTAGCCAGGCTTATTCGCGTGCCTTCACGCCAGGGGGTAGGGGGGGGGGGGGGGGGGGGGGGGGGGGAATCCATTACATTACTTTATGATGCTACATCTGTTTAGCCATCCCTGCAAATTAAAGCACCTCCAAGCAGGCTCATCGCTCAGCACACTCAATTAAAATGACTCTGGCTTATGCACAGATATGCTTCTTAGACCACTTTTTTTTTTTAGTCTGCTTTTGGGGCGCAGCGGAGAAGGACTGAGATGAAGTAAAACAGATAAGCGTGGAGAAGAGGGTGTTTGTCACGTTAGTAAGTAAATTACTGTTCCATTTTTTTTTTTTTTTGCTTGACTGCTGTGCATGTGCTGCAGCACAGGAATGTGGAAGTGCAGCAGCAGCGGCCGGGGATGTGAATGTTATATATGTATGTATCTCTGAAAGCATTACATGTGGTAGTGTCTGTATGTGCACCTCTGCCATGATGTGGAGATCAGTCAGCATCAGTATGCACAAGGCAAATGAACAGCAAAAGTCATTTGGTTTTGTTTTCCTGCACAAATCTGCTTAAAAGAAAAAAAAAAAAAACTTGGTACAAATTCTGAGTTATGGCGCAGTTCTCGGAGCAACCTGATATTTTGACTGCACTTGCTTAATTAGCTCAGTAAATCTAAACTGGTTTAATTAGTTTCACAAATCTTTCAGGAGATCAAGCTTTAGTTGTAGCCACTGGACATATCACTGAGTCCCACTGTGGCGCGAGGATTTGTAGCGAGGAGAGAGAGAAAAAGCACAGTGAGATATTTTTAAAGAAGAGGATTGTGTTTCGTTCTAATGTTTGGGGTAAAAAAGAAAAGCCTCGCTCCACGGGCTACATCTCTGCCTCTGTCTCGTTTTCTCTTTCTCGCTTTCACAGACCTCCACCTTATTGAGGCTGACAATGGACAAGAGCGGCATGGCGAAAAGTAATTATGAGGAAAAACTGCATAGCTGCCCACGCAATCATCTGTGTCAGAGGCCACACAACGAAACACAGGGCCTGCTTAAATGAGCCTGACAAGCCCAGAGAATATTAATTTTCTCTCCCCTGATTTTATCTCCTCGCACATGTATTATTAAACCCTTTCTCATCAAGGCCACAATATGGAAATGATGAATGGTGGCTCTGATTGGCAATGTGGTTCATAGAGGTGTGTGTGACAGTGAGGGGAGGGAGGGGGAGGCAGCTAGAGGTCAGGCGCACACATACAAACAGCGAGAGCGCACACTCACGCGTGCACAGATGTGCCTCCTGGGTAGCTAACCCTGCGGGAGATGGCCTGAGCGGTCTGATTGGGGTGCTGACACAAAATGAGATGGTAGACGCCCCTCTGCCCTCGACAGTGGATGGCAGGGACACAGCCTGTAATAACCGCCACTTATGTGCCCTCGCACAAACGCACACAGAATTGTTCTACATGCACCAAAGTCCAAAGAAGTCAGAAGTTAGAATTACAGGTTTGCCCTCCTGATTGCAGACCCCTGGCAGTGTTCAGCTCTGTCAGCATGCAGGTACACACGGCCTTGTTACACACTGTTCAGGCCCAATCAGCACAACTCTGGTTTTGAATCAAAGCAAATGTACTTTTTCATCAGAGGGAGGTATATATTTTGAAAACGCTACTCTGCTTTCGACCTCGGATAGAAACCTGAAATATGATCTGCCTCTTCAACCTGAGCATGCTCGGTTTTGTTCTGCAAAATGCTCTGTGACATCGTCAAGCTCTAATGTGTTGTGGAACTGAAGTGTTAAACATGCAAAATTTCTACAATGTGTGCCTGATTTTTGTGGAAGCAGAATGTCATTTATAAGAGGCGTTATCAATCTCAGAGTCATTCCCTGGGTGCATGGTGTGACACTCAATGCACAGCCCGTGAGATGTGATCTGAATGTACATTTTGCCACAGCATAAATAATTATTGTGAAAATATTAGTCGCCGTAGTTTACAGTGACCCATTCTGAGACAAATGTATTGTGACTAATAGGATGGTACATGAGTGCTAATGTCAGGACTATCCATTTAAATTACAGAAAGCAAACGGCAACTATATGGCGTGAGATCATAACGTATTCTGTTAGCATCATTATGCAGGGAGATAGAGATGGCAAATAATGTGTCTCCACGCTTTGAGTCTGTCAAATCTCCATGTATTAAACATATCATTTCCCTCCTTATGGCCCCACTCCGACTTGCATCCCTGTGCGATTATCTATCTCAGCTGTCAATCTTCACCGCTGGAGTTTACATGAGCGTGTAACGTTGCTGGAATGCTGAAGGCACACATGCATAAGTACACTCACACACAAATAAAGCAGATACGGTTTCGCAAGAAAACTACATGATGATGAGAGGCTTCCAGAGAAGCAGCGGACATGAGAGGGAGGAAAAAAAGGAGAATCGTTTCTTTCATCTGATATCACAACAGATCCCAGCGAGGGGGGAATGCGCTGTAGTAGATGCGGAATGGCTGAAAAGATACTGGAGGAACATGGTGTAGCTAAAATTAATAGCAAGGCTGCCGTTTGAAAGGCTTCATTGAGCCTCTCTCTGCTGAATCCTTATTGACATCTCAAAAGTAACTCCAGAGTTCAGATTAGAAAAAAAACATCAGGGCCAAGGTTAACATCTGTGAGTTATCATCTCTGTGGGAAAATAAGCTACATAAAGAAATCTAAAATGCATTCACCATCTGAAAAATTGTGCAACCTTCACCTCAGACCTCACTATTTTTTGTAGCACAAATTTCAGCCTATACAAGCAATACTAATGACTCTGCGAGGCCGTAACATTTTCTAATTAGCACCAGACACAGAGTAGTGCTGAGGCTGAATGTCATAAGATTAGTTAAGTTTTGACCTTATGGTGGCACTCCATGAAAAGTCAGAAATTTCATTTATATAATTGGAAGAATTAAATACATTTTGAAAGACCATAATGCAAATGAATTATCTTCTCTTTTGACTTACTGAGGAAATGTTGTGAAATAATGTATCTGGCACGTGCCGCCCTGAAAAGCCTGCGCAGTGCATGAATGTAGTGTTTCGTCACCTGGAAGAAACGCAGCGATTATGTTGCCACAAAGCAGTTTAAAAACTTACAAACGTAATATCTGGGATTATTAGAATTCATTTTGTGGGGGGCATGAATCCTCTTAGCAAATTAAATCAGAGATCCATCCTGTAGTTGTAGAGATAATTCACTCACAACCTTAAAGTTCTACTGCTGGTGGCGCTAGAAAAAAATTGTTAAATCATTGGGATTTATCATCTGGGGACTTTGAACATTTGTATCTGTATAAAATGTCTTGGGTGTCAGCAGCAAAGAACCACTACTGTATATTTCCACGTGAAGATAGAGAGTCCCTTTTTGTTTGCTGGAATCTGAGTTTGTTCCTACTGGCTAACTGACCGTCGATGTTCTGCACTGTGCTCATATAGCTGTTACTGTTATGCCACCTCACCCTGCTGTATAAAAGGTACGATTGTGAAGTGGGGGGACAGAAATGTTTCGCCTTTAAGCTGGCATCAGATGTAGTTACAGCGCTGAAACAATGTCTGTATAAACGGGACCTGCAGGATAGGAGAATGGGATCGTGGTTGGCACGGTTGAGACTTTTTGACGATGTATTATGCCTGCGACCCACCGGGGGAGATTTTAAAAGTAGCTGTTAGCAGTTAGCAGCTAACTCAGAGATGAAGAACAGTGGCAAAAATGTCCGCAAACTGGGAAAACAATGAGGTCCAGGAGCTCCAGGAGCTCCAAGCAGAGGATGAGATCAGATGTCATATAATGATGCTGTTGTCATTTGGTTCTGTGTAAAAATCTAAAGGTGGCATAAAGAGGGGACTGTGTAATGGCTGTATAGCATGCATAAAAAGAGCTATACATATACTCTGGATGTTGCATACAGCTCCTCAAATCTATCACAGAAAGAAAGGCAACATATGCCTTCACTATAAGACTGCCGGGGCACCCCATCAGTACCAATATTTGTTGGAATATTGGCTTGGCTGGGTAGTCACAAATAGTGATGGGCCAACTGACAGACTTACAGTTCAACCAACCACAATGGGCATCCTCATAGCTTCGCCACTAGTGAGTTAAAAATATGCATGTATAATTTGTGACATCACCCACGCTATAGATGTCTAAAGAGAGGTTTTAAAACCTGGATTTGAATTAAGCACTTGTTGCCTCGTTGACACCAAACTGGCACCACAAAATCAAGCTTGACAATTAGGACCATAGCTGAATGTGACAAGCCAAGTCGACTGTCAATCCCAGGAACATGCTCTTTTGAAGGCTAAATATCATACGCAGAAAAGACAGAAACCCTTTAAGGGAAAAATGTTAGTGACTCGATGTGACTTCACAAAAGATTTTTTTTAGCACTCCCACAATGGCTTTAGTGTTTAGCTATGATGCTGGACTAATTACACTGTTAAGAAATAAAAACATGTTCTTGACAACAAATAAACTATTTTGAGATATCGTTTTTATACGATTGAAATATTTCACTCTGTAATGTGAAAGCGTTCTCAACCCTAAAACTGTCTCAGCGGATGTTTATGTTCAACCATAACTGCATTTCCATTGTGGATTTATTCACTGCAAATTGGGTGGAAGGAAATGTGCTACAGTACATTACTGCTTTTGTTCTTTCCTATTACTATTACATAAACTGCCTGTGTTCACACAAACAGCCCACTTTATGTGACATATCAGTCGCTATCACAGAACAATCTCTTCCACAGCGTTATCTATCCCCTGGCTTCTTCACAGTCAATAAACCCGCGGATGAGTCTCAGCACTCCAAAGTAACTTTCTATCTTTTTACATAATATTTTCATTTCAGCGAGTTACAAGTAAAGCCCATTATTGTTTAAACATATTTTCAACCAGACCTAATGGGAGTGGTCTTATTGTTTCGATGCCTGTTCATACAGACGGAGAAACTGAGCAAGCTGATGTATTCAATTTCATTCAACTCGACATTTTACTGGGAGGAAAAATAGCATAAAAATTCCCATCTAGCCTTACTGAGTTGAACTTTTACACCCCAATAGTTTCATTGAATCCATCTACATCTCCATGAAATCCCCATAAGGGTTTGCACCTTTTCGCTTTTTTAAATTCATTCTTAGGAAAGCTGCACATCAGTATTTATTTCTGGGTAAAGAGGCCAGAAGCGTTCACTAATATAAATTGAGCTATCCTGAAGCAATAGGAGAGACTTAACCTTTGGGTGCTGAAATTTAGCAGTAATTCACAGCAGCCCCCTCAACCACTTAATCCTCATACACAGAGATTTACATACCCCACTTGGATGTTTGCGCAGACACACATGAAGCCTGTCTCTCTCTAGAATACACCGTGTGCAACACACACACACATACACAGCCGCCACGTGCTGGGCTAACGTGTCCTGAGGATACAGAACATCCGACGGATAGCAACACTGCTGAGCCCAAACAAAATCATCCAGCCCATTAAATGAGGCGTGACTCAGGAATCGTGCGTAATTTCTCTTGATGGTGTCTCAACGTGTTTTAAAGTCATTTATATAACGACAGCGATGATTCACAGAGGAGGCAAGCCGAAATGGAGCAGAAAAAGAGCATATTGACTCTGTTGAGCGTCCCACGAATTATGTCCCCAAATGTACAGTGGGGCAGTTAGCAGAAGGTCAGCGTCATGATGTAAGCTCTGGAGGTCAGCGATGTGACACTGTGGCACCAACAAAGTGAAAGAATACAAGTGTTTCTCTTCGATTCAATTAGCTCTACATCAGCAGCGCACAGCTGTAAAAATGTAATTAGAATATGTATCCCTGTGCTGGCAACACTAACCGCCAACACTCATACTGTAGGCTACAGCATGAGGGTATATTACAACCCTGTAAAAACACTCTCACTAAAATGAACCATAAATGGAGGCTATACCTCATAATTCTTAGACATTTGTGCACATGCATTCGGGTGCATTTACAGGCAAAGCAAAGTGAGAACCATCTGCTTATCTCAATGCAGCTCATGTGGCACCTTAAGGTGAAGGTGGGAGGACAAATATATACATTGCAGTCTCTGCTGTCTGCCACTGTGAGGGGTGAAAATGAAGACTGAAAACACAGTGAAAAATAAGAAAAAAAGGAGAAAAAAAGTACAAACGGAAAGAGGAGAAGTTCCCTCAATAAAAGACCCTCGTCAGCTGCCACGGAGGAAACTTCCTCACTTCTCGAGGAAGTCTCCAAGCACGTGCTCGAAGAAGCCAGGTGGCTTTGCTCAAACCGCAGGATCACTGAGATGGAGATTAAGGAATCGCTGGAATACTCCACCAGCCAGGGATGTCCTGTGTGATTAGAGAGGATTAGATGGCAGCACTGCCACTGGAGATACCAAATCATCACTTTCTGTGCTGTTCACGGGGTGATTTTATTCAAAGTGGCTTACAGTACCATGTAGAAATATAATTTTAGCACTGGTTGCCCCAGTGGGAATCAGACTCCTAACCATTAAAAAACTGGTCCCAGGTATCTGTGAATTTTCAGTCAGACACTTTTTGCTGATTATGCTAAATTGCTAAAAACTTGTCAAATGAAATGAATGGGTGGCAGAGAGGAGGGGAAGAATCCATTAGTTTACAAGGTAGAAGGCCAAAATACCTTCGCTGAGGAGGTTATTTTTTAACATGATTGCAGAGGTGGGTAATCGCAGTGTCAATCTTCAGGATTTAGAGGGAAATTAAAACCAAATCTTTCACCACTTTTGGAACTTTAAATGCAGCGTTTTACATAAATGTGATCGAGAGCTAGGGTTTCATTGTTGGCAAAAAAATACCATTCTGTCTGTGCGGCATTCACTTAAAGGGGCAGCTCCCCCCAAAACTGAAAATACATATTTTTCCTCTTTTCTGTGAAGCCATTTATCACTCTAGATTGTTTTTGTGTGAGCAGGCCATCGTATTCTCACAGAGCAGTTCATATGATATCCGACAGATTTGCGGCCCCACGAATAACGTTACATCCTTGACGTACAGGTAAGTAATTAACGTAAAGTACCTTAAAATGACTAAAGGTTATATGGACCCGAAAACATGACTCCAGGGGAAAGTCCTAGGTGAAAGTCCGTTTTTTTATGACCCATTCACCACCCTAATCTTCCTCCTTACACTTAGCTTCCTTTTCTGCCATCAGTGCATTGGTTGCGTGATGACAGCCTTTCAAAATACGTGGGATATGGATGAATTTGGGTGTATTGCTTTTTGTAGGAAAAGATACGAAAAATTGTGAGAACAGCCTGGACCTGGAGTGTTGGAGATATCAGCGCAGAGATGAGAACTACGGATGTTTAGACACATGACTGCCTGTACCAGGGCTGGTAACTGAGCTTCTTGTCTCGATCTCTTTGCTGACCAGTTTAGGGATCCATTTGCAAACATTAACATGGATATTCCTATGAATGGACCTGCATCGGATAGCATCTTTCTGGTCTTCCGACCACTCAAAGCGCTTTAACGCTACAAGTCACAGTAACCCATTGACACACTGGTGGTCAAAGCTACCAAACAAGGTGCCACCTGATCACACTCCGATGGAAAAGCCATCGGGAGTAATATGGGGTTTAGTATCTTGCCCATGGATAATTCCAGACATGTGGACTGGTGGAGGGATTGAACTGTGATCTCCCGATTAGTGGATGACCCGCTCTACCACCTGAACCACAGCCACCCCACGAAAAAATCGAAACTCTCAAAGATGAGTTTGCTCTTTTTGAATTCAGTTCTATTGTATTTACAAAGCACAGTATCACAAACCACACTTTGCCTCTGAGGGCTTTACAACATACGACATCCCTCTGTCCTTGGAACCTCACAGTGGATAAACTGATCCCTAAACTGCCAACACAGTGGTGACACAAACACAGTGGTGATACAGTATGGATTATCCTGAGTAACCACGTCATGATTTCTGTAAAGAGACTTTGCTGTTGGGTTTTTCAAATGTATGTTTTTGGCGCTTTGAGCACCACAAGCTGAGTGACATCTAGCTCCGTTATACTGAAGAGAGGGCAGACATCTCTACAGCCGACACCTCCAACACTCACCAGACTGACAAATAGCACTACAGGTAGAAGGAGAAATATGTACTTTCAATTTTGGGGTGGACTGTCCCTTTAAAGGAAAAGCTTAGATCAGAGTGACTGTAGCTATATAAATGACCAAGATGAGCCACTTTTCACTGGATATATAACTCTACCATTTCTTCTATTACCACAGCTGCTAAATCAGGACAAAACTATGATTAAGGTCACGTAACAAATCATCAGCGCTCAATATTTGATGCATTTTACGGTTACTCACACAGCAATGATGACGCCATGTTGCCACGACCAGCCATGATGTCTGACTCCCTCTGACCTGTTGCACATTACCTTCATTATACCCTCAGCCCTGCATTTTGATTTCTTACTTTCCTTATTATTTAAAGAGTCCAGTTGCAGCTAATGGTTGCCATCATCCTCCATCCTCCTTAGAGCCAGAGATGCACTAATCAATGCAACTCTGACAAACAACATTACCCGCAACATGCATCATGTTACTAATAGCAAGGGGCTAATAATATACAGGTGATAAAACATCGATCCACTGCAATGAATATGAGATTAAAAGTGTGTATGCACACAATCGCACACACACACACACACACACACACAGCGGATTTATGTTTACTTTAAGTCTGACAAAATATTCATATCATAATAATGACAAAACATGGCATGCTGTGTGAATAAAACCTGCAAATCTGGCATCTGTAGCATGTGATAATTGGCGACTATACATTGAGTGCTAAAATAAACTGATTTAACAGCTATAAAAAGCTGTTATCCACCCCTAAATTATTCCTTCTCAGATTTGGAGGGTGCCAGTAGATGCAGATAGAAGTGAATGTTACAAAAGCAAGCAAAGAAACGCTGCAGGGTTTGTATTTTTGCAAATGAAAGAAGCAAAAAAAAAAGGTCTCCGGGGAAGTCTAATCACTTTCATTTTGCATCTCGGAGGAATCAGACCAAGTTAAACAGAGCAAAGCTGCCACCAAGGCAGCAGAAAGTGATGCCGAGCTGGAGATGTGATAATGGATGGCTTTCACCTTAAGGTCATTAAATAATTATCTTGTCGTAGGTTTAAGAGCTCATGTTTAAAATAGGACGTTCCATCATTCCAGTCTACAGCTGTTCATATAGAAAGGCCTTTGAAGAATTATTCTCTTAAAATATGTACATTGTGGGATCAGTACATGTGAGGGAATATCTTGCCACGCTAGATCTATTATTCAAGTTTGTTTGTGTCTGCGACTTTGAAAGTGGGGTGAACTATATATTTATTGTCGCACATGTTTCATGGAATATGAAGACGTCTAGAATGACGCGTTCTCAATCTCAACCTGAGCTCAACGGAACCCAACAAACCCTACTTATTTAAAATGTAAATCCAGCATATATTATATATTGAGTGATTGACATCATCCCCTGTTTTTTTTGCTGTAGCCTTGTGGCTTTTGACCGATGACCTGCCTGGTGAAACAACAGAGGGAGTGAGTTCAGGGGGCTGGTCAAAGAAAAGATCGTGAGAAGATGGAAGATGGAGGTGGTGATAGTTAAGTCAAAGGTCAATATAAGGTGGTCTCTTGTGATGGGAGGTCAGGCAGGGAGATAGGGAGAGGAAACAGCCAGGCTCTGTGCTGGGCACTGGCCAGGGGAGGGAGCTTCTCTGGCAGGGAAATACAGTGTTGAGAGTTGGTGATCCACAGAGCTGGCCCATTTTCCGCTGGAGATGCGCGTGGCTTGTGCTGCCAAAGAGCCAGCAGATCCCGGGTGTTAGAAGGCGACTAGTGCTTTTTGGGAGGTCAGACTTGGTTGGGTTCAGGCTCAGTATTTTATGTGATGATCTCTAACGGGAAATGTCCTGGCTACAACTCAAAGGGGCCGATTCGGTAAGGGTTGTAATTGTTGTTTTTGGCCCGTTGAGACCTCTAAATAAAATCAGGTTAATGTGTCATGATTGTTTTCTAAATATCTAAATCAATATTTAGTATTATATATTAGTAACAGGGGATATACTCATTGTCATGTTGGACTTTTAGGACTCTGAGTCATTAAGCACTAACAAAACTGAAGCTTCCAAGTATCTGCCTGTCTGTGTAATCCCTGAAAAGAGAGACCAAAAGAAAGAAAGCCATGTTTCCAATTTTGCTGAGAGAAAAGTCTTCCCCTCCATCCTCTTCTTCATTTTCCACCTCTTGTGCCCTTTCCTGTTTTTTCCTTCTCACTGGGCTTTACTGGAACAAATCATTAGTAACACATACTGCTGTTTTTCTCTGGGTGAGCCAGGCTAATTTTGACACACTCATTATGCCTTCTCTCTCTTTTCTTCCCTTTCCTCTCCCTCACACAGACTTTCTCTCTCTTTAAGCCCTGACCTCCCTCCATCCCTAGCCGCCGCACACTGGGCTGTGCAATTCATCACTGTAAAAGCTGCCTCTCTCTCTCGGGGGTGCCTGGGGTGAAGGCCCTGCTGGGCAGGGGTCGAACTGTGGCCACAGGCCGATCGCTGTCCAAAGATGGCTAACTCTGAGCCTGATCAGAGGTCTGCTTTCCCGCCAGGACCCAGCTGAAACTGCCAGCTCGAGCTGGCTTGTTTGTTCCTCCTGCCTTCCATGTTCCCAAATTTGTGCTACTTGATGTCTTGTCTCTTTATGGGTTTTCCAATCTTTTCTCTCCCTCCCTGCTCCATGTCGGACCAGTGCAGGGCATGCTTGGAGCTGACTGCGGCGCAGAACAGGAGGAGAAAAAGAAGGAGGGAGGGAAGCAGATGCTTGTGACAGTGTGGGGGCAGTAATGAGGGTCCCTACGACGGAGAAACAATCAGTAAGGCCTGAACACACAGCCCACTCGCACACACACGCACAAAACAGCGAGGGAGTAATGGGCTGGCAAAGGCCCGGGGCCAGTCTCACTTATGCACACATGTTCACCACACACTACATGGTGAATAATGAAGAAGGGAAACCACCACCATCACTGTCGACCACTCACTGAGCAAAGTAAAACCAGCCAAAAGTATATCACCCACACCATATGTGTAAAATATTCATTTTGAACAAACAAACAAACACCCGGCCTGGCTCAGGTGAATCAGCTCAGAATGCAACTACAGTAAAATGAAAAGGGAGGGGGAAGGATTTTCTGGCACTCTCAGCCATGCTGTCTCATGCCAGGATGGCACATATGACATCCCGGTGTGTTCCCCAAGCCTGCCTCTAATATGCACGCAAAGCCCTTCAAAAGCATTACCCCACCGATGGGAGATACTTTTATTGCGGTAGACGTTTCAGTGAGAAGGAGGTTCGATTCACCAAAGCGAGGGCGCGGAGGAGGGAAAACAAACGGTACTTGCCGAGTGTGGGGTTCACGTTGCCGCACAGACATTTCAAGAAGTGGGGCAGAGGAGAGAGTGCGTGTTGAGGAGAACAAGGTTTGAAAATAGCCTGGGATAAAACAGAGACAGCACGGCTGCTTATGTGCGCACGCACACAGCGGTGCAAAAATGCACACGACAATGGGCGAAAAGAAAACATGCATTAACAGAGATGCATGCATAAATACACGGACGGCACACGCTTGCTGGCCCAAACAGAATCTAGAGTCTAAATCAGCACCTTGCTGGACAAGTTCAGCTGAGGAAGATTGATTGCAATTGATTATGTCACCACAGGAAGTGGTAAGTCTTTATCTGTCTCCCCTTTTAAGGCCTACAGATCAATCCACTGAGCTTGATTCAGTTAAGATAGCTGTCAAGCAGAGGAAAGACTAACAGCAAGGGAGATGTTGAATAAAATGATATACACAAAAGACCTCTGCTGCGTAATGTTGTGTCTGATGTGATTCAGCACTCTACGCTGCAGAATCGTGACCTTTGGAAATTCCTCATTATATTGAGGCTGTGCTTTTTAGCTACACTGATTAACATTTTAAATATTAGGCGTAACTTAAAGTAATAACCTGCCTCTTTTCTCATGTAAAGATAAACTCTGCTAAGGACACAGATAAGACGAGGTCTTGAACCCTTTTCTTGTTTTTATATTTCAAAAAGTTGTCAAGACGCTAACCGAGGCTGAGGGAGCACGCTGGCGCCGCAGTACCACCTTAAGTCTGTGTGAGTGTGTGTGTGTGTGTCAGCTTATGACTCATATCAGGGATCTCGAGACTGACAGCAGTCAGTTTGCATTACGTTTACAGTTACAGTGATGTATTTGACCCTGGTGTTTATCCTAGCCTCCCGCCCCGCAGACGCGAACAGACAGTGACACAGTTACAGCCCCATGCACAGACTCACACACACACAAAAAAAACACACACAAACGCACACATTCACTATTACACATTTTCCCGTTCCCTGCTTGACGCTTGGGAGAGAATTTGAAACGGTGGGTCCGTGGACGATCAGCCCTCTGCTGTAATTGGGTCCCTTGTCACCCAGCAAATTCATGTCAGCACTGGTCACATGGGATACTAATCTAAATGGCATCAGTGTCCTACTTTGTGTGTGTGTGTGTGTGTGTGTGAGAGAGAGAGAGAGAGAGAGAGAGAGAGCGAGACAGAGAGAAGGAACTATGGAGAGGAAAAAAAAGGTGTGGTAACTTTGAGAGGCAAAGTGAGAGGATGCTTGTAAATTGTGTGCCGGGCTGTCACCGGGCTACACTGCAACAGAGCTGTACTCCAGCTGTGAATATGACAACTGAACCCGCAGTCTGGTTCAACTCCTTTCCTTTAGCTTCTACAAGGTAAGTATAGGAGGCGATCAATGTCTGGGCATAAAACAAACAACTTCCTGCGACTGATTTTCCTCACAAAACGTAACAAGGAAACATTTGAAACTTCAGATCAATGACGGGTTTTAAAAAGGAAACTTCGCACAGCCGAGAGGGAAAATGGGCACCATTAACATTTAATTATGTGCAAGTATACTTCAATATAACCTGTGGCACTGCCAACGTGTGGTGAGAAGTAACTGCAAGCAAAAACTTACATAAAAACACTCTCATTTCAAACTCAGTGTGGGTAATAAATGTGTTGTGTTGTGCCTTAAACTCACACATTTATCACTGTCATCTTTTTTAACCAGCTAATTGTTAGCTAAACATGCTGCGGTGGTGTATAAGGGGCTGTGTGTATCACTGTTTGTTCAGTTATTAGCTTCCAAAAAGTGCTTTAAATTCAAAAAGACATCAAATCTCAAAATCTGGGCAAGTTGGTGATTCACAAAATGATAGTAGCCAGTCCTAACCTTGCTGCTACAGTAGTGCTAAAACCCTCCGGCGGTAGCTTAAACCCAAGTCCTCGTCCTACATTGCAACAGTTTTCTCCTGACTCTTTGTACATGATAATATCTTTCCAGAACGTCAGAACAAGGTGATGAACTCTGAGTACAGAGAGTTAAAAGGATAAGGACTTACTACAGTATGTCAGAGCGCTTTTATGTGAAATTAATCAACAACCCTTGAGCAAATCAGAATTACATATTCATCCAGGCCATTGTATAATGAATATAAATGATGACCTTTTGAGAGCCGGCGTTTTTTTTTTTTTTTTTCATGTCATGTTTCCTCAAGTAGGCTGAAGATGAACCACTTCGGTGGAAATACCACTAAAATATGAAACTAGTGACTTGTGTTTTTAAAAAGGTAATGTCCATTTACATCACCGGCTTTACAGAGACGGCAGAGAGAAGGAGAGAGGCAGAGGCCATAAATGCACGTTCACTAAAGACAATTTATCAGGTATGAGCCCGTTATTATAACTACCTTTTGTTGATGAAGCATTGTCTAAGGAAAAAATAGCGATAAACAATATTATTGTCATTTTCAGACCTTTGTGCTCTTGATATAATGATAATAGCATAATAATGCACTCATTCAAACAGCAATGAACTGGTAATTCTTATGAATATTCAGATATTGGAATTGAAATATGAAAATATATTTAACATATTTTTAAAAGAGTAATTATAACCTGTTTAAATATACAAGAAAGTACATATAACATTATAAAACCTTTATAGTCCAAAATTACTCAATTTGAGCTTTAGTACAAAACCTGGCCAACTACAACAAACCTAAATGATGCCTCTTGCGACTTACAGACAAGCTTAGCAAAGCTCTGAGTACACCACCATTACCTCCATAATCCGGCCGCTGTGCTGCAGTCGGCTCCCGGGGATGGACGGCCTGGGAGCCGCATGGGTTGCTCGTGGATTGACAGAGTGTAGGATGGGAGGGTAAAACTACAAATGGCCGACTTTTGGGCTCCTTGCGAGGGGTTGGCAAGATAACAATTATTAGGACTGTGTGCAGCTGCAGGCTACCAGTAAGCTACACTGTGTCATCACTTAAGTGTCATTTTGGTTTTTTCGAGGGTGGAGAGAATTTTAAAAAAAGGAGAATTGCTGCACTCAAGTCTTATAATGTTGAGAAAACCCTGCTATTTAGTCTGGCATCATGTTGGCTAAAATGTTGTGACATTCTTTTATTAACAAACACGCATGTAAACAAAGTGTCAGCAAAATAATGAAGGGCATGTCCATATATCTTTTACGTCAATAACGTAACTATCATGACAGACACAATTAAGGGTGTATGAAATTATTGGATTAGCTTGTGTGATTGAGATGAACATGTACAGACAGACATGTAGTGTCTTTGGAAAGGATCTATTCAGTGATACAGTCAATTGTCAAAATGTCTTCAACACCAGAGAGTTGTCATAGAGCATAAAACACCCTGCCAACACAAAGAAAGTCCCCATCTGTGATCCATAGTCGACAAAAATGAAGCAGCCTTGATTGTTTCTGACATGTGGCACCTGTCTGTACTTCAAACAGCAGTTACATGATCAGAGTGGCTGCCTTGATGGCTCCTATAGAGGCAGGTGGGAAAGCTGTAGGCTGTATGGCTGCAAACTCTGAGAGCAAGTCAGGACAATGTACCGTGAAACTCTGCGAGTCTACCATCTGTGGGGGGCTAAGTGATGAACTAGGAAGCTGCTGACACAATAATTGCAGGCATCTCGCAATGAGGCTGAGAAAAAGGAGTAAAAAAAGGCGTGTGAAGCAAAAGTGGCGGAAGGACAGGATGGACAGAGAGAAAGAGAAGCAGAAACTTTGAGTCAGAGGTTGATAATTATCAGGAGGAGAGAATTAAGCACTAAGCATGTACTCAGCTTTTAAACGCTGTACTAACACAGTGTTTGGTCAGACGTCAGGATCACGGCATGCGTCATTCCCAGTTTGTGTGTTTGTTTGAGCTATCATGATGGGGTAAACACCCCGGTAATGTGAGTACCAGAAAATTATGCAATGACTGTACAGTCATGTCAAAGTAATTTGTTTACCTTCCAACAAAGACGACTCTCTCAGGCTGCTTTATCCTATTTCTGGAGGCAGGGCAAAGAGAAGGCTTACTGAGGTACTGCAGCCTGCAGGATGCCGGACTCCATTTTCTAATCCCAGCAATATCCGTTGCTTCATCCCTTCTATGTTAACGACAAAAGGATACTGTGTGGTGGGTGTTAAACAACCAACTCTGCTCTCTAAGAGTGGCTGTAAAACAATGAATACACCCGACTTAATATCATCAGAATTTGATCTATTGGGTCCAATAAAATTTTAATCATTTCAGTAAAAGTAAAATAGCTCAATGCCATTACTGTGTGTGGGGACCAAGCAGGAAGTTGGCCTGACTTCATCAGCTGGAGGACGTCTCTATCAGCACTCTGGTGTTCATACTCTACAAAATGCTTAAAGCCCAGGAAAGCCCCCAAAACTTTTTCAGTGTATGCCCTCTGTGACAAATTTACATCTGAATGAATGGAGCACCGTCTGGGAACACGGTATCCACTTCTAGTAACAGACCCAGGAGTCCTGCACATCCCTCAACGTGCGCTTAAAAGGTAAATGACCTGCACTTTTATAAAGCTTCTCATCTTTAAGTGACAAGGGCCTTTAAATTCTCAAACACACACACACACACACACACACACACACACTGTCTTAACCATCAGGAAGTTCAGTGTCTATTTTTAAGGACACCTATGGCATAAGAGCAAGATGAGCCAGGGATCGAACTGCCAGCAATCGATGGACCAACCACTCTACCTCCTGAGCCATGGCTGCCCAATTAGGACAACTGGGAATAGAATTTGTGACACGCATTGTCAAGGGCTAAATTTATTATTATCACTATAAAAAGCAGAGATTGTGGCAATATGACGGGGCTTCACTCCAAACAATCTGAGTAAACCAAACTGGCTAAAATACTCATTTCCTAAATCTTTTAAATAGCTACTTTCCAGCCCACTTGCCAGAAAATTATGTTCGCATTGTCATTTGTACATTTTGATATAATACAGACTATACATATATATATATATATATGTATATATATGAGCTGAGTTTCTCATCAGGACGATGAGGGGATGGTGGATGGCCTGACACCTACATGTAGGCGAGTCAGCTGCCAAGTAGCAAACAGCAGCAGACCACTGTTCAAGACAGGGTTACGGCTAACTCTAAACCTGAGCAGGTATTTTTAGCGAGAAGTTGGGACATTTCTAGCCATGCTTTTAGCCCCTAAAGCAGGTATTCTGAGACAAAACAAGATCTCTTCCTCACCCTAACTAAAGCCCCTTTCCACTGCACGAAAAACACCTGCGAACATCTGGCTGTTAAATGTAATTGGAAGGGTTACAATCAGCCTTCACAGCCAGGTCAAATGACTCTGCAGTAGTCATGGGTATTCATCATCACACCCAGGTGAATGCGCTAATTTTAGCCCCTCAATCAGTAAGATCCAAAGACACGCCATCACAAAATACCGTCCATTTCTGCCCAAGGAGTGCTGAGACATTGATCCAAATTAGTCTGAAGTCTGAAACCACTATGAAGTTTTAGCTAGCCTCCATGCTGCTTTCTACTGTTTACTAACCTGTTTCCTGGCCTGTCTGTGACATTGAACATGACACACCAAAAAAACAACAACATACATACAAACACAGAAAGGCATACTTGTCTGCTTTAAGACTTTAACACTTAAAAGCTCCAAAACAATGATTGTCGTAAGATTGTTTCGTCAACTACTGTTGCTAAGGTCAACGATGGATTTTCAATCTTAACTTTTAAGCCAGCAGGAACAACAAAGACCTTAAAGTGCCTCCTCTTTCTCAGAGGTAGACGCCTCTGAGCTCAGGTGCATCTCAGTATTCTGAGTGGGAATGGACTGCCTGTTCTCTTAGGTAATAAAAATGTCAGAGGTAATTGCCTTTGAAATGCCTTCACCTGATGAAAACCATCAGCTCCATCTGATGGAGGCTGCAGACGTCTTGGCCCCCTGCATGGGAGCATATTCCCTATGTGAATGCCCTTCAGACGCAACACAGGATTCTTCTGCTGAGAGCCCCTTAATGGTAAAAATTAATGGCTGCAAGCTATCAAACAGTGCAATTTTCATTTCTAGCTCGAAGGGCCGTGCCGCTTCATCCCGCAACCTTCCAGTGAGTGACCTACCTATGGCAACTGAACTCAATGAATGACGTGACTGCCCTCTGGGTAAACCTGTACCCTCTAAGTGTGAGACCAGCTTCTTGAAATTACCAGAAAATGGTCAGTGTGACCCATGTAAAAGCCTGGCTGTAAGGTAGAAGTGTTGAAAGGTGTCCGTCATTAGGCATCAGACATATGGTACTGCCTATTATCAAGTCTATCAAAGCCTGGCACTTGTTGAAATGCAGCCAGAGACACAGTGATCGATTGAAGATGAATACAAACAGGTGCTGGTAGATCCAATGCACCTTATTTCTGATGAAGTACCCTCCTGTAAGTGCTGTACAGAGGAGAGCTTTATTTCTTTGTAGTCTGCTTTGAGTGGTTTAGCTCCCTACTGGTGATGACTACCTATCGGCATCACTGCTGGGAGACAAAAGAGAGAAACAAGGAGGAGAAGGGGAGTGCAACAACAACAACAGACCGATAGAATGGGACCAACTCACCTTTCCTTTTGATCTGTGCACAGCGAAATTATTGCATTGTATGTACTCACTGGTGCAACTGAGTGCAGAGGATGCTGTCTGCCAATGACAAATTACTTGTGTGTGTATGGCCTTTGAAAACCAAACCATAGATTTAAACACAATGGCCTGACACTGTGTGGTTGTTTTCACACAGTGATAAAAACAGTTAGGAGAATATCATTTCATCCTTTTTGCAAGAATACCAGATCAAAAACATGGTGACATGTATTAGAGATGATGAAAGAGACATGTACAAATGAAAGACCGGAGTAAAAAGAAATATTGCAGCAGCAAAGGAAAACATGCACGTGTGCTGCTGTTACTCAAAACATGCTCCTGCCCCAAACCCTGAAGTTCAGGGCGAGGCGTTGGAGGTATTGATTGGGTGATTTGTATGTGTTGCCGCGGCTGCTGAAATGTGTCTAGGAACATGTGTTGATGGATGTGTCTGTGGCTGGGCTCTTAGCCTGTGAGGGCCAGGGTAGGTGCTGGGAACGCTCTGACAGCCTCAAGGTTACCCGCCTGGCACCAAAACAGATGGATGCCCCTCATCGTAACTGTCTGTAATGTGTTCAACTCAATCATTCCCTCCCTCTCCATACAACATCTCTCTCATTCGCTCGCCAAGGCAGTTTGCAGAGAGTCTGAGAGCTGGTGTATCCACAGACAGTAGTGGAAGGTATGGTCTTGCTTATCACACCAGGAGAAGTTTCATGTCCCACATCTTCTTATAGGTGCAACTACTGCGACATAAGGTTGTTAATTATTATGTTCTTGGTCTGTATTATAGAAAGGTTTAACTTGATATCATTCTAATGTCTCTGTGCTGAGTAGGGCTGAGTATTGGTACTCAATACCTTTAAAATATCGACCAAAATAACCTAGTCCCAAATACATTTTAAAAAATATGTAGAGTAAAACGATACTTGGATTTGATCGTTTTTGTGCCAGGGGGTTGGATCCTAGACCTCCTCACCGGATCAGCAAACTTTGTGTTGCTGCTCTCCCTGGTTAGCATGTGCTAACACAGCAACAGCACTAACATCGGCTCCAACAAACTTACATCAACGCAGCAACAGCTTGACTCTGACATTAAACCTGTAAATCACCAGTAATGTTAGCCGTGGGTTGCAAACAGTTGGTACCGTCATCGTGTGTGTGTATGCGGGCAGACTTTTACCAACTGTTCCCTGGAACAGAGCTTACACTCCTGCAGCAGCAGCTACAACCCATGCAGTTTGTGGTATGGTGATGTCGTGCAGGGTGTTTTTGATGGAGTTGACAGTGTAGTGTACCAAGATGCAACCAAAACGTTTGAAATTGTGGCTACATTACATGCCACTCCATTTACATTATGGGTCTTGAATTAAGAACTCTATTGATATTTGAATGACTTTACCAAGCCTTAGTGTTGAGAATGAAACTGGAGTCAGAACGTGCTTAGCCTAGCTTAGCATAAAGAAGTGAACAAAGAATGTGCCGACCTTCACCTAAAGTTCCCTAATTAACACAATGCACTTTATTTGTTTATCTTCATTGCAAAAATGAAATGTAAAAGAAATGACAATTTGTGATTTTATCCTGTGTTAGCTGCTGGAGCTGTTCTCCCCATGCCCAAGTGTTTATGCTAAGCTAGGCTAAATACATCCCATCCACACATACATACATCCAGCAGATAATTTTGATCCTGTTCTTTGAGACACAGAAAATAAACTAGTTAAATTTTTACTTTAAACTGCTTTAAGAGATTTTTTGCCCACTTGTGGGCAGCAAAACATCCTGAAAACACACACTGACATATATCTGAGGAAAATATGAGGCTTTCTAGCTCACTGAATAGTTCACTATATTTACTAGCTAGATGCTGTCTGCTGTTTGGTACTTGGCAGGTAGCATATAGTGGCGTGATAAGAGCTATTTGCTAAAAAGGGCTAGCTGCTGACCTAATAGTGCCATGGAGCCACACAAGCAGCTCGATTCACATTCAGCCTCTGGTTTCATACAATTTTGTTTATTGACAGTCAGTGACGGTAATGCACCAAGAAACGTAGCAACAAAAGGAGAGAAGAGGAAGACTGCTTACTTATCAACATGGAAATAAACCAGGCTGCAATCGGAGTGCTGAAAAAATAAGCCAATGCGGAAGTGTCAAAAACTGTAGTTCCTCTAACATCCACTTGAGGCTGGCTCCAGTGGCGAGTCAATCCCCATAGCCCCTCAAGTTAAAATGCCCAACTTCACAGAAGAAATTAACATGTTTATAGCCTGGTACAAAAAGTGGTTTTGGTTTCTATAGCTAAATTCCACATTCATTACAACTGTATGGGGGGTGGATTTTCATATAAATTCTTCGATATGGTGTGTCAGTATTATTATATTTTGATTTCGTCTGAGTAGAGGTGACAAGAAAATTATTGTCAAATGTAAATTCCACTGCAAAAAAACACAACCTCAAACCTCCTCGGCTGCCATGGAGAATGGCTGTAGCCCAAAAACTGCGACAAACACAAAACTGAATTTTAATTTTGGACAGATGGCTACAAGTGGCAAAGAATTATGAATCTTTAAGCTGGTAATGTGGTAGTGGTCTCCCACACAGATCGTTGAAAAAATACTGGTCAAAGGCAACAGAAGTCCACTAGCTTAGAAATAATTGCAAGCCATCTACCCTTAGCTGCACTCAACAGAGATTAGCCTGATATACACATTACATTTTTTGAGTAACAAGGCACCAAACACCGGGCAAATTTAATGAGAACAAAGTTGCAGGCCAGAAAACCAAAACCATGAACTGAAACAGCTACAAGGGTTAGTGGAGCTGAAGGAAGCTGCAGTCAGGTGATGATACTCTGTGGGTTTGTTGTAACAAGCAAAATATTTCACACCGCATTCAGTCAAATAGTGCGGCTTTAAGTCAACTACCAAGAAATAATCCTGCGATAAGACTAATGGCTCCGAAATACAGCAATATTTTCATGTAAGAAAATAAAAATAAATGATCCAACAATATTGAAAACTGCATTTCTTCAACACCCCCATTTATTGACACTCATGAGGAGTAACATCTCCCACTTTTCTCCTCCATCTTTTATTTTTTACCCATTTTACATTCTCTTTCTTCTGGCCCAGGGGCGTTTAGGCTCCACAGCACCGCGTATATCCAATTATACCGCGGCTCTGAGCACGGCGGTGACACATCGATTGACACAAGCGACATCCACTCTTATCACAGTGACATGATGCAGTGCTGGGCAAGCATCATTAGCCTGATCAGCCAATGGCGGGGCAGCTCGTTAGACCCCCAAGGGCTGGACATGCAGCTCTGGTTCGAATACAGATATCATAAGACAAGGAAGAGGAGTGTAAAAGTGATGGAGAAAGGAAGAGAGATTATAAACCTTGGAGGGACAACTTTATGTCTGTGCACTCTTCTGTATGTATGTGTTTCGGGCAATTCCACCAGGTTGATGCTCGGCAATTACACTTCTCCCCCAGCTAAAGCCTCACAACAACAGAAGCAGCGTCCTAAAAGCAGCAAACCTCCATCATCCACAACATGTTCCTTTGTGATGATACTGCAGGCAGCGGTCACGTCTTTAAGTGGCTGTCTAAGCCACCTGATCATGTGATGCCTCAGTGACTTCTAGCCAACATATTAGCCTACAACAAAGAGAGTAAAATAATTTCGAAAAGTGTGCTTTTGGGATAGGTTGTGCCCTGAGGACAAACCATTCTCTATGGAACTCTTTTGGCCCATTTCTGATCTACCTGTGGTATTTATAGGCAAATGTTCTCATATTTCGATGCTCCACTTATAAGCCCTCTTTCGCCAAAAGGTACTTTCACGTACTGTATGAAGACTTTGTATAAGCTCTTGAAAGAATGAAAGCATTTCATGTCTATTCCTCTCTGTTACTGCTCTCCACCGATTAATCTTCATATTGATAAGGGCTCTACCTAATGTCATGTTTTGCCACTGAAAGCTTGAGGTTGTCGACTGAAGCTTTGAATGTCTTCATCAACCTCCAAAAAATGTTAAAGTCTTCAACTTGAATAAAGTGATTTCTTGGATAAAATGAGTTATGCTGCACTGACATGGCATCAGGCAGGGGGCAAACCAAATGTCATTTTACTGCACAAGAGCAGGACGATAGTTCAAATAAACACAAGACGGTTGTGCTCTAGAGAAATGATCGGCGCTCAGTGAATAACCTCCTAAGCCCTATGATAAGCTATTATGGCAAGGCTTAACTATACAGACCAGTGAGCAGTGATAACTAACACGTCTTTGGGGTCATCAGGTGGCAACCTCCTTTCACCAGTGTTTCGTCTAGTTGGTCCCACGACACCTCCAGGAGGCTAGACAGTGATCTCTGGCATCCCAGAGACACTCCACTAATGCCAGAGATCACTGCTCCCCGTACCAACCCAACAACCTCCTTTACCTTACTTACACATGGCTTTCTGTGTTGCAACCTTCAACAAACCCAGGCTCTGTTTATGCTAGCTCCAGGTAGAGACAGTGCCGATACTACCTTTCCTAGCACACAGTTGGACCCTATCCCAGCTGACTTTAGAGAGGCGAGGTACACCCTGGACAGTTTTTTGACTGCATTGAAAATGTTGTTTTGAAAGGCTAAAAACTGACAAATATGGATGGCAGCAGGCTACTTCATTAGATAATAACATGTGAGTTTTATAAATTATTACATCTATCTTCTTTTAATGCATTTTGACTTTGGACTTCAGAACTCTCTGGAGTTAATGGCAACGTTTGGATCATGAGTCGGAAACAATCCTCAGCAGCTACCACTGGACTCTAATTCTGCAAATAGTAAAATAGTAATAATTTTTATCTGCAGCTGTGCAGAAACAGCAGGAGTTAAACAGAATGAACAGACATGCAAAAAAAAGTTGCACAGGATTCAAATTATTCAGAATTCAAATGTTATGAATGAAGCTTCAAACCAATAGGTACAGCTCTAATATCGATTGCCTTCATTGGCTGAAAAAGTTGTCCATGTATCATGATCTAAAGTTGCCACCGTTGCATCTGTGCCCAGCTGAAACTTTGCCAAGCTCCATGGTTCCCAAGGTCTGCTTCATCGCCAAACAACCCCTGCTCAACACCTGTTGGCCGCTCCCAGCCAGCTCGAGCTACTTAATCCCATTTACAGAGACAGCAGGTTGAATTATTCAGTGCTCCAATGAAAACTCCTTCTGTATTCATGAGGAGGTCTATAGATACCAGCATTGTGTGCATGTGTTTGTGTGTCTTTTCTCATTTGCTTGTTTATTCTAAAGCCTTCACTCAGCGCTGACGTCATGTCAAAGTGAATAGCGCCATTGTGCGCCTACCTTTCTCCCCCTCTGTGGGTTTAATACTGTAGAGCAGTCAATAGAGGAAAAATGCTGTTATTATTGTTGATTTTCCACTGAGTAGAACATTGTGGACCAGAGGAAACGCAGCTTCTTCCTCAACCCTGCACCTCTTTTGTCCTTTTCCTTTTCTTTCCTCGCCGCTCACCCCAGCGCACCGAGGAAGAAATGACTACGAGGCGAATGCCGTGATTATTTTCATTTAAATAGTGAAGGAAGCAATGCAGCTGCTGTGTCATTTATGTAAGCAGTTAGCCAGATATGGTTACAGCCCTCAGAGCATGCCTTGAGAAGTGAATTAAGGACATTGGGCTGAGCAGGAGCAGAGGGTTGCTTGGGATCAATACACTGGCAGAGAAATTCATCACTAAATCTATCTAAGCAATTACTGATGTCAGCATGAAACTGACGAACAGTGTTCTGCTGCCTGTCTTAGCTTCCCTCTTTCTTTCTGTTTGTTTACCATGTTCCTGACTGTGGAACAATGCAGCGACCTTTGCAGAGATAATTCTATTACGTAAGTTGAGTAATTGCTCTGGATGTGGAAGAGGAGTGTCCGCCGCTCCTCTTGCTTGGCCCACAGCTCCCGTGTCCTTGGATTTAAATGAAAATATGCGGTATTCATAGAACCTGACAGGGAGAGGTCCCGCTCAGAAAACAGAGGGGAGAGGAGGGGGAGAGGAGGAGAAAAGACAGAGAGGAAAAGGGGGGGATGGATATGAGACGACAGGGAGATGGAGATGAGCATGACAAAAGCAGTGAGCCAGAACCAAGCAGGATGAAAATGCTATAAAAAGAGTTCATCCCTCCACCCCCAACCACAGCTCTTCTTTGTAAGCAGTGCCGGGCACGACATGTACCTCCAGATTGTCCAAGAGGCTCTGAAAATGGCCTGTATGGTGCAAAGAGCTCTGCAAATTTCCTTTGTGTCTTGTTCCCATAAGCAAAGGTGTGCAGTGACAGAGTTCAAGCTGCAGGGGTACACAAGAATAAATGGAAGGAGTCTAGATAGTTTTTGCCTGCTGAGGTTTTATTCTTCTCCTTCTCCTCGCCACCTAGAGCCCTGCTGGCTACAATGGAGACAAGCGGAGAGGGCACGGAGGCTCGACGCTAACAATCAGCGCAGATGAAACTGCGAGAGGCTCCACTGGCAGAAATGTTCACTTCACTTTGTTCAAGTTTCTTCATTTGGACAATGGGTAGAGACGGAGTCAGAGAAGCAGACAATTACTGATATTTGCTGCCAGCTATCAGAGAGGGAGAGACTGAGAGAAACGGAGGGAGAAGCTCCACTCCCACATTGTTAATTAAAAACTCTCTCTCAGCGCTGTGCTCACTGAATAAAAGGCAGTCACACAGTCGTACAAAAACACACAGGCGAACACAAGGCAGGGACTGTGTTCACCGTTTTCATTTTTATCAAGCTGCTTCAATCGAACAATAAAACTGTTGGCAATATGATTGCATTGTACTGCATTAGATTTTTTACATTGTTTAGGAGATCGCACAATATTCTCTCTATGATCCATAACTATAGAAATTGGATGGGCTGTGTGTTTGTAGCGGGGGATAGATAAAGAGAGAGAGAGAAGTACAAGAGGCAAAGCAGTAGAGGAAAATAACCGGAAAGCTGATTTCATGCTCGGGGGATTGCATCTCATTTTCTCCCAGCGCGGAGGGACAGTGTGCGGTCCTGCTTATGGATTTACTGCCACCTGGTGGCGTGTGACTGCACCGCTGAGCTCCTGAAGCCTCACAGGGACGCAATGCTGTCATCAGAGTCAACATCAGAAGATTAGGTCAATCCGAGAGAAGCAAGCTAGACCCCTTATCTTGGGCAGACGGTGTCATGTAGACTTGTGTGTGCGCTTTCTGAAATGTAAACTCCAGTGAACCAAACTGGCTGTTTGTCTGACTTTACCTCTTTATCCTTTTGCCTCCTCCGTTGTGTTTATTTTCTCATTTCTGGCACAGGAAATGGAAAGGAATAGCTTGAAAGAGTACCAAAAGAAAAAGAGAATCAGCTACAAAATTCCCATTTAGGGCAATACTGCTCTGTTAAGGATGCTATTATACGCTTGGACAGTCCAGTCAATATTAGTGAACGTCTATCTCCAAAACCAGCAAAAGGAGAACTGAGACTTAAACCTGTGCTGTCAAGAGATGTTAAATAAGTTACTATCTAAGCTCTTGTGTTTCAAGACAAAATATGTCTGCGGTGATGTGAAATCAATGAAACCTCCCTGTATGTCATCCCAGGCAGCATCATGAGGTGAATTAATGAGGGCTTCTCATCACTAATTAACACATAAACACACAGCGCCCATCACCAAGTGAGAACTGGAGTCGATTACTCGCCCCGCGTGGATACAGTTGCGTCAGATGATCTTTCGCAGACAGAGGAGAAAAAGAGGAGAGTGAGAAGGTGAAGCGAAAAAATAAAAAAAGAGTAAAAAGAAAATTGGGATTTGAGAGATATGAAGTCATACACAGCGGCCGGGTCTAACATCAGAAAGGTCTGGATGATTAGGGGATGCCAGCGCTCACAGAGAGCAGCTCTCCTAACAGCCTCCACCACCTCATTAGTCTGGCCCAGCAGCAGTATGCCCCGACTATTAACCGCTAAATGAAAGACCGCCAACCGTGATTACTGAGGGGAAGTCCCCTGTCGTCATGGGGATAAGAGATCCCTACACACACACACACACACATATGCACGCACACCCACACACACAACCTCACACTTCGACTTCTATGATAGCTATTTGAAGGGCGTTTATGAAAAGGCGATTGAGGCAGAAGTGGATATTTTACACATCATCAGTCACAGCCATTCACTCCGAAACCCAAAACGTGAAAGCTCAGGACATCAAGCATTTGTTACGACAAATTGCCTGCATTGCAGCAAAAAAACAAAAACAAAAAAAAAACACCCTCAACAATCGCCGGCATCTCTCTGTTGCTTCATTTAAAGATCACATGAAGCTCTCAGCTCCACTTTCATGCAGAAAATGTGACAAAGGCTTAATAAGCACAAGCGAAACAGCCTCGGAGTCCTTGAGTCAAGGATATGGTACTCAGTTTATGTGTGTGTGTTGGGAGCTTTTATGAGTGTGAAATGACTGCACGTTATCATGATAATGTGTGTTTTTATGCACTTCCATACACGGGATATGGTTATAAAATAAAAGTGAAATATGGCACTTTTGGACAGTTGTGTGTGCCTGGTGTTGACTGAATGCAGATATATTCAAGGAGCACTACTGCAATTTACTGTTTCATGTCCATACAGTTAAAGGGACTTGCAAAAGACCAAATTGGTGCAGCAACCTGACTTCTACATCCAGATATGGGTTATGCTAAAAAAAAAAAAATAAATAAATAAAAATTGGTAGTATACCTTTTGTAAGACCGGTAATGCCCATGTAGTTCAAACTGTATTCCCGACCCATTCCCCAGAAAAAATGTTGGCACTGTACATCTCTGTAAACCATGGATGTGTGACATTTGCACATTATTATGTAATGCTGTGGTCAACGTTGTTAGATTTAGGCACAAAAATCATTTGGTTATGGTTTTGCTTAAAATGTCGTGTTTTGGGGGCACAATCCCAACAGCAAATACAGTGTTGTTGGTAAAAAGCAACCACTTTTCATGGCACTATCTCCTCTGGCAAAATTGGACAGGTGGCTACAAAACACCCACGTTTGGCACCTAAAAAGCTGCTAGAAAAATAGTGACAGGTCACTACAAAACACCCATGTTTGATGCCTGGAATGCCGCAAGAGAAAGAGCAACAGGGTGCTACAAAACATCCACATTTGGAACCTGGAAAGCCGCTAGAAAAACGATCAACAGAAAGTTACAAAACACCCATGTTTGGTGCCCAGGACACCGCAAGAGAAACAGCAACAGGTTGCTACAAAACACCCACTTTTGGCACCAAAAAAGCTGCAAGAAAAACAGCGACAGGTCACTACAACACACACACATTTAGAACCAAAGAAGCCACTAGAAAAACAGCGACAGGTAGCTACGAAACACCCATGTTTGGTGCCCAGAATGCCACAAGAGAAATAGCAACACATCGCTACAAAACGGCCACATGTAAAACCTAAAAAGCCACTGCAGAAACAGCGACAGGTAGCTACAAAACACCCATGTTTGGTGCCTAGAATGATGCAATAGAAATAGAGTGGTTCATTACGAAACACCCACATTTGAAACCTAAAAAAACCACGAGAAGAACAGAGACAGGTTGCTACAAAACTACCATGTTTGATGCGCAGAATGCCACAAGAGAAACAGCAACAGGTGGCTACAAAACACTCACATTTGGAACCTTGAAAGCCGCTAGAAAAACAGTGACAGGTTGCTACAAAACTACCATGTTTTTTGCCCGGACAGCCACAAGACAAACAGTGACAGGTCACTACAAAATATCCACATTTGGTGCCTAAAAATCACTCGGAAAACAGCCAAGGGTTGCTAAAAAACCCATGTTTTGTAGCGACCTTTTGCTGTTTGTCTTATGGCTTTCTAGGCACCAAACACCCACATTTGGAGCCTAAAAAGATGCTGAAAACATTGCAAACACTTGCTAAATCACAGCTTGGTTTTGTTGTTTGTTGTTTGCGGTTTTCAGCCTGGCAGGCACCTCCCCTAAGTGTGCTGCCATCATTCCCTCCACCTCCCGATGACAAAGTCAGCTCATATACAATCAGAACAACATCACTTCAGAACCGCTGATGTGATATGCATGAAATGTGCAAATGTAACTTATTCATGGCTTTCAAAAACATACAATGCCAACATTTACTTCTGGTGACTGCGCTGCCATTCCCACAATTTGTAAAGCTCCCTTCAGAGCCACAGGATGCTTCATACAGCTATTTCCCATGCTGTAAGTCCTCCTGTGCTTTGACTTTGACATGTAAAATCACTGGAGTGCTCCTTTAATTCACATGCAAGGCAAGAACGGGTAAATCTTAAGGCCAGCAGTACTCACGGTCGTTGCAGTGAGTCCCAGAGTAAGACGTCATCGAGCAGTCACAGGTGAAGTTCTCCCACTGCTGGATACACACACCCATGTTGGCACACGAGTCCTCCTGGCAGGTTGTACTTGGGCCTGAGAAAAAGGCGGGAGGGAGAAAGACAAAGATACCAAAGGAGCACAGTCAAGCAACAGTAAGAGCTACTGCTGAGCCTTAACAATGCAGGACCCATGCAGAAGAAATGCACTCAAGAGAGATAGCTATACAGCATGTGAGCCTAGAAGAAAGAACAGGGAGCAAACAGTGCCACCACAGGAAGCCTGACCTGGAGTACAACACGCTTCAAAACAGTCTGGCGAATCCTGTTTCATGCTGGGTAAAGCGGCATTCGTAGTGGCAAGCCGAAGCAGCGGCGCCACAGGATCAGCAGCACGCTTCTCAAGCAGTGGGAGCATCAGCATTTTCTCTGAGCTAATTGCTGTAAAAACTGCTGTACAGGATGCTACGCCAGTTTTCTTGTAATCTGCGTTAACGACATGCTACGGCAAACGAATTGTACCACGACTGGGCTGATGTGATGACACTGTCTCTTCATTCCCTTCTTTCGGAGAGTGTGTGCAGGTGGACATGCATGCGATATTTCATCATTCCAACGAGTAATTTTACAAGAAGTTTTATCAGGGTAAAACTTAGAAACGCTGCATTCCCTCTGTGAACAAGCAAGACAAGACATGAAAAAATAACCTTTCAACAAATGACTCATGGATAAAAAACTCCATTAAAAAATACTCATTTAAAATAAATGGCATTAACCCTGCCCTGGCAATTTTCCTCCCTAACATCTCTTTCGTTGTGAGGATACACGGTGAACACTAGACACACTAGACAGACGGAATTCATGAAGAGCAGAGGAGAAAAGAAAGAAAAAGAGCACTTGAGAACACGTAGTGCATATCCTCGTGTATGCACTTCAGTCAGACAGGAGTTGAGGAGGGTATTCAAAGTCAAACTGGATGTGTGTTTGCTATCCGTCTACACCACACATAGCTCTTACCTTTGAATACTTATACTGAGAGGGAATGCAGATAAGGACAAGCGCACGGCATAGATAACGAGATAAACAATTCCCCCGTCGGAGTCTAGACAGACATGGGGGGGGAAACCTTGACAGAAACCCCTCTGATAACCACATTGGATACAAACAAAAGTAAAAAAAGTAAAATTAAATAAACAGTCCAGAAAAAAATGGCAGACAAATGCAAGTAAACGGTGTCAATTGTCTTGCGCAAGACAATGTGGAGAGAGTAAAGACATTTGAAGTGAACAGAGCAGAGTTTGCCAGCTGAAAGTGCATTTACTGTGTAATGTACGGTGATGGTAGTCAACCAGGCGTCCTCCACACTGGGTGCATACGTGTACCTCCACATTGCGTCAGCGTGAATCTCTTGTTTGCATGCGCACGGCGGTGCTCGTTTGTCAGTGTGAGAAATGGAGGATTTGGCTGCGTTTGAGTGTTGCAGCAGGAGGTCGCTCGCTCTCTGAAAAACACTCTCAGCTGGGTAAAGTGGCAAACATGATCGGTTTTTGGAAAAAAAAAATAAGAGAGACAGAGAGAGGGGCCCTGATACATCAGCAGCACGCTGACGGTGTTTAGATGTGCACTGACAGCCTCTTTCTGCTGTCGGTGCCGGCCTGTAATGTGTCACAACTGGCATTTTCATAGAACACACTACTCCCACAAATTGTCTGCCTCTGCTTTCAGACGCTGCTTTGAGACGATCTGACTGCCTTATATTTACACTGTATGAACACCACTTATCTAACCTGAACTGTTTACTCTTTAATTAAACCGTGTGCTCAAATTCTGTCTAACTTTTTTACCTAGCTGCGAGCCTGTACTTTGAAGCCAGTTCAACTTACCCAGGATATCTTTTCATTATCTAGTTGGATTAACACTAACATTGGATGTCTGCATAAATGTACTACAAAGCTGGTTATCAGCTAGTTCAGTCAACTCTGGGTTTTTCTATCCAGCCACGAAGAGGTGGGGGTATTAATGTATGAATGAAGTAGGTTACTTCATATCATAGAGACAGTAAAATGTCTGTGGCATGGGATGTAAACGATATTCTGTAATTTTAGAACTCACGTTTGGAGCCTAAAAAGCTGCTAGAAAAACAGCAAAAAGTCATAGCAGAACACCCATGTTTGGAGCCTAGAAAGATGGTAAAAACATGGGAAACACTCGCTAAATCTCAACTGATTTCTCTGTTTATTTGCAGTCTTCAGCTTGCCTAAATGTCCCACCATTATCCATCATCCCCGGAGCTAAACCATACTCTAATCTTACAACAGAAAATGTAGCAACATTGTAAATATCATCCTAAAATGCACTGTCAGACGGGTCTCAAATTACCCATAGGTATTACTAGGCTATATGTGACATTAGTAAAGAGTTTATTTTGCTATGTAGTTGGATGATGATGAAACTACTCTGAATATGTCACATAAAGCACTTTAAAGTGAAGCCAGACTGTTTCTGTTACTGAAGTAAAGGGTGGGAAAGTAGCCTAGATAATGTCTGAATGTTGCATTTACAATGACGGGAGCAAATTAACAGTGTGTTGATTATTATTCTGATAAAATATCTGTTTTATCCTAGTTCTCAGTATCTCTGCTGACGAAAATAAAATGTGTTTAAGTTAAAATCCTTCTAAAATCATGTGTTTAGTGCCATAAATAATCTCTAGGCACTTCTTTTTTATACTACAGGCTTTTGTCCATGGATACATTTGTGATCTGACTGGTCAGAGGTCGGCGTGTAACGGGCTGTGAACTTATACGCTGAACAGCTAACCTGCTGCATAAGTTATCCTGAAGATTTATCCTGATAAAAAAAAAAGAGAAGCAGCTTCGTAGTTCTGAAAACCCAGAGTTAACCCTGAAGTCACCTCGCTAACTCCTGCTAACAAATCCTGCTTCATGGTACAGGTCTCTGGTGGTTAACAGGGAAGGAAACATGCTATGCGACCATTTACATAACTGTTATATTTAGTAAAATGTTCTAGAATCTGACACGTGTGGCGAATTTCATGCTGCAGCAGTGCTGTCGTACGAACTAACAGTTATGCAATAATTACTTCATCTATTTTTCTCTGGGTGCTGAAGCGGCCGTTTTGCCTGCCAGTAGTCTTTGTCTCTCGCTCTCTTTTTATCTCCTTATCCAGTTTTCTTTTCAGAGAGCAAGTCACCTCTGCGGCATCTGGGGAACATTATTGCCATGGCGACACCCACAATGCATTGCACACAGCAGACTTTCAGGCGAGCAGGCCTCAGAGAGGCTGAGTTTAACCCTCTACCTTGCAGGTCGGCTTTGGTGAAACCAACTTTGTTAGCGCAGAAAGAAAATAACAAACAGAACAGAGCAGAGCGGAAAACAAGAGTAAAGGTTAGTGAGGGAGCAGCATTGTTAGTGTTCGTTAAACTTGTACAGAGTTTGTCACTTTGGCAGAGTGCTGTTGACTTGTTAGTGAGGGCTGAGCACCTGGAAAGGTCCTACACAGTGACACAGTGGCAGTTTCATTATAAAACAGGGTCTCTAAGTATGTTTTCAGCTTTGAAAACAATGACCAAATGTTCTCCTCTAAAAGGCCACTGCAGTAGTTTCAACTCTTAATCTTCTGCTGCCCTCTAGAGGTCATAAGCAGAGGCTCGCACCATGCACAAGGAACATCATGTATTTGGGCAGTATGTAAGTTTAAATTAAAAAGTAATGAAACAGAATATCTAATATAAATGGAAACAGCCTGGAGCCAAATCAGATTGACTTGTTATTACAATAACAACAATAAAGAGACATAAAATTAATTATTGTGTCGCTGTACAAATACCACATCATCAGCAACTTATTTGTATTCTGTAATAGTGAAAAGCTAGTTGCTGTTATGATGGAGGTTTTAGATGCTGGAGAGGGAAAAAAGGCACATGAGTGAGTGTTTTAGAACAACCAACAACTTACCATGTGAGGCATTTAAAATAAATTTACAATCTAAAAAAACCACCTATACTTTTTGGTTCGTTTGAGTTTCTGAATGTGTTATTCAGATTTTAGGACTTCCAGCTTTCTTAAAATATACTGATGCAACATAAAAAGTTAACAAGCCAAGAAATTGAAAGACAAATCTGATGTTTTTTTCCCCTATGATGTGACAAACGCCTGGCAAAGGAAAAGAAAATAGGTAGGATTAACGATGCCAGCGCGTGGCTTTAAGGGCCACTGAAGAGGCTTCTAATTAGACTGATAAATCTCACACGGCAGGTCATGATTCTTCTACGCTACAGGCCATCTGTACCTTCACAGCCACGCTCAATCTGCCCGCTGCGGAAAAGGGCGTCGTTGATGAGATCTGGCAGGCGGCCGTTGAGATCAACTGAGGCCAAGCAGCCCTGGAAGCCTTCCCGAGAAACCACCAGCTTCGGGAGGTTTTGGTACATGTTGGGTCCCAGACCTCCGACAAACAGGTCACCTGAAGGGACAAAAGAGAAGTTAGTGTTAGTGAGTTTAACTGTGTTAAACTGACTGTACAAATAAACTACAAAGCATAAAAATGCAGCAACATTCTCCTAAATTCTTCTTATATTTTCTCCTAATTTTCCATCTAAAAAAATAGACGCACCAAATGTTCCTGCCATCCAAATCTGCTCTCACCCAGGTGTGCTCAGTGATGAATTCCACTTGATCATAAATTGCAGGCACATGGCTGATTGTTTTTTAGCACAGGTAAACTTTATTTAAACACAGGTGATGTGTCGTGTGCAAATCCTCTGGCACATGCCCAAGGATTGGAGAGATGCCACAAACAAAAAAGGCTGTAAGAAGAAGAACTTCAGTAGCAGTGAAATCAATTTGTGATGCTGTAAATATTGTGTCAGCAGAGCATCTAGGAGCAGTATGTGCGCCATGCAGAAGCTGAACACGTGCAACATCCTCCGAGGTTGGGATCAATGAATCAATAGTATTTTTTTAGTCTACAAATTTAATAATGCAATCATTATAAATACTGAAAAACACAACAATCTATATTTGATTATACGATATTCATGCTTTTTTTTTTTTAGTTTAAATTGTGTTTCCTTGCACTGGACAACAATTTATGGACTGAGAAAAAAAACAGGAAGTTCATTAGTCTATTAGAGAGTTTCTCGTCAAAACGCTTGGTACATTAGTAGTATTAACAAAAGATTTCTAACTCCAGTCAGAGTGCCTCGGGTGCATTTTTGGACTACCTGCCTGTACTATGGACTTTTACATTGAGAGAGCTAGCCAGTCATTTTTCCCCAAAGAGATGTTTTCCTCTTATGTTGGTAAGAGAGCTCTCGACCACTTGAATATATTGTCTTACCGAAGAGAAGAGCAACACTAATAAAAATGTGGCGAGTCCCTGAAATCAGTGGGTGCCATCAAAATAAGAACAAACTGTGGATACAAACAAAAACTGAGGAGGAAGTCTGTTTGCATATCGCTGCCTGCGTGAGGCCCATGGAGCGAATCACGGGCAAATGAATCTAATGCTCACAGCAAATATCCTCTTACTTTTGCACTTGAGTTGTAACAGACTTTTCAAAATACACACAGGAGACACAAACTGAATAACCTTGTCAACAAATAGCAAACACTCAGTAGCAGCGTATTGGAACAGCTCTCTCAAGTCACTAAATAACGTCAGCGCCTGTGTGAAGAGCACAATTCATCAGTTTGTTCTCAACCTTTAAAAGAGGTTAGTAGATTGAAGATTACTGTACACTGGACCCCAGTAGATCAAGGTTTACTGTATATTTAGCCCTGTCACTTTATTCCTTACATGTGTATTTAGCAATACTAAATAAGAACTACAATATTTCACTGTGTATGAATTTTATAATGATTTGAAATACTCTCTGACAGTATATTTCCTCGGCATGTGTGCTGAGTACAAATCCAAAGTACAGTGCAGATGTCACTGAGAGGGTGGTTGCGGAGGTTGACAGTGATAGATGTAGTTTAAATTGTGTTTGTGTGTGTGATCTGTTGTTAAATAAATAAAAACACATACATTTTCTATTGGACACAAATTGTAGGTTTGGATGGAAATGCTTGGTTTTGCTAAGATGGTGTCATTTTGCAAACAACGTGCGGCTGTCATTCTGTCTTCTGTTTGTGGCTGTGTTGACACTGTGATTTTTATTTTTTTCCTAAGGCTAGATACTGGACTTGTAGAATAAATCTAGTCTCTTAGGACCATGTTTCAGAGAGCAACTGGTATTCAAGTGTGGGACAAAGTCATTGTTATGAAGCTCAGTGGAAGGATGAGAGTCAGGATCAAACTCTGCCACGATCTCCTTCAGTCATTCATGTTGCTGCTGCCAAACTTTAAATCTGTTCTCCTCTCTGCTCCTGTCAGCTGCACACCGCTGACCTCCAGTCACCTTATCCCGGGCCCAAGACGAGCTCATCAAAAGCTCCCTCCTCTTCACACCCAGATCCTCAGCTCCCTCTTCATCTCATCACCACCACCAGCGTCTAGACTCCATACTGGGGTTCCCTAATCTACTAAGTCTTTACCACCCTCATGGAATATATGACATCACGCTGGGGTCTAAGACTTTTTACATTTGTGCACATGTAAATAAATACTATTTTCTCTCAGAATGAGTCATAAGTCATTTATCTAAGCTATGAAGTCAACACTCGTGAGTTTAGCGCTGTTTGAAACGTATAAAGAGCAACAGTAAGCATCATTAATTTACAGAAAATATATTAGCTTTTCAAAGAAATAGCTCACAATTTGGAAATAGTCCTTGGAGCACTTATGTACGTCTGTAATGGAGTGAAAACAGATCTATAGTCTATCTTCGGTCAGGAAACAGAGTTGATTTGCTGTAACACTTTATTGTGACACAGGAGTCCCAAGCCTACACTGCTGAAGTCAAGTTAAAGTCTTGACTTGAAGGAATAAAAAAAGAGTCAAGTCATGACAAAAGTATCACATTTATGACTCAGGTCTGACTCAAGTCCAAGTCATGTGTGGGTGTGCTGCTGGGGATGAGTGTGGCGTTATATTTGTGCCTCATTCCTGAGTGAGCGATGAGAAATTTGGAGCACAGGAAAAATATATTTTGCCAGCACATTAAATATACTTTGAAGTAAAATTACATGCAAGCAGAAACATGTTTTGAGCCAACAACAATCTATTCTGATCTTAATAAATACATTTGCGTGTTTGCTATGATTCATATTAATGTGCAGTAATAACGCCTTTCTCGAACGTCCGAATTTTACAGAAACTACCACACTGAACGCTGCCCAAGGCCTGCTCCAGTGTCGAGGATCCTTCAAATTTCACCAAGGACTGAGACCTTCATTCAGAGAATTTTCAAGGATGCATGTGAGGGTCCTCAGCAGGTATAAAGTGCCACAATTCTTTGCACACAATTTAGGATTTAGATTAATATCTCCAGGAGTTTTCATCATACACGCAAAAACAATATTGACAGAAAGCTCATAATTTACACGCCTTTCAAAGTGTCCACTGCCACATAATGAGATTTTAAAAATACCGCCATTTAGATGAAATATAAAGGTTTTTAAATTAATCATTTACAGCAGTAATGGAGCGATAAGTGCCACAAAATTTTTATTTAGCCGACCTGCTTGCTTTTTTTAAGTATAATCCAGAAATATATTCTCTCTAAAAGTCACGTGACTCTGAAAATACTGCTACATTTGTTCAGATTTTACAACAACATTAGCAAGTGCCAAATGATGGGCTAATGACACACACCTGGAGACACTTGGGGGTTCACTGAGTGATAGGAAGGACTCTTCTCTTGCCTCGCCGCTGCAGGATCCTTCCTTGGAAGGACTCATCCTGCCAAAGAAGGATCCTTGACTTAGAGAACACCAACTGTCCCAGCTGGGCCTGCTGCATGCTCCTCAACACTTTTCTACATGACTGATTCCTTTCCTTGTCACACACTCCACCAGTTGTTTAATATGTTTATTAGTTTAAGTTAAATAAATCATTTTTTGATTGATATATGTGTGTGTGGCCTCCCTTTTTGTTGCCAGCCTCAAGCTAATATCTAACAATATCAGTTTGCTTGTGATGCGTACCTTTTATAAACATTTAAACCTTTGAAACGCAATGCAATTGGATTTCTTTTGAAAACATGGGGAACAACAAGCAACTTTGTACAGGCTGACAAGAAAATGACCTGAAAATCAGCTAAAAGAGAACACAGAGAATTATGAGAAAAAATGTGCAAAAACAAACAAGAACACAGGAATGACCTGGGAAAATAATACATTTTAGGTAATTTTCTTGTTACTTTTGATTAATTTTCTGGGGTATTTTCTTGTTAAGTTCTTCACGTGTTTTTGAAAGAAATCAAGCAATTTTTTTTCAGGTTTAAAAGGATTAAAACTGTGAAAATACACAAAACAATTGATGCTAAAGACTGGAAAACAAGTCAGATTAAATAAACGCTCTGCTGTCAAAGCATGTTTTGTGTTTGATTCTATATTGAGAAGTTAAATGCTGATCAGGTGACAAGCAGCCTGTGTTTAGTGGACAATCAGATCTCGCTCCTCTGTCTCTCTGGTTAGAGACGCGCCTTTTTCCATCTGCTTTCTGGGTTCGGTATCAGGTTTAACTCTCTTATTGTACACTAATAATTTCAATCTCCAACCCACTGGTGTTTTGGTCATTATTTTATGTGTGAGTTAGAGTGCTTACAGATAATTTCCCACAACAGCCCTCTCATAAACTTTTGTTTGGTGAACTGGCAGACCACTGCACACTCACACTCACTCACACTCAACTTATCCTGCACACTCTGACAACCTGGCACAGCATTCATTACAATGTGCCACAAAACAACAAATCAGAAAATTTGAAAAAGTAAATTCTGACTTGCTGCTTTGTCTCCAGTTAGATCACTAGTAAAACTATTGAGAGCATCCTGGAAGCATTATGAAATGATAACGAAAGAGTGGAGTTGTTCGACTACATCTGGATTAAAACACATTATCTGTCAGTATTTTTTTTTAATTATTCATTGACTTATATTACAAAAATGCCTTGTTAGTTTTGGATATTGTAGAGCTGTCATCTTCTTATGGAAGACGAAACAGCCAATCAGAATTTACCTTCTTCGATTCTTTTATTAGTTGATTTTGTGACACATTGTGATGCTGTGGCAGGCTGAGTGGGTGTGAGGGCACATGAGTCAAACTGAGTGAGACGGGCCATTATTATTGCACATTAACACGAATAACAACAAACAAGAAAATCCTTTTGATTTTCATTTGCAAATAAATATTTTTTTTCTTGATTTTAATTTCTTTAATTAATATGCTTGCAAATGTTTTCTTTCGTTTTTTTTGCGCTCTAATTCTGCCGCTGCTCGCTCAGGAATAAGACACAAATATAACACCATAGATATGGAGTCGGGACGGGGATCCCGTGGGTGAGCTGCAAAAAAGGTGATTTACCTGTGGTTTTTGTCTTAATTTTATTTTGAAAAATACTAATGAAAATCGGAGCCCTGCAGAACTCTTATGTGGAGATGCTGTTGGGGCTGTACGACATTCTGACGGCAATGATGTGTTACCTTTGAGGTCGAGGTTCTTGGCTCCGTTGACATTCTGTGTGACTGACTTTGAGTCCACCTTCAGCGTGTGTGTGTTGGACGCGTCCCTCGTGATGACCACATTATGCCACTGGTTATCGTTCAGCGGGTTGTCACTGTTCCCCTTCAACAGACTCGGCCCGTTCCCCAGGTCGAACACATAGTGGATAAACCTGGCAGCACATGAACACATTAGGGTTTGTTAGTGCAGATTTCTGTGTGGTTGCAGTGCGTCTGCTTTTATCTCCCCAGACTGATTAACCTTAATGGAAAAGCTCTCACGCTGCCCTGACACTAATGAGAGTTAAACTGATAAAGAAAAACAATCTGCGCTGCAACACGATGATGTTTGTGCTTTCACAAGCTTACAAAAGGTGCAGCAGAGATTTGGGATCGATTGTTGGGGTCAGCAATGTTAAATTCATTATGCTTCAAGGAACCAGCTACACCCACATCAGCACTGCTTTTGTAATAATCATCTCTGGACCACAGCCATGGAATAAAACATCAATGTGTTGGCATCATCGCCGTCCTGCTCACCCTTTGACCAGCTCCACGGCAATAAAGTCGTTCCCGTCTCCGCTGTTGAAGATGATGAAACCATCAGGCGAGGTGGTTTTGAATTGAAAGAAGAGGTGCATTGTGGTATACGCCTGCAGAGTGGCCAAGCCCAGGTAGCTGCCCTTGGTCTTGAAGGTCACAGGGTCGGCGATGATGAAGCGCATGCCGAAGCGGGCGTTCAGCTCGCAGAAGTCGATGTCCCCGTTCTTGCACATGTCGATGTACTGCATACCGTTGAACTTGAGGCTCTGTGGGGAGAGGTGAACAGAGATGTGTTGTAAAGAAACCATGAAGCGCACTTTAACCTAACTGAGCACTTGTTTTGGTGGGGAGGCAAGAGCTGGCACTAAATGACTAAATCTCAGCAAAAAAAAAAAACACCACATAAAATATAAAAAGACGTTTCAATGTGGCTTTGTGAGACTAGTTTCACGTAGCGACAGAGATGTGTTACTGTCCGAGACAGGCTTTATATCCAAAGTCTACATCCTGTAAGACAGACCACCAAATGACCAACCTACAACCTTCAGTAAACCTGTGCACATACTGCACTGCAAAAAAACCCTCTCTTTTACTGGGAAATTCTGGATCTGGCCTCTGCCCCTCCAACCACAGGTGCTTTGGCTTCGCTTTCTGCTTTCTACAGTATTGCAAAGCGCTAAAATGAAGTGTGGAGACAGGTCTGGCGATGCAGCACTAGCCCTTGGTGAACCAGCGAAAAAGCAAACATGTGATGCTCAGTAAGACCTAGACTTAGATGAGGAGACTGTTGTGCACAAAAGTCTGCGACTAGCAGATGTATCAGAATGACAAGTGTGGTCAGCATCTTTTATTTATGTTGTTTGTTAGCTTGTAGGCAGCCGTGCCATCAGGGGGGAGGGTCAAAGGGTCCAGATGATCCCAGCATGCACAGGTCTATGGTTGACCCTTAAATGGGATCAAGTATAGCAATTTACTTTCTGCCGCAGCACTTTCACATTAACAGCAGGGATCCGATGTGCAAAACACACATGTGCTGCCAATGTGAAGACGTAAAGCAAACCTGCAGCGAGTAAGTCAAATGCCTCTGTGGCTTAAGAGCGAAAAGCCCGGGTAAAGAGAGAACATGGAAATGAAAAATGTGAAGAAGCATGAACATGGCAAAAGTGAGACTAGCTAATAAAACCCACTGTAGGGGGCTCAGAGTTAAAGCGAGAGAGCATGTCATGGATGGGTGTGTAGAGACTCCATCTCTGTCGCTACAAGGCTAATGGCTGAGCGTTTATTTGAAATTACCCGTGTATGAGAGCTAAAGGTGGGTGGTGATGGTGGTGCTTAAGTGGGTGTGGATGAGGGACCCAATTTGGAAAATTTCGTCCCACTGTCCATATTCCTAATGGCAGGCCTGCTTGTGGGTTAATGCTAACTCTGCTCTCTGTGCTGGAGGTTTCAGGGTTCTTCGCTGGCCCGGTGTTTGCTTTGTATTTGTGATGCGCCTAATCTAGCCGGCCAGGTGTACGCTTGAATCTCTTTTACAGCAGTGTGCAGACATCGCCTCCCTCACTGTAGTAATGTGAAAACACCTCTCTAGTGACAAACTTAGCTCAGATAGAAGTCAGTAAAGTCAAGTTCTTACATTTCAGTGGACATAAATAAAATAAAAAGACTTTGTTGAGTGAAGGGGGACTTTAAAAAATACAATACATTCTCACAAATACTTGTATAAGACGCCAGGGGTCGGATAAGAAGACCTGTTCTTTGGCTGAGATGATAAATAATGATGACTTGTTGCACTTCATACCTGAAGATGCCCGATGAAGGAGGAGGGAGCAGACGAGACAAAACGTCTCTCAGTCAAGATGCCCGTCTCCACGTTGTTGAACTCCAGGCGGGTGTGGTCGCCCGCCATCTGACCTGAGATGGAGGAGGAAAGAGAGAGGAGAAGAAGCCAAGGGATGAAGGGGTGGAAGAGGAGGGAAACTGCAACCTAACCTTCGCCCAGCTACGGTCTGGTTTTACTTTGTGTCATGCTGATGCAATAATCCTAACAATGCTGACACTCAAATAAAACTGACATATAAATTGAAAAAAAATTGTTGTTGCTATCATTACTATATTAATCATTATCACACACACTTAATAATGCTTTGATTTTTATGGTAAAGTTTATTCTCCTGCAGATAAAATATATCAGCATGTGTACGTCCCTAATAAAGTCTAACATGGCTGAATCCTAAAATGGCATCCGTGACATAAAATATATCATAGGGAGAAATTGCAACTGTCTTCACCCCCCAAATAAAGAAAGAAAAAAGGAAACATTATAAGATCATGCATATCATAGATATTATAAAACAGTGAGGAAGCGGATTCATGAGAATAATACCTTCAGCCATGTCGTCATCCACAGTGAGTTTGAAGTTTTTACCGCGGCGGACCACTCGTACTGAGTGCCACTCATTGTCGTTGAGCTTTTGTCCGGCATAAAGAACCTCAGGGCCCTTGCCTGAAGAGGAGGGTTAGTTAGTCAAGGGGCGGGGGGAAGCACAAGCACAAACCAAATCTCTGTTCTCTCAACAAATGCAACAGACTGGGGGAAAAAAAGACTTTTCAAATTCCAAATAAATAGATTAAAAAAAATGAAACAATTTGTGTTGTCAGATTAAATTTGGTTTTGATTTGACAACAAAGGAAAACAATACAAGAAATCACAACTGACAGGAAAAATGAAACAAAACATTTGCTGTTACTCATACAAGGACTCAGAAGCTGTGACTCAACTCGACTCTCATGGGTTTGTGGTTTTGAAAAATCTTTCCAAGTTACACGTTGACTGAACTACCCTGTTTAAACAGAAGGCAGATCACAAATTTTACTGCTGTTTCATTATGGCGGTCATAAAAATAGGCCTGTAGACATAGTGTAAGTTATTCTGACAGTGAACCACTAGAGGGCAGCGCAGCCACACTGACCCCAGAATCCTGAATCTGCTGAATAATACTGAACACAGGGTTTAAATCCTAATAAGGTGTGTTCAGCAGCAGTCAGTGTGATTTGTAAACTAGATTTAGGTTTTTAGACTAAACTTTTGTTGGCCAATTGTTGACCCAGCTGTAGAGACAAATGTAAAGCATCTATTTAAATGAAATCCCAGTCCTGAATTTAGGAAAGTTATCGACCAAGGATTGAAATGATTGAATTATTTAATACACACTTGCTATTGGCATATTGTGGCTTGTTCCAGACCACTGTGTTCTGCTTTGATCAGTAGTTTATAATGCTGACTAACTGAATTCAAAGGCAAACTCAACTTGACTTCATGCACTGTAACATCTACTGAAAAATGAAATTTAAATGACTGATTTCACAGTAATTTTTTGGGTACTCTGTGGAAAACCTAATGAATTAAATCCCAAATTACAAAAATCATCTCATTCTAAGTTTGGAATTGCAGCACATGTAGTAAATGCGCATGCATGTGCACTAGATTAGTACTTAAAGAGGACCTATTATGCTCATTTTCAGGTTCATACTTGCAATCTTCTGTCCGAACTTGTTTACGTGCTGAAAAAGCATTTTATTTTCCTCATACTTTCTGTGCTAGATCATCTTTTTTTACCCTCTTTCTGAGACGATCCATTTTAGCGCCTGTCTCTTTAAGCAACCCTTCCTCCTGAGAAAGCCCAGTCTGCTTTGATTGGTCAGTGTTTCCAGGTCTCCCACATGTAAGGAGAATAGTTGCCACTTTTGCCTCTAAACACAACCTGACATGTTCCAGCAGGAATATAATCTGGAATAAGGGAGAAATTAACAACTTCTGCTACTACATTCATATGTTTCCCTGGCGTTAGCATGTAGCTTCATTTAGCAGTGTAGGCTACGCAATGCAAACACCTGCAGTCGTGTGCCTGGAGCAGATGATGTCATACTGTAGCCAGTGTAGAGAGGAGTATTAAGGCCTTGTGACTGTACGCCTCTGCAGTCAAGTTGCAGTTACAGTTTACACCCATGTCTGAGACAACATGGATGCTTCACACATATCTTGCCCACGGCAACACAGCAGATCTATACGATCAGCACAGTTTCAAGGTGCACACCAAAGATTAGTGTCACCAATTCAGTATCTGACAAAATGTCTCCCCTTCTGTTCCCAACATTGAATAATGACCGGAGGGCCATGCTTTTGCAGAACATTATGATGTCACTGTGAAGTTGACCGTTGACCTTTTGTGTATAAAATATCATCACTTTGTCATCACTTCATCTTTTTGAAATTTTGTCATAATTAGCAAATTAATTCTTAAGTTGTGGCCAAAAACATGTTCCTGTGACCTTGACTTTTGACCACCAAATTCTTATCAGTTCATCATAGAGTCCACGTAGACAAATGTGCCAAATTCGAGGAAATTGCCTCAAACACTTATTGAGATATCACGTTCATGACACAAATGCAAGGTCACAGTGATTTTATCTTTGACGTTTGACCAACAAAATCGAATCAAGAATGAGACAGAGGAGGTCACCATGACCTTGACTCCTGACCATCAAAATCTATTCCGTTCATCGTTGAGTCAAAGTTGACATATGTGCCAACTCTGAGGAAATTCCCTTGAGGACTTCTTGAGGTATCATGTTCACGAGCAAGAGACAGATGCAAGGTCACAGTGACTTGACCTTTGATGTTTGACCAACAAAATCGAATTAGTTCATTCTTGAGTCCACATGGACGTTTGTGCCAAATTCAAAAATTTGCCTCAAAATATTCTTGAAAAATTGCATTCACAAGAATGAGACGAGGTCACAATAACCTTGAGCCTTGACCACCAAAATCTATTCAGTCCATTGTTGAGTCCAAGTGGACATTTGTGCCAAAGTCGAAAAAATTCCCCAAGACATTCTTGAGATATTCCGTTCACAAGAATGAGACGGACGCGATCACTATAACCTTGTCCTCTGACCACCAAAATCTAGTTAGTTTAACACTGAGTCCAAGTGTACATTTGTGCCAAAAAAAAAATTCCTCAAGATATTCTTGAGATATCGCATTCACAAGAACAAGACAGATGAGGTCACCGTAGCTTTGACCTTTGACCACCAAAATCTACTCCGTTTATTCTTGAGTCCAAGTGGACATTTGTGCCAGATTCAAAGAAATCCCTTCAAGGTGTTCTTGAGATAGTTATTCACAAGAATGGGACAGATGGATGGAAGGATGATGGACAGACAACCTAAAAAACATGATGCCTCCCGTCATGGCTGTCTCCGGTGTCGAGGCATAAAACTGCTGGAAACAGTATTCAGAACAGACTGGAGCCTGAGGGCTTTTGCTCACAGGGAGTACTTTTATATACGTTTACATTATTTGAAGTTTGACCACGTTTAATAAAAATATCCGACATTGTAACACTATACATAAGACACAAAATACAGAAAAGCATAATAGGTCCCCTTTAAAGAGAATAATGAAGCTAATCAATATGAACAAAGGTCTACAATCTGTTCTCACACACACTCCTAAACCCCCTTCTGAGTCTTTGTTCTCTGTTTCGTTCTCTACGAGGCTTTTGAAAATAATGAAAAATAAGAGTCCCTTTCATGAGTAACAGCATGTCTGCTAACACCATCTATATATCACATTACAGGCCTGTACACTGCTGTATGTGTTAAAATAAGGAGGGCAAGAAAACAAAGCAAGTGAGACACTCTGCAATATATTACAGTGTAACTGGGAAAACAGTTTAGCCCACAGAGTCTGAGAGTGTAAATGCTCAGCGAGCAGCGTACAGGCATACAGGGAAAGATTAAGAACTGGTTGCCTGAATCAATTTGAAAAGTGGGCCATTTAAAATATATAGAGTACATTAAGTCAGATTTGCATAACTTTAATCTCCGGCTATTACTTTTTTTCTCCCCCTCTTATCTGAGAAATCCTCTTATCAGTCCCCTGCATTCACACATTCCTGCCCTTACATCTAGCACACAGGCTATAATCAAACATTGATTGTAGGAAGAAGGCTGCAGAAGAAGAATGTTGACTTACTGGTGTTACAGTTTATCCTGACACAGTCTAGATGGGGAGGGGAGAATAAGTGACAGATGAAATCGCATCCTTCAAGGTTACAGCTGCAGACATCCAAGAGCAAGAAAAGCCACCTTCCGGGGACGGTCACATGACCCCAGCGGCCATTTTAGCCGGGTTGGCTGCTGACGGTCGATATTACTGGACTGATACTGGAAATTCAATTTAATCCCAATCCAATTCTTTTAATTACTTTTAATGCTGTAGCCAATAATAATATCATACAAATACTACTCAGTATTACTGCACTGATCATGTTAATGTTAGTACATGAGCTTCATATAGTTTGGCTACATGGTGAATTATTAAATTTCAAAATGGTCGCTTGCAACTCAATGGCCACATCGATTTTGCAACCCAGCGACTAGAGCTAAAATATTTTACTGGTAGCCCACTACATCATGAAAAATCAGGCAATTTTATGTCATTTGTTGTCAAAACTGAGGCTGCACATGCCTCTTACTAACATCTCTGTCTATAGGAGGGTACTGAACCTGTGTTTAGCAGGTGCAGGTTGAAATCCATGTGACCAGGCTGGTCATGTGCCGTCAACCGCAACAGAAAAGTGGGAACAAACAGCCTCGAGCCACGCAGCACCAACACCGTACAGAGGCCAAAGACCCCCTCTCAGAGGGCCCTGTGTAAGTTAGGAGAAATTAAATAGTTCTGTGCTTTAAATTCATTTTGGTAGAAGTTAAAATTCATTTTTATTTAAAGGTAAACTTGTCTCTCTAAATATGCTTGGTAAAAAACACTGCACATTAAAAACATGAAATATGGACTACAGGTGTTCCATGTTTTTAGCAGCTGTGGTAGCCGAGTACATTCTAAAGTAAATCAGCTATATTCACATATTTTGTATGAACACGTACGCTTTATGTCAAGAGTGTCTATTCTAGGCTCAGTGCTATAAAGGCCTGCACTCTACTTAAATGTAGCACTCGTGCCACCATCTGCAGGCGCGCTGGGTGCTGTGGCATCGGGCTGTTTGCCAGACGGGCCGCAGGCTCGGGGCCTTTGAAGGGGTGAGTGCCATCTTTGAACAAGGCATGGGAGATGCCAGCTAGACCAAGGGTTACTAATGGACAGAGAGAAACATGGACCTGCTATCATGAGAGGAAAAAAAATAAATAAAAGAAAGACCACAGGGAACAGACCCACATGATAAGAATGCAACTATCAGTGCAGCACTAAAATGTACATACGCTTACCTGCAGTTGTGAATAGATGGCAGAATATTATCTAAAATGTTACTGTCTGAATTAATGCATGTGTGAGGACAGTGCCATCTATTAAAGGAATTCAAACAAGTGAAATGCTGTGCCTGTGGAGAAATCTACTTGTACAAAATAATGAGCATGATGTGTTCAGAAGATGTGCTGCGGAGCATGGATTACTTTGTTACGTGTTAGATTGATGGATATAAAAATCTACGAGGACATCTAAGCATCAAGGCAGAAAAACTTACAGTCCAGGCAAGTCGAAAACAAAACATGCAACTACAAAGACAAACTACAAGAACTGGTTTAGTTTGTTAGGTCTGATATAAAGTCTGGATCAGAGAGAAAACATACAAAATAAAAAGAGAAAACACAAAGACAGTAAGGCCTCCTCTTGAACTGGAGGCGAGGTTAGCCAACAGGGACGGTTTATACAATACCTAGGTTGACCGTCAGTTTGACCCGCCCGCTGTCCAGCTCCAGCCTCAGCGTGTCCGCCGACTCGCGGGATGTGGCGGCCATGAGCAGGCCGAACGCCCGCTGGGACATGAAGCGGAGCGAGACGTCCTCGGCCTCGGTGTGCATCACGTTGGGTATCACGACTTTCATATACATGCTGCCATCGTACGACAGGATCGATGACTCTGTGAGAAAAAGTAGAGACGACAATGTCCCATTATTTCAGACAGAGACAGTTTAACCCTGTGACTCACTTATAAACAGCACCTCTGATGTCCGCCTCAAAAAACTGCCAAAAAAATATTATATATCAATATTATTTTCCACTTTTACTGAGTTTAATCTTTTAACCAACTTCACTCCAGATTATAATTTTCAAATATCACTTTATTTTCAGAATTTTAACCCCTTAAATGCCACTTGGTTTGCATCATGCCACAGTTTTTTTTAATACGAAAAAACACAAAATTAAATGATTTGCAGAACATGCAAGAGGAACATTTTATTTTATAATTTCACAGTCTGGGATATGTCAATTATTTGAAACAACGCTGATTTGATGCATATTTATTTTTTGTGCTGGGTCGGATTAAAAAGAAAATCTGTCACAAAACTGCAACAAAAATATTATACATTAAGATTTTTTTCCATTTTCACCAAGTTAAATCTTTTGACCAACGTCAGTCCTAATCATAACTACCAAAATTAATTAATTTACAGAATTGCATTCCTTTAAATGTCTGTTTGTTTACGTAATGCCACTCCTGTTTTTTTAATGGAAAAATAATTAATAATTATTATTTGTTCTACACTCAACACTGGGGGGGATTTTGATTTTATTCTATTGTATTTTTGACAGTCTGGAATATGACAATCATCAGAAACATTTTTATTTTTTGAGCAGTATTACATTAAAAAAAAAAAAAATCCCACTTGTTACCTGAGAGGACAAAAATGTCCCCTTCCTAAAACTGTGGTAATAATACTATATACTAATATTATTTTCCAGTTTTACCGAGTTACATTTTTAACCATCAGACTTGATCATAACGAATAAATATTCATTTATTTTCCTGTTCAATTTTAATCATTTGATTACTAGTTTTTGACATGATGCTGCTGTGTTTTTAAACAAAATAAAATAAAATAAACACACAAAAAATGAACTAGTTTCCATCTACTAAATTCTAGGGGATTTTTATTTTGTTGGGGGGGATTATCACAGTCTAGGACGTGGTATGAGGTTTGTGATACCAAACAACAGTAATGAGCGGAGGGTGAGGCTGTGTCCATGTGTGCATATGCGCTGGAAAATAAATAAATAAAACAGATACCATCACAACAGGACAAAGTGTGGCAATATATTGCATATGCTTCACCTCCCTCTGACAGCTTTGTTTATGCAACCAAAGCTTCCGATAAGATAAAGAGAGAGTGTGCGCTCTGAAAGCAAATACACACACACACACACACACACACACACACACACATGCTTGGCAAAGAAAAGTGAACCCAATTTAAAGTTAGATGCACACGTGTCCCTCATATTTTATTAATCAATAGGGAAGCGCACACATACATGTCACACATGCCTGGTTGCAGCTGTATTCATCATCCACCTCTCCCTGCCAGCTCTCCTCTATAGACAACAGTTTGTGCATTTATTCTAATCATGAAATCTTTTTTGGACACAACCATTGTGTAAACACACACATCCTCACACAACAACACAACCTGTTTTGTAGTTAAATAGAGACAATAAGAACAAATAGATGATTGTGGTTGGAGGTGCTTTTGGGTCAGACTATTTTGTTCCCTTCTTATGAGTTAGAAAAGGAGGAGAAAGCAGGAGCGAGCCTGCCGAAAAAAGAGGAAGACTGTCAGCAGCCCGGAAGCCTCTCGGGGAGAGAGAGAGAGACAGATTAAAAAGGGTATCCAACCATGACATACCTGTTTTGACACCTCAGCTTTTAAAAGAAAAAATAGCCCTGTGGCCTCAGAAATGCACCACCATTTGGCTGCGTCTAGGGAAATGCTGAGGCTGTAGGTGAGAGGTTTTGGAGCGTCTCACAGGGGAGGGGTTGTACCTGTAAACGATGCAATGTCGCATGTCACGTTTTCTTTCTTCCCTGTCTCCACAGCGTCGACTGAATGAAGAGTCATTTACGAGTTGATTTGTGTGGAAAAATGCTCACCCACACACACATTAATGCATTATAAGTAGAATTGGATTTTACTTTGCTTGAATGTCAAAATTCCTGTGATATGTTGAAAAATTCATATATAAGCAGTGAGGGATCAGTGAACCATTCGTCTCGCCAAGCAGTGCACTGCTGTAAAAAAAATAATAATAAAAAAAAAATCACACATTCCTCTGTGCTGCTTTTAGGGCTGTTGTAAAATGCGTTCTATGAACAAGCTGTCGACTGTGTGGGTACAGTAGCCTGGAGGATAATGAAACCTTGGCTCACCATTGTTCTCCTCAATTTTAAATTGCACGGGCTCGCTCTCCCTCTTTGTGTCTCCTTCGCTCTCACATAAAGAAAATGCGGTCACACATCCACACATGCGTGCACAGCAGGCCAGTCCACAGATGGATCCCCTAACTGACAGAGGCATGTATTGATTTGTGAGCCAGGTCAGGTCCCAGGCTCACAGAAGGAGGGGAACGGAAAAAAAAACATGGTGAGAGTCAATCTGCAGCTCAGAAAACACAAACAGACAAGGACGGACGTGGAAAGCACCCTATAAAGCAAACTGTGATGTCCACTCTGGAGTTTAAGTGGACGTGGCACGGTGCCCTAAGAAAAACTATTTCTGAAAAACGGTTCAGATGTTTGTAGCCATGACAGTTAAAAATGTAATTTCTTAAATAACAAAAATTGCTTACTGGCTCCTGGGGCTGGCATGATATCAGATTTTCACCACATGAATATCATATTCAAAACAGTTCACAATAATGATCTTATCACTATGCATACTAATACTAAATGTCAAATTCTGTTTAACCTAGTTTATTGGATTTTTTTTGTCTCTTTTTTGGCAAAGTTACAGTCTGCAACCTTAACCGAACCAAATTGTACATTGAGTCGTTGCACCTAATGGATGGTGAAAAGGCAAGCAGATGGTGTTTGGAAAGGCAGATAGATTGAGAACGGAGAGAAATTGAAATCATTTAAGAGGCGCTGGATTCTTTACACAGTATTATCACATGTGTATTATTAATATAGTATCAATACTGCATTTTTAAATATCACGGTTATTGTCAAAACTGGTACATTCAGGCACCCCTAGTGGCTCCAAGGACATTACTGTTTACAGCTTTTTTACAATGAGTGCTATTACATGGACATGAATAACCTGTTTATGAGGCTTATTCTGGTTATAATCATATTCGGCATATGATGTTTACATGAGCACAAATAAAAATTGGATTATTCACATTCCCTGTAAACATCATTTTTCAGAGAACTCTAGCTAGCATATTTGGGTTTCTCGAAAGGGGAACATGGTGTTTACATGCTTAAACATGCTCTTATTGTATGGTCCAAAGCAGACTCATGTGGAATTAAATTAATTTTTCATCAACTTTGGAGGATTTAAAAATAGATCATGGAATACAATACAACCTACTGTATGTATTTCCTTTTTTATGCATGCATTTACTGCGTCCTAATGAAATGAAAAGTATTTGATTAAAGTGCTATCATTTCGGTTTTTTAACTAAATAACTGAAATTAATTGTTTTCTATTGGATCATTAATTTTCCACGTCACACCAAAATTAAATCGTAGCAACACAGAAAAAAATAAATATTACATTTCAATGTTGTTCAGCAGGAAATTGCGTAAACCTGCAAATACTAAATGAAAAGCACCGTCATTAGTTTTCTTTTGGATGAAAAATAACAATGGGCGCATTGTTTTGGTGTGAGTTGCCGAATGTTGGCGATATCAGCCGTAGATATGTCTGCCTTCTCTCCAATATAAAGGAACTAGATGGCACTCAGCTTGTGGTGCTCAAAGCACCAAAAAATCATTTGGAAAAACTCAACATCAATGTCCCAATACCCAACAACACCTGCCAACCGTATCACCATGCAGAAGGAAGTATGGCCTTCTCACAGATGTGAGACAGTGGGGGATGTAAACATTTGTGCCGTCCTCCTGGTTGAGTGGTTACATTAGCGTGTTCAGAAGTGCAAGGAGAGCTAGCGGTAGACGTACAGAAGGAAGACGGAGGTTTCTGCGGGGTGATACGACTGTAGTTTGGTAGAAAGAAAGTGGTTCATGGGCAATTATAAGAGAATGGGCCCCTGGGCTAAAGTATGCAAAAGGTCCCACCACCTCTCGTTCATCGGAGTAAGACAATTAGATTTTGTGGTAGTTTTGCATCTTCTTTTGTTGTATTGCATCTCTTTGTAGTCTTTAGGCATCTTGTTGGGGTTTTGTATCTGTTTGCCATAATTTTGTGTCACCTAGTTGTCCTTCTGTGTCTCTTTGAGGTAATTTTGTGTATTTTTTGGGTCGGTCTGTGTCCCTTTTTTGGTCATTTTGTGTCTCTGTGATCTTTTTGTTACTCCTTTTGGTCATTTTGTGTCTCATTAAGGAATTTTGTGCATCTTTTGGTCATTTTATGTCCCTTTTTTGGTCACTTTGGAGTGAACTGTCTCTTTAAGAGGCATACAAACTCACCTAACCAGTTTGCCAATATGCTTGACTGCTCTGAAGTCAACACTGTGCTCTGGCTTTTAAGCAAGCAACAACATAATGGCATTCAGTTCTAAAAGTCTGTTTCTGTGTTGAGCATTCTTTTTTGGGGAAAAGAGTCCCCATCATGTCTGGATGTCATCGATCAATCTCAGCTGGGATTGGCTGTGTTGCAGTCAAATGGCTTTTTATTGTCTGAGAGAAGAGAGGTAAGCCTTTGGTTGACTGCAGTTCAATGTATTTTATTCCCACTGCATAAACCTCTCCACTTTGAGTGGCAGAAAAACCAAAACAGAGAAACGGCTGAGTTTATTTTGAGGATGTCAACACGGTTCATTTAGAACCACTGAGGGAAGTTCAAGAAGAAAGAAAAAGAACATTTCTTAATATTCAAACTCCTGAGATGACTGACCAGGAGTTCAAGTCATCCACCTCACGCTATTCTCATCGGATATATTTCTCCAGAAACATTAAGACATGAAGAAGAAAAGCAGAAATTAGGGGAAAGCTCAGATTTTGACACGATATCCTGCTTTTCTCTGGCTCCCAAATAAGGTCAATTCTTTTCATGATTTCATAAAGTTTTACTTCAGGATCTGAGTCGATGTGGCGAGGTTAACACAAACCAACAGCGGTAGCTTTAACTCTTGTTGGTCATCGAAGCTTTATTCCCCCCAGTAGTGTCCTTCTTTCTAGGTTATACTGGTGGCCTGCCAACAGCTCTGCAGTACTGAGTACACCTTCTTACATGAGAAATTCAAAGTGACACACTTCGATGCTTTGTAACACACAACTGGCCTTGGCCTTACCGCATTTACTCTAGTAGAAGTTGATGAAGTTACACGGAACAGCAAGCTGATAAAGTTCGTGACTGGCTGGAGAAGAACAAACAAATAAAGAGACACATTGTAAATACTGGACAGAGACACAGCTTGACGTGGATGCTATGTTGCTTGGCGTCTGACGATGTACAAAGAGGCACATTTCTTTCTCTCCGTGACTCTTACATGAACTTCCTACTGAGATTGTGTTTACAGCTTGTTGTGATGCCCCAAAGTGTGACAGATAAAGGTAAAATGCAGTTTTATATCTTATATCTTGGATCATATTTTAGTAGATTTGGTGTAAACGGGCCTAAACAAGTAAACAACAGACTGCCTCATTATCTAAACCATTTTATTTGGAGGTAAAACTTAAAGTGAACACAGTCAAATGTTGGTATATATCTCTCACTGCTATAAGTTTCTTACCCCATCAGAGTATTTATGATAATTATGATATGTCTGTCTGGCATGGTTCTCCAGTGGTTTGAATCCAACCTGTATAATTCTAATTTAATTGGCACACTTGGGGACTTCCACTTAAACAGTCAAGGATTACTATGTGGGGTCCCGCAGGACTCTATCCTGAGTCCTCTTCTATTTAACACATATATGCTGCCCCCTGGCAACATTATCAGCAAACATAATTTTCAACCGCTTATCCGAGGCCAGGTCATGGAAGCAGGCCGAGCAAAGCACCCCAGAGATCCCTCTCCCCAGCAACACTTTCCAGCTCCCCCTGGGGGACCCCAAGGCATTCCCAGGCCAGATGAGACATGTAATCCCTCCAGCGTGTTCTGGGTCTGCCCTGGGGCCTCCTACCAGTGGGACGTGCCCTTAACACCTCCAGCAGGGGGCGCCCAGGAGGATCCTGATCAGATGCCCGAACCACCTCAGCTGACCCCTTTCAATGCGAAGGAGCAGCGGTTCTACTCCGAGCTTCCTCTTGATGTCCGAGCTCCTCCCTCTATCTCTAGGGCTGAGCCCAGACACCCCCGTAACATCAGCTACTGTAATTATGTAACTGACATGCAGCTTCTTATTCCACTATCTGCTGACAACCTCCAACCCATAAACTCCCTGCTCAGCTGCTTAGAAGAAATCAACGACTGGATGGCTGCCATCTTCTTTCAGCTGAACAGGGAGAAAAATAAGATTTCAATTTCGGGCACTAAAGCCCAGAGACAGCTGGTCTGCAAGTACCTTAACCAAGCCAAAACAAGCTAACTAGGTTGTAAGTAGACTTGCATTTGTATTTGACACAGCCACTGGGAACAACTTTGGGGTTCAGTATCTTGCCCAAGGATACAAGTGGACATGTTGACTTGAGGAGCTGAGGATCAAACTGCCAATCTTCCAGTTAGTGCTGCACCTTCTAAACCAAAGCTGCCCCTGTAAAAACCTATGAGTGAACGTGGATAGTGAATGAAGTGTAAGGATAATAGCACAATCACAAAGGCTACCTTATTCCAATTAATAAAAGTTTCCAGAGTCAGAGGCTTTCCCTCTAAAACTGACTCAGAGAAACTCATGCATGGGTTTGATATGGGCAGGGTAGATAACTGCAATTCAATCCATAGATTACAATTTATCCAGAATTCAACCGCACAGCCAGGACAAAAAAGATCAGACCATAAACTCAACAAAACCTTCATTGGTTACCTGTTGTTTTCACACTACAATTCAAAGTCCTCCTTTCGGTTTACAAAGCTCTCACTGGTCTGACTTCACAGTACATCTCAGACACGCTGTCAGTTTATAACCCCAGCAGATCTCTGCGGTCACGAGATGGAAATCTCCTCCATGTGCCTAGAGCACTTTCAAAGTCTGGTGAGATGGCATTCAGTATTTATGCGCTTAAAGAATGGAACAGTTTTCCCACTGATCTGAGACACTGTGCTCTTAAAAACCAACTAAGGACGTTCCTTTATACATGTGCATTTTCTGAAAAGAACACACTGTATTTGCACAGCATGTTTGTCTGTATGTTAATGCATTTTATGTGTATGCATGAGGTCTCTGTTTATTTGCACATTTTAGCTGTTTGATTTTGCTTTTATGTACAGCACTCTGAACTGCTTTTGTAGGATATGGTGCTTTACAAATACATTTCAAGTGAACTGAATAAACATTCTCACATCATGGCAATTACCATAGTTTGTACATTTTACCCTACCAATCAACACATGCTCACTCCGACCTCGTCACATATTGACATTTGATCATGGACTTTCCACGTCCAGATACGACGTACGAGGTATCCTGTGTGTTGGTTGACATTCTGGGACATTGTGTCAAGTTCAGCCTGTTACATGCATCATGTTTTCAAAATACACTTCTGTTTTCACTGTCTCTCTCAAAATAGAGGCACTAGGTCAGTACAACACCGTGAATTGATGGGGGTTTTTTTCCTTCAACTAATGCATGTGGTTGGGTTTAGGCAACAAAAACACATGGTTAGGTTTAGGAAAAGAGAACAGGCTTTGGCTTTAGAATCTTACGGGATGCAAACACTGCTCTCTCAGGTGAAAGTTGGTGTTTGTTGCACCCATCCACCACCCCTCCAGCCGCCTGGCACTGGCGACCTATCCAGGGTGTGCCCCGCCCCTCGCCCAGTATCAGCTGGGATAGGCTCCAGCCCCCCACTCGCAACCCCACTGTATGACCAAGAAATATCTCTTAAAGCTAAACTTTAAGTTAAGTCTCTCGAGTTCCCAGCTGTTTATTTGTCCAACTCAGGTCATCAGAGTAACTCAATGTAAGTTACACTATCATGTAAAGCTTAATCAGGTGTCCGAGCTGTAAAGCAGTGAAAGCAAACAGCTGAACTAAACATCCCTTTACATTTTGTAGAGAATTATACATCAGCAGGCTCTGCATAAGACTGCTGCTGTGATTACTGTCATTCATACACGATGTAAAGCTAATAACAGGCTTCAGCAAGATACCGCAGGTGATTGCTCACCATGTGTGTGGCGTGTGTGTGTATGTGAGTGTTTAGACAGCATGCACAACAGGATATCTATGAACCCACACACAGTCACACCTTACAATATGTGCTGCTCCGTAACTTGGTATTTCTTAAGAGAGATATCAGCAGGAATGAGGATGTTATTTCAGATGGTAATTAAGCTGCTACTTGTCAGTCTATGTGTTTGCATGTGTGTGTGTGTGTGTGTGTGTGTGTGTATTCCAGCGGGCTCCGCACTTTACATAATTAGCAGTCCAATTGAAGCAGAAGATGGAGGAGGAGGAAAGCTATTAAGTGAGAGGCTTCACAAATATTCAGGGTATAGAGACGGGGGGAGAGTATGGTATTCACATCTCCTCGGCACACAAGCACAGAAACACACACACACACTTTAGTCCTATTCAAACTCTCAAAATCTGTTTTCTTTCTCTCCGTTTTTCCTCTCTCTGTGTTCCCATTATTTACTTGCCTTGGCTGTAACTGTGTGGGATTATCTAATCTTTTTTTTCTTTTTTTCCCGTAACAGAGTGACAAGTCTTTGTTTTGATAAACAAACCAACGAGGGCCTTGACTGTCATTGTGGTGTTTCATGTGAATGCCTGTCAACCCTTCTCCCACACCCACACACACACACACACACACACTCACACACTCACACACACACGCACACATTTTAGAGTTAGCTGTCAACAATCTTTAAAGTTCAAAAATCATATCCTCATCCTGACAGCAAGGATAAGGACATCGATAAAAGAATCTTACAGGCACTAAGTGTGCCTTAGTCTCCTTTCTGTGTGTGTATATACAGTGTGTTTATGTGTGTACAGTGTGTGTGTACACACTGAGGCAGTAGGAAATGCCTGCACTCGACAGAAGAGGCTCTTGGCTGTGGACGTTATCCACAGTAATCCTCACCACGTGATTCACTCTGGAGACACACAGCGTGCACGCACACACACACATACACATGCACACACGCACAAATTAAGTGATGCTACAACACGGGAACATCAGAACCACCAAAAATATCCCAACAGACTACACTGTACTTTTAAAGGCATACTCCAGTCCTATAATCCGAGTCCCTTGTGAAAGAAAACCACTTAAATAAGACAGAGTAATAAAATACAGGAATAAAAAAAATCTAATTTAACAGTGTGTACATTAGACAGGAAATATTAACAGTCACTCCGCCGAGCTGCTGTGACAGTAAGTGGTAAAAATTTATCTAAAGCAGAGAGACTTCAATTTCCCTCATTCCTGTTTAAATTTACTCTTTAAGTATGCCAGACAGCCAATATTTGTACATCCCACAAGCACAAAACGACCTTAAAATATAACCGAGTGTTTTGAGGGGCGGCTGATTGGACTGCTGAGTCAATGCTTACTCAACCTGCTGCTGACATTAATAAATTGGACAGGTTGTTTTCAATGTCAAAATTTACGTTTCCCGTGGCAATTTTTATCATCAATATGTTATTTTGTAAGAAAATCCTACTTAAAGCTGCAATTATAAGGGTTTTTTTGCCACCACAAGCTAAAATAAGTCCTTGTAAAGTTGGTATGTTGGAACGTGAGCAAACTTTTGCATATTTATATATATCGAGCAGACTCTGAGCAGCATTAGCATTCATTTGGAGTCATGTCTCTGGTCACCTGATTGATGTTATTCAAAAAGTCGTTTTTCTTTCAGTTTTTGGTTTCCATCAGAACTTCATTGCTGAAAGTGGCTGACTTCTGTTCATACATTTGGGTAGGAGTCATGAGCTACTGTATGGCTTCAGCCTACACTTTTCGGCCATTCTTATGATCAGTTTTTGACATATACTCATTTTGTGGGTGTTTCTGTTCTTGGGTGCATTGCTGAGTTTAGCAGACCTGTCTTATTGTGGATAGTATACCCAGAAATAATTTCAATAACCAATATTATTGCCATTTTTTAATATTGGCAGATACTATATAATAAATATGTTTTCTTTAGTGTCACCTGACAACAAGTATTGTGGTTTCATACCCTTAGAATGAGCCGTTTATATCTACATAGAGAGCAGGTCCTCATCCATGAGGTCAGCCATGTTGCACCATCTTGTTTCTACGGTAGTGCAGAATGGACAAACCAAACACTGGCTCCAGATAAGGCTATTCGCATTCTCACTTCAGCCACTGTGGTTAGAAGCCCCTCCATGATGAGCAGAGTCAGAAATACAGATTTTTGAATGTGAAACTGCTTCATTCAGTGTTTTACTGGTTCAAATCACAGGGTCTGTTTGTTTTGGAGAGGGAGAGGAAGGGGCCTCTGCAAATACTTCGGCTCCAAGTGAAAACCTCCTAAACAATGAACACTGAAGGAACCAGGAGCAAGAAAACTTAAGATTCGCTGTGCATCAGATTGTTCACGCTTCCAAGCCGGCCATTGAAAACTGATAATGGATAGAACAGAATAGAGGCTTTCTATTCTTAATCCGATGCACAGCGAATCTGAAGTTTGGACACCTAAGTAATGGACACCTCACCGGGCAACATCCCTTACACACACACAATACACGGACAGGACCTCAATAATTTTTGCTGACCTCAATAAGTTGAAAATATAATTATCCAGACAGGCCTGGTTTTGAGTTTGCAGTTGTAAATGATATATTAGTAAGACAAAAGTATAGACGAGGGGTCAGCAACTTTTACTACCAGAGGAGCAGTCATTGGTCTAAAAAAAATCCATTCAATCTGTCTGGAGCCACAAAATATATTTAAGCCTTATAATTAGTAACACAGCCTTATTAAGTCTAAACTAGCTTATCAACATTACTAAGAGGTCTAATCATTAATATGTTTTTCCATTAGGTGGCTCTGCTGTAAGGTATTTATGAATGTTTGGCATCTTGCAGCGAAAGTAAAAAAATCTGTCTATACACTATTAAATTCAATATTTTCTTATAAGACTTTTCCTGTCTGGATTTGGCATCCACAGCTACAGTAGCTTCACTAAGGAGACTCAAGACAAACAACTGCTATTGATGTCTGGTAAAATTTAGAACAAAAGCGCCAGGCCATAGACATGGCTAAGACTATTTTAGTTGACGAAATGTTAAAACATTTTTTAAATTTGTCATAGGCCTTTTGGCCAAAGCCAAAGGGAGCCATTGGAGAGGGGCTAAAGGGCCACATGTGGCTCTGCAGCTGACTTGTGGTATACCTCTTCAATGTCACTGTAGAATCCATATAGTTTGATAACAAGGTCACAAACATGCAGTCCGCGTTTATTTTAAGCCAGATTTTTCTTTTTCATTTCTTTATAATCTCCATTTTTTGCCACCTTACTTCTCTTCTCTTTTTATCGCCTGCGACGGACACACAGTGACTTGTTGAGAAAGCCCAAAATGTAAAACACAATGCTCTGTCCCGTTCCAGATTTAGGAAATAGTCTGTACTGAGCACTTTGAAGAATGATATCCCCATCAGACAGTAAAACTCAGGAGGAGGTCAGCACACCCGCAGGGATTATCACAATATTCTGCCATGCTCAACTAAAGCAGAGATGAATTTATCGGGATATCAACAATCACAAGGGTTGATGTAGCGTCAGTATGAAACAGTAAGCGGTTTTGTGCATCAGACATATTGAGTAGGCTTTACACAGGGATGAGGTAAATCCGTAGAGCTTTCATCAACATGTGACAGATAGAATCAGTGTTTCAAACAAGCCTCCGCACATTAAATTTCATATGATTTTGTAATGGACATCATACTCGACTATTCATTCTTGCTGTATTCAGAGCAGCAACAACAAAGTGACTGAATCATTCCCACACTGTTGTTGTTGGTTTAACCCAACAGCTGGTAAAGTCACAGAATGGCTTTTCCTCCAAAGTCTCTCTTAGGTGGATTATTCAAAGCAAAGCAGCTGTATTTGACCTGAAGGATGTTGAACTTATGATTTATGATGGTTTGCGATGATTTATGGGAGTAAAACTGCTGCTTAGTGGGTGGTTACACACACGGCCACACAAGGGTCATTCTGAGCGCAACAACACATGCACATGCACAACCATTTGGAAAGCTTGTGTACCTGCTGTGTCAGTGGTGCGCACAGACTCTGCAAGAGGTGTACTATAGCAGAAGTGTATGTTATTATGCAGCAGTTACATTGGAACTTAAGGTTTCCTTATGTTTCAACAGGCACAACAGCACAAAAACCACTTAGTTATGGTTAGGAAGGATCATGTCTTGGCCTAAAATATGAGGCTGTGGTCCCAGTCCCAGCTGGAAACGCAGGGATGTCTCTGTAAACAACACCCTCTTTTGGTGAAACAATCCCAGCTGGGTCAACAACACCCACTTTTCAAGGCACTATCTCAGCTAGACACATATAGATGTCTCATTAAAAACAACCATGTTTCTTAGCACTATCTTGGCTAGAAATGTAGAGATGTGTTGGAGAAGGCAACCGTTTTTCATGGCACTATCCTTGCTAGAAACAAAACAAAGATGTCTTGGTAAAAACACAACCTCTTTCGGGGGAACAATCCCAGCTGGAAATGCAGCGATTTCTTGGTAAAAACACAACCACTTTTCATGGCACTATCTCAGCTAGAAACACAGAAATGTCTCCATAAAAACAACTATTTTCATGGCAATATCCCCACTGAGAACAAAGAAATGCCTTGGTAAAGAAACACCCACTTTTGGTGGCTGGAAATGCAGCAATTCCTTGGTGAAAAACAACAACTTTTTGGGGCACTATCTCAGCTAGAAATGCAGAGGTGTCTCAGTAGAAAATAATGGATTTTTGTGTCATTATCTTGGCTGTAAATGCAGCTTTGTCTTGGTAGAGAAAGAACCACTTTTGGTGGAACAATCCTGGCTTGAAATGCAGGGATGTCTCAGTTAAAACAACCAATTATTGTGGCACTTTCCCAGCTGGTTATTTGTGGCACTATCTTGGCCACAAATGCAGCAATGTCTCAGTAAAAACAACATTTTTTTTTGTGGCATAAACACGGCTAGAAACACAGCGATGGATTAGGAAAAACATCCAGTTTTGTTGCTTGTTGGTCTTGAACGGTGGTCTGCAGTGGCCAGCTTAGCAGCCATCTTGCCTAAGTGTCATCCACCATCCCTTCTATCTCCTGAAGACAATGTCAGCTCATATGCGTCGAATCAGAACAATGTCACTTTGAGATTGTTATGATACATAGAAAATGTACTAATGTAACATATCCATGGTTTTCAGAAACCTACAATACCACCATTTTCCTGTGGTGACTGGGCTGGAGGCAGACATGGAAAAATAAAAGGGTGTCACCTCCAATGTGCACTCCTCTAATGGATTTACGTCCCAGTTAAAGTGGCATTTGAGCCAGCCGAAACGCCACATGGGCCAAACAAAAGGGCACTTTGGACGCACTTAGACTGACCAAAGGGCTCGTTTGGGTCAAAAAGAATAATTTGGGTAGTGACTGTGAATAATGCTCGTTAAAATCCTGTTTAAATAAAAGTTCCAATAGAAGAACAACTCAGAACTCTGAGATAAAGGGCATCGCGGTCATTCCTCCCAACTTTTATGATTACAGTTTGTAATCTGGCTGCAACGAAGTGAAAATAAACAATGTTTTCTGCATCTTCTACAGTTTGGGCTGCTGTGATTTTCTGCTGGATGTGAATGTACGAGCAAAAGAATTTGTTGATAAAGTAAGTTTGATTTATGGTTTTGTCCTTGCTGAATCTTCCTGACTTGACCGTGCATCCAATTGTTGCTCCATCAGGCGAGGGCAGATAAAGATACACCAGTGAATGTGCTTAGTTTTTGTTCTGAAGTAGTTTTGTGAGCATTTTATACTTTTGTTAAACAGCAGTAGTTGAGAGATGACATGAAATGATTGGAGACAGAGAGATATTGGGAATGACATGAAGCAAATGTTTGCAAACGGAGGGAAGGTTCATGGTCAACGGTTAACCCATTAGGCCATCATGACTGCTGCATGTTAGACTGCATCCACACTTTATACATACGCTTACGTAAAATAATTAGGTGTTTTGAGATGAAAACGATCTTCACACACACAAGTGTTTTAGCACAGTCTCTGGTCTAATTACTAACGTACGGTGTAAATAGGGAGCAGATCAACTATTCTGCGGCTGGTTGCTTAGTCAGAGAAAAATACTGCGGAGGTGGAAAAAAGTGAAGACCAGAGATTTCTTTGCTTGGACCAAAGGCAGGGTGGAACTGCTACTGAGAGTACACAAGTACGGTGGTCAAGGTGGCGTAAAACAGATCAACGTCTGACTCTTACATCTGACAGACTTTTAAAGTTGTGTGACCATTTACAAAATACTGTTTTGCAGACGATAGGTTTCTTTCTCCACACCCTGCAGCTATTTCCTATTGTCTATTATGACATGGGAGACTTCATCAGGAAGTGGGTGTCTGCATCGCCGTTTTCAAAGTCTCCATTTCTGCCAATACGGACTAAAATGCAACCCAGAAGTTTTCTAACTACAGTGGGGTCAGCGGTGTTTTGAAATATGAGTTTTAAAACAAAATCACATTAGTGTGGATGCAGCCTAAGTGTCTTTATACGCCTTTGGGTGGGAGAAAAAATGTTAGGACAATTTAACAAAGGCTTCAAGATTAAGAAGCTCATCAGAAAAGCAGACAGTGGAGGAGTGACTGAGGCCAGTGCATTAACTACTGGCTGTGAAACTAACAGTATCCTCATAACTTGCAAGATTCAGAATATATGTAGATGTGGGGGAAGAGATGACTGTTTTCCTGTGGGTGTCCTTTTTTTCCACGAGAACTTTGCTCTGCCTCATTTCCAACAACTCTAGCAATATGTTCAACAAACGAAACAGCCTCGCACTGCTGTAATACTCCTCCACATCTGGTATACTGAGCTGTACCTCCTGTTTAGTGTTGAAACCACTGAGGAGTATGCAAATTAAATGTACAGTAGCTACCTTTACGTGACACCAGAGGGGGCGTTAAACGTTTTCTGTGGTTGCCTGATGCTTTGCCTGGCACAATGGGCGTTTGTGGTTAGATGGTGTGAAAAGCACTGGTGTGTGTTTTAGCTGTAACATGCTTTAACCCATGAACTGCAGGATGAACACCTGCATGTACGCCCAACCAGTGAGGCACAGCACCATCGGGGGGCAGCAGAGCCAAAGACAGCCAGCTGCTGTTGACACCAGCTTCTCGTGACTTGTTGGGAGACGGAACAGGGTGGAGATGAGAAGGGTGTTTAAAGGAGCGAGGGATAGAAAAAGGAAGAGAAGGAGATGCCTAAAAGTGACAAAAAAATATAAATATATATGTCATGGTGCAAAGCAAACAATTCAAGTCACCAGAGTGTCTCTTGATGCACGAAAATACTATTAGAAAATGCAAATTCATGCTGTTTTAAAAAACATGCAATTACAAACACTATACTGTAAAGCCCAGGGAGGTTGAGGTTTTATCTCCAGCAAAGGAGTATTGTGTTCTTTTTTTCCACTTTTTACCGTAAAAGTCAGTTTGTCTCTCTGGGAACCCTCGCTGCTGCCGTGAGAGGTTTGGAGACTTGTCAATTTCTCAGATGGCCGAACACTGAAGGCTTGATTTCCTCTAAGTGTTCTCTATCTCTCGCTTGCTCCCTCTCCCCGTGTGTGTGTAAAACCACACAGAAAGAAGAGGGAGAGTTTGCGTGCGAGTGTGTTGGAGGAAAAAAAAAAAGAAGAGAATGAAATGAGACGCAGAAAGCAGGGGGAAGAGATGGATGCAGCGCATTCCCACCCTCCCTATTCTGCATGAGTGTGTGCCACAATGAGAGTCAGGGTTTACATAACCCACCACAGCTCCTAAGCACACATATAATTACAAATGGGGATTAGGGAGCAACAGCATAATGTTCTAAGCAGCGAAAAAACGGAAACGAACAGATCGTTTTTAAAGTGCAGGAGGATCTGTTCTTCTCACGGGTAAACACTGTCAAACAAATGTCTGTCTCTCTGCTGCTGCCTCTCTGGCATTTTCAACAATCCAGTCAACAGTTTGTACTCGTCTCTCCCTCTCCATCTCCATCTATCCGCCACTACATCAGCCTTTCCTTGTTCCTTTCGTTTTCACACACTGTATGAATGTGTGGAGCCGGGTTGCATCAGGCACTACTGGCATACTGTTCCTGCACAGGAGGACGACTGTCAGCTCGCCATGAGTCTGTCTTCTGGCGCTCGAGGCAGGAAACACCATCTTTAATGGCAGGCGACTAAAATCTCCTCGGTTGGAGAGGAGAGGAGAGGACATTTCGCTCTGCATTTCTTCTGCATGTGTTCAGGGAAATTACCACAGCTGGCATCCACGAGAATTAAAATTCAATCTACGTGACCTCCAATCACTTAGGACCTTCTCTCTGCAAAAACCATCATCTCAGCAAATGGAGAGGGGAAGAATGAGAGGAGAGTGAAATCGGGATGAATTTATTTCAGGGAGTGGGAAAAAAAAGGATTGTGCCTGTAGCCGAACCACAGAACTCGGCCTCAAAAAAACATGTGACACGCTTGATAATGCGGAAGATACCAAACTCATTATTCTGCTCAATTCAACGATTATTCAACAGCGGGAAGCAGATAAGTGTTAAAAGACAAATGGAACAAAGCTAAGAAGAGGAGTGAATAGAAGGGGCCTGTTTTTTCCTTGTTAGGAAGGGGAGATATATATAAAAATATGCAGGCACGGGCATTTTCTACACCCAGCACAATACAAGCACGTTTCAGCTTCAAATGAAATCGGATTAATTTAGCATGCTTCCCTAGGCTGCAAAACTGCAAAACAAGTCGAACACACACACATGCAGGCACACACAGTCTCAACAGCTAGGCTTAGGTTTGTATCTGTGCAGCTAGCAGGCCAGCAAAAAGCAGGACAACACAATCAACTTAACACCTAGACAATATTTTCTGGCCTTGCATTTTTATTGTACACTTAAACGTGAATCTTAAACTATCTGGTGCATTTCAAGCATCAAACACACTATCGGAGGGGTCTTTAGACAATGAGCAATTTACCTAACAGACAGAATCTGCAGGAAGGATTAGATGTGTTGTGTGTGTGCACCTTTTGTTTTCAGAGGCTCGGCGTCACTAGAAATTTCAAGTGTGTCAATGCACCTCGACACATCTGTTCTAAACTTAGTCAAACAGTTTCCTGCATCGCCGTGGCTGCTGACACCTTTCAAGACATGGGGACGTAAACATATATTATTCTTTCCCATGAGGAAACATACTATATATTCATTATTCAGCTTGATGTATGGAGACATACTTTTATGTTTTTTTTGTATGAGCCTGTCAATCATTCTGTATGCTTGTTAGTTACACCCCAAAACAGGAAGCAAGCATTTCCTGTGTAGAGACAACAAGACAGGTGATTTATCTTGCGGCAACCACACGCAGTGAATAGATAAAATGTGAAGTATCATTCTCTCACTGGTCACCAACAGTCCCAGACACATTATTGTCACTCTAAAATGAGTATGATATAGTGGCACTAGTTGTTGTGGTGAAGTGCAGGTGCAGCTGCCGCTGATGCTTCAAATCTACCACCTGCAGTGCCCCACAGAGGCATCATGAGCTAAATGATGCGAGCCAGTTACCACATCCAGAGCCAGTGAGCCTTTACTGTCGGTCTGTTCGTGTACCAAAACCAGACTATAATACAAAAATCATGGAAATAAAGTCCAACTCAAAGATATATGGAACTTTTATGCTTTAAAATGTCTAGAAACGACTGGAGCAATGTCATATATTTTGTTGAGTTGTGTACTTAAATTATCCAAATTATTTTTTAATTATGTTTAATATGTTAATTATGTTTAAACCCATCTAGACATTTAATCAAGGACATAGTCTGTGTAATTTGGTTGCCATCGCCTTGTCAGTGGCATCATATCCTCTTTGCACATGCATCAGGGTTGTGGTTGTCTGCCATAAGCTGTCAAAAATTGTCTTTATGTTTAATTCTAAGCCACATTTTTACGATACACTTTTAAGATCTTGGTCATTTTTAACTATATGTTTTAACCTGATGATGGATTCTAGTCATCAGATGTCTTGATCTTAAGTTATCAGAGAAACAAGCTGAGCAAACGTTAGCAGCAATTCGGCTCCAGTCTCTGTCGTACCAAACAGCTTTGGAAAAACACTGATTTTTGACATAAAACTGCTTCATCTGTGTTTTTACCTTTTTAAATCACCAAATCTGTTTCCCTTTGGCGAGAAAAAGACCTCTGTGGATAATTCAGCCCCTAGTAAAACTCTCAAAAATGTCTTGATCATAAGTTTTCAGAGAAACAAGCTGAGCAAACATTAGCAGCAATTCAGCTCCAAACATCATTGGAAAAACACTGATTTTTGATGTGAAACTGCTTTATCAGTATTTTTACCTTTTTAAATCACCAAATCTGTTTCCTTTTAGTAAGAAGGAGACCTCTACGGATAATTCAGCCTCCAGTAAAACCCTCAAAAACGTCTTGATCTTAAGTTATCAGAGAAACAAGCTAAGCAAACGTTAGCAGCAATTCAGCTCCAGCCTCTGTCGTACCAAACAGCATTGGGAAAACACTGCTTTTTGATATAAATGGCTTTATCTGTGTTTTTACATGTTGAAATCACCAGATCTGCTGGTTATGGTGAGTAAGAGATTATCTGCGGTTAATTCGGCCTCCAGTACAACCTTAAAAAACATCTGGATTTTAAGTTATCAGAGAAGGTGAGCACATGTCAGCAGGAGCTCGGCTAGCTGACAATCTGTGACAATCTGAAAAGTGTCAGAGAAACATGATTTTTAAGGTGAAACTGCTTCATTCAGTGTTTTATCCAGTTTTATTTACCTGGTTTGTTTGTTTTGGAGGAAGAGACCTTTGTGCATAATTTGGCTGCCTGTAAAAACCTCCTGAACAATGAACACTGAATTCTAAATGTGAGAAACTGACTTCAATGATGGCATCACTCCATGTTTTGTCAGTGCTTTGACTGAGAGACCCATAGAAGCAGCAGAAAATTACACAATGTACATTTAATCTATCAGATTTTTAATTAAATCTGCTTAAAAGATCCTAATTTATAAATGATCATAGCAAGAATTTTGCAAATAAAGCCAAGTATAAAGCAAAATTGGTGTTAAATATCTGTATGTCACATGCTTTGAAGTTCACTATCCTGCTTCACAAGGCTGATTGCTCATCTATTCTTCTCCAGCTAATTCTCACCCTCATCTGTCTCCATTCTTAATTGCCCTCTCCTTCTATAACCCAGCCCCCTTTTGTCTTCTCAACCTCATTCTCTATTTTTCTCGTCTTTTCCATCCTCCATTTTACACCCCCTCCCCACCCTTTGTCCTGTGTATGTATGTGAGCACTGGCCTGTTCGTCGGGGCAGACCTTGAAGTGTCATTTTCTCTGTCTGCGGAGATAAATGTTCCAGCAAAAGGTGCTTATCACCCGTTTACGGTGAGGAGTGGGGCTGGGAAAAAGACAAGGGCAAGAGGGAGACGAAGGTGAGAGGGAGTTAGAGTGTAGTGGGCGAGGAGAGGAAGGGAAGGGTTATTCTCATCATCCTTACTTAGAAAATAAAAGGGAAGGGAACTGAAGACAGAAACACAAACATTGGTTGTTTCCTTCAAACGCAGCTGTCTGGTAGAGAGGGAGGAGGAAAAAGAACTGTTTTCACTCCAAGTGACAGAACTAAGGGCAGCGACGAATGCTTAATCACGATTCCTCAGCTTCTAAAGGCTTCCCCACCCCTCCTTCTCTGGGTGGATATCTACTTTATGATAACGCAGGAAAAGTATCTGGAAGGCTCCAGTTGTACATCTTATTCTATCTCACTCAGCGACAATGGCTTTCTCCAAATGCCAACAGCTAAGCTGAGAAAAAAAAAAGAAAAACTGCTGAAAGGTGAGTGGCTGCGCAGCGAGTACTCAGACAGCTGTATGGTTATCAACCTTGAAGTGATGTTCTTTTATTCAAACCAAATTGGCAACAGTCAGACACTGCGTGCATCGACTCTTCCTTCCAAACAGAAATATGACCTTGGAGACGCAGCCACAAACATCCACTAATTGATAATAATTCTTCCTGTTTTTTTCTTTTTAACAATCGTAAAAGCACTACTGGCTCGGCATGATTAAAGCACGTTGTCAGGTCAAAGCCAAATGGATGATACCTCACTAATGTCAGCCATTTCGCGTCTGGTTAATTAAAGCTCTTTCAACAAACTGAAGATGCAGAAAATGCGAAATAAAAACAACCCAGAAAAAAACAAAGTTGTCAAGTATAAAGTATTAAGAGCACAATTTCTAGGCCAGTAAATGTAAATGTCACATTGTTAAAAAAAAAACACTACAGGCCATCCTCCCTTTCACGACGAAAGCAGTATAAAGAGCGACAAAGTGCATGTAGGGAGGTTGTCAAGGTGGTAAACAGGTCAAACAAACACAGGACTCTGACTCTGAAAGTGAGGTTCATGTCCCATGTGAAACCAAAAGATGAGTCATTTTAGGTTATGTCATATCACGTCATAAGTTCTCAGTCATGATTCTGTTTCTGAACCTAACCTAACCAGTAAGGGCGTTAACTTTTAAGATACCAAAGGAACCGTCGTATGAGGATACGTTAGATGGGGATGACTGCTTTTAAGACAGTTAGAGGGGTTCCTATACATTTTCATGGACAAAATTTCAAAACTTTTTAATGACTTTTCAAAGATTCATAAAAGTGATTCCTTTCCAACTTGCCTGGCATTCATTTTTTAAACATATCAATCAAACTATGTTCACACATAATTTCAGCTAGCTGGTACATGGATGGAAAGCCCGAACATGGGAAGAAAACAAAACATACGTGATGGTAAATAAACGTAAATAAATAGACTGTTACAAAATTAATCTTAATACTCAAAAAATGAGTCTGCGAAATTAAGTACACCTCAAACAGGCTGGCAACATGTAGTGGAAGATTCCTAAAGAAAATCAGGTATTTATGATGGCCGTCCATATTGAGAATTTGTAGAACCTTATCTCACTAGGACGATCAAACTGGGGACGAGTCATACATCAAGGCATATAACAGCTACATTATGTCGACAGCTTGGGAAAAATTAATGTGCTGATACTGCCTGAGTATAGAAATACAGGGTCAAAAAAGTACATATTCATATTATGACTGCATGTATTCATGTGAACACAACATGTATGTGTTTGTACCTGAGAAAATAAACCACTACAAAATATAAAGCAGGATCTCAGTGAAATATGCAAACAAAGCCTTCCTTTTTAAATAACAGCACACCGTTTAGACAGCAACACACTATCCTAAGTAATGACAGTGTAAGGACTGAGGCTACATTTCTTGTTTTTGTTTACCGGTTATTTCAGCTTGACATTTTAAGGAGTCTTTTCAAAATGCTGCACTTTTAAACTAATTATGGAGAAAATATGATACCAATATGTGTCCAGAACTGCAAAGTGCTGAATAAGATCCATGTACAAAATACAGTAACCGTCTACGAGTCTGGTTTGACATGTGGAATCAAAATCATATGGTAATTGGTACCTGACCTTAAGAAATTATTTGTACAAAGGAAGCCTCGCAGCTATGCAAGGCCTATTACAGGACTCAAGGATTAAGGACTTTGAGGGAGATCAAACTCACCTCCCTCCATCCAAATTACGCCAGTACAACACTGCTGGAACTGACTTTTTGCATACAAATGGCTTTGGGAATGATTTTTAAAAAATTATTAATAGGTTATCAAGGTGGGTGCAGAGATCCCATAGATTTTAAACGAAATATTCCACATATCTCTGCCCTTATCCCCATAATGCCTCCACACTTTCTAACCATAGAGTAATAGGCTAATCATTGTGCACAACACAATGCATAATAATTGTGGCCCTTGGATTAAGAGTCAATCATAGACTCTGCATGCGAATGAGAGATTGCAGGATATGACAGACTACTGGTAACCTCTTATTGAAACAGTAAGGTGCTTTAAATGATCTGGTATTGGTAGACTTTATGGGTTAGCAACACAAAAGTACCTGCGTCCATGTTATGATCTCCATTTGAAATTGAAACACTACATCAGCAATAAGAGATAATTAGTAAATCATCTGCAAAATAAAGCATTTTCTGCAGTTCTTCACCTCTCAAACACAACATGAAGCTAAAGGAGAATGATATTATCGGTTACAAGATCCCGTGTAGAAAGGTGGCAAGCATCAATGTCATATAATCTCTATTCTGGCATTACTAACTGTGATTAAAATGTAAAAGCCACGTGGCAACCTATTATTTCACTGCCACCACGAATGAACATCGAGCAAAATGAGCAGGTAATTGCATGCCGTGTGTGTTCTGGTGTTTCTACCTTTGCGAGAACCGACGTGATTGATGCGATTAAGACGTGTATGAGTTTGGGCAGAAATGTAATGATGCATGGAAAAAGAAAAAAAAGCGTCTAAATGCTAACACGAGGAGCCCGACCCATCTCAGAATCCCAATCAATCATATAAATAAATATGACTTTAAATTGAGTGAATAAAACGTGTGGATGAGTTGCAGTCAAAGCAGAGCATCGCCTCCAGTAAAACATTAAGAAAGAGGAAGCTGCCGCCGTAATGAGTGATGTCGCCACTGATCTGCGGTGGACACATTTCCAGCCATCAGCTCAGGCCCTGAGCCATCACTACTCCTCTCCAGTGACAGTAGGGAAAACACAGGCACTTACTGTATTTGGGCGGTGGCATCTTGTCAGGGAAAATGCAATATGCATTAGACACAATCCAATCTGTCCCCAGTGGATTGGTGTGTGGTCCTGACTGTGTATCTGAGTCTGACTGTGTATGTGTGTGTGTTTGTAGATGCAGCAGAAAAACAGAAAGAGGAGAGTCTCAGTGGGATCGCCTGGCGCTGGGCTGGCACACCGTCAGACAAACACACTTCATTACAGGCCTATTTACCTGATTAACTGAGCTACTTTATCAGCTGCACAGCACTCTGCAACACACAACTGTCAGCAACACCCAGGCTCCTGAAAAGCTCCCCTCCCACACCCACGCAAATGGCCCCACACTCGGTTTACAAACACAAAGCTCGGCTGACTGGCTGTTTGAATGGACGCCTGTCTCGCCCAGTCGAGGCTGCGCGCATGAATTTCATCTCTTGGCGGAGTCAGCGGACGACATCAAATGTACAGTACCTCCCTGTAGTCTTGAATTAATGTCACCTCTTGCAACTCAAATACGACCTGAATAATCAGCTGCACTTTGAGTTTTCCTTATGGGGGATAACATTTGGGAAACCTTTTCATGTAATGGAATGTAACAATCAAAAAGGAATAAAGCCTGGAGCTGCCTTCCCAAAGACGAGAGAGAGGACAAAGCATCTTGAAACATTATCATTACAGGAGGGTAATGATTTCCTTTCTCTTTGCTTTCTGTGGATCTGACTGCAGGCTATTTGAGAAAAAAATCATTTCCCAGCATCACTTTTTAAAGTACTACACCGAGCTAAACCTGTGTGGCTGATTCAACCCAATTAGACATATCCCACGCAGATGGAGTGCTAAGTTACGGAAATAACCTTTTCACACTTTAGCAAATGATTAAAGCTGGCGCAGCAGAAGAACAATAAGAAGAGGTTACAAAAATAAAGATATTACATATCAATTTCCACAAGCCTCATCATTTGAAGGGCACAAAGTGTGTAAGGGCAAAAATGTTCCCTCAAACCATGTTAATACATGAGCTCAGTGTTGTATTTTAAGCATCTCCCTTCTCCTCGCTGTGTGTGCCTGTTGGGGCTGCACCGAGCCAAGCTGCCCTATTTGAATTCAGATCACAAGCAGACGAGTTTTTTGGCAGGGCTACGCTTTCGGTCACAACCCAGACGAGAGGGGTCTATCAGGGCCAGGGCCCCGGTATCATACACCTGCATGGGGCACTGGCACAGCCTGGCGAGGAAGAACACACACACAAACTCAAGCGCTGGCGGTGATTTAATTAAAAAAAAAAAAGAAAGAAAGCGTTCTCAATCAAGTGGATGGATGCAAACATATACAGAGTGCAGACACAGAAGCATATGGTCGCACAAAAACAGCGACTGATGATATTCATAGCTTTTTATACATCATATTCAGAATGTGTACTTCCACAAGACACACACACAGTGGCTGGCTCCCATGCTGACACTACATCTGTTTGTGTGATACCACGGCAGACCTCTGATCACAGGTGCTGTCGTGTCTCATGGGCTAGGTTAAAGAAGACATGCCAAAGAGAGGGAGTATGTGTGTGTGTGTGTGTGTGTGTTAGAAGGAGAGGTGGAGGAGGAGAGGGATAAGCAGAGATGCAGAGTAAAAGAAAGTAAGGGTGAGATTTCAAGACAGCGACTGAGAAAGAGACACAGAGTAAAGGAAAAAACCAGAGACACGTAAGAGATAAGAGACAGAAATCATCTGTATACTAAACCTGGCACAGATAGCAGGTAGAAAACAGAGCAGACAGGAGCGCTGTTGTCTGTTAGTTGTCGCCTGGTACGATCTTTGATCTCCTCAAACAGTCTAAAATATCTGTCAGGTTGTATTTTCGTTGTGGTAAACAGAGCGAGAAAATCTCTAGCTTTCTTAGCTCCCAGTGGGAAAGAGGAAATTACACAGCGCAATGTGCTCCATTCAATACAAATATGATGAAATCATCCTGAGACTTTCATTTCTGATGATTCCATTATTTGGATTCCAAAAATATCATTAGCGCAAAATGCGCTGAAACCACTTCCACGAGGCCTGTTACGAAAATCAACAATGGTACACGAGCAGGATTTTTTTTTTTCCTTTGACTGTTGGTACTGTAGAAAAACAAAACTCACAACATACTGTATATGTGCTGAGTAAACCAGTGAAGGGAACATCACCATGCACACACACACAAAAGCCTTAACAGGGCATTGGCGGTTAAATCTTACTTTATTATTTACTAAAATAAAATAGGACTAATATTAATATGCTGATCTTAGTGTGATGTCAGTGATCATTTCTGGTGTAAGTTATTAGATATTAGATTGAATCTACTTAACATCTAGTTAACATTACATTACATTACATACGTTTACATTACAGCTAATGTAAACGTACGAGGTGAATTGCAGTTAGAATGCCTCACTGAAAATCGGTGGCTCCTAAAATCAAAGTCAGGGTACAGAGAGAAAGGAGCAGAGAGGCAAATGTTGGGCACCAGGTATGACAGGTGACGCCGATGGTGACAAATAAATATGAAGAAATAAACAGCAAATACATCCTGCTGCAGCGGACTCAGTTTTAAAACTAGTGACGGTGCAGGGGTCATATTAAACTAGAGGACCTGAGGTGTCCGTTGGTACCAACCAATCTTGTTGGACAGGTTGTCCCCCTGTCTATATTTACTAGGGATACACAATAATATCGATACATCATGGGTATCAGCGGATATTGATTTTAAAATGAACAGAGCTTTAACATGAATCAGAACTGACCAACAGGCTTTTTCTTATTTTGCACATAATATTGCATACACTGAAATGTTTTGTGTTTCACGTCTCCATCTACTGGTGGGCCGTCACGACAAGAGTATGCATGTATAATATGATGTTCCACTACAGAAGAGAATTGATGATCACTAAAATTAGGTGGAGAAAAGTGGATATATGACATTGGTTATTGGTCAAATAAGTTACATATTGGCATTTCAGATATCAGCAAAAAATCCAATATCGTGGACTGACAAGGTTTGTACTGTAAATTTGCTCAACTATTAAAGCTGGGATATTATTTCTAATGAAAGAGTGCACATTTGTTATCTTGGGATCTAAAACAATTGAGGGAAACACACAGATGAACTGTTTATGGTTATTTATTGAATATTTCGATATTTTAAATATTGTGTAGCCTTTGTAAATGCTTGTGTCATCGAAAGCTGTGCACTGTTCATATTCGGTAACTTGATTGTGCTCCAAGTGCTAAAGCTAATTGCTGGTGTTACTTTTGGTCGCTGAAACATTTTTTCTGCAGTGTTTACATTTGATTTCTTTCTGTTCTGTGTCATTTTCACGAAAGCCAAAATGTGTCCACGGACGGACACGGCATTTCTCTTGGTACGAGCTGCTCGGGTTGCTCAGTTGGCTCAGTGTTTGAGTTCTCCGCCATGTTGCTTCCAGGTCGCGGACTGGACAGGGCGGAGTCACGTGACTACACACGCAGTGGTACGTTTTTAAGGGAACAGTACATGAACACACACAGTGGGAAAGGTATTAACAGAATGTAAAAGAAAAAAGATTACGTCGGTTAGAGGTTCTGAATTTCGATTAATTGTTGATGAGTTGCCCAGCCCTAGAATATCGGTTTTTAGTGTGGGCTGTATTTGGAATATTTTCACTGCTTTACCTTACAAGCGGTAGACCAGCAACCCCTGTACTTTGCAGTGACTGCTTCTGTCACTGGAGTCTGGTGGCTTTCAGATAACAGCTTCAGTTCCCTGTCAGAAAGGGCGGTATAGTGAAAAGGTAAAGCAGTGAAAATACTCTAAATATAGTGTACGCTTTAACTGATATAGTTTTTTTGTAGGAGGCTAAAAACTAACCAATTGAGGCAGTGTTTGCTCAGCGCCGTTTCACTGTATGTACATGATGCGGGTGGATTCGGTATATAGAGATAACTTGGTTTTGCTAATAGGAGAAATCACTGGCATGAGGAGTTTATAGTTGAAATACATCCCAAGGAAATCCATTTGAATTAAATCATATCACCAAAAAAAAAAAACTGCAGGCTGATCTCTACAAACTGTTCTGAACAAAGACAGACAAAAGAGCTTATTTACATCCTGGCATAAAGTCACCAGCAAAGGCCAATCATTGTAATGTAAATGCATAACCTTTGTTACGCTCCCGGGGAGAGCGCTGATCTCTATCATTTCACCCCTCGTCTCATCATACAATCACAATCCTCTGTTGTACCGTATAGCGCACTTGAGATCAATAGCAGGCGCCATGTGTGAATACATCTCAGTGGTTGTTTGATAGTGTCACTAGGGAGCTGGGGGCTGCTTTAAAGCACGGAGGAGAGGGAGAATAAACTATTCCACCAGCATGACTAATACAATTCATTTTGTTCCAAAGTGTTACACATTCAATTCAATTAAAAAAAAACAAAAAAACAAGAGAAAATACCACGTAGTTTTAAACCCAACATTCAAATCAAAGTGATTTCTTCATCATAAATGCGACTATTTTTGTAACAAATGAGAATTATTTCAATATTCTACCCTGAACTCTAACATGAGAGAATGTAGACGCTAATGAAATCAGACTAATTTGTAAATTTAGTTTGCAAACATCCAGACCTTTGGCTATTTGCAGATGATGTTGTTGCCCTGGTTTAATCAGCCCGTGACCTCCCGTGTGCAGATGAGCTGAAGGTCAAACAGTCAGCATGAGGGCAGGAAAAAGGTGGGCAGCTCAGGTCAGGTCAGCTCTTGAAAGTGACTGCTGAAATAAAGTAGGCTTTTTATCGCAGCAGAGAGAGGATGTTACTCAGGGCTGTTTTCACCGCGGAGAAGAGGGCCCTCCAAATCAAATCTCTCAATTTACTGCTCAGTCTTCTTCCCGACCCTTTACCTGTGGTCGCACGCTTTGGGTAGTGACCGAAAAAAAAGAAATATATCGCTGACACAAGCGGAAGGAGATGAGATCTCTCTACAGGGTGGCCGGCCCTGCTCAACATGAGAAAGAGAGCAGTTCAGCAAAGTGAGAGGGCTCCGGTATCGAGCTGCTGTGCCTCTGCACTGACAGGAGCTCTAGCTGAGGTGGTTCAGGCTGTTCAGGCCCGACCACAGAGAAGATCCGAACACACAGGAGGGATTACTGACCCCCGGGGAAGAGCTAAAGGAAGAGGAACACCGAGGCTGCTCTGTCCACACTGTTACCAATAAGAAAATAAAACCTTAAAGCTGTAACTCATTGCTCACGTTTGGGCTACAGTTGTCATTATTGATAAATAGGGTTGTCAAGATTTCGATTCCAAATCGAAAATCCATTTAAATGAATTTTCAGTTTTCATCACTGAATTTAAAAGCAGAATTGGGGATTCATTTCACCCCTACTTGCTTCCATCCAGAGGAGAAAAAAAAAATCAAAGACAACACTGTATAGCTTACCGCAGCTGCACTTATAGCCACTGTTGCAGTCAGAGATGACTGACAAACATCAGAATTGGGAAATTCTCCTGCTTTACTTCAGCCCCCAGTAGCTATGTAAACAACGAATGTGCCACTAATAGAAAAACTACAATTTGTAGACTATGCTAGTGAGAGTGAAACAAGGATCTGGCGGCTTTTTGCAGGTAAGAAAACCGAAGCTGTTTTTGCAAAATGCCCCTCTGAAGCTCTTTTGTCTGATCCCAACTGACTGGTGAAATAACAGTTATCACATTTTAAATAGAGATTTAAATTTGCCTGTGTGTGGTTCATTCCCCCTGAAAAATATGTGACCTCTCAGCCCTATCTCCTAGAAATAACTGATTAATTTATATAGAACTAATTCGAAGCAGTAAATATGTTTAGAGGAAAACACAATGCTGTACAAACGGAGTTTCATTGAACTTGTTGCTAATAAACCTACCTGGTAAATCGCAAAAATGTTGATACTGAATGCATCAGCAAAATGTTCACTCAAAATGTATTTCAGTTACCAAAAAAACACTCACTAACAATGCGTTTAAGAAAACAGCAAAACGTTTACTGATACAAACTTCAGTTGTTTTTCTGTAAAATTGGCAATCTAGCAATACAGTATCCAATAACTACAGCATTATAATATTTATCAACTATTTTATAATTATTTAATCTAAATCATCATCTTTCTCTAACCTTAACCAGGATGCTTTTGTTGCTTAATTATATGACAGGAGTCTGATGAGAACCAGGAGTTCTTGCACTCCGTGTGCCCGCCATCCTCACCCACAACCTTCCTCCGAAGCCAGTATATTTAGTGTTACTTCATCCCAACCAGCTACAACAGTTAACTGCTGGTCATACTTATGTACCTTTATTTATGTAGGATTTTGAATGAAGGATTTTACATGGTGTGGATTATTTTAATGCCATTGTGTTGGTACTTTTTCTTAATCAAATGATCTAAGGACTTCTTTTACTACTACTGCATAGCACACGAGTAACAGATTAATAAAATGGTTGGAGATTAATTTTCTAATTATGGACTACACTGTGTTGGAACAATTTCCAACAGCACCTCAAACTGTAGCAACATCCCCCCCAAACAATAGCTAGTATTGGAACGTAGAAACTAAAATGCAGAGGCATGTATTCAGTCATGACACCATTAGAAACATCAGCACATTTTACCACACCTCGAGTCTCACTGTGTAAAGTAAAAATCAACTGCTGAACACGCTGAAGCTTTGTTCTACAGCTCCAGAACTGGAGGGCAGGCCTGCGGTCCCGTGGGTTATCACCCACTGGCAACAGCATTCACTGAATGTAGAGATACGTCTGCTTAGAGAGCGATGTGTGGGAGGCAGAGAAACAGGACAGAGGAAGAAGAAGAAGAATGAGAGTGTGTGGAGCATGAGGGACATGTGGCTTAATGTTTTCTTCTTGTGGGTAGAAGGTCAGAGAGACTCAGAGGCTGGGTTGGGGTGTTTCCTAGGCAGCACACTGCTGCCTTATTCCCCTTTTGTGCTGATACAACATCATGGGAGTGCTACTAAAATAGATAGCAACAGTCCAGCAGAGACTAGGTTAACTCAATCAGACAGGCCCAGCTTCTTAACTCGGATCCCACTGGAAGTTTAGCTCCATCTCAACAAGACAGGACAGGACATGTTCTCAACATTTTATATATTCTACATGAGTTGAATTATTTACAGACAGATGTCAGATCTTTGGAAGTGGGGTTGTACGTTACAAGGTATTTATCCCCAGTTAATGTATTATTTACAGAAGATGGTGGTCAACACGCTCCCTGTGGACCACAGACTGCAAAAACAATGGAAGTCGCCACCGGGACATCATCTATTGGTTTGTGGACTCCTGTTTTGCAGCCATTTTTTTGTTTTGGGGCCAGAAGTGACCATATTGGGTGAGAGGCTGGAGCTGAGGAGGAGTGAGGGGTGGATCTGACTAAGAAGCAGAGGACACTACCAGCAGACAGTCTTCACGCAAAGCACCCTGCCCTTAATTATGCGTAACTTTAAACCTCAATAAACTATAAATGGATGAGGTATATAAAAATCATAAAAATGTACCGTTGTCAGGAAAGTTAAAATTAGCTATAGAGACCAAAACTGTTTTCTGTACCAGGTTGCTAGCTTCTGGAGCCAGCCTCAAGCATGTTAAAATGCCCAACTTTACAGCAGCACTTTACTCACACAGTCTTTCAAACAGCTACAGTTTTTGGCACTTCCGTGTTAGTTTCATTGTTCAGCCTTGGATGCTGCCTTTTGCTTTAGATTCATTTCCTGTATCTGTGTCACAGTCCTGAGTCTGTTCATTCCAACAGGAAAAGCGAGCACAGATTGTGACCTGTCCTTTGCCCCAAAGTTACCAAAGTAAATACTGGACCCAGTTTTCACAAGCCGAGAATCTTCTAAACATTCTGACACTAAAATGCCGGCTTGTATAATTGTCTAGAGTTGGTTCGTGTTCTCACTGCAGCATTTACAAGCGGACCAGATCAAATGCCTTGTGTGAGAAAGCTGCTCTTGATTGGTCAGAATTTCCATGTGGGAAAAATCCAGGAAGTAAAGCAAACGTTGAAGAAGAGTACACTTGCAAGAGAAATGTGACACTTTCTAATGTCACAATGGAGGGACAACTACGCAGGTTGATTTTAGCGCTGACTATAGAAAAGTGCTTCATACAGATCCAAACTACCCCTTTAAGGTACCTTAACGACAAAGGAGGCACATGTTTCAGTTTTTTCAATGCAATAGCCTATAACACAGACCTCTCTCAAACTAAGGCACATGGGGATCCCTATTCTTCTTTGACTATCTTTAATCATTAACAATACGTTATCATCCTGCCGGCCTCAGACAGTCACACTTCCTGCTGGTCGTAACAACCAACTCTCCAGACACTCATTATTCCTCCTACAAGCACGTTTCTTTACACACCTCAAGTTCTTAAGAAAGTACTTAAAGCTCTCTACTGAACCCCGAAAATCTCTGTAAAATAGTGAAAAAGTGAAGGACAATCTGAACAATAGTCCGATAACATACTCTCCCACAGCTCGCAGTGTCCCTATCACCGCCGTCTCATAAAAGCTTAATGCGTCCAAGCTCTTAAAGTCCAGACAAGGAGAGTCCAATTCACCAGCAGAGAGAGGAAGTTCAATTTCACCGCAGAACCTACCCCAGCAAAAAAAAAAAAAAAAAAGGCTTCACTTTTCCAAAGCCACTTGGCAGAAAAGTGAAATCCTATTAAATCTTTCAGCAAAGCTTCCATAAATATTGTGAGGGAAGTGTCCCAAGTCACACTTCTGCCTGTCTGCTAAAACAGAGCGCTGTCCACTTTGCCTGAAGAAAGCTATTGTTAGCAGACAGTGGCTACATCACTGCCACTTTACAACTGTCTTTAGGATACCAGAAAAGATACTCAACTTCCTAAAACTACTTTATTGTCAGCATTTTGTAACCTACACAAACATGTTGTTAGAAAGTAAAACACTTTTCCACAAGCACATAATTAAATAGATTTCTTAGCACGTAAAAGGAGGACAGCTGCTGCACCCTCTTTAAAAAGACCTTTACTAAAAAATCAATGAGCCCTCTGACAAACCCAGTAAGATTTTAAAATGATCACTCAGAGAGATAAATCACACTCAGCACATAGAGAGATTAAAAAGAAGTCTCACCTCTCTCACAGGTACTATCCCAGAAGCCAGTTCCTGTACAGTCACAGATGAAGCGGTTCCATCCTTCCTTACATACTCCGTTGTTCTTGCAGGGGTTGCTGTCGCACTGTTTCCCCGTCACCTTGCTGCACGAGGACTTGATGCCGGTCACATTCTGGGACTGAGCTATCTGCCGGATGTCCTTGCTGCGACCGTCGATGAACAGATCCCGGACGCAGCCAACATAGCCGTAGTTGAGCATAGCGGTCCAGAGCTCGGTGGGGAGCACCAGGCCCACCCGGCTGTCAGGCAGGCCACCCAGATAAAGGTCCCCCTCCAGGTCCAGGATCTCATTTTCCCCGCTGGCTGTGAAAGGGGTCCGGCGGCTGTTTACAGAGATGATGCCTGGAGGGAGAAAAATCCATTATTAAATACTGGCCCACACTGCAAAAATGTACATGTCAACATGTCATGTAATCTGCGCCTATATGCTTTATAAAAACTGTGCAGAGGGAGTGAGATAATATCACTTGCTTTGTTGACTTTTTTAAAATCAAGTGTCATGTTCTACTATTTAAGCGATCTGCCATATTTTGCTCGCTGCCACAAAGCAGCACTCACGTCTGCTAAACTCCTGAAAACAAGTGACATTTATTGCCCTCAATTTAAAATATGCGGCACGACTACAAAAATGACATTTTCAAACCGAATGCGAGACTGACAGCTTCTTTTTTGTTCATCAAAGCCACACAGAGGTGAAAAGGACTTCGATTTTTGGTAATTTTGCAACCAGGAGCACTTTGAAATTGGAGGTGCCGGTGAACACGAGCAACACAGTTGTAAAGGAGGCAGATAAAAATAGCACCACACGCCTGCGTCTCGGCTTAGATGTGGACTGAGGAGGTGGAGGTGGAAACTTATGTTTGGCAGCCAAAATTGCACTGATCACCGACTTAGTAACACCCTCTTCAGGGGAACTCTGTTAGAGTCATGAAATTACAGAATAGGGGGCAGGAAAGGGAAAATCAGTTGGGGGAAAAATAAGCTTGCATTCAACAAAATAACCACTCCACCGGCACAATGTCACTGTGTGTGATCTAATAGCACAAAGAGCCCCAAGACCTCTCAGTAAATAACAATAATAATAATAATAATAATACATTTCACAGGGTGTGTTCCAGGAGGCAATTTTGTATATTTTTCTTCATCCACTGAACCACAATTGAATCTAAAACCATGCAGGGATCACATAGTTCAAATGCATTAAACAGATCTGATTTAACAAGGTTTGTAATGTTAAAAACAAAGACACACATATAATTTTAGGTTGCACATGCATCATCAACAGAAGAGAATACAATTAATAAAAGTCCACAGCCACATTTGTCAGGCCAAGATGTTGTGACAACTCTGTCATCTATATTCCAAACAGATACAATTACACCACGACAAAATCTGCCGACATCTCAGCTAGACTCTCTCAACACTGCTGCACTGTGCAGTTACCCTCACATATGTATTATTTAAAATGTGTCAGTTAATCACTTTCTTTCTCCACTGAGAGCCATATGGAATTTTTTTTAGAAATATTTAAAGTTAAAAACTGTAATCCAAATAAAAAAAGTCCCAAAGTAATTGACAATAGGAAGGCAGGTCTATAATTCATGTTGGAGCCATTTCTAGCAAGTTCTAGTTTCCTATTATTTCTTGAGTCACTCTAATGCACCACCTGACCTGGCATCTCTGGAACCTTTAATTAAGTGAGTGTGGAGCGTGGATTTGAACTTTGTTTTTGGAAAGGCCTGCTTATTTGGGGAATGTTTGTTTGGGGATTTACAATACATACTGCAAATCAGTCAACTGAAGCACCTGGATCATCAAACAGTGAGTAAAATTAAACCAAAGGCTGACTCATATCTCCTGTTACGTTTGTGGGTGGCTATTTTCAAACTAATTTGGAAGCCGCAATAATTCAAATCATGATTACTTAAAAAACAACTTCTGTGTTTGTCCATATGGACCCTATTTTCCCTTGTTTTGTTATGTCCAAGTGATTAATGGGAACAACAACTGAGCAAGAGGGCTGCAGCAAACAGGCTCTAATGTCAACACACGTGCATGTGGCATCAGCAATTTACGTCCACTAAAATTGTTTGTTTTTGCCACTGACAGGCTCAGATTGTTATTGCAGGTGTCTGACAACATTATGGAAAGGATCCCTACAGAGACAGACCTTTTTGATTACCCAGAAACAGCCCCGAAATCGCCATCGCAGAATCCACCAGACTCCATTTAAATAAACTGAAATTTTGTCATCAATGGAGCCCCGATACCATGATTCCATGCATGTTTCTACTCCTCTGGAGTTGGATATTTTTATGTGCTCATACAGTGAATTTGAAGCTGTTTTCAGAAAGAAGAGTAACATGGCTGCAGCAGCGGCGTGGGAGAAAATTACTGCTCGAGTCAATGCGTAAATTTAAACTTATTTCATACATTTATGCAATCACAATAATATTAGGCTACAGATGCAAACAGATGGAATGGTGTTAAAGCTAAAATTTAGTTCACTTAGATGCAAACCACCTCATTATTTTTCAAGTGAAAATGGTCTAAAAACAAGTTACTTTTAGGTGTGATTTGTTGTGACTAGAAATGAGACATATTGACTAGAAATAAGACACATATTCTTGGTGTGATTTTAAGTTTGTGCAGTGTGATGCAGTCTGACATTTTGAGACAGTCAATCTACCTGCACATTAATGCTGTGAATGGACTTCATATTCACATGGTATCCTTCATTTTGTGAAGGAGCAATGATGGGAATGTGGGTTCCATCAGTGCACCCTATCACACCGGGAAATCCTAAAAGAAATTAAAATGACTAATCCCAGTCTGAGGTTGCAGCACCATGTCATTAACTGAATATGATTTATAATCATACATTTTAATTGATATCTGCATCATTCACCTGCAATCCTGTGGAGCTCCTCCTCGATGACCCTCACAGGTTTATGTCCAGGGAACACAACAAAAGAGTTTAACAGACACTTTTCTCACGGCTCTGCAGACAGTGGCCTTACTGATATATTCTGCACCTCAGATATTGGTGACGTTGGTTATGAGGACAGATGATCAAACTCTCTGAAACCCGCGCGACACTAAACAAATGAATGAATAAATCACACTGCGTGTGTGGCGTAAGAGGGAGGAGACAGCTAGGAACTCAAGGTTAATTGAAGAAAACCTGCTCCCGACCAGGTTAGGTTCACAGAGTCAGTTGCCATAGTAACTGACACCGAGCTTGTTACCTCTCTTTCTGAAACGGGCTGGAGTTACTCCCCTTTCACTGGTTTAAGTTACCTCCCTTTCTGAAACGGAAAACCCAGAGTTTCCCTCATTTCCGGGTTAACAGACTCAGAGTTTCACTAAACCTGCTTTGTGAAACGGACCCCAGCTCTGGTTTGGTTGAAATTAACCCTTAATTCATCCAGTTAGATGTAAAGACATGCTGCCTCGAAACACGCTAAAATCACTGTTTATTTAAATGGAGTCTGGTTTGGGGCTGTTTCTGGCTGAACGAAAAAGACCCTACCTTTTAACTAAAAGGTCTATCTCTGTAGGGATCCTTTCCATCTTATCATATACTTAAAAGAATAATCTGAGCCTGTCAGTGAAGAAAAAAAGTACTTTAAGTAAACATAAATTGACGGTGCAAACATGCCCCAAGTGATTACAGCTTGTTTCGTTTCGCTCAATACTAACCCACTTTAAAAAAATGTGGCTCGCATTAGTCGCTTAAACACAATAACACAGGATAATTGTGTCCAGGTTGAAATACAGTGAAGCTACCCTTTAATGAACCAAAAAAAAAAAGAAATAGTAAGCCAGACCTCAATTACACATGCATGTACACCTGTAATTAATGTGGCCTAATAATTTCAGATTAGGATTTTAAATATAGATAATTAATTAAAGACAGAACAAAAGGAAGGTTTAACTAAATCCTCTCCATGAGCAATATCCTGCACCAAGTAAACGTAGAGAGGAGATGAAAAGATCACTCGTACACAAACCCCAAATGTAACCCGCCTGAAAAAGGTGCAATAACATTTTCCTTGTGTTACATTCACCTTGCAGCCAGACAGAGAGATTCTGGCTGGAGATCTCCGGACAAGAAATTTAATTCACTTGCAACTCCTATTAACATTTCACTCAAGCCACAAGTGTGATTATGCCTGTTCTTAACCATCCCTCAGCCTGGTATCCATATATCTGTCTCATTCCTCTTTTTCCCTGTGAAAATCCTACTTTCTGCTCTGCTATCGCACTGGGGGCTGTGCCGGTGATTAATCAAAGCAGCGAGCTCTGACACACGGCTAAATTGGCTGCTCTAACCTGATATATAACACAGGCTGTAGCGCCGACCAACACACCCTAGTTCTCTGGAGGATCCCACCTAATGCAGAGATTGTGTTGGGTTTGGTGCTCAAGGCAACACAAGTTTCTAACCCTTCTCTCTAATATGATCTTCCTCTAATACCTTCTGTGTATTTGGCCATGTTTTGAGGTCAGAGGACATACAGATGGGAGGAAGAGGAGGGAAATAGAGTCACTAGCTATCTGGAGAAAATTATGACTTTATCCTGGCAATAAATCATTGCTGAAATGAATATATTGAGGGAGTCTACATCACCCTGTGGATGCAGGAGAAAAGCTGAAATAAGCAGTAACATGATTACAACTTTAATTCTTACAGCTGGTGCAGTTACAACGTGACAGCTACAACAAGTCCACAGTGTCATAATTATTCCAGAGAGGGTTTTTCTATCTTCAAATTCCCATCCCATTTGAGTGCATCAAAACCAGTTGAATCGCATTTTTTAATACTTCAGAGTGCTTTTCTGCAGGAAAATGTTTTTGTAAATTAGTGAAAAGCAAACATTCTCTCCAAATTTTCACCATCATTTTTGTACTTTGAGTACAAAAAAATGCTCTTGGGTTTTTCATAATAATTCATTATTTAGTCAATTACAAGAAATTGGAAGAATTAGTCATTTAGAAATAAATACGATTATCAAGTAACAGTGCTAGAGGATCTGTGAGGCTGCACACTGGTGTTTTTGGCTAAATGCTGACACAGGGTGTCTTCAGGTATCAGACACTTTAATTTTATGCTTTTTAAGACCGTTTCAAAATATTTTTCACAATTAGGTTAACATAAATTTTACATTAATAACAGGTAACTGCAAGAAAATGCAAAAACGTGATGATTCTCAGGCAAATTCTGCAGTTAATAGGCACAATCTCAAAATATGTGTATCATGTCTTGTATTCAGATTTGACTGAATTATGGCACTAAGTACAAGTAAAATTTTTTGCGCAAATTTCAGTTTTAAACTGAAATTTATAACTTCCTCATGCTTTTAAAACGCCTGCATCTGTACATTTTGGTAGATAAGTAGTGTGCGGTTCCATGCAGAGGCAGGTTTTATGTAGTGAGTTAGGATTCTATACATTTTGCCGACAGGTAAAGTATAAAGCTAAAAAACAGAATAATTGATTGCTGACAGCCTCTCAAATCTGCAGCTTTTACCTTTGGGTGTGATGTTTATTTAACACTGCCTTTTGAAAACAGCACTTTGACGCTGAGTAGTGACGAGCATGAGGACAAGCATTTGTTATTATTTTTTTTGCCATTCTAAAGACTTTAAGGGTAACGTTGGTATTTTTCAACCTGGACCCTATAGAGGGAATCACCTTGTTGTTTACAAATACTTCCGGGTAGAAAACCAGCATAATTATCTGAGCCTGTCAGTGACAAAAACACACGTAAAGCAATAGTGGGAACACGCCTGTAAATAATTACATTACAGCCTGTTTTGCAATGGTCTCACTCTATACCAATTTCAAAAACTGTAGCTTTCATAAGTCACTTAGACATAAAAACATGGGAAAATAGGGTTCTGGTTGAAAATGTATTAACCCTTTGACTTTACCTAATTAATTGTTACAGTGAAAATAATTGTGGATTTTTTTTCTACCTAAAATGTAGGTTTCCAATTTGAAACAATGACTGACATGACTTAATGAAGTCACCACAGCGATACGGCAAGAGATACCACTCATTTTTCAATCAGTATTTGGAGACATATTGCTCAGGAGTGTACCTGTGTTTCTCTTGGTGTGACTTCTCTCTGCTCTAGCTGTTAGTTAGCTGCCTTGTGAGCTCTGCCTATAAATTCATTTACAGTACAGCCAAAGGCAACAGATTTTTAATTGAGTTCAGTTTCCTGATTGAAACTAGTATGTGTTTGTGTGTGAAAGACAGAGAGAAATAAAAACAGCTACATAAACAAGACCCCAGTGCCTTCTCATCAAACCATGCTGATCACACTTCACCAACTTGTGACAGTGGTGTCAAACAGAAATCATGTCTCTTATTCCACTATAGGCAAACTGTACGACTATGAGTAAGTAAATATAGCAAAACCTTTCCCCTCCGTCCTCACCTGAGCGACCGTCCCTCTGGATGTCCACATGGTGCCAGGCGCCGTCATTAACCTTTGCCTGTGTGGCCTTCACCTTGATGGTGCCGGAGCCCATGTCCAGCAGCAGGTACAGCCCTCCATCCAGCAGCTCCACGGCAAAGAAGTCCACCTTGTTGTTCTTCTGGCCCTTTGCGTCCCGTCGGTCCTGGGGCTTCCCGTGGGTGAAGAGTATCAGCCCGTTGGGTTCGGAGGTGCGAAAGTCGAAGGAGATGGAGCCCACACGTTTGGTGTTCCACTTCGGCAAAGCCAGATAGGAGTCGGGCGTCTCGAAGTTGATGGGGTCGAGGGTGGGGACGTTTTCGCACTTGAAGACCACGTCGCCCTGGAGTTTCATCTTGGGGTCCACGATGCGGGCGAGGCGGGACAGCTCCAGACGGATGTCGTTGTTCTTGTACACCACCTGGGGAAAAATAAATGGGTTTGAGACTTCTCATATATGTATGTATTTTAACACATCGACCTGGACCTTGGGAGCCAAGATGTGACTGCAACCTGTACAGGGTTGGATTCATGTTTTATTCTGCCAACTGGGCACAGGTCAAGTCCCATTTTATAACTGCAGGTCCTGGCTCTGTTAATCAAGATGTGTTATACCCAAGTGGACCCAAGAAGACCCATGTACCAGCAAGTTTTAGGCAGAGTGGTGGAAATCTGGCTAGTAAGCCCAACAAATCTGATAACTTTGAATAATTTTAGGAAGACACTTTTGGTTATTTTGATCGGTGAACCCCAACAGACTAATATAGATAATCAAGCGACGAACACATTATTTGGATTTTGTAGCTGCTTCAAAGAGAGAGTCGCCACTTTTTTCTGTCTCTGAACTGTGGAGACTCTAACCGATCTAACAACATGTAGCATGTCCATATTGACAAAGTTTATTGTTATAATTGTAGGTCTATGTATAATTTGAGCAACTTTTAACTACTGTGAACATCACAAGAGCAACAACTAGGGCTGTCACAGTGATGGAATTTCCCCTGCGGTGATTAAGGGTGGCTCCACAGCATGATATGTGGTATTACTGCCATTATTTTTGTTGTTCTTGCACATTACCTAATTTATCCTGATTTCAGTGCTTTGTAAATAAGTTGTATTATTAGGATAATATTATGCATATTGTTGCTTTTCAAATGACAAAGATGACAGTTTTAAAACAAATTAAATACTTGTTAGGGCAACGAGGAGCAATAAGGGGCTGAGGCTTTGGTTGCAGCTGGTTGCTATGATACAGAATATCTGTGGTAGTAAAAGTGTTGGCACAAGGTAGAGTACTTTCTCTCAATGAAAGGAACGCTGAAGCACAAAGGGAGAGAGGACAGAACCGCCAGCGTGTGTGAGTTCAGTATTAATTTTCCCTCCATTGTTGTTGTTGTTTGCAATGTGACTTTGTGGTATTTGTCCCGCCCCTCCTCCACTGATTGGACTGATGGGTATAAAGTGACAATGATGAGCAGCATTTTACCCAAAGTTTAATATTTTTCTACTTGCGGACGAGAAAAAGAGGCATACGTTCAGCTCAGAATAGACACGCCCTATTCCCCATTCGACTTTGGATTCAATTCCCCTTTTTAAAAATCAAACCATCCTTTAGCATTTTAGCAGCAATTTGAATTACTGGGTTTGTCTGGTTCATGAAATAGTCTGGGTCTCAGGTTTCCCTCGTCTCGGACATATCGTTGCTGTAATATCTCAGGCAAAAACGAATCAGGTGAATACATTTTTCAGAAATTATTGGCTCAAATGGATCTCAGAGTGGATCTCCCAGGTCCATTTGCATTTGGATTTGTCATTTTACACCTGTAAAGACCTTTAATGTGTGTGCATAACAAATGTCATGCATGCAAGTGTAAAGATGATTATAGCTCCATGTGTATTTCAGAGGGTATTCTTTTCCATTTACGTTTTTATTATTTCGCAACCATAAGGGATCATTTGCCCACGCGGTAATGGTTGAAAATATTTATTTCCATGTGAATGAATTGCACTCCATTGCAAAGTGTAATATCATGGCATCATAGTCTAGTGATATTACATATTGCCAATTCGTGGACAGCTGGATCGATGAAACTAATATCTTCTAAGGCGTGTGTGGCCCAATTTGTTTCTCAGTCATTTTCTATTTCAACTCCAATTTATCCCAGATGAAAAGGAGATTGTACACAAATGCATCACTGTATTTTCGTTAGATTGAACACCTGCCGACTGAGCCAAGCGTGAGGAGCGATGGCTAAATTATTAGAGGGCCATTCCCTGTAATGCTCAAACACAGCATGCACATGAGGTGCAGACCCAGGGGGGGTATGTGTGAGTGTGACGCCCTGAGAATACACCTAATATTATACCAATTCAACCACGATAAATTTGCTCCAACCCCAGTAATCAACAAAAGTAGAACGCAGCCGCACATTAGAGTCAAATACAACAAAATACCACTGAAAGGGAGAGTAGAATATTGTCAATTGGAATCCATTGAAGCGGAAAATTAATGTTTTTTCTTTTTTTTTTTTATCCTTTCTGGGGAGGAAGACAGGCTTTTTCTGGTATATAGGGCAGTGTGTGCGCAGGAAACAGCAACACTGTTAGAGGGAGCACAGCTGTCAGCAAACAGATTTTACTGCTGTGGGATTACCGATAATCCTGGAAGATTTGACAGTAAATCAACACAGGTGACCCGAGCAGTGAGGAGGAGTGACGAGAGGGGGAGAAAGAGAGGGAGGGAAAAACAGGGGGAGAGGGACGAGCTGGTGGGAATAAGGGCAGCAGAGGAGAAGGAGAGAAAATATGTCAGGAGGCAAATGGAGAGAAAAAGAGGGAGAGATCTTAAAGATTAAATGCTGTGAGGCCACTGTGTGCCACTGGCTTTGAAAATATGCTCGTGTGTGTGCGTCTGTGTGTAATACAAACCCAGTGATGTAGCTGTCAATGCACTTAATGACCACACTCAATCTCCAGAGCATGACACACAACAAAATACTTACCACACACATTGTCAAGCACTTAATCTACTAGCAACGCAGCACACAGTATAATGAAGTCCATTATATCTTAAATACAGTCAGTTTCTTAGTAGTAACTGTACGAACATAAAGATAAAGACATGCAAAGGACTTTAAAATATTGATGATTGTTGATAATTTCCTTGATTCATCAATTAATCATTTGTTCTATAGACAGACCCCTACAGCGCTCTCGAGCGCCGCCGCCTTCGCCGCAGCGTCAGAGTGGAACTGAGTGCGCTGCCGATGAAAGCGAGGATGTTTGGGTTAATCATGGTCAGCAGTCGCCTACTCCGACAGCCGAGGGTAGACTGTGTGAACGTGGAAGTTATTCAGTCTCAAAGCGCTGGTCTGAAATGAAGTATGACACAGCCTTCGGGGGGAAATAACATTAACGTACCACAGCTGTCTTACCCCGTAATTAATTAGTAATTTAACCCAGCAGGAATTAGCTCATGATTAATATCATCAAGCTCTATCATGTCTCGCATTGTCATCAGAAGAGATGCATCGTTTATTAAAGACTGGAGACACATGTTTCTGTTGGTGTGGAATTCCAGGCCAGGTAGAAAGAATAATGGCGAGTAGTGGCTCACTGTCATCATCATCATCATCATCATCATCATCATGGCCCATGTGGGCAGATTATTCTTTAGCAGTCCAAGGTCAGTCATTTTTCAGGACTCAGAATATGATCGCAAGATTTACAGAAGTAAATTTGATTTCATGGAGCAGAGTTTTTTATCTATTTTATTTTTTCCCAAAGTCAAAGCTACAGATGGAGCAGCTAAAATCAGAAGGTCTTTTCCGCGCTGTTAATTCTGAGCAAAACGTTTTTGACCTTTTTAGATTGTAATATTTATATTAATTGCATTTCACGACTATAAGGCTGCTTGATTTTGGCAAAAAATTATTTTAACAGTGTAAACTTTAAACATAATTGAACTGAATTACAAACAAAAAATAAATGTACACTAGAATTACCGCCTCGCAGTTGTATGCCTCTGCAAACTGGTCAAATTACAGTTACAGTTTCCATCCATGTCAGTGAAAACATGGATGCTTCACACACAGAAGATCTACACAATCAGCACAGTTTCAAGATTAGAGTCACCTATTCAGTATCTGAGCAAACGTCTCCCCTTCTGTTCCTGAGATATGACGTTGACCTTTGACCTTTGGATATAAAATTTCATCACAATATCCAGTCAGACATTTGTGTGAAATTTGTCCTAAACAGCACATGAATTCTTGTCTTATGGCTAAAAACATGCTCTGTGAGGAATCAGCATCAAATGTATTTAATAATTATATTAAAAGTAATAATAATGTTTAGAACAACATCTCTTATCAATACAGTAGTCCCTATATAAAGGTTTTCAATATGTTCAACCTGCATTAACAAGAATGACTTGTAACTAGCAATGTACATTAAATATGTGTGTCGTATTTCTTATTACAGAGACTGAAAATCACAATGAAGATGGTTTCAGTTTGAGCTTATCTTGTCATCATATATTTATGTGGTCATTCAGTAAGTGTCACTCATTTTATCTCGGCTACATAGCTAATATATGCCTAACTGGATTTAATATTCCCAAAGACGCAGATTTATTTGTTTTGCTGTCAGTGTAAAAAAAAATGCCCACATCACTATGAAGGCTGCCAGTGTTTAAAGTGTTTGCTGTAATTGTAATCACACCATGGCAACGACTTTAAATACAGGAAAAATATACTTGGAACTTAATTGTTTCAGGTATGCTGATTTTAAAGATAGAAATATTACAGTTACCATTTGCAAAAGTTTTCTCTTTCGTAAACACACTTCTGTAAATTGTAGCAAACTGCACTAAAATTGGTCCAAAATTCTTTGAGTTTAAAATGATTTTTAGCTGCCGGGCTGTTTGTGTGACTGCTGAGTTCACACAGAAAATTCAGCTGCGAGTTAATGAAGAGAACAAAACGCTGTCTGGTTACGACTGGTTCTGTTGAAAAGTAGAAGTAAATAAAGGTGTCGGACGTGTCTCTTGTTTTAAGTAAACTTTTGCAAAATTAACTGGAGCTCAGTTTCCTCTACTCTGACACACAGAGTGCTGCTGTGTGCCGGTGTATGCAGACATGGACCAAACCATTGAGATGCAGAAGAGGGGGGAGAATGCAGTATTTTTTAAAGTTATAAATCCATTGTATTGTGTATACAATTGGCCCAAGTGCATTCAGTTTTTATGATTATATAGTTTAAAACTGTATGGATTCCTCAGATGATATAGGGGGCCAATTCCCTGTTTTTCCCTTCCATGATTTCCGCCTATGACACAAGGTCACAGTGACCTTGGCCTTTGACCACAAAATTCTAATTAGGTCATCCTTGATTCAAAGTGGATGTTTGTGCCAACTTTGAAGAAATTCTTGAGATATTACATTCATGAGAATGGGAACAGTGGATGGAAAACCCAAAAAGACTGTGCCATAGCCACAGCTATCGTCCGCACAGAGGCATTTTAAAAGAGAGATAAATCAATTTATAATATAAAATATAAACGTGGCACAGAAAGAGATGGAGAGTCCTCGGGCTGTTGGCAGAAGCAGTGTGCTGTGATTAGTCCGAGCAGCATGTATGGTTAAAAATATATTTGAATATATTTCTCCCCCATTTTCACTGGTAGTCTGAAGTCCCTACCTTTATTGCAAGTCGCTTATTTTATTTTTTACTTATTTTTCAAATTTATTCATTTTCATTTTCACATATATACGTCGTACATCTTGAAAATGTAAAAACTTTTACTGGCTCTATTTGATGGGTATCTTGGCAAAAGACCTTAAAGAGTTAAATTCTTTACATACATCACATTGTTATACATGTGTTTACAAGTAAGGTGCCACTGCAGTATTGGCAGTTTGTTGAAGCATTCATTTATAAAATGTCAAGAAATAGTTGTTGTTTTATCAAACCGTCAAAACCCAAAGATTTCCATTTCATCACACAGAAGACAGGTAGAACTTTCTGACATGTGAGGAGCTGACACTGGAGAATGTTCAGCATAACTGTTTGAAAAATGATGTAAATGATTAATAATCAAACAACATCAACTTTAGATTTCAGCTCTACAAGGAGATTTTCCAGTGATGAATGCAGTTTAAAAAGCCACCCTGATGCTGCTGCGATGTTTGAGTATGCTAAGCATGCTAATACGACTCAGGGCTTGAGGGTCCCTGTTTGTTCTTTTCTTGCATGTGATTATCAGCTAACTTGTAGTCATGAGGAAATGTAGGCAGAATCTGGCTCTCTGATTATTGTCAATCAGCAGCAGCAACATTTAGAATTGAAGCTGCCAAAACAACTGTCATCTCCAATGTACTTCCTGACATTTAGCAAATAAAAAAACAGAAGGATGATTTTGAAAATATTACGCAGACATGTTGCAGCTGCCCCATAGCTCAAAAATTTTAACTAACATTATTGATGTCTCTGAAAAACTGATGTTTTTATGTATTTTCTTCTGAAGCCAAATACCTTGTATTCCACTTTCAGTAAGCTTTCAGACTTCTCTTGGGCAAGAGAACCAACTGAATATTACATGAAAAGAGAAAGAGAGAAGAGAAAGATGCTTTAATGCTGCTCATTTGCAATGTACAACTTTTTTTTTTAGCAGCGCTGTGATGGTCACTGTGTAGCTCTTAGATGTAAATCGCTCAAACTCACCCGAGTTCAAAGGCAGCCCATCTCTGCCTTTGAGACATATTAAGTGGAATTTTCTAGATTTGGAAAGAAGAGTTGAGCTCAGTGACACAACTCAAGGTCTCCATCAGAGCTACAACAAGCTGGTCTTACACTGAAACCTTGGTCTCCATCTCAGTTTTCTTGATAGTGTAAAGTCTTTAGAAACTCCCCCAGGCATGGCAGTGTTATTCTGGGACGTACTAATCTTACAATCAGCCCGCTCCCGATCTGTTTTGGGATTATGATTTTGTCTGTTCTGCTGCAGGCTGATCAATAAGGTAATAGAAATGATGCCATAAAAGAGGAACTGGCTGCTGCGGCGATGTGTACCTCATCCTTTCCTTTGTTATGGCTGTGCTTTGCTACGCTATCCTTCGGCCTATCAACAGCCTTATGGGGCCCATTCATAATGCACGCACAGGGGACTGTAACGACTCCATAAAGCCGAGATCCTCCATCTCTGCTCCAGAATGGTGTATTGATTGGGCCCTGGTAGGGGTGAGGGAAGGGCAGCTGGGTGGAGGCGCAAGGCGCGCATGCACAGACGCACACGTGCGCACACACACAAACACACTCTCCTCCCTAATCTACTTCAGATCAGTGCTCATGTCCTCTTGGCCCCGGCCACAGCTGCTGTCAGCTCATGATTTAGCTCCAGTGTTAATGAAGAAGCGGGGTAATTCCACTGAAGTGGAGTGAAGATACACACAAAAACAAGGTGCTCACGGAGTTTCGCAGAGGAGACTGGCTCAAACACACACACACGCTCAAGAATGACATTTGTGCAGATACACACATGCAGCTCCACAGACAGAGTCATATGCAGTACATACATTATTTACGAACTAAAGATCAATGTAACAATCGTGAGTAAATATTGATGAGAAAATGTTGAGTGACAGACCAAATGAAACAAGAGATAGACCTTGTAGTGATAATTATTAGGGAGCAACATGACTCTGACCTCCATATTACAATGACTGAGATGTGGCCAGTATTAAAGGGTTAGTTCACCCAAATCATAAATAAATTATCTTTTTAATTTTGCTTATTTCCAGAGTAGGCATTCAGATAGCTCTGTTTTGATGTGGTGAGTTATTTGAATGTTCACTATTGATGCTTTTTTTTCCCAACCCACTATACTGGAAGTGCTGTAATTTTGCTTGTGTTGCTTTAAGTCTCAAAAATTATATCTCAGAAACATGTTACCAGAAAAAACAGGTGTATTACTGAAGACAATCTTAACTGTTAACTCTTTTAAATAGGAAATATATCTTGCTGAAGATAGTCATCTATAGCAAAGTCTGTGGGTTACCCTGAGTAACCACAAGATCATTTAAAGGAAAACCTCAACCCTCAAATGACCATTTGTGTATAAATTATTCACCCCACAATACGCTGAATTTGTAAGAACAACTGTTTGTCTTACATGCCTCCAGAACTCCCAAAAACTGGGAAAGTTCTTGATAAATGGATGGATCCCCGAGAGGAAACTGTGATTCGTCGCTCTGATGTAAATAATGGAGAATAATAATTAAGAATAAGAGTATGAAATATTAGTATGAAAATAGAATAATGTTTGTGGTATTGTGTGACTGGTGAATCTATAGTAACACAAAGCAGCAACCTCCAGGGCTAAAACATGAAGCCAACAACTGCAGTTCTTTGAACAACCACTTGAGGCTGGCTCCAGTCGTGAGTCAATCCCCATAGATCCCCATGTCACAAACCAGTGGGTGACATCATGGTAGCTACATCCATTATTTTCACAGTCTTCAGCACTATTCGGAGGGGATTAGTTTTACATGGGCACGTGGGTTAATGTCACTTTACCACAGGACGTCAGTAATATTAATGGCCAATTCACACGGGATAAGAAATATCAGTACTACTACAAGTGGGAGAGGTAAATCAATTCACGCACTGCCGTCCCCTCCTATTATTAGGAAGTATTATTATTATCATTATTATTATTATTATTATTATTATTGCTGACACAACACTCTCCCTGTATATCTCCCCGAACAGGTCACGCATCGTGGCCAGTGCAGTGGGTGGTGTTGGCGCATCGGGCTCCTCCGTTGGCACCTCTGCTCGAACGGGATTCGCCGTGATATATAACATTATTGATAGTATTAATTAATTATTAATGATATTCGAATTATCAAATTTAGGTTCGAACTTACAAAAAATATATATATTCGAATATATTTTGAACTTCGATTTTTTTTTTTTTGACAGCCCTAACACACATATTTACTGCTGGTCTATTTGCATGGGATTAGTAGTAATTTTCCGGGAACCTTTTACAGAAGGTAAAAGTCACAGTAATCTTTACTGACATCGTGCGGTAATGATTACTGACATGGGACATTCGGACGGGACTAAAATCTATGGTAATTATTACTTTACCCCGCGTACCTAGTATGTAAAACTAATCCCATCCGAATAGGGCTTTTCAGTAACCCTTTAGAAAACACCAAAGTCACACAATAACCCAATCAAACTACTGATGGAGGTGGTGGACCAGCAGCTCCTGTCATCAGGGACGTTAAATTACTGTTTTAGTCAATGGAGTCTGGCTTTGAAAAGCTTAGATGCTTAGATGATTAATTTTCAGTTCAGTTCCCTGTTAGAAGAGGCTTTCTGTTTGGGAAGTACTGAGCATATAATTGGATAAATGAATTTGGATTATACTGCATGATTTGTTTGAGAGTTTGTAAACAGACGTTTTGATATGATTTTGATGTTGTTGAACGTGGACCCCGATGACTTCAATTAATCAACACTTTTCTCTGTTTTTGGATCCTTCATTCATTGATTTGATGTAAACAGATGGAGGAGGTGGTGAGGAGGTGAGTAACTGAGCAAAAGTTATACACCAGTTTACCTTATGGGTCAGGATATTTTAAATTTTGGCATGTATTGCTAAAGGGCTGTGTTGGAGAATAATATGCTGTTTGTAATTTGGGTGAAATGTCCCTTTAATGTGACAAAAAAGGAGTGCTGCAGACCTTGCTCAGGCAGGCAGCTTCAGCTGTGCCACATAATCCACTATTCATTGCGACACATACAGTACCCTGTCAGACACACACACACAGTGAGGTGCTCCATTCAGTCTGTCACATGAACTTGCTCCTGCCCTCCCTGCAAAGGCTGCCGCTGCCACACTGCTGAAAATATCAACATCTGCCTGTACAGCTACAACCCTCCCTCCACCCCCACCACAGCACTATGATGTAGGGCCTAATTGTAAGGTTCCACATGGGGAGCTAGTTCGCCTCCTTCACTTCCTTCTGTCTCATTTTGCATGTTAAGATATACGCATTGCAGCGAGTGACAAGTCAGCGCCTTGGCAGGAAATATCACCTACTTTTTTATAGACTTTTTTTTTTCTCAATAAATCTGTCTCACAAGTTGTCAGACTGAAATAGAACAGTTGAACATGGCGCCGTATGCACTGCACTTAAAGATAAGATTAACTGCACTCTCAGTACTTATCAGCAGGTGCTTTAATTCAAAACCAGATATGTTTGTTCTCAAACCAATCAGTTAATTTCCCTCCTTTTCTGAGGCCACTTCCAAACCACTGATCCCTGTCATATATTCAAATATACACAAGTGCTCTTATCTGCAGCTATTTGTTGCCTTTCACTTCACCACAGCGCCCCTCCTCCCTTCCACATCCAGCGTCCAGGACCTTGACTGGCTCAGCACTAATCTTCAAGTTCATAAGCTCATCGACTTCAACTCTCCCGTGCTGTTGTTTGAATACTAAATCTAAATCAGTTGAGCCAGTGCCAGAGTTCACACCAAAATTTGGAATTAATTTAATCTCATGTCTGTCTTGGTTGACAGACTCTGGGCCCTCGGCAAATCTCACTATGCTTTTATTCTGACAAAGTGAATGGTAGAAAGGTTTGCTGCCAGACGTGCTATTGACTTCAGAGCATCGATACGACTGGATTCATAACACGACACAACACAACACATTGTTGTGTTTTCAGCCTATCCAGCATCAACTAACCTTGTCCATCATGCAGTGATGAAGTCTTCAATCATTCACCTGATAGAGTATTGCAAGACTATGTATTTTGTCTTATATTACAACCAGCACTCCCAAGCTGCCGAAGTGGTTTGTAGGTTTTAGTTTCTGTTCACTGACGTTATTTTACTATTCATCTTTAGGTACTAAAGCACAACTTTTTCGTAGTTACTTTTTGTGCATGAACTGAACAAAACTAGGTAATAAAAAGTGCAGTTTTTGTTTTTATCCAATGCCGTTTAACCAGCAATTATTTTGAGACATTAATAGAGATAACTCTAACTCCAATGTTACCAGGTAACATTACTGAATGTAAAACTAGCTATAACTAGTTACATACACTGAAAACCATACACTGATTGAAGACTTTTTTATGCACTGAATAGATAATTTTGGTCGCAAATGTATTTAAAATCAGTGTTTGTGAGGGCTTCTCCTTTTCTAAAGTAATTCATCCACCTGATGGGTGTGACGTATCAAGATGATTCAACAGCATCATTACACAGGTGCCTTGGGATGGTCACGATAAAAGGACACTCTAAATCAGGGGTGTCAAACATACAGCCCGAGGGCCAGAACCAGCCTGCAAAAGGGTCCAATCCAGCCAACTGGATGATTTTGCACACCTAATGTTGAAGCACATGTGAGGGCTGAATGGTTTCAACAGAAATTTGAACAGTGACAAGATACTGCACGTAAAATACTCTCTTTACAACAATGAATACTTCGTATGGTCAGATATAAAGATAGTAAACATTGAGCAACATATTGTCGGCCAGCAGCTTCAGTCCAAAAGAATCTGTAGGAGATTAAACAACATGGGTGGAAACCTGCTGCTGAGGCACTGACTAAACAGACTGTAAATGGTTTGTAAGTCAGGTAATGACTTAACCGTCGTCTTCAACAGCTTCCACTTTGTTGGAAAATTATGATAAAATTTACATGTAATGAAAGTGAGTAGCAGACTGACTAAATGTGGAAAAACTGAGACATACTGTTGAATTTGCATATAATTTTTCTTAGGATATGACAGGCTGTTCATTTGTTTTGTAAATAGATGAACAATTTCAGAATGTGCTTCTTTAGACAAAAAAAAAAACGGGAACAATTTGAAGGAATTGTTACTTTTAGGTTATTATGCAGTGGTTTTACAGGTCCGGCCCACATGAAATCAAATTGGGCTGTTTGTGGTCCATGAACTGAAATGACTTTGACACCCCTGATCTAAAATATACAGTTTGATCACACAACACAAAGCCACAGATGCTGCAAGTTTTGAGGGAGCGTGCCATTGGCATGCTGACTGCAGGAACGTCCACCAGAGCAGTTGCCTGTGAACTGGCTGGAGGTGCTGCCAAATTCACAGGAATGACATTCAAGGTTCAAGGGTAAAAGCTCTGGTGGATGTTCCTGCAGTCAGCATGCGACTGGCGCGCTCCCTCAAACTGCACATTTCAGAGTGTCCTTTTATTGTGACCATCCCAAGGCATCTGTGTTAATGATGCTATTGAATCATCTTGATATGTCCCACCTGTCAGGTGGATTGATTATCTTGGACAAGAGAAGTGCTAACATGAATTTTAACGATTTTGTTACCACAATTTGAAAGAAATATTTCTACTGGGTTCATAAAAAAGTCTTAGAGCTTTGATTTAAACCTGTGAAAAATGGGAGTAAAATCAAAAGTGCTGCTTTTAAATTTTTGTTCAGTATATTTAAGATTGACTTTAGATATAATATGAAAACAAAATGTATTTATAAAACTGCAAATTGTCAATTTCATATTCCAGTATATGTACAATAACTTAAAAAAAAAGCAAAATAAAATGTGATTAAGTGAGTGTTGAGGTGCTTGTAGGCAGATTTTGTTTCCTTTGGGAAATGCCAGTTGAGTGGATTTGCCCAGTTCCCAGTCTTCATGCATAAGATATTCATATTTAGAGAATAATATTGATTTTCTCATCTAACTCGAGGAAAGAAAGCAAAAAAAAAAAGTATATTTCCTTAAGTGTTAGAGTACTTCTTGAACAGGAACAAACTTAGCCAAAAGAATAAATTTCAGACAGATGTTTTTCTTAACCAGGCACTTTTGACACTGCAGGAAAACAAAAATGTTACACAATGAAAGCAGCCAACTTTGTTACAGGAGTTTCTTGATTTTTTGGCAATGCAGTAAATTATATAATTAGGTCACTATTGTGTGATGAGGAGAGCAAGCACAGATTATCCACCGTGTCGACCGGGCCGGCACCCAGGGGCCTCCAAAAACTCACCAACTGTGGCCTCATCCTGTTTGTTTTTTGTGTTTTTGTAAATGAAATAAGTTAATTGATTGTGTGTGTGTTGTAATGGGAACCAATGAATGAAGAGTTATTTCATTTGCAAATGAGAAAAATCTTGTAATTGACTTTCTGGCTGTGTCTGTATCATGATGATGACGATGAGTCAGGTGTCTGTCCGAATTGAGACTGCAGCAAGGGTGTGAATGTTCGACCAGAGGTTCCCAACTGGTGGGTCACGGTCAAAAAGTAGGTCGTAGGTCCATGCTTAATGGACCGCAAGTGACTCGCAAACATGTCAAGTTTGAATTTCCGGTACAAGCTTTTATTTTGAAGTGCTGTTTCCTGTTGCAGATTGAACACAGAGCTACTTATAAGAGACACCAAACTAGCTGGACGACATGGCACTGAACATATTAAACTTTGTGGACCTTTAACTAATGACTAAGGAGAAATCTGGTCACCGTGGCTGGACCAGTTGGGAGCCACTGTGTTAGACTGACGTTACCTTAGCTGAGACAGAACAGACGACATTAAAGTTCGCTGCTAACTAACAAACATGGATAGAAATTGTGGAGTAGTGGTGCAGCAAAGCTATAGGCTAAAAAAGAAAAGCATAGCAGAGACTTTGCACACACACCAACTATCTCGACTATTCCCAAATGTCTTGCATAAAGCAGGCCTCCTCTCATAATACACACATTATGGACTCTCCTAATTAAATGTATATATTTAACGTATATATTCTCGTCTCTAAGGTGTTGTGTTTTTACAATAACAAGTAGTTAAGAGTGGTTGTTTTGGGGAAAGCTCTAAGATTTTGTGCCCAGGGGCCCCTGCATTCTTAATCTGTGCTTGAAGGAGAGCGGTATTAAAACAGTATGTGTTTGATTTTCATCTCCTAAGTAGCATGGTTAGTAGGATATTGCACAGTGTAACTGCAGCGAGGCTGCCATTCAGTCTGAAGCAAGGAGATGTGAACTTGTTTTCTGTAATCGCATCTGTTTCATCTGTGTAAAGGAAAGGTTGCACAGTGAATGCACAGAAAGGCCTCAAAGAATGAAAGGTTATGACCTATTGTCTTTGTTTCTTTGATTATATAATGATAGGTTTATATATTTGTGCATAAGATGTCACCTGAAGACAAATCTTGTAAACAAACCAGCATCAGAGTTTGGCCTATAGGAGGGCTGAGGGTGGAAGGTGAAGGCATCCCATTAAAGTCTGAGGTTTGTCCCCATCCATCACTGTTTGGCCCTCTGAGGGGACATTAAAAAAAAGTAAAATAATTAAAAAGGACAGGGTGACATTTGCATTTGTATCAGAGGGGAAAACAGGCGTCGCCTGAACATACTGTGGTGACTAAGACAAAACTGATGACGACAATGTTCCTCTCAAATGCCAAATGTTGGTCTCTTGCCCTCTCTCCTCTTCTTCACACTTACTCATCATTCTCTTGATCTCCGTTCATCTCAGTGTTTTTCTGCCTGTCTCCCACCTGCTGACATTCACCTCACCTGCACCTGTCCTCTCCGACCTCTTGTCACTCAACTTGTTTTCCCCAAACTCATACCTTCTACTCTCGAATACATCTCTGCTCGTTACTCATCATCTTCCTGTCCTTCCAACTCCTGCATGCAGCTCCTCCGCATGACAGCGCATGCCCCAGCCACCCCCACAGTCTGACACAAGTTGCCACTGCACAGCTCCAGTGCCGCCACGGGTGCCCTGTGACACCGGAAGGAGGGGCTGGATGGCGTGAGAGGGGAGGGTGGGGGCTGCAGAAGGCGCTGCAAACATCAGGCTGACCGAAGAGTGAGCTGGGGCGGCTGCCCACTGGCCTGCAGTCACGTGATGCGCAGCAGCCCACATGGCAAAACACGCGCATAAGAGGGACGTGTGTGTGTGTGTGTGTGTGTGTGTGTGTGTGTTGTGTATGGATGACATCCCATGTAGCCTTCAGGGGTAGATGAGTGCAGTGGAGACTGAACGAGAGAGGGGTTCTGATGGCAGCACGCGGCATCTCTTTTGTTGTCAGACAGAAGAGAAAGGGAGGCATTCACTCGCCGCAGCAACACATGCCTCCATCAGCTTATTCATCAGCTCCAAGTGATGCACTTTTTTTTTTATCTCATAGCAAACAGAGACCAAAACGAACCAACATTCCTGCGTCTGTAGCATTTGAAGCACTCCAGCCAGACATTAAACACACACAGTCAGACAGAAATACTGACGCACTGTGATCTGAGCAATGGGCCAAACACAACTGAATCATTCCCTCATCTGGGGATATTGTATCCAAAGGAAGAGGTGGAGGGGGCAGGAAGAAATAAATATGGAGTATGAGAGCAAAAGAGAGGCAGTGAGACAAACAGACGATGCACAGGGAGTGCATGTATGTGAAAGAAAAGATTTGAATACATGTAACACAGCTAACAGAAACGCTTCAAGTTGTGCCTCATGGCACGGTAAGGGAGATGAATGAATAGAAATATGAGGGGGAGATCATGCAGCCGGTTGTGAGCAGTTTGCATAGTCCTGGGTAACAGCTGGCATCACGCCTGCTTAATGGAGCAACGTATGATGAACAGTTGAGGATCGCACAATACTACCACTACCCAACCACATGGTGAATCACCGCCATGATTCTGTCCACCAAACGCTCCCTCTCAAGGGCCAACTCATGCTGAGTCACAATTGTTGGGATAATAATGGAAACACATGGAGGATACGACTGCCTCTGCACCGCAACGCATGATGACACGCAAACTCTTTACGTTAATGCATTTGCCTCCTCAAAGGGATTGTTCAGATCTTTTGAAGTGGGCTTGAACAAGATACTTTTTCATAGTCAGTTTAATATATACAGTAAGTGTCAGTCAGCACACCCCCAGTTTGGAGAAGTAGGTAGGAGTACTGACACTGCAGCCAAAAGTTTAGGTATATGATATATTGAGAATATTTCTAATCATTTTACCTTGCGGAGGCAGCCCTCTCAATTGCTTCAGCTCCCCAGCTATGCTCTCATCAAAGCCACCGGACACCATTGAGAAAAACAGTAATTTTAGCTCGCTTGTGAAACTCGCTTGTGAAACTACTCTGAACAGGCAAACATATAAACCAATATTCATTTTTTTAGGTGGTTAAATATATTTTGTTGCTGACTCCATCCACAACTGTACATTGCTTAGCTTCTGTATCGGTACTCCAGCCTGCTTCTCCAAACTGGGGGCATCCTGACTCACATCTACTGTAGATAATACACTGATTTTGGATAAGAACCGCATACAGGCCCCCTGAAAAAGACACAAACTATCTGTTCAAAGCTGCTCAAATTAATACTTTTATATCAACAATGGTCATTTGTAGTGAATTACTGGACAATTACAACCTGACACTGTAGTCCCCCTGAGCACCACAGAGTATTTTAGCTGCTTTCAGCTCGTTATTTTGGTTTCCTAGCGTGCAAATATGTCCTCTCAGTTCAGTTTCAAAGCTCTCATCAACCTCATCTCCAGCTGAGTGGGCAGCTATTTTCATACAAGAAGCTTTTTTTTTCCCCGAGACAAAAAAAGTTAGTGACTTGCTGATGAATATAGTAAAAGATTTAGTAGCTAGATGCTGGTGGGGACCAAAAACAGAGCCAAAAGAAGAGCAAATATTGGACTTATTGGCAGGTAACCAGAAACATGAAAACTTGAGTGCAGGTAGATGCTGGTGCAGTATCAAAAGCCAGCATCATAAAATTTGCAACAAGAGCTAGACAAAAGCTGCTCAGTATATTAGATTTATTCTCCTTATAATCACATTGGGTGTGTCGCCCACACTGGAGGATGAGTGAGAAGTCTCAGGAGAGGATTAGTTCAGCCCTTGTGTGGGAATTTACTGCATCACCATGTGCATTAACATACAGAGCAGTGATGTGTCCAAACAGCTTACTTCAGCCTGCTAGTGTGTTTAGAATGGAATAAAACAACCTACAGGCAAATCAAACACAAACAATTATGCCCAACAGTTTATACAATTCAAATAAATGACTAATTACTACGGTAAATACTGATGCAACTACTGGCTTCAGGAAAAAGACGATTTCAAGGCTATCAAGAACTGTGTATCAACAAATCCTCCCACGTTGCAAAAGCACAAACATAAATACACAAATGGCTTGAAACACAATATCACAGCAAAGAGTGTCTCATTTTGGGACGTTTAGAGCTCAACTGTACTCTGAGCAAACTGGGCCAGTATGACTAAAGAAAGCTAGGATGTTAAGGATCACAGGTGCATCTGAGTGAGATCAGGACATGTTATCTATTTATTTACGGAGCCTCAGGCAACAGTACAGTCATGGCTGGGTCAGTGCTAGAAATGTATGTACTGTATTTGTGTCTGTGAGAGCGTGACAGCAGTTTGAGGGTGGACCAGAGATGCATTAGCCAATGTGGTAATGACTGGGGGAACAGCAGTCTGAGCCACTCAGTCGAAACATAAAACAATGCAGACAAGGTGACTTTGTCTTAGCCCAAACGTGGTTGCTTGCGTGTGTGCGTTTGTGTGTGCATTTGTGTGTACGCACCCTCTAAACAAGGAAAAGTGGTCTGATGGAAGCTAACTTGGCTAAATGAAAGGCGTGTTGGAAGGTGCTCGACTGAGCTTGGCAGCACATCACAAGACTAACTGGCTCTTGTCAAAAATGAGAAGGTTGTGATGGAAGGGAAAAACAGCCAGGACACGAGCGTGGAGGAGGGCCAGGCTGAGACACGTTGGCATAATAATGTCCCTGTAGTGGAAGGTAAAAATATTACGAAGCATGTTGAGATGTCACGCAAATGTAAGTTCTGTAGACGTGACCCATCAGCTGGGTCACAGCTGGTTTTATATGCAGGTGTAAATACATTTCATAGTGTGACTAACTGAGCTAAAAATCATCACAGTACCCAATGATGGTTTGATTGTGAAATAAAATAAAAATGATAATTGTCTGAAGGAGTTTTAGTGTTAGAGGTGGGAATAACTACAATGACTTTGCTAATTTAAATGTTTTCAGCACAAAGATTCATAGTCACTGTGAAGAACTGTGGTTCTGTTCATTTTTTTTTTCTATTCTGCATGATCAATTCACTGTTTCAAGGTCTAGTGCAGGGGTAGGCAACCTGCGGCTCCAGCGCCAAAGGTAGATCTTTAGCCCCTGTTCAGACAAATGACAGTTACTTTTTTGACATTTTAATTTTCCTTTATCAGCACTGCCGAGGTGCCCTTGAGCAAGGCACCGAACCCAACCAACCGCCTGTCCATGGGCAGCCCCCTCACTCTGACATCTCTCCACTTAGTGCATGTATAGTTGGATGATTATGAAGAGCTTGAACTATGTTTCGGGAAGAGAACCTTTTATTGTTGCAGATTTTCTTTGCAAAATCCTCTGGGAGAGAAGACAGAATATTTTTTTCAAGGATGAGCTGTTATAGTATGTTTGTTTCTTATTTTGAAATGAACTTAATTGTTATGAATTATCTGTGAATGCTGCAACTATCTCTTTTGGTGTCTTATAAACCCTTGACTCACAAGTCAGCCTTTAGACGCTTTGTTAACTAAAGACTGATGTCCTTCTCCCTGATTTTGTGTTTAGATGGGCGGATACAATTTCAGAGTTTAAAAAAACTCCCTACATTGCAGCACCAATAGTAAATCGTAACATAGTCCGAATGCGTTAAAGGTTTTAAAGAAAGTCGCTGTAAGTCCTTCATTTCCACAATCTTGTGGACTGAGCACACGTTTGATAAAACGGAGTTAAATCTCTCGGCATCCATTTTCAAGCTCTCTGTGTGTTTGTTTCCTTGCGGACGAGAAAAGGGGAACGCACATTTCCGGGAGGGTGTGTCCTTTTCGAAAATGCAAGAGGCGTTGCTTTGTTGCCGGCTGTTTTCTCCTGTGTGTTAAACACACTTTAGAAAGGAGTGTCCCCAGACTATCAGAAGGCAGAGATCTCTGATTGTCTGGTGGTGAGACTATATAAACCCATGAGGGTTGGGCACTTTTAGGTGCAATGACACATGAATAAACTAAACTAAAACTAAACTATAGGTCCTGTTTGTGAATGTGTTTATTTCGGACCTGTGTGTAATTGACAACGGAGTGAAAAAATGTACTTTAATTAAGTACATTTTTTTTTTTTTTTTAAATTGTCAACTAAAATGTGCGTAACGCATCTAAGGCCTTTTCCTCTAAATTTTCCCAAACCTGAACAGCGGTGGCTCGTCTTGAGTCTCCCGAGTGAGGCTGGATATAGATTCCAAGTCCAAATCAAGGCAAAGTCTCGGAGGAAAAAGTTTAAGCAAAGTTAAAGTACCGAATAATCATCAATAGTCCACTGCATAGTAGCCACATTGTGGTAAACATATTAATGAATGCTCAGTTAGATCTACTAGAAATGCTTCTTTTTGAGGCTAAAATAATAACAGCTTTTAATAGTAAAGATTGCTGACCCCTGGTACTGAAAGCAAAAGCGAAATGTACAATATAAATAAAATTGACTTTACTGCGTAGGATTTAGTGGCACCTAGTGGTGAGGTTGCAGATCTGAACCCTCTCCTGTGTGCCAGGCATGTAGGGGCTCGTAAACCAGGCAGCCTTATCTAAAGCCAGTGTTTGGTTTGTCCATTCTGGGCTACTGTAGAAACAACATGGCAGACTCCATGTGGGGGGGACCGCTTTTGAAAGTAGCTGTAAACAGCTCATTTTAAGATGATAAAAACGCAAATATTCTTATTTTCAGGTCATTATACACTAAAGAAAACAGTTATGAATATTATATTCCACTTCTGCCAACAGATGCCCCTAAATCCTACACACTGTACCTGTAAATGCACTTGGTAAATTCAGCAGTTAGTTAACGCAGCTCTGTTTACACTGCTGTATCATTCAGTGTTCAATCATCCAACTTTGTTTCACTCAGTACAAAACAGGCTTTTAAAAATCACTGTTTATAGGACTAATAACTTACCAGCCAATTATCCAAGACAGAATTATGACTTTATGATTGTAGCTTTTGCTGTCTTTTAAAAAGATTTTAGAGCAGGTATGCACAATTTTTACATATAAATGAACATCTGTTATATTCAAGCCCTCGCCAAATGAAACCCCACAGTGATGATTAACCCTATCTACTCCAGGGAAAGCTTTTACATTTCTCAGTATTCAGGATGTTTTAGTTTCTGGGGTGATTTTCCTGTGTAGGCGCACCAGAAGTGATGCGTTTTATGTCAGCTGCAGTGAAAGGGGGGAGAGATTAATTTATTTATTAGATTTGTTTTGTTTTTGTTGTTCTTTTCTTTGTTTTCTCAGTGCTTCATCTGAATGTCCCTGGATTCTGATGTGTTCTTGCTATACTATGTATGCTGACAGTTTGAAAGAAAGATTTTTTTAAATTTTAATAGGGAAGACAGCTTTGGCGGAAACTATGGTGATTTAGAAGAGAGTGCTCCCAGGGGTCGGGGAGGTGCAGCGGGCTCACCTGTAGGCAGACGTCATAGGCATGTGTCAAGAGTTTTTATGTAATTCCTCTCACTGCCAGTGGGTGGAGACAAAAGCTCCGCACTCTAGCTTTAACGAGAAACTTATGCGCAGTCTGTCACAGGACTGTTTTGTCATCTGCTGTTTCGAAGGCCAGAAATAAACTGCAATACTCAAATGTAAATGTATTTATTGGTGTTTCATCCCTGTGAGTTTGTGTCAGAGTTGACACACGGAGCTGAAATGCCATGAAAATTAAAGTGTGAATGAAGGTGCTCCATTTCCAGGGTTGAAGACAAACATTTTGCATGTAGCATTTGTTGCAGCAAATTAAACTTCTTATAGATTTAAGTCAAAATGGTTTCACATTTCGTAGGCAACTGGACTTGCTTGCATTTCTTGAAGACCTACAATGCAATCCTGGTGTCCTCTCTAGATGACTTATCACCCATTCATACCTGGTCCCATCTAACCCGACTCACATGACGACTGGGTGGGTCAACGACTCAAATGTGACGACCCTAAAACTAAGCTCACATGTGATCTTAACGACTCTGTAAGGGTCTGTTGCAAGGGACTGAAGAAGCTTCAAGCAAGCAAGTCCAATTCCCTATGATCTAGCACTTTTGATTGCCTTCTTAGTTGTGTTCTCCACTGATTCCAACAATCAGTTACTGCAGCCTTCGGTCACGTAGTCAATTTATGTACGTCATTCCCCAAACCCACGCTGTCTTTGGTGAAAGTGCTTTTGATGTTTTTGCTCCCTCGTCTTGATGTCAGCGACAGAGTCACCTTAAACTAGATTCTGAACAAGCATAGATTTTAAAAACAGCATGAAGGACTTTTTGACGACTGAATGTGCATGTACGGTTACTGAACACTGAACTGTTTGTTGGCTGTTAATTCTAATTTGGAAAAATGTTATGCTGTTTGTTTGAACTTTTTGGTGTTGTGTTCTCAGACTTTTTGTTCTTTCATGTGAAAGGAGATTTAGAATTTCAATGGTACGTTTCCTGGTTAAATATAGGTTCAATTAGAAAATATTAATAATAAATAAAAATAAATAATATAGGGTGTCAGGTGTGAGCATTGATAAATGAAACAGAAGACATTTCTTTGGTTGATATCTGATCCAAGCTGGACGCTGTAGGAATTATATAATAATAATAAAAAACATGGTGGATCAATTCATTTTCACAGTGTTGGATTTCTCAGTTTCATACGATCCGTCTTTTATTCAGTACAGAGGAGCTGCATTACTTTTCACCTGTGTTTTTGATACATGGTGGATGCAGCTAATTGCTATTCATGTTTTCAGCTTGCAGTGCTTCAGCAGCCGCTGCCAGGGCCTTTGATCCTGGCCCATTATGAAATGACTTCCTGCAAGGAGTTTGTCATTTCACCAAAGGTAACTGTATCGACCACAGCAGCAAACTAAGGCAACAATTTTCTGGCAGTATTTCAGTCATCTAAAGCGCATTACTCCTGTAATTTAATCAGAACTGACCTTCCTTTTAACACTGTAACAGAGCTTAAAAATATCAAAACAGCAATGTGAAAACAAACTAAGTGCAGGTAGTCACAGAGAACCACAAGTACGAGCAACCAATTTATCACTCTCTAAAATACCATTCAAACAGCAGGATGAAACCACTGATAATGAGAATATGACGTGTTATTAAAGTAAAAACAATGCTCCATACTGCAGCTCCAACACAAACTTGCACCCAGAGCTGAGTAAAAACATAATGTTATTTCTCAGACTGCTGCTAAACTGCAGAAATCAATGTAGACTTTTTTTTACAGCTCTGAAGAGCCACTGGTCCTCCCTTTATTATCATTACTTGCTGCAGAATAAGTAATGGTGAGCAAAATGTAAATAACAGGGCACTTAATATATTTTTTCTGGCTCTACTCACGAGCTCAAAGAGCCAGCAAATACAATATAAACGTCCCGAAACAACAACACTTTTTCCTGTTTCATCACAGACAAATATTTCTTTCAGATTGCTGCCCACTGGGAGGCGTTTCAGCGGCACACTCAAGCTGATGCTGCAAATTACATGTGACAGAAGCAATTTGGGGATATTTTCTCACACACAAACTGCAGTAAGTGTTATGAATTAGATTAAGCGGGGGAATATTGAAAGTCTGATACTTCCTCTGCCAACTCAGCAGCTTTAATTGATAATGCAATTTTATTTCATTCTCCTTTCCCTTCCTTTTGGGGAGTGTATGCTGATTATTATTATTGTCCATATCTAAAACAGCTGCACTGGGTAAGTGAATACCAGCAAAGCATCTGTGTGCGCCTGCACATTTATGCATGAAGAAAACACTCCTGAGATATTGAACATTTCAATGCAAACGCAGATATAACCATGAACATGCACCTGTTCTTTATGTATTCAATTCCTACCTCTCTGAGGCAGCCCATGAAATTGTTGCTAACTGGAGAGCCAGGCAGGTCAGCAGTGCTGGGGCTCCCACCCACGTAGAAGAAATCATCAGAGCCCAGCATGGTGTAGTCTTCCTGGGTGTAGCCAGTGGTGGTGAGGATCCCATCAACGGAGATAGTCACCTGTCGAGGGGTAACACATAGCCAAAGCCGAGCCATTACACTCTGGGATTCGATCCCGTGCTGTGTCTAAAACACACGTCCTTCCTTGGTCTGCATTCGAAACGAGCTATTTGAACTGTCTTTTCACTGTAGGTTGCTTTCTCATTGAACCTTTCTTTTTTTACAGAAGGGTTGGGTACCTTGAAGCGATTGTTTTGGACCAGACAGCGTTTGGATTTTGTTAATGGAATTTTTGCCATAGGATTCACAGGACAGGTAAAGAAAATATGGCAGAGGCATATTTTCTTTATCTTTGATGGGGGTAAGAGAATGGATCATAGGTTTGGTTCTGAAACTTCAGGTTGGGGGGAGGGTTAGTACAATGTTCAAACCAAGGACAAATTGATCGCACTTGTCTTAGGTTTCGGGATTTATCTGGTAACTGCAGACACACACATATACTGTACACACGTATGTGAGCACACACACACACGCGCACGCAATCGTACATACATTCAGTCTCACAACATCAGTCACATTCTCCCCTCTCTCGCAGACATTAACATCTACATATCCACGCACATGCAAAACAAAGGGAGGCTTTTCACACCACATCAATGTGCAAACCAAGGTCATCACTGTTAGAAGGCAAATTAACCACATTTAATTGGACATGTAAGGGAGTAAGTGGATCAATGGTGCCATACAAAGCTGGAGCAGGCCACACAGGTGCAGAAGGCTCATGCACGATCAAGACCAGAGCCCATATTCAAACACACTCTCAGAATAGCTGATCTCTGATCAGGTTTAGCTCAGGTGTCATGGTTGTATTTTCAATGTCACAGGACCAGACCGATAATCCTAGATCAGTATGCTTATTCTTAGAAATGTTATGCATATGAGCCTGGGGGTAAGGGTGATCAAGGTTAGCCACAACACACAAACACCACTTTCACCAGCATGCTACAAAAACACACAGGGAGGGCAGAGTGAGTGATACGGTGACAGGTGGAAGGTGAGTGAATTAGAGTGTTAGTGGTTATTTGGGTGACAGGGTTGAGGTTATATGACTTTGGGAGGTGAGAGGTCGATGAGGTGTGGGCATGCCATGCGCCATAGTGAGTTGGAAACAACTGTCAGAGCTCCCGCAATGAAGGTTTAAGGGTTGCCATTTTTTGGTCTCTTTTAGGGCTCGGTGTCGAGGTCACCATCTTTGGGATTGTGGCAAGCTTCTGTCAGTTCTGGACGACAGTCCTCACAAAAAATGGGGACTTTTTGTGTGAAAAAAAATAAACAAAAAGTAAGTTGCCTTGACAAAAGGCAAAGAATTCAATTTTTTACTTGTTGGAAATCTGCAGTAATGTGGAAGAAACAAAGAGAAAAAAGTAAAAGCCAAAGTGAAAAAAAAACAGGATGGGGGATTGTGGGGTAAAGAAGGAGGTTGTTGGCAGGTCAGGGAGGAAATTGAGAAGAAGCGAAGAAAGAATTGCCTGGTAATACAAACCCATCTCCTCATTTTTTGATAAGAGTGTCTAGGATGGAACTCAAAGAGAACGAATAAAAGAAGAGAGGGGGAGGGGACACACGGCAAACCCAAAAAAAAGACAATAAGAATGATATCTACCAGACAATGTAGTTTGTTTACCATAGCGTGTCCAATGCCTGATTGCTTTCCAGAAAAAGGGGAAGAAAGGAAATCAAAAGAATAGTGAACAAAAAAGGTTGTTAATAAGGATGGACAGAAAACAAAAACCAAAAGCAACGATGAAGAATTAGGATGTTAGTTAGTACATTAGTTGGTTAGATATTGGTTAGTAGTAAAAAAATGACTTTTATCATGGATGAGTTAGTGTTGTGGTGAAAAAACGCTACACGATTTGTCAGAGATTCGCTGCAGTAATAAAGTGCCAGCCTGCCATCCTAGCCAAATTTTCTACACCAGAGTCCTGCAAGAAGAAAAGACAAAGAGAGGTAAGACGTGGGACTGTCAGATAAAAATTTGTGTAGGATGGCTCCAACTCCAACAAAACTTGTAGTGTTTTTTTCTTCACCCTTAGTCTAACAAAGAGTTCCTTTCAAAGCGGAGAGAAAATGATTGTGAAAGAAAGACAGATCTTGAAGTAGAAAGCAGGCAAGCAGCCCTTGGCTCTTAGCTTCTAACCTGCTAAACTGTGTGTTATCCTGTTGGGATTTTCAGCTACACCTATTTACTAACCTGTAGGGCAAAAGCTTACTGTCAGGGAGGGTCAGGAAATCGGCACTTACTTGTCGTGCTGCTCTGAAAGCAACACTAAATGCTGTCTCACCTTGCAGACAGACTAAAGGTCGACAAAGGCACTGAACAACTCCACAATTTGCAGCTAGCACTACCTCCATACAGCACCGGCTCTCATTATCCTGTTCCTCTCTTGCTACAGCCTCCTGTAGACAGCACTGCTTCATACTAGCTCCACCCGGCTGTAATACAAGCTAATTTTAAATCACATTAAGAAAATGGTAAACAATATCTGTCAAGTAACAAATTCTGCTTATGTACAACAGATGCACATCTTTGATGGAAATGTATTTCTGTCTTTAAAAAGCATCCTGATCATCCGAGCTATAAATACTGCATTAATGGACGGCTCAAAGGCAAACACACTCTGCCTGGCTTTAAAGTGAAAGTCTATATTCTCCACGAGCATAAAAAAAAAAAACAGCTTCTGAAAGCAAGGAGATAGCGACAGCGGCTGATGGAAGTGTCAGCTTAGGGGAGAGTGAAGCAAAATAGAATTATCAGATAACTTTAATTTGAGGACACAGGGAACTCCAGTTCAATAATCCGATAAACAGGAGAAAAGAAAATACCTAGCATAATGGTGCTCTGACTAAGCTATCCATCACCTGCTTCGCCCTGTTTTATAACTGTTCAATTTGTAGAGAAGAAGTTGAACGATGGAATTAAATTAAAAGAATTCATGTGTTTGTAAAGACAACCAAAAGTATGACATCTATCTCAGTAATGTTTCTGAACTGTGGCGATGGAATGACAACCAATCAGAACAAGGTGACATTCTTAACGCCAGCTCTCTCTCAAAGCTCTTGGAAGCAGGTAATCTAAAGCGAAAAAAAAAATTCCACCTGTCTCCAAACTCCGTCCATCACTGCTACCCCCGATTACCTGTCTCAGGTTGCGTGTCACTTTGATGTCGTGCCAGGCGTTGTCATTGAATTTTCCATTGACCGGCTCCACGATGGCCTCAAAGGCCCCGGAGCCCAGATTGATGACCAGGGAGACGGCCCCATCTTTTAGCGCTAGGTTGACATAGTCTGCGGATTTCCCCGTGTGGAGGAGGAGGCCGTTGCGTTGCCAGGTCTTGAAGGACAGTGTGATCTCATCGCTGCTGCTCTGGATGGGGTTCTGTGACAGGTCGTAGCAGAAGTACTCCGAGCCACGGAAGGTGGCCACGTTCTCCTCCCTCGCTGAAACGACAAAGGAAGAAATAAAACGTTACTTTTAGGAGTGATATTCCTTTTTCATGACAGTCAGAGAAGGAAAGCGACAGGCATGGACATGAGTACTTGAGGACTCAACTGGGCATCAGTATTTGTTCAACAAGTAATTGCATTTTTGTGCATGCTTTATAAAAGAAAACACACACACTTTATGTTTCAACAACATCCTGGTGAACTTGTGATTATGTTAACGTACAAAAACTACTTGGCTATAGTTAGGAAAGGATTAAATTTTGTATTAAAATACCAGTTTTGGGGGTGCAGGAAGTGCAGCAATGTCTCTGAAAAAAAAATTGCTTTTTGTGCCACCATCCATGCTGGAAAAACAGCAACAGGATGCTAAAATACAACTGGTTTCGTTTTTTGTTGGTCTTTGCTTGGTTGGTGTCTCGCCTCGATGTTACACCATCCACCTCCCTCCTTATAACATATATATATATATATATGTATATGTCAGCTTTGACATCATTTGACACCTTAAGACATCACTCAATCTAACATTACAAGCAGAATGGCGTAATATTAGAGCTGCGTATCATAGCCAAGCCGCAACCTCCTGGGCTGAAAAATGAAGCCTAAGCAATGTGCCAAAAACTGCAGTTCCACTAATGGCCACTAGAGGCTGCTTCCAAGAGCGACAGACCCCTTTGTTAAAATGTACAACTTTACAGCAGAAATAAACATGTGCACAGCCTGGTGCAAAAAACAATTTTGGTCTCTATAGCTAATTTCAACATTCATGTAACTGTACAGTGTGTGAGGGTTTTACATTACTGACCCGTATAAATATAATTTAGAGTCTGTCAATAAAAAAACGTTACATTTAAGACCGCTGAGGGGCGAACAGGGAGAGACGTGTGTCAACAACAATAACCCAATGTCCAATTCATCACATGTGCTCACACCGGTAAAACATTGTCTGTCCATAATTCATCTAAGGTAAGTTTCCATGTAACAGTTTCAGAGTTCATCCAACAGTTCAGTGCCCAAGTTTCCATTAGTCAGTTTCACCTTCCACGCTACAAACTCTTCATACTGCTACACAAAACACAGTTTGCTTACCCTGTCACACACCTGCTGCTCACCACCTGCACCTTACCTATATTACCTGACTTTTCCTGCTCTAGTGCACCACCCAGTGTACAAACAACAAAACTGCATCTTTTAACATCTAGTCACTATTAGTTAAACATGAATCAAAAGGGATACAAAGAATGTTCTTGTGGATTCAACAGTAATTGAGGCTTAAAGTTACATATAGTTTAGGGCGTGACCACTGACAGCGGGTGCCATCTGTTGGCGACAATAGCCATGTTTCCATCAGCCTGTTTATATGCGCATCTAGAAGTAGCGCATCGGAAAATTATGATGGAAATGCCAAAATTCGAATTAAAATCCCCTGATTTGCACAAACTAAAATACGCTCCCTTTAGCCAGGTTTTGGTTGATTCGAAAAAATGTTGATTTGCAAAACAGGGGATGGAAACAGTTATGTTCGAATTAAGTCTGACATAGCGCACCTCTCTCCATGGTGATATCCACACTCCGGGTCGGGAGGGCGGTAATGCATTTACAAGCTGGTTGTTGTTTTGTTTCCGGGTTTGCGGGAAACTAGCGCAAGTTCGTAGTTTTCACCAAAGTCCGTACATTTAATGGAAACACACAGGATTCATATTTCTTTTAATGCGCATTTCCCAATGATTCAAATCAGTTTTGGATGGAAGCATAGCTAATGCTGGTTAGGTAACGTTACTGTGGTGTAACCCCAGATTCACAGAGTAGCTAGCTGTCACTACTTCAGTGTGTTTCAGTTTATGAATGTTGATTGTAACATTCTGGTCACCTAAAAAAATTCTAGTTCAACACTAAGTCGCACTAAAAGACCCTCTAGGAGTCGGATGTTAAGTTTTTCTAGTAAGTACATTTTGTTTTCATGATTTTCAAATCTTGACATTACCATAAGCATTTTTATAAAATATAATAAATTCAAAATAGGAGTCCATAAACCAATGGGTGATGTCATAGTGGCAACGTCCATTATCTTATACAGTCTAGGATTATAGCTAATCTCCACAGAGCAGAGAGGTAGGCGTACCCTTGCCCCTGCCCACATTTTTGCTGTGGTGTTCATTTAGGACCCTATTCTTACCTTTTTCGTTTTTCTTTTGGCAAGTACGTGATGATAATTCAATGCCAGCACTCCAATATGGAAATCATTTTAAATGCCCATCCCTGGTGAGTGAAACATTTCCAGTGTTGAAATTCAGCACCTGAGCTTGCTGTGATTCACCACATTTCCTCCTGAGTTATGTGCGCCATGACAACTACAGCCAAACAGTCATTATCTCATTCATTACCACATTTATTGCAATGTTTAAAACATGAAACAAGCCCAGCGTCCGTGTTGGTCCCAGCATCAATCACGATGCAGCCTCAGTAAATATGAGAACCACTGTGATGCTGCAGAGAAGGGTGCATCAAGCAAACACACTCACGCACACAATGCACCGCTCACCATAATTACAGCTATGATAATCCCATCATTCAGTTCAGATCATAAAATCCTATCTGTACGACCGCGGGTTTAGGTTTCGTATACAGCCTCTAGACAGACAGACTACTTATGATGGAACACTATTCCCTGCTAATGGCGCGCATAAATCAAACTTAGCCTGATTTTACAGTTTTATATCACTCCGCTGTTGCAAAGTGACTTCCTGAGCCCATTTTTTAGATCGACACTGAGAGTAAGGTGAGACAGCTCCAGACAGAAAGTGAGGGGGGCTCGGGGACGGATGGAGAGACTGAGAGAGCAAAAATAAAATTGCTGGTCTGAGAGAAAGAGAAGACTCTACAAGAAAGAAAGAGTGAATCAGAGGAGTAGTGTGTCCTTATGATCTGTGATGAAATAATTGACACTTCTCCTGCTGCCTCTTGAAAGGTGGTTTGACACACTGTGGTCAGCTTGGGTCTGGGTGAATCTATTAAAGACAAGGTCAGACTGTCATTTTTTTATACAGCATGTTAAGTTGGATAGGGCACCGCTGACTCGGACTCAAGGGTAAGACTAGAAGATTCCTCCACCAAGAACACAGTGTTCAAGGCAGCACCTTTCAGAAAACGCAACCTTCAGAAAAAATTCCTGCCAACATACCGACCGAACCAACTAACTGCTCTGGTACTTAGCTACAGTAGCTATGTCATTACCTGCCAATAATACAATTTTCAATGTGACATTTAATTTCCTCTGCATCCGGCATTTTCTTTTGTGTGCTCCCAGAGAAGTCATGAGGACCACGAGTGAAAGGAGAGAAAGCAGGAGGGTGAGAAAGCATACGAGCTGCAGGCTGTAAAGCTTCGGTTTGTTGTTTTGGATCAGGCTATATGTAAACATGAGGGAGCAGTGTTGTGGAGCCGGAACAAAGATACAGAAGGAGAGGGAAAAAAATGGAGAATGAGAATATTGAGAGTGAAACAAAAAGGAAAATGGAGTGGGGCTGTGGGATGATGGGGTGCTGATTCCGGTCATGGAGAAATTCTCCCCTTGGCGTCAAACTCATGTCTCTGCGCAGCACAGAGACAAGAGGAAATAGTATGGGAGGCAACAAAGGCCCTGTGAAAGCCCTTATCCATGTGCCAGGGGAATAAATAGAAACCCATTATTACCACTGAGACAGTGCAGCGAAGAGAGGCAGCACAGTATACGTTGGAGAATCAAAAAAAAAAAATCCATCTCTGCTGATTTCATGCATCTAATGTAAGAAATTGCACAGGTTTTCGCTGCAAGAGAAGCCTGCTTATTGTACAACATTGTTACTGCACAATTGTCATCAAACGCAAAATGACTGTGCTGTGAATACTAAAGAAACAGTTAGTGGCAAGTCAGTCTCACCAATCATGCCATTGTGACTCTCTCTACAGCTATATATATATATATGTAAAGCATCCATTACATTGTCACCAGTGTCTTCAAAATAGGTCTCTAGATACTTGCTCCAATTGGCTTTATTGCACATCTGGACGAGTATGGGCCAAAAGCCTCTGGGGCCCCCGGGCTAGAGAGAGCCCTTGAAACAATTGGCACTGTAACCACGTTTTGTAAAAATCATAGATGCTCCACTGACTCTGGTGGGCCCTCTGTCACATCTTGCCTGGAGGGCCCTTGCATATGCCTGATGGCAGGCAAATATAGAGGAAGGAATGACTATCCTAGCAAGACTGCTTTATGGTTCATGAAATTCATTTATTTTACTTTTCCTTAGAAATAACACAAACTGAATGTTTGAAGTCATTTAGCTGTTTATTGAACAAACAGACCGATGGGTGATTTAAATGCCACCAAGGAAGTACCGTCTGTCAAACAGCTAAATTCTCTATGAAGACAGCAGCATTGAAATCCTTCAGATCCACTTCTGACACCTGATTCTCTCTGCTCTCACCTGATCTAAGGTAGAAAGGTTATCGTCATGGCAACTGCCCTCACTTATCTGGCATATTCTAATAAGGTTGTCTGCTATAACAGGCACAGACCTACCCAGTTCCCTCTCCGTTAGCTCCACAAATGTATACAAATGTGCACTCTTTACATTTATTTTACAAATATAAGTCTCACTTTTTATGAACAATAATGGGCGATTATAACATATGACCACTGCAGACTTTGCTACCTGTTCGGTAGAGGTTTTCAAATGTAAACATCTGAGTGAACAATGAGGAAAAGGTAGAGAGGATTAGTGGAGGCTGCAACCACATCGACAAGCAGTACCTTCTTTGTGTCCATCTCAACAAAGGCGGAACATATGATATAAACATGGAAGGATTAGACTTCGGCTGCAAGACTGGCTACATGAATCTTCTCTGCCAAGAATGTACAGGTATTGGACAGTAAACTGGATGACGTCCATGTCCACATCAGCTTCCAGCAGGATATCAGGAACTGTAATGTCCTTAGTTTCACCTAAACTTAGCTAATTCCTGGAATACCGGATAGAATCATTGAACCAGGTGACTCTTTGTCTATATACCCATATGGAAATATTCAAATGCGAGTCAGTTCCTGCTCACCTGATCTGGAGTTATTGTCAATCAAACACAAGCCACACTGTCTACCAGGGGTATTTGAGTCGTATATTATCACAGTGGTCTACATTCCAACAGAAGCGACTACACGAATACTAAGGCTGCCCTGACGATCTCTGCTAACAGACCAGTTATCCTGATGCTGCGCTCATTGTTGCTGGAAACTTAAATCAGGCTAACCTTAAGAAGGTTATGCCCGACTTCCATCAACATACTGAATACGCCACAAGGAGAATAAACACTCTGGATCACTGCTAAAGGCCGTTCAAAAATGGCTACAGAGCAGAATCCAATCCGATCCAATCCACTTTATTTATATAACACATTTTAAAAACATAAAAGTTTATTAAAGTGCTGCACAGTGCTATCCATGTTCAGGAGGAGTGATCATGCAGCCATCTTGCTGAGGTCAAAGTATAATCACAAACAAAGTCGTATGTCCCCAGTGACATGAGAGGCTAAGAAATGGTCTGCACGACGTGACGCAGTCTGAGGCACATTCCAAGACACGACTGTCGGCGTCACCGATGACATCAATGAACTCACTAAGTCTGTGCTGGATTTAATTCATTAGACAACCACAGCAACTATAGGCAGAACTATAGTGAAATCATTCCAAAACCGGAACCCATTGATTACCAGAACCATCTGGGACGCCATAAACACTCACACTGCAGCCTAAAAAAATGGAGCTACCATCTGGAAACATGGACCATTATAAAGCAGCAGGAATATAATGTAAGATGAACAGTAAAGGAGGCAGAAAGGGAGTACAGGAAGAAATTTCAACTATAATTCCAGGGGGGCAATCCCAGAAACAGGTGGCAAGGTCTACGTACTATGACAGTATGTTCGGGTCAACATGCAATAAGCACTGCTTAAAGGATATTTACACCAGGCGCTGCAAGAATAAGGCTAGGAAAATCATTTAGGATCCCAGCCATCCTGATAATGGCCTTCTCTCCCTGTTGAGGTCGGGGATGAGGTGCTGGATACACCTGGGCAGCATTGAGAGGCTCAGGAAGAGCTTCTATCCTCAGGCCACGAGGATCCTCAACGAGGTCACTTCATCATATTTATGACCGAATGGTCATAAAAACAAACGACCATTACCCTCAGCTGTACTTTGTGTTAAGTGATAACTGGCAAATGCTTAGTTAATGCAAAGATACTAAAGATAATAAAATTATAGTGTATGTTAGCATTGCCATATGAGCATGTTAGCATGCCGATGCTACTGGTCCTAAAATCAGTGCAACATTAAGTAGCTGATAAAAGATTTTATCTTCCCGAAGATCAATAAACTCTTATAATACTGTATTTTCATTGTAGAAAAAAATAACACCCAGCTTCCTTGTTTCCTGTGCAGCTTGCAATGTCCAATTTGATGTCTAATCATTTATTATATATTATATTTTGCCACTAAATAATAAAAGTAAAGGAAGAGGCTGCTTGTCTATAGGATGTTTGACTCTCTATATGCGTATTAATTATAATGATGTAATTACTAAGTTGCTGTGGAGCTGTAAAGACTATCAATGAAATATTCTTGCTATGAATAATAGAGAGGGCAAATTGATATAATGTAATATTTGTGCACCTCAGCAATATTAAACCCGTGGTAAGTGTATACGGATCCATAAAAACCAGGGGAAATGTATTGCCTGTTGAGACATGTTCTGTGCAGATCTGTGGCTTTCAAATCGATCATATAGCAGGGTCATTTTCCCTTATTTTCGCCATAGTCATCAATATTCCATTTGCGCGCTGCCTGGCCCATGCACTGGGGGCTGGGGTTCGATTTCAAAATCCACTGGAAGCAATTAGCTCCTTCATTACCATCTCCCATTCTCTTCCGCTCCCCCTCGCCACACACACCCATGCTGCCCGAGCTTGGTCTCCAGTCTGACCCCAAGGGCCTTTGAGCACGGAGGGACTGTCACCTTACAGAGCTCCGGTCCACAACCTTCAACCTCCGTAAGATCACCACAGGATTTCAGATAGTCCCTAAACACTGCAGGAGGCAAAAGACTTACAGCATGTGAAGGGAAATCAGATGGGTTTAATGATAGGATTAGAGACAGGATGCATTGTGATTATTGTGGCAAAATACCGACTTCAGTTGGAGATGCTGCAGCTGTACGGCTGCCAAGCCCATGAGCTCACTGCACATGAATACTAGCTGGGCAACTAACACTAGTCCAAAGGAGAGTTTCTCTCTGGTGAAGTGAACTCAATCTGTGCTGACATCCAACACATCAACTGCATGTTTGCACTACATTTGCAGATAAACAAGCCCTGAAGTTCCAGACCTAAACATAGAAAGCTAAGTTCTGCTTTTAGCTATTGTTGTCTGTGTGACACCCTCAGCAACCAAAGTGATTCAAGGTTGCCGTGTCATCCCACACAATGCATTTAACTGGATCTGAAAACCGGCGCCTCATCTCACCCTTTCTCTCTGGCTCTCTGTCATATCTGTTCTCTTTTCCTCCGTCCCCACAGTGAGAAATTAGCGTCGTTTGCTAATAATGGTTAAAAGCAGCACGGTTAGCCTGACGCAGCCAAACTTGAACAATGTGCTTCACTGCTTCCCGACATGAGGCTAACACTAACCATGCAACTTTGCGGCTTAAAGCTCAATGGTGAGCCATCACATGTCAAATAAATTTGGAGCATCATGGGTGATGTCTCTCTTCAAAGGCAGGCGGCACTGTCAAACAGGCTTATGTTGGAGGGAGATTTGGTAGAATATATTGCACGGTAATATTTAACTGGCCAATTACTACCACTGTACTGCAGCAACAATTAAAGTCAATCCAGGATACGAGAGGAGGAACGTTTGTGGGGAGGAAGCTGTGTGTGTGAGGCTCCTCCGGGATTTATTTTCCAGCCAAAACCTACACAAACTGCACTGAATGTGTCCTCTTCATGTCAACTTTCAAGATGTCACATGACATATCTGAGAGGTTGAAGTGAATTGTCACCCTGACACTTCTTTTCTCATCTTGTGTTTCTCGTAACCTTGTGAAGCCGCGGCGGACAACCTGTCTGAGACTGTCTTTTACGTCTGCACGCACACACTGAGGAGGGAAGAGTGACAAAGAGGGAGACAAAAGAGAGAGATAAACATAAACAGAAGTGACAAAAAGGAAGCAGAAGAGTCTAGAACAAAAGAAAGCGAGAGATGGAAGCGGCGATGACAAAAGAGAGAAAGAGAGAAACAAAAGAGACAGGGGGAAAAAAAGCAGAGTTTGGGGAGACGGAGCGGCGGTGAGAGCCGGAACAGGAGAATGAGAGTGGCAGATGGAGGGAAAGAGAGACAGAGGCACTTCCAGCAGCTCTCCAGAGAAACGAGGTGACACTGTGTGTTAAGACGAGCAGTGAAGAGCCGTCCCTGTGGCTCGTGATTCCACCATTGATAAACCTTATTACTGCACCTGATAACACAACACACCCATCAAATCCCACTCCCTTTCTCCCCCCTTTCACCTCCCTCAAAGCTCACAAATACCACCACAAATCCAACACTCCCTCACAGCCATACAGTCAGAAGCTCTCTGCAATAGCCGATTCCCCAGCGAAAGGCTTTTTAAATTAGTATCTAAGAATTGTGATTTCAAAGATTCTTGAAAGACCTCCTGCTGAAAGAAACATTGCATTTAGAGTTCAGAAACCATCATTACTTATCGTACATGCTCATCTCATTGCAATATTTACAAAGTACATAAATAAAGTAAACCCATCTCAACTTCAAAAATGTTCAAGCAGAACTGGAAACTGCTGCAGGGAGAAATGAGGCGGACTTAGAAGAATACCGCATCTCGACTGCGACAGAGATGACTCAGTATGGTCGACAGGCTAGTGTTGTACATGGAGGAGAAGCAGGGTGGTCAGCTCCCACACTATATGACACACCGTCAACAACACCGTGATTATCCTCAGTGGACTGGTAATTTTATTAATAGACCTGCACAGAGAGCAGGTCAGCGGCTTGCCTTTGTGTTCCAGTGGTCTTATGGGCCTGCGCTGTGTGTAAGCTAAACCCAGTGAACTTGTCGGAGGGACTCGGGGGAGAACAGGGTGATGTCTGTGTTTTTAGCCACTTAATTTGTGCTGCTCCAGGGATGGCATAGTCGTCCGTCAGTCTGGCACTTTGGACCTGAGTGAAATATTTAGACAGCTCCTGTAAACGATGGATTCCCGTGAGATTTAGTGCAGAGGATGAGTTCCAATAATTTTGATTGTACCCTGAGTTTTCCTGTAGTGCAAACTGTGCTGCCATAACAAGGCCGTAGCCCTGAAGCAACACTGGGGGACCAGATCTGCTGGGGGTTCATTGATTAGCACTCGCAAATCGGCCAGTTTTCAACAAACACATTTGTTTCCACTCCACTAATTAGATGTTTTTTGAGCAAAATATTTATTTACAAAATGACCTTTCCAGTGCAAAATGACGTGCTGACGTTGACGCTACCTTTTTGTGCATGTCCTGACTCAAAGTGAGGTGTTGTTATCGGTACAATGTTACAATAATAGGTTTTCTATCAACACCTAATGGGGACAATAATGGATCCTAACTTTACAAAAATCTAGCAAGAACAATATTCTCAGAATGTATGGACAATAGAGCAAATTAAAATGTTTATTTACAATAACTTCTGGGTAGAAAACCCTCGCGTCATGTAGATTTTATTTCTTCTTTACATTACCGTCAGACAGCCTATTCCGACGGGGAACTGAAGCTGTTATCTCAAAGCCACCAGACTCAACTGACAAAATCAACTGCTGCCTCGAATCATTAGAGTTTGAGGTAATGTGGAGATTATCTTCCAATAGAGCGTATGCTTACACCGATATTGATTTTTTTTAATGTGTTTAAAATATATACAAAGTACATAAAATGCACAGCAGTCACATCAGATAGGTCATGCTGCCGTTTTTAAGTATATATATGTTTAACATTAGAGTGATAGCTGAAAATGACAACAGAAATCAAGTTTTACATATCTTTGCAATTCAAAACAATTGCAAGCTGTCTACCCAGAGGTGACTGCTGCTGTTAGCACGACAGCACGGTGATTTGGTCTGTTAGCAAGCTAATGGATGGTATGTATGCTAGGTACCTAACATTCTAACAGGAATGCATCATGACGTTGTAAGGAGATAACCATTCATGAATGTTTAATTTCATAACACTTAACAGAAACTATCACAATCAACTAGTAAGAGTAAGAAAGAGTAGTGAAATACATTCACAGCAGTCGAGCTGTGGGTACAATCTGCTCCTGCTGGAGTACATCAACGCCACTTGAGCAAACACTCAAATCAGTATATTGGGGGTGACATTTTCAGCCTATGTGAATTTTCAGGAGGATGTATCCCCTGCAATACATTTTAAGATCACTGCCTTGTGCAATTATGAGGATATTGTTTCCATTTGCAAAACTCTTTTAGTCTTGATGAGATACAGTGAAAAGGTACAAGGTGGATTTCAAGAGAATTTCATGGTCCTCAGAGGATGAATCCTAATGAATTTGTCGACGTCCAACCCTTTACTTTAACGGTACCTCCTGATCAGACTGTCAACAAGGCAATCAACAATCAACAACAATCAAAAACATACAGGGTGGATTAGCAATACTTTTTGGATAAACGGCCCTTTGTCTTGACTTTAGCACCACTTTGAAAAACCTGTTACACTCCCATGAACTTTTTATGCTCACAAGTACATGAACCCTGACTAAGTAGGTTATTAAAGTAGCTCAAGCTGCACCAATCATCTCTGATACTGACTTTCGATCAATATCTTAATTTTTTTGTGAGTGTGTGAGAGTGATGTGAAACTGTTTGGAAAAGTCCGGACAGGTAGATGTCATTTTTAAATTTATCTGCATTAGTGTGGACATGGCCCAAGGCGCCCTCCTGGCTACTGGCTGTGACAAGCTCCTGTCACTGTCACCTCCTGTGTTTTTTTCACCATGTTTGTGTGTGTATGTATATATATAAATATATATATACATATATATATGTGTGTGTGTGTGTGTGTGTTTTTGTGTGTGTGTGTGTGTGTGTGTCACTGACACTGAATCTCCTTATTGGCTGCTGATGGTGGACTGGAGTGAGTGATGAGGTTTGGAGTGACAACGGGGGGATGGTGTGAATGGCGGGGGTGAACGATGGAGGGGATGGAGGGTGTCTGAAGAATGGGGGCAGGCGCCTGAGGTCCAATCCCATCAACTGAGGCAATTGTGCGGAGCGAATACTGGAGTGAGGAGGTGGGGGTTGAGGATGAGTTTGCAAAGGAGAGAGAAGGAGTAAGACAGAGATGTGGTGACTGCTCTCCTATTACTAATACTGGATAATTAAGAGTAGAGGGGCTGTTTGGAAACACTGAGTCGAGGCAGGGGCTGAAGAAAGACACCTCGGACTAGTCTTTTACTGACCGTCGAAAGCTTCTCAACGGAAACCAAAACAGAAGAGGCTTTCATTTATATTAACATCACCACCAGGAGCATACCATTTTTGGAGCAATGTCCCACCTTTGTAGGCACCTACTGCTTTATTTCAGTATGACAGGAAATCCAAATGTAGTGAGCTGAGACTTACTCAAGATCAGTGTTAATTCATCAAACCTAAATTATGACTTTTCATGCGACTAAAATTTGACAAATTTAACCTTTAAAAACAGCGAGGACAAAAAAAGCAACATGGACGCTGTTTGAAAATGTAAACAGTGTTTTTCCACTAACTTCAGAAAACCTAATCATCAGAAAAAATGTTGGTACTGTACGTTTCTGCAAACCACAGATATATTTGCGGATCTATATGTGTAGCAGATACATTGAAAGTTTTTGTTTTAGCAGAGCTCTGGTTAACGTGGTTGGGTTTGGGCACACAAACCAAACCACTTATTTATGACTCGGGAAAGACCACGTTTTGGCGTAAAATACCCCGTGTTGGGGGCACAACCCTGCTGGAAATGCAGCAATGTTACAGTAAAAAACAAGCGCTTTCTGTGTGACTATCCCTAATAGAAAAACAGCAACAGTTCACTTAAAAAGCACTCGTGTTTGGTGCTTTAAAAACTGCAAGAAACACAGCAATGCCTCGCTAGAACTGGTTTTGTTGTTCATTGGTCTTTAGCACCGGTCTGCAGCTTAGAAGCTCAGCCTAGGTGACACGCCATCCACCATCCCCCCAGAATTGTATAGCACAAAACTAATACTGAAATACATTACTGTCAAAAGACTAAAACTAACACCAGATAAAAATCAGGTGCCAAAATGAATACTGCATGCGGTGTGATGTAATCCATCACCATGCACATCTGAGGCCAGATTCATGTCCATGAAAACGCAAACCTTTCCATTTGCTCTTGCAATCTGCATGAAATTAGCATCTGATTTACAGAGGCAGGAGCTAATTATGCAATCAGTGGCTGTGGCTGCCATCTACACATATTCTTTGAGTGAGGCACAGCTTTAAAGGTGCAGTGCAGTGATGGGAAACCCACGACAGAATTGAAAATGGGATGTGATGTACAGCAAAGCAAAGGAGAAACCACAGAATGGAAACATTATTTCTGTGTATAAAGAGAAGCTCAGAGCTGTAAAGTGGTGAATACAGCATTGATTTAATTTGTTGTTCTGCTGATGGAATACATGCTGTCGAAATGTACATTATACTTATTTACCATAAAAGTAGTTGTAGTGGGTAATTTAAAAACCCTCACTGTATTTGTTTGTTTCTTCCGTTTTTATTTTCTCTTAATACCTATTAGGTGAGAATTTACTGCAGACCAACTGCAGCCCACCAATCAATTCGGTCTACAAATAAATAAAATTAAAACCAGAAGAAGGCAAAAAAAAAAAAAAAAAAATCATGCATGTAACACACTTTTTGCCAGCAGAGCACTCCTGTACACTCGGCCTTATCGCCTCTGAACCCAACAACCCACCAGTGGCTTTGAAAGGCGTGTTTTTAAAAAAGAAATCGCCAAAGTTACTCTATTCATCATAGCCAGAGGCTGTCGAAACAGAAATGACTGCCAAATTTAGAAATTTCTGACAGTCCTTGAATGCATCATGTCTGACTAACATCTCCATCTGGTCACATAAGAAAATCTAAACTTTAAAAAAATTATATTTCATCAAAATATCATTTAAAATGTTTCCATAAATAAAGCATTTGCATGAACTACATCCTGTAAAAGATGTTAAATTCTGCGTTCCGAGGTGCAACTGAGATGCCATGATTGACTCAGCTGAAACCAACAGCCGGGTGACAAAAATTCAGTGAACCTTCGACTAAACTGCAAGCTGTAGGACGAGAGGTTGTAAGTAGAGGCTGTAAAAGTGTAAACTGTATATTATAACTGTGATACAGAAAAATAAAAGTATGAAAAATGTGGTTGCATGCATGTGTCAAATGTACATACATACATGAGAATAGCTGGGGGAAATGTCCAGCCCCTCTGCTATTGTTTTTTTGAAAATGTGTCACTCCACAAATTGGTTCAGTGTCTGGCCTAAGGACACTTCAAAGAAGGAGCTGGGGATTGAACCCTTAACCCACTCTACCTCCAGAGCCTCCTGAGCCACTGCCACACCCTGGAAACTGCAGCTACAATCAGCCACATTTTTCATATCTGCTCTCGTTATTTGACTGGCTCAGTGTCTGCTTTAGTCAGCCGTATCTGAGATTAAAGAGTCAACAATGATCAACTTTACTTTATTCATTCATTCAAATCATTCAGATCGCTCAGCAGCAGGTGGTAGATGGTCAACCATAATATGCATAATCATTTAAAACACCATAAAAGAGTGTTTCATAGCAGCTTATGGAAAGCTAAAAGGCAGAAAGCATCAGCACTTTAGGGAAAAGAGAGATCAGAGGCATGTCCACGGGCGAATATGTCACACACCTTTAATATAACACCGCTCAGCTGGAGGAAACATCCTGACACAGCTCCCGTTTTGACGTGTTGATGACATCATTGTTTCTTTTGTTGTCTGTATTTTCTTTAAGCTTTCATCGTGCTTTCATGGTGTCACGTATTGATTGATTTACTGTACACTGCAGGCACAGCATTCATGAATCCTTTAGTGGCTTCCTCTTTTCTTTTTTTTTCTTTTTAAATGGCTGCAACTGTGGATTACAATATTATGGAGTCATCTGCGGTCGGTATTATTTCCATCAACAATCAAACCATCGCTGACAGTGTGTCTCCTGAATGCCGACTATTGCATCAGCCTGACAGCTGCCGTCCCGAGCCAAAATGGGAAGTGACGGCAGCGAGCATTGTATCGGTTTCGTGTTCTCCGCTGCGCTGCAGAAAAGTGCCTTGATAGACTTGCATCACTCCGCATCTGTGTGGGTTTGTGAGTTATTTGTTTTCATCTGTCTGCCTGACACATTATATGTTTTACCGTAAAATTAGCTTTTCTGTTCGTGATCCAAATGATTTAATTACTTTAAGCTACAGAGAATGGATGCATTTGTATATTGTATTGGACGACCTACGTAATGTGCTGCGAGCGTTCCCTGCACAGTCAACAACCTGTTAATAATGTGAGTGTATTGCGTGTGCCTGGGTGTGCACACATGTGCACGTTTGCTGCTGTTTGTATTTGAGCAGAGGCTTGCTCCGGGGTTGTCAGCAGGCGGGGCCTTCCCTGGAGCCTGTCAATCATCCAGAGTGGCGTTGCCTTATTGGCTATTATCTCTGCTGTCAGAAACCCGGCCGTGCCTCCACCTCCCCACATCAGTCTCTGTCAGTTCACACGCTGCCTGTGGATAGAGCCGTGGAGCATGAAGCTGCATGCTACTGTTATCATTACTTTTTGTGGCATATGCTGTTTCAGGCCGAGACGCCATCGACACATCACCTTTGGAATGACGCCTAATAAAATATATTTGTTAAATGAGACTTTTAAATGCTGCCTTATTTCCTACAACTGATGTGTCGAATACTTAATTACCAACTGAACTGTTGAGCTTGATGTAGCATCGGCATGCTATATAACTGCTCTCCACCCACACACGCAGGAACAGCAACTCCAAAAAAGCAATTAACGCGTCCTTTAAATGCAGCACATCACAATGCAGTAAGACTCTAAGTATCTTTAAATGACTGCTAATTAATAATTCCCATTTAAAGCATACATTTTTAGCAGTAGCACGTATTTAATTTGATGGGTGATAGTCTTCCTTCACATCTTTTTTTTTTTTTTAACTCCCTGGTACGTTTATTGCTTATGTTGACACGGTTTCTAAATTTGTAACACCACATGGGAGATATAAAAGCCGACATAAAACACATTTGCAATTACCAGTGTGAGGTTGATTTGAAGGTTTTGCAGCACTTACATAACTTCCAATATATACTGAGGTCTGTGTAGTGAGGATAAGATGACGGACTAAATGCTGGTTAAAATACAAACTGGATATCACAGCACACGCAGGTTTGGAGAAGTGGTTGTAGTGGATCCCTGCTGTGCTAAGAAATGTATTAAGGGGGCTGAAGGAACTTTGGTGAAGTAAAGCTGCATCAGGCTCACCAGTGAAATTAAACAGAATCAAATAATGAAGTAAAAAAGTTAGAAAATACAGCTAATATTAAATATCATTAATTGCTTTTTTCAGATAATAACACTGTGGACGCTTATTTCTTTGGCTCTGAAACCATTAAAAATGCATGTGTTTAATATCTGATGGGTGAGGCAATCACTGTGATGTATTATTTGATACTGAGCTTTCTTTTGCAATGACTTCTTTTTCATGACATTTAACCTTTATTTTGAAATTCCGACTAAACTACAGCAATTAAATGATGTGCAATTTTGCAACCTGATCTACCGGTGCACCCTTTTAAAAACTGTTTTTAAATAATATGAAATCATATAAATGTTATTTTTGTCTTTGTTTAAATTAAGGTGATGGCTGGGTCGACTTATTTCTTCTTTCAACCACTGACTGACTGTCTGTTCCTAATAAACCAGCTCCCTTCTGAAAGGGTCTTGGGCCGACCCAAAGTGTGATGGAACGGTCAAAACAAAGAAACACAAATGACCTCAAAAAGAAAAATAGAATAAATCATTTGTAGCACGGCACCTCGTGGCAAGGTTCGAACCTGCCGGTTGGCTGGGGTCCTTCTGTGTGGAGTTTGCATTTTCTCCCTGTGTCAGCGTGGGTTTCCTCCAGGTGCTCCAGCTTCCTCCCACAGTCCAAAGACATGCAGGTTAACTGGTGACTCTAAATTGTCCATAGGTGTGAATGTGAGTCTGAATGGTTGTCTGTCTCTGTGTCAGCCCTGTGATAGTCTGGTGACCTGTCCAGGGTGAACCCTGCCTCTCATCCAGTGTCAGCTGGGATAGGCTCCAAATCGGCAAGAGAGCTAGTTAACGTTAGCTGTTGGCAGCTGGTGGCTGGAGCTAACTGCTGACGGAGGTTGCATTGAGTTAAATTATGATGCATTCAAGTTCTCTTAAGCATTGTGCAAAGGTAAATTATAACGTTCTCATGATGTGTTTAAATGTAATGTGTTTGACGGAGAAAGTTAGCAATGTTTTCACAGATATATAAAATAGATATTAGAAAGGGAATTATGGTATTATATATAGTAAAAAGACTTTTGAAGTAAATATTAATAGAAAGGTTGATTATGATCAAAAGATAATTGAAAGATATTGTAATGAAGGGCTGAATGACTTTAAAACGGTTCAGTTACTTTTTTCTATGAAGGATTTCTTTGTTTCCCTGGCACAAAAAGCGGAATAAATAACAACAACAAAATAAACAACAACAACAACAAAATAATATCAGTATCGGCTATCAGCCAAACTGTTCTGTTCGACAAAAGTATTTGTATCTGCAATGGATTACAAAAGCAGTGCATCCCTATTTCTTAGCTGTTTTCAGTTTTGTCTTGCAAAAAAATGAAAAATAAAAAAACGAACGCAATGCGACTCTAAGCATTCTAAACTAATGAGAGCGGGAGAGAGGCAAAGTCCCTCTCCAGCACTTGAAACAGATTAGCACACATTCCTAGTGGAAGCTGAGGCCATCTAATATTTATTACCTCTATAACTTACTCTCCTGTGTACTGCCAGAACATTTAGCTGCGTGCAGGAAGGCGAGGGGTTAAAAGGGGAACAGCGGTGCCATAAAAGGGACAATGAAATAAACATGACTCACCGTGAAAGAGCCCTTAAAGCCAATATAATCTAGATGGCCGGGTAGAGCCGGGTGCCAATGGCGGTTAACGACAAGCACCCCCCTCAGGCTTGAACTTAGACCTCGCCTCAACAGCCAATCACGTCGGGTGCTATTTTTAAGATGGGGGTGAACAGCAATTTGGTTACATTATTGTCCACTTAGACGCAGTGAAAATCATTTTACGGTGCTCTGAGAGACAGGATGAAAAATGACTACGACACACACAGCATCCTTTCTCTCATCATATAATGTTGAGGTGTCATGTTTGAGCCGAGCACTATATTTATTTCTTGGACAGCAGATGAGAGTTTGGGATAAAGCTGCAGACAATTCAGGGAAACACATTCAACACTGAGCTTAGCTAAAATGAGGAGGGAAAAAACCCTCCGCTGTAGCTTTAAATCCAGCTAGAACCAGTTGTAGCCTGTAGCCAAAACAATATGTGACTCTCGCTCTGCGTGTGCACGAGAGTGTGCGTGTGCTTCTGTGTGCAGGCATTTTGCAACGATGTTCTCCTTCAAGAGATAAGAGTAACGATGGATTACTCTCACCTTTCCCCAGCTTTCTCCTTTTAACCTTTAACTGCAGGGCTGATTGCAAAATTTACACATAATGCTGTGGTCATAGAGGGTGCAGCATATGTCTCAGTATATACACACATACAGGATACAGTACAGTGGTGTAAATAGGAGGATACACACCGTCGGATGCTTTAAACATCAATGGGCGAACGGTAATCTTGGCATATGCTGGCGACACACACTACAGCACACACTCACAGGCACACACTCCATCACGTGGCAGCATCACTGATGCTAGAGGCCTGGTCACTGTGTGCCTGGGTGCTTTTTCCTCCCTATATTATTCACTCTGGATCCCGCACTTTCCACCTCACTCCTTCATCCTGTCCCCTTCCTTCCACTCCCACGCCACATATGTTTTTCTTGAAAAGCGTGCACGCAGCTCCGGGGAATGGGGGAGGGTCTAAGCCTCACGCTTCCCTTGCCGAGCTTGGCGTGGTTGAACCAAACTCAGCAGCTCCAGCGCTCCCCAGCCTCCCCGCAGCTTTCTAAAATTAGCAGACGGATCCACAGCCTCTCTGGGGAGGAGCAGGGACCAACTGACATGTCTGCAGACTCATGGAATCATATGGACCATCATGCTTTGTGTAAACGGAGATTTCTAGCACCTGTGTGTGTAAGCTTTTTCCTGCACGTATTGCAGAGATCATGCATGTGCACATGCAAAATATATGTGTGGGTGTGTTTTATGGAGAAAAAAAAAAGCCAGCTGCTATCCAAATCCCGTTTGGCTGCAATCAAATCAACTGATCCTGCCACGCTGAGGTAAATACAGAATTACTGCCATTGAGGAAAGTGGTGTTTACTATTTGTGGAGCAAGGTCTGCCCACTGTTACAATAACTATGCTAATCCAAGCTTGTTAGGGCTGCACCACTGACTGTTTGGCCGTCTGGTGAATGCAACAGCAAGGGCTTTTCCTTACAGCAAGAGTGTGAACACAGGTAGACACAACACGGAGGGTGATGCCCAGGAAAGAAATCTACGCACAAGGTGTCTTCAGCAAGAACTAAATGACTTAATACACAAGCAAGGGGGCCACTTCCTGTCCTCCCGACCCCTGTGATGGACAGAAGTACATCCCTGAGGTGTGAAAAGCACATATGTGGAAACACACATTGAGAGATGACTGAAATACCTGCACTCAAAATCGAAAATGCACGCTGAAATACACAAAAACTTACACACAGGTATAGACATACCAAGAAAGACTGTACATTGATGTGAAATCCTACACACACACACACACACACACACACACACACACACACACACTCACAGAGCCAGACTGCCGCCTAGCTTTGGAAGTCAATAACATTATCCCCTCTCCATCTCGGCGACGGTTATTAGTCTGGAGAGCCAAACGGCTCTCTTCAATGACACTCTGGAGATGAAGGGATAAATCATCGCACTGAAAGGATGAGTGTGTGTGGAGGAGAGAAAAGGAATGAGAATAAGAATCACAAAGAGAGAGGAAGAGAGAAAAATATACACTCAGGCACAGGCTCAGACGCAGAATCACTTAAGTCGGGGTGGTATGACTCTCCATTTTTTATAAAGTACAGATGATGCCGAGACAAGTATTTCTGAAGGCATGGTCTGATGTTCAGCTTCACAAATCCACCTCTTTCCGTGCGCTGTACCTCCGAGTCTCTTTCCCTCCGTCACACTCACTCTCCATCTCCCTCTCTTTTGCTTTATCAGATAGAGAAAAGGTGCTTTATTTGGCTTGGTGCTCTAAAAGCATCCCCTTTGTTACTTTCTCCCCCCCCCCTGCCACTAACTCCCCTCTCCATTTCACCCTGCTCTCCCTCCGCTGGGACCCTTCAAAATACAAGGAGAGAGGAACAAACGCCAGAAGGCTTCCTGCTCGTTGGATAACACACATGTGAACACCTCATGGACTCGTGTGCCCTGTTTCTAGGGCCGTGGAGAATGTAAATATTTTACATTCAAAGCTTCTGTTAAGGTTTTTGGATGAATCTTTGATTGTCTGTTGTCATATTTTGATATCACCAACCTAAAAAAACACAACCTTTAACTTGTGTCCATAATTGGTCATAATCATATGCCAGAAAGTTTGGTTTATATTTCTGCAGTGATAGATCCCCCATATGTTAGTGCTTTCCAGAGGGCACACAGTTACAGTGCCAACGGATGATGTCATTACTGGTAATTTGATTGGTTCAATATCTGTGTGGACGGGCACTAAAAATAGTTTGTTACATCACCTCAGTTCCAACGGCGACCAGCATTGGAAGTTATCCAGCTGGCTGTCGGCCTTCACACAGTCCTGAGCTTACAGGACTATGTTGCACTGAGTTTTGACAGTCTGGTCATTTCCCCTCCAACAACTAGCTCAGTGCACAGAGACAGCTAACACCAGCTAAACTCTCTCATCTCTATAATGACGGATGAAAGCATCATTAAGGCCTAGTCTAAATGGACACGTAAATTTGTAAATGGGGTTTTTCCCCTCCATTCTCCAAAAAAGTATCGTCCACACAAGAAAAAAAAACACAAAACACAATCAAGCCACTGTCAAGAGCATGCCAAACCCATGAGTGCCAATATATCTACAACCCTAAAGCCAGCAAAGAAGAAGAAGCAGATGTTGGCCAATCAGAAGCCTGACAAAAGCTATTACTGGAGGGCTACCTGAGGGAGTGACTTCTGTGGTGCATTCTGACGTCTCTGTTCCTCAGTATAGTGGAAGAGTAACTGTTCATTTATGTGTCAAAATGTAAGTCATTTTAACAAAGTTAGAGTCGGCACTATGTTTGTCACACCCACCATTGCACGAAATGTTGCCTCATTTTTAAAGCCTCACAAAGGAGATAACGGCACACACTCTGTTCTCACTCTGGACAGAGTTTTGCAAAAGATCAGATTTTAGTGACGTAAAACACAGTTTGCTTGTGGACAAAAAGGCAAAAAAGCACAGCAAAAGCCATGTTTTAAAATAGACCCGTGTATATGTGGACGAGGCCTACATGTGTGGGAGCTGCCAATGACTCAGCAGGTTTTGAAATAACATGAACAGAAAAAAACATCTCGTGGGAATTAGTGCTAGGCTAATTAGCTCCAAGTTTACAAAAGTTACAAAAGCTTTTTAGCTTCTACTTTCCGAACAGAAAACAAAATTAACACACTGGATCCTCCTACAACTTGGGTGTTAGAATGGGACAGACATCTTACCGTGAGATACACAGATTCACTGTTATTCGCTATATTAGGTTTTTGTTGGTGCCATGATCTTCGTAGCTTCCTCTTGGATGTGTGATGCTTACAGTTTGACACTTGGTTTAAATTTTTTGGAAGTTCCGACCACATCTGTGCGCTGTGCCCGGGAACTTCCAAAACACAGCAAGCGGCAAGATAAGAAAATAAGACAATGCAGGCAGAGGGCAGGGTCTCATTAGATAAAGGCACCGCCACACACACCTCTTGTAGGTCATAATGGATGGCTGAGAAAGATTACATTTGTGTGAGTCTGTTCTTTAGGAAAATCCTGCGTAGTATACCTTCAACAACACACTTGATCCTACTACATGTTGAGTGTTGCGATGGAACATACATCTTACAGTGGCAACAGTGGATAACGAGCGCTATGAGGGTTTGTACAAAAAAGGAAACTGGCATCTGGTGTCATTTCAAAGCTGTACCGAGCTACAACATGCTCCAGTCAATAGTCACCCAGAGCTCTGAAGCTTAGATGGTCTTTTCACAGATATGTCCAATAACAGTTTTATCCTCTTTTGAAAAACGGGGGAAAAGTAAAATAGCTGCCGTATCATCGTAGTTTATTTTCCCCAACATCAAAAAGTGAACAAAATTGAGAATTTAAAGGGGATGCAGCCAGGTAACATCCGAGTCACTTTGCATGTCTTGTTCAACAAGCGCCTGTGAGATAGAGACATAAAATTCATGCAACAGAACTGTGTGTGTGTGTGTGTGTGTGTACGTGTGTGGTTGTGGAGTCCAATCTAAGTAAATGCCAATTCCTGTGTGACAGCTGGCTGTATGGTAGAGTGGTCAGCTCCGCCCTGCAGGCCATCACTCCAAATGTCTATTTCTGGAGCCCGTATAAGCGTGTGTGTGCGTGTGTGTGTGTGAGTGTGCATATGTGTTTGACCAGTTAGAGCTGGTGAGGAGTGCGACTGTTGCACTACACCAGAGGCTGCTCCATATGGACGAGGGGCTGAAGCCCAGGTGGGTCGGGTACAAGGGAGCGTGTGTGTGGTGGCGATGAAGAGGATACAAATGATGCTGAAGAGGAAGTAAAGACTGTGTTGTATATGTTCATTGTATTTATAGTTTAGTGAGGATATGAACTCGCTTTATTGCCGTTTTTACCTAACTAGTTCTTAGCAGCATGATGACCTTCCCTGCATTACACCTGACCGCCTCCTCCACTTCACTGATTTCTAATTGGCTGCCATGCCACAAAGGCCATGTGGCAGGAGAATGCTGCACACATGTCCGTCGTTTCATTACTTGGGTGAGTGGCTAACGATGGAGATGATGATGGAGATGATGATGGTGATGATGATTGTGACGGCTTATTTAAGTGTCTCCGCGGAATTATGTGAAGGAGCCGGTGAAGAGGAGCTAATTTACGCTGAGGACGCCGACCAAGCAGGAGGACAAAAACAAAATATAAAAGGAGGAACAAAGACACAAAACAATAAAGTGCTGTTCCTAAACCTCAGAGGGGCCATCGAGAGTATTACAATAAGCTCATGAAATCGCCATTAGAGGAAACACTGAGCTTAGTGATGCATGTTTATTGCACATTTGTGTATCTGTGTGTTCTTTGGTATTTAGTCGAACACTTTGTCCACAGTGTGCTACATCTGAAACATTAATGAGCAGTGCTGGGATGAGAAGAGGGGAATTTGCTGAACTGCCACGACGAACACAGTGGATTTGTAATTATTCATGGTAGCACATTTAATCTGATGTGGCTGAGGAATCAGGAGGCAGTGGCTCCACAAAGGAAGCTACTGTTACCCAGGCGAGCTCGGGCTGGCTATCTCCACTTCAGCTTTAATTTTCCCCCTGAACTGCACCGAGATAAACGATCTGCAAACTCACACTGTTGAAATATTGTATATCAAATCTCTTTTCCGCTGTTCCATAACAAAATCATCAACTCCAGAGGACGGCCCAAAATGGGGACATGACAGAGCCCAGCAGTGTGTGCTCAGACTCCAGGCTTTCAACTATCTCTGGAGGCCTGGATACACAAAGATGAAATACGTCATTCAAACAAAGACACACACATTCACCACAGATAGACTATCTCACAAAACCGCACCAAGCATGACCTCACCAGAAGGAACAGTAGCCGACAGATAGCAGTCCATTAAGGTAAAACTCCAGAGGTTGACTCCTATTTTTGCTCTTCACGGTGGAGGACATGCGGGGCAGAACACCACACAAACGCTCCAAAACTTATTAGGCCGTAAATTTAGACCAGTAATTCATAAAAGATGACCTCAAAGCAGGCGACGGCTGGGCATAACGGATGAGGAATACCGAGGTCGGGAGCTTTGGAAGAAATCTACGTGTGAGCAATGTGTGTGTGTGTTTGTGAGGGCATGTGCATATGAATGGAGCCCTTTTATAGAACTTTCAGTTTCAATTTATGATCCATTAACTTGTAATAAGTGCCATACGTTCCCTCCTGCCCTGTGAATCAACAGCCAGGGGAGTGAGAAGGAGAAGGGAAAGGGCATTTAGAAGTCGGCCACACAGCTACACAATGCAGCGATTAGTGCGGTTACGGTCTATGATGTGGCATTTAACAGACGCCCACATAAGTATAGAGCTAAGGGGGGTTCATCCAACAGTCAAGTCATGCTGGAGCCATGGTCAACCCGCCCCTCGGGATGGCTACATGTATGATCAAGCCTATCAAGCATCTTTTTTATCTGTCCAAGGAGTGGGTACTTTTTGGTTCCAAGAGTGTGTTCATCCAATCATAATGAGGCTATTCAAACATGGGGATCATTTTTTTCTCAAAGGACTGCGGCAGAAACCATCTTCCCATCCACGACTCTTCAGTGACTCATAGAGCAGCAGGACGACTTGTTAGTTACACTAGTTCTAAGATCACACAGAGAGCCGTCCCTGCAGTGTCCCTGCAGCTCACCTCCTCCTTGATCATCAATGAGGCTAATAGAGAAGCTGTCCTGTAGGATGGGCCTGCACTCAACCCTCAACCCCCACACACCACACAAAGAGACTGTGGGTTACTGTCAGTAGCCTCACTGCTCTCTGCCTGGTAAGGCAAAAGTTCTCTAAGAAAATAATTTGATGGGCTGCTTTAAAGTCTCTTTTATGGGGGTGCAGGAGGGGAGTATGTAGATGTTTGTATGACTGGGTATAAGAACTCAATACCACTAAGGTATCAATTGAAATAACCCAGTAACACGTGGTATCGAAACATCTCCAGTCAAACAATACCTGCATTTGACCCTTTGTTGCGGCAGGGGACTATCCAAACTTACCACTGGCTCAGCAAACTTTATGTTGCTGCCATTTCCAGAACATTCTCCAACCACTAAGAAATCTGTTCAACGTCTGCTCGGTGAGCATAAGCTAACACAGCAGCAGCGGCGAACATCAGACACCAAGCTGTAAAACAATCCAAACGTTATCGAATGAAGTAGAAAAAAGGTATCAAATTAAATATTCTACTGGAATCACTTTAGGGGTATTGGTAATGGTACTGGCATCGTAATTACCCAGCTGTTTGAAAATTCATGTCTTGCATTTCTTTAACATTTTTTGTTTCTGTCACGATGATTCAGATTCTAAGAAAGCAGCATTTTTCTCAGCAGCCTGGCCAACTGCAACAAAGCTGCACTGGGGCAATGCAAAAAATATATATTTTGCAACCTGCAAAAAATTGCAGAGGGCCAACCTCTAGGACAAAAACATACGTAGGAGTAGTAGCCAGCTTTTTTGCCTTCATACTATGACGACTATCAATGTATAGGTGGTAGACTTTGAACCCTTGGTGTCACTTCATGTATTAGCTGGGCATGACTTCATTATTGATAGTTATTTTCAGGTTGTGTTATAAGATTCATATTTCCACTTCAGTTCTATTATCCATGTCCTGGGACAGTCTTTATGGAAAAAAAAAAAAAGTTATATGTATGGGTCAGCGCACTTTTATAGGAAGAATCTGCATATGCTTGCATAGGCTTAATCCAGTCGGGTGGGCACATGCAAGATGTTTGCCTCCACCAAACCAGTCAAGTTGCTGTTGCTGACTACAATAATAAATAATAAATGAAGAAGACTTTGAAGAAATTTCATAAAAAGGTATTCAGTGTATTTTTTGGCAACATGTGGATGCTTCCTTGGCACAGAAGACCTATACAGTCCCCACAGGCTGAAGATTAGTGTCACCAATTCAGTATCCGACAAGTAATGGCCAGAAAAGTGTTTTTTGCAGAACAGTATGATGTCACAGTGAAGCTGACCTTTGACCCTTTGGATATAAAATGTCATCACTGTATCATTTTATTCTATTAGACACTTGTGTGAAACATTGTCACCAAAAATGTGTTTTGTGAGGTAAAAGTGACGTTTGACCACCAAAATCTAGTTGAGTCCAAATGGATGTTTGTGCCACACGCAATCAAAGTCATTCAAGCTGTTCCTTACCTTTCACCAACAAAATCTAATCAGATCATCCCTGCGTCAATACATATGTTTTGCCAGATTTGTGGAATTTCCTTATGGTATTCTTGAGGTATCATGTTCATGAGAGTGGGACGTACAGATGGACAGAAAAGCCAAAAATGTTACACCTTGGCCACGTGTGTCTCCAACAAGGAGGCATGAAAAACAGTGGGAAACAAAGCTTGATCTTGGATCCCAGAGTATTTTAGCATGAGAAAAAAAATCTGAAAACTCTTCATTCCTCTGTTGCCTCGTTGCATTTAAGGGATTGTGGGAGCTGCGAACCAAATTCACACGGTGAACGCGTAGATGTACACCGAGCTGAAATCCTTCTGCACCTTAAAAAATATCAATACATCAGAACAAGCCCTTTGTTCATCTCTTTGTTACAGTGGTATGAAAATATCTGGAATACAGTATATCATCTGGAGGATACTGTTGACACACACACGCATATGGAGCATAAGCTTGCAATCTGGAAGGAGGATTATATGTTTGTAGATGTATGTAAACATATGCGTTTGAGTTGAGCATATGTGTGCACCTAACCTTGCGTATGCGTGAGTCTCTGCCTCTTTCATCATCATGCATCGCAGGTATTGTATGGAACAAAGAGAATGGTCACATCTCCGCTGCCCTTTCTCTCGCTGTCAGAAACATACCATCAGCATCTGTTGTCATGGAATAATTACCTGGCAACAGCGAGGATCAAAAGTAAAATGGCTGCTGCTGAAAATGCCAGAAAATTTCGTGCTGTAATTTGCACTGATTCTCTTGCAGCGTGGCAATGAAGATGAGGGTCTCATTCGGGGCTAAAGAGGTAATCACAGCATTTTCTTGAGCAAACACGAGCGGTGTAAAAACACTGCCAGGAAAAGAAAAGCAAAGAGGAAAAATCAAATACTGGCTAAATCAACAAACTTGAAACAAGTGGTGCCATGAATATTCCCGTTAGCCCCCGAGGGCAACACTACATTCTGCATATAGTAGTCTTTTTCTCTCGCTCCCCTCTTTTCTTCTCTACAGCTTGACTTCAAAGACTCCTGCAGAATCCAAGTCAGGTGGAGTGGAGGGAGGGAATAAAGCACACAATATGCTGAGTGCATGCCATATCACACATCTCACTCTTTTATGTGTTAATCACCGTCAGTGCAGTGGCGGATGGAAGACGAATGAGAATGTAATGAAGATTTAGGTCGTGGGAAGTGACTGGCACAGCCTGTCTCCCCCCTTAAACCCAGCCAACACTCCTTGACATCTGCTTGCTCCATAATTTGTATTCACTTCTGCTACTATCGCCGAGTGTTGGGGGCATATGCCACATGAAAGGAAAACATTCTGACCTTTCAAGCTCAATCATAAAATGTGACGATGGCACCTCCCTGAAAACTCAACTGGTGATTCTTTTAAACCTCTGAGAGAGATAGCTAAGTGGGCTGAGGAAGTTCATTAGCCCCCGTGCACGTGGAGCCATCCGGATCATAAAGTGAAGCAGGTACGACGACCTGTGATTCCTATAAAGTGCCACCTGGGAGAGGAGGAAGACGGGGGAAGAGACCAAAACCTCTCAGAAGGAGCCCGTGCTTTGATACACAGAAGCATGAAGGACCTCTCTCTTTAAAAAAATAAAATAATGAAAAATATAAAAAGCCAGGCTTGAGTCTGGCAGGCAGAGAGCTCTATCAGGGCCAAGCCACACATCTATCAGGGAAAGGCACTAAGGCTATTGGGGATAAGGCACGGAGGCATGAAGAGAGGCTATTTCCATGGGGAGTCCTTGGAGAGGCCAGGCCCAACCTGCTAGTGAAGCCCAGCAATGAGAGGTCTCTCTGGGGGACTGCAGAGGATAAGAGGCCCCGGCGGAAGAACTCTCACGTCAGCACTTCAATCACGCCTAATCCCTGCTTAGTACACCCACTGCTATGGCAAGGAGAGAGAGCGGGAGAAGAGAGGAGGGGGAGCGTGGAGCAAAAATGGTGAGAAGGGAGGCTAAGAGAAAGAACGATGAAGAGAAACAGAGGGAAGATAAAAGCCACGAGAAAAGGAAAAAAGATTAAGAGAGAGACAAAGGGAGAAAATTGCCAAAGGAGCCATCAAAGGTGAGCGAGTGGAGATAGTGTGTGAAATCGAGAGCGGGGATGCAACCACGGGCACGTTGAAAGCATCCGCGCACCCTCTGCCAACACATACATATTTTCGTCATGTTCAAATGCAATCCAGGTCAGAAGGAATCAGAGCAAACAGAAGCGATGCGTGAAATATTAATTATCATGAATGTACATATGTCTGTGCAAGGAAAAAATTAATCTCATGAGGAGCAAAAGTGATGGCAAAATTAAAACTTCAAAGAAGATTACTTTAAGCTATAAAATAATAATCAGGGCGTTTTGGAAAATGTGGCCTTCTGTTTTATATTCATTTCTGCGTAACAAAAGGCTCCCTGGGTCCATTTTAAGCAGGGTGAAAGAGGATATGCTCGGCTGTCTTTGAGAAACAAAAGAGTCCCTGCCACACCACCAGAAATATAACCAGAAAACCTAGTGTTCCACTTGTCAGACAAATTACATGTTCCCGCTGTACTGGTCTTCTTCTGAGACTGCTTGTGTTGTTCAGCAGTGGATAGGATTATCCCAAAAAAAGGCAAAGTGATACAATCTCTGCGCAGATGTAGAGACACATCAAGTCTATTTTCAAATACCAGCTCCGGCAAGAGATACAGCGGAGACATCTGAAGACACAGGGGCCACGATGGGGGGAGCGAGGGACGGATATCTGCTCTGGTGACCTGGGATTACTTTGCAGAGACACAACAGGACACCAGCAACATCTAAACCTAATCTGATGAATGCTGCGCATATGTACAGTATGTGTGTCCTCGCGCTTATATGTGTGTGCATCTGTGAGCGGGTGTGCTTTTGTGAGTGTGTTTCCATGCATGCATGTGTGTGTCTGGGATGGAGAGATGGAGAGTGGCGAGAGAGGAGAGGAGAGAGGGATGGAGATGGAGCAGATGGACGAGGGGAGATCAGTGAAAGAGGATTACGGCACGTCAAACCATCATCGCACTCATAAAATCAGTCCACCCACACTGCTTCAGAGGCTTCAGAGCCAATGTAGAGCAGGGATAATTTAAGGCCCACAGTCTATCTCCCTCTTTTACTCCAGATAGTAAACTACTGCTGAGAGGGAATGGACAGAAGAGACAGTTTAAATTAAGCGCAGGGGATTCTACAAGAAAGGGCGATTGAGAGTACGTCAAGATAAATTGTAAAGGGTGATTGTGCAGGAAAGCTGTGAGGGGATTTCGAGGCAAGAGGGCAAAGGCTGTGTATGTATTACTAAGTCGCAAAAACAAGCACTGAGGAGTCGGGACAGGCATAAAAGTGCTGCGTCTGTTTACGCTTGTGAGCGGGAAAGGGAAGGGCTGCATATGCTGGAAATGTTGTTGTGGCATCAGATCTACAAGAGAGTGAACCTAAGGATGGCTTTAGGCGCTTCTCTGACATTTGGTTTTCACTGAGAACCACGGCATGATTATCAGCCCGCAGTAAAATGATGACAAGTGTGTGAAACATTAACACAAACTGAAAATCAAAAGAATCAAAGCCACTTTACAGTTTACATAATTTGTACCTTCTGAGTTGCTGCTTGTTGCTCGTGACAGAATCTGACAACTTCTGCTTTTTTTTTTTTATCTTCCCGTTTTTTTCCACCAGCATATTTCCCAGGGTTAGCTTCCCCGCAGCAGAAACATACTATGCTAACATCCCCTGAGCTGCTTTGAACACTAAGAGAAATAGTGATGTAAAACAGGATACCTTTAAAACAACATTTCAACATGATCTCGGTGCCAGCAGTATTTACCACGAGGGTTCCATATGCAATATGGCTAGCTCCAAATGTTTACATAACAAGGTTGCTGACAGATCCTCTCCAATAGGTGAACTGCATAAAGCCTCAGGAGAAACATGTTGTTCACACAGTTGCACTTGCTCTTTAATAAACATAAACTTCAATTTCAGTAAACAGAGAATACTGATATGAGCCTCCTGCTGTGCAACCATTCAGTTTTGATTTTTCTCCCTTTGTCGGCCTCGTTTGTTGTTAAAGATTAATCTCCCGTATTTGTTTTGCAGGAATTCAAAAACGGTGGGCTTTATGCTTATATCACTGATGTACTTTTTTCTTTAATCTATTTAGCATTTGTCAAATCAACCAAACAAATCATACTCAGCCCTGGATTGGAAGCTCTGATGTCGAACAATAAAGTATGTTTCAGAGTACTGAATGTGTCATTTCAGCACCATGATCATAACCAGACATGACAACCAGTGTCTAGAATGAAGCCCCTTTTACGTTGCCTGTTCAAGGTGGGAATATTTTGCCACTATGCTGCCAAAACTGAGCTTTTAAGGCATAAGACGTGAGGCAACAACAAAAATATATAGGAAACCTGTGGATCCTGATGCTCAGTATGTCTATACATGCAGCAAGCATTTTGCTAATTTTGGCCAGATGAACTATAGAGGTCGAAGCTAACAAAGCTATGTAAGTTCTGGTCTTGATCTTTGTTAGATTAAATCATGATCTTACCTGCGGTTTGTCCAAATAGTTGTAAATATCAAGGTATGTCACTACTGGTCATTCAGTTGGATTGTTTTTCCAGGATAAGTAAAGTTAAGAGAAGAAGACACGGAGACAGACCGACAATATTAAGTTCGTCAATGTACCTTTCCTTGTCTGGTAAACACAAGGCTCTAAAACAATCCTTTGACATGCTGATACATAATGTTTTTAGCGAGTTATATCAGCCAACAGCCAGGAAATCCTCCGCAAACCAGACCATCCCATTGCAGAGACCGTTCAGTTTGGCTGTTGCGTCCTTCAAAGGCTGCAGCCCCTGAATTGAGACACAGCTTATGGGGGGTCAGAGTGGTCTCGCCTTTAAGTCGCCACGAGATGTGGTAAAAGCGCAAAAATGGTGTCTGTTTAAACAGAAGAGCCGGCAGGAGCGAAGCATGGGCAGAATGGGTGTGACATTTTGACGTCATGTCATACGAGTGACCTACCACGGGAGATTAAAAAGAAGCTGTTAGCAGTTAGCGGTTAACTCAAAGAGGAAGAACAGTGGCTATAAATGTCCACAAAGTGGGAAAACAATGAGGTCGAGAAGCTCCTTAACCTCCCCAGGACAAGATCAGCCGCCATGTAAGAAGTTATGCCATTGTACTTCTTTATAAGCCAGCCATATGTTTAATGTCACAGTAGAGGCCGACGTTGTTGTGATACATATCATGCCCGTCATGCCTCCTAGTATTCCACATTGCCAGCATGCTGTCTATGATCAGATATTGAAGCAGCATGATGCTGCCATCATTTAGTTCTGTGTAAAAATGCAAGGGAGGCATAAAGAAGGGACTTTATTTATCTCTCCAAAAAAAGGGCTTAAGATTCAGGTAGAGGGTCCTAGAAAAGAAGTGGTTCGTACAATTTGTTGTTCAAAGTCAGAAAGGTGTGGACGAAGGATTGTCTCTGAAGCTATTCAGCCATCCAACAAGCCCTTCAGACAGAGTGTACTGGCCCCTTCACGCTCTCTCACTGAGCACTGTTGAGCATTTCAGCACCATGGACAAGTCCCCTCTCAGTCTGCTGCTGGACTGTTCAGACCCCACTGCAGCTGCAACAACTCTGAATTAAACTCACACTGAAATGGAAGATGAGATTTATTGTTTGTTTGTCGTGCCAGTCAAGTTTTGATGCCTGGATTATTTTCAATCACAGCGTTTTTCCACTGAGGAAATGCTTGGTCGACTACATCTTGGTAGGCTTGCTGTGTTTCTTAAGAAGGTCTGCATGCGTAAGCATATAGCTAATGTTGGTTGTTCATAACTCTCTAATCATATTATTCAGAGTGTTATCTGTTATTTTACATCCATTTTTATCTTTCTTTTGAGGTCTGACCGATGCTCTTATCATTACATTTTCCTAGTTGTTCTCTCTTGAACAGTGGCACTTGAATTTTGAATTAGTGCCACCTACTGCTTCCTCCCAACTCCCAATATTCACACTCTAGTGGATGGAAAAGAATAAAATTATCATTTTCTTTTGCCCATTATCTAAAAATTTGGCAAAAATTTGCACTAGGTTTGGCTGGAGAGCCAACTACTGAAGACTGGAGACCCCTTGCGACCTGAATACTACGGTTCTGCACTCAGGATCAGTCTCGCTTTGAACTAAATACGAATTGAGTTAGCATCCTATTTAATCATCCATATTAAAATTTTAACTTGATAGAAAAGTTATCATGGATATATGTACCAAAGTTCATGTGAACCCATCCAATAGCTGCTGGGACATCTCACTCAACAGTACAAAGGTTGTGGAGAAGAAGGTATCACTGCATCAATAGGCTTCATCCTCTGGCCAACATTGATGTCTGCAGAAAATGTTAAAGCAAATCCAGCAAATATTTGTTGAGATATTTCTGTCTGTACCCCAGTGGTGCACCAACCAACACTACCCTCCCTTCAGCCACAAAAAGTGACCTTGTCCTACCCTGAGCTTTAAGTCATCCAACATTAGACCAAGACCATAATCGTTGGCTGACCTTAACCTGATGCTGAGCGTGCAAAACATAACCATAAAAACAGTAATCATGTTGCAAGTGTATGTTTCTTTTTATAAAGCTGTCCTAGAACATGTAGTTAAACTCTAGGAGCCCCTTATTTTCTGAAAGTACCTATATGCGACATGCTCAGCTATGACATATCGTGACTTCAAGGGGGAAAAGTGAGCCAAAAGCGCCTGGAAGCACATAGCGCACATGTATCCTCACATACATATGTAGTGATGTCAAATGCATGTTGTACAGTACAGCTTTTCCTGGCAGCCAGTGTGGCCTAAAGAGGTGAGGGCTGGCAGACCGGGTGCCCCCAGAGAGAAGGTCTCATCTTCTCTTTGAAGGCCTGCCAACAAGGAGGCTCTCCTGGCTCACTGGTTAATTATGTAAACACTCTCATCCCATTCCACTTCCCAGCCTACAGTACCAACTGCCCTTGAAAGAAAAAAAACAAAGAAACAGGGTAAATGACATCTCCAGCAGGGGCACAGACGAAGGATTAATGGGTTTTCTTACAATCTTCTTAAGTTGTGTCACGTGCATCTGTGCAGCTCCCATGATGTGACTGTGCTCGCTGATTTTCCACAAACCTACAATCTCGACGATATACGTCACGCTCAAAATGGCCGATGATTAAGGCCATCTGCGGTGGGCGGGCGCCATGCTTACACCCTGGAACAGAATGGATGGTGCATTCCAGGTCCATCTGTGCGTGTACATACAGATATGTACACAGGGGAGGTGCGAGGACATGCCTGCGTACTCACACGTATGCACACAGAGACAAAGTCACAAACAAACTGAGCAACACGCTCCAACGCTGGAATACAAATAGGACACCAGAGAGCAAGGAGGAAGAGAGGAGGAGAGATAAGAGGAGAGACACAGGCTGCTTCAGCCCCTATTGATAGCAAAGAGGCTTGGACTCCCTTTTTCAATAAAGCAACACTTCATGTCCCTGGCAGTCTTTCTCAGCAGATACACTCTGCTGCATATCCAAAACAGCGAGAGGCCAGGAGGATATTAATTAGCACAGCACGAGATCAGTCACGTCCGTTTAAAGAGGCACTGATTTGCCCGTTGTTTGATGAGTTGTCATCAGGTCAGTAAAAATAAACACATTATACGGCCTTGGAAAAGTCAGATCGCTTCACCCAATTAGAAAAGGAACACAAGAAGTGCTGGAGTGCATGCCGCAATTAATATGTCAGAGTACTGAATGTGTCATTGCTTTGGAAATGCCATTAAGGGTTTTGTAATTGTGACTCACGCAGAAGGATTTGAGTCACAATTATGTGACCTTGAGGCAAACAAGATGTCTTTAAGGATGCACACTGTCTGACGAATGAGTTAATGACTACATGTCAGCGTAGAGAAAAAGCAGGTACTACACACAGAGTCAATGTACTTACACCTTCTCTTATACTCCCAGGCCATCAGCAGCTCTCCATTATTTATGTCACCGTAGGCATTTAGAGTCCATTATGCACAAGGGTCAAGGTGCTGGAAGATGTTTTATTTGAGTGACATAATAGCTCTAACGCTTCTAGGCAAAGAGGGACGGGAGAATTATGCAGCTTTCAGAAGAGCCATTTGTCATCATCCTTTTTTTTTTTTTTTGCGTTTCGGTCGGCCTTCTCTGCTGTGTATGTTTGTTTATTTGCTTCTTTTTTTTTTGCTCCCCTGTGCTAAAAGCAGATGAATCCATTTTGTGCTTTAGTGTGTGGGAAAAATTCCAACAACAAACGTTTTACAGCCCTCCCTCTTCACGGGAGCTAAGAGGAGCTCAGCTATTTTTGCTACAGGGGAGACGAGGGGAGGCGAGGCGAGTGGAAAACGCGAGCTCACTCGATGTTTGGCTGCTGGTGGAGATGGGGAAGATGTGAGAAGATAAATGGCTTTGTTCTTTACAGACTCGCGGCAGTACAAAACTCTTTTAATGTTTACCTTTCCCCCCCTAAAATACAAACATAAGGCGAGACAGTTTTCATTACATCATGTATGCCGTGACAGTGCACATACGGATACATGCGGGAGAAGCTGTGATTATTCCTCCAGCTCCCCTCCCTTTACTTCTTGGCAGGAAGAAAGAGGACCATTCGTGGGAAAATTGTGCAAAGGGAGAGAGGGAGACGGTTAATGGAACTCATTTATAATCAAAATGACAACCAGCTCGAGTCGAGACAGAGAGAGAGACTGAGGGAGAGAAAGACAGCTCAAAAGGGAGGACGGGGAGGTGAGGCTGAGATTGGAGAGGGACTGTGGGCTACTGGGAGGCTGCAGCTCCCCTCAGCATCTGGGTGAAGTTCATTAAGCGGCGGCGGGTCTGTTGTGGAGAGACTTCGTTATGAAGCGCACCCGGAGCAAGTGAGGCTGTTGCTCCAAGGTCACGGCTCGTCCCCGGGGTCAGCGGCTTTAAACAGGGGAGCGGAGACGATAATGATGACGCTGATGGTGACAATGATGATAGATGATTCGCAGACTCTTATATTCTTTTTCTGCTCTATACTGCGTATTTCCCGATATAAAGGAGCACAGGCGTGACGTTACTGAGTCAATGGCCAGAAACAAAAAAGGAAATCAAGTGTTCACTGCGACAGGCCGCACATATCGAAAGATGTTTCATATCTCATTACCCACATATGCTTTTATCTAACACAGCATCCAAGTGTGACATTAAATCTCACTGTGTTTGTCTCACGTATAGTTTAAGTGACAGCTGAGTAATAAACACCAGAAATGATGTTTGCATACACTAATGTGCAGCAGCAGATACAGTCATAAGGACACATAAAGACACCCAATTTATGTTTCCTATAAGCACAATGAGGAATTTTGAAGTGTTTGGAGTTGGCTGACAATATCCGCTCTGACACAACAATATATGCTTATAGCAACTGAAGCATAATTATTGGCACTAGGGACCGCAAATGGACTCTGCTGGGTTTGGTGAAAGCAGTTTCAGGGCTGTTTCTGATTAATCAGAAATGATCTTACTCTTCAACAAAAAGGTCTATCTCTGTAGGGATCCTTTCCAATGTGTTGTCAGACACTTACAATAACAATTTGAGTGAGAGGCAAACACAAGCTCTGTTAGTGGAGTAAATGGTGTACATGTTCTGAGTGATTACATCGCAGCCTGCAACAACTTTCACACATGATTAATTTCCTCATCAGACTTGCTAGGCCCTGAATATGTCACAGTGATGTCATCAGGGTAAATATCTGCTTGGACTTAGCGACAAATGCATAACGGGGATCAGTACTCGATACCTTTCAGGCATCAACTGAACTAACATAGTACCAATTAGTGTAGAAACTTCAGTCAAACACTTCCTGCATTTGATCCTCTTTGTACCAAGATCTAAAAAAAAAAAAGGACTATTTGTGTGTTTTTGTTCACAGCCAATCACCATTCACGTGATTGGCCAACAACTGCAGCAGCTACAATGCACTCAGTCTGTGGTGTGGTGAAGTCAATTGGGATGTATTTACAGATCTGGCAATTCATTGGGCGGAGATGCCACACCATGATGTCTGACTACACTACACGCCTGTGGTGCCTGTAGCAGCTGAATGCCTCCACTCGCATGATGGTTATCGGATAAAGTCGACAAAAAAGCTACCAAATGATGCACTTAATTTAAGGGTGCTGGTACTGTAGTTTTTAATCAATATCCAGAGCTACAGATTAATGTCGGGGAGTAAACAAGGAGATTACGAGGGAGGGACTAGCAACAACAACATGCTTGACAATTCTTGTATGCTTGGATCTGTTATTATATAAGTCTTGATGGATATGCCGGAGAATCTGGATGTGATTTTTATTGTGTTAAAATAAATATAAGCAAATAAAATGAATATATTTTATATAAATGATGTAAATTAATACTGAAAAAAATGCAGATTAAATGGCGAGAGGCTCAAAATCTTTTGGAAATGCAGATTTCTGCCGGCTGCTCTTGCAATTAACACGTTTATTAATACAATACATTAGTTTCATGTTTCAGACTTTCATCAAAGTGCTAATTCCTTCTGTGTTAAACATTACTGTGTGAAGTAAAATACAACGCTGCCCTTTCTGAGGATTTTGTTTGATCTAATAATACGTTTTCTCATCAGATCTGCGGTTTCATTTGGTCCCCGTGTCCCATTTGTTCCCTATCGGCTCTATTCCCCCCCTCCTGCCCCTGATCTCACCATGTGATCTATATGTGTCAAAGATGATTTATACAATTGCAGAGAGAAATAATGTTCCTTCAAATCATTAATCTTTGGTTTTTAACAATCGGCGACGTGCAGGCTATATGAGAGAGTTAGAGAGTATAATACAGTGTGGCGCTGGTCCTACATGAATGAGAGTATCCATAAAGGCCTGTCAGATTAGGTGTGCCAATTCCTCAGTCTGGATTTATTATTATTATAGGCTGTGGACTGCTGGTAAATACTGCCTGCATGCAGATGAGGGGCCCGACGCCGAGACGTCAGACCAGATCACACTCCATTAAGTTCCACCCTGGAGTGTGCGCATGTGTGTGTGTGTGTGTGTGTGTGTGTGTGTGTGTGTGTGTGTGTGTGTGTGTGTGTGTGTGTGTGTGTGTGTGTGTGTGTGTGTGAGGGGGGAGCAGTAATTTTATCTGTTCATGTAGGATGGTGGGTGAGATGTCGTGTTAATAGCCAGGATGTGTGCAGAGTATGAAGCATGTTTCAGGGAGTGGCTGGTGCTGAGTGCACATCAGTTCTCTAGTGTGTATAATACATCCGCCGATATTCTTGTAAGGCCTCAACAGAGGAAATCACAACTCTATCACAGATGCTCTTCCCACAAAAGGAACACAATATCGAGGCACTTCAGACAAACCAAGTCGGCGTCAGCATCCTCTGCACAGGGAGACTGCAGAGGAGGACAGCAGCAGTAATTTGCATTCATCTCCAAGTCCCCAACTCTCTCCCAGATGTTGGCACAGGCCGATCTGAAGCTACGAGTGTTTGTTCTCCCCGAGTTTCATCCTTGCATACACTCCACCTATTAGCATGACTTTGAGCGCCACCTTTATATATGAGCATCTACATAGCGAACAAAGCCCCGGAGCTGCTAAAACGCACCTCATATCTTCTTTCTAGCTCCCTGCTATCTTTTTTCTCTCTTGATCTTAACTCGCACTGTTTGCTTTCACTCCTCCTCTCTTCTGCTTCCCGCTATTATTTTTTCCTGTGGTTGCCTCCCTCATTTTGTTCTCTCTGTCTCACTGTTTCCTTCTCCTCTTTGTTCCTCTTTCTCACTGTCTTCCTTTACATCTATCTCTACTATACGCCGGTTCAAGAGACACCTGTGGCGTCTGTGTGCACAAGCGCACTCTTATAAGATTTATAAAAGGCAAAGCCACACAGTAAAACTGCCGGCTTTTTAAATAACTAAAGAGGAAGAGCAAGTGGAAGACGGATAGGAGAGGAGGGGAGGGGAGAATATTGACTTTTACTGTTCAATGCTGAGTCAATGTTTGAAGTTTGAAGGAAGTTTTGCCTGGAAGCTTAGATGTTCAGGAGTATTGAGTGCAGAGAAGAATGGCTGAGAGGACTACAAATGAGGGATGAGAAAAGATGACGATGTAATATTTCAGATGAATACACAAAATATAAAATGTTAATGGCTCGCTATTGCCAGAAAGTGAGATCTAAGATGTTAATGGTTTGCTATTTGTTGTTGTGTAATGATCTGTAAACTGTTAATATTTCCTCTGCACATATTTTAAAATGATGCAGGTATGTACAGAATTACAAAATCTAATATTTGTAGTCCAGCTGCTGGTGTACTCACGCACCTTTAAAGCTCTACATTCTCCACTTGTATGTTAAACAGTTAAATGAAAAATCTCTGTCAAACTTTCCAGAGTGTATCCAGCTGTCACAAAATCCATACAAGCTAAAACACAAAAACTGAGCAAGCAGAAATGCAAGTTAAATTTTCTAAGAAGTCCCACAGCTGAAAAGTTTTTTTTTCTGTGTGTGTGTGTGTGTGTGTGTGTGTGAACTTGGTTTTCGCTTTGTGCAGCACAACTACAACTTGTGTTGCAGCATTGGTTAAAAAGGCCTGGGAGTACTTCCAAATGCAACTACGTCCCTGCATGAAGGCGCCTCTCTCTGCACACTTCTTGTATTCCCAGTGCAGGTTAACACCAATACAGACACAGAGAGTGACAGAAGAACTGAACAAATCTAGAAGATTTAATGCAAATCCATGGCACAAATTTTCAGAAGAAGTTGAGAACAATGGTTTATGCTCATGTCAGCACGGGTAACACAGTGACACAGTTTGCATGCTAATGTTTAGTAAGCAATGTTTGCCAGGGTCGACATCTTAGTTTAGCATATTAGCATGCTAGCATTAGCTGACTAGCACTGATGTGATTGTCAGATTCTGCAGACATTTGGTCATATAGTGTGCTGAATGACATTTTTTGTAGGTTCATGTAGAAATTAGTGTCACCCTGGTTCCCTCATCAAAAAGCCAGAGGGATTTTTCCATTGGATTTTGGATTACTGCAGAATATAAGCCCTGTGGAAAACAAAAGTTTATGATACTTCGGAGTGTTAATCAGCAAGATAGTCCTCACAAATTGACACCTCTTTTATGATTTTCGAAGTGTAAATGCAATTGCCAGAAGTTAAAAGTTCATATTAGGCTATAAACAAAGTGCACTGTGGTCACATGACTTAACATCGCCTACCCAAAAAGGCTGTAAAGTCGTGTTTGGCGAGATGAAAGTCTGTAGTCTTATTTAGCCACTTGTTAGCAACTTTTCTAAGACACCAAAAGGCCTCCAATGATTGGGGTATTTACTGACATATTCAATGTCATAGAACAAACCTCGACAGTCTCTTCAGCTTGCGTTAACCATAAACCTTATTTCAGACATTTAGCCACAAAACCACTGACTTCAAGATGACTGAATCAGGGGTGCAGAAATGCTAACTCAGTTCTGGGTTTTAGGACTCATTCCTGCAGGTCTCTATTGGACAAGGTCAAATGTCCATCTGTTGGAAGAGCTAGCAGAAAAGTCTGGGGTCACCAAAGTCATTCATCCTCTGGGCAACATTATTATCTGTACAAAATTCAATGGTAATCAATCCAGTAGTTTAAGCCTGGATCACAGTGGTGAACAGGCCTCCGACCTACCGACCAGCAGAATGACACTGCTGACCTTAAAATCATGCCACTAGCATGAAAAAAAAAATCTATGAAGGAGACATAACTTCATCCCACACCAGACCAAATGAACTGTAATTACTAATACTGTACAAATAAACACAATTATGTTACACTTATTGCCTATAGTGGGGGTGTGCCGTATCATTTTGTTCACGATAATACTGGTATTATTCGTAATGATTAAGAAAAAACAAACATTAAAAACATTGCTGATGTAATGACATCACACCAGCATGCACTGCAACAACAAGCGTGGTTGGAAGCCAGAGTGCTTCTGGCTCCACTGGTTTAAGGTCAGTTCAAAATGGAGGAAGATCCTGGAGTCTTTCATCTGGAGGTGGATCACACTACTGCCCTCTGTAACACAGGCCACACAATAACTGCTGCTAAATGTAGCGGCACCTCTAATCAGTTTTATCAGATAAAACACGACCCAGTTACATGAATAACTGCTCATACTAAATAATAAAGAATGCATTTCTAAAGACCTGTCTATGGTTAAAATGACAGTCGACCACCTAAGTGTGTCACTCAGACAATACCAGGACCTTCTGACATGGAATTTAAAAATTACAGCCCTCTTCAATGTCGGCGTCACATACTAGTGTTGAGATTAATTTGCTAAAATGATCACACTGCTTTGGTCACACTCATCACAGGGTTAAATCAAACTGTTAAGTTATTTTAGAGAAAATATAAAAATTGAAATGTTTATCATATATTGCGAAGAATTAGGATATTATTTATGAGCCATATCACACAGCCCTACAGGTGGCACTGGTGTCAAAACTGCAGACGCTGTTACTTTCATGGCCCATATTAGCATGTCTACATTTCCAGGTCTGAACTGCTGGCAGTGCGGCTCTGTAATCGGATGATACTGGCCGGACTGTGCATCAGTGACATCACCTCACTATCTGTTCATTTATCTTAATAACAGCAAAGCTTCCAGAGAGCACCTCTTCACTACCGCTGCTAGAGTGCTTTAAATTTAAACACGCTGATACACTAGCTCACCTGTGTGTGTGTGTGTGTGTGTCTCAGGCTGAGCACAGAAGAAATAAACATTCTGTCCCAGCAAGTGTTTCAGCCGTATAAACTGTCTGAATGTTTGGCTGTCAACATCAGTTGGTCTTGAAGCACAAACAGTTTTAAGGGCAGCAGAGCTTATCGCTTAGGGATATTTGTCAGCTGAGTCATATTAACTGCAGCCTTCAATAGAACCTGACCTCAAATATCAACCCCCCCATCTCAGGTGCACAGTCTGTGGCACAACTATTTTGTCCACATATGTGCTACGAGGGAACAAGGAGCATGCACAGAAATGTGTTGCAATATGTAAAACAAAGGTAGAGCAGCACAAAGAGGACGACGAGCAGCAGGAGGAAACAAAGAAAAAGAGACATTGACAGCAAAATAAAATAAAAATACAGAGGGGGCGAGGTGTCAGCAGCACAAGAGTCCCTTTCCCATCTGGAAACGGAAAGATGAATGACGGAAGCTAAATGAAATGCCACTCTGTGTAATGGGAAAGAGCCGGCGTCACAAAAGCAGGTCACTTGAATTTGCAGGGGATGTTCTTGAGTGGCTTTGCCCTCGGGCCTTGTGCATTCAGGCTTCCTCGTCAAGAGGCGATAATATAAACTCTAACACACACACACACACACACAACATGCAGGCGGTGCACCGGCCTCTGCAGGCTACGTGTGTAAAACTCTGTGTGCATTCTTTGCAGGTAACAAGCAGGCAGGAACAAGCACAAGCTAAATCACCTCTCTTGGTCGTGGATGGATATTTGACTGCACACAGAGCGAAGCACAGAGTGTAGCCATGGTGAGGTAAATCATCATGGAGGTGATAATGTTCCCTCTCATGCTGTTTCTCTCTCCTCCCTCCTCTCTTGGCTCTTAATGCCTCAATCTCTGACCTCTTCTTTTTTGGTGCTCTGCCTTCATCCCCTCCCTCCCTCCCCTCTCTCCATCCCTCTGACCTGGATTATACATTTTTTTCAGCTCCCTGAGCTGAACAATACGCTCCGCCGTATTAGCATGCAGCCCGACCAAAAAAAAAACAGAAATCCAGCTCGGGCCCCTCCTCCGTGTGTTTGCCCCTCTTCCTCTCTCCTTCCTCCCAGTGGCCTCAACTCCATCTTACACTCTGCGACTCTCGGGGGCGCTTTCTGGTCACTTTCCATTTCCGCTTTCGCTTTATCTACAAAACCTCCATCTATTTTATCCTCTCTTGTTATTGGCTTGAATTCCCACTGTTCCTCCGTGTCTCCTCATCTCTTTCCTCCATCCCTGCCACATCTTTCCACCCCTCCTTTCCTTCCCCCCTACTCTCTTTCCTCATTCCCTCACCACCGCCCACACTTCACTGCCCTGCCGCTGGAGTGCTCGAGAGAGAGAAGGGGGGGAGGGGGGGGGGGCAGCATGCTTCATTTAATGACAATAATTAATTCTCCCTTCTCCCGATCTTAATGAGCCAAATCAGTCACGAGCCCGAGAAACAGGGAGCGAGAGGGGGGGAGGAAAAAGAAGAAATGAGGGAGTGAAGGAATGAGACAAGTGCCTCTCATCCTTAATGTCTGTAAACGCAGCTCTGACAGCCACCCGCCGCTTGGCTTCACTCACAAGGCATCCCTCAAAGTTTTTTCGACCGCCAGCTCACTGGTGCTCACCTGGCGATCAGATACCTCTCTCGGCCTCTGAAGCCGAACCTGAATGATGATGCTTCAGTGTAGCTGGATTCAGACGGCAGAATATTTTTCTTTCACAGCCCACGAGTCACACTCTGAACCTCTGATTCTTGTTTTCCAGGTGATGAGTTGTCTCTGTCTCTTCTCGAGCTATTTAAAGGCAACACTTCAATAAGTACACACAACAGTCCGTTCCCTCTCTCATCGCCTTTCCCTCTGAAGGACTCATTAAACACTGAGCTTTAGCCTCTTCCTTCTTAGTGTATAATGTAAAATACAGGCATCTTGGTTTGCGTCTCTCTGATAATATGGCATGGTCATTAGCATGTACATGCAACTGGAATTATAATTTTAACCAACCAGCTGATGCACACACATGCACTTCTTCTCTATCACACTACAAGTCATATGTGTTTTGCCAACAGTGCGTGACGCACACGCCAGCAGACACGACTGACGATAGAGAACCATACGTCCCTGTGTCTGCACCACTGCCTGCTATGACTCTTAACCTGAGAGCGCTCTGCGAAGCCACAAGCTACCAATGACTTTCCAGGTCAAAACCAAATATAGCCAGGGGCGGTGTGCTCTCTCTGCGATCCAAACCACATTGTTTTATTAAAGCTAATTTGATGAAGCCGACAGCTCAGAGACATTAAAACGGGAGGTTGTGTCATTTCTGATCAGAGCACAACCCAGACTGCAGGTCAGGTCTGTTGAGACTGCTCGTCTGATGAACACATTCAACACAAAGTGCAATTTTGTGCATACAAATGATCTGCAGACCAATTAATTGTGAAGGCCAAGCTTTAAGCAAGCCTCGGTTATGTAAAATGATTGCAGTCACTATTCAGAGGCATCTAGCACTTAGGCAGAATTGGGGTCAATTTAGCGTGACTTTGGAATTAAAACACAGAAAAGAGCTTTATTAAACTCGCTATGAAACTAATTTTTTTAATTATTTTTTTTAATACTGTTGATACGGAAAAGGTCGGGTGCACCAACCGTCTAAAGCACAAACAACTTAAAAACATTGAACTTAAAAATTCTAATTCCTAATGATATTAGTTGAGGCTCATTTGACAACACCTGGTTACTGGTGGTAACGCAAAGAACATCTAAAACATCCCAGAGTTGTGTTGAATGGGAGCAGGAAACTGAGTGTAAGCAGCTACTCTGTCAGAAATACATCACAAGAACATGAGTAATAACTCACTATATTATATGCACAAAATATTCCAGTTTTTGCCCTTATTCTGAAAAAGACAATATTCCTACTAAGCTGCTTACATGGCTTATGAAAATGAGCATTCCACTAATATTCCTGTTTACACGTAGCTGTGCATACTCTGATTAACGTGCCCCAACATGTCCTTTATCACGGCAATATATGGAAAAGTGGAATGGCTGGAGCTGCTTGTGCCATTTTTCTTCTTTGCAACAAACAACATTTTTAGTTTTTTAGTGTTGGCAGACTTCTTGGACCGTGCAAACAGTCTCCCGTAACCACTTTCCTAAAAAATGGTCGGCATATTTGCACATATCCAACTAGAATTACCAACTAGCAGTTCTATGCCTCGCCGAACGGTCAGTTAGAGTTTACATCTATGTCTTGTCCAGACTCATATGTCGCCATGCTTCAAATAAGGATGTTAACAAAGAAGCTGCATATTTTAAAACATGGATGCTTCACACACATCTTCTCCCCTGGCAGCACCAAGATTAGAGTCAAAATTCAGTATCTGACCAAATGTTCCTGCTTCTGTTCCTGAGTTATGATGCGGGTATTGTGGGCTTATGGGAATAATGTGGTGGTGGGTCGGGAAATAAGAGCCATGTATGTATGTTTCATGTTGTGATTGTGTCTATTGTAATGACGTGTGTTGTATGTTTTGTGTTGGACCCCCTCATCTTATGTGAAATTTTGTCATAATTACCACATGAATTTTTCGAGATATTGCTTTAATGAGAATGGGACAGACGGACAAACAGCCACAGGTATTGCTGGCGCTAAGGCATAAACGTCTGTCGATGTTCACATCTTTCATAATGTTTGAATTTAAGTGTGTTTGTCCTTCCGTGCAGAGATGTGGGCTTTTCTTTTGGCCATGCATCTGTACCACTGCCTTGCAAACTATTGGCTTGTTATTGTTTTTTTGTTTGTTTGTGTTCTTATTAATTAAGCCTGATTAAGCCTTATCTAACACATTGGCCAAGGGACTACAGATGAACAATCGCCTGTTGGCTAATTCTGGCATTTTTATACTATGTGCATTCATTAATTTGCACTGTCCCTCTTCGAATAAAGCAAACTGAACTGAAAATGATTGCACAACACAGAGATGACTGTAAACAGACAAGAGGCTGTGTGTAAAAATCCCAACTGAGGCACATTTTCTGAATGCGCTGTATACATGTTCAAAAAATGGCGTTGCCACTGTAACTGTACACGTACCAAGACAAATATGTTTCCTCTTCAAAATGCTTGGGGTCTCCATTTGAATACAGTGTTGGAATGGCGGACTCTGCCACTAACAATGCAAACTACCATATAGAGAGATAACAGAAACACTTCACTTTAAGTCCCCCTTGCATTTATAAACTGTGAACAAACATTATAAGGTGGTTTATATCAAACTGTAATGTAGTTGTAGGTAGCTTAAAGGGTATTACTAAGTGTTTCTTAGTATGCAGTATTTGTCTCCAGCTGTAACGTCTCCCGTGAGGACATATTTAATATTATAATAACTGCATTTTACTACATTGTCATCCATATCTGTTTACACACCAGCATGGGAATAAATTCCATCTTATAAACAGTATCAAAGTGTACAGTATATGACAGCTGACCCATGAGTGACCCTGTATGTGTACTGTATATGGTGTTAAATATCCTGTCTCACTTTGACATTTCAGCTGTTTTCACAGCTCCATCTCCAAGCTCCTTAAGTTCACAGTGAGTGACACTCTATCAAATGGATGCCACAGGATTTAAGGATAAAGATCCGTCCTCCTCACAAGACCCTCCTAATCTGCAATCTCACAATAGCCTATAGATTCCTCTTCAGTCTTAACATATCATTATTCCTCTGGAAGTCAGATTTGACATCGAGGATGTGCAGCAGGCAGACATGCTTCGTCACTGCTGTTTAGATCTGTGTCACCCAAAAATAAAAAACAGGCAGAATAATGTCAGGTGCCATCCAGTGCAGGTCAGAAAGATGACAGCTTTGAAAGCATCACAGCTCCTGTGCAATCCATCTCGTTTTAAAATTTGAAGTTTTGTCATTGAAACTTTGTTGTGGGGTGTCGTGTGGCTAAATAAAGGTTAAACAGCAGTAAAATCGATGTAATTACCCGCCTGTCCAGCCTGCCTCAGAGACCGTAATGCTACAATTAATAGACAGGGATTGACAGATGGATTAGTGCTTTAAACAGACAGAGAGAGATCATTCCTCCGAGCAACTCTATGCTCCAAGGAGAGGAAAGGAGAGGAGAGAAGAGGAGATCCAACTCCCAACAGATCCCCATTCCCCCTTTGGCAGTTTTCAAGAGGGAGATGCAGAGCAGAAAGAGCCCAGAATCAAGCAGAGTGAGTGCTCTGAGGGAGAGCGACATAAGAAAGGGAAGGGTTGACTGCAGTATTACATCACTACATTCATCGCCGTATACCTTCTTGCCTCCTCACTGACATTTCCAACAGTGAAGCGAGGTATCCAGGGTCAGAAATGATGTCTCACTGCCACAGCTGACCCATTACATAGTTTGAAATGCAGTGATTATGTTGGCGAGCTAGCGAGACAAAAACACAGAGGCCCAAACAATAGCAGGAGGTCACCTTGATACAGCTGCCTGCCGGAGACAGTGCTCGAACAAGGAGAAAATGACTCAATTACAACCAGGCACACAGCAGGGAGCTGGGGAAAATGGGGAGGAGGGGGCAGGGACGGAGGGGACGCAGGCAAAGAGAAATGAGGAGAGTAAAGAAAAATACAAATGTGGCATTTGTAGAGCTCCCACATTTGATTATATACATGCTGTGCTGCACCGCTGAGAGGATCCTGTAAAACACATTATTGGATTGTGCTAAATTCGGGACTGAAATGCAAATGCCTCATAAATTACAGTTTGTTTTTTGACCTCAATTTGAGCCATCATCTAAAAAAACTAATTGCGATTGGTGTTTTAAAATGATATGAAATCCAATTAAATCAAGAAATTAATAGGTACTTAGACTTTGCATGCACTGCATTTAAGGCATTTTAATTCTGAAAATTTTCAACAAGCAAACAAATGATCATCTGCATATTATTAAACCTTTTCTGCAAATTATTTTTGTTTTGATTTTTTAAAAACCGGAAAATAGATGATTGCAGTAATCAAATACTTTGAAACCTGAGGGCTTTTTTAAGGCACACAGATTAAGTGTAATGTTTGACAGTTTTATGACACGTATGTATGACCTCAGACTTTGAGATGCGTGTTTGATAACCTAAATATAATTTGTGAGACTAAAATAAAGCAAAATGTGGCTCCAGTTTGTGGTCATGACTAAAACATCCATCCAACTGAAGCAGCTTGTTGTAGAAGCTCCTCCTCCTCCTCCTCCTCCTCCTCGTCCTCCTCCTCCAGCTCTAAATGGGTGACATCTGACAGGCGTCAAGCTGAACTGACAGCATTGTCCCGTTCATTGCCAGGGGCCGACTGTTTCCATCCACTGTGGAAAACAAGGATTTTCAGAAAATTCAGAGCCTGGCAAAGCGCTGCTTAAACATTCCTCGCAGAAGATGCCCTGAGCCAGAAGCTCATCCCTCTGCAAACTCCGCAGAATCATCAGAGGAGGCAGAATGAAAGTGCTTGGGATATTTGTCTGGCTGTTGATCTGTGGTCAAACAGATTTATGGCATCAATGCTGGGCACTGCATGCCGTGTTACGGCAGAATTTTATATTTTTTGGGGGGTATGTTGGGTTGGACTTTAGAGGGAAACATACAGCTGAGTATGTGGAGCTCATGAGGAAACCTTTGGGTTTTACTTCCAGATGAGAAACATCATCAAAAGTCAACCCTGCTTGACCTGGAGAGATGCAGAATAACTAATTCCCACCTTCATTTCCAACAGACTACTGTCATGCATTATTCACATGCCTTTAGTGTCAAGCTCTAAATAGCCTTGGACAACTTGAAACTCTCTGTTATTTCATATGCTATCATGCACTCTGACATTGTCCACTGCCAATTCCTGCACCTCTGGGGCCAAAATCTGGATGGTACTAACAGTGAAAAGGAAGAGAAATGTAATGTTATCAATGCTGCAGATGAAATGACAAACTTCATGAGGAAGTTTTTGCACAACAGCGATCTGCAACGCCTGTCACCAGCACCAAAGGCTGCAGCAACTTGGCAGGACCTCTGACATCCTGAAACAACGCTTCAAAAGTGAGATCTTTACAGAGGTCCCATCAGCACACAAGCCCTGAAAGTCATGCAGGAAACTTTTTTAAGAACGGTACTGGAGGCCTTTGGAGAGGAGCGTACACAAACACTTGGCAGAGAGAGGAGTCACATCCAGCTTTGTAAGAGCCTGAGGTAACTGAGGTCATCGAGGTCGGTCCTCACGGCTGGCCGTGCTGTCAAAGACTCGAAGGTGACTTGCAGCAACAGGCTGACTTCCTTTCTGCGGAATTCTACTGAGAGTCTTGCAAAATCGGACCATATTGAATGCTCCACTAAATGAGTGTCGGGAAGATTTTAGCTGAATTAATGTCAACCTCAATGAATATTCTGCTTCATCAAGAACATCTTTCTCCACACATTAATAGTAAATGTAGTTCAGCCTCAGCTGCCACACTGTACTGAATTACACAAGACAGTTAAATTAGATAAACTTCTCTTTAGAGTCACGACTATTAGAGTAATATTATCAAAAGTTAATGCATATACAGTATCAGTTATTTCCTTTCATGTACCAGTGTGTCAAAATGATTGTTCTGCTCTTATCTTTAGAATAGAGAGCATATTTTATTAACCAATTATATTTTCAGTGGTTGTTTGTATGTACATAGCTGTTTACCTGGGGGATATTTGTTATTTATTACGTGCCTGTAAATTTTACCCATTTCAAATTTGTAACTTTTTCACACACAGATTTAGCCAGTGTGGAGGCATCCATGTCGCATTGCAGCTCAATGCTAAAGGAATTGGTCAATACCCAAAGACCAGAGTAAATGTTGGCACTGTATGTTCCGGAAAGCCATGGATATGTCACATCTGTACATTATTATGTCGTGGAGATATGTTGAAAGTTTACATTTCTACAAGGCTGGTTGCTGTGTGATTATGTTTTAGGCACAAAAACAGGTGGTAATGGTGAAGAAAAGACCATGTTTTGGCTTAAAATACCTGGTTTCGGTGGCAAAATCACGGTTGGAAATGCTGCTGATGTCTCACTAGAAAACAGCCATTTTTGTAGTTTGTTGGTCTTGAACTACATGTAGAGTTAGAAATGAGCACCAGCCACCAGCCTGGTAAAAGATGTAGGCTGTTAGATTTGCTTCACTCGCCAGCCAAATAAACAATGATAATCGGGTGGCTGGTAGATTTTGGAATCCATCAGCCACAGTGGCTGGTGGACAAAACTGTTAATTTCCAACCCAGTATTCTGTCACAGCATCCACCATCCCCTCCAATTCCCAATGATAAAGTGGGCTCATACACATATAATCAGAATTACGTCACTTAAAAAACACTGATATGACATGAACTGTGTGAAACATATAACACATACAGGACAATGCCAACATTTTCTTCTGGTGACTGGGCTGAATTCCTGCAGGTGAATCGATAGCGCATCACTATTCTTCTTGGTCGTTGCAGTCTATCGTGCGACAGTGAGACGGCGCCTGGACAGCAGAAAAAAAAGTCTTCATCTCTCTTTCTCTATAATATGTGCATTAATAGTAACAACAGGCTAAATAAGTAAAGATATCCAAAGCAATTTCTGCATTTTTCCAGCACTATATTCATTTTAAAGGTCATGGAAAACAACCCCAGCACAGATTCTGAATAGCCTCAAACTACAAAAGACTCACTTCATACTTTTATACTCGAGCTATAACTTTGTGGCTTGTGGCTACAAAACTTTCAGCCTCTGTAGCACCAGTGTTATGTGCAACAACAGTTAACATCCAGCCCTGGGTTTTATCGTTTTATGGTCAACAGATGGTGTAAGTAGAGGTTACAGCTTTTTGTTGCATTTTTTTTTATTTAACCTGTGAGCAAGAGTCCGCGCCAGATCGTTCAGCAGCACATGTGGATGATATTCAAGGCCCGGTGCACAAAATAATATTATTCAGTTTGACTAAATGAAAGGGAAGGGATCCATTACAGTGAGGCAGAAATGCACAGATGTGGGAGGAGAGGAGGCATATGGAAAGAAAAAACAATAAAGATGATCACATTACGATAAAAAGTCATACAGTGTATTTCCCCGTCGCCGTCACATCTTCTCCCCACAACGATCAACTATCACTCTTGAAAAAATTAGCTCTCGACAGTCTCCCAGAAGAGAAAATGGCATGTAGGCCAACATATATATAAAGCTGTTCCTGTGCCTGAGGCCGGCCAAGCCTCACTGTGGCAGCAACCAGCCAGCCCCTCTTAGGCTGCACACAAACACACAGCTAGGAACATGTACATAGACACGTACACACACAATATGAGGTCATTTATCTGCCTGTGTGACTATGGTACACACGTGTGTTTATCACGGTGAAAGATAGAGAAGACTGCTGGACGGAGACTTTTCAGGGACACACGGTGAGTGATTGAGCAGACGCTACATTTGTGTGAGACTTCATATTCCCGCACATGTATGTGAATGATATTGTCCACAATCCCTCGCATGGCGCACACACACTTATACTGTTACAGTTTAATTCTCCTGCAACAGTGAGGCACAGACGACATCAGACACCACACATCATTCATGTTTTCACATCAGGTGTTAGGCTCAATATGAGGGTGCAGGGTTGGTTTCAGAGGTGGGAGATAAAGTCAGAAGCTCTTCAGTCTCCTCTTGAATATAAAAACGCCTTCATGCTAATAATTTCAAAATACTGGTAGCTTCAAAAAGAATAAATAAATGAATAATGTTGCCCATTTTACTGTCTTTGCGATAAACAGCACTGTGATGGATGTTTAATTCAAATATATTCTTTGGAGAATATTAAAAAAATAGATCAAATTATTATTTTAACCCATAAACAGGCTGAGGTAGTGGCAGCTTTTTTTTTTAGCCCTGTGCAGCATCTGTAGGTTTTCTTTGGGGGCAGCATATGGCCCTAAGAAATTCTTTAGCAACATTTGTGCTGCCTGAGAGGCAAAACCCAGGGCAAAAAGACTTCAAATGACTTGTCAAGCTTGTGTCTTTTATTTTTTGAAGGTGACTCAGGTGAATGTGTCAAATTTTGGGGGTCACAGCCTGGTACACGCAGCCACATGCAGAATACACAATATATACAGTAGACTGATGCAGGTAATGTGGAACCAAAGATCACAAGTGCAAGTTCCACCTAGAAACTTTTAGGTGTACGTCAGCTCAACAAGCGAATCAGCGTGGGCATCAGTAACAATATGGCACGAACAAATAAAGCTGGAAGACCCGAGTGCAGGTTCGCAGTCACTTTAAACAGCAACAGAGAGAGTTGGGCTTCACCTGGATGTGCCAAAATCCAGGATGGTAAATGTTTGGGTGCATTAAGGGCCGACCGATATGGTAAGTTGCAATTTACCGTGTGATGGTGTCGATTGGTAGAGATTGGGCAATACTGTTTACACAGTGGGAGCTACTCTGTGGAGGTTATGTAGTAAATCAGGGCTGGATTCTTGTGCCATCTCTTAAATCTAGTTACCTCACAAGGTAGCATGATTTGGGAAAACATGGAGGAGGAAAGTAAAGTTGTAAAAATAGAAACCTGTAACACTTGAAATTATTGTTCTCAGAAACCTTAAGCTTCAATTTTTATCTCAAGTGTTGTTTCATGTGAGGCAGCTGTATTTTGTTTGTATGAAAGGTCCAAATAAAAGAAGAGAATAAACAAATGTGATGATGCACAGTTTGCTATTTCAAGCCATTTTGTAATTGAATTTACAGAACAATTACTGTATCTATATATACCGTGACCATGATATAACAATGGAAGATTTTTGCCATGTCACCCACCCATAGGTGCCCTGAGTGTTTAAATAAAGGCACAGTGGAACTAACTGAAACACTCTCCCTGATGCGCAAGTTTTATTTTTCATTATTGTATTTTGGTATTTTTAGTTTCAGAGCACAAGAGATGCCTTTCATCTTTATAGCCTATTGTGTGAACTGCTGCCTTTGGGGAAAGTGTTTAATACAGAGGTGTTTGAAATGTTCCTTATTTTTTTATAATAAAAAAGTTTACCAAAGTTGCCGGTGGGCAAAATGTTACCTCAGTCCCCAGCAGGAGGATTTTGGTTGTCTTTGACACTTGCACTACCGCCTCTTAAAAACACATTTAAGAAAATAGTATCCTTATGCCTTTGGAGACTTTTCCCCACTTTACTGTGTCGCACTGAACCATGACTTTTGTTCATCGTCACACCCCTAATCCTCAGTTAAAATCAGCAACAGAGTAAGCATTTAAAAGGGTGGTGACATGTTTGGATTGAGCGTCAGACCTTGAAATGCAGCAAGCCATTTGCAAGACTCTTATTATCCATTTTAGTTTGACTTCTGCAATCTGACCTTGAGGAATAAATTGTGTTAGAATGGAAAAGTTGGAGACAGCAGGCTGCAAATGTACATTTTCATATGCTAATGTGACTATAGAAAAAAATTTGATAAATAAAAAACTATTTCCTCTAAAAGGATTTTTGTGCTGAACATTTCCATTTTCCATGCCTATAGTTTAGTGCGCCTCCACCCCAGGTGTAGCAGCCTGGTGTCCCTGACAAGACCTGCACTACAGTGGAGTTCACACCGGCCCTCAGCAATAGCCGTGGCCCCATTCTGCCAGGAAAACCAATTACTTAGTGTTTCAAAGCCCTCTGAGTGCCCGAAAGGGGCCCATCATTTAACCATGAGACACTGCAACTTCACTCACTGCCGGCCTTTCAGCACTGGGTCATACCGACACACAAATACACATGTGCACACATACAAATCATACAAGCACACCATCAAAACAGAAAACTAGTACATGGAGACAAAAAGCTGTTTATGTAACGTATCACTTGAAATACAGCTGCTAAAAGATCTCTATTTGTTCCTGAGCTTGACATGATGGAAGTTTTACACAGAAAACAGAGAAATATCAGCAACATCATCAGTAATCTACAAAGAGAAACAGCACAAGATGAATTACACTTCATGAGGGGAAATATAAATATAGAAGCACTTGCCACAAAAATGTCAGTCGAGAAAGTTGCAGTGCTCTCCAAACTGTATTTTCCAATTAATTTTTAACCAGCGTCGGACAGTGAGTCAGCGGCTAACAGAGTGACCTCTCAGCACCACAGATAGGGTAAGCTTTCTACTGCTCAGTGTCTTCTTACCACCATGACACACACGCACACCAACAGGTTAGTGCACCCAAACAAACACTGAAGCACACTCCCACACAAAGTCGCACGTCAGGTCTGTTGGACCAGACATGGTGTCATACATTACCCTTTACGGGAAGCCTCATTTAGCTTGAAGAAGCTATTCTTGGTTTACACAGTGATAAATACCTCTATCTGAGATTCATCAGCTATATTGTGTGGGGAGAAGCTTTAACACAAATCTTCTTTAGACCGCTCCGTTTGCCTCCAGAACATTCAATATGCTCACTCTTTGTCTGTCTCGCTCTGTCTGTCTCTGCAGGATAAGTTAATGAGTCTAATGAGAATAAAGACTGAAGGGGGAGAGAGGGAAAGACAAGCGAGGGAAGGAGAAAGGGGGAAAGATGGGGAAGCAATCAGATGTGGCTCTGCCCAGCCCTTGGCAATGACAAAGTGGAGCAATTATGCATGAAGGCTGTGACATTGACTGTGGCATCACCTCTTCTGCTGATCTGTTAAAAAGCAAACATACTCTATAATTCAGTAAGGCACTCACTCAATCACAAACGCCGGCACACACGTCGCCCTGCCAAACATGTTCAAGGACACAGATGATCATACTTTGACAAGTTCACACGTTCCGAGCACAGTGCCGCGTCATTGGCTGGTGTGAGCGTTGCACGGCACAGGTCAACAGAAGGTCAGAGCTGTTCTGTAATCTCTCACCCAGTGGGTGTGTTAGGTACGGTGAGAGGAAAGAATTCCCTTCACGAGTCCATCACCTACTTTTAGCCTCTCATTTCTCTCTGGACACACACACAGCTTACCCCTGAACAAAAGTACATGCCTGCGGCTCCCATCAACCCGACTGGCTACACTTGATGCTTGAGTGCATAGTGATGGTGTCGTGTTTGAAAGAGATATTGATCAGTCACAAGAATGAGCCCTCAGTGGCTCTGGTTTGACACTCACTCATAAACGTAAAACCCCTGCAAAGTCTTCATCACACGTTACGGACACAGAACCTCACAGGGGGGCGGTAAAGTGGGAGACTGCACCAGATAGAGGTGACAAAAGCAATAATGGTCATGGTGTTAGTGGCTGCAATTAAAGCCAAAACAAAATGGTGTGGTAATGGGGTGCTGTTAGAGACATTGAAGTTCCCATTAAATCAATATAGCGATTTCAGTTTTTGTTTCGATGTCACCTGCAGCCAGGGTTGCAAAGCTGTATGTGTCTACTTTAAATATGAAGTAATGTTTTGTGCATTTGTCCTTGTCAAATTAAAAAAGTAAACACATTTAAAACAAAGAAAAGTATCTGCCCAAAAATGACAAAAGAGTGGCTTTGCAGGTATTCTCTATGGAATTTCAGAGTTTGTCATTTCCTGGACAAAAACAATCTAACTTTTTCTGCACTCTGAGGCATTTCCTAATTTTGCATCCAATGAAATGTTTTCCATTGGGATGCATCAGCGCCATCGTGGGGATGAGCCCGCGTCTGTCTTTCACCAGCAGCAATGCCAGCTTCGAATCTCACATGGCCTCACTCCAAAAACCACCTCATCCCAGTCATCTTCTCCCTCCGTTTCATCCCTGTCCAATTAGTCAGTAAAATCCACAGGCGTAGGTGATGGTGGTGGCAGAAGTCCTCAGAAACAGAGGGCAGGCTGTCCTCACGGCTGTTCTCCATGTTGAGCGAGTAATGTCAGTCTGAAATGTGGAAGGGTGGCGTAACGCACATTCAGCGCTGTTGGCAGCTGTAAATGCCAATTAATATCTGCGAAAGAGTCCCTCCCAAGCTTCCTGTTTTCAAGACACCCGTAAATGTGTGAAATCAAACTCTGCTAGCAGTTTCATGTTAACTTTAATCACGACTTAAGTATTGCTGTAGTTCAAAACATAGGTCTTACTTTAGAAGTTCTAGCCTTCATTCAGATCATTAACAGTGACATGGCAAAGTTAAGTTGAGATCTTGTAACAGCATTGCTAAACATAAACTCTGAGGCTGTACTCAGGCACAGCAGGGCTTTGAGTTAAATGCTAACATCAGCATGCTAACGTGCTCACACAGTGGAAATGTAAACTAGTCGATATTTAGCAGATACAATGTTCATGTCCATCCTTGTAATCTATTATTTTAGGAGGCTGATGACAATATGATTAAGTTTTTGCAGGTATTTGGTCAGAAACCTACGTATTGGACAAATGAAACTTTTGACCTGATGATGCTAGAAGTTATTACACTGCATCCTGAGGGGGGCATTTATGTTTGTACCAAATATAATGATGATCCATCCAATAGTTGTTGATGAATTTCAAGCAGGTGGCACAAGAGCAAAAATCAGAGGATCACCAAACTCATTAGGAGTCATCCCCGAGGCATCGTGGAAGTCTGTCCCAAATTTCATGGCAATCCACAGTCAAGATACTGTAATAAAACCAAAAATGTCAACCTCATGGTAGCACTCGAGGAGGGGACCACTGAAATCCCCTGACTTTTATTTCATGGTACTCCATCCAACAATTGTTGGAGATGGTACTCGTCACTGTTCCACTAATTATTGGATGTGATAAAATCGCGCCTATTGAACAAGCCAATCTGAGCTACCTGCCTGATGATGGCCATCTATATTGCCCAGACCCCCAGAAACGCTGCTCAGCCTTGCAGCCAACTACTTTTTCCCAGTGGCCACTCACAGTTTTGCAGTGAATAAATCCCTAAAGCCCAAAAAGCACTTTCCTCAAAGACAACCATTATAAAGACATGTCTGTAAAACTGCTGACAGGACACCTCAGTCTGCTTTCTATATATATATATATATATATTTTTTATCTATGGAGGTTTTATAATTGTAAAACCGTCACACATACAAAGGTCACACCAACAACCCCCCACATAAAAACATTAAGGTTTTAAATTTAAAATGCTAAGTTCACCGGTAGTCTGGCAAGAAAACCAGGGTAAGCATATAAATGGAAGATTGCAGCTGGTTCTCGTCCTCCGCAGCTGTACAACAACAACAACATACCCTTGAGCCAGGCATTGAACCCAATGACAAGCACAAAAAGGGATATTTGGAGAATAAAAGCCGTCTGAATACACATTCCTTTTTCTAGCAAAAAATCCACCAGCAAACACTTTAAATAAGGAGCCGGCTCACTCTCATTCAAAAAAACTAGACTGTAAAAACCACAACTGTATGTGAAACATGTAACCTTCAAATAATTCCGGATTTAAACGAATCAATCCCTCCAACCGTGCTTTAATGAACCTCATAGTGTGTGATCAGACATTAAGTTCATAATCACTAAGAATTCCCAGTGTGTCATCTTTCACATGAAAAAGACACTCACACCTGTCAAGATCTACTATAGGGTAGAGTGTGTTAGCTCAGCATATTTCCGAGCAAATGATCAGCCAATTACACGACTAATTATTGCCTCTTGCAGACCTGTCAGACTGAGCGAGCGCAGGGCAGTGGAGATCAATAGGATGTGTTAATTTGAGCAACACACACATAAATGCGTGCACACCGCTGAAAGATGATCAAACGCTATCAAATGCCTCTGCGAGTCTCTCAGAGGACCCCCAGTCAGGCGCTGAGGCAATGGGGGTTAATGGGTGTGCTGTGTTGCTTTGAGATCCGCCTGCAAGAACATGCAAGTTGAATCCGTTATCTGCTCAGCTTCACTCCAATTTAAAAAAACAGAGAGATAAAAGAGTGAAATGATGTTTTGTTTACTTAGGGCTTGAGGCAGGGTCAGAGCTAGGACTACGGTGGATTGGGAACAGGTAGTGCAGAGGGAGAGGGGACCGAGGGACGGACGGAGGGCGGGGAAGGGAAATATTACAAAACAGCACTGAACTTCATCTGAACTGGGAAAAAATGGGAGTGAGAGATCAAGAAAGAGATGAAAAAGGAGGTACAGATGATTTAATCATGAGAGAACAAGTATTTTTATATGTTGCAAAGGAGGGGATGAAGAGAGAGGGGGGAGAAAGTGAACTGATGACTGTCTGATAGCCAAATACAAGGAATGGGGGAGGTGACTGTGTGACTAATGGTTACGGGTGAAGGAGTGACAACAGAATGAGCGGGACAAAAGGGACAGGGGGATGAAAGAGAGGACAAATAAAGGAGAAACTGCACAGGTGATGGGCGCACAGGCAGGAGAAACATAAGAAAGCAAAATCAGGAGCAAGAGAAAGTGCACATAATCAGTAGAGAGCCCATCACTGCGAGCTGACAACATAAGAGACAGGAGGAGCTGAAGCATCTCCTACAACTGAGCTATAAAAACACCAGAGCCTTGTAGCAGAGGTCCTCTTAGTACATTTGTTGTGACGGCACCAGGGCCGTAGCTACCACTGAGTACACTGAGGTCACGTCCTCTGTTGTTTCTGTGTTTTATAAAGAGAGTTCCCTAAATAGTAGGGATGTCAAGAGGACTGATACTCTGGCACCAAGTCAACGCCAAAGGTCTGACAATGTGACAGCACGTTTTTCTGCAGTACCTCAAACAGGGCTGGGCTGGTGTAAAACATTTCAAACCAGTTTGACCAGTGCACTGAATTGTGCCAGGTGTCGCACTTGACTCAGCTTCCACTCCTGTGTGAAACATAAGGACACCATGTCCTTACAGCAAACAAGCATCTGACTATTACGTAGCATCACGTAACATTACGGCTCTCCATTCACACTGAATCCATGATATATTCACTTCTGTTACGTCCTGTAGACGAACCAGTAACATCAGTCATGCGCTAAAGGTCACACTGGACATGTAACCACCAACAACTTGCGTACTTGCTATCTTTCTACGTTTGTAACTTTACTTTTAAACTGAAAACGCATGTTTTATGTTTTGATATTTACTGGAAATGACATATAATATAGGCAACAGCAAGCAGGTTGCTGTTAGCGATGGTCGTTTACCATAACTTTCAGCCAGCTGCCACCTGATTTGTGAAAAAGAAGTAAAAAGTAAGTAAAAAGAAGCTGATCTATTTCCATTGCAGCGCTTTAAAGACGAGTGACAAGAATATAAAAACATGGTGTCAGACGAAATTTCGGCTCCAAACGGTCGCTCTGCATCACCTGCAGTCAGTTAGGACACCTCTTTCATCGGCTTCAAATCGAAAATGTTGCCATTATAGTGCAGTTTTTTTTCTTGAGGGACTAAACTCGCCATGTCTCCTCTCGTCACGAGTGCAGCTCGTAGAGATCTCCATGTTGCACCACCATGTTTCTACAGTGGCCCAGAACGGACAAACCAAATACTGGTTCTATATAGATCCAGTCGTGTTTTCACTTCCACACCACATTTATGACAGTATATCAGTGTTTAAATCACTGTGTCGATTTGTTTTGGAGAGTAAGAGACACTGTTCCTTTAATAAAGGAGTGTATGTTTAAGTACATTGGATTGGTTTGTTTTTCACCCTGGTATCGAATTGGCTTTAGAGAATCGAGTTTCACTGGTGTTGGTATCCATTTCTAAATTTCTGGTATTGTAACACTTACAATCACTTTGTGTATTAAGCACATTAAACAACCCAAAATAATTACAGACCCTGACACTCACGACCACATGAATATCCCTGTGCGCCGAAACATATTTTGTCCTTCCAAAAGCCGGCCAGCACAGAATGGCTGGATGTGTACAACACACACAAACACACACCAACACACACAGCGAGTGCAGCGTTTGGAGCTGATCAGAGCTTGATTATCTTCCCTCAGTGCAGCGCACCCTGAGCAGAACCAAATCGGATGACTTCATTAGCATATCATCTGCATAATGGCTCCGCCAGAGCAAGGGCATTTGCTTGCTACGTGGCTCCTACCATGTCTCATTCTGAGGTGGTTTGGTGGGGAGGGGTGGGGGTAGGGGTCAGAGAGTGTCTTTAATTTTTGGTTATAACAAATCATATGCTGGGTCTCTTTTGAGTCACATGACTGCCTGAGACATCTCAACTTGATGGTTAATTGAGGGCACGATCAAAAAAAGAAGAAATTCAGCTGAAGATAATTTCTCTCTACTGTGCACAATCGCTGGAGTTTCCTCGCCGATACTTCCAATTATAAGCCTTTCTGCTGCAAATTAAAGTAGGGGCGCGTGGGCATGGATGTTTGCACGGCGTACGTTAATTGCCTGCATATTTCTATTTTAACATTCACAAAATTTCTCTCTTACAAATCCCATGGGGAATGTTTGGTTAAATGGCTTATAAAAATACGTGAAATAATAAAAGTACAACCCCAGAAAGGTCTGATTATTAAATGATCAATATGAATTTTGTAATTCTACTCTGATCACAGAAAAAGGTGGCTGGGTCCCTGCCAGCCTCATATTTTCAACCTCACTTCTCTCCAGGATAAAAAGCCACAAAATATTATCAAGGCTCTCAGAATATTAAGTCCCCTAAAATGGTGTGCCATAAAAGGTTTTCATTCCTCACCTCACTAAAATCTGCCCTTGGCTGATGTTTGAAAAATGGCTCTTTCTTTTCACCTGTTTTAACATTTCATATCACTTACTTTGTAACTTTAATGTTATAGAAGCCATGGCCACTTCTTTCCATTAGTCTGGCTTCTTTTGCATTCAATAAGTACTCACTGCCTTCATCATAGTTCACAGGTCAAAATTTCACCAACTTAGATGAAATACTTTTCTGAACCGAGACAGCACCTTTCTGTAGTTGTTGGTGTCAGAATGTTTGAGAAGCAGACGCGCTTCATGAGCCCTACACTCAACACACATAAGCGTTCACACCGAAATAACACATAGAAATAACTTGGAAGTCAGAAAGAGACAGCCACTCTGTCAGACAAGAGAGAAAGAGAATATGAAATCTGAGGAGGCTGCTCTGTGTCATTGATGGGAAAGAAAAGGAAGAAACCAAAGCACGTTACATTCTAGACACATAAAGGCTCAGTCCATAGGTAAAGAATAAAGTACAAAAGCAATTTTATAATGGACATACCAATATAAAACCATTCTGACGCACCACTAGTAAGTTCTAATTTGCTCTATTTTTCTCTTTCGGTGGACTGATTTTACCTTTTAATAACAAGTAAATCTCTATAAACAGATATATGTAGGCAACGGGACAAGGTTTTGGTGTCGGAGGCGTTCTGGTTTCCATTCGTAGCACAAGTAGTACTGACCACTCACATCTGACCGACAGGTTAACAGTCTGTGTGCAGAGACCGGACGCATCGGCCGATGTGCAATCTCAGAACCCATCGGCTATTGTCTGACAATAATTCAGCTTACTATTAGCCAGCTGAATCACTGGCCACGGACCCCTGCAGCGTATCGTCATCAAACCAACAGCCAATGGGCTCTGAGATAGATTACATGGTTGCTTCAAAGTTCACCTGAAGCATCGATTACTGCATCTAAAGAGGAACTATTTTAGTCCACCTTGGTGCTACAGGGGACTACACCATGGGCAACTGTTTTTTTTGATAACGTAATTATAGTTGCACAATTCAGATCAATCCATCAATTTAATTTGTCACGTCATCACATAAGATACAATTCCAGTGAAATGTAATCCCGCTACTTCCTTCAATTTGTGCATTAAAAAGAGCTTAAAGTGGAAATAGACAACCTTCTATTTCAATCATTATGAAGTTAATGTTGATTGCACAATGTAGTGGCCATAGAATTATTACACCATTGGTGTTTTGATTTCGATTGGTTCCCTTTAAGTCTTGCTTTCACGATGCAATTCTGCCTGCCTGCCGACAATCACCAAGGTAAATGAAGGCTTGATTTACGGCACAAAGGAAGTGTGTCAACCAAAACAGGAAGAGGATGATGCTTTTTGTTTTCCCTGGTTGCTACCCGCAGTTACCAGAGAGTCTCAGCGTAAGTTCTTTGCTGTCCTTTTTTTTAGTTGCTAGGCTCTGAGGAGAATAAAAGGCAATTCAGTTGTCTTTGCGACAGCAGCGGCAACAGTAACACAACTTGGAAATGCTGGGGAGGGAGAAGTTGCAAGGTTGTGTGTTTTGACGTTAAATAGAATAAAAATAATAATAACTGTATGTACGATTGGTTGGGTGACTTCAGTTAGGATGCTGAGGGTAGACTGCTTCACTGCTGGAAAGATGGCCTTTCATGAAACTAAGCTGTCTATGCAGTTAAGAGACACGTAGTGCCCTATTTAGATGGTCTAAAGCAGATGGCGGAGGGCGCATAATCCATGTCGCAAGTGTCATTGCTATTTACATGCAGGCGCAGTTGTCATTTTCACGCCCTGCGCCCTCGTCGTCTAACTAGCAAACGAACTTGCACTTCTCTGGGTGTGTTGGTCTAAAAATGAGGAGTAGTCAGACGCAGTCATGGCGCGTTGCTAGTTAGATGACATAAAAAGCAAATGCGCCAGTGACCAACAAAAACCTGGTCTAAAGTCAAGGCGCAGTATTTCGCTGTTAAACAAGTTAGTAATATGTGTCTCTAAGCAGGTGCACAACGCGCGTGCATTCTGCTCAGACACACACGGAGCAGCAATACATATGCAAAAGATAAGAAAAATATGATTACAATGTGAAAGGTTATTATTGATATTTGTCAGAAACACATCTTAATGGTCAGTCATTAATCAGAATGATCTAATCGCAGTAATGATGATCATCATAATTTGTAATAATGACAAATGAAACTGTGAAATTATCAGACCAATCAATCATTTTTTTGATTGAAAACCAAAGCCCACACATTTATTTTAACATGTTATACCAGGCTACAATATATTATATTATTATATTGTTATCTGAGTGTAGAGAGGACACACATGCAAATAAGAGGCAGAACACAGCTCTAGGAAACATGTGAAAACAATTAACAAATGTGGGTGGGGGAGAAAACGCTGAACAGGTCCTAGCTGCAGGATCAGCACCTTGGGGAGCTCCGCGGCAGTCCTGACAGCTGTGCTCTGTTACATGATGAAAACAGGTTTGAATAATATTCCACAGATATTTAGTAAGATCTTTCTTGTATTAGTGATACCACGCCTGCTTTACCTCGGGGAGCTTGGGTGCCTGTCTGCTGTCCCCGTAGATCTGGTTCTGACGGGCATTCATCTCCCGCACGAGGAGATCCGTCTCCTCAGCTGTAAAACGCTCACTCTTTCTCAGTTGGTAGGTTGTTAGGCCATCTAACTAGCTCTCCACCATGTGCTCCAATCGTGCCTCTTTTAAAGGGAATAAGAGGTGAGACTTGGCTTATTGAATGATACGCACAAAACACACCCATGACTAATTCACAGAGTAAGTCCAACCCTTTTAGACTCTCCGCCATGGCGCACAGTCTGAAAACGCGCTGTCTAACTAGCAAGTGACTGGGACGCACCCATGCGCCACACGCCTGGCACTTCAAGTTTTATACCATCTAAATAGGGCCCAAATGCTTTTAGTGCTATATGACCAAAACAGAGTGGAGTTTGCACACCACATTGGACCAATAAACGCTCCCATTGGTGGGTGACGTAACGGGTGACAAATGATCTCATATTACAGGCAAAGGGTAAACTGAAACATGTTTCCGAAAACATTTCACGTAAGAAATAGTCAACTCAGTGACAGAATCTTGGGTTTATACTTTGTCCAGCGCTGCTTAGTTTTACTGTTTGAGCTCAGTTTTTTCAGCCTCCAACAGTATGGCACCCAAAAATTCTTACTATTACAGCTAAACAGGGCACTAAAATATGTTTCTGAAACATTTTAGGGAAAGAAAATAGGCATAATCTTGAATTGTATTCAATCAGCACTGCCTAGTTTTACCATTTGCTCTGAGTTTGGTCTGAGTTTGAGAGAGAAAAAGGCGAATCTGATTCTTGATCCACTTCTATACTCTTTGTATCCACGGTGCTGGCATGGGTGGTGGGCAACACAAAAATGCAGCAATACAGCGTGTAGTTCAACCAATAGCACGGGAGAACCAGCAAAAGTCTGCCTGATGACCCTTTTTGAGTCAAAACAGGTCATCAGGCAGAGTTTCGTCCAGAGTGAAGAGGGATATCTAGCCACTGGTTAGATGGAGGGAAGTTCCCCACAGTTCATTTACACACACTACCCACAAGGAAATTTTCTGTTTCAGCTGAACAGTCAGCAGAAATGTTCTTTTGTAAATGAAAACAATGTAGAAATATTCACATTCTTCTTTAGCCAAGTAAAAATGTTGCAATCTGTTCAGTAGTTTCCGGGATATCGGGCTAACTAACAGATCCAACACCCAAACAGAACTTCAAAAAATAACCTCTCGGGCAGAGGTAACAAACAGAAAGAGAGGGTGAAGCAGAGAGAGAGAAAGAGGAGGAGAGAAAGAGGCAGTGTGCTCCAACAGCGGTTGCTGCATTTCTTACCATTCTGCTGCCATGTTTGTTTACTTTCTCCCTGGTGTGAACATCTATGCATGGCTGCAGCCATCACATCTACACATGTCACCCCTCTGCAAAATCACACAAACACTCTGCACAAACACACACACACACACACACACACACACACACACACACACACACACACACACACACACACTCCCACATATTCCTAAGCCTTCCTGCGCTCATACTTAGACTCTCACAATACAGCCCTTCAAGCCACATCTTAACCTAGTTCTTTGCATAAATCCTACTCATAAGGTCTCAGGCACTTCACAAACAATACACAGCATTCCTGAGTTTTCAGCCTAATGTTTTCACTCAGTGTACTACGACTCCTGCATGAGAAACGCGTTCTTTAACTGTAATGTTTTATTTTACTACATTTTACTTGCAATGAGAATGTAGTTGGCACATTTATGGCAGGTTTCCTGAGTAGTGAGGCGTAAAACACATTCATATTCAATTGCGACACTGCTCTGTGATAGGAATGCTTAAGCTCGCATCGCTTTCTGTCACTGTAACGATGTACTCTTATGCATGTGTGTCAACAGATCTTCTGTTTGATGCTGTGTGTGAACAGTGCACATTTTATGTTTGCCCTGCGGCAAAGCCGATAATGATAGTTCAAATATTTCACACAAACATATTAAATATTTTGTTGAGGAAGTGGCTTAACTGAGAGCATTATTCTTCTGGTGATAAGCAGCAACGCAAATAAAGATGGACAAATATGTCAGTTACATATTCACATGTTCTCTCTCTCTTTCTCTTCCTCCCTTTCTCTCTCTCTCTCTCTCTCTCTCTCTGTGTGTTGCGTAACCACTGACGCACTCATGATCCGTGAAAAAGTGGGAATCAGTTTTGCTCGGTTGATCCCAGAGGTCAGCGGCGGAGAGAGAGAACAGAGGGAGAGGAGGAAAGAGAGCACAAGTCCAAAAGAGAATTAAAAAAGAAAATGAAGGAGGGTAAGACGACCAATCGCCAGGTTGGCATCAATGAGTCGGTGTAAAGATTGTGCACTGTAGCAGACAGTGTTTTGTGAACCTCTGCCCGTCGTCTGGGGAACCAGAGATGCAGGAAATGGCTCGGAGGAAAGGGACAAGAAAGAGCAGAACATAACATGACAGAGAATAATGTAAACTAAATGGGAAACTAGAAGCCACATAACAGAGAGGAACAAGAGTATAAAAGAAAAAGAACTGGAGGAAATGACACAGCAAAGAGAAAGAACATAGATCGAAGCAGAGAAATCGGGTAAAACATGTAAAGGAAATTAGAAAAGAAGAGACGATCGATACCTCTCTCAGATTCTGGTAATGAAACTGATGCAAAATCTACTTCATTCCTTAATAATACAGCTTTGAACCACCACACTATTGCTTGTTACCTCCACTTTTCAGGCACATTTCTAAACAATTTAGGCCCTGGCAGCAATACAAAACAGAATGTACTCCAGCCAATCAGCATCCTTTCAGAAACAATGAGCTGGAAACCCACAGGTGTAGCGGAGGACGTCTGTATTTACAGCTCATATTTTCTGACTGCTTGAGTAGCAGCCGGTCAGTGCTGAAATCAATTTGACCAATGCCCTCAATTTTTAGCAACTTTGAAATCCACCTCGAGGATTCTGGTGTGGTTTCAGACGGAGTAATGAGGAGAGGCAAAGTGAAACTCAATTTCAGGGTGAGCGTCTGGCCATTAATAGCCGTTTATCAACAGCACGAACCAACGTGTGCCAGGGCCAGTAAGTGCCAGCTGGTGCTCTGAATCCAACGTCTGAGACATAACAGGAAAGCCCGTTTCCATTGCCCCCGTGACACCGCAAGGAGACCAACAAAGCAAACCTCTGATGACACACAGCGCCTGTCCCAATCTCATGAATTACAAAGGACAGGGAAGGACAGATGCCTCATTTTGCAACATGCAATCATGGGTCAGTAGGGTAAGGACTGGAGAAAGGGAAAGCTGCAAGTGGTGGTAACACAAGTTTTTGTTATTTTATTTTTTTGCGCAGTACATCAACAGTGAATCGTGTCAGCTACAGTTCATTAGATTCACTTATGCAGGCAGAAAAAAGCATTTTTGGCTATCCTTAGAGTTGCCATGTGCATTTGTTCCATCTGTCAGCACCGCAACAGATACTGTATTTTTCTTTAAACTATATCTACTGTAATGAATTTGGGCTGACTGACATCTGAATAAACCCAACAAGGTGGCCAAATGTGTCAGCCCATTGAATTTGTTTACATAAACAGTGAAACCTGTCAGGGCATTTGACAGAATAAATCTTGGCCTTGTACTTTTCTGCAAATCACAGATATGTTACATTAGTATGTTATTATTTTGCAGATATGTTAAAACAATGCTGTGGGTAACGTGCTGTTAGGTTTAGGCTCAAAAAACACTTGATTATGGTTAGAATATTAGCATGTTTTGGCTTAAAATAACCTGTATTGGTGGCATAATCCTGGCAGGGAATGCAGTGAAGTTTTGGTGAAAAACAAATGCTTTCCGTGGCACTATCCCCCATGGAAACACAGTGATGGGTTCCTACAAAACATCTGTTTTGTTGTTTGCTGGTCTCATACGGTGATCTACAGTGGTGTCATCTAGGTGTCACGCCATTAACTACCCCCTCCACCCCCTGATAACAAAGTCAACTCTAATGTATTCATGGTTTGCATAAACATACAATGTCAACATTTGCTTGTGGCAGCGGGTCCATGTCATTGGTCCGACAGCCCATTAGTCCGACGTCCCGCTGTTCCGATATGTGATTATACTAGGCTATACTGTATTTGTGTACCATAGAGGACCAGCAAACGCAACAAAAGTAGGCTACTGGTCAAGATACAAGTGCCATAGAGAGAAGAGAGTGAAACACCATAACCTGCTGTTGTTAACTCTGGGGTTGGGGTTGTGTGGGGAGCTCTCTGCGGTGCTGAACGGCTCCTGGCCGGGCGTATTTCTGAGGCGGAGCAGGCTCAAGGCTTATGAGTTTGCCACTTTCTTTTTCATTTTAACCCACACCATGATCTTTTTCTAACCCTAACCAAGTGGTTTTTGTGCCTAAACCTAACCAGACCTTAACAACACACTATCCACTAATTAACAGTCAGAGGTAGTAACATGCCAAAAACCTAAAAATAACAATGAAGAAGGCTGTTAACTAGCAAAGATGAATATAAACTAATCAGGATTTAAAAATGAGCTTAGCTTATTATCTTATGTTACGCCCCACCTTTATGGAAGGAAATAAAGTCAATACATTAATATGTCATTTAAGTCAACATGGGGTACCCTTCAAAGAGTACTGCACCAATTTAGCATCGCACTTCTATCAACACATTCTCAATCCGACTTCGACATTTCGCGCTAATTAATGCTTAATAAGCACAAATTAACAGTTAATGAACACTAATAAGATGGTATAAGATGCTTATTATCATTAATAAGACTAGACTAAGTGTTTATTACAACATAACGGAGCTATTATTGCTTATTGGAGCATTAGCTTTCAATTTCGTTGTACTTGTACAATGACAATAAAGACTATTCTATTCTATTATAATCACTTAATAAAAACTTTGGTCAGATATTAAGATGTCTATTTACATTAATTATAATATATAAGGGTTAATTATAGAATAATAACCACATTTATTACTGGTTTATAAGACACTATAAGACCCCTTAAGATGAAATTAATAAGATGATATTAATAGTTATAATTAATGATCCTTTGCAGCTACCGGATCTAAAGTGGGAACAGTGTTGTATAAACATTAATAAATTATTAATATGCTCTCAAACTAATGGTGTCCCGACATCCAGGGGACTATAAAAATTGCTACTGGGACACAAAGATGATGTGTCTGGGACAATTCCGGGACAGCAAAAAAAAAACAAAAAAAACATCAATATCGAAATGGGTGTTATTTACAACGTCAATACGCTTACTACAGCTTATTACGCTCATTACAGTACCTTAATATAAAGTGTTACCTACACTTCTCTTTTCACAGGAAATGTACAGTTTGCATACAGTCTCTTTCAAAATAAAAGCACTATGTTGGTACAACATTTTGAATTTACATTTTTTTCCCTTCAACAACAAACGCACATGGTTGGGTTTAGGAAAAAAGGACAGGGTTTGGCTTTACAGTCTTATAGAACAAACACCGGCCTCCCGGGACAAAGTCGGTGGTTGTTGGACCCGCCCACCCTACTTGGACTTCTGACGCCTTTACTTGCGTTGTTGTCCCACTGTGTGAAGCCCCAGATTTTGACAACTTCAGAGTGTGACCGGGTTGCTTCTATAACTCAGACTCACAGTAGACATCTTAAAAAACAAAAAATCTGAATCGATGCAGCAGAACCAGAGATATCTTTTTTTTTTAAATTATTATTATTCAATGCATTCTTCTTCCTGGTCAAAACCTGTCCCCCATGTTACCCACCATGCAACTCCACCACTGATTGGAGGTTGGTTCTAGATTAAGGGTGTGTGATGCTAGTAGCGGCCTCAATCTGCTAACCTCAGTCAAAGACCAGGAGCGGGCAACAGACATCTGGTGAGCTTTCTTCTTTCAAAGTTCCCGAGATTTTTTATTTTTAAACTTGTAGTCTTCACCTCAAGCCAGAGCTGACCCGAGTGACATCAGTTGAAGAAACTTCTCAGAATTCATGCATCTCCCTTTTGGAGCCACAGAGTCGTGCTTGGTTTACTGCACCAGCACCACTAAACATAGTAACTGGCCTAAGAAATCAGTATCTGTAACATATATAATGGCCCTGTGAGTACACTAATAAAACATTTTGTCCAAATCAAACAAAAGATCCCAAATAAGTACTTTTTTTAATACACACCAGCAGCCTTAAAAACACACGTCATTGCTGGCTGACGTGCGTCATTATATTCCACTGGCAAGTTTCTAAGTTTAAACACACATCAGCTCTCCAGAAGAGTAGCAGTATAATCACATTTTCTCCCAGATGAGGATATCACTACGCGACCCCGTGTGACGCACTTTAGACATGCACTGTGCAACAGAACAAATACACTGCAGTGTCTTTCTTTCAACAAAACATACATTTTCTGTTATTCATCCTTTGGGATAAATAATATACGACCAATCACTATTGTTGACGGTGAAGTATATTTGTAGACTCCTGCCTCAAAATTGCTGTCTGAACACACTGGAAACTGCTAAAAAAAAAAAGTAATTGCAGTATCTATGGTTGAGTCCAGTGAGCTAACCAAGACGCTCTGAGGAGGATGGACAGAGCTGTACATAAATCCCACTGAAGCCTGGCAGCATCTGTGGACAGGCAGTAAGCACCAGCACAGCACTCCCATCTTGAGCCTGACTATGATGTGAGGCTCATGATGTCCACAGTACTCTGAACTGGAGAAACACAAGAGAGAGCACGGAGGAGGAGGAGAAAGTGAGAAAGGCTAACTGGAATACTGAGGCGGACAGAGATGAATAGGGTGGGACAAAGGCAGGAAGGGGAACTGAGAGAAATGGAGTCAGAGGAGGGGTGACAGGCAGGGAGGGAGGGAGATGGAAACAGAGAGTGTGACAGAGGCAAAAAGCAAAAAAAATCTTTCTGTGTGAACTTTGCGGCAGGACTTTGAGGGGATAATTAGGGAGAGTGACTCCAGAAGAGGAGAATAAGTTCTCAGTCCTAAGCCTTCATGCAGGGGATTAGACTCAGGCAGAACTCCTCACTGCCTCCGCCCCTCCCTCACGCCTCCTTGCTGCTCTCTAAAGTGGACTCACCCCCATTGCAGAGTTATGTCCGAAGCAACTATGGCAGTGCTCTTTCTCAGTCGCCCCTGGAGTCCAAACAGTTTTATTACAGAACAAGATACCATTCTGTATCATCCACAGCACAGTGAGTACACTTATACGAAGCATCCTACACACTGCAATCCTCTCCAATAGCCTGCAATAATGTCCACTATAAAATTATGTCCTCACATTCTGATAAAAGCACGTCAACAAGGTTTTACATTAACTCAGATTTGCATTATTGCAAGGTGTAGCCAACATTTTGTCTCTCCCCATTGTGCCCATGCATTCGAGTAAAATTTGCAGCGACATCAAGCTTTTGTCAGACACACAATAGATGTTTTGTGTCCGGGTGAAAGCCATTAGGTAACGCTGGCAGCGAGACCTGCAGGCTGCAGCTACGAGTCTCATCTCTGACCTTGGTCATACCCCGGTGAACACCATCCAGGTGTCTGCTGAAAGCAAATCAATGATTAGACATGAGGGAGAAAATAATGATGTCACAAGTCAGCGAGCGCAATATGGGCCGTCATGAGCAGGACACCGTGGTCAAGGTGTGTTTCACTTTTTTTGTTTGTTTTGTTAGTAGAAACCATGCACAGTAATTGGTTTCGATCACAGCTGTGCGAACAGGTCATAGCGGTAGAAAGCTTAGTTAATTGCCTTAAATTTAAGATTTTTAAATGATTTTGAATGTGCTCATTACCTCACTACCCTGGCTACCACTAGGGCTGAATCCCAATACACAGTACACCCCTTCAAATCAACAGCAAGATGTCTGCACATGCAACAAAAGAAACTCTGACTCTGTTCTGAGGGGTAAAGGGGCACCTGAAAATGAGGGAAAGGGGTAAAAATAAGAAATGGGGTTGGGCCTTACTGCGCAAAAGAGAAACTCCTGCACACTGTCTAACTTGCAAAAGAAATGTTTCTTTATCATATAAACAGGTTTAGTTTCCATAATGTCACAATAAATGTATGTCTTTTGCAAGGTAGACAGTGTGGGGGAGTTTGTCTGAAAACTGTGTCCATCTCGTCCCTTTTCTTCGCATCTGTTTTGAAACAGATGTGCGAACTGCTCTTCTGCTCTGAGCCTTAGCGAACCACCAAGGGAATGCTGCAAATGTTTTGACACTGCAGTTTAACACACAGGAAATAAATCTTTGTTTAAATATGTTACTTTAAAGTGTTAACACGTGAACTGCACGCAACACCTAGTGCGTACATGCCAAGTACATTATACGAATATTTAATCTCACCATAATGAACGTGACAAGTACACATAATTACCACCAAGTGAAAAAGCAAGTTGCCATGATCAGATCTCATTATCTTGCTGACAGGTCGACTGTAGGTATGATCACACTCGGTCAGCTGCTAATTGAGTTTTTGTTTTATTCCACCAGTGAATAAAATTATTCACTAGATGATAACACATGATCTCAAAAACATCTCAGAGTGGAGTCTGACAAACTGTACATATCTGCATGTTGAAGTCCAGCAAGTAGCTAACTGGAGCAATGTTGCTAACTGGAGCACGGCCCTTGGTCCGGTGCCATGGCTTATAAAAAGTTTGCTATATCGTCAAAGCTATGCATCAAAAAAAGTTGCATATCTGAGCCAAGAACAATCGGGACCCGGCTGATTGCAAGGGACTAAAACTTTTTTTGATAGATGCCTTGGGGTTCATGCGGCGTCAGCCCCAGATTTGAGTACAACGATGACAAGGTGCTCCACATTTCTCAATAGAAATATGTGGCCTGGCAACACTGAGGCACTCCCCTGGCCCCTTCATCCGCAGCACTCCTTTTTCCTTCTGCCCGTCTGTTCCTCTTTCGCCTCTAGCCCCAGCCTCCACTCTCTCTAGTCTTTTCTCCCCAGCCTCCCACTTACTGTGCCCTCCGATCACTGTGCCATTTACAGTACATACACACATCTGCAGAGACACGAATCTAACAGCACAGGGACCTGCTGTAAGGCACAGTCTCATTTCACACATCGGGATCCTGGTTTTACTCAATAAAGTCATGTAATAAGTTATGTAACCTGAATCGCCTTGGTTACATGTATGTTTTAGAATCACCTCCTTTTATATCTACATTGATCGTTAAGCAGTTTTTGTTTAAGTAGCCAAAATTCTGTCCAATCATAGCATAGAATCGGCCAGCTCCCACAAGGGTCCAACAAAGACACGTCTGTGCTCCATATATTTTCATGCAATCATTTCAGATTTTCTTCATTGGCTAGTTTTGTGGATTTCTAGTCTGGAGCACGTGTATTGATGATACCGGTTATCTGGAGAGGTTGGAAGGAGGTATGCATGTCTTCCCCATCCAAAACCAAAATCAAACCCTGAAAATTGACTGTACGCACGCTACTTTTGCTTTTCAATGATTTTACTATGAATAAAGACCTTTCCTGCTTTACAGGAAACAATGAAGGGAAGCAGGGGAGCTTTGCAGATATTCTGTCATCGCAGTGTGTGCAGATGAAAGGTGTTTGGCCTCTCCTGGAGACCAGAAATCCGGGTGCTGGTGGCACGGGCAGAAGCCGAACACTGTTCCCCAAGTTTCCTTTACATTCTAACTGTCTTCTGTGGCGATCAGCAGTAATGTGGTTGTTCACCTTTGCACTGTGATCTGTAGCCTATAGTTCGGCCTCAGCTTCCAACTATCTTCATCTTCTAACCTGGTTTTGCAGCTGAGTGAGTTTGACATCCTTTATATATCCTTCAAACACATATTGTAAACTCCTCTGTCTGCTTCTTTCTGGAATTGCTTTTTCCTTTTTCCAAAGATTTGGTAATATTTCTTCAGGGAGTGCAGTTAGTGACAGAGTGGGCTCCATGCCAGCTCTGACAGCTTGACGGACTATCACAAAGGGGTGGGGGTTAGTGAAGGGTCAGTTCTGCTACTGTTATTCATTCAGTTTTATTAACATAATTATTCCTTTCCAGGGACAAAAAAGTCTTAAGGGATCATTGCAGGGTAAACGGCCAAAATACACAAGGCACAGGCACAGGATGACACTTCTGCTGCAGCATACCTGCAGCAAAGGGTGTCCATTAGAATCAACTGAGCCATTTCCTCCATTTTCAGCTCTGCAGCCCTCCTACAGGTGAAAACTACATAAATTCTGTTAAAAAAGAACAATGAGTTTAAAAATGATCAAAATAAATACCTGACTGTACCAGAGGCAATGCCACGCAGCAGAGCAACCTTGTGGGTGTTTTTACATTTCAAATTAAAATAAATCAATCAAGTCAATGCATCCATGATCCTGTATTTAAAGTGATCTGTAAATTAATTCAGTAGTGGTGTAACTATACATCAGCCTGCATCAATTCAGTGATCAAAGATCAAATATCATGATGCGCCTTAATGTCAAAATTCCAATGGCACGTGTGCATCACCATTTTCATCCAGGTGCATCTCCTTTCTAAAAATTCAAATGGTACTAGCAGACTAGCACCAGGCAGACAATGGCAAGCAGCCAAGTAAAAGACAAGTAGGACATTTACTGATATTGTTTCATGCTGATCACAGGTCCCTGAATTGATTAAAATCAAATCTGTACTGTGGCAGACGTTATGATATCAACAAATATCATTGTCTGAAGAATCGATATCATATCTTAGCGTGATGAGAGGGGATTTACACTCCTATAATTCAGTAGAGTAGTGGCAAAAAGGCCTAGAAATACTTGACCCTAAAGGTCGAGTTAGGAGCAAAACATTACTAAAATTGAGCAAGCCTGAATGGTCTCACTGTGGGGAGAAGTCTTAGAGCAAGGTGACCTGGCAATCACTGTGATGGAGAAACATTGTGATGGGGAAATACATGTCGTTGGCAGAACAAGTTGTGGTAGAACACCAAGTATTAAGATGAAGCTAAGCGCATCTTCTGGAAATGGCAGGAAATCACACACACACACACACACACACACACACGCGGAGAGTCAGGTATGACGTTTATCTGAGGAGGAGTATAAGAGTGTTTGGTTAACTGTTCTACGGGGCTGTCTCATTGTTGCGGTATGTGAAGTTTGTATTTGTGTGTTCAATAAAGTATCACAAAGGCTGCAAGATCGGTCCCTTGTCATGAGACTCTTTCTTCAATCACTTAATATAGCCTGCGCTTCCAAACCCTGCTGAAGTAGCTTCATTATTGGCAAAACTCAACATGCACAGTGAAGACAGAGTCCATGTAACAGGTGAAAAACGAACTCTGCACCGCCTATGTGACACGTCATGTCCTTGCCCCATGTATTTTGAAAGGTACAGATATAGAGACTATCATTCACATTTCCCCATGGGTGTCCCCAGTCCCCTGTCCATCTGATATGCATGTCCTTGACCAGCTGGAGGAAAGTGGAGGAAACCCCCACAGACTCCTCACAGGCAAAACCAGAGCTCTGCATCAAACCTGGATCCTTTCTGTTACGTTATGCAACAGTGCTAACAAGTGAATCGCTGTGGGACCGCTCACTACTCACTCATCTGCCCACTACCTAATATGCTGATGCCAGTGTAAGGGAATTCTGTTTTTGGTTGTACCCCGTCCACAGGGAGAATACTGCTCAGAGTAGTGAAGACAGGCAGTGCACACACATCACATTTCACTCAGAAGACAGAACACGTAGCTTTCCTTTACTTGATATCAATCAAGATAGATAATCCCAATCGAGCACTTGCTGAGCCCTTTCCCAGAGCAGCGGTTGTCCAATCATAGCGTAGCAACAGTAATTAGGCAGACCAGTCAAGCGAAGGATTTCTGCACATGAAGAAGAGATGTACATGAGGCTGTTATCAGATCTAAACACAGCATTTAAAGAGTTAGGAGGCTGGCATCATTTGTTAAGCATTCACAAAACAAAAACCACAAAATAAAAGTGTAAGGAAAGTCTTTTTGTCTTCTCAAACAAATGCTAACATGTCCAGCTAACTATCTTAATGCCTACAGCAGTAACACAGCATTACTTCCAAGGTCAAGGAGCACATCACACTCAAGTCACGCTACCTCTGTGTGTGTGCGTGTGTGTGTGTGTGTGTGTGTGTGTGTGTTGTGATCCCAGCTTCTCCTTGGTTGTAGTAAGCTGGTCAGGCATGTTAGTCCATGTGCGTGTCTCACTAGCTAGCTCATCACCACCACTCTGCGTTCATATGGCAGTTACAGCTGACACTGGGACCCCCTGGTTAACACCATCAGCTCTGTCAGCACTGTTGCTGCTGTTTGCTGCTGTTTATGAATGTAACATCATTAGCTGATAGCTACTAGCTCAGCCACTTCCATGTTGAGAACTGTGTCCAGACAAGTCATAGGTCTGAATTTCAAAGGTACAGCAACTGTCTAGTCATAGTTTGGGGGCATGGTGGAGGTGGTGTCAGCTATGGGGACGACGTTTTTGAACTCACATAAGAGACACAATGACATTTACCTTAAATGTGATTAATTAAAGGTAGCATAATATCAGTACCCTTCAGAAATTAACACTACTATGTAGTTCATACAGTTAGATGTGGAAACATGCAGGCCATAAGCCAGCATGTTTCCACATCTAACTGTATGAATTAAGGGCTAATTTTAACCAAACGAGAGTTGGCAATTGTCAAAACAGTGGAAAGATGAACCAAGAAGGTTTCTGTGAGTTTTATTTTATTGCTGTTGACTTGGGTCCATGTCATTGGTCCGACAGCCCATTAGTCCGATGTCCCGGTGTTCCAATGTGTGATTATACTAGGCTATACTGTATTTGTGTACCATAGAGGATCAGCAACGCAACAAAAGTAGGCTACTGGTCGAGATACAAGTATCATAGAGAGAAGAGAGTGAAACACCATAACCTGCTGTTATTAACTCTGGGGTCGGGGTTGTGTGGGGAGCTCTCCGCAGTGCTGAACAGCTCCTGGCGGGCGTATTTCTGCCTTGATGGTGCGCCGCAACCGGCTCTGGGTCAGCTGGGAAAGGCTTGAGGTGAAGCAGGCTCACGGCTTATGTGTTTGCCACTTTCTTTTTCATTTTAACCCACACCATGATCTTTTCCTGACCCTAACCAAGTGGTTTTTGTGCCTAAACCTAACCAGACCTTAACCACAGGGCATCATGATGATTTCGGAACAACGGGACTCTGGAACAATGGCTTTAATATGGTCGGAACAATGGGATGTCGGACCAGTGGGCTGTTCCCGTTGACTTTGAATAAAATGTGTTTTACAATCATAAAATTACCAGTTATTTTAAATGGAGTCTGGTGGGATACCTGATGGCGAGTTTAGAGCTGTTTGTGGTTAAACAAAAAGGATTTTTCTCTTAAATAAAAAGGTCTATCTCCGTTGGTATCCTTTCTGTAATGTTGTCAGACGCTTAAAATAACAGTCTGAGCCTGTCAGTCGTACAAACAAGCACCTTTAGTGAATGCAAAGACAGTGCAAACATGCCCTGAGTGTCTGTCTCTCAGCAGTGGACCATCTTTAAAAAATGTTGGTCCCATGAATCATTTAGACACAAAAACATGGCAAACAGGGTCCAGGGTTGAAAAATACCCTTTAACTCTGTGTTTTTAGATTTATCTGACATGCAGAAAGCCACATGGTAACTCTTCAGCATGGCAAGAAATGCTTTCTGGGATGTGATGTATTGAGGGTTTTCATAAAAGCCGACTTTTCAACTATCGCAGCAGCTAACATTGGCTTAATTAGCTGGCTTTTAAAGCGCTGACAAATGACAACTGTTAGTGATAAATCTGCCCTTCTTACTTGCAAGCAGCATTAGGTGTTGTACAAGGCCAAGATGGTAGACAGGGGGTAGCAACAGTAACTAAGAGGGGGGCGGGGCTTAGGAAACGGTCACTTAGTGAACATAGGAAACTCACACACAAACACCATTGTAGCCAGTCTCATTGTGGTCACGTCTCAGTCAATTAAACTGATCAATCACAACTGATCAATCACAACATGTCATGATAATTCACAGTTTTCCTCCATCCAGCTAAAGGAGGCACACACACACACGTACAACACGCATGACCACACACAACTAAACAGTGTATCACATGGCTTTGATAAATGAATAATGAGGCTATTCTCTGCACGACTGCAATATACAGAGGCCGCCGCTATGACCTCGTTCAATGAAGCCAAATGCCGGGTCACATTCACCAATCAGCTCCTTTTCAACAGACACAGGCCTGTCACATTCAATTAAGCACTTAAACACACAAACGCTTGTACGTGTACACACAAATGCGTGCACGCCTCGTCTTCAAATAGACAGTTTATCATTAATATTTACTGTTTGCAGAGACGCTGAACAATCTATCTTAGAGCTCAGTCTCATCATTTTGTATTAAACAGTGATAATCAAGTGAAAATCGCTTAGTCTCCAGTACCGACACCATATTTCTTTTCATCTGCAGTCAATCGCTCATCCTTCATGCAACAGTACATGTGGGCGCTCGCTAGCTGGAAAGCATTGAGTCCCTCGATTTTCGCTTTCTCTCTCAAACACACAGACGAGCATATGCACACATTTAATGAACACACATAATGAATGATTAACCAGTGGCAGCACAAGCGCAAATTCAACACACACACACACACACACACACACAGAGCTCTTGCAGCGCAGTAAGAGTACAGTAGGGAAAAAGGGATTGTTGTACCTTTGTTTCTACCTACAGTTTTTGGAGAGGAGAAAGGATCCGTAGAGATAAAAGAGGGAAGAGTGTCATCCCGCGCAGAGCACCAGAGAAAGACAGCAGAAAGTGGGGATAAGCTATTGTTAGTCTACAGTAAGCTCGTACACTGCCAACTGACACTTTCATGCAAAATGTTGACAATCATGCAAATGGCAGAGAAATGGGAGATGGGGACGTAGGCAGCACACAACTGACACTTCTTTTTTCTGTATCTTTATCTGAGGTCACAACAGAAAAAGACAGCAAAATTAATGTGCACATGCTCTGAATAGAAGTGGCACTTGAAGCTTGGTGACTACTTGAGGGCTGTGTAGTGATCACAATTAGTTGTGTCTATTTTTGTCTGGCACAAAGAGGAAAGCTCTCTTGACCTTGGTTGTTATTTAGAGGAGGAACATGACAGCCATGAGGGAAAAAGTTCATGACACAGATAATATAATAGCTTCCTTCATTTTGGACTCTACGTCAAAGGTCGGCACTGTCAAGAATGAATGCAGTTCGTCAAGCTCAAAGCTGAACGCAGGAATATACTTTATGTTTGCAGGTACGTCGAAAGATCTTAGAGATTCTACAGAAATGCACCTATACAACATTTCACTGTAATAAATGCAGGTGTGATCAGGGTCACTGCTGCAATGCTCACTGCTCCTATTCGCTAGAACAGTTTTTTGATATCGGACAATTCTGTAAAATTCCAGATTCCATGACCGACATTTTAAGGGTGCCGTAGCATTGTTCCAACTTCTCATTAGTCCGATCTCTCATTAGTCTGACGTCACGGTGTTCCGATATGTGATTATACTAGGCTATACTGTATTTGTGTACCATAGAGGATCAGTAAACGCAACAAAAGTAGGCTACTGGTCGAGATACAAGTGCCATAGAGAGGAGAGAGTGAAACACCATAACCTCCTGTTATTAACTCTGGGGTCGGGGTTGTGTGGGGAGCTCTCCGCAGTGCTGAACGGCTCCCAGTGGGCATATTTCTGCCTTGATGGTGCGCCGCAACCGGCTCTGGGTCAGCTGGGAAAGGCTTGAGGTGAAGCAGGCTCACGGCTTATGTGTTTGCCACTTTCTTTTTCATTTTAACCCACACCATGATCTTTTCCTGACCCTAACCAAGTGGTTTTTGTGCCTAAACCTAACCAGACCTTAACCACAGGGCATCATGATGATTTCGGAACAACGGGACAGAACAATGGGTTTAATATGGTCGGAACAATGGGTTTAATATGGTCGGACCAATGGGCTGTCGGACCAATGGGCAGACCCCCATTTTAAGAATCATAGCTCCAGAGCAGCTGCTAAATGAACCTGCAGTTAAGACTGTTTTTGCCAAGTTCGGTTTCCAAGGTCAAGAGTGAACTTGAATTACAATGTTATTCTGGGCTGTATGTACAGTATAAATAAACTACAGTTCCATTACATCATAGCAAACTCCATCTGCTGAAGAAGATCATAAAGTATGACTGAAAGCAGGGATGTCAATGGTCAATGTTGACCAGTTACACATGTCGGTCTACAGTTTATTATAGCTTTTCATTTACTCTTTTACTGGACTGCACCACATGGGTCTTGAGGGAGCTGGTTAGTGGCGTTACTCATTTGGCAGTTAGGGTAAAATTGTCCCCACCAAAAGGCTGCAGAAACATTGTGCCCACACTCCAGTCTAACACCAGGTCGCCACGGTGAGTAAGCGTTTCGATTTTGAGCCGCAAAACCTCTTTAGCCTCCCTGTAACTGTAAATCCTCACCTGCCCACCAGATTTCTTACTTCCATCTATGTATTCATTGTATTCTATGTTTCTGTAAATCAAGTTTTTGTCCTTGTGTCTTCAAATTTTATCAGCTACTATGACACTTTAATTTCCCTTTTATCTATCTATCTATCTATCTGGACTATCTATAGTTAACAAAGCTAAAGGAATTTAGCAACTCAAAATAAATCCATTTTCTCACTGACGTGACCTTGAGAACCACTTTGAAATGTGGCACTAAAGCTCACTCTGTGCGTGAGATAAAAAGGAACGTGGCTCTTGTATTTCAAATCATTTGTGTTTTTCTCATCAAAATTAAGCACTTAATTTGCAGTCAATGGGTGTCAGGCTATGAAAAGCAAAATTAACCAAAACTGGCATTGCTAAATTAAAGCCTTGGTCAGTTTCAGTTCATTCATCAATTCTGTTAAAGCCTTGGTGAACTGTATTTCCAAGGTCAAGAACTAACTCAAAATGATTTCTGTCTATAAATACACATGGTGACGACAGAATGGTTTAGGTCTGGGAAAGACTGTCGTTATGGCATCCTAATCACTACAATTAGGAAACCAAAGCACTTGGTTACAGTTAGAGAAATATAATGCTTATGTTTAAAAAAAAAAAAAAAAAAGCCAACATAAAATGCTCCATTCGACAGTGACAGGACACAATTTGTCACATGAAAGTCTGACACCCTACACGCCCACTGACCACCACAGCCTTCCCACATTCCTTCCTGCACTGACACTGAATGTAAATAGACTACTGCAGATTTTGTCCAATATCAACCTAATTGCCGAGGATACTAGGCTGTTTCTTTACATGTGCCTTACCTAACCATGACACTTTCTGTTCCTTATTTTCCTGTTTTCTCCGCTCTATCTCCCACAGCCCTCTTCTTCTTCTTCCTCTAAGCTGTCTCCCCTAATTCCACTGATTTCCTTATCCACTCTCCTGCCTCCCTGCTCTTCATCCTTCCCCCCTCCCCTACCCTGTCGCTGCAGAGGTCGAGCAGGAACAGTGGAGTGTGTCACTGCATGTTAGCCGTGGAACTGAGAACAGTACACAATTATGTAATACACAGAAACCTGGGTGAAACGAGGGTGAGGAGAGACAGAAGCGAAGAGAGAGAGAGAGACAGACGAAGGTGAGATGAGGAACATGCCATGCCGCCATGCACCCTTCTACACCATCGCACACACACACATACACACACACAAACCCTCCCACTTCTCTGCAGCAACAATGGGAGCATTGCAACACACAAATGCACATGGACAGGTAGTGAAGGCACACAGCGTAAAATTACGCCCCAAAACAAAGCCAGGCGGTGAGTGAACATAAAAAAAAAAAAACACAATAGAGCTCTATAAAGACAAAGAACAGACCTTGCTCTGCCTTCAGGTGTGCGAGGCCTTGAGGAGAGAAATTCAAACAGAGAGGGACAGAGAGAACATTTCAGAACAACAGCACACCAATACTACATTTGTATTGTCATTATGCATGCTTTGCGTGATGGCAAACCATGGCTATCACACTAAAAGCAAAGCTTTCCCAAGTGCATTTGAAAGCTTTCTGTTGAAACAGACAAATGAGTAATAAAGAGAGCAACACAGTATGTGAATATTAAGTAGCTCTGCAGCTTGTTTACTGAATAAATGTCAATTATAAATTATATAACTGGATTACTGGTATATTCGTGCCTCCATTTTAAAACTGAATGCATAAACATTTTTAGATTACATAACTATATAAATGAAGAAAGAACTGTTGGTACAATTTAACTTGGAACAACGTCTTCTTGACACTCACCTGGTTTTCTCTGGACTGCTGTGGAGTTGTCACAGGAAAGAAGAGAAAGCAAAGAGAAGTCCCGCATTAGCAACACACACCAGCTGCTTTTGCATGTGAGTCTATCTAACATGCAAAACATCACACACTTCTAAGCATTTCGCTTCATGTAAGGACCAACGAGGTGCCCCTTGACATGCCTCAACAAAATAACTACCTGAGTGTAAAACCCTGTGGAGAGAAACACATAAAATTTCATCTGTCCCGTCTTCTCCAGGAATCAGATTACACCTTTGGCAAACAACTCTTTCACATTTCGAATATTTCACAGTGACATAATATTCCGCAGCTTGTATCACACAGAGTGCCTCACACACATATAAAACAGAGACATAAATCCATGAGGATTTATGGTGTTGTGAGATTTGTGGATCTTGGGATGCTCCTTCTCAGACCCATATCCTTCTCCTCCACCTCCCTATTTGCCCCTTTAACCCACCCATCCAACTTTTCTTTTGCTTTTTTGCACTGCTGACCCAATTCAACACACTCTTTGTGATTTCTCAGGGGATTGCTCACTGTGGGAGTCCTGCAGTTCACAGTATGGCATGACAAAAAAAATAATAAGCCACACATTAAACTCCCTTGTGGCGAACATCCTCACCCGTGGATGACACCTTGTGGGTATCAAACATGCCAGTCTGATTAAGGTCACATGAAAGATCACTCGGTGGATTCGGTCTCTGTTGTGTCTGCGGTTGTATGTTGAGCTTTTATCTGGCATCCTACCTCTGTAGTCTCAAACCTGGTGCTGCAGCCTAAAATGAATCCTGAGAGATTTCTGTAATCAGAGCCCCTCGAGAGCATCAAGGACTGACAAGAGGAAATTAAACAAATCCTAATCAAGACAGACAACATTAGACAGTTTAAGTGTCGCCTCTAATACACAGGATCTGATATAAATTTGCCTCAGTGCGGTGCTTTGATCCCTGCCCAGGCTGCACAGAGGCCTGGCCTGTTTCCCACCACTGGATATGAACCGTTTTCCTCTCTGCTTGTAAAATGTTAAGTTAAACAAACTCAACAAATATCATTCCAGAGGAGGTGCAGAGAGAATACTATAGAGGGAGCTGGTGAAGGAGAGGGGACGTGTCTCCTTTAGGGAGTCCAAAATGGCTGCTGCTTCTCCTCCCACAATGAAGGATGACATTGGGAGAGGAAAGGGAAGGACAAAGCATGGAAGTGGGGGGAAGGGAGCCGGTGGCCAGCTGATGGGCAGCGGCAGAGCTCCAGCTCTCAACAACTGGGGGACTAAGGACCCCTGAATGTATGTGCTTCAGTAAGCAAGCACATTTTTTTCTGACTGTGCAAATGCGTGCGCTCAGTAAGTGCGTATACTGTGTGTGCATGTTTGCGTGTTACAACGCTCAGTTTCCCATGTAGATAAAACCCTTTCTCTTGATGCGACAGCGCCCAGAACAAGCCAATGTGCTGTGGAGGACATGTGGTCCAAGCGTAATCCCCTGCTCTATTTTACCAGCAGCTTCACCACTCAAATCCAAACATAATTTTCAGCTTGGGCACTAGACACAAATGCCCTCTGCACTGAAATCAGGCAAGTCCCTGCACCATTTTTTCCATTTTTTTCCCCCTGACCTACTTTTTATAGTAAGATTATTGTAACTGTCATTTTTTTCCCATGTCTGTTTATTAATCCCCAAAGCTAAGCCTGAAGGCACCATTTTAGCACTTGCTTAACAGTTTGCTTGCCCTAGCCTTCAATTACTAGCCTTCCATCAAGCCAGTGAATATTTTTTAAGCAAAAGGGGCCTTAAAGTGTTCATTACAAATGCAGGGTATGCAGGATTGCAACAGAGGAAACGGGAGATCGTTTTACATATTCATTAAACAATCCAATGTAGCTCTTAATCACCTTGACCTTATGCATATCTCATTGTAACTGGAAAACCCTAAGGTATTCAGGAGACTTCATAATGTCACCCCCATTAATTTAATTGAACAGAATGAGGGACAATATCCACTCCATTACCATAAAAGATACTGGTATTTGCACAGCTAATAACGGGAGCTGAATCAAGTTGATATTAAAGATGACTCCGCAGAAAGAAGTCGTTGAAGAGTTATCATGTCAAAGGGCCGAAGCTGCGGCAGCGGATTTGCCTGCCAAAGTCGACACGTGTGGGGAGCGAGTGGCGAGTGGTGTCTAATTTCAGCTCATTGCCCTGACACAGTTAGTCACACTGATACATCCTGATCCACAAGGGACGAGAGACTGAACATGTGTTTTATGGCCAACTGTTTGTGGCGCTAAGCTGCTAGCCGAGCTGGACCGTTTGGGAAGAGCTGCAGGAGCTCAGAGAGAGATGGGACTGTCTGTCAGTTATCACTGTGCTGAATTAATGATGCTTCAGCAGTAGGCTAACTTAGCTATCGCATAATGCAAGAAATGCATGCCAGAAATGGGCACACAGTGTGGGAATGTGGATGTCTTTTAGCACAAACAGGCGCTACCCTGCTTCTAATGTTCCTCATTTCTCATGTTAATTCTGCCCACTCCTCGTATTTCCCTTCTAGGCCAGTGGGCTAGCAGGCTACCATTAGGAATACGGCTGGCAAAATGCTTCCAAGGCCCAGTCCACTCAGTCAGTCAGCCATCTGCCCATTTTAACGAGCAGCTCCGGGGCCTTGTTGCTCCGAGTCTATGTGTGTGTTAGTGTGCGCGCCTGTAAATGCAAATGTGTCTGAGTGCGTGCATGCGCTGCCCTGGCCATGCAGACCGATAATGTAACATATAAATATTCACAGGTTTGGCAGATTGCTTTCATCGCTCGTTAATATACAGCATAATCAACAGTATGCTGACAAAGACAGGTGTGCTACGTAATTGTTCACCTGACTGCAACCAAATGGTGAAAGTCTGATCATTCTGAATATCCCCTGAAAACATAAGTTGCTTGAACAACAAGTATTATGCCACTTGTAGACATGTGGACATAACAATAAAAAAAGAAATCCCTGTGCCAGTGTGCCGTTAGACAGTTTCAAATGACGGTGGTGTTTGTGCAGGCATTTTCAGGGCAAATTAGCCATCTCTGTTCTCATTATCCTCCTAATTATGGTTTCCTGTCTCTGTGGCATAATCAACAATCAGCCACATCAGTTAATGGGAAGGCAGAAAAGAGCAGCAGTCAGATCAGCTGGGGAGCTAATATGACTACCCATCCCTGCATCGCTTTTTTATTGCTTGAGACCAGAAGAAGATGGAGGAAAAAGGTGTGCAAACAGACATGAGTGTGTGTGTGTGTGAGAGAGAGAGAGGCAGACAGAGGGGAGGCAAGCAGGGGGTGGTGCTTGTCCAACAGCTGACCTCCCGGGACAAACTGGGGTACAACACGCCTGTGGTGAATTCACTCGTCACACTTGCTCTGCCTGGGGCTGAGATATGACCATCTCTTTCCCTGTCCAAGCTGTCTGGCTGAGTCGCGAGCGCGCTCTTAAAATCTTGGTTGTTTAAACACGAGGATGTCATAGCTCCCCTGTCAGCTCTCAGACAAATGGACACCTCCTCCTCCTCCTCTTCTTCCTCCTCTTTCATCGACTGTTCGACAGAGGCGATGAGCAAATGGGATGAAGCGAAAAAGGGGGCAAGTCCAGCCCCATCCGCTTCACTGCTCTGCAACCAGCACATCGCGTGCTGTCCTGAACAACGCCACAGGCTAGCGCTTGGGATTTAAGCTCCAAACAGCTTCGTTTGAGCAGCAAATGATGGGACACATTACGAAACCAAATACAGCAAAACCGCTACACGAAGATCCAAATATGCTTAGATGCGTTCTATAATGGTGACACTTACAGCACTATAGCATCTTAACTGTATCAGACACAGTTTGAAGAGGCTTGCAAACAGTGTTGCAGAATTCAGTGAGCATTCCCCTGATTTTTGGCAAAATGGAGTCATCCCTAAGCCGTGTCCGTCTGATTTAGACAGGCAGGAAGTGGGTCAGCAGTGGAGGAAATTTGACATGGGTCTGTTCACACAAAGTTATCGTCTACAGTCCACACACATGAAGAACAGCGTGTAAGATTAGAGTGAAATTGTGTATTCTCTGGTTTACTGGTGTAAATATGAAAAACAGATTTTTTATGTTGTGGAAGATGCAGTACCAAGTTATTCTTGGCATCAGCTGGCATTGATCTAAAGGCCATAAGCACTAGTATGTTTTGAAAGATGTGGGTTGTAACATTAAGCAGCCCTCAACCAGCAGCAGGAGGGCAATAGGAAAACTGAAAGTACGTCAGTGTACAGTCTGAGGGAAAGTGGTGTTTTAGTATTTCCTGGAGAGGAAGCAAAGGACTAGTGGCAACATTTAAAAGTGGGTCCTGCATTATATCACTGTCACTGGGCCATTTCAGAGTACACATAAGTATTAACTGGAAAAAAACTCAGTATGCCTATATCTTTAAAGGTGTGGAGACAGAATAGAACATTGTCAAAGAGCTGCATCTCATTACACTCCCCCAAAAAAGAGATGACCTTGGCACAGAAGCAGAGGAAAAACAGATGAAGTTGTTTCTCATCCAAACACTGTGTGTACCTTCAGGTCCCTGCACCACCTTGCAAGAGCTGAATACATTTAACGGAGAGAAGAGAACTGAGTGTTGTAATTTTAGTCATATCAGCTAATACCGTATCCACCGCTTCAAAAGTAATAACTGTGAAGGCAGAGGAAATGCTGAGCACATCACCTCCGATTTAACTCCCACATGAAATATGAAGACTTTTCCAAAAAAAGCTGTAAGAGCAACAACCCACAAAGAAATAGACTGATTCTATGTCCTGTGTAAATGGCATTAAATCTTTCAAACACATGGGAGTAGAGTTGCCCGTGCTTCATATAAATTATGCTTTTGTTTGGAAATTAAATCTCATTTCAGCAGTCTGGATTGAGATTTATGGTGTATCAAAATACCTTATTTTCATCCACACACCATAACATGATTTGGACAATATGCATCTGCTGCAAAAGCAAATATGAAGGTTTAATATAACATTTTTACTGTTTACCTGCAGGCGGATAGCAAACCTGCTGTTGGGTCCGTTCTAAATTTGCAAGGAATTCCTGTGAATTTTTTTTTTTTGCAAAGATTTAATCAATATTCAGCGCTTGACACAGAAAGCTCTGGAGCCAGCCCTCTTACCTTCAGTGCAGTATCGACCTACATATCCAGTTTTGGAGCAGTCACAGTAGGTTTCTCCATCTGCCAGTGAGCAGATTCCGCCATTCTCACAGGGGTTCTCTGTGCATAGGCCCATCATCTCCAAGCGTACTTTCTGACTGTTGATGAGCGTGGGCAGCTTACTCCCATAACTGAGGTCTGTGATAATTCCCTTGAACGGTGGTACCTCACGGACAGAGGGCAGGGTGATGGCAGATGTGCGGATGTCCCCTGGGAGCCCTCCGAGGAAGAGGTCACTAACAATCTTCATGAACCGTCTCTGGGGTCGCACGTCTTCCGTTTTGGTCTGGCCGTCCACGGCCAAGCCAGTCCGCAAATTGTGCCTGTTGATGGCGGCAAAGTGCCAGCGGCTGTCATTGACCATCTTATCAGAGGTGATTGTGGTCTCGGCGCAGTCGATGCTGACGCGAAGCTGCAGCTTACCCTCGGATACAGTGAGAAGCAGAAAGTCGCAAAAGCCGGCGTCGTCGAAGTAGAGCAGCAGGCCTTCAGATTCTGAAGTCTTAAACTGAAATGTCAGGTCACTTCTGGAGCTGGCGTCCCAGCGCAGGTAGCGAGCCCACTGACCTTCAGCGCCAGTAAACTCCAAGCCTACGCTCAGGCCCAGCACAGTACTTAGCAGCAAGAGGACATGACCAGGTAGGCTGTTGGGATTCATCGTAGAGAGTAACAGGATGTACCAGACGAGGGTTAGAACTGGGGATAGATCCTCAAAGTGATAAGAACATCTGATTCTGGATGTGGTCCAGGATTTATCTGCTGAACGTTATATTCCACATAGATAATTTTACAGTCAAGCGGAGAATGCAATATCCGTTTTTTTTTTTTTAGAGGCAGATCTAATGTTGATAATGGACGGAATCTAATCTTCTCAGCCAAGTCTATGCAGAGATATATGGAAAAATATCCAGTTTCCACACAAAGTGGACAGGTGAAAGTGGTGAGATGAAGGTGATCCTTAGTGTGTTTTGTCAGTGAATCAGAGCTGCATCTTGTGATTTTTCTTTGAGGCGACTTCCTGGATTGAAGCACATAACCTTCATGGTTGGTCCCGCTCCGTGCCCCATGGCTTAACCTCCAGCTCCAGACACACCTTTGATAGAACTGCAGAAAGAAAACAGAGAATTTTAAGCAAAGGTTCAGGTTTTTAATTGCAAAAGGTGCTACAGGCAAATTAAACAAGTGATGTGGTTCAATGACTTGTAGGATGGAAAAATGGATACAAGATCATAGGACATTTTTAGGCAGCAATTTGTAGTGTTGTTACATTATGTTAATATACATTAGTGTAATGAAGACAGTTCAAATTAAATGATATTTAAAACAGAAGAAAATCAGGCAGTGCAAGCTTTTGTGTCAACACGTTAAGTAAAATATACGGTCAAATAAACAATACCATCACTGTGAGTTTACATAGAGCTCCAAGAGGATATTGAAAGCACCACTCAATGCTGATCTGACTCTCCATGTGGCCAGTAAATACAACTAAATAACCTCTAATAACACCCATTAAAGGTTTACGAGCATTTTATGCAGGGTTCTATTTCTTCCAATTACCCATTTTATTTGCGGATCAACTCAAATAATCGTTTGGAGTTTTAAAGCCTTGATTTAAGAGATAAATTCCCTGATAGCGGTGGCACAACAGAAGTTTCGTGGGGGGAAAGAACGTAGACTGTTGTTGCTGATGCTGTGATGAGTGAAAATCCATTGAGGTGAGCCAGAACATGTGTTGAGCCTCAAACGTTAGCCTGCTATCTGTAAGGCTCTGCTGGGATCCTGATAAATATGACTAATTATCCACCGCCACTCTCTCTCTCTCATTTGCATGTCTTTGGGGGATTACAATCATAAACAGCTATTCAGAAAGATGTTAGGATGGTACCACTTCATATGCGGATCCCGTCACTATTAACATTTTTTGAATTTTCTTCCAGTGAATACATATTAAAATTATTTCCATTACTGAAACTGGGTTGACACTGGTATGGAATATTAACTGGCTCACTGGCCCTTGCTTGCTACACCTGCACTCATTCAGTCCTGTTGAAATTTGCTCAGCAGAGCTAGAAATGATTCACATGGCGAAACCTTATATGTGTGTGTACTCTTCCAGCCCTTTGCCCTTGCAATTGTTTTGGCAGTGGGCTGCCCACCAGACAAACGCATTGTCCAATCATGACAGTAGCACAGAACCATGCAACACAATAGGGCCTTTAACCACCTGCCCTGAATAGTTAATCTTGCTGCAGCAGGCGAGCTATTGAATTCTAGTAACTGATACCTATGCTAATGCACTGTGTGTGCACGCATGTGTGTCCCTGTGCAGTAGTGTGCATGCGTGTCTCTCTGACAACACCGGCTTGCCTGGCTGGATCATTGTCTTTGTCTTAAAAGTGACTTGGTGAGACAGCAGAGAGGTTAAAAGGTTCTGTGTGATGAAAATAACCCTGAACGCAGCTGTGTCAATCCAACCTGCTACCTCACGTTATAGAAGCGTGCTATGTGCTGTGTGTATCCTTTCAATAAGCAAAGCTTGATATGCCCATGAAACCTGAGACTCCAGTGTCCTATGAAAATTGGCCCTGGCTTCTATTCAATTAACACGAGTTATTGTGTGTATTGGCTAACTGAGGCATCAGGTGTCCCTGTGAGCCATAGATGTGACAAGGAATGCTAACAATGCTAACATGTTCTCTGTCAGTTAACTAAGACACTAATGGGGGCTTCTTTCCTCCACAGCTGCAGTAATGTCATTTAACCCTAAATACATTTCAAATTAGGCAGTGACGCTGGGTCATATTCAATTACTTGATATTTGCAGCGGTGGAGCAAGTACTGAGATATTTTACTAGTGTAAAAGGAGCAACACAACAGTGCAGAAATACTCTATTAAAAATAAAGAACAAAAGTATTAGCATGAAAAAAATATATGACACATACATTTTTTATGTTGTATGTCTTCTATGACTAATCTTCACACTAATACCTTCTCTCACAGGCTTGTAATGAAACAATCGTTTAGCTAACCCTTTTACCTCAAAGCTGTACTTTAGTATATTAGTTGTGTACATGTACTTTTCACCACTGCACATCTAACAAACTTGAAGCCCCATGAGGTGCTCATACCCTCAAATATCTATCAAATTTCACACGTAGCCTCCATTTTACCTGACATGCTTGTAATGAAATATACCCTTGAGCTAACCCATTATACCTCAAACACGTACTTCCTACTAGTGGACATATGATAAACTTGAAGCTCTACTAGGTGCCCATATCCTCAATTTTTATACAGTCTATGGTCAAAACTGATCATCTCCTAGCTACCCTATAGGCTAAGCTAAATGAGGCTAATGTGGTGAATAGTCAAATTTCACACTAATACGTTCCCTCACAGGCTTGAAACAAAATATTTGCTTCTGCTAACCCCTTAGTAACTCAAATCTGTACTTTAGTACAGTACATGAGTAAATGTACCCCCTACCACTAGACATTTGCTCTATCAGGAGCCCACACCCCAAATATCTTACATACTACACAACTCTCCACCTGCTAGCTAGCCTGTAGGCTAAGCTAAATTAAGCTAATGTGATGAAATTTTACACAAACACTACCTCACAGTCTCATAATGACACAAGCCCTTCAGCTAACCACATACCTTAAAGTTGTATTTAAGTACAGTACCTGAATAAATGTACTTAGTTACTTTCCACCATTTGCAAAACGTAAAGCCCTAACCTGAAATATCTTCCTGTAAAACTGTCCACCTGCTAGCTAGAGAGGCTAAGCTAAAAGAGGCTAATGTGGTGTAAAGTCAAATAATGTTACCACACCAAACATGCCCTTCAGCTAACCTCTCGTACCTACCTGAATAAATGTACTTAGCTACTTTCCAACAACGGACATTTTACAAACTTTAAGCTTGAGCAGGTGCCCATGCCTTCAAATACCTCACTAACTCTCCACCTGCTAGCTAGCCTGTAGGCTAAGCTAACTGTGGCTAATGCGGTGTAAAGCCAAATTTCACACCAAAACTTTCCCTCACAGGCTTGTTATAAAACATGCCCTTCAGCTAACCCCATGCTTGATAGCATCCTCAGCAGTCCACTCTCTGGGGGGCACAAAAATCAAATTAAGAAGCTATTTGTGGCTACTTCAAGAAGCACATAGTGTTTAACTAGCATAAACAGAGACTTGTTTCCCTCTGGTTATTAAAACAAATAGGCCACGCCTCTCACAATGGACAGGTGTATCTACCTTGACATCCTCAGCAGTAACGTCAGCTGGCCCCTTGTTCTTGATAGAGTTATAAGTATGCTAGAATAAGCACATATTTTCCGGGATATACATATACCTTGAATTATTAAATAGAGCAGGATATGAGATGACCTGCACGGGCTGCCGTCACTGACTGGCCATAAATGATGCATCGATGCATCCAGCTTCGGTGCTGCAGAGTTATTGACATGTTGTGTAATACAGCCGAGGCCCCATCACGCACTGGAGACCCTCCATCCCCCGCTGTGCTCCGTGTCTATCACAAGCCTCAGCCCGGGAGGGACGATTTAATCCGACATCAGTCACAGCAGACAGGAGGACCCTTCTTTGGGGACCGTGTCCGGACCTGCTGGTCTACTGGTTAGACAAAGTGAGGTTCAGGGACCACCTGGGGGCGTTTGGGGGGCACTAGGCGGTCACCAGCACAAAGCAATTATTGCAAATTCCAGCACTGCAATAAACAATCAGAAAATGTGCTTATTGATCACGTGTAGGCCTATATCTCTATTTCATTATTTGAAATACACAAATCCAAATCAGATGGTTCGTCAGGGCAAATCAAACTTAGGTTATTTAAGGGTGCTGCACATGAATAGGCAGTAAGGTAATTTAACTGTGCAAACTTCACTCCAGCAGCACAATGTGGCGCCACCAGGCCTTTATCGTCATCAGTACAAATTAATTACTTCTGTCTGTTACCTGCTGAACATCTGTGCAAAACTCAGACACTAAAGAAACAGTCTCGCATTTAACCACATATGCAAAAAAGATTAGCAAATGCTCAAAATGTACCAGCAGAATTATGCAACTCTATATGCAATACATATAGCTATTAATGCCTAGTAAAAATAAAGGTCTGCAGGAGTACACTGTCAACACTGCAGTGAGGATAAAAACACACCAAGTTGCTGCATTAATATTAAATTATAGTGATATACAGTCTCTATTGAAGCCACGTTGGATCTGTCACATGCTTTCACAAAATGAGTGCAATAACCAACGTTGTAATGGATCATAGGCTCCTTCTGATCAGTTTGCGGTATATTTAAAAGCTTTAACTGGGAATAAAAGCGCGTAAAACCGAGCAGAAATCCGACCCGCAGCCCTGCACCGATGAATAAAACAGCGGGCAACATTTTCCAGCAGCGCTCCAGCTTTCCCTCTGCTCCTCGCACGGTGGCAGTCTGACTGTTGCTCAGGGCTTCACAAGCCTTTGCTTTGGAAATTACGAAGCCTAATGTGATCAGGAGTGGGCTTTATGATTGCGAGAAATCATTTGAAAATCATGAGAAGTTCTGGTAGTTTCTGGTTTGGTGCTGAGGCTGCTGCAGGGAGCTGTGCCCCCGGTGAGAGACGCGATCCAGCGAGCTGAAACTTTCCGTCTCAACGCGCCTGGCTCGTTCACCACAAATATATTTGTCACGATTTCAGCACTGATAACTCAACGTGGTCTCCTGAGATGTGGTTTTCTCCCCGCACACAAATCAGCCGCTCTTATGTGGTTAAACTGCGGGTAGAGCTTTAAAACTAACCAGCCAAACCATCCCGTTGCGCTTAAATCCACATCTCAGCCCCAAAGTCAGCAATCAGATTCACAGAAAAGGGGAATTCTTGCTGAAAAACTTCAGAATCCTTCAACATAAGTACAATCTCAGAAACATTTATTTATAAAGGATAAATTAAAAAAACACACATACATTCCAGTTTTAATCTGCTCCTACCTTTTCGCGCAGAGAGACGACTCCGGACGGATAAAACCAATAAATAAACGGAGCAAATTAGAACAATCCAGAGCTAAATTCCATTCAGAAAGCGCAGTATTTTAAATGATAGTGTGCCCGGGGCTGCGTGGTGCTGATGCTGGTGATGAGGAGGTTATTACAAGTGAGGCGCGGTGGAGGAAAGGCAGCGGTCCTCCTTCCCCCGGCTCAGTGAACGCGCATCTCTCAGCTCGGCTCACTCAGCGCAACTGATGATGGGCCCCTGAATTTCTCCCACACTGACGCTCTGGCCCGCCTTCTGCACAGCACTCTGCACAGTGGGCAAAGAATCATTCAAACAGGAGAGAGAGTACAGGGGAGAACAGCCCCTCGGGACAGATAACTAATAATGAAACTATTTATTCGTAGATAGGCTTGTATATGTAGTTTGCTGTAATAAACTGCTATTTGCGCGCAGGAGTTACAGCCAGGACGGAGCGCACAGGGCGCGCAGAGCGCATGCACACCGAGTGCCCACTGCATGACAGTGAATTTATATACATACATTTGCACAGCCGTAACTGTGCCTGCGGTCTGACAGCTTTGTGTGGTTTGCCTCGTTCGGCTGTGGCTGACAGCACAGATCTACAGTGTCGGGGGTTTAAAGGTGAACACTGACCGAGTGGAGAAGGTTTAAGGCTGAGGTTGTTAACTGCCTCTGGTTAATCTGGAATTTCCGCTACAGTATCTTCCAAAAATGACTGAAAGAGTGAAAATGTGGCTTGTTTAACTGTGAAATTTCTGATATGTCATAGTTGAGTGTGCATCAGTGGTTCAGCACTAACTGTCTGGGTAAGACACACAGCTCCAGCTCAGTCCAGGGTTCAGCAACTTGGACGGCAGCACCCAGGAATCCTGCACATGGCCCCAGCTGTCCTGATGCCAGGGACCCGTCCATGGTGCTGAACCTGTCAGGCGCAACAGAGGCCAGGAGAATTATGCAAATACTAGAAACACTGCTCTGTTCTCACATAAAATACCACAGCACTTCCAAATGTTCTGGTGCATTTTATTGTACAGGCTGGTACATTACTGTATATCAGGGGTGTCAAACATATGGCACAGGGGCCAGAATCAGTCCGCCAAACGGTTCAATCCGGCCCACTGGATGACTGTTCACCTAATATTGATGCACTTGTGAAGACTAAGGCTGCTCTCAGACCTAGAGTCGTATCCTTTGGTCTGAATCAGTGACTAATGTTGTTCCAAAGTTGTATAATTGCGTACAGATGGTTCATGTTCTCATGGCAGCATTTACAAGAGGACCAGATCAGAAGCCTTGTGCGAGAAAGCTGCTCTTGATTGGTCAGAATTTCCATGTGGGAAAAATCCAGGAAGTAAACAAAACGTTGAAGAAGAGAACACTTGCAAGATAAATGAACACTTTGGTGTGGTGATGCGGGCATAATGTAACACGTAATGGCACTCAGAATGTTTACATGCACAGTGAAGTGGAGCTACAGTTACAGCTCGACTAGGCCGTTTAATTGGACTACTGTCCCGGTCCCAGTACACAAGCACGGGAGGGGAATCCATTTATTGACCCAAGTATGTGTGACTCCTCTACGATAGGTGGAGATAAGCCCCTTTCAGCTTGTTAGTGTTGGACCTTTTTCCTGTTGAACTATAACGTCACAGACCAAACAAGTTAGCTACGATTAGCTAGCTGCTAACTGGTACCATGGTGGACAACTTTACAGCTCTGTACATTTGGTCCATCCAAAAAGTCACGGCTCTGGATGTAGATTTCTCCATGTTGTTACCGGCTTCTTCCTCTGTTACACATTTAAAGCTGTTGGACTTCTGGGTCAAAGCACGTTGCGGAAACTGTGGAGCATGCACTCAGCGTACTGAGTGGGTAGTAGACTGACTGAAATAAACTGAAACATGTTCAGTTATTTTCTCTTGTAAATAAATTAATGTTTTCAGAATGTACTTCTTTATACTGAGAGAAAGGGAAAAATCTGTAGGTGTTGTTATTTATATATTATTATGCAATGGTTCTATTGGTCTGGCCCACTTGAGATCAAATTGGATTGTGTGGCCTTTGAGCTAAAATGAGTTTGACATCTCTGCTGTTGATGTGCAGTGGGCTAACACATTTCCTTTTCTTATTTCCAGTAGCACATCTACTGTGGCAGCTGGTAATGATGATAATGATGATGATGATCTTAAACTGGGCCATAACATACAGTCTAAACTACTGTAGATTTTTATACATGCCATTTATGCTGTGTCAGAAAATGGAGAAATGAAATGACACCCAGGTGTGGCCAATACAGCTAATGGTGCAGAACCTGTATGTTTGTTGAGGAGAAATGTCTCCTCATTCTCTCCTGCTGTTCACCATGATCCATCATATAGCATTATTTTTACCCAACCACTTCTTCAACAGGTAGCCTTCTGCTGCTGGTGATGGTGAGTGTTCTTGCTGTTACATAATAGTAATCGAAAAAGAGTGTTTACAAAGTGCTAAAAGAAGAAGACACAAAACAAGAGCAACTTAATAAAATGTATAATGAGAAGATTATAGAGACACGAAAACATATTTAGAAGATTAAATAGATTTGTTAAATGTAGCTAGATATAACACAGTATAGAAACAACAGTCTTGAAAATTATGAGGATTAAAAACAGCTCCATCAAAGCAACATTTAGCATATCTAAGCTCTGCAGGCAGGGTGTTGAAGAAGTGCTATGGGACCTTTAGGGCTGAGTCTAGACTCAGTCACAGCCTGAGGGTCCTGACCTGATCTCTGACATATGGGGACCTGATAGGTCTCCATAACTCTGGGCATCAGACCAAGTTTAAACATGGTAAGTGCTTGCAACCAATGGCCAGTTGCTATATCCGGAGATACACTGACTCTCTGTCTTTGGCACAATTTCAAATCCTTGCTGATGCATTGAGCAAGAGCTCGCAGTGCGAGTGTGACTTTTGACTGAGGCAAGACTAGAGGGAGATGAGAAGAAAAGCATCAATGACCTGCTCTTGCTCTGTGAAGAATAAAACATGGACAGACCACTGAGACCAGAAGAATTCTGGAGGTAGTACAGCAACAGGAAAAAAAAGTTTATTTACAATTGTGTCCTGGAACGTGAGATGATCTGATACATACAAAAAATTCTGTGTGCAAGGTGGTCCCTAAAGGCCCCGTGCACCAAATATACATTTTCAGGTATTTTGGCAGACGATGATGATGAGACAGTTTTCAGGACTATATGAGCACACATATAAGAACATGCCCACTGGATTACTCCTTGGGTTACTTTTAATGGAGTGTTTTGGACTGTTATAATTTTTTGTGTACTTAGATTAAATAATGTACAGAGCATAACCTTAGCTCGCCTTAAGAAGAGGTCTAACGAAAGACATGCATGTTCTTTGCTGATATTTCAAAGCAGAAAACATGAAGACAGAAAAAAGGACTGGGCCTAAAATACGGCCATGAGGGACTCCGCAGACTCTGGTCAGATATTTGCTTGTTAAAAACATGATTAAACTGTCCTAAAAATATATTTATTTTATTTTAGAATGATTACAGTCACTACGACTGCTTCAACTACTTTTACCAGTTTGAGTAGATTGATAAACTGTGCAGAAAACAATCTAGACGGTAGACAGCAAAACATTACAGCTTGGCACAAGTTTGACAATTTGATATAAAAAAATATGATAGTAATGGTGGCATTAATAAAATGTTAACCTCTTTGTCTGTTAGTAGAGTCTGATCATGTTAGGGTAGATCTGTGGGTCACTGCTGACTGGTTATGGAAACAAAATATGGCCAAAAGTACCATAGATATATGTCACCATATCTGAATGTGTAAGAACATTTTGTACAAATACATTCACACTTGTGAATGTGTAAAAATGTTTTGTTAAAACTAATTGAAAATTTGAATGTGTAAAAATTATCTGAACAAACAGTTCCAGATGGCAGTTTCCCATCTATGTTTTTGGGTGAAAAAAGGTCACACAGAACTTAGTTGTTTAAAGCTTTTATTCACATCAACAAGTACAAATTAAACCTGTAAGTAAAAGTACTTCTGTCCCACGTTCGACTCATTTTCTCTTGAACAACCAGCAGGGATGCTCAGAAATACATATCACAATACATAATACATACATAATACATATCTGATCATGAATATCAATTGATCATCTAACCACAAAACTAGGGGGGCAAGACTTCATTGCTGTAAGTCTTTGGCTACAACCAAACTGGGGTTTGTGCTGGCAGACTTCAGAGTACTACAGACTAGGTCTGCAAGACTTTACTGGTCACTTAGTCACAGTAAAAAAAAAAAGACAAAAAAAGTGGCCTCTATTAGGAGCTGCACCTTGCACCTGCAGCTGCACAGGAGTCAGGTTAATTTCCAGGGCTGGTACCTGCGGTTATTCCACAGGCTAGTTAATAACATGTCGGACAGGAAATCCAAACAGTGAAGGACGAACCCAAGGTGATATGTAAACTCATCTTCATTGGTCGACTACAAACATGACGTATCATGTGAAACATGGAAGTAGCTACATGCCCATTAGCCCACAGCGTCATTAACAGGCGGCTCGCTCAGTGTGTGACGTGCACTTGTAGATAAAATATAGGCCTATATTAATGAAGGTTCATTAGTACGGTTTTGTATTTCTCTGTAATGTAGCACAGTGTTAACAATGTTACTGATACTATTCTTTCTCACACCTTCAACTCAAACCACCAAAATATATCATTTAATCATTACATTCATATCAAAAACATGCTGGCAACTTGTCGAGTAATGGCCCGAAATGACAACTATTGGTCAACTTGCCTATTCTTAGTCGGAGCAGCCCTACAACAGACACTAGTGGAAGGTCTACTTCTGTGAAACATGACAGCTACAGTGCCTAGAAAATACCAATATGGGGCATTGTATTTGAAAGAATTACTGTGTATCAGATAACACCTCAGATGGCTGGTTGTCAACAACAGTGCTGGGTCTAACCTGTGTAATGGCAGCAACAGAAAGTTTGCTGATCCAACAGGGAGTCGGGGCAGTTTGGGGTCAGAACGCTGGCACTAGAGTTTGCACTGGCTGAATTCCGGTTGCTACAGATGCTAACTGAAGGTCTGTCTATGGAGCTTTTGTCCACTGTCTTCCCAGCAAAGCAGCCTCTGAGTGGCAGAGAGTGATGTGATGGGAGCACTAGCTATCAAATTTTTGTTTCCTCTGTGATCTGATATTTTTTTACACAATCAAACATTTGAATTAATTTTATCAAAGCATTTCTATACATTCACGCATTTGAATGTAGCCATACAAAATGTTTTCACAATAGCCTGGTTTTCACCCTGACTATAACTAACTAGTAAGCTTTAACTGAATCCTGATAAATATGGTATTTTTTATAATCAGTTCAAAAAGATATTGTAAAATATAACCTGAGTTCAAGAGTTCTTCTATAGCAGGTGCAGCAGGTTGGTCTAAATTGGGTATTTTTCCTCCTTAAACCCACCTGCACAACATGAACCAATGTTTCTTCTTTAATCTGAATTAGTGTCAGAATTAAGTGTTTCACGCTGACTATTTCACATTGCCAATGCATCACCTGGGCCATCCATGGGTTTGATATTGAAGCTAATCCAGTGACATTGTAACTAGGTCTTAGGGGCTAATTAAAACGCAAGAGTGATGAGAAGATCAGCAGCTCTCTCTAATGAGCAATAGCAGAGAGAGGGACAGACAGAGAAGAGGAGGAGTGAGACAGAGAGCTCCATCTCTGGAGGAAAAAAAGAGTGTTACATGCGCACAAACACTGATGACCCTGATGTCCGACCTTCACAACCTCACAAAAAAGCATGCACACACCATGACAAACAAGAATATTTCTACCACAAGAAAAATCACCAGAATCAAAGACAATAATGCCCCAAGCACACTTGCTCTCACACACAAGGTTTTCTACCCTCCTTTCCTCTGTACTAAAAGGCATAATAAATGAATTATTACCCTTTGATAACATCTTCAAACTGAATTCAACACAGGCTTCTGGTTTACTTTAATAACACCCCAGCTACTGGTTCTGTAATCATGAAATGAATTTGCAGCTGCCACAACAACTGTTGTGATATTTACAATGTAGTATATGGCATGAGGCAAAATCTGTATAAATCATGTATGAAGCATATTCCTGCTTCATACAGGGTGGATTGGGACCAGGCTTAGTCATCATGCAGAGGAACTGTGTGCAGCAGTTGCATCGTATTGCTGTAACATCCAAGACACGACAGGTTAACCAGCAGGGGTTTCTCACCAGTGAAACATGTTGCATGTAGTACATGTGTGATTTTATCTCTCAATGGCGTCTTTCTCTCCATCACAGTATTTCCATTTCCCTGCTATTCAGTTTTTACACTTTCACATCCTTATTGCTATTTTCTATTTTCTAAATCATAACCAGGCACGTCAGACTTATGTTTTTGCCACATGTTGAAGTGTTGTACATTAGGCTGTAATAGAAATGATACTTGGCCTTTGAAGAGTCTGGAGTCTTTTTGTTACCCTGTCCAATACCAACAACACATGAGCGAAACTTTACGGAATGGTTTGAAAAGTTTGTTTGGCTACTGGCTTACCTACATATAGTTGCCTAACTTTACTTCCAAGGCCAAGGATTCCTCACTAACTAACTAACTAACTAACAGACAAACAGGGGGGCGAGCTGCTATGGGACTCGCGATGCAGACGTGTTGCGCCGCTGACGTGCCCGGTGGAACCCGGGCGTTAGTCTGTTAGCTCATATTAAAGACCCCTTTTACAGGATTCTCATTCTAATACGAGTCACCTCCAAATAATAAAATATCTGCCAGAGGTGGCATCTCAACCAATTCAAGGAGCTCATGTTAGCTTAATTAGCCAGCTAGCCACAGTCATGGATGTATAAAGAGAATTGGATACAGCGTTGAGAGCGGTGCTCCATTTATTCCAATGAAAGTTGCTCACCGGCACATGAAGGCAAAAATATTCAACTGCCACAAATAAAATTACCCAAATGATCACACTGCTTCAAAAACTGTGCGGCCCACTACGACCCAGTCTTCTGGTTTAGTGCTCCGTTAATTTGGGCGGATAAAATGATTCAATCATGCTGCTCTCTCAGACTTTCCAAATGTTATCAGACAGAATCAATCAAATTTTGGTAGTAAAACAAGTAATTTTGCAGGGGTTGTAATCAGTGTTACAGTGATAACATTACCTTTTTCAGTAATGAGTAGTGTAACTAATTACTAATGAAATTTTAGTAATAATATGACAGTTACCCCAAAACCAAACAACTCATTACCACGTTACTTTTGTTATCACATCCCTACTTACTTTCATTTTTTTGGTGGAAAGACGACAAGAACACTGTTGCTGCAGGTAGTTGTACTAAAACTCTTTAGTCTGCGAAAAACAGGTCCTCAAACCTCCAGTCTAAAACACCTCAGCTACTACGACCAACAGCACAATAATATGAAGCTCCAGGAAATACACCCCACTGGCTAAACAACCACAAGTGGAGCTTAATCATGGGCAGCTGCAGCTACAAAACAGTGATGAAGCTTTTGGTTGGATATGTCGTGAGTGAAATGTTGCTCCATAAGGGACTCTACATGTTTTAGGTAGAGCCTCAAAAAAAAAAAAAAAAACATTTGCAAGTGATCTAGCCTCAGCTGCACTTACTGGTGATTACCCTGACATTCACACAGAGGCACAATTTAATTTTGGGAAGACAGGCCTACGCAACTAACAGCTTCATGGGGTGTAATGGATAAACAAGAAGTGTAGCAAAGCAGGGAGTAACAAATTATCCACAAATTTACAGATGTTTCTTTGACTATGGAAATCTGTGGGGAAAAAGCCTTTTTTGGTAACAAGGGATCCCGTGACGGTGTAATTACACTGTTTGGCCACTATGGAAATTGGCCTCAAAGCCTGGAGCAGTTCCTGTGGGCTTGGTGACAGCTGATAAACTCTGTGACCGACACTTGTCATGCTAGTCGCTAGAAATGTAATGCCCATTGTTTCAGCAATTACGAAAGTCAAGTGGTAAATCTGTTTTCATTTATGTGCTGTACGAGAACAGAAAGCTTGACAGATGTACAGTAGCAGCAGTCACTGGGGGAGGGGCTTAGCCTATGGTCATTCCACTTTTCCATAATCCTGCCTCTCTATCTTTCTCTTGTAGCCACTATTTTTTCCCTGGTTTATTTTGTAGACACTGAAAAGGAGGATCCTCACACACACACACACACACTGGCACACGCAATCATTCATTCCTCAAGAAACCGCAGACTCTTCAGTTGCAGAGCTTTTACTGTCCAGCACTCTTGCTAGATCAGTGGCCTCGTGGCTCCACTGTCTGCCCCGATAGTGGGAGGTTTGGAGTGGAGTTTGATCTGCAGCTGACTCCTCTCTGCATGATACTAACTGCAGTTCTGTACAAAGGAGTGTGCTAAGCCTCCACTCACCACAGATACAGCACATGAGCTACTAACCTATTAGCCTTCAGTTTGAATAAGGCTTATACTTAAAACCACGGATAGATGACACTCTGCCACCACATGTGTGTACGCTTACTATGTGCACTGCAAATATTCATTATCTCCCCCGATGTCCTCATTGTGGTATTACTCATCTAATCAGAGTGGCTCTGCATTCACAAACTGTCATGTTTCTCTGTGAGGTGTGGCGTGTGCGTCTGTGTTTAAACATCTCTTCTTTTTTTTTTTTTGTCAAGAAAAAATCTGGTCATTACAAAAGCTGTTAAATAAAGCATGTCAAAGAAGACAGGCATCCAAGACAGCAGACACACACTACAAAATACAGCCTGTGAGAAGCAATTGTTCTTTTCAGTTACACTTTTTTGTATCAAGGCTTTGAACCTGCTCTCACAGGGAAGTTCAATAAGCTGCAGATTGTTCTAAAGATTTTTCCATGACTAGGGTGCAGAATCAGAAAAGGCCGTTTTACAAATCCCTGTTACCTGGAGCGGCAGCCGTGAAGTCAAATGAGAGTCATAATACTGTAGACGCTGGTTTAGGTGAAACAGGATGGTATATTGACACGGGTAAAGTTTATCCAATAAGCTTTGTGAGATTAAATACATTCGTCTTGTGGGCTTATGATGGCAAGGCCGTGGGTAGAGAGTACTGTAAATAAATAGGACAGTGAGTTGCTTGTAAATCATAGAGAACAAGAAGTATGCAAAGAAATACTGTTACTGCTTAAAAAGGGGTTGCTTATGTCAGAATATCTCTGACGATTAGATAAAATAAAATAAAAACGTGTTTTAAAGTTAAATATAAAGTTACAGCCAGGGGACAGTTAGCTTAGCATGAGGACTGGAAGTATGAAATGAAATGAAAGTAGCAAAACATGCCTACCAGCACCTGCAGAGCTCACTAATTAACACATTACATCCATAGACTGTATGAAATAATGGACACAGTCACCACTGAAACCTCTAATTTGGCATTTTGGTTATTGCTATCTTGGATTTCTGGAGCCAGAAATGACCATATTTGGATGAGAAGGTGGAAGCAACCCTAATGCTAGCTGCTAGCTTGGTTAGCATGGTGCATTTACAACTATGGCTTACTGCAAAAATGCTAGTGCTAACCATTAAAACAAAATCTCTCACCCGCTGTTGCTTGCTTCCCATAAGATTGTAAAGCCAAACCCTGTGCTTTTTTCCTAAATCCAACCACGTCTGTCGTTGAAAGAAAAAAAAATAAATTTGTGATGTTGCATTAATGCAGTGTGTTTATTTTTAAAGAGACTGTAGAGACAATGCATGTAACAGGCAGAAGTTGACGCGGCGTCCCAGAACGTCAACACACCCAGGGTACCTTGCATGTCATATCTCGATGTGGAGCGTCCATGACCAAACATCAATACGTGACGAGATCAGAGTGAGAATGTGTTGCATTTACAGCTGTTCCAATCGATCAGAAGGGCCGGTTCAAATCCCAAAAAGTTGTAGGACATAAAGAAGTTTAAGAAAAAGACATCACTGAGAAACAGCAGCAGATGTGGATCAACAACCTCTGTCTTCAGTCTGTAGGAGTGGAGTCAACTAATGTCAGAGTGAATGTTAAAGTGTTAAACATGCCTCGAGTTGGATGCAATCGCAATGCTCTATGAAAACAGACTTTTAACAGCGTTTATGTTGATCTGTTCTGTACAACATCTATTGCACTTATATCCGTCCTGGAAGAAAGATCCCTCCTCAGTTGCTCTTCCTGAGGTTTCTACAGTTTTTTGGGGAGTTTTTCCTTATCTGCTGTGAGTGTCTAAAGGACAGAGGGATGTTGTACGCTGTAAAGCCCTGTGAGGCCAAAAACAAGGCAGCAGTTAGTTACAGTCCACTATACTCTTGTGCGCCTTCATCAGCTCTCTGTGGAATGACTTCCATCTGAATTTTGCACGTCAGAATAGTCATGCGACTGCAAACAAGCTATAATGCATAACTTTAAGCCTTGATAACATTTAAACAGGTGAGTTATATAAAAAAAATTAAACCCCTGTTAAGTTGTCATTAACAAGGAATTCACTGCTGTTTTGTTTTTTTATCAGGCTGTAAATGCATTTATTAGAGATATGAGTGGTGTCAATCTTGGCATTTTTACTTCTGCAGGTAAGTGAATAACCTTCCAAAATTGCTTTCTAACACCAGCCTGACACACACCTTTGCAGCACCAAATTCTTGTATGCTAACAGTCCCCTAACAGAGATGTGAGTGCTAGCATTACCTAATGAATGTATGTGTCGCTCCCTCTACTGTAAGCCCAGACAATACATTTCAACAAACCTGCTGCCAGCGGGCACCACCTGCTACCGTGTTATCAATAATCCATGAGGGTCCTAATAATGCTGTATCATGGTTTACCACCTCCACACTGAGAGTCACGTCTGTTTTCTATCTTTCTCACTCACACACACTCACACACACACACACACACACACACACACACACACACATACACACAAATACACATAAAGATGCTGATTGATCCTAATTATACTTATTTTACCTCAAATCCCAGCTGCCTGAATCACTGAAGAGGCCGTTAGCGGGTCAAAGTGATTACACTATCAAGGACATCTATTAGAATCCAATTTGGCCAGGTTAGGTCCTCAAACAGGCCCGGCTAACCTCCTTAATGGACATTCATTTATCTCCCGTTGTTTGGGAGCTGTTGCGTGCGAGGTCCGCAGCTTTGGTGCTAAGCAGGATGGATGTGATATTTAGATCAATAGGTCCGGCTTATGGGGAAAAATGTGATGGTATACAGATGATAAGAGGGTGATATTTCATTGTAAATGTCAGTGTAATGTAACCATCAATGCCCAGGGTGGGGACTGTGCATAAACACTCTATACGGCTGTATACTGTATACACAGCAACCTATAGAGCACGACGCATAGAGGCACTTCCTCCATCGCTCCCTCTCACACTGGTGAGAATCTATTTGAATAATAAGGAGAAGCACCTGTCAGGCTTGGTTATCTTGACACATGGACTGTAGTCCTAACACCTACATACATCTGAAGGGAGAAAGAAAGACAAAGAGATGGACAGCACACTCACTGCACTGCAGGGTACCTGCATTTTTTTTTAACCACATACCTCGGAGCTTGAATAGACAATCGCCAGAGAGGTGCCTGCGCCGGTAATACCGCATCAATCACCGGCTCCACTATGAGAAAGTGCTGCTCAGGGATGAGATCCATCACTCTTACAAGACTGCAGGTTTAAAATATGCCATTTGAAGAACATATAACAGAGTATTTCCTCTTTGGTGAGTGCTTTTACTCGAAAGCACTTCGTCGTGGTGCGAGTTTATTTATGGGATTTTGAGTAGCACTTGTGAAGCGCGGATGATCCCAGTGCACATTAAACTGTGAACTGCTACTGTTATGTCACCGTCCACCCACTGGGCTCTATAGGTCTCTCACTCAGTACATTCTTTACCTCTGTCACAACCATTCTCTCACTCTGTCATGTCAGTTACCCAGCTGTGAAAGCACATGCATGCCCATTAACCTCAGACCAAATCCCACTGCAACTCTCTGTGCCATGTTTCATCTAATAAAGACCGTCTGTATGGAGAAGAGACATACATTGTGGTGGAATTCACCAAGAAGCTGCTGTGGTAAAATACAAGTACATTTTGTGGCCTTGCTGTTTTATACACAAGTCATCTTTTTTTCAAAGCAGCTGAGAGGTGTGGACTTGAGTCACATGACTTGGATTCCAGTCGGACTCGAGTCACAAATTTGATGATGTGAGGTCAAATCAAAAAAAGACGCACAGATAGTCGTGGACTTCAACACCAATGACCTGTGATATCACGGAAACTGCCCATTGGTCCAACAGCCCATTGTTCCGACCATATTAAACCCATTGTTCCAAAATCATCATGATGCCCTGTGGTTAAGGTCTGGTTAGGTTTAGGCACAAAAACCACTTGGTTAGGGTCAGGAAAAGATCATGGTGTGGGTTAAAATGAAAAAGAAAGTGGCAAACACATAAGCCGTGAGCCTGCTTCGCCTCAAGCCTTTCCCAGCTGACCCAGAGCCGGTCGCAGTGCATGATCAAGGCAGAAATATGCCCGCTGGGAGCCGTTCAGCACTGCGGAGAGCTCCCCACACAACCCCGACCCCAGAGTTAATAACAGGACGTTATGGTGTTTCACTCTCTCCTCTCTATGGCACTTGTATCTCGACCATCTATCTTACCTTTACCTTTACACGTAAAAACTGTTTTTAGCAGCAATTATTAATTTTATAAATACAAAACTATAAGTCGTTAGAATGGCATTATATTTGGTGAAGAGTGCATAATGACTTCTGAAGGACATAGGACTTGAATTGCGACTTGAGTGACTTGCATACACATGCTGCTTTTGCTTTTTAATGATTATAACAGTGAAACAAAGAGCGACCCTGCTGTACAGGAACCAGTGAAGGGAAGCAGAGAAACTTTGCTCATATTCAACCAGCTGTGTGTCATCGCAGTGTGTGCAGAATTATTTGGCTTCCCACACAGCTGGTTGAATATCAGCAAAGTTTTCCTTTATATTCATTGTCTTGTGTGGCAATCAGCAGTGATGTGTTGGTTCACTTTTACACTGTGATCTGTAGCCTATAGTTCGGCTTTAGCTTCTAACTATCTTTGTCTTTTTAACCTGTTGTTGCTGCTGAGTCAGTGTGACATCCTGGATATATCCTTCAAACACAGACTGCAGACCCTTCTGTCTGCTTCTCTCAGTTTTTGATTATATTTCTTCAGTTAGTTACAGCGTGGGTTCCATGCTAGCTTCAACAGCCTTATGGACCATCACAAGGGGGCGGGGCTTAGGGAAAGGTCAATTTATAAAAGGAAAAATAGACTCTGATGACTCAGGCCATATGCTGCAATGATCTTAGCTTGTGTATTGGCATCAGCTATCTGGAAATGTTTCCACAGCACTTGTTATGTGTCCCTCTGCTCTCTCCTGAACCATCTCCAAGAGTGAAGCTGAGATGCCGACAATCTTCCAAAAAAAAAAAAACAGAACAATGTAAACTAAAATCCAAAATAGGGTGTGTTATAGAGATGAAGAGCTTTACCTTTTAGTAAATATATGGTGCTTGGCCCTCGTCCCAAACATGGTGTTATAGTAGGATGTTATGTTAATGCAGCTGTGCATATTTGAGTATATCGTTTTAAAAGTCTACATGTGAACAAACAAGCACATCTTGCTAATGCCAAAGGTCAACTGTTCATTTAGTGATGTCAAGGTGAGTGTAACAGAAAATAATAACCTTTGATATCAAAGTGAAATATCGCTTTAAGAGTAGCACCTGATGCCTCGCATCCAGACGGGCAAAGGTCTTGGCAAGACACCCTCGCCACCTGGGCATCCGGACACCCTGACACCTGGCAGGGCCGACTGTGTGATACCTAAGTGTTTCAGACTACGGCCAGATGGTTGCGTGAAGAGAGATCACACACACGTACTCGCAGACACATGCACTTTGGCATACAGTTGCCTCGCACAAATAATTCATGCGAGCCAGATGCACTGCAGATCTACAGTCTTAAACACATGCACACAAACGGATACTGCTCACCTGCCCTGCGCACGCTGAGGGTGAGAGGCTTTTAATCATTACTACAGCTTGAAATTTAATGTATGGGGAATGATAATGTATCTTCCCAAAACTATAAAGGCTTCATGAGCAACTGACTTCTCATATTTACTAGCTCCCCATTTATGTCACTGTCCACAAAATATACCGAGCCTCCTAGCTACGCTATAAATATGATGAAGTCGGTACTGGGCTGAGGTTCAAGCCCAGAAAAGGTTACAGCATATGTGATCCACTCAGATATGACTCCCCTTTCCTCCGCCCACCTCCGTGTAGCCGAGCTCGTGGAAAGAAAGATGGTTCATCTTCAAACTTGCAGTGTGGGAACAGAGACAGAGGCCAGGCTCCAGATTTTGAATAAGGCGGATGACAAAGAGGGAAAAAGAGCGAGAGAGACAGACAGAGAAAAGACACAATGAAGCCCTCTGCCCCTCAAAAACGACTTCAGAGGCAGCGGGTGAAACAAAAGCAAGCCACAGAGGGACAAACAAAGTGATGAAAGCTCGGAGAATTTTCGAAAAAGATGAGACATTTCTTTCATTTGTGGAGAGAACGCCTGCTTATCAAAGCAAACGTACAATGTGACGCTGAAGCGCGAGTCATTTTTTTTCTTTTGTTCTTCCTGCAATTGTGCTGGAAATCATATGGCACATAAATCATGTGGACATTTCTTTATTTTCACCACGCACGCACCACTGCCATATGCTTTCAAGAGGGAGACCATTTGTTTTTCAAGGGGCCCTTGGAAAAGAGCTTTGATGCCATCCAAGAGAACGAAAAAAAAGAGGAGAACAGGCACATTTCATTGAAGTTGCCCCCCTTTGGATGATAAAGCCAATGTGTATTAGAGAAGGGGGGACACTGTCTTATATCAAAGGCCGGGAATGACTCGTTGGAGTAATGCCGCAGCGAGGGAGGATTCCCACTGCTCCCAGTCCTAAACAAAGGTGTGGCTACCAGTAAAGCCAGCAGCAGCCGCTCTGTGTCTCACTAAGATCAGTTCATTCATATTCTCTACCTTCCATCCTCAAGGCAATCAGTCATGTCTCAGTCGTAATGGAAGGTACAGCAGTCACTTCGACCAGCGCGAAGGAGCTCCTATTATTCCCTCATTGCGTTGACGGATGATTCCTGGATACGATAGCAAGCGAGGGAGGGAGAGAGAGACGTAATGTCGAGAGAGAGAAAGAGATAGAATATAAGAGAGAAGGGTAATGTTCGGGCCGCTAATGTTTGCTTTCAGATTTGAAATAAAGCTGCTGCTGGGAGATAGGAGACAGATCAATCAATGCAAAGAGAACGGGGTTAGCATTCTGGGTCCAAGCAGGTGATTTGTCTACGGGCAGAAATGGAATTGGACATTCATACAGGAATGGATATGAATATGGAACCAGGCAGTGACTTTGAAAATGGAACAGTTGAGAACGAAGCGCTTCAGTAAGCCACAGAGACTGCAGTGGGAAGAAGTGATGTAGTCTGCGAGGCGGCCATTTTTCATCGCCCGCGTATAAATTCCCCAACAAGGGCTCGGGTTCACCTCCTTTGGTATTTTATGTGCCGTGATCTTTCTTCCTCTGTAACACTCGCTGACTTCTCAGCATTTAAATGAAGAAGACACAAAGAAAGAAAGAAAGAAAGAAAGAAAGAAAGAAAGAAAGAAAGAAAGAAAGGCGTTAGAAAGAGTTTATCTCAAATCCTCAGAGAAATAATGTGTATATATATATGTATTTATAAAGTTAAAGTTTGGATTTCTTTCTCTCTTTTAATACATTAATCAGATGCTTTATCTGAGTTGAAAGAGTTATTGGTCACTGTTATCATTCCTCCTTCCTCCATACTGGCAGAGGGCTCAGCCCGTTGGGAATGTTTTGCAATAGAGGGACAAAATACAGTTTGTGCTTTGTGTGAAACTTCATCTAAAGTTACTGTGTTTCCAGAACAAATTTCACTCTACTTGTTTCCCTGGACATTATTGCTAAGCTGCGGCATGGATACTATACAGGAGTCAAGTATGGGTTTTGGCTCAGACAGAGCAGCAGCAATAAACCTGCACACAACTGCAATGGCGAACGAACCCACTGGATTTTGCTAACGCCCTGGCCACACCGCCTGCATGAACAGCACATGTGACGGCTACCACACTTAACTGCTGGGTCTTATAAGCATGCAGTGCTAACAAAGACAGAGCTGCCTGCTGCTATCATTACTGTAGTGACAGGTATCATTATGATTTTCAAAAGACCCTTTTCACAGTCTGTTTTAGTAACAAAAAAACAACGCACGCCACGACAGAAAAACTAGGCGAGAGTCTGAATCTCTCGATGTTCCACAGTTCAGCAGCAGCCAAGCTGTGCCTGAGCAGCGCTGCTCCCATAGGCAGTGTGGCTGCTTTAACCTGTTAGCACAGCCGCCAAGAAAAGAGGTTCTGCAACGCACGTGTGCTGTTAGTCAGGTTGTGAACTTTTAAATGCATATTTGCACTAAACAACAGCAGTGGATTTTCTGACAGTGTCATCCCCCTACATCGCTTGTTTCCAGACTAATATGGAGAAGACAAAGACCAATAATAAAAACATGTATGGCAGGTTAGACAGTAAGATATACCACAAAAATCTGAATCCCTCCTTTTAAGCACGTCTTTGTGCAGTAGTAATGTGTATCTAAGAGCAACACAAGTCAAGAACAGTGATGAAGTCAGTGAGGAGGAAGGATGTCCCAATCCATTTTTTTTGCCCCTGATCTAAGTCATTAAATATTGAGTAACTGCTGATACCAAGTCCGACCTGATACTTCTACTTTCTTAGACAATACAGCTGCACAGTGCACACTTAAAGTACATTAAAGTGATTAAAATAAATCCAATGTGGGGCACCCTGTAGTTCAGTGGGTGACGCAGGTGTACCATGTGTAGAGGCAATGTCCCTGCTGCAGTGGCTGCAAACTAGATTCCCTTTGCTGCATGTCACCCCCCCCATTCAGAAAAAGTCACTGCATCCAATCTGTTACTTATGGTTTACTTATTTATTTTATTTTTTTACCAATAATAAGTTAAGTCTGGCCTTGTTGCTGTCCCCAGGGAATGTCTCTGGGCTTTAAGAGAGTAGCTTATTCTCCAGTGTTTGTTGCATCGGTGCAGCCTTTGCCTGAGTTACCTGAATGAACAGTATTTCATTTTTAATCTTGTGTACATCTTTTGCGTGGATTAAGAAAAAGAAGATATACTTTATTAATCCTTCATTCTGTTTTCATATACACACAGGCCCCAAATACACACACATGCCTAAACAGGACCTATATGCATTAAATAGAGAGATGTCAGAGCCTTAGACAGGCACCCAGAGAAGTTGGGGGTTCAGTGCTTTGCTTAGGGGCACCGTGGCGGCGTCCAGAGGGCAAGCTGGCACCTCTCCAGCTACCAGTCCACAATCCATATGTAGACTTGAGCTGGTGACCCTCCAGTTCCCAAGCTAAGCTAAGCTAAGCTAAGCTAAGGACCGAGTTACTGCCGCCCCTTAATTAGGCTTCAGTATACGAAACTCTTATGTGCTTTTTGCTCTCAAGGCTTTTGTTGCACTGCAGTGGTGTGGTAAGTGTAGTTGTCGTTGGTTCTGTGCCACTGTCTTCTCCGCCTGCGAATAAACACCAAGCGCCATAAGCGCACAAGACTCTCACACTGAGCTGAAATGAAATTAGTGCTCATAATTTTGGTAAAAAACATAAACATTTTATACTGCTTTTTGCTGTCGGTTATGGCGTGCTGTGTTCTGCTGTGGGCGGAGCTCAGCCCCTGCTCTTATACACACATGGGAACTTAACTAAGTGGAGGAAAAAAGGAGAGTGGAGAGATGGAGACAGCTGAACTCGGCGTCTCTGCATGAAAGCTTTGTGAGTAAAAACACCTGTGTGACAGCTGAAGTTAAACAAAGGATTTGATCCTCTATACAGCTTAATACAGCAGATCCCGATCAATTAAAAAACGCCGTGATCAGCCCAGATCCAAATCTTTGAGATTGGATCAGGGAATCCATAACAAAGGCTAAAGTCAAGTCAAGTCAAGATTTATTTCTAGAGCACATTTAAAACGACGGCAGTCGACCAAAGTGCTGCACATAGGTGGGTACAGAGTTAAAACAACATCAATAATAAAATAGAATAGATGTAGAAGACAACAATAAGAAAACAGAGCAAACAGTGCAGACATTAAAATAGCAATTTAAAAAAAAAGAAAACAAAACTTGAGATCATCGTGCTCAGGCTGAATGATACGCCAGGTGGAAGAGAAAGGTTTTCAGGGAGGATTTAAAGTCTCTTGGGACTGGGAAGATCGAATGTGAAGGGGGAGGCTGTTCCAGAGCCTGGGGGCAGCCGCTGTGAAGGCTCTGTCAACTCGAGACTTGAGTCTGGTTTTTGGCACCACTAAGAGTAGTTGGTCCGAAGACCTTAAGGTTCTGGTTGGGGTGCGACGCAAAAGGAGCTCAGAGAGGCACAGAGGGACCAGACCGTTGAGGGCTTTAAAAACAATTAAAAGAAGTTTAAAATCAATACGAAAACAGACCGGGAGCTGGTGGAGGGAGGCTAAAACTGGCGTGATGTGGTCGCACCTTTTCTGAGGAGGAGGCCGGCAGCAGCGTCCTGGATGAGCGCTGTTTTCTCATGTCTCATGTGTTTACCATCCTCGGACCATGTCTAAAGAACCAGGTGTGGAGTTGCCCTTTCACACATGTAGCAGTTACATGACAGACACTTAATTAAAAAGCCCACTAGCTCGCTGTGAATTTCCCAGACAATGACCTGCTCGATTCACACATGAGCTCAATCTGACATTACACAGACTCTGTACAAGGGAGCCGGCATTGTGAAGTCCGTTTGAAGTCCCGTCCAGTTGTTCTGGGATATTTACGTTCTCACATACAGCTCCTTCGGGTAATGGCAAGATGAGTTCAGGGTTGCAGTGCAGGTGTAAAAGGGGCTTATGTAATATGAGTTTGTGGCTAGCTGTTTCCCCCTTCTCCCAGTCTTTATGCTAAGCTAAGCTAACAGACATATATGAGAGGAGTATTAATCATCTCATGTAACATATGGCAAACTATTTCTTTAAAAGCCTGCAAATAGAATCAAATATATTTAAATCTCAAAACTGAGTCCTGGGAGTATTCCTAACTTTCCAATATCCCATGTACTCAGTTACAGCAGCATACTAAGTGAGCCTGTGTGGTTGCCAGCGAGCACACGTGAGGCAGTGTGGGCCCATGTGCAAGAAATGTGTAGATGTGAATAACACTGAAGTTTGTAGCCATTAGTAAATGTCAGAAGCAAAAGCGTGGCTCAGTATAAAACTGAGGTGCAATTTAGTGCAGCCAGTTTGTTGTTGAATCACACCTATTCAGCCCTAAATCAAGCCGTGCCCTATGAATCAGCCGTGCCCTTGTGATTCATTGCAGCTGATTTGGATCTGAAATGTCCTTCCCTCCCACTTACGCTATCTGATTGGCTTCCTGATGTAGCTTCCTCCCTTCTCCTTCCATTTGTCTAATGAAGAGACTATTGATTACTCATGCAGACAGATGGACAGACAGATGGACACAGAAATTGTGACAAAGAGAGAAACAAACATACAAACCCAACCAACAGAAGGCAGTCAGTATGAGCGATCACACCAAGATGGAACAATCAAAGGGAAATCATTTCCACATATTTCACTGCGTTTCCTCCTTTAAGAACATTTTACATGATAAAAACTATCATCTATCCTCTACTGCAACATTGCATCAACATTTATCTAACTGAGTGATGGCCAAATCTGTATAAGAGTTTCTAAGCTTGTTATTGGGTATACATTCACTTCCCTGATCAAACTTTAACAAAGATGTCGCTGACAAATGTAAAATGCCTTCAAAGGAAAACTTCAAATAGGCAGGACTTCTTTCCCTTTAATTATTTAACCTTTATTTAACCAGGACGTCCCACTGAGATCAAAAATCTCTTTTGCAAGAGAGAGACCTTGCCGAGGTAGCAGCCAGTCAGAACGCATTAAAATGCAAATGTGTAACACAAAAACCCACAATAAAACAACTATTCGCACACAGTGGCCTCGCAAGAAAAACAAGCACCACCTTCTTTATGATGTCCTTCAATTCATCAGTGGATATAAGTGTTTCTAGTTTCAGATTCTTTAAAAGATGTTCCATGTCTATGGTGCAGAGTCGGACAGTGCAGTTGTCACAGCTAGGTAAACCCTGTAACCTGCAAAACCAAAGACACTCCCATCTACCTCAGGTGAGCATGTTAGTATGCTGGTGTTAGCATTTAGCTTAAAGCAAAGCCATATCCAAGGCCACAGTAGTGGGGTTTCCATCCACCTATTTTGATTCGCATTTTCAAAAATTGCGAAAACTCCAGAAATTCGAAAAAAGGCTGAAATTTGCAAAAAAAATATACGCTTGGAGGGGGTGGATTCGTCAGCATATCGATAAAAGGAAAATGCGCCTTTTTGCTATGGAAACAGGTTTTGCGAATAAACGATGACATACTGGCACAAAGATCCTCAAACGTGGCCCTTGACATACGGAAATGTTTCAGCCAGAGTTCGTGAGTGAAATGCTGCTGGACAACTACTTCCCAAAAGTCCTTCATACGCCTACTTCCTATACACACGGAGAACGGGGGAGTTTTTATTTTGTTCATTTTTCACAAGAAGCACCACCTACTGCTCTTCCTGCTGACTCCCAATAATCGCAAAACATTAACGAATGGAAACGGGCATAAATTCACATTTTCTTTTGTACATTTTCACAAAATTCGCTAAAAATTTTTGATACATTTGGATGGAAACCCCACTACTCACACTGCAGCATTAACGGATTACTGAACAGTAAAATTTGTTCTTTTTGTTTCACAACAGTGTGAACAGCATGAATCAAATAGAATCTGATCTTTTCAGTTCTATTTTTGGGCGACTTCATATGTGATACTTTAAATACAGGTCTGATTTTTTGCGATGCAACCTCAGTCTGAGCCGTCATATCACATTTCATGCAACTTTTACATCACTGTAGGTCGACTTTTGTCACAGTTCTGTGCTGGTGCGAGTTAACTGTTGAGCTGCAAGACAGCTGCTATGATGGCACACAGTGGAGGGACATCCTGAAATCTTTTTCAGTGCAGCCATTTGCACCACCATCCAACCACTCGTGACTCTGCATCCACACACAGCTCCTCACAGAGGGAGCACAAAAAGCACTTATTAAAAATGTGCCTCTCTTTTTCCTCATCCTTGATATCATGTGCTCACAGATTTGCTGGCTTCCACCGCACATCAACTTATAAATTACACCATAAACGCTGACTTCAGCGGGCTCCGTATTTTCTTCCGTACAACAGAGTGCTGCCTATGATGCCTGTTATTGTCCTGTTCTGCATGTGGGTCAGTCCAGGACCAAAACCAGATCAGACTGGAATCTGATATTGGCCACATTTAAAAAACAATGTTTGGTTTGAGCAACAAATACAGATTGAGAACAAAGGCGTGCAGTGTGATGGTACCTTGAGTACAGGCTAGTGTGGCCGTAGACAGACCAGACCAATTTGTGAATGCAAGTTAGTCCATTTCCGAGCGCTCCTCTTTACTAAGCTAGGTTTATGCTAGCTCCACTCCAAATTAGATAAATGGCTCTGGGTCAGGTGGAAATCTCCCCAAAAGGGCGGAGGATCACACGCATCTGCCAGAGCAACTAAAACATGAGCTCACAGATTCAACTTATCCCCAGGCTATCAGTGTTAATGATTACCAGCATGACTAACTAAGACAAAAATAATCCCTCTGACTTCTTAAACCTCGCTGCCCCATCACTAGCTCAGTCGAAAGTACTCTGGCTGTGCAGCCAAACTTTGTTCAAACATACAGAACTTCATTTTAAATTCTAGTGGAGATCTCAAAGTTCCAAAGATACCAAATATGTCAACATGAATTTGGGGAAAAGTCTAGACATCCAAACTATTTCTATTTGATAGAATGTTGCAACTATAAAAAAAAAAACATGGAGTCTTGGGTTTGAATATTTCACTCTGTGTAAACATCATATAGCTTCAATGAAGAGTTGGAACAAGCAGATACAGAATTTATATTTATGTGCTGCTGTCAGACGACGTGGGATAGGAGGATTTTTCCTACTTAGGCAAAAATAAAGCTGTATCTGTAGGAGTGTACAATTAATTCAGTTAAGATGAGGCTGTTTTACTTTGTCTTTATCTCAGAGAGAGATTACATCCTGGCACAATACGCAGACATATAGACATTATAACTTCCTCAGGATTGGCTTTCGAATACAAAAGTACGATTTGAATGTTAAAAACAAATTTATTTCCATTACATTCATCTGATGTTCCCTGTGTTGCCCTCTGAGTTACTTCTATCAGATGAGCACCCCCCCACACACCCCCACTTCCTCACTCTCCTTCCTCTGTAGTCAAACCCCTCTAAGACAGGTCTGTAAGGGAGCTGATCTCCTTTGATTCTCTTGGACTAGGAGGAGACAGACAGAGAGAGAGACTGTGAGAGAGGGAAAAGGAGGATTCGCTCAGCAACAGCCCCGGTCCTCTCATCCTGCCGCCGGAGCACACTTGTTTCCCTCAGAACTTCTGTATTCTTCCCAGGGCCGGAGAGATGCGGCGAACGAGAGCGAAGGAGGGAGGGAGGGAGAAAGGTGTAAGGAGAGGCGAGAACAGGCTCCGCATACAGACAAAGATTTAGTGGAGAAGGAGAGGGACTCGCAGAGGGAAAACGGGGAGAATGAGAAAGGGTAGAAAAGTCAGGGATTAGACACAAAAAGAGATTTGAGCAGCCTCTGTTGAGTCTCTGCCATACTGTCTAAGTAGTAGTTGAATGTGTTGCTTTTAATAGAATTAAAAAGGACCTCTGGTTGTGAGTCACATGTGCTCTACGGCACCAGACGAGTTTCAATATATAGCAGGAAAGTGGCTCCAATTATCCAGCTGCTCTTAATTCTAATTACAAGCCAGTGACCACTCCTACTGTATATAATGTACTTAAGCACCTTTTGTTTTGGCTGCACCCAGAGAGAGGAAGTGAGACGGGGGAAGAGATAGCAGGAGACTTCTGCTTCTTAGCCGCAGCTTCTAATTGATTTGGTTGCTTAATCCCTCCCGGATTGAGTTAGGGAGAGAGCGCGGGGTGATTGAAGCATTTGAATTCCCCCCGATGAGACGAGGCGGCAGCATGGAGGTCATTTAAATTGAATGTGGATCAGTGGCCGCTCGTGTTTACTCCGAGGATTTGGCTCCCGCTGACAGCCAGAACTCTCAGTCTGTTAGGACAGATCATCAGCGAGGCCATCGATTCCAGTCTGTTTGTTTGCTCACGCGTTGGCTGCGTGGCGACGCCGCGTCACTTGTGGTTTTTGCAGCATATGCTGGAGTAGACTGGAGTGTGTGAGAGTGGGAGCATTTTCTCGTGCCTTTTTCCAAGCAGCTCGAAATATCCATCAAATGTCCAGTTTTCACACTTCCTCCTCGCCACATGTTACTCCCCCTAACTCCTCCTTTTCCACACGGCTTTAGATGAGCGGGAGCAGTGAACTTCTCTGGCAGCGGAGGAGAATATCCACGCCAGAAGTGACTATGGGTCTCTTGACATTATGAGGTTAAGCACAAAAGAAACACATATTAAGGCTTAGCTCTGGACTAATATTGGAATGTGACCATGAAAGACATTTCTAATCTGCTCAGCCAAAATCACATTAACTCCCCTCATGTATTTTCTCCACACTAACAGAGCCGGGTCTGGGAACATTTTTAATAAGAAACTTTCCTCCTTACACTGCGGCTGGTGAAGGAGAGAGGAGGGAAAAGTACCAGAAAATGCTTCTTCTGTAACTAATCTACGCTGATTTTGGAAGCGGGGTGATTTTTTTTTTTTTTTTTCTGAGCATGCAAAGATGGCCGGAAACAAAGCTGTGCAGATTTCCCACCATAATAAACACAGCGCAGATCTATCAGAGTCACTTTCCGCTGCGTGTCAGGGCAAAGACAAACCACCAGTCCATTCCAAACATGAAACAGCTCTCCGGGCAGGAATATAAGAAATGGCACCCCCCTGAAATGTGAAGCCATGCAGGACGCCACTAGAAGACAGATGATTGGCTGTCAGGATCTCTCTAAGACTCGCTGATCATCACACGGAGCACGCAGACTCTCTCTCGGGTCCCCTGGGGGATTGTGAGAGCTGGGTCTACAAAGCACGGGAAAGCGAGAGGAGCGGGAGTGAAGAGGAGGTCATTTGGAGCTGCTTTATTGAGGAGAGGGCTATGAAAATGAGGGCAGCACATATGACCAACTGCAACATCCCTCTACAAGCCTTTTCATAGCACTCCTAATTACAGTGCATGCTCTCTCTACCCATATGTCACATTTCCATAAGTGGTGATCATTAGCTGTCACAGGGGTTTGATAAACATGCCCTTTGCTGTGACTAAAACATATGTTTAGGCTGCCATGGTCACATAATGGAGCACAATAATGAGATATTTCCAGTGCTGCAGACTCACTGTTGGGGAAGAGAACACCAGGCTACACATGCTGCTTTCACTGGAATGGCACAAAACTATCTGATGACTTTCTGTCTTGATGTTTATCTCATCAGGCTCTTTACTGTCCACAAAATATGCTGTCAGTCAGATGCTTTATGTTCCAGGTGTTAGAGGTTAACAGGGGTTGGGGACGTTGTTGGGATTAGAGGTGGACAGTTACAGCTACCAAAGGAGGCAGGATTGTGACTGTTCAAAGAGGGGTTAACACCAACATGGCACCATTTCTTCCCACTGACGTTGCTCACCAAGCACATACGCAGAAAATAGTATTTAGGAGTCAGCAAGCTCAGGCTCAAGGGACACAGGCAAGGCCTCCACCAGCTGAATAGACAACCAACCTTCTGCAGTGATGCTGCGCTGGACCGTCGTGGTGAAGAGGTGAGCCGGAAGGTGAAGCTTGGATGTACGCTTCTGCATATAGATGCGTAACATTTGCACCTTTCATTGGTATCATATTAATGTTTCTAAGGTGACAAAGTTCTGATTACAGGAGTATGAGCTGACTTTGTCATCAAGAGGTGGAAAGGATGGTGGATGGCTCAACCCTGGCAAAGGGCAGCCTTATCAGTGGCATTGCCATTGTGCCACCTAATCTGTGTTTTACAGAAAGACATTGGCAGCGATTCTAGCTGAGACTGCATTACCAAAACAGAGTGTTTTTTTAGCAAGACACTGGCGGCATTTTCAGCCCTGATTGTGCCCCTAAACTGTTTTTTAATTTGACTGTAGTATCTCCAGCGATTGTGCCAACAAAACCAGGTACTTTAGGCCAAAACATGACCTTTTCCTCGCCATACCCAGATGTTTTTGTGCCAAAACATAACCATGTTAACCACAGCGTTGTTGAAACTTAAAATTTAACATGTCCACTACACAATAACGTGCAAATGTTAACATATCCTTGATCTGTGACGCGTATAATGCCAACATTTATTCTGGTGATTAGGTTGCAGAACTGCCACCCTTCCTTGAGTCTGTACTTGGATTGTAAACTAATCCATTACTTGCATGTGAGGTGATAGTGTGCATTGAAAAGATACAAACAGCATCCAAATTTTGCAGTAATATTCACCAAAGACACCTCAGACCAACTGTTCATTCATCTGGGCCTCCCCCGCCTGCAGCACGCAGCACAGACTGATGCAATTCAGCCTGTTTTGTCTCACTTTCTGTTCTGTTATAAAGATTCATTTCCACCTGGACCATCAAAAATTTGTATTTAGACTGTTTTTGTGGTTAAAATTTCATGTTGTTTAGTTTGTTAGGAGCTAAACACACATGACAAATATACAGTAAACAGCAGGAGGAGACAATTTAACACAGAAGATGAGGCAGACAGTATCTAACGAATTCTGACTTTTGAGATAAATCCCAACAGATACTTTGGTGACGAATAAAAATGCTTTGTATGTGAATCCAAATCTGTGCAATGCCTTGATCACCACATTTGAAAGGGCTTTCACACACAACTGGTGACAGGATTACTGTTTTATGATGACATCCATATCATCATATATTGTCATATTTACCTCAGTTACAACAGAAACAAAGCATCTATCCATTCAGTAATTTTCTACAAACCCACGTAGACCAAGACATTCACACCAATGGGCAGATCTCAGGTCTGTAACCAAGTCTTTGGACAATGGGAAGAAAACCCAAATAAACATGTAACCTCCACACAGAAATGCCAAGTCAAATTTCAACCTTCTTGCCACCGTTTATCATGTCTTATACTGAGTGACAAAACAGATGTCACTTCCATACAAACATTTATTTCAGCCCCAGTTTTCCATTTGTTCGGTGACAGTTGCAAATCACTTCCTTTGTGTACATACATTTCGTCTTTTCTCTCCAGTCTGCCGGAGGGGAAACAAGCGATGAGTCATCTTTGCAACATGATGAAAAACATCACTACAGCGGGACTCAGGACCGGACCTAACACATATGAGCCCTTGGCAACTTCCCCCGGCTCTGCTGTGCCAGGACTAGAGGTGCTGCCGCTACTACTGACCAACTGTTAGCAGCAGATCTTTGGAGCGTTTCTCCCTTATGTTCATTTTTTTGTTCACCTTCTGGGTGGTGCCCTCGGCAGCAGCCTGTGTCGCCTATAGGAAGCGTCGCTCCAATGGGACCTACATTCAAAACAATCCATATTCTACTGGCGGTGGCTTTTAATTAATAGAGCGTATGCACTGGTCTGCACTGGAGGAATGCATTCACCAAAAATACTGATGTGGAAAATTGGATTGGAAAGGGATTTGTAGTGCTGGTTTCAGCCTTAGCGCAGCTTCACACTGTTTGCCAAAATGTAATTCTGGTCACTTCTTCACCCACAAAAAGTGACAAATTGAATGCAGACTCCCTAAACAGCAGAGGGAAAGGGCTTTCTGTTCAGAGAAAGTTGGATGCTACTTTTTACTTGATGTTTTTTGGTAAACAAAAGAAAAAAAAATCATTAAAAAACTGGCTGGAGTCACAACATTATGTTACATGACTTCTGGACTTTTAATTTCACTGGTTTTGCAAAGTAACCCAGTCCAGTTTTAATTAACTTGCCACAAGGCAGCTTGTAAAGGAAAGACCATTTGTATATCAGTTACTCGACCTGTGTTATGTTAAATTTGTGAATAAAACATTCATGATGAATTGTAGTCCTAGGGCTCTGCGTTTAAAAACTCATGCTGTATAATTCAAGTCTCATTTATCCAGTGCCCAGGACTTTGCAAACACATGCGTTTCACTAAAACCTCTGTAACTAAAACTGAACTGACAAGTGAAATTTGGTGGTATGAAGGGTTAGTTCAAACTCACCAAAGTCTCAGTATCACAAACAACTGAACTGATCAAGGATCTCACTGCTCTCGTGTTCAGCCAGGTAAAATCACTGCTTTTGTCAGTGGAGTTTGGCTTTACAAACTATCAGTACTATTTTAGCATGCAGTCTGTGTCACCCTCAAGAAGCAGCACGCAGACAGGAAGCAGCCGAGAGAAATACAATGAGGATAACTTTACTTACTCAGGAATAAATCAGCAGAGTGGAAATATTTTAGATTTTGGAGAAAATAGGGGTCAAAAGACGAAGCACATGCTGCATGATAAAACATAACCTGACGTTACCTGCCTGGGTGTGCTAACTTCTCACTACAGCAACATTAGCTGCTCTGTTTCAACGATGTTTGGCTGAAATAACGTTCATGTCAGGAGGTGCAGTGAGTTAAACCAACGGTGAGTAAGAAAAATAATGTTACATGTAATTTGTTAAGCTATGAGTAGAGGAAAAAGGTTCGCTGGGCGCTAGGCTAATTTATGAGATGTAAACATTCTTAAAGGGATAGTGCACTCAAAAATGAAAATTCATTTTTGAGTGCACTCACCCATATGCCGAGGGAGGCTCAGGTGAAGTTTTTGAGCCCTCACACCACTTGCGTAGATCCAAGGGGAGAGTGGGTAGCAGCACAACTCCACCTAATGGAGGCTGACAGTGCCCCAGATTTAAACGTCCAAAAACACATAACTGAAACCACAAAATATCTCCATACTGCTCGTCCATAGTGATCCAAGTGTCCTGTCAAATCAAAATGGTATCATGGCAGATTTTGCAATATCTGCAAATATCGTACCGTTGTCCAAAGAATCAATTTAATATCCTATCGTGATGAAACTGGTGATTTACATCCCAATATTGTTTTCATATAACGCTGACCCCTATGACTTTAATGCATCAAGAATTTTCTCTGTTTGGATTTTTCATTCACTGTGGAGGCGTGCGAGAAAAGCAAAGTTTCCTTCACCAATTCAACGTAACACAGGGTGAGTAACTGACACACAAATGATCATTTGGGGGGTGAGGTGTTCCTTTAAACTTCCGTTTTGCCACTGCAGACTAGCTTTCAGACAAAGTACTGGCACAAAGTGCAGCTCTGCAAGTTTAACAGTAGTTTTATGGGGAGTGATATCAGAGGTAGATACTGAGGCTGTGATAGTAGCTGTTGGAGTAGCAACAGCAGGCCTCCAGATAGTCTGCATGAGCTTTTCCAAAATAGAACAAAAGCAGATAAGACTCTAATCTCAGTAATGGCAGAAATGGCTTTTCTGTCCCCATGGAAACTGATGAGGGTCAGTAAGCCATGATTGTCCTGGTGTGATCCCAAACAACAAAATGGCCAAGAGGCTGGAAACATGGCTCTCCTCAGAGAGCAGTCTCTCCCAGTTTCACCAGAGGGCTTGTTTGGTGTATGGTGGACAGGAGTGTTTTTCCATCTTTAAATCCACAGCAGGATCACACATGCTCATTACTCACTGTATGAGGCAAGACAAATGGAATTACCTCACACAATGGGATGGTTTGTGCCAAAAAGCGTGTCTGAGGCTTGCTGGACAGGTGTTTATGCTGTTTGTACACAGAGTCGTGCAGCAGCTAATTTCCAACCACCCTGAGTGATAAATTGGATTGCAAATGTATATTGCCAGAACAGGTAATGAAACCACTTGGGATGCCAACAGCTGTGATGCGATTTAAACATTGTGGAAAATTAAAAAGTGCGGATATAAAAGCTTTTAAAATCTTGCGGGTGTAATGTGGAAATGCAGAGAGTCAGAGGTGGATGTTGTTCCCATAAAGAATTCAGGGATCCAATTATGTCTTTCAGACTTGGCTACCTCTACACCTCAATCACTCAGAGAACAGAAAGAAAGGGAGAGCAACTGGGAGAGATGGAACGATCTAGAAAGAGGGAGTTATAATGTAAAAGAGAGATGATAAGAGATGGTGAATGAAAGAACTTTTTTTAGGGCACGGCTCTTATTATTCTTTGACCTGGAATTAATCAACAAGAGATGCCATTAATCTTGATGGACTGTAGTGCATCGTAGTGTTTCCATTGTTAGCTCAGACCCACCACCACCTCAATTACTGCCTGCTTAATTCAGCAGTGGCCACTTCATCAGTCCCGAGCTTTATTATTCACAGGAACATTTGATTTAGCACGGCGTTCAATTTTAATAGGGTAAACATCGAAAGTCACAATTACAAACATGCTGCCATTGTGAATCCTCCTTCGTTAAATTTGTTCTAGCTTACAGGGGTACATTTCATTTTGCCACTGAAAGGACACAGTATCCACATACAAAAATGAAGCCCCGATTCTTCTCTGGAAATTACCTCAGTACTGTTTGAGCATGCACAAATGGATTTTGACAAATATGGAGTACAGTGTGCTCACTGCTCTCAGAGCAGAAAGTGAGAGATGGAGACTACAACAGGCCCGCAGAGTGCTGTGGCAGAGAAGATACTGTCCAGTAGGGCTGATACCAACAAAGAATTTTCCTTGTCAACCAATAGTCGTCATTTAGGGCCATTAGTCGACTAGTCTCCTGCATGTTTCTGATATTAATCTAATGATTAAATGATATATTTTGGTGGTTTGAGTTGAAGGTGTGAGAAAGAATAGTATCAGTAACATTGTTAACACTGTGCTACATTACAGAGAAATACAAAACCGTACTAATGAACCTTCATTAATATAGGCCTATATTTTATCTACAAGTGCACGTCACACACTGAGCGAGCCGCCTGTTAATGACGCTGTGGGCTAATGGGCATGTAGCTACTTCCATGTTTCAGATGATACGTCATGTTTGTAGTCGACCAATGAAGATGAGTTTACATATCACCTTGGGTTCGTCCTTCACCTTCTCAAAATGATCCCACACTTTGGATTTCCTGCCCGACATGTTATTAACTAGCCTGTGGAATAACCGCAGGTACCAGCCCTGGAAATTAACCTGACGAGGACACTTCCTGTGTCTGTCCTTTCAAATTAAAGTCCCACATAGTCCAGTCATATAGGTTTGGATTTTTTCTGCAACTAAGCAACCAATCAAATCTTGTTGACTAATGACTTTTCTGGTCGACCACCATTTGGTCCAGTAAACACACACACTAATGTTTCGTATGCTATGTTCTATCCACCTTTCATTCTCTTTTACATTGGAGTTACTTTAAGGCACCCTTTAGCTTTGTTATGAGACACTAAGGGCACCTTTGGTGTCCATAAAACTTTGGGATATGTTGGTGAATGAGGCCAAAATTTCTTTCCGGGAAACACCTTGATAATTATTGGGAAATTATGAACATGTTAAGAGAAAAGGGCGTCCAAACACTGACGCCTTTGTCAGGTGATTTGAGGATATGAATGAATCCCAGGTCTTCCCTCTTTTATTTCTACCCATTTGTACCTCTGACTTTTTATCAAAGAACTAGATATTTCCTAACACAGTTGCTCGTTTTTTGAACTGATGATTCAACCTGGAGACTTTCATGCCCATCCAAGCCTTGGACACGCTCCAACTACCACTCAGCTAACACTGTCTGTACTGAAAATGGATCTGACACTTGTGTCCAGAACCCTGGAGTTGATAAATGCACATCTTTAGTTCTTGTTTTATCTTTGTTTCCTAAACGCATCCCCTCAGTTTCTTTCACTTGTGCCGTTGTGCATCCCCAAATGACTAAAACCATATGCTCAGGCTAGGTAAGGCACCCGATGCAAAATGACTGCAGATGGGTGAAAGCAAAGGACAGTTGAGCCACAAAGGAGACATGAGTAATCAGAGTGGAGAAATGTCACTTTGGCTCCTGCTGCCTTTTGCATTGATTGGATAGAGACATAATTAAAAGCGACAGCTGTTCAATCAATAACAACCCCCCCCCCCCAGCTAACCCACGGGCAGGACTGCAGACCACCCTCTCAGCACCATCTCTCTCTGTCGTCTTTCACAAACCACACACACACACCTCATGGTGGTGGACTGAGGAGTAGTGATTCGGAGCGTGACCAAACGTGTCATGCAGCAGCAGCAGACGTTATGTAAGAGAGTCATCCCCGCCTGGCTTGTTCTCGCTCTTTCTTTCTCTCTGTCTCTCAGTTATTGGCTCTCACCTCCAAAGGGTGGGAGTGAGGACTCAGCAAAAAAACAGCCAGAAAACACCCATGAACGGCTCATGTTGGATCTAAAAGCCTCCCACGTGCTCTCATCTCCTCATGCTTTCATATGTCATGGAGGCTCATATCAACACCTTGGCCCGCTGGTTGAATCATAGTGTGAAAACAGCAGAGACAGAGACGCACCATGCCAGTCAGAAGGCACAACAGACGTGTCGTGCACATTTCATAATAATTAAACTGTGAGGTTGCCAAGTTATTGGATTGGGGCTTTTTATAGTCATTTAATTCCTGTTTTTTGATGTTTTATTTTTTGTGGGCAGAAAGATGGATTTTTGCTTCAAAATTCTATATATACAAAAAAAAAAAAAAACCCAGAAATGAAATAATCAGTAATGATGGATGAATGTGAGAGGGAAGGTTAGTCAGAATAGCTCTGGCTAAAAATGTAAAACAAAGAGTGGATGCCCACATGCACACTGAAGCATCAGTGGGTGGATAATGTAAGAACAACAAGATGCTTTCTCAAAAGATGACTATCCTTAGAACAACCTCTTGTCTGTGAGGCTAAACACTAACTTCAGCATGTTAACGTGCTCATAATGACAGTGCTAACATGCTGTGGCCAGCTGCACAAAGCAATTTAAGTTTGCTTCAGTATTATACTTTACCGTATAATTTTTCCTTACTTCAGGAGCTTATTTAAGGGTGTTGCACAGAATCTCTTAACAAGTTTCTTTAAGCCTTTTACAACACTGAAAGAGATTTTACAGCGCTTAATTCTACTGTGATACACTTGTGATAGCCTACATGTTGTCATATAACTATCCTTTCACAAAATTTGCCTGATAGTTTAAAAAAAATGGCAAAAGAGGAGAAGACATTAAAACCAAAGTGGCAGGAGGAAAAAAACATACTTCTAAAAGGAACTAAATTAAAGAAAGAACATATATAAAAGCAAATTTAAGCCGAAAATAACAGCAATAAATGTAAATGTAAAGTCACCCAATCAAAATTTGCATCACGTACAGATGAGGTAGAGTTATTCCACTCATCCTGAGAGGAACATGAATGTGTGTACTAAATTTAGTGGCAATTCGCCCAAAACACTGCAAAAACTGTACGTATCCTCATACAACCCTTTGTTTGATATCTAAGGAATGAGCGTCCCACGAATGATGTCACGCACCTAATCACGTAAGTTAGGTTTAGGCAAGGAAAGATACTTCGGTTTGATTTTAGAAATGGAACATGGTGACGACCTTAAAATAAGTCAAAGTTTACTTAGTTTCAAACGGGACACAATCACTGGTCTCCTGGGGAAAAGTCCTGTGTTGTTTGACCTATCCAATTTGCCTCCTCACGTGGAGTTTTGCTCCTGTACTACTTTATTCTTTGGTCCCATTAGCACATCCCACTAGCTCATGATTACGTGGCTTAAACAAATTGTGGTGCAATACTTTTTGTAGTTTTACATATGAACAGAGCACGAGAATGGCCTGAAAACTATAAGTGAGATCATCTTATATTTATTACCGAGTTCTGACTCTGCACAACTGCTTGACTTAATTCACCTAAATGTCACGTTTCTTGTCTTTATTAGCATTTTTATTGTATTTAGAGTCATGTAAAGATAAAAGGGACATGCCTGTTACAGACCCTACAGTATACTTTCACACTTATATCTAAAATAAGTTGCTTGATAAGCATGCTCCCTTCAGAGGATATAGGGTTAAGGGTAGGGATAATCCCTGGTTCACGCCTGATTTAGCCGATTTACTGCATAATAGAAATCTTGCCTGGGCTAAAGCCAGAAAGACTCAGTCTGAGGCTGATAAACTTACATTTAGGCAACTCAGAAATCGTTTTACCTTTCTTATCAAAAAAGCAAAGTCCAGTTTTTATCTTTCTACAATAACGAAAAACCTAAACGACCCTAAGAAATTTTGGAAAGTGATCAAATCTATCTCAGCCACTGATAATCATAGTGAACTCCCATCCTGTATTGCTAATGACGTTACCACTGTAACTGACAGGGCTACTATACTTGATTGTTTTAATAATCATTTTTCTGCGTCGGGTTCGTTATTTTCTAGGTCTTCTTCCACAATTGCTATGCCTGCCCTTAATCCTGTGTCCTCTGCCCTAGATGTTGGTAACACATCTCTAGGCCATATTTCTGCTGGTCAACCTTCCTTTGATTTTAGGTTGTTCTCAGTGGAAGAGGTCCGTAGAGCTCTTCTCTCTCTTGACATTACTAAATCTGCAGGCCCAGATCGCCTGGAACCATATTTTTTAAAGCTTGCAGCTGATTTTATTGCCAAGCCTCTTCAATATCTTTTTAACCTGTCTATCACTACGAATTGTATTCCTGAAATTTGGAAAGTTGCTTACGTCCTTCCCCTTTTGAAAGGGGGGGACCCTACTTGTTTAAATAATTATCGACCTATCTCCAAGTTGTCCATCCTGTCGAAGGTCCTTGAAGGTCTAGTAAATGACCAGTTGAAGGATTTCCTTCATACTTACAACATTCTCTCTCCATATCAATCCGGCTTCAGGAAACAACACAGCACAATTACGGCCACCCTCAAACTCACCAATGACATAATAGACTGGCTGGATCATAAGAAATTTTGCACAGCTCTTTTTGTTGACCTTTCTAAGGCCTTCGACACAGTCGATCATTCTATTCTGAAGCGACGACTGCTCGACATAGGTTTATCTGAGCAGGCCGTTGGTTGGTTTGATAATTATTTGTCAAATAGAAAACAATGTGTTCACTTTGAAGGCAGTTCATCCAATCTGCTAAATGTTTCTACCGGTGTGCCTCAGGGCTCAGTTCTGGGACCAATTTTGTTTGTTATTTATGTAAATACATTGGGCAGAAACATTCCAAATGCCAAATTTCATTTTTACGCTGATGACACGGTTATCTATTGTTGTGGCTCCACTCTTGCTGAGGCCCTTGGTAACTTACAGATTGCTTTTAACCTTGTGGAAAGTCAGCTCATTGAGCTAAGACTTGTTTTAAACGCTGTCAAAACGAAACTGATGATATTTTCTAATGGCAGGGAAATACCTGTGTCACCTCCCAGCATTTTGTCATTACAAGGTTGTGAGATTGAACTTCTGACCTGTTACAAGTATCTCGGCATTTTGATCGATGATCGGCTTTCTTTTAAACCACATGTAGAAAACCTGGTAAAAAAATTAAGACTGAAACTGGGATTCTTTTTCCGTCACAGATCTTGTTTTTCTTTTTCTACCAGGAAAAAGTTGGTTGCTGCCACTTTCCTCCCTGTACTTGATTATGGGGACCTCTTGTATATGTATGCCCCTGCAAATTGTCTGCGCTCTCTGGACACCGTGTATCATGGTGCCTTAAGGTTTGTCACTGGATGTAAAGCCCTCACTCACCACTGCACTTTATATGCCCGAGTTGAGTGGCCATCTCTGGCAGCACGCCGCCTTATACATTGGCATATTTTTATTTATAAAGTCATTTTGGGTCTGCTCCCCCTCTATTTATGTAACTATCTCTCCAAATCTCAAAGCAATTACCGCCTACGTTCAGATGAGTTTTATTTATTAAACGTGCCCAAAGTTAACACTGAACTTGGTAAGCACTGTTTTAAGTATGCTGCACCTGCTGCTTGGAATGCACTGCAGAAAACTCTAAAGCTAAAGGAGCTGATCAACCTTGGATCTTTGAAATCTTGTGTGAGAGAAATTGGAGCAGCTTCATATCGCACTTGTTCTTGTTTTAATGTGAATCCGAACTTTTAGTCCTGTTGCTTTTATCTTGTATTGTATTTTATCTTTGTGTTGTGTGATTTCTGTGTCATGTATGTCTAGTAACTTTTCTGCTGCTGTCTTGGCCAGGCTTCCCTTGAAAAAGAGGCCATTGTGTCTCAATGGGACCGACCTGGTTAAATAAAGGTTTAAATAAATAAAAAAAAAAAAAAATACCACATGAACTTGATTGGGCCTGGCAATGTAGGCGCCGAGACATTTATTTAAAACATTGCAATCGAATGGCAGCATTAGAAGTCAATAATCATTTGTATTCAGCCTCTGAGCATGATGGATATCTACCAAATTTTATGATGATCCATAGACAACCAAAATACTCAACAAAAATAAACAAACAAAGAAAAATTTTGGTATTGTGTGTTTCTGCAAACCACGGACACATTACATTATAAATACTTTGAAACTTTGTGTTACATCAACTCTTAACTCATAGTTTTTTTTGCCATTCTCATGCACTGTTCGCACATTTTCCTACAAAAAGTAATGCACCACAATTTGTATAACCCACATAATCACGAGCCAGTGATTTCTGTATAAACTACGTAATTGGGAAGGAGATGATCACATGACCAATGCGCTAACAAGACCAAAGAAGGAGGACGTATAGGAGCAAATCTCTGCACGGGAAGTTAGGTTGAGTTGTTTGATAGGTCAAACAACACAGGACTTTTCCACAAGACCGGTGATTGTGTCTCATGTGAAACTAAACTTTGACTTATTTTAAGGTGGTTACCATGTTTTGGCTTAATATACCCAATATACCCATGGCACCATCCCCGCTATAAATACAGCGTCAGATTGCAACAAAACACCCACGACTGGTGCCTTAAAAGCTGCTGGAAACACAGCTAAGACTCACAACCAGTGTTCTGCAGTGGTTTGGAGCTTGCTTGGCAGGCGTTCCACAAAGAAGACACACCATCCATCGTCTCCTTCACCTCACCATGACAAAGCTCATATACTATGTCACTTTTAAAAATGCTGATATGATACGTATGAAACATGCAAATGTATTTGTGGCACCTGGGCAAATCCTGACCAAAGTTGTGGACTGACTGTCAGACCAGCACTGTCATCCAGACAGCCATGCACAGCTACAAACACAGATTCAAAACAATGATTATCTTTTAAATGGTAAACAGAAATGTCCATATTGAGCATATGAACACTGAATGCTGCCATATTTCCTCACACAAAAAGCACTATTTAAAGTTAAGAAATATAATTAAGAGCTGCTTTGAGATTAATCTAAATGTATTGTCAGTCTGTGATCTTTTGGCCCAGGTTGGCCGCCCTGTTAACATACTGGACATGCAGAATTGGGATCAGTCCTCAGTGTGTGCACCCTGTGCTTACACAGGCTTATTGCATTACCACCATCCCGGCATGCAAAGTGGGGCAGAATATTTACTTAGGGATCAGCTGTCTACAATGTATTAGATATCCACCACTGGGGAGAGGGCTGGGTGTTAGAGGCGTACGGATTGTAACAGTTGGAATAACTTTACAACATCTCCATGAGATAATGCATTTACAGAGGATAAGCGGAACTTCTGTAGATTTCCCCTGGTACCTCTTGCCTTGTGTTGTTCTCGTCAGGGACAGGGAATAAAATCTGATTTTCCTCCCTGCAAATATTCTTATGCTGTTTCATGTGTTTTTCTAGTTTTGTAGTTTTTGTCCTACATATTTTGGATGGTTTTTTTTTGCTCAAGTTGGAGCAGTAAATGATACCATGACCTATCATTACAAGAGCAAGTGACATCACTGTGTGTTTCTGTGTATGTGTGTGGAGTCTACTGTACATCTGTGGTACCCCCCGGGGTAGACAGTGGCTCTCTAAGCTCCTTTAGCAGGAGATGAATCCGTTAGTAGATTAGTTGGGGGTTTGAGGCTGGTTACACCCTGTGTCCTGTCTGTGTGCCCGACGGTCACTCACACTGTGGATCAAAACCACTAAATCCCTGCTAGATCCAGGCTACACTCCCACAGAGTGACACTCAGACCCTCCAGAAAACACACAAATACACACACTATGGAACACACAGAGCAACATACACATTAGGGACGCACTGACTGTGAAATTCTGGGCCGATAACAATAACGATGTTTTGTTTATTTTGTTTTTGTTGTTATATATCAGCCCTATTGTGCCAGAGAAACACAGAAATCTTCACTCTGAAAAAAAAAACAAAACTCTGAAAGTAATTCAGCAATACGTGAATTAATAAAAAGTTTTTCCGTACACCAGTTTTCTGTGAAAGTGACGTCAATTTCAGTGAAGTCAGCAACTCCTGTTCCAAAATCATCTCCGAGTTCATGTTCATGTATATTGTATATGGAAAGTCATTTTCCGACAATAGAGAAAGGAGTTTCCCACAGGTTTTTTTTTTAAATTCCCAAATTAAATCGGATAACAGATAATGGATAACGATTCGTTTTCCGTTTTTCTTTTCTTTGTTATCAAATAAAAAACAGGAGATGGACCGTTTTTTTCCTTTTTCGTTCAGTAATTTTAAAACAAAAAATGGATAATGGCTGGTTTTCCGTGTTTCAATTTGTTATTTTGAAACAAAAAAACGAATGGCCGCGAAGTACATGGACCTACACGAACCGGGTCAGTCTCCGTCTCCACATCTAACATTGAGCATGAATGAGCCCTTCATCTGAAGCCCTGCTTTTTAGCCTGCACAACATTGATGTGACGCAACGGGAAAGCATCGGCCACTGCCATTGGCCAACGGCAGTCAACAGGGTGAATATCGGCTGATACCGCTGTGAGTTCGATAAATCAGTGCATCCCTAACATGCATACACACAACCAGACAAGCTTCACACATTCAGTTGGTTATTCTGAACATTCTGATGAAGGATGAGTTCAGATTTACTGTGACAGACGAGATAGAGGATTTCTTTTATACAGTATGGTTTGAGGATACTAAATTGTTGATGCAGACCACTTCACTCGACACACACAAAAAGATTTGGTTTTGTAAGCTGTGAATATGCAAGGGTTGATAGTTTTGTCTGTGCTCAATTTAAAAGAGGTCAGACATTTAATATATCTGGCAAATAGTCCTCTTTTATTCTCGCTTAGGCATGCTGTTTACTGACCTTAGTCAAGGTCCAAATGTAGGATGTATTATAGTAGATATAATGTGAGTATTTATTATGTATGTGATGCACTTCTTCTGTGAATGCTGTGGTGTTAATCTGTGTGACCACTGTACAGTAGATTCAAACAGTTGAAGAATGGTGTTTGACCACTGTCAAGTTTAAAGTTCTGGCTCAGTCAGACAGAATAATAAAGAGTAACTGAATGTTTCCGGACGTGCTGTACAGTAAATAGTTTGGTAAGAGATTCAATTAGTCCAGGAAAATATTGGCAGAAATTCAAATGTGTTACACCCAAATTGAACCGCTGATGAATTGGATTTACTGTGTGAATGAGTCAGAAGTTAGAATAGGATACAATCACTGGAAATGAGCAGCATTATTATTTAATTGCCTTTTAACCTTTGGGTAACTTTTGAGTTTCCCTTTTCAATTGTTAAATCCCTGAACACTGATTGTTCAGTCATAGCTTAGCAACCGTATCTATGCATGACAGGTCTGCCAAGCTCGGGAGCTCTCCACATAATGAAGAGATGTTGATAAAGCTCTCTCATCATTTGTTTATTCTAAAGCATCAGATTAAAGGTCACGTGTGTAGGATTAGGATCATATATTCATAGAAACAGAATATAATATAATAAGTATGTTTTCATTATATGTATAATCACCTGATTTATACATTGTTGTGTTTTTGTTACCTCAGAATGAGCCGTTTATATCCTCACAGGGAAGTGAATCTTCGCGCACGGAGATCGCCACGTTGTATCGCCATGTGACCTAGAATCGACAAACCAAACACTGGCTCTAGATGGGGTTATTTGCATTTTTTCATCGACCACTGTAGTTAGCAGCCCCTTCACAACAACAGTGTTGGGAAAAACACTGACTTTTTAACATGAAACTGCTTTATTCAGTGTTTGGCCAGTTTAAAATCACAGGCCTGTTGTGATTTGTTTTGGAGCAGAAGAAATGCCTCCCAGTAAAAACCTCTTGAACGTCTGGATCTTAGAGTCAGAGAAAAAAGGTAAGCACACATTAGCAGGTGCTGGGCTAACAACTTGTCTCTAAGATGCCAAACAGTGTCTGGGAAATACAGATCACTGAATCCTCCTAAATCTGACACACTTTTCCTTTAAAAGAGAGGTGAGCCACACCCTCTGGTTAGTTTAAAGGTCAAATTTACTACCTTTTATGTGAGCCCCATCTCACTCTGAAGTTGTTGAAATCAAGCACTTGGGCAGTGACAGTGTCAGAAAAAAAGGTGTCCTTAACATCGGCATTATAGGCGGCCGGTTGCCGTTACAGTTGAAAGGTTCATGCATCAGGGGAAACATGGGAGGACAAGGATGAAAGTTAAGGTGGCGAAAGTCCAAGTAGGGTGGATGGGAGTGGTGGGGGATGGGTTCAATAAACATCGACCTTCAACCGAGAGAGCGGTGTTCGCGTCCTGTGAGATTCTAAAGGCAACCCGTTTTTGTTTTTCTTAAACCCAACCGCATGCTTTAGTTGTTGAAGGCATAAATTGTCAGTTTGCGTTGTTGTCCCAAAACAGCCATGTATTTTGAAAGAGACACGACAATGGCAATCCAAAATATAAGTGCAGAAGATGTCATAGACAAAGATAGGTGTTTAGCTGGCTCAGACATTCAGAAATGCAGCGGAAAGAAGTCAAGGCTGCAGCTGTGATAGTTTTGCAAAGGATATGGCCGGCAGCGGGGCCCTCCGAACCTGAGCTACTGAAAGCAAACCCCAACTGGCGATGCCTTTGCTCGGATTGCCCTCCAGCGCTATCAGAACCTGAATCATCCTTCTGCAATTAATTTCATCCTGTGCTGCTGTTGTTGGTTGCTGTCGCTAACGTCAACCTAGAGAGAGTCCGTGTTTGCATTACTATGTATAACGCAGTGCATCCTGGAACATGTAGTTGTCACATTGTTGTATGTTGTCATTCTTCTTAGATGCCATGCCACTTTACGTTTTTCACATGCATTGTGTCTTTTTAAAATACACTTCTGTTTTCACAGGAAATGTACAACTTCTGCTCACTGGATGCAGACAGTCGCTTTCAAAATAAATTTAAACATCGGTAAAACACCTTGCATTTGTGTTTACTTCATTTCGCAACAAAAGCACGTGGTTAGGTTTAGAAAAAACATCACGGCTTGTCTAAACATTCACAAAGGAAGCAAACAGCATGCTCCCAGGTGGAAGGCCGGGGTCTGTTGGGTCATGTTGGCACTTGTCTTTATCTGGACACATTTTCACCACTCATACAACATGCTAATGTTTATAGCACAAGCCCAAGGCATTTTACATTGTATAAGTAAGTAAATAAGTAAGTAAGTAAAACTTTATTTATACACAAAGTGCTTTACATTGACATTGGGACACAAAGAAAAGAGGACCCCAAGACCATAAAAGACACATTCAAGAACACATACAGACAACACATATATACGAGCACAGCGAGCATGCAGTCATCATCCACAGTATACACTTGAATTTATCGAATGTTATGAGTAAGCCATTCTAAAAAAGTAGGTTTTTAGGTGTTTTTTGAAACAGTCAACAGACTCAGCTGATCTGATGGAAACAGGGAGGTTGTTCCAAAGTCTGGGTGCCAGGGCAGCAAAAGCACAGTCACCTTTGGTTTTTAGTTTGGCACATGGTATGGCCAACAGGTTTTGGTTGGAAGACCTAAGTGATCGCTCAGTAGTATTTGGGCTTAGTAGCTTGGAAATATAGGTGGAATTTAAACCGTGTAAGGCCTTATAAGTGATAAAAAAGAATCTTGAAATCAATCCTAAGCTTCACTGGCAGCCAATGCAGTGAGGCTAAAACAGAAGTGATGTGGGATCTACAGCCAGTCTTAGTTAATAGCCTCACTGCTGCATTTTGTACAAGCTGGAGACTTGACAGGTCAGCTTGGCTAAGGCAGGTGAAAAGGGAGTTGCAGTAATCGAGACGGGAAAAAATGGAGGCATGAATGATATGTTCCAAGTCAGAGGCTGACAATAATGGTCTGATTTTTGCCATGTTCCTGAGTTGGAAAAAGCAGGACTGAACCATTTTATTGACATGTTGTTCAAGTTTGGGCCCATATCCTGAAAGATGCCTTTGGCAGTATTTTCGGGGCCTAAAATGAGAAGGTCAGTTTTGTCAGAATTTAGCTGAAGAAAGTTGACAGACATCCAGTCCTTTATCGCAGCTAAATAGTTGTGGAAAGTGTTTAGGTTGCAAAGATCATCTGGCATTACTGAAAAATATAGCTGAGTGTCATCTGCATAGCAATGATAGGATATACAACCAAAGCGACTGATTATCTGGCCCAAGGGAAGCATATACAATGAGTAAAGAATGGGACCAAGGATTGAGCCCTGAGGCACCCCATAAAACAGTGGAGTGGACGAGGACACATAGTTACTTATGGAGACAGAAAAACATCTATTTGACAAATATGACATGAACCATTGTAGGGCTTTCCCTGAGATACCAACATATGTATTTAGTGGATTGATGAGGATGGAGTGATTAATGGTGTCAAAAGCAGCGCTCAAGTCCAGTAAGACCAAGATGGAGAGTTCCCCTTTATCAGCCTGCATAAGGATGTCATTCCCGTGTTGTGTTTCTGGACATGGAAACCCTACCCTCATTAAAGACTGCAAACAATTCAGCTCGAAACATTAAGAAGTCATCCAGAGACGACTTTTTTAACCAACCTAAAGCTAACATTAGTAGCACCGATGGCAAACGCTTGCATCACATTCACCCTCACATCCCTTCCTCTTTGTGTTTAAAGGCCATCCACATCCTCGTTTGTTCTGAACAAACTTAGATGTGGTGTTAATTATATTGTAACCTGTTTCATGTCAATTACATTTTCTCAACTCTCTCTGTAACCCTATTTTGTCTAAGATCTCATCATCTTGTCACTTACAGTAAAACATAGCTGTCTCATTAACTCTAGGGTTAATCAGTTGTTTACTATTTTTAACTGAAACTTTGAAAGGTCAAACAACAGCAGAAGTTCACAGTTCTTAGTCAAGTTTAACTCCATGAAAGTTAACTCTTAACTAAAAAAAAAAAATCAGATAACTTGATCTGAGGGATTTTAATGACTGTAATTACTGACAGCAATATGTGTATGTTTTTACCCCCAAATTAAAGCTGGATCATCCTTCCTCTTTCAGTAATTAACACTTGTCAGACAGATCATAAATTATGTAATGTTACACTTTTTAGAGTTTTAATAGTTTTAATTGTAGTATATTTTGTTGGCAGATGCTATTTACACCTGGGTGTAAACAGCCTATGTGGCTATTTACACCTGAGTGTATTCTCCTGGACGTTCTAGTGATGTGGAAAGATGGCATTTAACGGTTTTATTTAATCATTCAGCAAAAGTTCATGTAAGCAGTGTACATTCAACAGCTTTATACATCCTAAAAATGGAATATAATAACTCAGTGAAGTGGAGCTTCCCCACTGAAAGCCGGCGATTTGGATCATTCATTTGGACCAGTCTTAAAATCAGTCTGTGTGTAGTGAACTTCTGAGGATGTTTCAGTCCCTAGATTTAGCTACAGAGTGAGCGCTCCTCACTTTTAAGCTGCTCTTTGGTGCAGACAGCTGTAGACACAGAGGCAGCTGCCCAGAAGAAGAGAGGCTTGACCTGGGCAAGCTCCCAGATAAGATTTTTTTTTGCCTGCTGCTTTGAAATGGCAATTTTACAGCTCATATCAAATTAATACGACACAGTCTCTGTCTTTTCTTTGATATGTACTGTCGGCAGTATTTATTGTTGCACACTTTTGACTCGTTGTTAGCAAAATTAGCTTGTTTACTATATTGCACGAGTGTCATTTTCATACTGAACCTTTCATTTAGCAGTGTCATCATGTCAAAACAGTAGAGCCTCAAGAAGCTGCAGACTCTGAGGGTGCTCTCAGACTTAGTCGTCTCCTTCGGTCTGAATCAGGGACTTATTTTGGAACAAAGTTGCAAATTTTCCCTGAGTTGGTTCGTGTTCTCACGGCAGCATTTACAAGCGGACCAGATCAAATGCTTTACACTAGAAAGCTGCTCTTGATTGGTCAGAATTGCCATGTGGGAAAAATCCAGGAAGTAAAGCAAACGTTGAAGAAGAGTACACTTGCAAGATAAATGTGACACTTTCTAATGTCACAATGGAGGGACAACTACGCAGGTTGATTTTAGCGCTGCTCATCGTGGACTATATTGCTGTCATTGTTCATTTTAGTCAAACCATACAGTTTGAAAACGAGGCGCGGCTCCAACTAGAAAACAATGTTTTGATGCATTGGATGTGCTGAATGTGCATATTAAGGCAGTACAGGAGGAGGTGCACATTAATAATCCTCCAGGACTGTAACATGCTCATGTTTAACCCAAACAATGTGTCATGTGACTGCAGTTGCTTCACATCCGGGTCAGAACACCTTCTCACCACAAATGAACCGCACCAGAGTTCATTTGTAACCGGACTGAGACCACCTCTTCAAGAACGTCTCAGTCCAGTTGTTTTGGTGCACACCTGAGTGTGATTGCTGTGTTCACACCTGCCCAAACCAACCGCACTGAGGGGGTAACGAACTCTAGTTCGCTTGAACCGAACCAGGGCAGGTGTGAAAGCGCCCTTAGTCTACACTTCCTACACGAGTCATGTTTAATGGAATTACATTCTGCACCAAAAAAATCTCTCGAGGCCAGATACACTTGAAGATCTCACTTCAATTTTGAAGCTGATATACACAGAAGGTTAACACTCCATATCTGGTACATTGTAAGCTTGATGGTGAAAACAAAAGGAGGAGAAATTATCAGACTCAAAGATATTTTTAACACAGTTAAGTAATGTGTGACCCGACAAAAGATCGATACACCCCAACACTACCTTACAACTTGTGTTAAGCACAGTGTCCTTTACAGTAAATTGGAGCGCAGCGTGAGAGCAAGAGGAGAGTCAGTGGGCTGGGGCTGGTAGCCTGTCGTGATTGGGTAATGGGCCTAATGTCCCGTGCAGTGCTTATCCTGCCTCCCAGATGGATGATGATGAGGTGCTGGGGGGGGGCGGGGAGGAGTAGGATCCCCCGGGGACTGAAGAGAGGATGAAAACACTCTGATACTGACTTTGTCCCGGGGTGAGGAAAGAGGGATGGATTGAGATAGATGGAAATCATGTTGCAAATGGAGAAGCACTTCCTTTTTTCAGAGCAAAATCAAACGTGTCAACAACTGTAAACAAAATTCTAAGTTAGGGTTAAAATGGAGTCTGGCCAAATCTGGTCAAAAACATGTCCCTGTGTAGACGAATCCCAGGAAGTACCAGAAGTAAACAAGCTGCCATTACTGCTGTGGCGTCTCCCTACAGTACACACTCGTCTGAATGCAAGCTTACCTTTACTTTCCACGTAACGTTACTGTGACTGCTAATGTAACTAATGTTAGTTGGCTAACAGTACTGTCCAAAGGCTGCGGTGGTCTGACGATATAAATAATTCAATCAACTGTGGCCTTGTCCTGTGTTTTGGTTTGACGAGGTTAACTCAGAATGCGTCATGGTTGCTCTTAGTGACGGCAGCTGTTGAAAGCAAGAACATGTAGTGTCCTCGTAGAAGTCTTCAGTTTCACTTCAATCAATTTCAAATACGTACTCATCTATTTATTGTCTGCGGCAACCATTTATGTGAGTAACTACAATAAATCACAGATGCATTCAGCTGAAAGCCACCAATTAACACTGTCGTTACATCGCACACTGGTAGCTTTATGTTCAGAAAGAAGTGATGTATTTTTTTTTCAAAATCATGGACGACTTACCTGTCATTTGTAAAATCTACATTTCATGCAAAAGTTTGAAGTCTGTTAGCTGAGATCATTTAGAAATCGCCAACCTTTGCTGCTGTCACTTTGCAGAGGCAGACACTGCAACTTGCCACTGCAGTAGTGGCAGTGCTGCAAGATGGTGGCACACACAAAGCGGTCGCCGGATTCGTGTGTGCAACGACCTATTTAGCCCTCTAATTTTAGGCTTTGAAAAAGACTTGCTCATATTTCCAAATATTGATTGAACTGACAGCCCAAAATTATACTTGAAATGTCCCCTTTAATAGTAAGAATTATTCTCCAGTCAGGCCAACCATAAATAGACTCCTACTGCGCCCCAGCTGAAAGGGGATTTGTGTGATTGCCTCTGTGCGCAGCCAAAACATTCAACAAGTACTCGCAGGAGGAGAATTAGCATCACTGGAGAATTGTCTTGAAATTTGTTCCAGAGAGTTAGGTGCCAAAAACTGGCGCCTCTCTCAGGCTTGAGTCCATCTTCTGCTGTCGATTTGCTCCCTCACCCAGAGGTGTAATACAGAACACTCACACAGATCTGTGTGAATGAAAGGTGATAGGAGAAAAGGGTGTAAGGGAGAGGGAAAAACAAAGATGTGCCAGCGCGTCTGCTGTAAAAAGGGCTTGAAGAATCGTCTCGGACAAGAGTGTTAGCACTGGGAGAATTCTGCAGACACGAGAAGGTGCAGTTAAAAGGAAGGAGGGGGGGCGAGCACAAAGAGAGACAGAGATTGAGTGAAAGTCGGAGGGAAGATGAAAGGGGTTTTCTTCTATCCCTTCATCGACCTTGGGGCTGGATTGATAGCTGTCACCTGCTGAGATAGGTCTCCTCCTCAAGGGCTCGAGTTAAAGGTATGACTACTGAGAAGTGTGCATGAATATAATAAGCAAAGAAAACTGGCTGAGTCGACTGGTGAGATCAATACACCGTGACCTACGGACATTTTTTTTTGGCGTCATCATCAGATTAATTGCACAGAATTGTAAACGTGTGTGGTTATGGATTCAGCCAGGCAAGTGTTCCAGTTTCTAGCATGGCACTAAACCCACAGCTCCACTTTACTGGAGACACTGATGGAGAGCCACTCTCAGGGGGTGGTGGTGCTCGTACCTACGAGCTTGAATGGAGCATTAAGCCAGAGAATTAACGGTGCATCGATGTACCTGGAGGCTGTAAGCTGCTACTTTCACAGCTGGGCAGAGGACAGCAGAGAGTCCTTATGTGTCTAATGAAAATAGAAAACCACTGAACACACAAGCCAACACACAGCACATTGCACAAACACATACACACACAGTCTGAGAGTGTCTGTTCTACTATCAGAAGTGTTTTGCCAGAAAAACATTCACATGGTGAAAGTTAATTAGGTTGTTTTATTCACTGAATTGTCTCTGCTTCTTTGCAGTTAATTGCTGATTTTGTTAGATAACTGCATCCAAAGCCTTTGATGGAATGAGTTCTGCAAGTACCATCTTTCAGCCCACTCCGCCGCTAAAATGTTGGGATTAAATGTGGAAAAAACATACAAGTGTTAAGATTCTAACTCACTGTAGGCGTTGTCTTTATACTGTATTCTTCTTTTTGTTTGTGCAAAAGGAGTCTGAAATCACACCATGATTGACTCTCCATCAGAGGTAAGTCCCAGGAAGAAATGCAAGTACCCATTTAAAAGTCAGTTTAAAGATTAACTCTTGTAATTCAAGAGCTTTTTTGGATTTTCCCGGAAACTTAGCTCTGGTCGAGAGATTCAAAGCCATGCACCTATACTAGAAGGTGGAGTTAGAACACTGCGGGCCACTGATTGGTCAGAGAATATCATTAGAACAGTCTCTTGCACAACATAACACATCCTGCACAAAGCCACCATCAATATTATCCGCAATTTTTTTATTCGTGTGACCCAGATTTGTAAAAATGGCAGCCGTCAAACTACGCCATACACTTCACTGACAAAGTGCAGATGGATTCAGCAAGTGTCACGTTGAAGCCCCATCTCCCAGCCTCATCTACGCTTCTGTAAACCACAGTTATGTTACATGTGGTTAGTTTGTTATGAAGACATTGTCGAAGGTGCTACTATGTCAATGTTGTGGTTATAGTGTGTTTAAGGCACCTGTGTGGCCACAAAAGTCATTTCATGCTGCTTTAAAGGAACAATGTGTAGGATTTAGGGGATTTTAGTGGCATCTAGTGGTGAGGACTGCAACCAGCTGAAACTTCGTGTTTGGCTTGTCCATTCTGGGCTACTGTAGAAACATTTGTAAATGTAACAGCTCATTCTAAGGTAATGAAAAAGCAACAATTCTTATTTTCAGGTGATTATACATTAAAGAAAATATAATCATTATATTAAACTCCAACTCTAAATTCTACACACTGGACCTTTCACTTTGTTTGGCTAAATGAGTTTTGTCTCAACTGAATAAAAATAAAGCACTGTCCAAATAGTAACTTAAGGCGTGAACAGAGACAAATACTCTAGATGCAGTTACCAGTTGGCTTTACCAGCCTTGTTAGGGAGTGTAGCTCAAATACTACTATGTGTCTGTGTGTTTGAATCTTTGTGTGCCACTCAAATAGACAGAGGATGAGTCGAGTTCCCCACTGTGCTGGAATTTCCCTCGCCGGCACTCTCACGGGAAGTCGTCTCGCTTTTAGACCCGACAGGAAACATGAAGCAGGAGCAACACATGCTGATATTTTCATGTTCCGTTATATTGAATTCTGTTTTATTCAGTTTTGATCTGTTTTCTCTTTGTTTCCTTTATCCCCCTTCCCTCGCGCCCCCCCCCCCCTCCTCTCGGCTCCTCGGCTTCTCCTCTCTGTGATGATGATGGTTCATGTCTGTTTCCTGATGCACAAACACTCTTCACGGTTCCCCTAAACAATTCAGCGCTAATGGAAATCTTCAATATTGCATGTTGAAGCCCTCTGGGTGCTGTTGATGGCCTGTTGTTGCAGATTGGTATATATGAGAGGTGGTCAGCTGGAGAAGAGAAAAGAGCTTGCTGGGGTGTAAATAAATGAAAAACTGAGCAGGAGAAGAAGCAAAAACCAGAGGATGTTCTAACTGTGCATTTACAGCCTGTAAACAATTAAATCCAGCATTTTAGGAAGAAAAGATGAGACAGGGTTGAGAAGTTTCCTGAGTAGCCAACAGAGAATAAGACATTTACAAAGCAATTTCATCAATGAATACATTAATTAACAGAAAAATAAACAGATAGCGAGCCATGAGAGCCATTTGCATTTTAAATCCACACAAACAGCTGCACTCATTGCGAGACAGGAATCAGTCCCATCCAAGTCCAGCTAATTTAAAATCCTAAAAATCCACCTAAAAGTGTGATGATCGCAATTTTTCCCCTCATAAATATTTTGCAGCCTTCGCACAAACAGTCAAACGGTATTCATCAAGTCATATTTAATTCACCGCCGGGTAATGTTTTTTAGCACAACACGGTCCTTCACATGAAAAGCCTTTAGCTCTGGAATGCGGCCTTGGTTTTTGCCGTCCACCTCCAGCAGGTGAAAGCGGCAGCCGGAGGGAATCCTGTTTACTCCCTCTTTATCTCCCCACAGCTCACCGCGTACGGATGCGGCTGGATTATGCAAAGTGTCTTTTCACACACCTCTGAGCAAAGAAAGACGGGAATAGAGATCTCTGGCGTGAAAGGGTTTTATCTTTGTTTGTGGCTCGGGTAAAGAGGCTACTGTCCCTGTGCTGTGTTGTTTCACGGCCTTGCGTTTGAAGTGACACAATCATCCTTCCCTTAGAATATGGATGTCACAGTGCACACTTCCATGTCACGTTCTGTATGAAACAAGTAAATAGGATTCAGTGACCTGCAAATGCCAAGTGTGTGCTACTGCATGACTACTGCCTTGGCCTATCATCAAGCTGCACAGCAGACCTTGGACATGCAGCATCTCTCTTACCCTCCCCTCCCTCACGCTGCTATCACTCTTTCGCCAGTGCATCCGCCTCTCTTGCCTTTCATCCACCTCTTCCGGAATATCTCACATCTTTCCATTTATCCCCACCACGCCCTGCCCCTCCCTCCGACAACCTCTGGCCTCATTATGGGAAAGCTTTAGCGTGCACAGTGGTGCATGCTCACAAACTGTAGCCGAGTGTAAGCATCAAACAGTAATAGAGAGAGACAAAAGAGGAGGGGAAAATGAGAGTGAGTGAATGAGCGAGGAGGAGGAGGAGGAGAGAGAGAGGTCTGAGGCACTGGGGCTGCCTCTGTGCAACAAGCCCCAGGGACAGACCTATTTCCTCCCATTAAAGACTATTTGCTGTGATCCAATATTTGAAAGGTACTGCAGGAAAAACACATCTACTGTAATACAGCTCAGCTTTCTGCTAAAATGTGTTTTGCAGTGTTTTAGACCAAAACACAACAAGTTAAAGGCAATATGACCGGGGAGCTGCTGTTTGAAATACAAAGGGTTATAGGAGGTTGGTTACACATACAAAATGTATTTGGCTTCCAGAGGTAAAATTGCCTGTCCACAAACTGACTGTGAACAATGTGCCTCGGGTGCAGAGGTTACTTTCTCTATTTTAAAAATCGCCCACAAGAAACAGTCAAGGAAAATATAAAGTCAGTCACTGAAATGGTTGTTTATTAGCTGCAGACTACAGAAGAATAGCAATTGTCAAAAAAAAAAGGAACTACAAAGAGACAGTGTTTAATTAGCTATATATCAGGCTGTTTGTCACAGCAGACAATTCAGCTCATAGCAGGAAAAGCACAGGTGTTACTTATACCATTAACAATGGCTCTGTTCAGTCTGTGTCAATATGTCATGACAGTGCGACAGTGAGCCAGCACGCACAATAGCAGGACACTGAAACTAAACAAGCTAATTGGAATTCAATCATCATTAATCTTATTATTCACACCTGTGCTTTTTCCCACTGTGACATGTCACACAGTCTTCCATGACAAAGGCAGATCACCAGCCAGTGTGGTTTCACAGAAATTCACAAGATGACCATAAACTCTTAACATCACATTGTGTGGTTGTGGCACGTAATGTGTTAAAATTACATGCAGCACCATGGAAACAATGTCAGTGGAAAGTCAATTAGGATTCTTCATTGTGGTGGACACAAAGGTAGAATAAAGAGCAAGAAAGTCAGCGTACGCAGGAAGTGAGGGTGCATGGTCAACCATACACAGGAGTTTCACCCAGGAGACTGCTGTCCGTGCACCCTGTGTGAGTCAGTGTTGAGTTATTGTAACTCGACGTACGCTATACATTACACAGCTACATCAGATTACATGACTGTGACCATTTCTAGACATTAACCGTGTGTTTAAAACCCTGAGTGTTTGTAATTGACTTCCACTGGCATTCTTAACGTGGTGCTGACACGAAATTTTCTCACAAACACATTACTTGCTATAACCATGTGAAGCGGTGTTAAGAGGTCGTGGTCATTTCATGTATTTCTGTGAGACATTCTTTGAAATATTATCCTCTTACAAAACAACATGCTATAAAATGGGGGGAAAACATGGGGCAAAGGAAAGGATTAAACACATGGAGGTCAAAGGAGTAAAGGTCAGATTATGCTTAAAACAAACTAGTCCTTACAACGTTTTGCCCGAGCAAGTGTGAAAACAGTTGTGTTTTAATTGTTAAATGGCCACATTCAAAGTCTGGGTGGAAAGACAGGGCCAAGACGTATTAACTGTTCCAATATGGGGATAATGGCGCACACTTCTGGACAGTCTTTCCTGGAGGGCATTCGTGGTGTTGTACTCATTTATTAAGTCACAAACCAAAAATAACACAAGCAATCAAAAAAAAAGACTGTGAGATGTTGCTACTTTCTCACCATCCCATCCTGACCAGTTGCTGCAATAAGTGGGCACATTTTGGGATCCACCCTCCATCAATTCCTGCCTTAATAAAGTAAGGGAGCAGTATCAGATACGACTATACCATCAAACACCACCAAACACGATTGAAGCACAGTGACACGATGCCAGCAGCTCTGTGAGGCTGTACGATAAATGTTAATGTCAGCACACTAACCACAGACTGTAAAATTAGTTGACGTACCTGCCAAGATGTCGGACTGCTATTTTGAAGGCTCAAGTTTGGCACTTTGCCGGTTGCCATCTTGATTATATTTGGACGAGAGGCTGGAGCTGTGTAGGAAGGTGCAAGGGGTGGAGGAGCCTCAAGTGGTCATTCAAGGAACTGCAGTTTTTGGAACTTGTGTTTTGGATTCATTTCCAGCCGCTGAGGTTGCTGCTTTATGCTAACATGGTCACAGTGCCAAAGTTTTAATGCTAATGTTTTGCAGGGATAATGTTTACAATGTCCACTATCTTAGACTGCCAACCAAAATCCGATTTTTAGCCAATCTAGATTGGAACCAGATGAAGTCTGAACAGTCATAAATGACATGAAATCTGATTTTTGCAATCCAGATCGAAACCACCTTTGGGATGTGGTTTCAAATCGCATTTGGACAGATGTGTCTGAGTCTGAACAGCTCCTTATATGACATCACACAATAAATGCTAGATGACGCCCTCGCTCCGACGTCGTTGCCACAGCAACCTGTCAGATTGGTCAATAATGTGGCCCAGTCTGAACAGAGCCAAATCTGATTTGGACACTTGCTAAAAACAGTGTGGACAGTCAGCGGTCAAAAACTGGATTTGAGAAGGAATCAGATTTGAATCAGATTCGCCTGCAGTCTGAACGCAGCCTTAGTGTGACATGTTAGTATGCTAACATTTGCTAATTTACCCTTAGCTAAGCCCTGCCCCTTTGTTGTTAGCCGCAGTAACTAGCTAGCATGGCTCAAGCTCAAAATCTACGAAAACCAGCCTGAAAATGAAGAAAATATAAAATGATAGTGTGAAAGTCTTTAGAGCACAACTTAACAGTTTCAGAGCTGGCTGATGCTACGCTAGGATTAGCCAGTCTGCATTCAAGGGCAGGACTTAGCGAGGTCCAATTATCACTAACTAAAATTAATTACAATTTATTGAATGTTCTGGCGGTTCATCCGATAGATGTTAAGATATTTCACTCTGCAACAAAGTGGGGGACCAAGAAAATGGCGTTTATCATCTGAGATATCCTGCTGCTAGCATGGCTAAAAGCCCTCATGTGTTATACAGTAAGAAAACACAACCACACCATGCTTTAATAATGTGCCACTACACTGTCTTCCCTCCCACAGAGAATATAAATATGAATTATCTGGAAGAGATGCTGAACTATGAATACTGAACTGACCAGTTATCTTGCATCAGCACTTCAGACGCTCAGAATCAGCAGCCAAGCAAACACAGAGGCATACATATGGAGAAGTAGAAGACAAAATGTTGAACACTGAAGATCCATCTGTATTAAATAAGTGTTCATTAGACGACATTTCAACCACTCACAAGCTTTCTGGAAGCCTCAGGCTTTCTCATCTTTTTTTTTTTTTTTGTCAGTCTCTATGATCAGTGGCTCACGACCGTTTTTGGTGTGCTTTACTTCTCCCTCATATACAGATAGACTTTACATAACCAGCGGCCCAACACACTGTCTCCCCAGCCATCAAAACAGCCACAGAGACACAAAAGGCAAGCATCCAGAGGAGCAGCCAGCCCGCCAGTCATCCACACAGACATCCAGCCAGACAGGCAGGAAGGCAGGCTTCCATTATGTTCTGGGCTGTGAGTGCTGATTGCTCGCCGCTGCTGCCTGTGTCAGGATTAGCCATTGTGGCCGGAGCAGAGTGGATGGGCTCAGAGCCCGAGATGATGCTGAAAACCCCCTCTGTAAGCAGCAAGGGGCTGGAGTGTATTCACTGCAGACTGAATAAACATTTACGGTAGATATGCACCGACGTCCAGGCTGGCACATAACCACACAGGCAGGCACTTGAATCTCACACACGCATGCAAAATGACAATCAACACTGCATTCATGCAAGTGTGCACGCACGGACACTCAAGCAAACAAGTGAGGAACTACACAGGGAAACAAACCGGCTGCTCTCTCTGTTTCTTTCTCTCTCTGTCCATCTCCTCCCTCATCCCTCCTTCCCCCAGAGAAGTGGCAGGCAGGCAGGCAGCAGGGCTGGACTCACGCCCCGTCAGAGTGGTCAGCAGTAACAGGATTAGCTAGGAGAGAGAGCATGACGACAAGCCAGTTTGCTGCCGCGCACTGTCATTATTGAAATACATTACACACTCAAAATGGAGCTGCTGGAGCCAAACTGCTGTCGACTTAATTACTCCAAGAGCACTTTGTGGCCGTGGCACATTTTAATAATTTCCTCCCCTCCTCACCCTGCTCCCTCTGCCCACTGGTTTGGGAGATGTACAAAAGCATAGCGCCCTTGCTGGAGATCACTGTCCACTGCTTATTCACAATAAAAACCCTCGTTTCCACATCTTGCACTTCTTTTCACTCTTTTCTCTTTATTGTGTTTCACATTGTGTTGATGATACATATGTTCAGAGCACAGTTATAGTTGTGTGTTTGTTTGAATGTGTTGGACTGTGGGTTGGAATGTGCAGGACATACAGACAAAATGCATCATAATGGTAAAACAAAAATTACCGCCTTGTGTATGTATGCCTCGGTGAACCAGTCAAGATGCACTTATATCTGTGAAAACACTTAAGATTCACACACATCTTCCACTCGGCACTGCAGAAGACCTAAACAATCAGCACAATTTCAAGGTATATAAATGTTACTCCCGCTGTTCCTGAGATATGACGTTGAGTGATGGCCAAAAAAGTTATTTTGCTGAAGATTATGATGTCACAGTGCAGCCGACCTTTGAACTTAGAGTATATAGAATAATATAACTTCGTCATTACATCCTGTGAGACATTTGTGAGAAATTTTGTCGTACTGAGCCTATGAATTCTTGAGTTATGGCACAGTGACCTTGACCTTTGACCACCAAAATCTAATCAGTTCATTCTTGAGTCCAAAGCCCTGTTTCCTCCAAACGCTTTCAGTATGGTACCTTTGGAACTAAAAGTACCCCTTCAGACATGGTACCTAGACCCTAGCGAAATGCAAAACAGTGCGTACCTAACTGAACAGTACTGTACTGATGGAAAGGGGGCTCAAATGGATGTTTGTGCCAAATTTGAAAAGACACCGTAATTCTTGAGATACCCTAGTCACAAGAATGAGACAGAAAAAGGTGACACTGACATTGATCTTTGACCTATGACTAGCAAAATGTAACTGAATCCAAGTGGACACTTGTGCCAAATTTGAATACAAACCCCCAGGGTGTTCTTGAGCTATTGCATTCAAGGCAAGGCAGCATTATTTGTAAAGCACATTTCATACACCAGGGCAACTCAAAGTGCAAGAGAGTGGAGAAAATGGAGAATGCATCCACGAGAATGGGACGGCCCAAAATGGTAACGCCTCCAGCCACAGCTATCACCAGCACGGAGACAACAAGTTAGACTCTGATATGCGTGACAGCCACACTGACACACACCTGGAGACACACTGGAGATCCCTTAGAGCAGCCATTTTTAAAAAGCACTTCTCAATTTTGCCGCTGTTCAGTGCACACCGTGATGCACTCTTTCCTCGACTCACATCAAGTTCAATTAGCTCCTAGATCAAATCTTATGACGAGCAAACTGTTGCGCTGCGAGCTGCACACAGACCTCCTCCTGGTTGGCTGCTTTCTACACTTAACTTTCTCAGCAGCATCGCTCAAGGCCATATGACTTGACTCTATGAATTATGTATGGGCTCATATTCTGCTACAGCTCGTAGGCTAGAACTGTCATGAGCATCTGTGGCCACCCGTGACCAATGAGGCTCTTGAATGGTTATACAGAATGTCAAAGTCCCCAGGGGTAAGAGGTCACGGAGGTTCAAGTCCAGGTAGATAATATTACCAATAGATGTTAGCTGCGGGCGCGAAGCAAGTCCTCAGGGAGGAGTGGGAAATAGGATATCCCGGTGAGGAGTTTTGACAGCCCTGCAGAGAAGAAGAGGAATAAAGACAAAGCGCTGGAAAGGGAGAGAAACTAGGTGATGAAGACAGAAAAAATAAGCAACAAGTAACAGACAGAGAGTCCTTAGCACAGTCACGCAAGCATGAATTAAAATGCCAGCTCTGTGCAGGAGAAACACCAGGGGGTGTGCACACAGAGCAGGGCAGGATCGCTGCTGAATCACACACATGCAAACATATTTGCACGAACACACAGGCAGGGAAGTTGTCAAGTTACGTTAGCTGTAGTGCTTCATTTGCATCACACAGATACACCACATTTACGGATATTACCCCCTTAAGAACAAATATAGCCGTAAAACATTAACATGATGTGATGCTCCTTTCAAACGGAGCACAATTCAACACTCTGCTTTCTCCTCAGTGCAAAGGAAACTCGCAGCTACACACCTGCATGCAACACCGAAACTGATAAATGAAATTCGTCTGGGCAAAGTTTGGCGTCTGAGTATTAAGCAGCCGAGGAAACACAAACACGGAATCCCCTCTCTTTGGCAGCACAGCGGGGCACATATGGTGAGGTAGATTTATCTCATTCTAAGAAGTGCATTTATCTACTTTAGAAGTCTCTCTGGATGAGATAAATGATATCACCTGCGGCCACCAGGGAAATTAGATAGATTATTTTCTTAGTGTGCTGCAGTACAGATGGCACAGGAGTCTCGACTTCCAATTGTGTATTCATGTAATCAGCGCTCAAGTGGTGGATTACAAGATTGATTTTTATTTTTTACTTTGCCTTTGCTTGCACACTTCTTACCAAGTCCAGCTACTGTACAGTATGTCAGAGCTTATACTTTACAGAGTCACAGTGCAGGTGCGGTGAGTTAAACCCTATAAGCTTGCCTGAGACACTCAAATGCTGCAATGAATTCATTCCAAACTTTTCCCCCTTAAATTCTGCATACTTTTTGGCAGTGAATCACAGTGGAAGTCACGCACCAGTTAAATTAAACAGACTTTACAGGTTCACAAGGCCGACCGAAAATGTGTGAAAAGCAGGTGAGCGGCAAGAAGCCTTGAGAGTGAGGTGCAAACTAGGCCCAGGGGAGGCACCTACTGTGAAATTACACAAACAGCCAAATGTGTAAAGTTGGAATCTGCAACGCACATGTAAATTGCACTGCAAACACCTGGGTAAGACATATGTGAGAGTAACTGCATGTGATGGAAACAGAGGTGGAGATTGGGATGGAGACCCCAGAGGAACATATGTTTTCCCATCCCTATCTGCTCGAGACCAATTTAAATGGTTTTGATAGCATTAGGGAGGCCTGTATGTGCATTGATTTCTTTGTTCAGGGGAAGGAAAAAAAACTGCTTGGAAACTCCAGGCATCAGCAGGAAATAAGCAATGAGGATGAGGAGAGATGATTGCCGCATATTCCATCGAATAAAGGCGGTAATGCTTGTTTTTATAGGGTCAAGTGGCGCGTTAGACTTTGCAGAGAGAAGAACAATAAATGACTGTTTGGCCGTGACATGCAAGTTAATGTGATGTAAAAACTGGAAGTCTCCACACTCTGCTTTGCCTGATATGATTGAAATAGCTCAGTAGATATACGTATCTGCAGTGTGGCTGCACCCAGTGCTCCTTAATATTTAAAATACAAATGCGGAGGATCAGTTTCCCCGTGGAGATTAATAATGTATCACTTAACTTATAGCTAAAATCTGTAGCTTATTTAAGTTTTCGAAGAATCAGAGCAGTATTTCATCTGCATGTTAGAGGAATGTCACATGGCTCACTTGTCACTTGCAGGTGTCATTGCTCTTGTTAGTAGCTCACTTCCTTTTTGAAAAATTATAGCTTGCTGCGCTGACAGTAAATGTTAACATATATATATACAGTATATATATATATATAATCACTGTTTTTTGAATGAAAGTCAACCTGGAAACAGGAGAAAGAGGGTCAGTTGTATCTTAAAATTTGATTATTATGGTGCAATAGTAGTCCATTCTCATCCCCAGATCATAAAATACTGACGTTTTGAATTAATCGCATTTTCCCCCATTCACTCTCTGCTTGTACATACCAGCTCCTGTAGCATTTCTTTTTATCTGCTTCTATGGCAGCTCAACTCCTCTCCCCTCCACTGATGTATAAAAAGGACTCTACTGCTATTGCAGCTACTGCTGTCTCATATGTGATTAAGAATGGATGAGGAAAGACTCGTTGAGGTTGAGAAATATCGTGAGCTAAACGACCCACGGCTCTGTCATTATAAGGCAATAGCTCAAAAGATATTGCCTGGCGGTCATAGCTCTGGAAATCGGCTCTTTAAGTGAGAAATCAAGTTTGATCAGGGATCCTCCACAAATGATTTTAAGAGGTGATGTTCCAGAGGTGGAAGAGGTACAGATCTTTCAGTAAAAGTAGTGATAACTTTGTGTGGTCGTCTGTTGACGAGCTGCAGCAAGCGTCTGGTGTGTGCTAGAGGCGCGTCACCTGATGCCCTGCGACGCTTTGTTTTCAGTCTAAACGTAGCTGTGTCCTTTCCCTGAGGACTTGTATGACAATGACAACCACATGTCATGTGTTTCACTCAGAAGACCACGGTGCATCATATACAAACGCTAAAGTCAGTTTAAAATGCTGGGGGCTTGACCAAGCCACAACCTCTGGGGCTGAAAAAGAAGACAATGACGAATACCAAAAACTGTAGCTCCTTGAATGGCCAGTTGAGGCTGGCGTCAGGAGCCAGTCAATCCCCATAGACCCCCGTGTTGAATTTCCGAACTTTATAATAGAAATAAACATGTTTACAGCATGGTACAAAAACAGTTTTGGTCTCTATAGCTAATTCCCTAATTCATGACAACTGTATGGGGGGTGAAGTTTTTTTTAACTCACTCCTTTTAATGTTATTAAAGCATAACGTTCTGCAAAATTAAGGGCGGTCCACTTTGAGTAACGGGCCGTCTGGAATAGCTTCTCCACATGTCCAAATTTGGTCAATTGTGGCTCCAAAAGTCCAAGATGGCGACTGCCGAAATGCCAGACTCGACGCTTTAAACACAGTAGCTACATTGATTGTTTTACACAGTCTATGGGCATTACTAAGCATCAGTACATGACAACCTGGGAATGAAAATGGGTTGGTAATGTTTCTGACCTGAAGGGGACAGTCAAATGGCTAAATATCTACTAATATGAACAAGAGATCATCCTGCATTAGAACCACTCCAGCTCTGATGCAGCAGTCCACAACTTATGTGTTAGTTAGCTCCTGTGGTCAACATCACTGAACATGTTGAAGGCCTTTTTGAAATAAAAGTAAAAAAGGCAAATAATTCCAACATGGTTTTTTTGTCAGGACATTGTGAGGTGTCCAAGATGCTGCGTCTATTGTCTTCCTCTGTGACAAGACCAAAATGGGCAATTTTCACACCTGATTACTCATTGTCATATGTCCCCCATCTATTTAGAACAGGCCATTATTAGGATGATTACATTGTCTGAGTTTGGCACAAGATGTACTTGATAATAATAAAATGTTTCACTAGCTGTTTAGATAAATGACCACTGTCTTCCAAAAAGCTTCCATGCCACATGTGTGTGAATGTGTTTGGATAACAAAGGTGTTTTACATAATTGTCGGTGGCTACGTCAGTAATAGACAGGTTCTCTAGATTCTCTGGATGCCATTTTGGTTGCCGTTTGAACATCACTTAATGAACCTTTTGCCAGTGTAGCTGATGCTGAATCAAGCAGAAACCTCCAGAGCTGAAAAATGAAGCCAAAAACTGCAGTTCTGCTAATGGCCACTTGAGGCTGATTCCAAAAGTGAGTCAGTCCTCACAGACCCGCATGTTAAAGTGTACAACGTAACAGCAGAAACATGTTTACAGCCTGTTACAAAAAACGATCTTGGTCCCGGTTGCTAACTCCCCAGTTCATGCCAACTGCACAGGGGTGAATTTATTTATACAACTCACCCATTTAAATGTTTTTATGGCTTGAAGTTAAGCACAATTAAGGGCACGTCCACTCTGAGTGACAGACGAGAAGTCACCAAACACTGTGAGTCAGATCCACCCCTTGTTCCACAGCTCCACCCTCTCGTCCAAGAGCCCAGTGTCACTCAAAAGTCGTCAAAATCCAGCACTTGACTTACAGCGTCAGAATCGACGAAAAAAGGCATCCTTTAACATTAGTCTGATACGCGGCCGGTTGCCATTATAGTTTAACAAGGGAAACGCAGCAGAACAAGGATTAAAGTTAAGGTGGTGAAAGTCCGACTGGGGGTCGGTGGATGGGTTCAACAAACACAGACTTTCATCCGAGAGAGCAGTGTTTGCGTCTCTTGAGATTATGCTGACAAACCCTGTTCTTTTTCTTAAACCTAACCACGTGCTTTTGCTGCCTAAACCCAATCATGTGTGTTTGTTGTTGACGGGAAAAAAAGTCAATTCTCAGTGTTGTTCCGTCGAAGTGCGTTTATTTGAAAGAGACAGTGGGTAAACGTTAAAAAAAAAAAAAAAAACAAGATGGCAATGGCCGTAATGGCACTCTTGAGCTTTCAAAACAGCAGTCCAAGAACCAATCGGTGACATCATGGTGGCTACATCCATTATTTTTAAACATGCTTTATGCTAAATACAACTAAATACAACAAACTAATAGGTTTCAAGTTGAGGTCCTCGGTACACATGTACATGTAGGTATTTTCTACCAGGGTTTTTTTTTATTTATTTTTTTACTTTAAACATTTTTATTCCTGTAAAGCACTTTGCGACCTTGCTCTGCGAAAGGGGCTTTATTAAATAAATTCTACTTACTTACACCTCCAGTGCCACCACCACTCCAAACTCCACCTGATGATTGGCACCGTTTTAGGAACTGCTTTTTCCTTTCTCCCCTGTTCTTCCTGCAGTTATAGCATCCTATTAAAACTGACTGTTAACACTGTAATGAAAATTGGCACACTGATACTTGTCATTTTTAAAAAACAAAACAATGTTTGGAATCAGTCAACAGCATTTCCAGCTTCACTGGACTGCAGTAGTAGCAGACAGGGTCTCTTGATTTTCTTCTATCAGATGAGGAGTCCCTGGCAAGATCCCTGTGGGTTGTTCACACCATGATGTCACAGTGGTAGTGCATCAGTGGTTGTAGGAATCACACGAATCAGGGTGTGAATTGGTGCGAAACCAACTGGGAAGGGGTGTCAGAATAGCAACCTAAGTAGTGGATTCAGGTTACCCCTTCTGGAGGAGCCGATGGTGAGGTGTCCATCAGCCAATTTTCCCCTCTATTTCATATCCACTGCCTTTTCTCTCAACTTCATGTATAAATTGGCTACTATGGAGGGCACTGGTATGAAACATTAAACAGAGCCTGTTTTCATCTAGCAAGAAAATCTGTACTTGAAGAAGTCTCTTGTGTTCAGACACATCTCGCAGATTTGTTTTGGGTTGAGCTGTTTTCTGTTGAGAGTTTGTCTTGTTGTAAGCTTTTGCTCACGACTCAGATAAGAAAATAGCTGTATTTCACAGGTCAATATGAACCCAGTGAATGAAATGTGATCAATTTTAGCCACGAACAGTCCAAAATACTTTTTATTCTAGCATTTTATCTTTTTATTGCTACCCACAATTTCACTGAAGAGACTACAAAACAACAAATTTACACTACTACACTTAAGGCAATGAAAGAACTTTGGGCGATAAAACAAAAAATATTTTGATATCATTTTCCTTGATAGAATAATGATAAATATTTGATACATTTTCAGAATTATGGAACCACCTATACTCTCATAGAGTAGGGTGGTAATGCCCTTCAATTGCCAGTTGCTTCTCGCCATTAACCACAAGAAGAGTTAGAAAAAGTAGCAGTAGAAGAAGTTGAAACCTGCAGCCACCTAGCTAATGCATAATGTTACGTGATAATATTATACCAATGTTAAACACTCTTCTGAAGTTATTTTTAGCATGATTGTTTTGACCACAGACAAAAGTGTTGGCTAATGTTAGCTACCATAGCTGTATGGGTCGACTCATCTAATGCTAATGGTAAGTTAGCAACTTAACCAGACTGACTTGATGATATGACATAAAGTGACCCAATGTTCAGGGCTGAATGGTCATTAGGAGCCCTGTTTGAATATATACACGGTTCCTATATTCATTGCACCACTCTGTTGGAGTGCAAAGTGTACTCTGTGCACAGACAGAGCAGCAGAACGGCAGGCAAAATGACAAAAAAAAAAAGTAACCATTTATTGCACTGGGTCTAAAAAGTTTGCTTTCACCCGCCTCTGCAGCAGCTGCTCCTCTTATCCATCAATCTGATCAGCTCTGACCAGATTAACAGAATAATAATTCATCCAACGACTCAAACTGCTCCTGAGGAAAAAAAGATCTCGTTAAGATTTTTCACTCGCCCTGCATTCACAGACTTGCATCTAACGTCCAAATTTTGAGGGCACACAGATTATTACAAGGATACAAAAGGACACAAAATGAAAATGCAAAGTTTGCTGTCCTGCCCAGCAGAATTAAGAGTTCTTTGTCTGTTAATCGGGTTCCTACATCTTAAGATTTAAGGATTTAGGAATTTTTTAAGACTTATTAAATGCCACGGGGAATGAAATTTAACACCAATTTTACATAAACACAAACCCACATGAATTACTTAGGGTTAGGGTGGATTTTGCACAAGTATTTATTGTAACATAAAATATGAGGTTTTGGTGATGTTAATACGAGAGGCATTTGGTAAATTATTGCTGTTTGGTTGTTAAAGTTACCCCCTTTTTGTTTTTTAATAAGAATTTACAATGCAACGTCAGGAAAAACGATTCCTAAAATTCCTACTTCCCAAATCTTGGTATTTTTAAGACTTTTGAAAACGTAAGACATTTCAATACCAATTAAAGCCTTGTTTTTAAATTAATGAAATCAATGACTTTGAATTATCTTGATAATTGATTTGAATACACGTCAGATTAGTGAAATGTTCTGCTGTTTGGAAAATGTTTGTCATGTTCTGACAATAAAAATGAGTTTAAACTACAATTAATCATCTTTTCCACTTTCACTCAGGAGCAAAAATTACCCTTTAAACCTGAAAGAAAAAATGATTTGGTATTTATTGTAATAATTATCAATATTGACTAATATGAAATATTTTAGCATGATAACTTTTCAGCCATATCATCCAGCCCTAACTACACTAACAGAAAACTATTGTCTGTGCAGCATATACAGAATGCCTCCATGTCCACTACGTTCATTGTTGTCCAGAATCTACATGCATGCATGTCTGCACCAGTGCTCCACTGTTTTTGCCCCATTGAAGCGCTCACCACCTTCATCACTGATCCCCTATCCCTTCTTTGAAGTTCGACCTCAAAGAGCAGCTTCAAAGCTTCATCTCTTACACGAGAACATGTTGCTCCTTATGTGAGGAAAATATCAATAGGACTCTGCCTCTGCTATTATGATTTAATGGCTGTGTTATTGAATGACTGGAGTTGAAGAATTTATAATTAGTTTTGCTGGAGAAAATCATTACCATTTGATTAGCTCAACCCAGTGTTTCACTGCAGTACATACTTTGCATATTAATAAGATGTATTTGTGCTTCAAAATGTTGTGTTGTGTGTGTGTGTGGGGGGGTGTTTGTCTGTTGGGTGATGAGCAGTTGCATGCAAGTCAGCCAAGAGTTCTTTTTGGAGGTGTGTGCGTCATTGTGCACACGTGAGTTTCTGTCTGTGTGCAATATAATATACAAGCAAATAAAGCTTAAATGTGTTTTGCATAGATTGGATTTTAGAGTGCTGAGAGCTTTTTACAACAAATTGATGCCAAGTGCACTAGACCACCATTAGAGCCTGGGAAGTGTAAGTAAATGTAGTCTTACAAAGTAAAAAGTTCAGCCACATAATTTTAGCTGCAGAAATCCTCCACACAACGAAACTAAAAAATCAAAAACTTGCAGCAAGTTAAATTTACTTGGGGTGCAGTGTGTAATGTCCAGAATCAGTTACAACATGCACAAAATGGCTACAAAAGAGTGACGTAAACGAGAGTTGTTTTGAGTCAGTCCCATAAACTGAGGCATGAGTAGCATCACTGCTGTGTTTGTTCACCTCCTGCAGTTTCCAGGACTGTCGTGACTCCAAGTGTCTCTGACTCCGGGTGGCTAGCAGCCTGAGGCTATCTTGGAGTGAGTTTACCCATCACATCTACGAGAGGGACAGAATGAAAAAAGGCCCTGCACGCTTGGTTTGTGATTGTTGACAAGGTATCATCTCTGCTTACAAGAGATGAAGCCACAGGAGCTGACTGAGTGCAGCTTCTACTCCGTTCAGTCTGTCCCTACCTGCTGGGTGGCTAATGCTAGCTCGACAGCTGTCTGCAGATGTCAGGTCAGTGTCAGCGGATAAATCTGTGTGCAGACTTTTCTGCTTTGTCTGTGCGATAACTGATTATTGAAGAGGATGTCTGTGCTATACTAAGAATTAAGTATTGTCAATAGCTTAATGGAATAGAGCTGAAACAACTCCTTGAGAAACTCGAGTAACTCAATTACTGAAAATCACAGATGCAAATTATCTGCATCGAAGCTTTGTTTAATTCATATAGCTATATACAGCGCAGTGTGTTTGCATGGTTGGTACTGTGGCACAATGGGCTTACGGTGTGATCACATAATGTAAAGAAGACACCTCAAAACCACACATACGTGCTCAAAGAAGGAGATGTGATTTACTGTAACAGCAGCGACTGCAAAGTTACAGAGAAATAGCGAAAGGTGAAGAAAAGAGACAGAGTGTCCAAGGTCTGGGATCATCAAAACTTAAACTCAGAGTGCAGAGTGTGTATTTTAAACAGACCAGCTCACTACAACAGCACAACATCAATACTTCAGCATCTCGACAGAGAGCATCCAGTCCACAGAGTGGACTCCACAGAAGTTAACACTAACATTAGCATCAATGCTACCTATCTTCAGGCTGCCAGCGCCTGGAGCTCCCCGCTCATCCGCAGGCAAAAGTCTGTCGGATGACACAAAACCTGGAGACCCCCGCTGGTGGATGAGTGGGGAGCCCCAGGTGGTGGTGAGGAAAGCCAAATACCCGTCATCTGTACAAACGTCCCAAACTGCAGTGACACAAAGCTGTGACATGGGGCCCCATATAGGCTGAGTCCATTGCAGTAGCCCGGGTTCGATTTCGACCCTAGCCCTTTGCTGCATGTCATCCTCCAACTCTCTCTCCAACATTTCCTGGCTGTTCATAAATAAAAAGGCAAACCCCGCCACCCATCCCCCGACATTACATTAAATCAATATGGTGGCTGGATATGCTTTCACACATTGACTGCAGCATTTTATTTTGTGTTTATTTTCTTGGGCGAAACTTGGCTCACTCTGGGACATAACCGCAGAAAATAAAATGCTGCGGTCAATTTCTTAAAGCCTGAACTTCAATCATGTTATTATTATAATAGTCTCACATGCACACACAAAATACTCCCCTCATAGCAATGCATAAAGTACCACCAGATTCAAAACATTAGGTGGTCAATGCTCATTTATACTCCCTTTATGTACAAAGATACAAATGTCCATTTCACGTCACTGCCTTCATACTTCATACAGCCATTTGATACATCCCAACATGTGGACCGAGAATCATTTTGGCTATTTTCACTATATATTTAAGCAATATCACATGAGAGGGAGTGCTGCGGCCTGGTGCCTACAACCGAATCACAGCTGTGCTGATATTCAGTACAACAACATGACCTCGAGTGTGATGTTGCTTTTATATAACAGTTCTACAAGTGCCATTTATTGACAATAAAAAGCTGCAACAGGTTATGATTTGTTTGTTTATTTAATGATTTATTTGGCTCTGCTAACACAAATAGGTCAGTAACTGGACTGGGACTGGACTGTTGCCAGGCAACACACAAAACACTCCTGCACAGTAGCTCGCTATTTTGCGTACGTCCACACGTTACCACAGACCAGCTGCTTTGTATCATGTAGGCTACATCTGTGTGTCTCCATTTATTTTGCAACCAGAAATTAGAGTCTATTGACAGTCGCTTTGGCCGACAAGTTAACAGCTTAATCAGCAGGTTGCGTCGCCCTCTGATGTCACGTGAGCATACCTAGAGACTTACAAGTATCAGGCTTCTTTCCACCTCTGTCTTTTTTTTGACACACATTATTAAACTTAAATGATAATTGTGGTAATATGTTTTATTTTGCAGTCTAACGTTTGTTACAATGACCCTTAATGTCAGCTAATCAACGATTAACACAATTAATGGCTCAAAACACCTGTTAAAGCAGGATTTATACTTTTGCGTCAAATCGACTACATACCCTACAAATGTAACTACACGTTGCGGTGACACAGAAACCATTTCCCTCAGTGGAAACAAAGCTTTTATTTACTTTAATTTCACAGATAAGAAACAATAAATTGTGAAGACAATAAAGCCTCCACAAAAATAACATTTTAAGTCCTGTGTGTGATTTATCCTGGCTTCATATGAGCAGAGGAAATCTCTGCTCATCGCTAGGCTAATTTATACAATGTAAAATGCCATAGGCTTGTGCTAATAACATTAGCATGTTATATTTGTTTGGAAAACATGTTTAGTAATAGACAGTTGTTTTGTCAGTGAACCTTGTGAGTTGTAATGAAGCTGAATTTTGTAACATTACCTTTGTTAAATGTTGCTGTTGTCCCTGGCTTCATATGAGTAGAGGAAAAGTCTGCTAGCTGCTAGGCTAATTTATACCATGTAAAATGCCATAGGCTTGTGCTAATAACGTTAGCATGTTGTATTTGTGGGGAAAATGTGTCCAGATAAAGACAAGTGTTTGTCTGTTTTAGAGGTGTAACTGCAGAGTGACACAGACACACCACTGCACAAGCATAAATGCTCACAACAGTGCAGGCCATGTGCGTAGGTTCTACATAGAGCTGATGCACAAGTATAAATTCCTCTTTAAGCGGAGTGATAAATGCAAAGTTAAAAGTCCTAGTGTGATACTGTATGTCACCACTCATGGAGTGCCTCCTGTCCAGTCAAGGTGCTTGGTCAGAAATAACTATTGTATATTATCAAATATAACCGATTCCTTCTGTTGCGTCATTATTTAAATTTCTTCGTCTTCTCCTATGGTTGTCTCATGCTTGAACTACGCTACACTGCCTCTGCGATCTCCGATGGTACTGCTCTGTTTCATCTATATACGCAAACTTTCAGAAAACGTGCACAAAGACGGACGAAATAAACGCACAGTGCGTTTTATCTGTCTCCATATAAATATGAAACGATAAGCATAAATGAGCCCTATTTAGCAATTGGAGCCTAATTGTACAAAATTTAAGCAGTCAAAAAATAGATTTTTCCAAAAAGAAAATCAATTAGTTGTCCATTTTCTGTTTTGTATATCCAACTATCTGATCACTCAATGGAATAAATAGAATATCAGATTATCTAAATAATTGATGGCTACAGTCCTAGTATGGAGTAACTTGTATTTTTGGAATTCATACCAATGGCACTGTTGCAGGTGCTGTATGACTTTACTTCTTGCAGCTCAACTATTTTGTTCACAAGGTCCTAAAAATTTTGAGGCTCAAATTCAATCATGTTCTAGTTGTCCAACATTTTGTATAAAAAAAAAATACATCAATAAAAAAATCGAAAATCTTTTCATTTTGTTTTACCAGTAAAAAGGTAACATTAGAATTCAGGCCTGTAGGAGTAGATGTGAAAAGGCATTTAATGGCACTGACACTCACATGTAGTAAAGGGAGTAATATGTCAAACAGAATTCTTAATACAGGCCGCTAACCCTGAAGACTGCCACTCGAACATCCACATGTAGTGTGAATGGCTTCGGTTGTACAGAGAATTAAAAAAAAAAAATCATATGAATCCCCTCTAACTCTAGACTCTAACCGTGTAAAAGCCCGTGGCTGCTGGTGTGCCACACACACCAACCTGACACCGCAACTCATCATTACTGCCATTCCTGTGAGAGAAGCTCGCCTGTCAGGTTGGCAGTGATGTGTCAAGACTGCAGGATGGTATAGGCAGCCTCCATGGCATAGCATGCATTCACTCAACAATGCTAATTGGCTGCTGCAATGCAAAACACCCCTGACATGTAGAGGGAACAAAAGGAGCGGCGATCTAATACATTGGGATAATTAGGAAAACAGGAAAACATGAATACAAAGCTATTCAATGTTGTTTGAATTTGACTAATTAATGGATGGTGAATTTAATCCAAACTTTTGTACGCTGGAAGTTTGTGATTTCGCAAACCAGACACTGGATGCAAATGTCATGGCAGATGAATTCTAGGATTGATAGGTGCTCCCTCCACACTGTCTCTCCTCTTGTAAGAGGATGAACCCCCACGCTGTGAGAGCTGTCACTTCCCTGAATGTCTCTCACCGCCTGAAGAAATTAAAAACAAGCGGACAGGCAGATGGATGTCACTGCAAGCATTCCAGTGAGCGCTCCACTAGACCAGTTGGAGATAATAAATTGCTGTGTGATGATCATACGCTGTTGGACGCTAATTAATCTCAAATCAGAATCCGGTCAAAGTCTTTAAATCGTCCATATTCAGACACATGAGGCTTTATTGCATTTAAAATATTAAGTACTAGAATCATATGAATGTTGAATATCAGCATATGGAAGCCTATAATTCAGTCGCTGACGATTTTTCTGTGTTGTTGATAACATGTCATGTAGCTGCGTGTTTGTCATCTTGTTTATCTCACATTTGTCAAAACATAATGAACTTTTAATAAAGCAGACAATCTTTGCATTAAGGCTCAGCACCAAATCAGTTCATTTTTCCCTCTGCAATATCTTTATTATTTTTTCATACTACTTAAAGTAGTGAAGAGGCAAATGTGTTTTTTATCCAGAGGCATTTCAAAAACACAGAGATTAGTGTCCAACATTAAAATGAAGCCTTCTGTTACATTTCAAAGATTATGATAAAATAACAGTGACTTAAGGAAGAATATGTTCATCATTTGCAGAATGTGTCAAACTCAGAGACACAGTTCAAATCATTTCATGCAAGTGAATTCAATACATTTGTATGGATTTTTTGTGTCCGGTTTTGACTTCGGTGAACTCTGACACACAGCTTGGCCTTTGGCAAATGGCAAGACATCATGACAGTGCTGACCTGTCTGGGAGGGAAAGGTGGGAGACTCCAAAATGGAGGAAACTATCATAGCTTATTAGCTTAATCATAGACCCACTGTTATTTACCCCCTCTTTTGTTGCTGAGAGTTGGCCTCCAGTTGGACTCAAAGATTATGACAAAACCTCTTGGTTAGGTTTAGAAAAAAGATCATGGTTTGGATTAAAATGAGCGTGTTTGTCACTAATGTGAAAACTCATATATCACATACTACTTTATGTTGTTAAAATGACTCAACAATGACTTTTTGTTTAACGCGGGACATGAACAGCGGTCTCCTGGATGAAAGTCCTGTCTTTCTTGACACATCCATCCACTCCGACCTCCTAGCTACACGGACTTTGTTGTACTTTATGCTACATCACCTGTGGGTTGTGCTAAGCTGCTTGTACAAACAACCTCTCATATTTGGGAGAAGGCCAGTCTCGCCAAACTGTCATGAATAATTTTGTTAGGTAATTTTCTTTTTTAGTTTCCAAATTGGAAATTGTCTAATAAATTCAATGAATCTAGGATGCGCAGCACACTCCAGGACCTAATGCCCACTTTCTGCTGCAGCTGCTGGCGACAGGATAAAATAGAGAAAATTCTAAATTCAGTTTAAAAAAATAGCTTTAGCTAATTAGCAATAAGCTTGCTAGTTAGTTAACTTGCTAGTTCTGGCAGCTTTCCTCCTCACTCTGTATTTTAATGAGATGGTGCACAGAAATTCCTAGGGGGAGTAATCACAGCACAATCAAGAGAGAACAGAAAGAATCTTGCAAAGTCATTTGCCTGTTAAAGATGGAAAATTTGCACCGTTATTCTGCCTTGCTGTTCTGCATAAAACTACGAATATGGAATTTATTTATTTTATAATTTATTTTATTAATCTCCCTGAGGGGAAATTCAATTTTTTCACTCCGTTGTCATTAACACACAGGTCCGAAATAAACACACATGCACAAACAGGACCTATACATGCACAAAGTGGAGAGATGTCAGAGTGAGAGGGCTGCCTTGGTCAGGTGCCCCGAGCAGTTGGGGTGTTCACTGCCTTGTTCAACGGCACTCCGGCAGTGCCCAGGAGGTGAACTGGCACCTCTACAGCCACCAGTGTATGCTCCGTATTTGGTCCAGGCGGGGACTTGAACCGGTGACCCTCCAGTTCCCAGCCCAGGTCCCTATGGACTGAGCTACTGATGGCCGGCATGCTTTCTAAAATCTCACAACAATGCTGCATTAGGCCTGATTTACAGTAGGGTGCATGACACATTTGATGAGTGTCACTTGACAGAAATTACATATTTTTGACAGAAAAAAATGACACATAACGCTTTTCTTTCATGTTGCGCAACTGGGGAATTTTGTTACGTTGCATATTTTGTCAGACTATGTGATTGTTAGTATTGTTGCCACGGAGACAACATTTTTAATCCACATCAAGTCTTGTCCACAGAAGCAGCAGTCCGTCAGCAGCAGCTCCTGCACAGCTGAGACAACAGAGGCCGGCCTGTCTGTCTACACCAGGCGAACTGACAGTAGACATTTACTGAACCCAAATAGTTTTCATTTCAGCTCCATGGGAAGAAATCAGCATTGTTCATATTTAATGACTCATTGATTTTATTTCCCCGCCCAATGCAGTGAGTGAGGGGAATCTGCCGCTCACAGGCAGACTGGGAGCAGATCAATCAATGTAGACAGGTTAATAAAATAAAAACACATATAGAGTGGGATATTTCTGTGTTTTTAAACAGCTGTCTGCACACATTATGCTTCACTAAACACCACAGAAATAGACTTGTAGCTTAAAAAAAAAAACTCAGGGAGTCTCTGGTTACCATGAGGACGTTGCAGTACTCTTTAATTTCTGCTGAGTGATACTCTTCAAAAGTGCGTTTAAAAAAGTGCTCCTGACTAACTAGCACTAACATATCATCAGGTGGTTTGGGTGTTAGCAGTTAGCTTGTCAGCTACAGCAGTTAGCAATAAGCCCTGTAAGAGGTCTCAGCACAGGTGAACTTCTAGAACAATATAATTGCCAAGACATGCAGATAAAATCTGATGTGTCACCTTCTGGTGTGACCAGGCCATTAGAACTATATTTACTACATTTACACAATGTTTGTTTATAATGTCTTATCTGTCATAATAGTTGTGGATCAAACAACTGCATGTATAAGCACAAAGAAAATGTAGTCCTTGACTTTGAGGGCTCCGCACACAAGAAGTACAGAAAGCAAATGTTGCCTAAGTAAAGAATCAATTCAAGGTATGTGTGATGAGATGAAAAGGAGTTCTCTATGCATTTTCCAGCAGTACGCAGCTGAATCAGACACTTCTCAGTACAAGGACATCAACAAGCTGTAATGTGGCATTATTCTGTGTTTACATAATCACAATAATACGCAATGATCTAAATAAATGCAATGCAGAGCACAAAAAACAGACTTACATGAGAGAAAGCATAATCTCCTTTTACGCTGCCTGTTGAGGGAAGGAATATTGTGCCGTTACGCCGTCTCACCGTTCTGTATGTTAGGTAAGATACCGGAATCGCGGGGACAGAGCAATCTCACCTTTAAGACGTCACAAGGGCTAGTAACAGCGCCAAAACTGTGTCTGTACAAACAGCACAGCCTGCAAGACAGGATCATGGGTGGCACAGGTGTGATGTTTTAATGTGTTATGCATGTGACCCACTGCGGGAGACCGAAAAAGTTGTTAGCAGTTAGTGGCTAACTCAAAATAGAAGAACAGTGGCTGTAAATGTCTGCAAATTGGGAAAACAATAAGATTCGGGAGCTCCTTACCCTAGAAGCAGAGGACGAGATCAGCCGGCATATAACAAGGACAGTAAAGGATTGTTCTTGGCACGTTAATGCCATCGTTGTTGTTCAGAAAGGGCTGCTGACACGCATGTTTTATGTCACACTAGATGCTGACACTGTTATGTTACGTGTCACGTCCGTCAAGCCTCTTTTGAGTCCGCATTTGGTTCTGTGTAAAAATGCAAAGGAAGCATAAAGAAGAGAGTTTGTAGCGGCAGGGATATACCCGAGTGTGATCTATGAGCGTCTGATCCTCTGCTTTTGCCAGAACTGACTGAAGATATAAATAAACAACATAATTTTTGCGATATCTGTTCATGACTCATAATGTAGGGGCTCTGCACAGGTTCAGTATCATTAAGGTCTTCCTGAGTGTGCCAGGATTTGCACATTTTTACATTAGATTCTCTGCTAATTAACGCACACAAATTAACACCAACAATTATACATTAGATCTCACCTCCAATTCCCATGAGCGTTCCGTATTTTATGCATATTGGTGTCAGTGCTCCACTTTGAGTCTGGCATGTCAGCAGTTCTTGGAGGTTCTTTGCTGTGTAGGAGAAGGGGCTGTCGAGGTCAGAAAATCCCTCTGTTTTTCCAGCTGGTGGATGATCTAAATTAGAGATAAGGGAGATGGAAAAAGAGGACAGAGTTTGGGTGAAATGTGCTCATTTTGTTTGCTCTCGGGCGTATTCTCTCTTTGCTCAATCGCTGCAGGGCTGGCTCTCATCTGATAGGTCAGTGAGGCTTCTCCCCCAACCCCTGGGAGTGAGATTTTACCAATAAAAAGAAAAAAGCAAAGACTCTTTAAGGTCGCAAGGTCATACTCATGGTGTTGGTGTGGCATTATATTCACTGAAATGTCTATATAACCTCCATAAACTTGAGCCGCGAGGACACATCCCTTCTTACCGTCCTCTGTAACCATTTGGAAGCAATTCAAACGGACAATATTGCCTTTGATAAAGATAGATATTGCCAGAGGGGATATACTGGATGCCACAGTAATAGACAATCTCTCCACTTCCCTATTTTCAGTCTATGCAGTGCCTCTACCTCCTTAGTCCACTCATTTAAAATAACAGTTCAGTAATTACATTTATTGTTTGCAATTGAGAGATGCATTTGTACGCTGACAGAACTTTTATCTAAAAGCTCCTCCGTCTTCGCAATTTGCTGTGACGGTACATCTACATTAGCAGCGCAGTATTCCCAAAGTGGAAGACACTGGTGCTGCTACATTTGTTTTTTTCCTGTATGTGCAAAACAATGTGTTTTATGAATTGCACAGTTGCGTTGAACAAACCTTCCCTTTGGCTCCTCAAACACTCTGATGAGGAGTGTCAGCAGTAAAGACGGTTTGTGATGGATTGTTTTGTTTCACAACCCTGCCGATGATGTTAATTTTCCCACCAGTGGTGTATATGAAATGTATTGTTAAGTCGGCTGGAAAGTCGCAGTTTCAACAAACAACACAAGTCAAATTTGTGGTAAAATCTAAAGTAATAAAGCAAGAAACATTAAAGTAAAACATTAAAGTAGAAAATAACAAAGAAGTTCAGAAGAGGAATATTATATGTTTAGTGTGTAATCAGCTTAAATTAAGAATTGTTGTGTTTTACCTTAGAATGAGCCATTTATATCAGCATAGGAAGCAGGTCCTCACTCACAGAGATCGGAGCCATGCTGCGCTGCCATGTTTTCACAGTAGCCCAGAACGGACAAACCGAACACTGGCTCCAGGTATTTTCCGAATTGACCACCGTAGTTAGCAGCCCTTCCATGACAAGAGTGTGTGTAAAACCCTGATTTTTTTTTAACATGAAACTGCTTTATTCAGTGTTTTTTAATGGTTTACATCACCAGGTCAATGTGTTTTGTAGAGGAAGAGAATCTCCTGAACGTCTGGATCTTAGGTTATCTAAGGAATAAGGTGAGCACACATCAGCAGATGCTAGGCTATCGGCCCATCCAACAAGCCAAACAGCATCAGAGAAACATTGATTTGTAATGTGAAACTGTTTTGTTCAGTGTTTTTACTGGTTTAAATCACCTGGTCGGTTTGTTTTGGAGAAGAAGAGACCTCTGAGGCTCCCAGTAAAACCTCATGAACACTGAACTCTGAGGGAAACCTAGCCAATAGAAGTTTCAGCTGGTTGTAATCTGCAATCCTCACTGCTAAATCCCCCTAAATCTTACACACTTAGCACACTTTAGCTCTGCTACTGCTATGTTCTTGAACTAATAAAAATGTTCTTTGATTTTGAAACAGTAGTCTTATTTAGCATTGTTGCTACGGGGTAAATTGTGGAGTCGCTGAATATAACAATCACCTATTGCTACAAGTAGCCTGCATATGAGGCGTTTAGGGAGCCCTGGTACAAACTGTAGCGTCTATTGACAGTCTGCATGTGAGGTGTTTAGGGGGCAACCATAATTTGTAGCTACAGAACATGAACATGTTACACTTGTGTTAATGACTACTAAATTAAATAAAGAGGTGGAACCACTTCTCATGTACTTTATGAATTGAATTAATTGAATTTTCTCCATAAAGTGGAGAAGAAAACATATTCCTCTTCTGTTTTTCCTGCAGATTAGAAGGTTGACAGCAGGCTCAAAGTGTGCAAGTCCAAAAAGGTTTATTCTGATTAAATGCTTTGGTGCATGTAAACCACATCTTATCGAATCACTTTATTTAGAGTTCATAAAACGAGTTTAGTTGGAATCTCTAATTACAATGACTTCAACTAGATTAAAAAAATATTGTCCTTGTAACAGCAGCTACAGTTGCTGCCCAGTGTCACTGAAGAACTACAATACTTGACAGACAAAGGATTATTTGCTATCAATAAATTATTGCATTTGTTGCTGCTGTGTGTTTATTTTATGAAACCTCGCCAGGTGTGTGTAGTAACAATTTTATAAAAGCAGTAAACCACTTGAAACTGTGATTAACAATGATTTTAAAAAGCTAACAACGACTCTTAGCTGTTTTAAAATTCACTGTAAACCACTGCCTCTTGTGGCTTCTTACTTCAATGCACGAAGGTCTCGCTGCAGTATAATTGATCGCAGTTGGTGCAATCAATCACTTAGATAATGATAAATAACTTCTACATCATGTTCATTCAGCCATCCATAAAGAAGTACAGGGATAGAGGGAAAAGAAGTAGAGCTCTTTCTCATCTCAGACAATTTAAAGAATCGTCAACCCTGTGGACAACGATGCTATCATTTATTCATTTGGTCCACTGGGGAATTTTAGCCAAACATGAAGCGGCACTTTTTTAGGCCACTATAGCTACTATATTCTGCAGCTAGACTTGCTGCATAACTGCACATAGAGTAGGAAAACAATGTAAATAAATAATAAGGCCTAAATTCATACATACAGAAGCCAAATGTCTGCTGAGGTTTTATGTATACTTATGACTACTTAGAACATTTTGCTGCAGCCAGAGATCTAAGAAGCTATTGCCACGTCCCTGACACTAACTCAGTTTTCAAGCAATTTATTACAAACGGTAAGGTCTCTACTGCCAAAAGCTGCAGTGAAATCTACAAATGGGACCTGCTGCACATGAAAAGTCCTTGGTAAGTCTAAGGAGAGCAGTTTTCTCCTGTCAAGTGCTCTGAGAGAGTTTGGGATTTTCCAACAACCATTATTTTCACTTGTAAACCATATATCAAATCTTTTTGTGAAAACCTTGAATAAAATAACAGCAGGGAGACAGGCTTTTATTTTGCAGGAGACAAGTGAGCAAGACTTGCTGGAGTGTTTTCAAGTGGCGGGGCTTTTGTTCTTCAAAGGAAGAGTACCATCAAGAGCAGTCAAAAGGGCAATTAAAATGATCAAAACTCTCCTCAGTATTGACCAGAAGCACGTGAGTAGTGTTGGAAGTGCTTGTCAAAAAGGCCTCTGAGAATTTGCCAGAGGAGGCGGTTAAGTACGTAGGAGCAGAGAAGGGCACCGAGGCTGGGAAAGAGCAAGGAGTCAGTTCACAACGATGGCTTCGTGACCACAGTCCCCTTTTATGTGAATGTAACTGGGGTGAAAACAGACAGCACCCTTGCAAGTCCCGTTTAACTGGGATCATCCCAAACACGCTGAATTAATCAACTGACGCAATCAGATTCATGAACTCAGTCACAAGGAAAATGAACAAGCAACGGAAACTGATGTCAGAGTCCAAAGCTGTCTTAATTTGACTGAATTTAAACAGAGTTTATACAGAGCAGAATATATATACACATGTCACAGTGTTGGATGTTCATATTAAATGGCCAAGGTTTCAAATAATGGAGGTAAACGTATGTAAAAGTGATCCCTGTGAGCAAAAACCTGAGGCTTCAGACCGTTCTGTGCACTCTGTTTTGACATTGGTTAAGGTAAAAATATCAGGGCAAGCCAGTCCGAGGCAGAGTAAGACCCTGATAACACAGAAAGCCTTTTGCAGGTTGCAAAACGCAAGGCGCACACAACTGAATGACACTAATAAAAAAAAATGTTTGCTGCGTCTTTTTACTGTTGTCAGGCGTCCACCCCATCAACAGCATGGCACCACAGTCATCTCCTGGCTGCAAGTACACTGCTACATGTAGCTACATGCTAACGTCAGAGGAACATGTAATCTTGGTTGCTGATTTTCACTGATTTTGGATAATTTTCCTGCTGGAACATGTCCTGTTGTCAAGATTTTAGTTTAGAAGATTTTATTGTCATAGAAAGTGCCACTAAACGAAGTTACACTTAATCCCCGATTGTGATGACAGCGCAGAGATGAAGGGTTGCAAAAGTCCAAAAAACGCTGACCAATCAGAAAAGACAAGGCTTTTTTTTAGGTTGGAGGCTTAAAGAGTCTGACAGAGGGTAAATACAGGTGTTCCAGCTGAGAGGAGGAAAACATTTTTTAAACATTAAAGCATGCAATCGTGTTTTAGTAGAAATTCAAAATACATCAGACCTGAATTTAAACATCCACATTAAGACAATTACTAAGTCAGACAGCTATAACCTCACCAAGCTATTATGGACAAGACGATTTGGAAAAACTTGTTATACATTTATTTTCAGTACACTTGACTTCTCAATCAATCAGACAGTTGCAGCTGATTCAGAACGCTGCTGCCCGAGTCCTCACAAAGACCATGACAGTGGATCACATCATGCCAGTTCTGAGGTCTTTACAGTGGCTTCCTGTCTCCCAGAGAATCGATTTCAAAATACTACTGCAGGTTTACAAAGCAATAAATGGTTTAGGGCCCAAATCCATTTCTGACCCTCTGCTACACTGTGAACCAAAGAGACCTCTCAGGTCCTCAGGTCTGCTTCGTGTCTCCAGAGTCAAGAACATGGGAAAGCAGTGTTCACTTTTATGCCTCATATATCTGGAACAAACTCCCAGAAAACTGCAGGTCTGCTGCAACTCTCAGTTCTTCTAAATCAAGGCTGACGACTTCTCTGTTTGCTGCTGCTCTTTATTAAATCAAATATTTATTAATTTCTTAAACTGCACTTTAACTTTTATCGTTTTATTTTATACCTGTCTTAGTCTTGTTTTTATATTCTATTCTCTACCTCTTTAATGGCGTATTTAATTATATTTAAATGTCTTTTTTTTATTGTGTTTCTTTTGCACTTGCCTCGATGCTTCTGATGTTTAATGTAAAGCACTTTTAATTGTCTTGTTGCTGAAATGTGCTATGTAAACAAACTCGCCTTGCTTTGCCTTACAAGTATGAGCATAATAGGTCTCTTGTAACATAACTGAATTTCTTTTTAACCCTGAGGACACATATGTACATGCACACATGCACATTTGATGTGTCGATCAGCACGACAAACAGCTGACAGCTGCATTAACAGGGTTGACTTCATTTTCACAAAGGAATTAAAACAAATCAGAAGTGTTATCAGCAAGATTTTACTATTGTTACGTTATTAGAAATTAGGGGTGGGGGGGGGGATCAATACAGCATAGTACTGCGATATTTTGGGTATCGATACATGGACGCCAAGTATCAATCATTATTAATTTTTGCAAATACGCACTTCAATACAACGTTTGGTACCAGAATACTAAAATCAATTGCTTTTTTCAGTCCACTAGATGGTGCTGCTTTTTTCCCTGGTGAGGTCAGCAGAGGTCTCAATTAGCCGCATTTGGCAGAAGCTCATCAAAACAAAGATGGATGCACCGGAGAAAAAAAAATCACAAATGTGTCGACAGCATTTAAATCAAACATCCGGACTTATTTGGATTTTTAACACAGAAGGAAAGACAGTCTTGGATGTGACACATGCAATTTGCAAGCAGTGTCATTTGAGAAAATACATCGAAATGACTCAACTACCAACATGTGGGCTCACCTCACTCCACCATCCAGAGATAGCGTTAGCTACTGACCTGCTCCGCTGAAAAATCGACCAACTCTGGAAACACTTAGCTCGACAAAACTACCATCCAACTCTGAGAGAGCCGAGAAAATAACAGTCCATCACCTACTTCATGTGCAAAGATCTGTGCCCATGCAGCGCTGATGAAAACAAAGGCTTTTGTTACATGCTAAAAACACAGAACCCAGGTATGTGACTTTTTTTTTTCCACCGACACAGCTGTACCAAGGCTCTACAGAGGAGTGAACTTGTGACGCCTGAGCTTAAAGGTTTGTGGATTCACACACACTCTATCGGTACATTATCTCACAGAAAACTGGCGTCTTATGTTCTCCAAGCTAAAGCAGGACACCAAAGTCACACCGAAGCAAACATTGCAGACCTCCTGCAAAATGCAGCACAGGAATTGGGGTTCACAGACAAAAAACATGTCGTCGTAACAGACAACATTTCTAACGTGGGTCTTGTCATTCAGTTAGTGGGATACCTGCATGTTAAGTGTTTCGCTCACATGCTTAATCTGTCCTAACAGAGGGCGTTTAATCTGCCCATAGTTTAGTTTGTCAGTTGTTTGCAGCATTTATGAAAGTTTTTATGGCAATGTTTGGCAGTCTGTCTGCATCACATTTTACTACAATAAAAACTATTTAAGTCGATGAACAGACTGAAAACTGAGGTAAAACTGATGTCGACTAAGGTGTCCTTCGGGGAAATAATTGGTAGTTGGAAAAAAAGGTAATGTATCGCAGTATTACTGTTTCATGACCAAAGTATTATGATAATATCGTATCGTGGGTGCTATTCCCACCTTTCAAGTCTAGTCTCTGAGTCTACCTTCACCTCTTTTTTTCCCCATTTGCACTAATTTAAAATGCTCATAAAAACAGGTGGATAAACGCTTAGTTGCTGTTTCCCGATGGGTAGTGACAAGATCTGAGCCTAGAAGCTACTGTAAATATCTATACTGTTATACATTCATTTAATAATCCACCTGTGAGAGCTGACAAACTCAACAGCGTTAATTGATAATAAAAAAAATAGCACCACAATTAAATATTTTCATTATCAGTTAATGAGAGCATTAGGTAACATATAACATAAAACAGACAAGGGAACATTTCCTAGAATTTGCTGGCTGCAACCTGAATATGTTTGACAATTAAGGCTGATAAATTAATTAATTTTCTGTTGACTGACAAATTGTTTCAGCTTTTATTAGTGTTATTGTACAGGAAATTAAATATTAAGGAATCAAAGCGCAGAGGTTCACATATATTTGATTCCTATAAGAGCTATCCACAGCATACAGGCCTTTCAACGTATTCTATAAATGTGTTTCTGTGTCTAAAACTGTTCAGTTTCATACATATTTAAAGTCAGTATACTAGAAATCCTTATCAGCAAGGGAACTGAAATAAAGGTAGTCCTCTCTCATAAACCCCCCCACCCCTCATGCTCTTATCGGTCTGTGCACTGGCGGTGCCATTTACATCAGTGCAAGAGCAGCTGAATAGCGGTTGTTTACTTCATTGTCATTTGTGTCTATTGTATCTAAAAGGACCACCTGCTAGCTGGAGTAGCGGTGGAAAGCCTTCCAGGGTGCGCCTCATAATTGCCACTGGGGGGCTGGTAAATAACAGCATGCTATTTCACAGGCTCACAGCCCAGCCACCGTAATAAGTCACAGTGTTGTTTCCTCTTTTCATTAGAAAATGTCAGAGCTAATTTAGGACATTTTGGTGAGAGAGTGAGAAGGTGAACGTGTGAGTGGGGAGAGTAGGAAGAGTGTGTGGTGATAAGATGGGAGGGGGTAAGCATTTAGCTCGGTTGCTATGGTGTTGCACGGTGTGGGGTCGCGGCTGCTCTGACACTGAGAAAAGAGTACAACAAAACAGTGCAAACACACACTCATGCACACTCTCACACTAACCAACCCCCCCAGTCACACACACACACACACACACACACTTTCATATAAATGTATCAAAAAGTATTCGCCTCAGGCAGCTGATGCCACTGTAATTCATCCCTGGTGACGTGAACCACAAAGCAATTTGCACTCATCAATGACATGTGTGCAGTATTAATATGATTAAGTGTGTGGGTGTGTGTATATCAGAGCCTTAAGGTAGCAATATACTTGAGACAAAATGAAACTCCTGTCAAACATGGCGCTAACAGCAAAAGTCTGTGTGCGCTGCAATTTGAGGAATGTTTGGTTCATGATGCTAAATGACAAACGCAGGGTTTCCATCAGAAAGAAAGGCTTTAATTATTAAGAAATGAATTTCTTATTAAGCGTACTATAGCAGAAGTCTTAGGTGATTCAATCAGTGTCATGTCATCTTTACATGTCAAAGCAAATTCTCATAAAATCCATTGAATTAAATCTAACAGATGTAAATGACAAGTTGAAGAATTCATGGTGACCTAAGGTGTGCTCACACCAAATGTGAAGCAATTTTTTGCATTGCGTTACTTGTGTAAATACGGCTGGAGTGTTTTATGAAGAAATAAGCAAATGAAGGATATTCGTCCCTAACAGCTGTGCTAATTGTCTGCTAGCTAATTGGGGAAGGCAGCTAACGGCTAATATGTTTTGCAGTAAAGTACAACAAATAGCTCAAATAAAGTGATGTAAACACAGTAAAAACAGAGACTCCTCTGACCAGTGAACCAGGGCAAACCAAGATGACAACACTTTTTATTTTTCACACTGCACTGTGGGGGCAGCACACTCCCCTTCCACTGTTTACTTTCTACAACCAAACTATACCAACCACTAGACCAACTTAAATTACTGAGTACATTCTGCTATGAAGCAATTCAACAAAATAGCTTACGCAAGTCACAAATATCAGAGCTTCCCATGCAGTCCTGTTGCTTTGCCCACTTTACTCCGAGTCCTCTCCGTCTTTGGTGTGTCGTAGCACTCCAGGTGCCCACAGACGGCGACATTGTATGTCCTCCGTTTCTGATTCTTTGTAACACCCAAACTAGATCCCAACGCTAAAGATTTTTGTGACAAAGTCCTGTGCACAGTTGAATAATTCTAACTTGCAAATAGTCGAAATTTTGCGTCTTCGTGTCCACACGCTTATTATACAAATGTCTAAATTGGCTAATGTCAACGCCACAATACATGAACTAATCAGACCCCGAATTTGATGTTAACGCTGGCTCTTGTGGCTAACCTTCTTACTTGACCGACATACAACATTAGCAAGTGCATATTGGCTGCATTACCATGTTCATCAAGTGCTGCAGCAATGAGTCCTAAAATGCTGAAATGACTTAGCATATCTGCATTTCTGGTTCCCTCGTCTTGAAGTCAATTATTTTTTTGATTGGATTTTTGGTTAGATGCCTGAAATAAGGTCTGTGGTTAACACAAGCTTAAGAGGGTTTTACATTTGGTTTTGCCACATAAAATACATCAGGAAATACCCACTTGTGAATTTTGGACCTAGTCAAAGGCAGGTGTTAAAGGGTGGCTTACAGAATCTACAGAACGTCATCACGCCAAACGCCAAACCACTTTACAGCCTCAGTGTGGTGGTGATGTTGAAGTCATGTGACCGTGGTGTAGGTTCTTTAAAGCCTAACGTTAGCTTTTTACTTCCTGGAGGTATCACATCAGTTGGAACAAAGTTGGGTTTGACTGGTAAAACATTCCTGCAGGTGAAAATATGCTGAAATCAAGGTCCATCCAAATATATTTTTTTCACAAATGTCCTGCAGGGGCATGCAAGCATTCATAAGGACCCACAGAAGTGTTTTCAGAAATTTCCGTGCATTTTTTCTGGACAAAAATCTGTGCTTAATGTGAAACAGCTTTTATGTGAAGACTGTTCACCACACTCTACGGACTGTGCAATGTCTGGAGCAAGCCATTGTACCTGTTTTACCGCACAGAAATGAATGGTTAATACCAGGAACCTTGAGTTTAGTTGAGTCATAAAAGTAGATTTTTCCATTTGTCACTTCCCTCTGTGTACATACCGGGCAAATAAATGATACAGAAATTTCATGTATGTTTCATCTGCGCACTTGTTATGCTGTAATGTGCTCCATGTACTTAGAATGCACCCCAGAGAATCGTTTCCCCCTTAACCTAAATCATGATACGATGACATATTACTTTGCGTTTCCCTGTGGTATATCACTCCATGCACAGCACTGTCATTACAAGGCAATGGACAAATCAGAGACACACAGAGGAGGCAATTACCTGTAAATTGGTTTCATTAAGTATAAAAAAACAACAGGAGGACTGCTTGAGAATGCATTACATTTCGCTCTCAAGGAGGAAAAAACAGAAGGCTCTGATAGGAGGTAATTTAAGCATGAAATTTAATATGTCCTCCTAACGTGTTTGCATGACACTAAATCTGCTTTTATTTTAGATAATTTCTTTCAATTTGCAATTACCCAACATAAAGTCGTCTTTTCTTAAAAAGACAGGTCCTCGTGGAGAGATTAACAGACAGACGTCTTCAGCTGAGGTTGCAGATAAACGGGCACACTGAGTGCAATGTGACCTTGTCATTCAATAAAGTCACTACCAGCAGATAATGGTCAAATTTTTCTTCTGAGTGCAAAAAGGATGTTTGCAGCTGTGACTTTTAGGTTTGTTCTCACATGGGTTTACAGACAATTCTACAGTACATATAAGGTGACAAATGTTTGGTTAACGTAACCTGAACCTAGCTGTTTGTGCGGTACTGTTTGATAGCTTTCAGCCTGTTAGCTGTGTGTATTTGGACTGGCTGAAACTAAAGAACAATGCTAAAAGATTCGTAGTTAGCTAGCAAAGTTAAACCTGTCATTTTGTAGAGAATTAGTTGAATTGGCTGGGAAGGCCGGCTGCTTGTGTTAACAGCCAGTAGAAGCTGGTAACACGGCTAGCTTGGTTATGTCAGCTAGCAAATACAGTTAGCTAAAGGTATAATAAAGTACTATTCGGACGGGATTAGTTTTACATAGGGATGTGGACTAATGTCAGTTTACCACAGGATGTCTGTAACATAAATGTCCAATTCGCACATTTGCGCCCTGGCGTCACCTCCCTGTCGGCATGTGTGTGCTACGTTGCTTCCTTTAAGCATCAGCTGAAGGATAATAATAATTAATAATTAGCCCAATATGAAATATTGCCCATGATCAGGATTGTGTGTACACAACGATTAGCAATATGGATTTATATTAGGCCTACCTAACACAACCAGAAGTCTCGTGGCTCTGGAAAGTGCTATCTTCTCGACCTTTTTGATTGGTCTCCCACGTGGGGCTATGCGATCATTAGAAGAATGTCCACTATCACGACTGCCGACAACACCGAATGCTTCTTCAAGCGCTTCCATCGTCAAAAAAACAAGGAAAACTAGTTGTAAGCGCGGAAAAATGGTTATAAACAGGACGTGACGTGAATATTTACAGACATTTTTTACAGAGGATCGCGTTCGCACGGGATTAATATTACCCGAGGTATTTTCTCCGGACTGTTTTACAGAAGGTAAAAGTCACCGTAATTTTTACTGACATTATCCGTGATGGTTACAGACATGGCGTGTTCGGACGGGACTAAAATCCCTGGTAATAATTACTTTACCCCACATCTTCACATTAAACTATTCCCGTCCGCATGGGGCTTATGAAGTAGTCAATCAGTAACGTTAAACAGAACCAAGAAAACTGTGGAGGAGACTTCCACTTACATGAGTGGGAAGTATGTTAACTGTGATTTTTGTACTTACCTGAAGAGGATTTGTCAGTGCAGGTGCATATGTAAATGTTTACTGTCACTGCATACTGAGTGCTTGAAGCAAAGACTTTACAGATGGACTGTAGGCTGAGGTGATACAGCCGCTGTTCACATTCTCACTCTTGTAATAAATGTATTGCAGCAGTCTGGACCCAGTTATTCATTCTGAGCCTAAAGTGTAGATAAAAGCCTAATCTGTCCAACTATTGCCTGGTATGAGTTCAAATACCTCAAAATTGTGTCCTAGGCACTAAAACTGTGGTTTCCCCTGAACTTTACAGAACTTAACATGTAGTTAAGGAAGAGAAATCAATTTTGAGCTCAACAATGAATCCATAAGCCTTCGAAAAGACTCCTACACCTTCTCTTCCCCGACAAAATTAGAATAAGCGAACAATAACAAGTTCCTTATCTTTACAGCCTGTGGGAAGAAAGTGTAAAGAATAATGAAAAGTGAGAGAATATAATTAAGCCAGAGAAAGGGATGGGACACACACATGAGGTGCACACACACACACACACATATACTGTAAGATGTGTAGAGGTTAGCACACAGAGTGAAAGAGGCAGAAAGATATCAGGGAAGCGAATATGAATAGGAGAGATAAAGATGGGGAAAGATGACGGCTGAAAAAGATACAGAAAGATTTGGGGGAAAATGAACATGAGGAAAAAGTGGAAATAGGTGTGAGGAACAGAGGTGGGTGGAGAGCTAGTTGGAAAGCTCCCCAGCTAAATACAGTTTGATTAAGTGTTATAGTGTAGTTCAGCCAGCTTGGCAATTTGATCCAATGGGCTTCTGGCAAACAAACTGCAACACAGAGAAGCTTTTTCCAGCTGAGTTTTGGAATAATTACACGTAGATATCCTTTGGCTGGCAGGGGGTTTAGTTACAAACGCTGACGCATACGGTAAGGTATTCCCACGTGGAATGAAAAAATAAACCCAAAGATTTTTGTGGGCGGACAGTTGGAGGTACACAGGAAAACAGTTTTAGAACAACAAAGTCGGATGTTTTATCTCTTTAACCCACTTTTTGTCCTTTTTTAAGCATTTACCTCAAAGTTTCTGACTCACCTCAAATTCTCTGACACACATATATTGCAAACACACTGAAACACACAGACATGTGCGAGTAAAAGGCAGAGAAGCAGACGAATTGTGACACAAGGAATGCACACTTGAACACACTGACAAAGGCAAGCGGAGACGCACTCTGTCACAAGTGTTTATGTTGTAGTTTGTGATGTTCTGAAGCACCTCAGCCTGTGTTTTCAATGGCAGGAGAGGTGCTGAGCCCCCCTATTGTTCGGCTCAGTAGTATAAGAACACACTCCGCAGGACTCTAGGCCTACTTTCATAACCCACTTCAAAAGCCACCGGGACACACACCTCTATCAATATCCCCTCTCAGAACTCGTGCACCCTGCCAGCTTCCTCCCTACTTCTCACCCTTGGCTCCCTCTCTCACCTTTTCACTTCAGTCACATAACCTTCCTCGACATGATCTTCACCACCCGCCTTCCTTTCCCTCCATTCCCCTCTCCTGCTTCACCTTTTGTATACTTCTCCTCCCCTTTCCCACAGAAAGAGAGAGGCTTAGCTTGTGCTGTCAAGAGGGCTGATGCCGGCAAACAAAGAAGCGTGGGAGCTGCCGAAGAGGAACAACACTAAGAACTATTCCAGGTAGAGAACTACATTTCCCATGACCGCACACAAAAAAGCGATAATGTCGATACCTGGGAGGCTTCCTGTGTGGTCGTAAATCATGGCAAAAAATAAAATGCCGTGTGAGTGTTTCACACTGCTTTCATAAGAGCTTGTACTTGCACACTCCGCTCTGCAGCCCAGCCAAAATCCATTAAACACTCTGCTTACTTGATTGCTTGAGAGGCAGCCCCTGTGCAGTGATATTGCAGTTAATTGGACTCATTTGCATGGTGTTGAGCTGCAGTGTCTGTTTGTCTTCAGTCAAGTGGAACATTGAGTTCTTGAACTCTAATTGTCTCCTGAACCTCGCTGCTGCAACTTCAGAGTTATCTACACACAAAGTGCAACCCATTATTCTGAATTTAAACTGGAAACATTTAGGAGTGATGTATAGCAAGAGATGGATGCAAGAAGTTAGAAATGTAAGCTCATAGTTAACTGTTAAATACTGTATAAAGCGTGTCAGTCTTTCCACTCTCGTACAGCACATATGCCGTTTACACTGATAACAGTGGCAGATTCACCACTCAAAACACAAAGTCATTTTTGGAAAAATGGGTCCTTGACTGCAAACAGAAGTAGGCAAAAGCAGGCATCTCATTTCTAGCAAGCCAACATTAATTCAGCCATCTGAAATGGCAACTGGTATTTGCACATTTTACAGCTGTAGCTAGGTAAATCATCTTTTCATCTCTCCCTAAAGTTTCAAGTCTCTAGTTTCTAGGTGACTTATTCTACAACTACATTCTTGTAAAATGCTCTTAATTGACACCTGATGGCTCACACAGATGAATGTGCTAAAAGGCTAAAGCTACATGTCCCAAGAGGAAAGGCTGCATTCTCATCAGTTGATGATCCATGAAATATGATAAGGTAATGTGTAAGATTTGACATCACTTTCCACTTGAAACATTTTAGGATGAGGTCTCACCAATAGAGTGCTGCAGGAATGAGTCCTAAAACCTGGAAGTGAGTTAGCAAATTAGCACTCCCACTTTCCTCATCTCAAAGTCAACGTGTTTTGTGAATGGGTTTTTTGCTAGGTGTCTAAAATAAGGTCTGTGATTCACACAAGCTCACTTTCACGTTTTGTTTAGTGGCGTAAAATATGTCAGTAAATACCCTACATGCAATTTTTGAATCCTTTACACAGAACATGGTGACTTTACGTCATGTGACTATGGTGTAGTTCGTTAATCGCCTAATGTTAGCTTTTTACTTCTGGGAATTGCATTTATGCTTCAAAAATCATCAAAGTGATGTCCATTTGGGAAGATTATCTTGCTGAACTAAACATGTAAGTATCAATGGAAAAATCATATTGCATTACAAAAATGTCAAGCCCCCAACCATGAATAAGCTTTTTGTGAAAGCAGTGAAATCATTTTTAAATCAATCAACTCATTTTAAATTAGTATTTTGTGTCAAATTATTGATTTCTTTGGTGAGTAGCTGGGTACGTGGGATAATGTACAGCAAGCGGGTCATTATTGCAGAGTAAACCCCAACACATTGATGCATTCCATCAGGGTTTTGAATCACATTGATTGTCCCTTATGTTCTTGTCTGCACGGGCGTATTGATGTGCTTTGTTGACATGCTGCAGATTAAATAAAGCTTTTCACAGATCTCCAGAGTTCAGGTAATTGAGAGCCATAAAAGCAAAGTCCGTAGGGCAAAAAGTGACGATGCATCTACCTGAAAATAAATCTTTTTAAAGAATGAAGGTTGGAAATGCCTTCACCCTTGGAGTCTAAGCGCGGTCGCTAACCTGATCAGAGGCATCAGAGAGCCGGCAGGGACCCGGAGGCAGGGTGTTACAGTGATGGATCACAGTGGGGAAGGGAGGGAGAGAGAGGCAGCCGAGGGGGCCCGATACCGTCAGGCCATCCTGATGGTCTGAAACAGCAGATCTGAGGGAGCGATGTGGAGGGGGCAGACTGTGTGTGTCCTAATGGGGTCCTAGATCTGCACTATCTCGGAGCCTTCATGTCCCTGCAGCGGTCCTGATAGCAAACAACAGCAGATCAATCGATGGCGATGCCTCGACTCACTTTCTTTGCTTCCTTCCTCCAGACTATCACAAAGTGCTCAAACCACAGTCCTGGTGTGACACTAAGTAGTTGAAGCTCAGCTCCAGTGCAAGGCCATACCCATGAAAGTGTTTGTCTGAGGAAGGATATTACAAATAACTTTCTTTGTTCACATGTTGATACAGAATATAAAGTGAGCTTTATACTGTATGTAATTGGAAAGACATCTGGAAACAATGGAGCACAAAAATAAAACAGAATTTTTTATAAAGTAATTTACAACAGCATTCTCTAAACTAGTTCAATGCTAACAAAACATCTGCATTGGACTCCGTCTCCTCTAAAGAACAAAGTATGATGTAATGAAATATTCAGGGAATGTTAAATGAGAACTGATGGGATTTTTAAATATGCAAAAGTAAAAATTTGGGCTGCAGGCAATATTATCACAAAGCATAGCCAATCAATTTCAAAGGTGACACATTTCAAATGAAGGAGGCCCTGTCAAATGACACCAGACTGAGGAATTCATTCATGCTCTGCTGCGTTACTACAGATGCCTGAATCAAGTGCCCCAAAACAGCACCTATACAGACATACATGAGCTGAATGTTTACAATCCATCAACTTGTTCAGCTGACTGCACTGATAGTTTTTGATTTAAAGCTTGAATACCCAAAAACATCTTCATGTAGAATTGTTCTCTACATGTACTTAACCATGTAGACAGTATACAGTCCCATATCATCTAGGTATGCAGCATCAACCGCTGCTGTGGTTTGTTACTACAGACCTAGTTTCGTGTAGCCACAGTGCTGGGGAAAGGTCTGGATTCACAGATTGTTTTTCTTCTATATGGGAAAAAGAACGCTCTGGTTTGTTTTTGTTTCATTAAACCAATAACAGTCGTCTTGGACGGCACTAAGCCCAGGATGCAGCGACGGTGCTTTAGCTAATTAGCGTTGGGGATTAAATTGTTTACACACAGGAAGGTGAGCACTGACATTAAAATGGCCCCGCAAAAGAAAACGGCAAAAAAACCCAATAACAGTTGTGTGTCACCGTGATTCAACTTTTAGTAATAAAAAGACTAAATAATAATTTGATAATCGGAGCACTAGAGGTGAAGCCTGACTATAATTAGCTCTGGAAAGCTCACTGGACTCGTTAAAGCCACGGACGATTAGCTGACTGTGTGGGGCTCCAGCAGAATAACGATGATATCACAGAGGTTAGTATGAAGTGGAACAGATTGGTACATTAGTCAAGTCACTGTCACTGACACATGCCGCTGCCACAGTTAAAAGATCTGGCAAATCAAGTCCGACTGGTTGTGCTACGAAGCAGATCAACATTGGGCATGAAAGTCCTGCGAGCGTGGGTTTTCTCCGGGTCCTCAAGCTTCCTCCCACAGTCCACAGACTTCCAACTTTAAATTGCACGAAGGTGTGAAAGTGAGTGTAAATGGTTTGATAGTCTGGCTACCTGTCCAGGATGTATGCCGCCTCTCGCCCAATCTCACATGGGACAGGCTCCTGCCCCACCGCAACACAGAGTAGGATAAGTGGTTACAGATAATGGATGGATGGATAGATAGACACATATATGGACACGGATCACAAAACAGCACAAGTACATACGATATGAACTCATAGTACACACAAGGGGCTCCATATGTTTCCATATACGTGTCTAATGTTCAGAGTACATCCTGAACAGATCGCGAGACTACTGAAGGGCGGCAAATAGAGACAGACAGCCATTTCACACCTTTGTGCAGTTTAAAGTTGGCTGTCTTTGGACTGTGGGAGGAAGGAGAAAACCCATGCTGAAATGGGGAGAACATGCAACCCACTGGGCCAGCGAGTTTGAACCTAGAAGCCTCAGTGCCAACCACTGTACCACCATGCTGCCCCTATTTTTCCTTATCCGTAACTTTCATAACTTTGACTTACTTTCTCAAAATGTTGTCTTAAGAGCAAATCGTCAAGTATCTTTTCTCTTTCTCTCTTCTTTTTCTTTGAAACTCTGACAATCAACTCTTTTTCTATCCTCTGACCAAAATATAATGTCAGACAAGTAGATTGGATTTGCCAGAATACATTTCTATCTACGCCAATGGGACCATATCTTCCCAGGTCATCCATCCATGAGGTGCTGCTTCAGATGGATTCTACCTCTTCGGGGGCCGATGTCTGTCCCAGCTCCCATTACGTGACCCCAAGTCCCTCATCAGAATATAATATTCCTACAGTCTCAGAATAACTCGCATCCCCAAAGTGTAATGCAGGTGCCAAGTCATTTTTTTTCTCTCTCGGCACAAAAAAAGTCTGGGTTAAGGAGAAGTTGGTCGATTTCCCTGCTGATGCATATATACATGTTTTTACAATGCATCAAGTCGGTGAGGTCCCAGAGTCATAAAACAATGTTTTTGTGCTGGGAATTTGTGCAAATTGAAATTGGAGGAAAACGTTAAAAACAAGATCTTTTCTTTGTTGCAAAAATTCCCAAATCACATAGTCAATTACGAAAGAAAAAAGTATTTCTTCATCTGTTTTTCTTAAAAAGTTTGTGTTTAGAAGGTACAAACTGTCTGCCATATTGCGAGCACATGCTGTATTCTGGCCACTAGCTTGTATGCACACCAGGAACATGTCAATTAAAGACCAGAAAGTGTCAGAACTGAAGGAAGTATATGAGTAAGTGGTACAGTCAAATCATATTCAGCATTGTGTTCTGCTCACATGCTGGCTCTATGCGTGTATTCTTTGTTCAGGGATGAATCAGAGATTTTTTTTTTCCTAACCACACTGGGTTTTGTTCAGTACGCCTCTCTTCCCGCACTGGGGAGGTACATTTGTGTGAGCCAGACGATAGTCTGTTATCCACCGGAGGAGCTGGAGCGGCAGGAGTGTGTGAAGACAAAGCACTGCAAATGTAAGACATGCTTGTCGAGTCTAAAGTGCCACCTGCATGCAATAATCATCAGCCATGTGAGTACAAGCAGCAAAGACATGTACATATGCATGAACATATACACAGAAGGTCTTTACGAGACTAACGCATTCTCACTCCCAACTCTGCGGCCCCACACATCAAATTATGACACTCAACGTGCTCGTGTTTTAACACTCAGGTACAGAGCGTCAATTTGTGCTCCGTACATGGACTGAATTGTATCTTTTCAAAATACACTTCTGTTTTCACAGGAAATGTACAGTTTCTGCTCGTCAGATGCATACAACCTTTACTTAAAATAAATTAACAACATCAGTAAAACACCTTGTATTTACTGGGGATGAACGAAAGTATAGGCACGTCATCCGTATTGGCGGATATTGGCTTTAATATGATCTATCAGAATCGCCCAAAATGCTTTGTCTTATTTTGCACAATGAATGAATGTTACATACATTGAAAAGCGAGAAGAGTTTGCATGTATGATATGATGTTAATTCCACCACAGAAGAAGACTTGATAATCACTAAAATTAGGTCGGGAAAAAAGTGGCTATATCAATATCAGTCACCATCTACATGAGATGTTATATATCAGGATATCGGCAAAAAATCCAATATCATGCATCCCTAGTATTTACATTTTTTTCCCTCGTGCAATAAACACACATGGTTAGGTTCAGGCAACAAACGTATATGGATAGTTTCCGATAAAACCATCATGGTTTGGCTCAACATTCATACGAGAAGCGAAGACCAGGCTCCTGGGTGAAAGTCCAGTGTTTGTTTGACCTATCCACCTCCAGTTCACCCTCTAGGGACTTTCCAGCTCCTTAGGTTACAATGTTTTCTCGCAGTTTCAAACTGACGCCCTCCAGTGGTGGTATAAACTTACGCTGCCCGGCGGCGTATCATACCACCACAAAAACATAGCTTTTCTCATCTGTGCCTGACACGGAAATCACGACCCGCCCATCTCCCCTGCTACCTGTCATATGTGGACTTTTGCCTATACTACAGTAGTTGCTCTGAGCATCAAAAAATGCACCTCATATAGCTGCTAAAGTGTGCCCAGTGTGTCTGTACCTGACGGCGAGGGCAATCGACCAGGTGTCAGTATTTGATGAGTTGGGAGCGAGACCAGGTTGGCGAGACAGCTCCATTGCTTCAAACCGTGCTACAAACACAAGAGAAGGTTACATCCTGAGTCTAGGCCTCCTTGGTAAAGCAGGAAGACATCTGCATGTACAAGATGGGGTGAGACAATATGATCAGTGCTGTGGCAAGAGAGGGCAGCTTAAAGCTAATGGCATGTGATGTCCAGCTGCTGGCTCAAATCTGTTGCAGCCATCTGCTTTGCCCTGCTCGTTCAAAACCTTCTCACTTCAACAGGAACAAACACTTTAAAGGAAGATGTGTGCACCGTAAATTGCTTACATTAAGGTTTGTGCAGCCTTGAGGTGTGTCTCTTGGGATCCTAGAGTTCAGCAGGGCAAACGGCCTTGGGTAGAGCTCGCAGTGACTGAAGAGATTTGCAAATCTAAGTGCAGTTAAAACGTTGTGCCTCGGCAGCAGGAGCTGGATCAATGATTCAGTGAGGCCTAATCTAGGTTTGATAAATTCTGTTTTGCATTTGGAAAAGGTCATGTGTCCATGCTCCAAAATCAATTGGTCATTTGCAAAAGTCATTTTTCTGTGAAATGACATTAACCTGCTTGAAAGGAGTCATACATGTGAGTGATTTTACACCTGTTTAAGACAACACTTTAAATTTTACAACAGCTGAAATAACTGGGTTTGTTTTTAAAATGCTAACATCTGTTACAAATGTAATACACTGGCTGTTAATCCCTATGGTGATGTAGTGACTACTGTAATGAGTTATATATATGGGCCAAATTAGTCCATGATTATTATTGAATTAACTCCTTACATGCATATTTATGCATTTTTATTATTTGTACTATTTTGTGCTATTTATAGCTCCAGTACGAAGCAGGAAATGGTAGAAAAACTGTAAAGCTGCTGCCTTTACTGTCACCTCAAAGCTGTTTTTTATCTGCTACGTAGACTCTGGAGAGTGTTTGTGCTTTTATCAGAGCATTAAAGATCAATGTTATAACAAATATTACTTTGTTATGGGATGATTTCCTTGTTACTTAACTCTGATATTCACAGCACATAATGATTTTGCTCAACAGCCCTTTCATACAGGAGACGTGCGTGTGGGACGCATACACTGATTCAGTCAGTGCTGTTTAAAGATTTGTGTGTACGTGTACTGAACACCGTTAGCAGACACTCCAGCCTGCAGTTTTGTTCCATATACTACATTGTTAAACCACAGGATGATATGATTACAAAATAAGGTTTCACAGCTCTTCCTCTGCTCATGTGCTGCTCATGCTTCTCTCTCACTGATGCAACATTCAGAGTCTGAGCCAGCTCTCATCATGGAGGGATGAAGGGTGGTGGGATTAAGGGTGAGCGTTACCTTTCCACAAAGATGATGGTCTGCCACCGTGGGTCAAGATGGTGTCATTAGCCCTTACAGCCATATGAGCGATTAGCTAGTTGGATACACACTGAGGGTGGGCATGCGTACCTGAGTACTCGTTTGGACATCAGTATTTTACCCAACAGTTATAAACGGGTTTAATGACAGAGTCAAGCAGTGCTCCTGTGTTAGCTCGTGCAAACCAGGCAGACGTTCTACTGACCAGGAGGAGAGAAGCTCCGGACTCCAGAGATGGTCCTTCAGTGTTGCGTCTAACCTGTGTAATGGCAGCAACATTAAGCTTGCTGATTTTTCTTATGTTAACTTTGAATTCATGGTTTAATTAGCTATTGAAGCCTTATCGTTCAATAAATAAATTTAAACTTGCACCTGTTTTCCATTGTTGGCAAATTTACATTCATATTCTTATGTTTGTTTGTTGTTTTTTTTACGATGCAATACTTCAGTGCAATTACTCAAATATGGACTTTACTTAAAATGCACATCCCTAATCCACACACAGGGACTTACATATACTAACATGCATGTGCTGCCAGACGATAAAGAACAGACAGGCTACAACACACACAGAGGGGGCGTGACCTCATTCTCTGCTAAGGACACAATTACTCCACTATAATAGTTGTTTACTGCTTTATTAATGCTGTGAATATTACACACAGCTCCTTAAAGTGACATCTCAAAGTCATTACGGGGCTCCCTTGTAGCTCAATATGTTGAGCCCATATCATTGAGGCCTTACTGCAGCGGCCAAGTCTCGAGTGCCGCCCATGTGTCTTAAAGAATGAAAAAATATCTTTGAAAAACAGTAATTATAATTAGCTCATTTCAGTCCGTAATTTAGGGTTACATCATATTTGTGTAGCTCATATTACAACCAAACAAAGGGTGACCCATGTCCACGCAAGGTCAGGAGAAGAGTTGTGAACGTCAACTGAAAATCTGTGTCAAACCCCACCTCAACTCCAGACCAACAGTGTGGTCAATAGTGGCGTTTCCATCCACCTATTTTTATTTGCATTTTCAAAAATTGCGAAAAAAAAACTTGGATGAAATTCAAAAAAAGGAAAATGCGACTTTTATGGAAACAAGTTTTGCGAATTAACGATGACGTACCAGCACACAGATCCTCAAATGTGGCCATTGACATACGGAAATGTTTCAGCCAGAGTTCGTGAGTGAAATGCTGCTGGACAACTACTTCCCAAAAGTCCTTCACACGCCTACATTCCTATACACACAGAGAACAACGCGGTGGTCTCCTTCCAGCTATTTCCGACAGTACTCTTAACATTTAACGTCTTCTTTGTCGTCTCTTCTTCAAGATGGTTAGGTACGCTGTGAACGCTGACAAAATGCTAACCAGAGTTCTCCCAAGAGCCGACAGGTTTATCAGGAAACCCTACTAGTGTGAATGGGATATATCAATCTCAATCAATCAATCAAACAATTTATCTGTCACATGAAATTATAAAAATACAATGTCAGTGAAATGTGATCCCCTCAGTTCCTTCAATTTCCGCACTGAAAAACTATAATAGTGACGAAGCTCAATCTTTGGCCTCATGTTCTATCTCCACTGCATGCATCACTTCTCTCACTACTTTTATATCCTCAAAGGACCTCTGAGTTTTGGTCATGATAGTTTCAGAATTAAACACAGAGACTGAAGGACATTACCTGAGCAGGAGGCGTAAATGTGACCTGTTCCTCCTTGTTGCTCTGTGTAACATCTATATTAAGATAAAAGCCCCAAAGCTACTGTATAAGGCAAAAACAAGGGCTGAGCACGGGGTGCGTCACAAGCAAATGTATATGCCTTTTCCAGTTTGGGCCTCCTCAATTGCCACTTACAGAAGCGTTGACGCATTCAATTTCCACTCATAACTTCAGAGCTGTTGACATTCACTGCTTTCATCCAACTTTTCTTGTAAGTCACTGCATGACGTAAAAAATAATTCCCTTAGGCAGGGATTTTTTTTTTTTTTAACGGGGACTCAGTTACAAGGCCCAGGGTTTTTAAAGATGCTTCTTGAACATCTGTGCAGCGCACAGGCAATTTGAGATAAGACTCGCACAGGGGAAGTTAATTAGCAATATGGATCAGGCCTAATGAATACATGAAGTGTATCTCGAGATGTAAAAGCACTGGATGCGTCTATTAAATACAACTTTTATTTGAACCCCCATCTTAAAACTTTCACGTATGCAGTTTTACTTTATAATTACAAACATTTCCCGGATCTCATTTGTATAGTACAAATCATCCCAGGCTGTGAGCATCCACGTAGCAGGCTCACAGACTGTCGTACCATGGTTCACTGAAAATGCACACTGATTTCTTTTATTTATTATTTCTTTTTTTCTGCGTGATGGGAAGTAATTTGCTGTAATGCGTGATCAGGGAGTTTTGAAAGAGCCATTTTATCTCGCTGTGCTGGTCCCTTTCTCTGTGGGGGAGCCCGGCTGTTCCTGTTCCTCTATCAACACCAACCACTGAAGCTGAAAGATTCTGCATGCTGCTGAAGCTAAATGAGACTTCACACCCCTCTGCTTTCTCTTCTTTCTCCTCTTCCTCCCCTTTTCTTCTTTGCACTGTGGGTTTTTCTGACGCTATTTCTCTCGGTGTCTTTTTGTCTCGTGCTCGCTCTATCTCCGTTCTGTTCACCTGGAAATGACTAAATAAAGTTCAGGGAGAGGCCAATTAAAGAGCACAGATGTCAGTAAATGAAAGAGATGATGAAAAACAAAAGCAGATTAGGAGGAAAACTGTGGAGCGAGTGAACCCCACATTTCTGATTGCTCTTCATGAACGTAATTCATTCCAGCAGGTGTTTGCAGGCTCAAAGCCACATTTAAAAAGAGAACAATGGTGTCAGCTATTGTTATAATTATGGTTTCAGTGGGTGAATAAGCGATCAGTGTAACCACCCACTCACTGCCCACATTTGTTTTAATAAGAGGTTTGATGCAGCACCATTTCAGGCATTTAGCTCATTTCGCCCTGCAACAGCTGTGTCCTTAACATGATGATTCTAGTTACCATTGTCTAGCTGCAGAAAGAATAATAAGTATTATGGTTTGCCAGATGGACACATAGTAGGTGTTAGTCTGTTGATATAAATAAATAAAGGACCTACAGCAGACCTGTTTTTCACATTTGCAGAAGCTGCAGTGGAAAAGTTCATAAATATTCACTGGAATGGGTCGTAACTTTGATAGTGTGTTAAAACAACTGCAAAAAAAACAAACAGATTTTACCATCTAGAAAACAAAATAAATGCCAAGTTGAGTAATATCACATAGTGAGCAACATTTCCTGCACAGTATAGTGTTAAGAATTTCTTTAAAAGCTTATCGCTGTCTGTAAACACAACACTCAAACTTGGCCCCTCCAGTCTACACCGCTTGTACATATAGCTACTGTACTATTTATGGAACATTAAGAGGTCGGGCGCTGGGCGCTAATTTTGTGCCCTTTTTGAACCAGCTTTCAAGAGCACGGCAGCAGGTTGTGTATGAGGTTGCTAAGCAACCTTAACAACCACCTTGTCATAGCCTATTTACTTGAACTCCTGAGTGCAGAGCTGATCTTCTTCCAGAAGCTGTTATAAGTGTGTAGACCAATTGTCTGTGGGACAGATGAAAAGCTCTGACAGCCCTGCACTAACATGATCAACTTTTCCGTGTTTATCACGCACTGATATTTATGGAAGAAGGGAAAGATATCTGTTGACTGGTTGGTTGTTCCTCATCACATGACATGGGGTGATGACAATGAATTTGAGGGTGCAAGACAGCCTCTTACATTTGCTGCAATGTAAGAGCTGATTCTTTAGCAAGCTAACTAAGCTAACCACAGGCACCTACATGTCCAACAGAAAAGAAGCCAACTCTGCGTCACTCCTCATCCTCTCTCTCAGTGCTCACCAGCTAAACTGAAAGTCAATCCCAGATTCACTGGGACAAACCGTCACATGAGGGGTGAAGTGTTCCTTTAAAAAGTCTCATTTCTACACGATACCTTCATCTGTAGAGAGCTACAGTATATGTAAGAAACCTCTGCATTTTCAAAAACCACTGCTGGTGCGCAGGTGCAAAGATGCATTCTGGGTGGGGCATGAGTGACCGGAGCGAAATTGGAGCAAGATAAAAGGCTCCGCTCCACCTTTTAAAAAAAATAGCCGCTCCTCACTCAACACAAAATCCTTCCGCTCCGCTCACATGCTCTGTCTAGGGTTTTGAGATATACGGTTATATGAAAACTGATGGTTATCATACTGCTTACATTTGCTTATCTACAATATTTAAAAAATACAACTGGACAGAAAATCCCACCTTTATTTTAGTTATTTTCAAAAGTAAGACTTTTTACACAAACTTCCATTAAGAGAAGGTTTCAAATTTCAGTTATTGTACCTTGAAAATTTCATACCATTGCAACCCTACTACTAACATTACCTGGTCACTGTCTTTTCATAAAGTCCTGCCTAAAGGCTGCAGCCCAGAAATGTCTTAAACACAGCAAAATAAGAAGAGAAGAAGAAAATACATGAGTACACAAGTCTCTGCAGATCAATACACCACTACACACTTCCAGTGGGTCATAGGTGATGATTGAGAAGGATAACTTTTGTATGAGTTTGTGCATTGTTTTATAGGAAAATCCAGCAGAGTATACTGCTAAGTTTCTATGGCTAGAATAAAAGATAAGATTGTCTGGGAAAGGTCTTCATCAGTTGTCTTCTATAATATTGTAGAGAACAACTTGGGTTATTGGGTTGAAAGCCTTGGGGAAAAACCAACCCAGACCTTAGGTTGGGATTGTTTTGTCAATCAGCCATACCAGTGTCTTTGCATGTTGTAGCCAACTCACCAACTCAACTGCTAACCTACCAACAAACTAGAATTACCGCCTCACCAGTCAGACTGTAGTTACAATTTACATCCATGTCTGCTCTGAATGCACCACACATACCTTAAACCCAGCAGCACAGGAGATCTATACGATCTGCACAGCTCCAAGGTGGGCACCCAAGATTAGTCTCCCCAATTCAGTATCTCACAGAAAGTCTCCCCTTCTGTTCCCAAGATATGACACTGAATAATGGCCAGAAAAAAATGTTTTATGCAGAATACTATGATAGCACTGTGAAGGTGACTTTGAGCTTTTGCATGTATAATGTCAACATTTCATCAATTTATCCTATTAGACATTTGTGCTGAATTTTGTCAAAATTAGCATTTGAATTTTTGAGTTATGACCAAATTTAATGTTCCCTGAGGTCAGTGCCCTTGACCTTTGAGTTTCAACCACCATATTCTAATTGGTCTATTCCTGAGTCCAAGTGGAAATTTATGCCAAAAGGAAGAAGTTCCCTCAAGGTGTTCTTAAGATATCGCGTTCACGAGAATGAGACAGGCGCAAGGTCAAAGTGACCTCGACCTTGGCCTTAAAATTCTGATCAGTTCAGTCTTCAGTCCAAGTGGATATTTGTTACCCTGGAAATCCAGAGTTCTCGCAAGAGCACAATTTGAATTTGCTCAGCGAATCACTCTGGCAATCAGTAATGATGCTCATTACCCATGCTGTTGGAGCGGAGCTGCACCAATCACATCGGTGTATCCGATATAGGCGCGCCAGAGGCGAGCTAAACAGATGACGACAGCACTGCGACGACGAAGTCCGGAATCAGTCAGTAAACATTGCAAGATGGCTACGGATGAACACCAGTTGTTTGAAACGGCTTTGGCCGCTACAATGAACGAGTTAGACTTGGCTTTTTCTCTAAAAGAGGAACAGAAGACGGCCCTCGAATCTTTCCTTTGCAAGAAGGACTTTTTTGCTGTTTTGCCGACCGAATATGGCAAAAGTCTAATCTACCAGTTAGCTCCGCTGGTAGCTAAGCTCTGGATACGTCACCCCGTGTATTGTTCTGATTGGTCGTAGTGTTATCCAGTTGCGTGCAGTGATATTTTCAAATGCATGCTTGGTGCCGCCCCTCGAGCCATTTTCATTACTCATAGCCAGACCCTAAATCTTTCTAGATTTGGGTCTGGATTTCCAGGCTAGATATTTGTGCCAAATGTGAAAAAAGCCAACTACATGTTGACGACTATTGTCTTGCCCAATGCTGACATATCATTTTTTCTTACCTGACATGTGCTCTAAGTTGATATGGCTAACTTGTTGTCACTTCTTTAGAGATCCAGCACACAGGAAGCGACATTAGCATTCATTTGGAGTCATATTTCTGGCACCCAGATAAATAAAATCGTCCTCTAAGAAAAGTACCTTTTTTTAGCTGCTAAATGATGTGCTATGTTCACCAGCTAGTTGTTAACTGTGTCCGTTGGCCATTTGGTGTTGGGCAGGTTGCAGACAGCAGGATTTTGGAGCTTTTTTGCTAAGAAACTGCTTATTGCAGCCAAAAACTTTGCTACAGCAGCTACAAAGCTCAGTCAAGCTGAGGGGAGCTGCAGAGTGGAGGTTTAATTCTCTGTGGGTTCATCACTACATGCAACACATTTCACATAACATAACCAACTGAAGCACGATTAAAAAACTAATAATTATAACTGCTTTGTTAGATTTGACATAATGTTTTGTATACCTAACGTGTGCAACATCCACAACCATCCGTATGGTCCTTTTATTTCTGCTGTGTCCTCCTCTCCAATGCACCTATACACGTCTTAAGGTCACACAAAATGCTGCTGTCACAGTCGTGGAAAAAAGGTACTTATCCTGTCTGCTTTACACAAGCTCTCAATGAATGCCAAATGTGACTTGAAGGCGCTTTCTATACATATAAAGTAGTTCATGTGTTTGCACGGTGCTGTTTTTATTCTGTTCTGGTTGAACACTATCACCATCCTTGGCTCTTCCTCCCTCCTCGTCACGCACACATTTCTGTTTTCTTTGATGACCTTGATGAACAATGCTTAATGCTGTCATTTCAATGTAGCCTACTTAAAGTGCACTGTACGTTTGACTTCACTTTTACAGAGCATTCCTCTCTCTTAGGCCCACTTTACAGTTCCCAGCATTATTTTTTCCTATAAAGCTTTTATAGTTCTTTATTATTCACCAGGGGGATTTTAAGGTGAAAGGTTTTCATTTTCATTAGGTGTTCCATAATGTGAACATCGTGAACCTCTTAGAAAAACGAAGAATTAGATTAAGGGCTACACTAAACTCTGTTTGAAATGACAGTGAGAGTCACACTTTAAAAAGTAAGGGGGAAAAAAAACACAAAACTGGTGAAAAAGCATAATGAAACCACTGCCAGAGATAACCTTTGTCAGGTAAGCATAGACTCTGAATTGAACTGAGCTCCTCTTTTGCCTTATGTGAAGTGTTTTGTCATCTTTATGAAGACATTTGGTGACATGTCGTCTAGTCACAATGGTTTAGCTCAACGGTAAATCAATGTAGAATAAAAAGATTTCTCCTCTCTGCTTGTGCCGAGACACTGTGTAGAACAGGTGTGTTGAGATGTGCGGTGCCTCGCAGCTTTGCTTACTCAAAGCTGAAGACCTTGCTTTTTAAAGAGATGAAGGAGAGAGAATGACATTCAGAATAGCTATAAAGTAGACGTTTAACGCTTGACTGATTGTGCCGATTGAGGCGCGGACATCAAATAATATGATACCATGACTGGTTTCAATCATAGGAAAGGTCATAGGTTTACCTACTCTGACAAGTAGGCTTTACGCCTCAAATGATGGGTTTAAGCAGGAAAAGGGTGTCCTTTTGCTCTGCCACGGGTAACGTCTCAGAATAAATGATGAATGTACTGGTTCATATATGCATGATTTTCCAACACTGTAGCAGGAATCAAACTATTTGAATCAAATGTGTTAAAATGCATTTCTGACATTTCATCTGTTTTTTTTTTTTCTAAAGTGGACATAGACATTTTTTTAAGTGAAACATTGACAACATAAGCGTTAAGACTAGTCCCCTATGAGCCTTGCTTTCAGTTTGAAAATCTGTGTGCTACAAGGCATGATCTCCCGGGCATTACGCAACCTAGTAGCTATTGGTAGCTATCCCCTGTTACCAAGGAGTATCAGCATATAGCCTCTTTTACACTGCCTGTTTAAGGCAGGAATATCGCACCGTTATGTTGCCTTGCCGAACTGTATCTAAGGTACGACTGCAGAATGGGGGGACAGAGTGGTCTCGCCTTTAAGCTGCCATGGGAGGTAGTAATGGTGGAAAGCCTGTTTGTACAGGTCTTCTTCATACAGACATGTAAAGAGTGTCTGTATAAACAGGACAGCTGGTAGGACAGGTGCAACGTTTCGACGACGTATTATGTGTGCAACCCAATGCCGTGGATTTAAAAAGTAGCTGTTAGTAGTTAGCTACTAACTCAAAGAAAAGAACAGCAGCCTTAAGTGCCCACAAATTGTGAAAACAATGAGGTCCGGGCGCTCCTTCCCCTCCGAGCAGAGGATGAGATCAGCCACCATATAACAGAGAGAGTAAATGAGTGCTATTGCCATCGTTATTGTTTATGAAATGCTGCTGATGTGTATGGTGTATGTCTAAATAGAGGCCGGCGCTGTTATGTCACGTCACATCTCTTTTGATTCTGCGATGCCGGCATGCTGTCTATAATCACACACTGGAGTGACATGATGCCACCATCGTTTGGTTTTAAAAATGCAAAGACGGCATAAAGAGACTTTGTAGTTACTCTATAGTGTGATCTGTTAGAAAGCCTATATCATTCTATAATAAGTCAGCCTGCTGATTGCATGACAAATCTGTAATTTACTCTTTTCCCACCTCAGTGACATCATCAGACATGCAGTCTTAACAAGCTGGCAATATGATTACTTAATGATTTCCTCTGATCTGAAGGGTTAGGGTTAGCCCTTAAGTGCAAGGGTCGGGGTCAACTAAACTTGGGGAGAGATCGGAGAGGTTGGTAGCAGGAGCGAACAACAGTACAGTCTGGCTGAATGAGCTGAGGAAGACCTCAAAATTGCCAGGACAGTTTTGGAGTTCATTTTCAGATCCATAAAATTAGCCTACTTGTACTGTATGTGAAGAACATCCACTGCAGGGGCATCGCCATTGAGATGGAGTTTTCCCTAGTCATGAGGCGGATGACAAGCGAATGTACAGTATGCCCACAGGATGTTGGTGACTTCAGCTAAGAGACATCTGGATGCCTGGTACCATTCAAAATAAATTAGCAGTAATTTTGGCACATGCTGTCCAGAGAGAAATTGTGTCTGAGGAGAAGGAGCGCACATTCTGTGAACTAACCGCTGATGGAAACACTGATGTAAAATATGTCTGAGCAGTTTTCCTGTAGCTCCTAAAATATTAAACTACTAAATAAACTACTGTTATAATTAAGTTAAATAAAGTAGTTTAATAAAATGATATGACAATTTATATTCAATGTTGTGATAGTCATTGTATCATCCCACATGGAACAAGCCACTATACATTGTATATGAACACTATATCGCCCACTCCTATGTGCAGCACCCCTCTGCGAAAATATGTTCCTGAGCGCATGTTTAAGGCTTTTAAATTTATTTCTGCTTCATCATTGTTCTACAATAATTAAATTTTTTTGAGCATGTTGAACTTGGCTTCAACAGATGCTGTATTAGCGAGGATGAGATAAAACCTTATTAAATTTCTTCAATAAAATGTTGCTCATAGATCATACTGCAGATTAATGATCAACTGTCTCATGGTTTTAAATACAAAATGGCATTAAAGTGCATTAACTGCTTAAATATGTTGTGGAAATTTCATTGAACTTTCACAGTCCTGACCTGAACGCACACACACAAACATACACTGGGAGCTGCCCACTATAATCACCAATCTTCTACCATTAGCTGCTGAGCAGTTCCACTGGAGCAATTTAGGGTTTCTTCCCAGCTCAAGGACAACTCAGCAGCAGTTGCTGAGGGAGCAGTGAACCCTATTTCATTTATTCTCTCAACCCAAACTGGCAACCTTTCAGTCACCGGTCCATTCCCTAACCTCTAGGCTTCCCAGGTCTGACTTAATCTATTTCACAAACACTTCACTTTACACTTCTACAGCCGCAGCTGAGCAGCCGCAGTGCAGTCACAACCTATTGTGACCGCTTAGCAGCTCTCCACTGAAGCACCAAGGGGTTAATTGCCATTTTCAAGGACATCTTGAAAGAAGCTGCTCTTTTTGGCTGCAGCTGCTCAGACTGTGCCTGTGACATAATTACTGATAATAACTTAGCACAACTACCAAGCAGATAGGGATAAAAACGTGTTGTGACAACTGGCTGAAATGAAAATAAGAAGAGAGGAAGAAAGATGGAGAGATAGGCAAATTAGCTAAACAACATATTTTTCTGTCATTTCTTTAAAAATGTCTACTTTAATTCTAAAAGCTGTGATGAGGTCTGTCTGCTGTCACCCTTCCATTATCTCACTTTTTTCTCTGAATATAATTGAAAAAGAATGAATAATGACAGTCTAAGTAACTGCAGTGGGTTGATGTGATGAGTTCATGTACAGTATTTCCTTACAAAAGCCTGCCTACACACTGAAACCTCAGAGATGCAGAAGGCAAGGCACTGTCTTCCTTTTTGTCTTTGCATCTCTTTGTCTGCACATACAGTGCTTGCATTTATATATACATACACACACGCACACACACGCATACACATACACACACACACACTGATCTCCAATGATGAGTAATGGGCCATTCAGCACATTGATATGAAGCTGCAACATGGCCGAAAATGACAAAGACTACCATCGTAATGCTCCATCATTCATATCCATGTCTTATTTATGGCTGCAGAAACCCCATTATGTCCGGCCGGTCCTTTCATTTACACTGAAAGATCTATGACAGATTTTGTAGATCATTATGCAAGGAGCATAAGCAGGGTATATGTAGAGATATGGTGCTACTAACCAGACACTGACATTACAATGACCTTAACTAATAAACCACAGAGAAGCCGGATGAAATCTTAGCAGTGTATTGCTGCAACTGAGACACTGAAAAAAGCTGTTTCTCTCTTTATAACAAGAACATTTTCTGTAATATTAGGAGTTTTTCTGAGTATAACAAGGTGCATTCAGGATATAATGACATATTCTTTTGTTTAAACAAGAAATATTTCTTTTTACCAGCAGCATGTCGGCTTTTCATAACACCAATGCTGTTCTATCTAAGATATTTTAGGAAAACATTTGTCTTGAAATGTCCAATTTGGTTACCATAAACTCGGCTAGAAATATCCGGAAGTTAAGTTAAAAATACTCAGTTTGGTCACCACAAACCAGCTGGCAATGTCCCGACGTCTCATTAAAAAAATCCCAATATGTTTACCACAATCATGCCTGGAAAAGTCCCTATGTCTCGTTGAAAATACACAGTATTGTCACCTCAAACATGGAGAGAACCTGTCTTGTTAAAACATTCCTGGTTTGGTCGCCACAAACACAGCTGGAAATGCCCCAGCATCTAAATAAAAATACCCAGTTTTGTCACTATTAACACGGCTGGAAATGTCCTGAAGAAATACCTGGTTTTGTCGCCACAATGCCCCAACGTCTCATTAAAAATACCCAGTTTTGCTGCCACAAACAGAGCTTGAAATGTCTCAGTAGAAATACCTGGCTGTGTCCCCACAAACACGACTGAAAATGCCCCAACATCTTGTTAAAAACATCTGAACTACGTCACTTTAGAAATGTTGATATATGTATTAAACATACAAACATATCATATCTGTGGTTTGCAAAAACATACAATGCTGATGTTTTGCTCTGGTGACTGGTGGCTGTGTTAATGTATGCTTGGCATGAGATACTGCTATTACTGAGCACAGTAGATGGTGTCAAAATAATAAGGTGCAGAGCCTTGGTGTAGGATATAGAATTCACTCTGCTCCGCTTATAATGAATTTGAAAAGTGCATCTGTTTATTTTTTGGAAGGAAATTGCTCAACTTCAGTAAGCACTGAAATGAAGAGACTCGGAGAACCACGGAGAAAAGTTACAGCCAGCGGGATTACTTTAATTGCATCATACAACTCAACACAGGTTGTAGATCACAACAGAGAACTGCAGAATACAGTAGAAACAGAAACCTCTTATCCAACTTTCAAATGCCTTTATACTGTTGATTGTGGCCATCTGTTCGTTTGTGTGCATGCGTGTGTGTGTATATGTGTGTGTGTCTGCAGACAGGTCTGGGATTATGATCTCATTGTCCCAATAGGTTTGATTTCTCTGGAAACCTAAGTGTTTTCTGTTCTGTTTGATTTCCGAGAATTGGAGCTGCGCACGAACCTCAATTTATCAAAACAACTCCTTCATCGGAGTTCCCCTAGCATTCCGAACGTCACTTAACTCAAAAACAACTTCTTATGAGGATTCTTTCCTACTGCGAAACCTAGCCTATCTGTTCCAACGGTCAGGACACGCTGACCCCAAAATGTTCTACTCCATTTGATTTTCCAGAGCTTGACTACACAAGAACTACCCAACTTACCAAAACACCTCTAAGGAGTCCTTTTTATTGCCAAATCTGACATTTGAGCAACTGCTTCCAAGACCTTGTGCAACTGACATTATTTTCACCCTTGACATAGAGTGATACATTATCTGCTTCTACATTTTCAGTTAACACTAATGAGAAAATGTTGAATAGTCGTCATATGTTACATTCTGTGTCTCCCTCCAAGGTCCCATAAAACCATCCACTGCTCAGTAAAACTCATTAAGAAATAATAAAGAACAAACAAACAAAAAAATGTCAATAGTAAGAAATTAGAGAGCACCTCCCCACCACACACACACACACACACACACACACACACACACACACACACACACATCTCCACAGACTGCACGGTCTTTCCTTCGCACTCAGATCTTTTTTTCATTAAAAGAAGTTTCTTGTTATAATGAGATAAGTTAGCCTGTTGCTATAACAAGAAAAGTTTCTTGTTGGAACTAAATAAGTTAGTATATCAAAATAATGAGAAAAATCTGTTATCAAACCAGGAATGTTTCCCATTATAATGATAAACTGAACAGATGCTGTGTTGTCACAGGAGCAGCAGAAATGCAGCTGAGCAACAAACCCATGTAACATATGTCTTACCTGATCAGCATAGGTCACTCAAGGCAGACAGCAAACTGCCTGAAAATAATAAGAAAGAACTGAATTAATTATCCAAAATGTTTCTTCATTGTTTGGCATTGATCCATTGTAATGTGCAGTATATGTCAGTGCTATGAATCACAAAGAGGGATTTAGTGTAGAAACACAAAGGAAACATTTAAACATTTAAAAACAAAAATATCATATATTTGACTTGTCATAGCAGGAAAAGGCAGAGGCGTACCTAATGATGTGGTTCTGTAGAAATGTCCATTGAAGTGTCTCATGTCGTGAGCTATCACACACAAAGCCAGGGACCTGCAGCCGACACACCTGAAGGAAACGCAGCAGTTAAGGTAATTAATTACAATTACGGTTTTGCAGCTGTGGCATGACATAATGTCAGCTGTAAAGAAAAAAAGACAGATTGCCTGAATGTGTTAGCTGGATTGTCATTTGTGAAGCTTGCTAATTTGCTTTCTTTCTATACGTGAGATGACAACATCACTTCCATGTCTCTGTGTCAAGTTTGAGGCTACCAAGGACTTTCTTAGCCTAGCTTAGCATACAAATTTGAAAGCAACTCAAAGAAGAAGAAGAAGAAGATGATATATTTTACTGATCCCCAAGTAGAAAATCATTTTTTTCAGTCTATTGTCATATACACATATACACACAGGGCTTAAATACACACACATGCACAAACAGAACCCTTACATGCAGGGTTCAGTGCCTTGCTAAAGGGTACCTCAGTCCCCAGGAGGCTAACTGGCACCTCTCCAGCTACCAGTCCATGCTCCATACTTGGTCTGTACAGGGATTTAAATAGACAGCCTTTTGGTTTCCAAGCCAAGTCCCCCACTGTACTGTCGGTTGCCAGATATGGTACCAAACCTGCAGCTAGGTCCTACTCCCAGGGTGTCAAAATGCACAACTCAGGCAGTGTCCCCAGCATCACTATAATGACCCCAGGGGCAGCCATTAGCAGACTCACTGGGCTTTAACCAACTCTAATGTAAACCCAGCCATGTCATTATCAGACATTTACAGCAACAAAGATAGATTGAAGAGCACAAAAGTTAGGGGAGTTCCTAACAGCTGTGTATATTTGAACCCTGCTGTTGAGAGTTAAAAATCAGTTACACCCCATAACTCCCCTTGAAACACAAATTATAATTTCTATATTTCCTTTTGGGTGCGGTTTAATTAAACAAGATATCACATGTTATTTTCAGCTGTTGAGGTCGTTGGCAAGTGTATTTATTATTTTGGACGGAGCCAGGATAGCTATTCCTCCTGCTTTCTGTCTTTATGCTAAGCTGGACTTGGTCCTGGCTCATTCTCTGTACTTAACTGTCAATCATGAAATTAAGATCAATCATCTAATCTGACTTTTGAGAAGAAAATTATTTAGTTTCTCAAAAAACAACTCCTGAAATGATTTATAAAAGCCTGAAAGCAAGAAAATGAGGTGAACATGCACTTTGTAGAGTCACTCACACTGGCCTCACACACACACACACACACACACGCTTGCACGCACACACAAAGTTGTGGCTTTGATCCTGAGAATGACAACTTCAGCAAACAGAAAAGCTGACATTTTTGTTTCCTTGTTTCTTATGAATGACCTCTGGTGCACAACACAGTCTAAAACTTGCCTCTCTCAGATTTTTCTTTGTTTCCCCGAACTTTTATTCTGCCAGTGAAAAATAAACTCGAGCTGAACGGTGGTCTGGGAAGGGGGAGGATTTGCTAAAAGATGCTATTGATCTCTTTATTCCTGAAATAATTTGTATGGCTTGGCAACCGCAGCATCATCCCTTATCAACGTCTGCCAAAAGCCAGGCAGTGGCCTCCCGGGTGTAAAAGCTCTGAGAAATAATGCTTCTCATCACCAGCAAGAATGGCAGAAGAGGAGAAATGAAAAGGAAGACTGGGGAGAGGTGGGGCGGAGGGGAAGGAGGAGGCATGAGAGTCGGATGATAGAGGCAAGAGGAGGCTAAGAAAACACAGAGACTGAGTCAAACTTTTGAGATCCACAAGGGATAGCATGGCGGTGAGGGTGATGATGTGTACCACTGAGGAAGATGTATCCAGGCCTGTAGGAGTAAATGTGAAGAGCTAAGTTCAAAGTACAGACGTTGTTTACCTGACCTGAGGCCTGAGTAATCAGCTCCTATCCTACCAGCTCCTCGTCCTCCGCCTATCCTGATTTCCTACTATTTGGGAATACCGTCTTGTTTGACCCTTAAGGGCCTTAAGATATCCTTGACTATTTTCAAATTCTGATGCATTTTTAATGTTTTTCTCTGTGAAATTAAAGCACATTTTGTTAGATGATCATATTTTCTGCATTTGTCTGAACCTGTGATTTGTTTTTAACAATACTACTGGTTCTGTTTTTCAATTAAACTTCGGTTTGAGCTTGTGTACCGAATAGTAAAAACCCTATGGTTAAGATTTATCATCTTATTGTGAAGGGATTTTGTGTTTTTATTTTGAAGTATGTTAATACATGATAAAACTGTCGGTATTTCTAAGACACTAATCCTCCATAAACTGTCTGAATATGCAGATCTTCTCTAAACATTTCTATTAATTCCAGCAAAACTTACATTTTGATTCAATAATCCCCACTTAAATGAAGTTCTGTCATCAATGAAAGTGTTCAGAGTGTGTGAATGTGAAACAATGTTAATTAAAACTGCTTCCCCAAGCTCAGTTACGGCGTAGATTAAATTTCTCCATTCTGTTTGTGTCTGTTTTGTTTAATGTATGCTAACGCAAATCATGTTTATCAGTATTTGAAAAAGGATCTGTGAATAGAACATAATACCCGTCCTCTGAAAAACAACATGAGAGAGTGGAGAAGATAGAGCGTTCGGAGACAGATGAAATAATACACGGCCCCTCAGTGCAGTACATCACAGAGAGCCAGGCCGGCTTCAACATTCCTGTCTCACCAAATGCTAACATCCCCATATCAGCATTCCTGAGGTGAAAAGTTGTGTATAAATCAGCTTATCTTTGAAGTCTATTCTCCTGATTCACAGTGGTTTAACTGCGCCTGTCTCCTCTCAGGTAGAACCGGTGGTGGAAGACAATTGGGGCTTCTTTTCACTGCAGATGTTGACAGTGCACTGTCTTTGTGTAAAGTGCAGTGTGCTGGAGTTTAGACCGGTTCAGATCTGCACATTTGCACACAGAATTTAATATGTACCACTAATCAATGTTGACCATTCGTGACAGATAACAGAAGTCATACAGCCAGAAACCAGACAATGGCAGATATGTGACATCTGGACTGCAAGATAGTGAGCCATGACAGCAGCCTTAGAGCCACTGTAGCAAGACAGTGATTCCACCAGATGTCACATGGGTTACAATTCAGCCTGGTCTCAAAGAAATACCTAAAATAAACACAACATCTTAACACCGCATTGCATAGTGATACATTATGTGTTAAAACTACTTGCAGGTGTTGTGTTGACTGTTTCCCCTCACTAAAACCTGAACCAAACCTTTGGCCCTATAACCACAGAGGAGGTACATATTTCAATACAGCACCAGCACCATGAAAACAATAATGCCTCTGGAAACCTTTTTCTTGATGGACACACACATTTCCAGGACAGCATTGCCTTTTAAAGTCCCCCTTTCAGTCAAAAATGTGTTTTTCTTCTGTTTATGTCCCCTAAAATATCTGACCTTGACTAGACTGACTTGTATTTGTGCTGAATGTGTCACTAGAGGGGTGTTTTCACGTTCCTTTACTGAAGCAGGGTGAAGTCTGCCCACTACAGTTGCAGCAATATACTGGTTTTAAGGTATACCAGTGTGTTTAAGATGACAGTTACCATACCATATACCAGGGATTTTTTGTCCACCTACTGCTGAGGCTACTGGATTCTAAAATCTACCAGCCACTCAACAGACTACCATTGTTTTTAGGCTGATGAGTGAAGCTGATCCAGCAGCCACTTGCATATTTTACCAGTATTTGGCTGGCGCTAATTTCCAACCCTGCTGTATACATTTGCTTTTCTAAGATATTGAAAAAAAACACATACAGACAGAAAATCTCCTTTTCTCCGTAACTGTTTGGGTTTTTTTTTTCAGATACTTCCATTAAAACAATGGTTTCAAGTTTCAATTAATATAAAGCATTCGTTGACCCCAAAAAATGTCAGTTTTCATTCCCTTCAGGGTCACTGTAACTGATAATGATAATAGAATTTTTGTATAGTTTCTGAGACATGAAAATCTGCCATCATCCCATTGCACCGTAAAATCTGAGATTCAAATGCACACCAGGCAAGCTAGTTTAGGTATGTCACAAATACAAAAGTCAAAACAAAAATAAGTGCAACACATTGTTAGCTCGGTTAGATTCACCACGATTCAATTATTCAGTTCATCAGTCAGAATGTGTTCATTCCTCGATTACCCAATAAATTATTCATATTCCTTTAATCTGTAAAGGTCAGCCAATCAAAATAATCAAAATGGTTCTTCATAATTAATCCAAGTTGTGATTATTGTTTTAACGTAATAGTGTTGTGCGGTTGGTATGTCAGGTGCCTCAATCCCAGGTGCCAGAAAAGGAGTGTCATAAGGAGCTAAATCAAATGTATGATCCATAATTGATATGTTATTGAAAGCCTAATTTTCATACAAGTAAGGTTTAAATAAACAGTTTGTGTTTCACTTTGCTGAGCAACAGTTTTGTGTGAAAGGTCCCATATAGACGCCTGTCTCATGAGTTCAGTGATTTAAGCAAATAAAGGTAAGGCTTCGTGGTGTGGTCCCAATGAGCCTCATTCAAGAAAAAACATACAACACAAAACTGGGCGTAAGGTTTTTTCCACACAAAGCTCAGCATTTATCAATGCTACGGAGGCTATGATCAAATCTCACGTCACGTCTAAATAAGTAATGAAAGAGGTGGAGACTTGTTATTACGTCGTGTTCTGTCTGACATCTAAGTATTTGCAGTCACATATTAGTCACTTAAAAATGTGTAGTCGCCACCAGTGATGCTTAGCTCTATATGAATTTTTTTTTTTTTTTTTAAACACTGACAAACCTAAAAAGTTTATACCATTTATCATTAAACATAATTAAAAAGAATTAAATAAACCCCTATCGTTCCTACGTTGTGATTGGAGAGATAAGAACGTTTCATGAATCTCAAACAGAAAATGATTTCTACGTTCCAACCTGCGCTGGTTTGTAAGACAGACTAACAGATGAGGAGCATTGTGTTTTCCAGCTTATAACTCCCAGACGTGTTCATCTGCCAACATTTGTTTTCAAAAAAGCATTTAGCTATAAATTAAAACCTTCTACTTCAGTGTGTTCAAACTTCTATTTTTCAATGCTATCAGCACACAGTGAATCTGACTGCCAGGGTAAAAACATTAGAGCATTTAACTTTAAAAAGAGACCATGTACGTGCATGCACTCCAAGTAGTCCAAGAACAACTTTCAGTTTATTTCCGGTATGCTTTGGGTTGGAGTTTGAGATGAATTTTACAGGTATGTTAAGAGAATAAAGAGTGAGAAAGTTTGCATAGGGGGGAAGGGTGTGGTTTTGAATGGGTCAAGCAAACACAGGACTTTCACCAGCAGACCACTGATCATGTTCAGTATAAAACAAAACAACGTACATACTTTACGTAATAACATTCATTTATGTGATGTGTTTGTTATGTCACATTACAACACAGGCAATTTAAGTCCCATACTAAACCTAACCAAGTTTTTTTCCCCTCTGAACCTAAACAAACTGACTGTTTCACAGTGTTACCTGTAATTTACTTTCCACTAGCGTTGTTTTTGTGGTGCAGGCATGTAATTTTAACACATTACTTTTCGCCATTACCTAATGCGATGTCAAGATGTCATGGTCATTTGACGTTTCTGTGAGATCAGGCTGTGTAATTTGGGCACACATGCTCGGGAAAGCTAAAGATGAAACAGCTTTTTGATGGCATCTTGAGATTTATATTATTTCTGCCTGAAAGGATATTTTGCTGGAGCATAATGCAGGGAGAAACTGAAAAGAAGTTATAACAAAGAGGCAAAAGAAAGGAAGTGATGCATACTCTGTAGCAATCTGTTGTGAAACGCTTTGCACATTCAGACTTTGGAAAATGAAATCAATTCTCAGCATTCAGGCAGGAGTTCAGAGTATCAGGCCCGTGAAATAAAAAGAATGCAAATATTTGAGCTTTTATTGTCCCTTTCTGTTGTGACATGAAAGGACATTTGTGCTATTGTTTGCCGGTAAATACATCAGTCAGGGCCGCTACAGTAAGCGAGAGGTGTGAGAAAGCAAATTATGTATTACTGGTTGTTGTCAGTGTGTCACCAATGTGCTGTAGTTTATAGCTCATTATGACGGCCCCGCCTAAACACACTGACCTTTGTGTGTTCCTGTTAAATTGACTTTCGTTAAAGGGCAGTGCTCCTCGGCTAAATGTCACCACTGGATTGTCCCTCTTGTCTGTCCCTTGTTGAGCATGAGCAGTCCTTCCATCTGCTAACTCTTCCATGTGGTTTGACAAAACCTCCCACTAGACGAATGCAGCGAGCGTCTCGGAGTTCCCAGCGTCTGGCACAGTACAGCTGCAAGATATGAAAGCTAAAATTCATTTGCTGCCACACATAACTCATCATGTTATGAATACAGAGCGACTGTTCATACGTCTGTATAGGAATATCTGCATGTTAACTTTGGCTCCACGCTGCTTGTACCTCCGACAAGACAAACCGGGGTTGACGTTATTATTGGAACAATAATTTAAATTTTTAGAAGTCTGCCATACCGCTGTGCAGGGTTGTGATTTGATTCATGATAAATCTTTAAAACCTTTCCCCAGGTGGTGCAGTGTGAGACAGACTGATGCAAATAGAGTGGGACATTAATTGGTAGGAGTCTGGAAAGAGAGTAAAGGACACAGGAAAAAATAAAAGATTAAACCAAGCATTAACTGAATGAACGACACTTTAAAGGTGGACATTAAACCCAAGTTTCAACTGTCTGCATTTATCAATGACGTGTGGAGGAACGTGACGTCTAACAGGGAATATTGGATATGGAAGTCTGCGACTGAAAACTGCAGAATTCATCAATACAATGTACCGCAGGAGTTTATATCCCTCAATTATATGACCAGAATAACATCACATAGCACCACACTGACAATATACTGTATTGACTTATGTTATTGATAAAAGTATAATGGGTGGACTACTCATAAGTCATGTACGTGATCATTGACTTGTTTTTGCAATTCTCCAGAGCTGTATTAAAACCATATTGAAGTTAAAACATATAATAGCAATAAGACATAAAACACAAGCTGCAATTAATTCATTTAAAGAAGGCTTGATGAAACAAAATTGAAAAAAGGACGATGCAGATGAAGCGTATGAGACATTTTTTCAGTAATAACTGCTCTTTATGATAAACAATTGTCTTTAGTAAAAAAAAATATTAAAAAATGAGTGCAACAGAAATGTGTTGAAAAGCCTTGGTTAAGTGAAGTAATACAGACGGCATCTAAAAAAGTACAACATAATGAATTTGTAAAGCAAAGAACAAAAGAAGCTCATACAATATAGAAACAAACTGTCAAGTAACTACAAGTATGAGCTGCAGCAAAGGGGGTTATTATCATAAATTATTGGAAGATAACATAAATAATATTAAAAATACATGAAGGGTATTGAATGAAATTATTAAAAAGGGAACTGGAAGAAAGGGTTAGCTGGATAATGTCCTGGTGTGATGGCCGAGGCCACAGTCCCTGAATTCACCGCATTACCACATGGTCAGTCACTTTAATTTTCAGTCACTTAATATGACATAAAACTATTTGGTTTAGATTTTGTTTATTAGCATCTCTGACAATGCACCTTTTCCTAGTTTACATTGTTTCTCATATCAGCAGCTGGTTTAATGAAGTTATATTGATTCATTTCTCTTTACCTTTTCAGTTACCTAGCTGCTGAGTTCTCCTTCCTGGTCTGCCAAAAGTTGGGGCTGAGGGTGGAGCCTGTTTTATGCAGAGGCCTGAGCCAAGGACCATACCAAGAGCTCTGACACTTTGGGGGGGGATCAGGGTTTCCTTGTGTTGGATCTTAGTTAGTGTCTATATTGTCCTCCCCTGTGTGTGTCAGTTGGTTTGCCGTCATATGTCCCCGGAATATCTGAATGCTGATTGGCTGTCGTGGTGCAAATTGGTCGTTAAAGCTCAGTTTTTACAACTGAATAAGAGTAGTAAATTTAAAATTTTGTTTATCTATTTTAAGGACCCACTTTCTTTGTTGATTAAGTTGCTTTCATTTTTGTGTGAAAAATTTATTGGGAAAATAAACTGTTAACCTTTAAACCTTCTCTCTTGTTCTTTGACTTCTTGGGCCTCTTAACGTTGAACCAGATTTAGCTAAGGCCATCATTACACTGAGCAGTACAGATGGAGTATTAATATTATTAATCTAAATACAGTTTCTCTGTTTTTAAGTAACACTGCTGAAAAATAAATTGTTGACATTGTCAACAAAAAATAAGAAGAAATTTACAGGGTGGAATGGAGTTGACATGTCTCTGGTTAAACATACAGTATTACTGAACGTGTGGTGAAACCACTAACACATGTTTGTAATCAGACTTTACAAGCTGATATATTTTCTAGTTTGGGGTTCCACAAGGCTCAGTACTGGGCCCCTAGTTTTGATTTTGTAAATAAATAGAGAATTAAGATATATTTTATTCGATTAATTTGATGATACCAATTAATGTTGATGTGGTAATTATTTGAAACAACTTTGGATACAATAGAAAAGGAACTGAATTTCTAAAGATAGTGAAATTTTAATGAACTATGACGAAGACTAAATTCATAATTTTTGGGAATTGAGAAACAAATACACAAAGCAAGCTCATTTCAAATTACTTTTTTGGGAGAGATACCGGACGATAAATTATGCCAGAAACCACATAAAAATGATATTAAGCAAAACATTTAAAGTCAATTGCAATACTTTTTTTAATCCAAGCTTCATTATATTGCTTATAGGTAGCATATAAGTGAACACATAACTTACTGTATGGAGGTTTGGGGTCATATATACAAAACACACACAAATCTAATTTTTAAAATTCAAAAGAGAGCCTTTAAAATTGCAAACAAAAGTACTTGCCATAAACAAACAATTCACTGTCAAAATCTAAATATGTGGTCAACTTCAAAATGATTTAAATAAAAGTAAAAATCTATCAAACTGTCCAAATGTTATTTAAAATAAGAGAAAGCCGATATGATTTAGTCTCAATGAATTCATTAAAATTCAAAACTCATCTACCAGATCTACCTCCAGGGGGGATTATAAAAAACAGTGGTTACTGGACAATCAAACCTGATATCATGATCTGAATTACTGGCGATGTCCTAATTTTTCATAATATATTTTAGGACTTACGTGCTCTGTATAGTGCGTTCTCTCACTGTCTTGCTAATTGTGCTCATGTGCTGTGGCTTTTGTTTATGTGATTTGCTTTGTGCATTTGTGTGTCTCTTTTTGGCTGTGTGTTTTGGTCTGTGTTATGTTTTATGTTCTACTTTTGTATAGGAAGTTTTTAATGTTTTTGCTATATGGTTAGGTTAATTCATTAATAGGCTTTAAATCTTGCTGTTTCTGCTATGTGCTTTGTTATCTGCTTTTGTCTGTGGTTATGTACTTGCTCTGAGCTTACGTGCTTTCTATATATGTTTATGTGCCTTTCTATGGACATGCCATCAATTTGCTTTTATCCGTGCTTATGTGCTTTTGTACTTCTGAATGTTATTTCAATGCCTGTTCATATATATATATATACATATATATATATATATATATATGTATATACCATCAACCTGCCAGGGATTGCAGATGAAAATTAGCCTGTATGGCTAAATCTGGCACATTTACATGACTTAAGTGATCATGTTAATTAATGTGCATTGTCCCTTCTTAAATAAAATAAACAGAAACATTTCAGAGCAGTTTAAATATTTAAAAAAAACTAATATGAGCATTATAAAATATTTTTTAAAAATCATTGTATTTCAGTTAAAGGGGTGGATTTGTGAAACAGCTGTGGGAATCAAACACATAGTGCACTTAGTACATTTAAAAAAGAGTTTAAGATTATTTATTAAACAAATTAAACAAAAATGTCAAAGATACTGTAATGAAAGGGTAAAAAGGATAAGCATAATAAGATGAAGCTTATGTCTACACGTGTTTCAGACTGCAAAAAATATTTATGTTGTATGATTTCGTTGGATTATGTGGTATCTGAGTAATTGCTTTTCTGTTATTCTCTCTATATTTAGTTAGTTTATTGCCCTATTGTTTCCATTATTAATTGCAGATGGAAATAACTTTCAATTTTAAATACATTTTAATTTCAAATGTAAAAATAAAAAGGAGGTAAAAATAAATCAGACATGAAGCATAAGCAGTGCTAACTCTTACTTGCTCTTACTGCGACACCTACTATGGGTCCCAACATGACACTGAAGTTTTCATTAGCGTGCTTATTTTCACATTAATTATCAGGCTGACGCTCCCCATCCTCATCCTCAGCATAACCACGATCATCAATTCAATTCAACAGTCAAACAATGGGAGCAGGTGCCGCTGAGCTTGCAGAGCTGCCAACGTTCTTCCCTGCTTTGGGTACCTGTGTGCAGGACCACCTGAGCCCACTCTGTTTTAAAGGATGGCAGTATAAACCATCTTTAGAGATGTGACAATGTGACCTCATCTTAACCCCCCGTGTGTCTACTATACTACATAAACAACTGCAGGGCTGAATGACTGAACTAATATGCCTGCTGGAAGAAATGTCTTTAAAATAAAGGCTTTTTTTGTGTATATTAACAAGGAAAACACATTATAATAAATCCCTGAAGCACACAATACATACTCATACAATAGTAATCCCTCTCAATCATCACTTATGACTCACTCAGAGTGTGTGGCAGCATATAAATCTGCAGGGACCCTGTCCTCTGTGTTTGGGTCATCTCAGGGCACAGTGCGCAGGTGAGTTTGACAGTGACCAGGTGCCAGATTGTATGCAGCATGTCACACATCCAAGAGAAGGCTACAGAAATTGTGGACACAGCACTGAGAAAATGGAAATTATTGCGAGGTGTAACACAGAGCAGACAAAGCTGGAGTTGGCTTTTACTTTCACTGGCGATACATTTTACAAACAGTGGCTGACAATTTCTGCAAAATAGTCCTTTAAGCATCTGGGGCCGTATTCACAAACAAACACTCTCAGAGAGCTCCTAACGTAGATTAATTTTTTTAGTAAGGAGTCCTAACTGATTTAGGAAAGCTCTCAGAGCAACTCTGAGCAAGGAAGGGACAGAAACTTTTACCATAGTGAGGAGGTGTGGTCGACCTTGTTGCTTGGTGTGATGCATTATTTTAACAGATGTGATTGGTTGTCACAGACACACTCTTTAGTGGACACCCAGTGGAAATGAAATGAACTGCTGACTGTGAAAGTGTTGCTACTGTTGATGGAGGTTCGAGGCAGACTCAAGTCATCACTGATGCACTGTTGTATTTTTCCAGTTTTCCAAATATCTCGTGTTGTGATCATTTTGTTTCTGGCATTTTAGCTTCATTACAATGGGCGGGAAATGTGTGCATATCCCTAATGAGATCAACCACAAACATTATTCCTGCACGATCTAATCTCTAGCACTTCATTTCCTCACTGTCATTCATTGTTTAGAGAATATTTCTCTGACCTCTTTGTGTTTCCACCATTTTCTCCTCTGATTAAGAAACTCTAAAGCCTCTTTAAAGTCCTCCTCCCTGCTCCAAACAATTTTTCACCTTAGGAGCCTTTTTAAGGTCTGAGATGCTCTGTGAATAACTTTTATCTTTACAAGGACCTAGTCTTAACTTTAAGGGGAAATTCTTAGAAAACGCCATAATCCTACCAATTTTTGAAGGATTATGTCACTAGGAGCAACTGTTTGTACGAGGGAGCTTTGTGAATATGCCCTTAGAGGTGTTTTTTTCAGGGCTGACTGATACCAATTATTAGTGATCAAGGTGACTGATATTTGGAATTGATGGAAGTAAAAATGAAAATCTTACTTTAAAAATTTAGAATAACAAACTCCATAACTCCAACACAAACCTTTGTTTAAATGCCTTTGAGCATCCTATTTTTAAATGAATGGTGTAAAAGAGAACTTTTCAAAATGATCTTAAAAAAAGATCTTCCATCTTCTATTACACCTCCGAAACACAAGTTGGCAGTGGGTTTCCATGTGTTACTGACTCACCCTTTTCCAACTTTAAGGTGGGTAACCTGTTAGGATGTGACGTGTACTTCATTGCATATAAGGTGGGAGGCAGCTCTCGGTGTGTCATGACGAAGACGACAGGTGGCAACAAGTGATGATAGCAGTAGAATCAAGTGTCTGGATGAGCTCAGGGCTGCTGTTCATCCTCATGAGAATGCCATGTTTGTTGTTTAGTGGTGAAGACTGCAATAAAACCATTGTTGTGAACAGCACCTGAACGCCTCGCCATCCTCCCTTCTGCAGGGTGGTCCAGACTGCTAGAAGCTAGTTACCAGCTAATAACGACTAGCCTTTAGAAAGGCCTGAAGGAGGCCAGCTATGATCATGTCCATCCTACATATAAGCAGTGATAACCATATTTTATTTTGAATTTAAAAAAAACACTGGCATTATTTATTCAAACAACAAAATTTAAATAAACAAATAAACCGCTATGCAACGTGTTGATGAGTAAAGCAAATTTGGGGAAGGCCGAGTCACCAGGCCTTTTCAGGGGTTCAGCTATTTCTGTGTTACAACTGACCTGACAGACGTAAGTCCAATATTCACTCTCCTTTTTGCTCTGTTTTGGTCTCTACCAGTTCCTCCAGGAAATGTCAGGCACAACGTTATTGGCTAGTTGCTAACTTTGTCTCTTTGTCATTTGGTGATAAGCTTGTAGTGTGTACGTGCTAAAAACAGCATTCTGCTGCAGACACAGGGTTAATGAGAGCGTAAAGTACTAAAACTATAAAATTGTAGGCTGTTGAAACAAAACAATGAGCTGAAAGTTACTAAAATGCTCCAGATGTGAAGTGTAGAGGTGGATAATGATTATAACACAAAGTCACATTACACGTTGTTGATTTAGAATATTGATTAGTGCAGCTTTAAAAAATATGGGGGAAAAAGTAAAAAAAAAATTACTTTAAAGCTCAGGTGAGAAATTCCTTTTGTCTTTCTTGTTCTTTTTGAAACAGCGCTGAATATGGGCTTAGACATAACATCACATTGGGCATACAGATAACCCAGCTCAAACTGAAATTCATATTCAATCATCCCTCCCTCAAAACCTCCGGGAATTCATTCAGTAAACCCTCCTAGTGATGCCGCGGTGCAGGTAGTGAATCTTAAGAAAGACCTGAGCAGGAAGACAGATGGCTGAGGTGCTGAGACAGCCTACACGCAGAGGCAAGGCAGAGATAATTCAGGGGTAAGCCACCCTCGCTGAAATACTGAGAGCGCCGTGTTTCCCTCCGTCGAGAAGTTGAGAAGCGGCTCCTTCCATAAAGTGCCTCATCTCATGACCAGCACACACACACACACACACACTTGCACGCTCGCACAGTGCCATTAGCAGTAGCTGGTCTATCAGACAGAACAAACACTCCCACTTTTAATATTTAATAATGGCAAACATAGTCTCGCTGCGAGTGCCTGTAAATACATACACACAAATGGGTGTGGGAAAACATGCACTAAGCCAACAACTGGAGGTAATGTGAGCAGCAAGGAATATTTTTCAAGGTGCTGTGGAAGGGAAGAAAAACAATGTCCTGAAAAATGGCTCTGGTGTACAAGTACAAAAGGAAAAAAAACTACATGACAACTTCTTTATTTTAGCACTGCTCACTTTTTGTGGGGTTTAGCAAATTGGAGCAAAAATGCTCAGATGGGCACACACACACACACACACACACACACACACACACACACACACACACACACACCATTCTTATGGCTTTTCCATTATAAACTTGTACACCATGTAAGAAAAACACATTTCCTGTTGATGCTATATTGATACAGTGTGTGTGCACGGATGGGTTACTGAACAGGCCTACTGGGCACAGGCCCAGGGGCCCAGTAGTGTTTGCCCTCCGGACTTCCCCCGCAAAATGTTGCTCAAATTAAGAAGTATCAACCAGGCGGAGGCACAAAAAGACCACTGAGAGATGCAAAGAGACATAAAACAACAACAACAAAAAATTACATATAAGAGAAACAACTATCTATAAAAAAAAGTCTCACAAAACCACTTAACAAACAAGTCACAAAATCCCCTTAACGAGACACAAAATAACTACAAAAATGGGTACAGTAACCCAGAACAAGCATAAAATTACCCCCAAAAAGAGACAAAACCACTACAAAGAGATACAACATGATCGAAAAGAGACACAAAACTACCTCCAAAAAATGAATAAAGACACAAAACAACCAAAAAAACACAAACAAAACACAAAATTACCTCAAAGAGACACAAACATGTACGCTTAAAAGGGACAAACAACCACAGAGACGCAAAATACCTCCAAAAAACAAAGAAGGCCTCAATAACAACCAAAAAAGACACAAAACAATTACAAAGGGGCACAAAATGCCCCCAAAAATAGGCTACACAAAATTACCCCAAAGAAAGACAAAGAAAGTACAAAAGGGGCACAATAACAAAATCCAACTCAAAACTACTTTAAAAAAAAGAACAATAAATTAACTCTTAAGAAAACAAAACAACCACAAAGGCACAAAAATAACTAAAAAAAATAGGGGAAAACTGATCAAAAGGACACAAAACTTACCTTACCTTACCTTAAAGAGACACAAAGCAGCCAAAAAAGACAGTAAATGACTACAACCAGAGACGTGGAAAGACAACAAAGAGACACAACATGACCAGAAAAGGAGACACAAAACAACAAAAACAAGATACAAAAGAGGCACAAAACTACCAATAAAAAAAACATAAAAGACTCAAAAACAACCAAAAGAGACACAAAATGACCATAAATACACAAAATTACACCAAAGAAACACAAAGAAACTACAAAAGCGGCAAACCAACTTAACAGAGACACAAAACAATAAAAAAAAACTCCCCCACAAAATTACCTCCAAGAATCAAAAATAACTACAAAAATGGGCAACAAACGAAAAAGATTACCTCTAAATCACCTCTAAGAGACACAAAACGACTACAAAGAGACATGAAACAGCAAAAAATATACAAAGTTACTACAAAATGGGGCAAAACAACCAAAAAGAGACACAAAAAGACGACAGAGACACAACAGGATATGAAAATCTAGCTATGTTAAAAAACAACCACAAAGAGACACAAAAGGAAGACAACAAAAAAGTCTGTGTGTGTTTTTGTGTCTGTGCCCAGGGGCCCATTGTCCCATAATACGTCCCTGCTTTGTGTGTGTGTGTGTGTGTGTGTGTGTGTGTTTGTGTGTGAGCGTCAGTGCGTTTAGGTGCATGTGCATGAGCAGCAAGTGAGAGGAGGCTGGGGCAGAGCCATTAGTATCCAGGTCAGAGGCTATATTGTTGTGTTGTGCCTCATCCATCTCTCCCTGTACAGTGGGTGTATCAGGGGGCTGACCACAGAAGTGCTCGCCCATACATATCAGACACACACACACACACACACACACACACACACACACACACACACACACACACACACACACACACACACACAGTGCGGGCCTGAGCTATGTGGTGTGACAGTCAAACTCCAGAGGTACCATCTCTATTCCTCCTTCACCTCAGCTCGGATGCCGCAGAGCCTCGGCTTCCCTGTCCGATCGATAACATGAGAAATTGATAAAAAGCGGCTGTGATAAGGATGAATAGCTATGGATCCTCTTTTCTGTCCTCCTTACAAGTGAACCCAAAGTGGATATTAAGGCCGTATAGAGTGCTGTAACACTCTGTAACCCTGACACTGCACTGAATAGAAAAGAAAACACCTAAAAAGCCATTTAGTTTGGGGGTGTCAATCTGCCATGAAGAACAGTGAGGAATCGAGCTGCAGGGGTGTCATCATTCCTCTGTTTACATTCTCCCTCTTTGTTGGTTTTCTTGGTTTGTCTTCCTAACTTTTGAGATAAAATAAAGCAGCAGCACTTGTGTATCAGGCGGCCACAAACGCTCAGGTTCTCACAAACATTTCCAGTAAGGGATCAGAATCCGGTTAGAGTGCTAGCTGTGGTTTTTCCCACACACATCTATCCGGCTGTCTGTCTTCCACATTATGATTGCAGGCATCTCCACTGGTGGAAACCAATTTGTCCCATCCTTTATCTTCCCCTCTCCTCCTCCCCTCTATCTCCTTCCCTCTTGTTCTCATTTCTTTATATCTGTCCATCATGCTGTCTCTCATTGCACAATATTTGCCTGTCTCACCTGCGAGCATACAAGACATCAAAGAAGCGTTTTATAAATGTTTGCAGTGCTGCATCAGTAATATTGATTCAAACCCAGGGGATGGCATTAAGAAAATGACCTCAAGTGCGAGTGTTTGTTAGACAGAGGAGGAGGGAGGATGTAAGTGTGTCCTCTACATAAAGGAAGTCTTCAGTCTATCCTGGTTTTATGTTTGAAGAAATGACTGTTATGGGAAAATACAGCTGAATGTCTAACATAAAGATTGCTGGTGATTATGAATCTAAAGAAAGTGGTCTGTTTTACTCTCTACACTGATGTAAACACAGTGAAAGCTGCTTTGGTGTAGTAAAGACTAGAATTTTGGGTTCACCTTAAAGGAGACCTACTGTGCTCACTCTCAGGTTCATACTTGTATTTTGTGTTTCTGCTAGAACATGTTAACATGCTTTGATGTTCAAGAAGCACTCTGTTGTTCTCATAGTGTGTGTGTTGTATATGCCTTTGTTCACACACAAAAAACAACCAAAAATGACAAAATTGCAAAACGACAATAACCGAGAAAAGCCCACTACAAAGACACACAAAATTATCTAAAAAACAAAACAAAATAACTACAAAAAGGGGTACAATAACCAAAAAAGACACAAAATGACAAAGAAAAAATACATAAATTTTACCCCAAAAAATCAAAGAACTAAAAAAGGAACACAATAACCAAAAAAGACGCAAAACTACCTTAAAAAATTCCTCAAAGAGACACAAATGAATCTATGAATAGCCACAAAATAGCCACAAAAAGGGCAAAACAACCAAAAAGAGACACAAAATTATGACAAAGATACACAAAATGACCTCAAAGAGACACAAATAACTACAAAAAGTAGCACAATAACCAAAAGAAAAGATTCAAAACTAAAAACAACACAAAATAACCTCAAAGAGACATAAAACGACTGCAAAGAGAAACAAATAAGTCAAAAAGACACATAATGGGGACAAAACAACCAAAAAAAGAACACAAAAAAGACCAAAACGAGACACAGCATGGCCAAACAAGGAGAAGAAACTACCTTTAAAAAAGAAAAACAAAATAACTACAAAAAGCTAAACAATAACCAAAAATGACACAAAAATACCTAAAAAAAATACCAAAAAGAGAAACAAAACAGCCAACACACAAAATAGAAAACAAAAAGGTCAAAACAACCAAAAAGAGACACAAACTGATGACAAAGAGAAAAAACCAACACAAAATTAACTCAAGACACACAAAAAATACAAAAAGTAGCACAATAACCAAAAAACAGGGATCCATACTCCTGTATTGAATGGATGCTGCAGCTATAGCATAGCTTCTGTGTTGACACAGAGCCTTTGCTTTACCCTACGCCACAGCCTGACGTGCACCTCCCAGAAATGTAACTACACATCACAGCGACGCAGACCTCCTGTCTGTTTCTGTAAGCTGAAACCATTTCCCTCAGTGGAAACAAAGCTTTTATTTACTTTAATTTCACAGAAAGAAACAATAAATTGTGAAGACAATAAAGCCTCCACAAAAATAACATTTTAAGTCTTGTGTGTGGTTTATCCTGGCTTCATATGAGCAGAGGAAATCTCTGCTAGCTGCTAGGCTAATTTATACAATATAAAATTTCATAGATTTGTGCTAATAACGTTAGCATGTTGTATTTGTGGGGAAAATGTGTCCAGATAAAGACAAGTGTTTGTCTGTGAATGCTGTGAGTTATAGTGAAGCTGATTTGTGTACTTGTGATTAAAACTGTCCCGAAGCCACGTTTAATGTGTGTTTGATGTGTGTTTAATGTGTGTTTTGATTCAACTAAACTTTACAGCATTTCACAGAAACTCCGTCGCTGACTAGTGTTTTGGAGGTGTAACTGCAGAGTGACACAGACACACCACCGTATAAAGTATAAAAAGTATAAAGTATAAATGCTTAATTTGCCTTCAGGGGGATTTAGTGGCATTTAGTGGTATCTAGTGAGGATTGTAGATTTCAACCAGCTACAACTTTTAGAATTAGACCTCTAGGCTACGGTCGAGTAGTCCTTTTTGCTAAGGAAGGTTCTTAACTGTGTGAACTGACCCAGAAGTATCTGAGTGGCAGCCATGATAATAGCTGTACGGATTTCCTAAATATTAAGCAAAGGTGCTTCAGTGCTTCCTTTATAATCTCCTTAAAAATAGGACACACTGGACTATCCTTAACAAAAGGAAAGCTGATAACACAGCTCCTTGTAGCAGCAACATATTAACTATATATCAGCTGTTTCTTTTGGCAATTAACTATTTTGTTATGTTCCACATCCACAGCCTGTATGAGCCGTTACTGACTATTGTCAGTGTGTGAAATATGAAATGAGAGCTGTGCAAACTGTGATTCAGTCTGGATAATATGGATGTGTGGATTATAATGACACTTCATAGGTGAGTCATAGTGTTTATTTGTTTGTTTTTGTCTGACAGATGTGTTCATTGAGCCTGCTGTGGTGGTTTTATCTTGAAATGATCATTAATGGCACAGCAAGGAGCATAGCCTTTGAAAGATATGTCATATGAGTAAACCACTGAAACAACAACAAATACAGCAGTTGTTTTATGTAACTTAGTCATCCAGTATCACCTTAGGAGCACCTGTGGATGGACTGTCAGGTTTCCAGGTATTTAAACCAGTCACAACACTGAATAAAGAAGTTGAAGTTTTTCAATTCAAAAAGTTCTGAAACGCCAGGCACCAAGAGCGCAGAAACGCAAGGCGTGTTGCAATGCAAAAACAGCGAGCAAAAAGCTCCATTCTCATTAAAAACAATTTGAATAGACCACGACTCACAAATGTATAAAGTTTGTAAAAAACAGATTTTATTTTGAAGCACAGTGAATATCCAGCACATCGCTTTTATTTTGAAGTGCTGTTTCCTGCTGTCGAGTGAGTGAAGCAAGCAAGATTTACGCTTCTGCATAGGCCTAGCTAGACACACAGGGCTTTGGGGAGGCGTTGCGTCCCTCTGCGACCGACGCAGAGACACAACGTGCACCTCCAAAAAATTGTAACCACGCGTCGAGGCAATGCAGACCCAACGCAGACTGCAAGAGCTATGATTGGTCCTTCAAACCTCCTCCATTTTAAAAAAATGGGCGCAAAAACCATTGGCGCAGTCGCCTCTCTCTTCGTCGTCGTCATAACATTTGTAATAAGAGCTTTGTTGTTCAATGTCGATCATTTCGAGCTCCAGCTGGAGTCTTTCTCTCCTGGTCGCCATCTTCACTGTGACTAAGGCAAAGCCGGAAGATAAACAAACATTAAACGAGGAATGACCATAGACGTCAGAATCTAGGTAGGTATATAAAAGAACACCGCGCCCCCAGGCGCTTTGGCGGGGAACTGCATCGTGACATTGACCAACTATGATAGGCACCAACAACTGCGGAGCAACCGCGTGCACGTTGCGTCGAGTGTACACAGAAGCATAAAGAAACTTTAACAGAAAGCGGCTTGACACAAACAGCAAACTAGTTCGACGACATGGCCAAACGCAAGTATGACGTCCAGTGTATTCAACTGTGTGGACCTTGAACTAATGACTAAAGAGAAATCTGGACCCTTAACCAGTTGGGAACCACTTACATTATATTATATTCCATTTCTGCCAATATATCCCCCTAAATCCTGCACACTGGAACTTTAAAAGGCGCTTTAATCGTATGAAAATTAGACACATCGTGGCTTTAAAGGATATTATGACAACAAACAGAATGTGAAGGGTCTAAAAGTATTTTTAGGGCACGTCTGCCCACAGCCTATCACAGTTAGATGCAGTAAAATCCACTTGCTTGTCCCACTTCAGCTATTCCCAGGCCCCACTCTGACATTTGGTGAGTAAACCCAAACTCTGTGCTACAAAACGCCCCTGCAGAGAGCTATGGGTAATATAACCAGCACTACATCCCTGTTTTTTTCTATGGATCAGTGTTAATGTTAAAGCTATTAAACCCTCTGATTGTCAGATGGAGTTCAGCACGCCAAAAAATCTGACCTGAGGCCACTGATGACTCGGCAAAACCAGCGCATGCACAACAGCTACCCCTGCAGATCATCCATCGGAGCATGAGCTCCCCCTGAAAGCCAATTATTATACTCCCATCTCCATCTTCTCCGCCCACATGGAAAGGAGGAGAATTTCTGTTGGAGGGTTAAAGAAAAAGTTAGGCAGTGATTTGAGACCAAATGAGTCTGCAGGATGGATGGATGAAGATGTGAGAGAAAGGAGGAGGAGGAGGAGGAGAAAGTTTTGGGGAGAGAGCAGCCAAGAGAGAAGGTGAGGGCAGGATCAGACGGGGGGAGCGCTGCGGTGGAGAGACAGAGAGAGCAGCTACAGTGTGGCAGTGGCCACTTAAGGCAGCCTGACAGGAGGAATCATCCACACTGTCAGTCTGGGGGAGTCAGCTCAGGGTAGGGGGATGATGGAAATGTAAAAGGTGTGTGTGTGTGTGTGTGTGTGTGTGTGTGTGTGTGTGTGTGTGTGTGTGTGTGTGTGTGTGTGTGTGTGTGTGTGTGTGTGTTTGTGAGTAGTTAGGGCTGAGGTGTGACGACTGTAAAGAGGAGTGCCTGCAGACGTAGGGAGAGACAGAGGTTGTCCATGTTTTGATTTAATAAATTTCTTAGTGTTTTTCTCAAACATCTGTCGACTGCATTAAACCATTTTTCATTGGCTGACTTATTTGGGCCATGATGCAGCAGCTTTTTCAGACTGGATAGATCTGCCACAATGTCAAATATTTTTTTAATATCCAACACAGCTTGGTTAATGCCTTCACTGTTGTGAGGATGTGATATAGACAGGAAATGGTCCAGCTGTGATTGAAGCGTTTGGTGTTTGATTGCTTTTGGAGGGAGGCTTTAACGACTATTTGCTCATCTACAAAGACGTTTTGAAGTTTACACTGCTCTGCTGCCACCAGGTCTTTAGCTGTCCTTTTTATGTATGTTGTAGTGAGACTGCAGTCTGTTGCTTTGGTAAGACTGCACGTAACCAAGGTCTTGCTAGAGCAAGATCGATTTAAAGGGACGGCACACACCAAAATAAAAAATACAGATTTTTCCTCTAACCTGCATTGACCATCTAGTTTTTTTTTCTTGGTTTCAATTGCAGAGTGTTGGAGTTTGAGTCTTAAAATGTGTTTGTCTTGTCCCTGCCCGTCAACAAAAACAAAGACGGTTAAATGTGATCAGACCAAAGGACTGGACGGAGGCATCATCAAAAATGCTCACATGTGCAGCGCACACTTCATATCAGGTTAGGCAAAAAGTATTTCCTGTTGTAGGGATGAATAACATTATGTGTATTAATCACACATTCACTCTGCTCTGCCACTCTGAATGAGTATTTCTGAACGCGCCACTCACATCATCTTCCTCCATTGTCTTAAACAAGCCAGCAGAACTTGCTAGCTAGCACAAGCTAATGTCTGCGGAGGATTGTTTTGCCTCCAGCTGAGCCCCAAATGATGCACCAAAAAATGTCACGTTCATGAACAGTAAAAGGGTCTATTAGTTCAGAAAGGACCCAAATACAGAGCAGCAGGCAGGTTGAAGGTTTAACAGAAAGGAAGCATTCATAAAGCTGATTAAAAACATCCAAAACAGGAAGGTTACTGAAAGTCCAAACAAAACAAGAATCAAAACTGAAGACCAACCAGGATAATATGATTAAGAAATCCACAACAGCACAAGACAGGAATAGGGAGTAGGGAACGACACCAAGAACATAGTTCAAGTTCAAAGTTCAAAAGGTTTTTATTGTCATTTGCCATATGTGCAGGACTTACAGAGAATCGAAATGCTGTTTCCCTCTCGCCTGGTGTAATGTCTTACAGTTTAAGAGCTAAAAGAAAGCTAAATTGGAATAATAATAATAATACAATAAAAACAACATGTACAGGTGAAAATAAAGATAAACATAGGAATGAAGACAGACGAACTGACGAGGAACAAAGTGAAACACAGGTATACACACAGAAAACTAATCACAAGAGCAAGACACAGCTGGAGGAGGTGGACACGAGCAAAGGGGAGGAAATGGAGACTGGCTGACAACAAGGGTGGAGCAAACAAGACTAATTAAATACAGAACAAGTGTGAAAGGAAGACTCTGGGAACAGGGAAGGACTAACGAGACAGGTGTGACAGAAACAGGTGAGAAAACACACCTAGGCCCAATCCCAATACCCCCCCTTGTCCCTACCCCTAGCCTTTGGCCCTCAAAATGAAGCAACGAAGGGCAGGGGTAGAAATCTTTCCCTAGGAATTGGGACACCATCACTAGGTCACCGCATCGGTTACGTTCACGCATACGCAACAACTGTATATATATATATATTTATGTGGAAAGAGAAGAGCTCAGTCGCTCCCTGCTCATACCTGACTTTGCTCTCCACTCTCTTCGTCTGTCAGATTTTTGCCTGAAAGAAGCCGAGGGGAAGGCCGCTCCGGATGAATGACATGAGACATTATACAAGCTAACTGTGAACATGGAGAGGCATTCTAAAGAGACAGCTCTAATTCAATATTAAACTAATCCATCTGGCCCACGTCACTGAATGCAGATGGCTATCAGGACCAGGAACAACCTTGAGCCCAAAGACAGACGAACACTGACTCTCATTACTCAGTCTCAATCTCCCCCTCGCCGTGTCTCTTCAGCTTTACCCCGACATGCCGACTAAAAGCGTGCTCCTGATTGGCCCGGTTTGTTTCTCCTCCCTTCATTGGCTGATTCCCACACACTTGATGCTCATTCTTTGTGCTTATCAGCGACTGTAATAATCTATAATATGAAAAATAATTAGTATTTCCAATTTCATAGCTCTGTTTCAAAGAGGACTGATTAATGCAGAAAGCGGGGGTAATTTCCTGCTTTCTCGTCCAGCTCGTGCCACATAATTAGGTGTCACTGCTTGAATGAAAATTATATCTTCTCTGGCATTTTAAGTCGTCATGTTGCAAAGGCTACATATATCAATAGCACAGAGGGGAGCGCACAGCCCGGCGTCGACGCAATGCAAATGGAATTGAGCTCGGAGCAGCTGCAGTATTGACTCTAGAAGGCAAATCCATGTCTTGACTTTCTGATTGAGTTATACGCAGCAGCACAAGGCTCGTCGACTGGATGATTTCCTATAGAGGCAGTCTGTGGGAAAAAAACAATCCCAGCTAAACAAAAATGGGACTTACACAGAGTTCAGATCTCTCACGCTGTTGTTGTTTTTTTTTTCTTCCCCAAACCACTTCTTGCTTGTGAGTCTATTTCCTTCTCCTTTCTTGGCTCTTTCATCAGACATCTCCAGATCATGTTCCTTCCACTTAGCAACACCCCCCCCCCTCCTCACCACCTCCTCTTTTCCATGTCCTTTTCTGTCCTCTTGTTTTCATCCCTCCTTCTCCCCTGTTGTCACACCCTCCTCCTCCTCCCAGTGTTTCCATCCCTCCCTCCCTCCCTGCCTCTGTAATCAGAGCTGTGACTGAGCAGTGTTTACAGGGTCTTCCCAGGGGCCTGCCAGTGTGACACATTCACTTTACAACTACTCACCTCGCCTCACCCTCCATCCCCTCGCCTTGCTTTGGTCAGATTACAGAGGAAGCGACAGAAAACATCCCCCCGCTCCTCCTGTACTCATCCTCACACTTCCACTCTCAGCCTCTCCCACCCCTGCTGCGCTCCCCCAGCAACGGCAGGCCGGTAGGAGGCCGTCTTATCTCTCTGCTCAAACGGAGCCTCGTCACTCCGGGCATCTTGGTTTCACATCTCGGTCAGACCGTAAGACTGAGACATGATCATTTAACTCTGACTGGGAGCGCTGGCCTGCTGCACATGGCGAGATAAACTGTCAGAGATGTGGTTGCAATCGCTTGCATACACATAAAGATATTCAAGAAATCATATGGATGCAAATTGGAGGAGTTAATAATGCTGCTGATGAGTGTGTGCACCGTTTTTGAGAATCAAATATGTATTTAAATGAGGCGAGCGCAGATGTTTTGCTGAAGGACTTAATGTCTCGGGAGTGCGGAGCAGTTTTTCCTCAGAGCTCCGTACACCAAAAACTGTTGTGTTACAGCAGAGTGGGGTTGTTGTTTTTTTGACATGTCTATTTGTGTGAGCGTCAGCTGAGCTGATTGGCTCTGGAACTGACTGATTGCTCTTGAGGGAAGGTGGTAATTTCTCTGTCATATTGTGACTGATTATAGCTCTGAAATATGTCACTGTTCCAACTCCATCAGAAGTTTTTGACAGGGGGCTTTGATGTGTGTTCACACGGGCATGCAGGCAGACAGACAGCTATCTAGCACCCACTCCATGGGAAGTAACACAAGAGCTTCTGACTGTGTTTGCGGCCGACGCCTGTATGTTGTAAATTGCCACAAAATATGGTGCTATGGCAGATAAATAAAGATGGTGTTTCTACTGCTGTCGCACCTCGTCTGCTTGAAACTGTCAGACTGTGTTATACAGCGTGTTGCAGAGGTGATCGAACACTGGACAGACTGTCAGCATGGGCGGGCGTAGTGGTTTTGTGTCTCATGTTTTTTTCTTTTGCCCTTTTTCAGATGTTTGTGTCTCCTTTATGTAATTTTTGGATCTTGCTGGGTTAATTTTGTGTCTTTTTGGTAGTTTTCTGTGGCTTTGTAGTGATTTTGTGTCCCTTGTAGTTACTTTTTGTCATTTGGGTTTCTTTGAGGTAAATTTGTGTCTTTTCTGGTCATTTTGTACGTCTTTGTGTTTGTTTTGTGTATTCCTGTGGTTCATTTGTGCCTTTTTTTAAAGGTATGTCTTATTGAGGTTATTTTTGTTTTTTGCCTCTTTGTTGTGGTGCTGTGTTTCCTCATGGTTGGCGAGAGGTTTGTGTGTCCTTCAGGGCGATTTTGTATCTCTTTGAGGTAATTTTGTGTCTCTTTGTAGTGGTTTTGTGTTTTCTCATGGTTTTTTTTGCCCTTTTTGTGTCTTTTCAGCAATTTTGTGTCTTATTGGGGTTATTATGTGTTTTCTCCCATGGTTTTTTTTTGCGTCTTCGTAACTGTTTTGTGGTTGGCAAGAGTTGGTTTTTAAGATGTTTGTTTCATCCAAGTAATTTTTGGGTCCTCCTGAGGTATTTCTGTGTCTCTTTGTGTTACTTTGATGTTGTTTTGTGTCCGTCATGGTCATTTGTGTCTCTTTGCAGTTGTTTGGTCTTGTCTAATAAGGTAACTTTGTGTTTCTTTGCAGTCATTTTGTGTTTGTCTTTGGTTGTTTTATGTCTTTTTTAAGTTGAGTGGGTCCCTTTGAGGTAAATTCTGTCTCATTAAAGTCATTTTGTCTTGCTTTGTACTTATTTTGTTTCCCTTATGGTTGTTTGTGGTCCTTTTGAGTGTTTAGCTGGTTGGTATATATACATTTGATATTTTGCAAGTGAAGGCCAGGACACCCCTGACACTGTTAGGCCTGTTCAGTAATCCCTCCATGACTGTCAGAGAAAACCTGTGAATCTAATGCAGAAAATATATAAATTACAGAAGACCCACAACAAAAATGATGTAGATAATTTGTTCTTATTAGCCTCATTTAAGAGCATAGAAGCAAATTTTCCTGCTTTAAACAGGAAAAATCTAAATGTCTGAGGGGATCAAACTACCTCTACAGTTTTTGCCTGGAGGCTGCCAGAATGGCATAACAGCAGACATTTTATGGAGGAGCACTTTATAAGCCAATGTTCCACTGGGGACGTGTAACATGAAAACTGAGTCACATCCTTTGCTTGTGGGCACAATATTTAGCAAGTAATTTTTTCTGACGCTACACTAATAAATTCAGTTTATAGGAGGCGAAGCCCACATTGCAGGTGTATTAAATATAGATTTGATTCACTGCTTAGGACAAGAAAATGTGTTTTTTATAGAATCCTGCAGCGTGTCAGTGATGGTGTCTTATGGATAAAATATTTTGATCTTATAGCATAATGATTTGATACTGCAGTTCTTTTTGAAGCTATTACTTTCGACTCAAATAGGTCATTCTCCTCATGGGTCTCCACTGGATGGGGCTGCGTTAATGACCGTGGGTATTCGCTCATTTTTCTGGGGCCAGGCTGGAAGAAATTCAATCCCATCATCACACTGAATGTGAATAAGGAGCTAAGGGTCAAAGTGTACGGCCATTATTATACTGCTCATTATCACTAACTTGGTTCATTCAGTTCAGGTTCCTTGGCCTTGTCCCTTGGCAGAAAGGGAAAGGAGTGTGAGGAAAGCATCCCGTTTTACTGGTGGGTATGTTGGCAAGAGTGTTGGAGTGCATATTGGTAAAATACTGTGATGTATTATTTGTGGTAAACATGTTTACTGTAACATCTTCCCTTTGTTAACAGTAGACTTCGGGGAAGAATTGAGCGACGAGGGCACTCACAGTGTGCCGTGAAGTTTGACACGAGAGAAATCAGCGCTCCCCAGCGGAGGTAATAGTATGTGGGGGGGTCACCGGGGTCAGATTCCTCCTCTCTGTCTGCACGTCTAACACCAATCCTTGTGGGGTATGGCATCAATACTCTCTTTTATGTCGGGAGACAGCGATCAATGGATCTCTCTTTCCCCGAACGGAAGCACTCCATATTCAGTGGTTGATTTCACGGCTGGATATCCGACACACCACTTAATGGATGGTGTGTGTGTGTGTGTGTCACTGTGTGTGTGTGGTTCAGTTTCGATTTGTAGCATTGTAATTTAAGGTGATTAATCAACATACAGTAGGTTTATTGAACGCAACAAGGGCAGATGGGTTTTTTTCCCACTCAGATTAGTGTTCTTACAGATGCTAAGTTAATGAGAACGCTGCAACATTCAGCACATACAAAGTGCAGTGCATTGTTACTATTCATTAGCCTGATTGCACAGGGAGTGTATTCTGAATACATATAACCTAATGCATCCATAAATAACATGGAGTGTAAGAAGAAATATTATAGATCTTTATTCTTTTCATTTAATCTTTACTCACTTGATTAAAAAAAGGAAGAAGCTTTTTAGTTTTTCCTCTTTATCGCCATTTAGTTGATAAAATAAACTTAAACATAACTCATTTGACTCATTTTCTCTCACTCCTCCCCCATTATCCTTTTGTTTCGGTCATGAATCTACAGTAAGCAAAACGTTAAACACAACACTTTTGTTTTTGCTCCCATTTTTCACAGGTTTGAGTTAAAGATCCAAGACTTTTTAATGCACATACTGGTTATAATCCTCTCATATTTTGGTTGTTAAAATCCCTGTTAGTGAGCACTTCTCCTTTCCTGAGATAATCCATCCACCTGACAGGTGTGGCATATCAAAAAGCTGATTAAACAGCATCATTACTACACAGGTGTGCCTTGAGATTGTCACAATAAAAGGACACCCTGAAATGTGCAGTTTTATCACACAACAAAATGCAACAGATGTCGCAAGTTTTGAGGGAGCCATTTACGTACTGACTGCAGGATTGGGCACCAGAGCTGCTGCCTGTGAACTGAATGTTCATTTCACTACCATAGATTGTGTCCAATGTCCGTTGATTTGGCAGTACATCCGATCATCCTCACAATTGTAAAGCCCCATTTCCACCAAACACTTTCAGTATGGTACCTTTGGAACCAAAACTAATCATTTAGACATGATACCTAGACCCTGGTGTTTCCACCTCAAACAGTTGTCATCAACTCATGCATTGAGTAACATTACAAATTAGTGTTCCACCTTAAATGTTGCCGGCAGTCAGCCCAGTGAATTAAGTTTTTTTTCCTTTCCACCCTTTCATTTTATAGTTACAGTTTACAAACTGAACAGTACTGTACCGTGCTGCTCAGTGGAAATGGGGCTTAAGATCATCTTAGACCGGCCACCTGAACAGCTGATGCAACACATGGTTTTCACAACCAAAGACTTTTAGTAAAAGCTCATCTGCATGCTCATCATTCTCACCGGGGCCTTGACCTGACAGCAGTTTGATGTCTTAACCAACTTTGGCAACCGAAGTCATTGAAATCCGGTGTTTGTGCAGTGACTTGCGGCATCAGACACTGACAAAAAAAGCCGTCCTTTAACGTTGTCATGATATGCAGCCCGTTGGCGTTATATTTTAATGGCGCTCAGCTGCGTCAGGGATGCATGTAACAGGCAGAATGTGACACAACACACCCAGGGTACCTTGCACATCACATCTGGACGTGGAAAGTCCATGACCAAATGTCGATTTGTAACGAGGTTGGAGTGAGAATGTGTTGACTTGGGCGGGTGTGAGGCTGCTTGGATGTACTTCCACATTCAGGGAAACATCATTGAAGACAGCTTATCATCATGAAATGCACATTCAGTCCAGAGCCAACAGCTCTGGTGGACATTCCTGCTGTCAGCATGCCAATGGCACGCACGCTAAAAACTTGCCACATCTGTGGCATTGTGATGTGTGATAAAACTGCACATTTCAGAGTGTCCTTTTAGTGTGAGCATCCCAAGACACACCTGTGTGGTAATGATGCTGTTTAATCATCTTGATGTGCCACACCTGTCAGGTGGATGGATTATCTTGGAAAAAGAGAAGTGCTCAGGAATAATACGGATTTTAACAAAAGTGTGACCAAAACTTGAAACAAAATGTTTTTATTGAGTGCATTAAAAAGTCTTAGATCTTAAACTTAAAGCTGTGAAAAAATGGGAGCAAAAATAAAAGTTGGGTTTCAATTTTTGTTCAGTGTCAACAAGCACATTTTCAGAAACTAGAACATGTTACCTTTCAGAAGAAGCCTCACACATGGAGTATGGCCTTTAAACCTTTCTGTCAGAAGCTTTTCCATTTTAGCTTTCCAAATATCTCTTCAACTAAGGGGAAACTGGGAAAACTTAGGAAACTGGGAATGGTTTAAGGCAGTCTGTTTTAATTTGAGATGGAGGCTAAGGGCTTGAATGAAACGATGGCTGAGGTGGGCTGGGAATGAAGGGGCTGAATACAGAGGAGTCCAAAACCATAGGCAGGAGATACAAACGAGGCTGGACGTGGCTGGTTATTGTTGTAGCTGGAATGGTGAACCTGAGTCAAAGAACAATGTGTGAACTGAGGTCCCAAAGCACAGAAAGACAAGTATCAAAAAACTTAGGGGCTGTCCTTGACATCTGTTCTGCAGAGGAGGCTGAACGATCTGGTAGAATCTGGATGTGTGAGCCGGGGTTTTATATGGCAGTGGCTTGGTTGCAGATGAGATTCAGGTGTGCAGGTTCAGCAGCTGTTGGCTGAAGGCTGCTGGAAACTGTCTGACATGACCGCAGCTTTTGGTCACCGCCTCCTGCTGCAGCTGCCTGCTCTCGTCTTCTTTCCACGCGAGGCGCAGTTCATCTCGAATAAGTCAGATTTAAATCCTGCTGAGCTCCGCTGGCGCAGGTTTCACTGAAGAGGGCCCGCCTTCAGGCTCATGTATATGTCATCCGACCCACGTCACTTTTGAAACGCTGATGTGACACGTATGAAACGTACAAATGAAACGCATGCGTTTGCAGATTCGTACGATGCCAACATTTATTCTGGAGACTGTTCACAAACGTCCAGCCACCACACCTTTATCTCCAGAACATTATCCTCATCTTCAAATGTCCCGTCTTCATCAGTGACCACAATGGAAATGCTTCTGACGTGCTCATTATGAAATATGCATGAGAAAAATTTGGAATTGGAAATGTGGTGCGGAAAACATATTTAGTTTTTCTGCTACTCTAAGAACTGAAATGGAGATTCTAAAAACAGATGAAAGTTAATCCGACAGACTTATGAGCCACAACATGAGTGAATGCATGAGTTGTGTGAATTGATTATTGTGTTCCTGTGCTTAGCTGCAGGCATGATTAATAAATTCTAAATTTAAACGGCTGCAGGGGTAAAATAATAAACTCTATATTCCACTGTCATGTTGAGAGATCAGCTAGCGGACTCTGCAGCCTGTTAGCCTCTCAGCTGGGAAACATGAGCTTCCCTCTCTCATGCAACTGAGCCCACAAATGTTCGGGCTGTTTTTCCAGACGAGACATTCTAGCTTGTGAAATATCTGGAAATCTTCCATCATGGCCCGGTGGGAAAAAAGATTCCCAGGTAAAACATGACAGAGATTGCATCATTCTTATGTACAGTATGACCTGTGTGTGTGAACCTTCCCTAGATAGAGTCTGGTGATGCTGTAGGCGGCGTGTTAGAACGTGGCTAGATAGAGTCGGGGTTATCCCCCAAAACACGTATCTCGCAGGGGCCAGCATTTCAAAATAAAATTCCTTGCAGAGCAAAGCTGATTCTGTAGGAAACTGAGAAAGATAAATCAATAGAGATAACCCGCTTCTTAGATTGTTGTGCAGAGAAACGTCTGCCAGACTTACAGCAAGGTCTTGAGCTTTAGTAACCGAACACACTGCAGGTAGTCGCCTCAGATTTGTAGGAAATGTGGGTGGTTTTCTTTTTTTTTTTCACAATAAAAGTGATGGATCAGCAGTGGAGCTGAGAACCAGAGGTTCATGTGATGAGGGAAAATGTGTGAAGAAAGCATTTGCCTCTGTGCTGAAAGCCATCTCCACACTGCACACATACGGAGCTACTAGGTCAAACACACAACCTCTCTCCCCCTGACATCGACTTGCATGCACACACACACACACACACACACACACACACTGCATTTGAGCAGGGCAATGGCTTGTGCATGTAAATCACACCCTTAACGGCCTGTGGAACAGGCTGAGGCGAGGAGACTCGGCCTCAACTCTATGAATAGCAAAGCAGATCCAGCTGGGACTGCCAGTCATCAACATAAATAACAGATTAACATCTTTTCTTTTACAGATTAAACATTATCTTCCCCGGCACGCTAAGTGAATCGCTGCAATTCAGACAGCGCTCATTTAGGCCGAGTCCTGGGTGGAGCTCAGTGGCTGCAACAGTCTAGTTATGTTTGCTGCTGAAAGCTCATAAAAGTACAATTGCTAAGTTAATAAACATTCCTGGATTAGCTCTCCTCCATATGCCCTGCAGTTATGCATCTGATCGCTGTTGCTTTCTGAAACAAATCGAATCACGGAGTAAGACGCTTGCAGGGATTATAGCCGATAAATGGTAGTTACCTTTAATGAAGTTATATGAGACGGTGTTTACCTTACTGTAATGGTACGTCTGCTTGATTCGTCTACAGATAGCCAAGAGGCTCTGTGAAGGCAATTTAAGCTCCAATATTGAACCGTTGCAGCTTCAGTGTCTGCTGTCTGGTTTTAGATTTAAACTGAGAAAAACAAATAATCCTGTGGTGTTATGTGAAAGCGTTTCACAGATGTGTACCATCAGGTCAGCCGCCTTAATAATGTGCTACCTTTGGTGTTACAAATGCTAGAAAATAAATTGTTTCTCGACCTTTGCAGTAAAGCTGGTTTCTCACGAGGCGGAGAGGAAGTGAAGCCAGCGGTGGCTGATGGCACACAGATCAGTATTACTCACCAGAGCGGACCTCCACAGCTGAGGGAGCGATTCGGCCCCAGCGCTGTCTGTCAGCCCTGTGATATACGCTCGGAGAGAGAGGTTGCGGGGATGGGAGGGGAGGTAGGATTTGATGGGTACATGCTGCTCAAACAACGAATGGCCGCTGGGCTTGTGTGCGTGCGTGCGAGAGACTGTTCACAGAGAGCAAGAGCGAAAAGCATGTAGCCTTTGAGGGATTGACTTTTATTTGTGGCACGATGTCACTTTTCCAAGCGTCACACCGGCAGTTCTTTGTGTGCGCCCGAGGTTTTCTAGCCCACGTTTCTCTAAAATGCAAATGGACCTTTCTGCTTTTTTGTCCAATAAAGAGAGGAATCAAGATAGGGTAGAGGCATTGTTTGTTTGTCATCACACAATGACATTTCTGCTCATCTCTGGGCCTGCAGCGAGGTAGCAATTTAAATGTTAACATGGAACGGGTAGCACTGGCTGGATACAGAAGTAGACATGGCATCTCTTGAACAGAAAGACCCATTCCTCCCCATGGGCTCTGCGTACGACTCCTACTGTCTATCAAGCAGGAGTTACTGCCGGCGTTCACTAATAGGAAATTGAAAAGCCGTCTGGGAAAATAGTTTGGGCAATCATAATAAAAATCACAGGGTTCCTTGTGTTAGCTTATGGATGATTATTTCTATTGGGGAAATGGCTTGTGCGTCTGGTGATTACTAATGTGCCAATGAATGTATATAATTCACAAAAATAGAAAAATATATATTTATATCCACAGAAAAAAATAATTTCTGATTGGTTGAGCACCGACAAAATTATGATATTTTAATTTTCTTGCGCATTGACATACACCAATCAACCAAAACATTAAAACCATTGGCGGATGAATTGAACAACACTGATCATCCTTTTACAATGCAGTGTTCTGCTGGGAAACCTCGGTTCCTGACATTCATGTGGATCCTACTAGACGCGCTCCACCAACCCGAACAACATTGAAGACAAAATAACCCCCTCATGGCAACGGAACAACAGGACAGTGCACCATGCCACACCACAAAAACTGCTCGGGAACGACCCCTGGAACGTGACAAAGAGATCAAGGCATTAACTTGGCCTTCAAATACCCCAGATCCCAATCTGATCGAACATCTGAGGAATGTGCTGGTACCCAAGAGGTACCCTCGATCCAAGGTGGGTCCTCCTTGGACCGGACTTGGCTCTGACCTGTCGAGGCATGGATACAGGATCTCTGGGAGTGTCTTGTGGTGCCTGGCATCAGGGCATTACCATCAGATCTTTTGAGTCCTGTAGGTTGTCCTTCCCTCACAAGGCTAAAGTAGCTCGCACAGTGTTCAGCATCCCAAGCGGCTCTGCAAGCGCCGAAAGGGTGTTCTCGGCTGCCGGCCTGCTATCCAGAAACCACCACATGAGTCTGAAGCCTCAGACTTTGGCCAAACTTGAGCTCTTGAAGGTGAACTCAAAAGAGCTGTAGATAGCAAACAAAAGACTCCTCTTTTTATTTTGTTTTAAATTGCACTTGACAGTGAATGTAAGCTAATTTAATTTATACAACATGCGCAATTACGCATGGCGCAAGCAGTATAGGCATATCATTTATTTAAGGCAAGTACATTTTATTTACAAGTCAACATTATAGGCTTGGACTAATAGTTTATTTAGTTTTACAACTGGGATGACTTGCATTATGTAGCCTATATTTTTATTTAACAATTCCTGTGATTCATTTAATATTATGATTACTTTGTGAGCTATTTTCATTATGATGTTGGCCAGGCAGAGTCTGAGAGAATTCATCTCTAAATGTTTTAAAATGTGTCTCTTTAAATTACACTTGACAGTGAATGTAAGCTAATTTAAGTTTATAAAACCACCCATATGTGCAATTACACATATCATTTATTTAAGGCAAGTACGTTTTATTTACAAGTCAACATTATAGGCTTGGCCTATAGTTTTTTTAGTTTTAAAACTGGGATGAATTGCATTTTGTAGCCTATATATTTGAGTTAACTATGCCTATTGATTAATTTAATTTTATGAAGACTTTGTATTTTCATTACGGTGTAGGACAGGCATAGTCTGGGAGAAATAATTTCTAGATATTTGTAAACTGTGATTCTGGCTGCTCAGGTCTTTTAGAAGATTGACGACAATTTCGGGAGCTCTAGTTCTGCTCAATTTTGTCTCTCTTGGTTTAAAAATAAAACATTTACAATTAATAACCTATGGTCTCACTGTTTTGGTCGGCTTAAAAACGAAATATTAACTTTATGTCTTAGTTGAGTTGGGCTGTGTTTATTTTTTAAATGAAATGAAATTACGTAGCCTGGGTAAAGACAGAATCGAATCTACTAAGCTCATGTTTTATTTGTGAATAGAAGATTACAGGTTAGGGTAGTACGACGCAGTTTTTTTGAGCGGAGCAGTGAGCGAGTGGAGCGGGATAAAATTTATGATGGAGTGGACCGGAGCGGAGCGAAGAATGCGCAGAACCAAGCGGATTGGACGAGCGGCGCAAAGTGACAGGTCTGCGAGCGAGGAGCGGAAATTTTCACCCCCTCGCTTCGCTCACATGCTCTGCCGTCAGCCATTAGGTGTGCTAGCCGCTCCCCCCGCCGATCTCCGCAAGGGATGTGAGGACTGTAAAACTCCCCCAGCATGAGGGTGAGTAGATAATGGCTGAATTTTCATTTTTGGGTGCACTATCCCTTTAATGTGATACGGCAAGCTAGTTAGCAAACAGCTGCATGTTTTGCAGCATTAGCATTCATTTCAATTACGTCTGTATTTACTGACAATTTATCATCATTTGATTCATGCCTTTATTTCAAGCCGAGTCGACTACTGCGATGCACTTTTTACCGGCCTCCAGCTCATTCAAAACTCTGCAGCTTAAAAATAATGACTTGAGACTTTCATGTTTTGTTCTACAACGTAAAATCTGTCAGTAAAAGCCAAACACCGTCAGGAGTCTTGAAAGGCTGTCGCTAACAAGTGGCTAAGTGAGTTTACTGAGTGTCATCGTTGAAGTCATGCAGCCGTGGTGTAGTTAGATGAAAGCCCAACATTAGCTTTTTACTCCTGGACTTTGTATCTACGCTTCAAAAATAAAAAAAAAACTGGTGTCCATTTGTGAAGACTATCATTCTGAACAAAACATGCCTGTGTCATAATTTTTGTTTCCCTCTGAGCTTATTTTCTGCAATAATCCAAAACACTGTGGAAAAATCCCACAGGCTTTTTGATGAGGGAACCAGGGTGATGCAACACTCTGTGCTCTTAAAACCCAGTAGTCTGATTAAGTTTAAAAAATAAACACTGCAATGTTTTTTATGTGTGTGATCACTGGGCTTTTTTAACACCTACATTTTTACGCTATCCTTACGACAATGATAATCATGATAATTTAAAACAATAGGTCAGGATAAAAAGCCCTGTGATCACAATTTTTTTTTTTTTAAGTAAAAAACAAATCAATATAAAGAACAGTTATGTCGATTCTGAAACATCTAGTCTGTGCAAAACTTGTTCTGACAATAAATAGTTCTTGATCTGAGGCTGTTCTGTAGTTTTCTAATGAACAATAAATAAAGCAACTTTTATGTCCATTAAAAAAAACTAGTTATCTGTGATGAAAATGATCAGATCTGATTTCAACTGATCTGATCTTTAAACTCTAGTTAGTAAACTCAATTAGTGAGCGAGGTTTCATTACATATTAGTCTACTGACGTGACTGAGTGTTTTCCAGTTATTAGTCAGACCCCGTGTATTTCCACTGACACTGAGATAACACTAGCAAAAAGGCTTTTATTCTGTTGACGTAATTTTACTCTTGATGGTGGGCTTTATTGTCATTATTGGAACGCCAGTGGTGCGGCCAGGACCAAGGCGATTGCACCCTCTCGTGTAATATTGCTCAAATTATTTGCACTGTTTAAAAGTTCAATACGAAAAATCAATACTAATCAATAAGAAGACACAGAACTGCCAGAAAAATGAATATGAGATCAGATTTATTCCAGATGTTTCGGTGGTACAAATTCACAATAAATCTGATTGCCCCGGTTTATTTTTTTATTCAGTGTGGAAATGGAAGTAAAGCAGGATCAAAACACCATTTTCTCTCAGAGCAGGAGAAGAAAAAGAGGATCCCAAAATTCAAACAGGACAGTGGTACATGTTCCTTTGGTGATGTCAAAATGCACAACAGAATGACAGACAACAGAGGAGACGTTGCAGAAAGGAGGAGTTATGCCGTGTTTGCTTTATAAATTCAAAACCAGCCACAACATTTGCTCCTCCTTCTGCGCTAATCTGAGAACTGCTATCGGCATTTTGTGTGCAATGACTGTTGCCATGTAAGGACTTTCTGTCATGACACTACAAGTCGGCTATCCACTCGTCTGCATGACGGCAGATCCAGCAGGCAAAAGACAGCCAGTCTGACTGATCAAAGGAAGAGAAGAGTGACACATATCTCTGCTGCTCTTTGTTTCTGATCTAATAACTTCTCTGCCTCTACTTGTATTTTGATGTAATCTCTGACTCTCTGTAGGTATGCGGTGCCAAAAAGGGAGCAGCAACACAGTAACTAAATGCCCAAAGAGAGCCGTACCATTATATGGATCTGCTCGCTGAAAATTGTTAAAGGCAAATGTTTCTGAGGCTGATGTGTCTCCAAGGAGAGAAGTGACGGGGGAAGCTTTTAGTGGTTGTCAGGCAGAGGGGAGGGATAAGAGGAGGAGACCAAAATGAGGGAAAAAGGAGAATGGAGAAAAGGACAACTGTTGTTTTTAAAAAGTGCGGCCAGTCGAGACGCGGCTGGTGGTTGATCTTGTGATGACTGCGCCGCTGATGCCACTGCCGCCAACACCAGTTCCACCACCGCTGACTCTTAGGCTGCCGCCGCTGCTGCTGCCGCCGCCGCCTCCATAGTTATAGCTATAGCTGCTGCCACTGCCGCCATAGCTGCCACTGCCATAGCCGCCGCTGCCATAGCCGCCGCCGCCACCATAGCTGCTGCCGCCACCATAGCTGCCGCCGCCTCCGACTCCGCCACCTGGTGATGAGAATAAGATGTTTTTAAATGCAATGGCAGGAATCTGACATTCCATCAAAACTTATAAACCAAACAGATAGCTTCACTGAAGGTTCTGTCATTTTTATATTTTACATTTTCAAGAACCTGCGTAGAAAACACTTAAATTGCACAGATTTATGTCAATACGTACCGCCGCTGCTTTGGCTCTGAATGTGAACAGTTGCCTGTGCACCGCCACATGCGATTCTGCAAAAAGGTACACAGATGAGCAATTTTAGCTGCTGATGTAGCAACCTGTACATAGTGATGCAATGCAATCCCTTAGTGCCTATGAAAACAACTTGTGAGGATTCTCTACAGCCTTTGCTGAAATGTTTATACAGCAGAACATGCATGAATTTACACTTTCTTAATCTTAATGGAAATAAGATTGTTAAATTGGGACGACCCAACCTGTTGCATGACTCCGTTGTGTTTTCTCAGTCCTTTAGCATCTCACAGTTGACCTTTTGTTAAATATCTTTGTGTGATTTTTGACAGCTCTTTCATGTTCGATAAATTAGTTCAGTGATCAAAACTAGCTTTCTCCAGTTACGACTTTCAGCCAAAGTAAAGGACAATCTCTCACCCAAAGATCTCGAGAGAGCTATTGATGCTTTTATCACCTCTCGACTTGACTACTGTAATTCTTTGAATATGGGTGTCGATCAAGAAATAGAAAACAGGATCATGAAACACCAGTACTGGCACACCTCCACTGGCTTATTGTCTATTTTAGGATTGATTTCAAGTTTTTATTGCTTCTTTTTAAATGGCTGGTGCCTGCTTATGGAGCGAAACTTTTGTAACTTCATTCATTCATGGTCCACCTCTTCTCTTTGGTGTACAATTGATTTGAGCTTGACACCTGAACTGATTAAATCTTCTGTTGTGCTGCAATTTGATTCTGTATTCGTCTGTTTTGCTATTTCATGCCTGTTCAGCTGCGGCCATTTTTAAATGACATCTGACTAGTCATGTGACACCAAAGTAGCTAAGCTTTTACCTGTCTTCCTCTCCCTCCAGAAGCTTCCTGTAGGTGGCAATCTCAATGTCCAGAGCCAGCTTGACGTTCATGAGCTCCTGGTACTCGCGGACCTGGCGGGCCATGTCCTGTTTGGCTCTCTGCAGAGCATCTTCCAGGTCCCTAATGCGGGCCTTGGCGTCTTTCACAGCCAGCTCACCGCGCTCCTCAGCCTCAGCGATCTGGGCCTCCAGGTTGGTACGCTGAGAGGTTGTAAATTTAGCAGAGGCTTCAGAAGTGGTATTTGTTATTAAAACACCTTCTACATGTTCAGCACCTGGTTTTTAACAAATCTACCAATGTAACTGATGTTAAACACACACTACTTGTGTACAGATAAATGTAACTGAGCTTACCTGTCCCTTGACTGCCTCAATCTCATTCTGAAGGCGGGCAATCATGCGGTTAAGCTCAGCAATCTCACTCTTGGTGCTGCGAAGGTCATCTCCAGTCTGACCTGCACTGGCTTCCATGGCCTCGTACTGAAGGATTAGGATAAAAAATAATTCTTATTGCAGATTACGGTGGACCTTCATATTGGAGTTGATGGTGAGATTGATTTCTCTTCCTGCCTACCCTCTGTGTGTACCACATCTCAGTCTCGGCACGGCTGCGGTCAGCCATCAGCTGATACTGAGCCTTGACATCAGCCACAACGGCATCCATGTCCAGGTTTGGGCCGTTCTCCACCGACACAATGACTGAGGTGTCCTTGATCTGTCCCTGGAGCTCAGCCAGTTCCTGCACAAGAGAGATATGTCATTTTTAAAAATGAAACTGAAAGAGTTAGAGAGTAAAGGTGTTACAGTTTTTTATTAGTTCTCCAGTGGTCAAAAATGCTTACATTTAGCACCGAACCTGTGTAACAAATGGTATAAAGCCTGAAAATGCATGACGAGAACTTGAATTATCGCCTTACGGTTGTACACCTCCACAAACTAGTCAAGTTACACTTTACATCCATGTCTGTCCAGACTCATTTGTAACTTTGACATTTGACAATGCTTCAAATACGGATGTTGTTGTGACATTTTTTCATAACTAGCAAATGAATCCTTTAGTTATGACGCGTTTTGTGAGATCACAGTGATGAGTCGATGGTAGGGAAGGGGAGAAGTGGAAGAGTGAACCCCCCTTTACTGTTTGATCATTTAAGGAGTGTTTCCCCAGAAATGAGAGCAAAGAAGCCGTTATGATAGGACTGAGGAGTGGCTCATTATTCGTACCGCCTCATAGACTGCTCTGAGGAAGTCAATCTCATCCTGGAGGGAATCAGCCCTGGCTTCCAGCTCGATCTTGCCCATGTAGGCGGCATCTACATCCTGTGAGTAGAGAAGAAGTAAATGGTCCGCATTGCCGAGAGGTCAGAGGAAAAAACAATAATTAATTCCACTTTTCTTCTTGACATGGTGGAGTGACAAGCTCTCTAATTGCAGGTAAACTCTCACCTTCTTCAGGAGCACAAATTCATTCTCCACAGAAGCACGCTTGTTGATTTCATCTTCGTACCTGACACACAAACAGTTGAAGAATTAGATGATGGAAAATGACTGTGGCCATCAACGGCTGTGGATGTAGCTTTTGTGTTCAAAGATGTGACACGCTCGGTTTCCTGTGCTGATATTAACTCACTTTTTCTTGAAGTCCTCCACCATTCCCTGCATGTTCCTCAGCTCTCCCTCCAGCTTCACCTTCTCATTGCCGAGCCCGTCCAGCTGTCTGCGCAGGTTGGCGATGTAGGCCTCGAACATGGCGTCAATGTTGGAGCGGGTGGTGGTTTGCTCCTGCAGTAGGCTCCACTTGGTCTCCAGCATTTTGTTCTGCTGCTCCAGGAAGCGGACCTAAAAGGGAAAATCATTCGTCATGTTTTGATCCGGTCTCAGTTGGGGCATGGTATTCCTTTGAATATGACTACAAATCCACATTAATCTGATCATGTTATTAATTAAATAACATTAAAGACTGGAAATAGTCCACATCTTTCATCATCTGTGTGCTCGTCAGCGTCGGTTTTCATTTCATCCTTTCATCACAGAACACAACAGCAAAACAGACGAACACAACAGGTGATTTTTGTTGGTACAAGATTATTAACTTGTGCATATTCCACCAGCGCGACGCCTGATGCAGCTGTCCATCAGTTTTTAATTCAGTGAATAAAATATTGTAAGGGGGTAATTCATCTCACGCGCTGGGATTTTTGTTGCTCTGCAGATTTTAACGTTATTACTTCATGCTTAATTCGATTCAACCGAATCTAACAGTCAATATTTGTTAGACCGTTATTGTAGAAATAATGTTAGCCTTGGGTTTGCACTTGCACGTTTAAAACTGAAGTAGACTTCTCAACTAGCTAGCTATGCTATGCTAGCATGCCGTGCTAGCTAACGCTGTCAGCTTATCATCCCCTTGATCATAACATCTTAGGAACTTTCACCACTGCTTATTTTATAAAGGCCACAGCAAGAAAATGTATCAATCTTGTTACAAGTCTTGATACACTTGTCTATATAGTACTGTAACTTTGTGGCCTTTTAAAAGAAGTCACTCAACCTCCACCTCCCTGTAATGATTACTACAGCCACTAGAGGGCGCTGCCTTGCAATAAATATAAGTATGGATCGGAACCAGCTGCCCTCACAGTCGACTTGGATGGATCGTAACAAGTGAGAGCAGCCTGCTCTGAAACCAATCACACTTGTAGCCAGTGCATTTACCAAGTGTGTCAAACTGAATGGATGATCTTCGCTTTACACAACTTGATGCTTCACACTCAGTTTGCACATCTCATAACTCTAAACACTGGTCTCTGCTTTGCTCCAGTACTTTGCTAATTGCCTTTCCACACTGGCACATGAAAACCCACTTAGATAATGTGTTCACTCACAAATCTGAGCTTGCGCACTATTAAAAGGCAACAGGTAAACATCTGGACAGAGTGATGTGGATTAAGTCTTCTGGCCAGACCCATAACGAAGCCGAGATTAAGCCTTTTCTTTTCCTAACATGGACGTTTTTCTTTTCTTATGCTGCACTTTGGTTTTTGGTTGTTAGAATATTTTGAGAGAGGAAATTTGAAGTCATTTGTATTGATAGTGTGCTGTGCTCCGAATTCACATCCACACATTTAGACACCTGTGTGTATGCGTGTTTACTACATGTGTGACACCTTCATTGCAGCCGGCGCACACAGAAAAGGCAAAAGCCACAAGTGTTCATGCAAAAATGACTGTTTTTAAATGAGTTTGAACAGTTTTGCAGGAGTTAAAAACAGCATTGCTGCTGTGCTGTTTTGTGGTAAGTGTGCAGAGTTTTGCAAATATAGCCTACAGTTTCAAAGACAGTGCCCAAGCATTGAGGTCTGTTGCACACCAACAAACTCTACTGTCTGCACTGTGCCTTCTATCTCTTCCTGATATTGTTTGTTCCCCAGGTCATTCATATCAACATTTATTGTTTAATGACATCACAGCTCTTACATAAATAGCACTCACACACTGAGATGGTGTGGGACATGAGAATATAGAAAAGAGCTACTCACCCGGTCGATGAACTGTGCGAAGCGGTTGTTTAGATTCTTGATCTGCTCTTTCTCTTGGGTTCTGACAGTCTGGATGTTGGGGTCGATATCAAGGGGCATGGGGGTCAGTAGGTTCTGGTTGACTGTTACATTTGTGATTTGCCCTGGCACAGGTCCGCCACCCATACCACCCATACCCATACCAATCATACCCATACCACCCATACCACCCATACCACCCATTCCACCTGAGAATCGCATACCACCACCTCCGCCTATGCCACCTCCGCCACCTCCGCCACTTCTGCCACCAAAACCAGATCCAATGACAGAAAAACGGCTGTAACTACCGCCACCACTGCCCTGACTCCTGCCGGACAAAGCCTGACCGCCATAAGATGACATCACGGCAGATGACATTCTAGGTCGACTGGTGTACGACTGGAGAGACTGTGCATATTGGCGAGTGTTACCGCCGCCATAACCACTGCTGGAGCCGCTAACACTCATAAAACTTCCTCCTACACGAGCCATGGTTAGTTTTGTTTCCTCTGAAAGAGAAGGATTAACAGAGAAAAGGAGCAGAGAGAGCTTTGGCAGAGCAGTAGAGTGCACTAAGAGGAGAGTCCCTCTAAGTATCTTCTCTCTGTCAGTAAGGGATTTTTATCTGCCTTCAACTGAGGAGGAGGTTCCAGTGAGCTCCACCTCCTCTGCAGGCAGGTAGATTGGCTTGGAGCAGCTCAGCCTGTCAGACAGGTAACAGTGCCACCCCTGTAAGATGATCGCGGCTTGACACACCCAGGTGCTGACAGAGGAGTGGCACTGGAGCCAGGGGTGGGAGGGGAGGAAAGGCATGCTGGCAAAGACATTTTTACTTGATTATAATTTCCGAGAGGTGTGGGTGGTTGGAGGAGTGGCAGGGTAGGGTGAGGACCTGAACACTCGCAGTTTCATCATCTTGCAAGATGGATAAATACCTCACTGGACTTGCAAAACACACCCTGAGCAGCTGTTGTAAAGTTGACCCTGCACATGTTTAAATGTATGCATGTAAATACATTGCACATACGCATTTTGGCAGAGATTCCTAAAGATGTGAAAGTTTCCTCTATATGCTTACAGGCTTTTGACCAAAAGTGGACACAACCCAAAGTTGTGTTGTGCTCATAACTGTGTCAAAGTCTGTCAGGTACATTTGCCAATAAGCAGGACCACGTTAAACAGACAGAGAAAAGAGTTTTGAATATCTGCAGCAAAGACCAGAACATATGGGGCATTTAAAAGAGCAGGTTTGGTGAATGTAATCTTGGAGCGTTTGGGGCACCCAGTAACTGTGTCCTTGCCACAACTGCCGCAGGTACGATTCCAATCCACAGTCCTTTGGCCCCCTTTCTCAGTGAAGCGGTCCTGGGGCTGCTTATGGAGTTACAGTGTTGTGGCAGGCCCGTATGTGTCAGTTGGTGCTGAGAACAGTCAGGGTGTTGTCAGACCTGGCAGGTCTGGTTTGTTTCAGTTAACTGGGAGGGGAAGTTACTACTGTAAATTTATTTCATACACAAGAATCTCCAATCTCCTTGTTTTTTGGAAAAACAAAAAAGTGAGTTCAGAGAGAGGCAGACAGGCGGATCCACAGTGTACAGTGAAACTCACTCAGCACTGTAAACAGGTTTATAAGATGATCACAGTGTAAGAGAATCACATTACTGCTGATGGAGATAGAAGACAACAAAAATAAAGGGAAACTTTGCTGATTTTGAACTTGCTGTGCATCATCGCAGACGGCGCAGATAAATAGGGTTTGACGGGCAGCTCAGGGGGAAGCCAAACACTGTTCATCTGCACACACTGTGATGACACACAGCTGGTTGAATATCAGCAAAGTTTCCCTGCTTCCCTTCACTGGCTCCTGTACAGCAGGGTCGCTCTTTGTTTCACTGTTATAATCATTAAAAAGCAAAAGCAGCATGTGTATACATTCAGTAGGCTATATCTTCAGTAGCTAGCTAGCTAACCCGACACTTTTCAGGGTTTGATTTTGGAACAGGGAAGAAACGTATATCTTTTTCCGACCTCTCCAGGTAACGAGTATCATGAATACACGACGTGCCCCAGGCACAACATTTATCTCCAAATCCAAATGTTTGCTGTTAATGATTTTGTCTTCTGCAGCACATTTTTTTTGTTTTTGCAGCATGTTTCTATTGATGTGTTTGTCTTGTTTTTTCATGTGTTTTAATTGGCATCATTTCTGAGCTGCAGCACGTTTATGGTAACAGGACATGATGGTGATCCTTGATGGTAATAAAACCTTATCCAGCTTTAAGTCTGGGGAGTGGTTGAATTGCACCATAGCCTGCAGGATGTGAGCTACAGACCATTGTTTTGAGGTGGACCTGCGACCAGACACATTTGACAGCAGCTCCAACACTTCACCAAAACGTACAACCCGGTCTCACTCCGAAGTCATCGAAATGTGACACTTGGGCAGCGACTAGCGGCTTCAGACACTGATGAAAAAGCCGTCCTTTAACGTCGGCATGATACACGGCCGGTCACCATTACAGTTTAGTGGCGCTCAGTGGTGTAATGGGAAAGCGCGAACAAAAGTGAGGGCACCAAAAGTCTGAGTGGGACGGGTGGGAGTGGTGGTGGTGGATGGGTCCTATAAGTTCTATAAGATTATAAAGCCAAACCCTGTCCTTTTTTTCTAAACCCAACCACATGCATTTCTGGTTGAAGTCAAAAAAATGTCAATTTGTGGTATTTTACTTACTGTAGTGCTTTTATTTTGAAAGAGACTGCATGTAACAGGCTGAAGTTGACACAGCGTCCCAGAATGTCAACAACCAACACACCCAGGGTACCTTGGACATCATATGTGGACGTGGAAAGTCCATGATCAAACGTCGGTATGTGACGAGGTCGCAGTGAGAACGTGTTGAGATTTAGTGAACGATAATAACTGATCTCATGGCTACCACATCGAACATAGAAGCCTTGAGCAAGTGTTATGTCAGTGCTGTTCTGCAAGACTTCTGCACTGCTGCACAAGAGATTTTGGTATCCACAACTTGAAGCACATAGCATTTAACGTAGAATTGTAAATAACATGATTATCTTTATAGAGACACTGTAAAACATGAATGTGCAGATTTTGTCTGCATATACGGTAACTATATGAGGAGAAACCCGTGCTGCAAAAACAATACTGATGTGTCACAGTGAGGGCCTCGTTCTACGACATGTTTAACCTTTTCAGCAAAACTGATAATCTCAGTTTATAGTACATCATAACTTTACACCGAATGACACTGGATTGTGAAACCAAAGGTTGTAACCTTTCCTTAAAGAAGGTGGCACCCACAAATCTGGTCCAGGATTGTATTTGATCTCACATGATATGACACATGATATTTAAAACTCTCTAGTCAGGACATGAAGTGGAATGTTCACAAGCTTGTTTCCTCTGTGAGAACCAACCTTGAGATGGGAGTTTACTCTCCTGAAACTTGGCATGCTGAGAAGGCAGAGTAATTAAATGAGGATGAATTGATTCTGACGTGCAATACATGCTTTTTCATGTGCCAATTAGGGCTGTTTGTATTATATAATGTTGTAATTTGACACTTCTTGTGTCTGCCATCAGACTTACAGCGACCTCCAGTACTGTTCTGTGGAGAAAATTACAAACCGTTGTACTGTTTGTCTTGGCTACGACAAGTACAGATATTTAGGCATGCACAGTGTGCCACACCTTCAGAGCTGCACCTAACAATTACTTTTTTACAAACTGTAACCAGTATTTAAGATATGTTCTCACTCCAGGGTTCCCACACATTATTACTAATGAACTTTCAAAACTTTTCCATTACTTTCCTGCAATATTTTGCACCACTTTCATGACTGTATTTAAGTAGTTTAAGATGGGCAGGCCTGTATAACTGCTGACTTAGTACAGTAGGGCACAAACTGGTTCGTTGCAAAATGCTGCGCCCCTTTCGGGAGGGATAGAAAACCAAAGATCATAGATGTCAATGCAATTAGACGTGTGCTTGGATTATACTTTTTTTTTTGTAAGATTATGTTTTTGGTTTTTGACAGGCCTTAGCTGATACATGGTAATGACAGACGACGGTAATAAAACCTTATCCAGCTTTAAGTTTGGGGAGTGGTTGAACTGCACCATAGTCTGCAGGATATGAGCTGCAGACCAGTGTTTTGAGGTGGACCTGAGACCAGACAGACTGACAGCTGCTTACACACCTCACCAAAATGTACAACCCGGTCTCACTCCGGTTGCTTGGGCAACGACTCCTTTAAAAGAATACGCCGGCGATTTGGGAGTTATGCCCTTTCTCTATCATTTTCATAGTGAAACAACATGATCAATATCTTTTTTGTGTCTGTACGTTCAGTGGCTGGCTCTCAACGGTTAGCATTGCGGCTTAGCTTAGCGAATACAATTGAAGTCTATAGACGGTCAGTAGCCTACTCGTAAAAGTGAACAAATAAACGTTACAGAAACCCTGAAGCTGGTATTTCTGCATGTGCATTTAAAATAAACGTGTTTAAACATTAATTCGAAAAACCAGAGTCCTTTTTAGTCGTTTTAGAAGAAGTTTGCACAGGCACAGGCACAGACGTAGTCTTTAAACAAAACTCAGTTGTTTATTCAGCCTAACGATATCTTCGGACTATAGTAGCTGCAATGGACGACTTTGAATGCGATTTTGAAGCGTTTCTTGTAGCGGACACAGATCCAGAGCCACACCTGTTTGAGCCGGAGCACACAGATGAGGAACTCCAGGTGTTGGATGCTAAGCGGGCGAGAAGAGAGGCTGAATCCTCCGAGGCAGCGGAACAGCAAGGGGCCGAGGGGAGACGGAGGTCAGGGGAGGATTGGTGGTGTAGCTGCGGGGCTTGCCAACCTATGCCTATGGAGGTGGAATCATTTTGCTGCACAGAATGGGATTTGGTGCTACCATCGTTGGGGAGGCTAGAGATATAACATCAGGAGGAAAACCGCCGCAGAGAGGGCATCACAAGGAGTGAAAACTTTGCAGCAATCACTAATCCTGGCATGATTGAAACATTTTTCATATCCCTAAGATAAACTGGAAAAAACGCCCCAGGCCTGCAGGAGCTGATGGACAGCTTTCAGTCGAGTGAGTAATATCGCTTTATGATCGTCCGTGTCGTCTCTTTGTTTGGTTTTACCGCCCCAGAGCCAGCTGCAGCTGTTGCTCACCAGTGTATCCCTCTGCGCAGGACGCAAACACGTTACGTGTGAAAAGGGGAGAGAGAAGGGGGATGACGTGCAGCAAAGGGCTGAATCGCACCCATGGCGACTGCAGCAAAGACATTTCCATCATATTCATAAGACCTGAACTTTTGTTTGGCATGCATGTTTTATTTCTCCAAGCTATTTGGGATCCGTAGCACTTACTAATAAACAGTGTCTTAACTTCTTATATCAAACTACAAATATTATTAAGCATAAATCAACAAGTTTCAACCATAAAATGTGACCAGGTTTTGGACCTTGGTCACTTTTGTCTTGGGATCGACTGCAGACTGACTTGTTTTTACATTGATTAGTGTATTGTGGTCTTACTACCACTAGATGGCACAAACAAGTGTCCAAGAACAAGGACAACAGGCCTAAGTTAAGCAGAATGAAGTATAAGGTCATATTCATGGGACACCTGCTGTACCTACTGAGCTACTGGACGCCCTGGATGACAAGTTTTTTTATTTTGTAGACATGTTTATGATTATTTTCTGACATTGTCTGAACCTGAGCAATCACGATACCTTAAGGTTGATCACCGTCATGTCCTGTCAGTCTTCCCCCGTCCAAGCGGATCAATGACCCAACACAGTGGCCAGATATACCTCTATACATGTACAGGTGTCCGGACAGGGCCAGCCCTAGACTTTTGGGGGCAAAGTGGATTTGGTTTGGCAACACATTCTCACTCCGACCTCGTCACATAATGATGTTTGGTCATGGATTTTCCACGTCCAGATACAAAAGGTACCCTGGGTGTGTTGGTTGTTGATGTTCTGGGACGCCGTGTCAGTTTTCAGCCTGTTACATGCATTGTCTTCTTTCAAAATACACTTCTGTTTTCACAGGAAATGTACCATTAACATACAGTCTCTTTCAAAATAAAAGCACTACGTCAGTACAACTCCGCCAATTGATGTTTTTTGCCCTTCAACAACAAAAACAAGTGGTTGGGTTTCAGATAAACGAACAGGATTTGGCTTTATAATCTTACAGGACGTGGACACCGCTCTCCCGGGTGAAGGTCAGTGTTTGTTCGATCTATTCACCACCCCTCTCTCCTGCCCCATGCGGACTTTTGCTGCCTTAACTTCCATTCTTCACCTGATGCGTTTCCCCCTGATGGCGCTGGGCACCGGTAAACTATAACAGCAACCCCATATCAATGGACGACTCCTCTCCTTGGTGTTCGACTGCTCCGTGGCTGTGTTTAACAAACTGGGTGTGGCTTTTGAGGAGGCAGCAAGTAACGTTTGCAACAAGTTCCAGAAAGTCATCCTGAACTGCTTGCACCTTCAACACATCATGTGTTGCTTCTTAATTTAAACTGCAGAGTGACTTCTCCCAGATGTGTTTATCTGAATTTAAGTGATAATTCGTTTTTCACCTTATCGCCTGGTAAGAAAAAAAAGGATGAAAAAAAAAGCAGCCTTGAATTATCTTCTCCACCCAAAGATGTTGATAGGCATAGAAAGTGGCACTGCTGTAACCATACTAATTTCTGCGCTGCCATACAGTCCAGATGGCAAATCAGAGACCCCATAATAAAACATTAACTTTAACAACATCACCGCGAGCAGCTAAGAGCTACTGCACTACAACAGTTGGTACATTAACAGCCGTGAATCAAGAGGAGCAGTGTCGGTCTCTGAGTGGTCTTCAAACAGAGCGTCGCTTTAATGGGATCCTAGGGGCCCCACATATCAAGGCTGGGGGTCATACAAGGAAACGCCTGTTTCTCTTGGAAATAATGAGGTCATTCGGTGTATAATGAGGCAACTGATGCGGGGAGGAAGGGGGAGGGGAGGGGGCAGCAAGACACGAGGGATTTCAGGCTCTACTCAACATCAATTTGTCGAAACAGGTTTTGGATTGCAATTTCTTTCCCTGTGTTTTCTCCCTCCTGCTCCTTTCCTCCTCCTCCTCCTCCTCATCCTACTGTCTTTAACACGCTGTAATTTTGTCGTGTCATCAGTACCAGCAGGGTGTGACAACCCGCTGCTTTTAATCATTCTCAATCAGGGGGGACCGTCTCCCTCTCTCCATCCCCCTCGCCGTCTCTCTCCCCCCTTTCCTCTCTGCAGGAGACAGACAAAATGGAGAAGAATGAAACATGTGCGTAACCTTTTCAAGGACGGCAGTGAGGATGGGCTGTCCGGCTAGAAAGCACTTTAGGAAAAGAAAACCACTGGTGCGGTTAATACAGAAAAGAAGAAGAGAGGGAAAATAGATGAGGGGGCCTGAAAGCCGACTATGATGACTTCTATATATAGCCGCTGCAGTGCGTGGTGAAGGCCTGCACCACTAAGACTGCATGCTCTTCCAGCTAAAGGGATTTCACACAGAAAATGTGTGTGTGTCAGAGAGTGTGTGTGCACGCATGTATCTGCATGTGTGCATGTGTTTATTAGGACCAGAGATTTAACTGCTGCCGACAAGAGGAGAGGAAAAGAGAAGGAGGAGGAGGAGGAGGAGGAGGAGAGAGCCGAGTAGCTGCAGGAGCTGCGGCGTCCTTAATTACAAAGCAAACAACCACAGGCCTTATCCCTTACAGGATAAATGCTTATGTATTCCTCTGAAGGGCTATTATTACAAAACTTTTCTACTCAGCAATTTCTAATAATTAAATGTTACAAGGACCCATTTTTCTTGCCAGGATTGTATGGATTTTTTTAGGTTGTGTATTATTCAGCAAAGACGACATCTTTTATTCTTCCACGGCTGGTTTATTGAAGGAAACTAGCTTGCAAATGATCCCTATAATAAATGTTGAGTGTAACACATTCTGACTAAACTGACTGTTATGAAATTACATGGATAAAGACAGCGTTTCAGAAATAAACTCTTCTCGAACATGTGAGGAAGTTGATATTTGCTGAAAGTCATTATGCAACACATTTTGTTTATTTTTCAAGTGATGCAATCGTCTATTTCAGGAAAAGGGAAAACAGATTAGATACTAGATTTCAAGTAACTGATTCAAATTCAAGTCCTCATTTGATGTTTACTCTCAGATATGTCTTAGTTTAGTGTTTACTATTTCATTCTGGCTGCTTTAGCATGCATACGGCATAATAAATAAAACGGAAATCCACTGAGGGTAGCCACACGCAACTGCGATATATCGTCCTCTGACCATATCTCACCACTCCACGTCTGCCCACGCTGTTGGCTTTGTTTTTTTTTCTACCCAAAATGCACTGCGCTCTACGTCACTTCCTCTCTTTGGTTCACTTCCTCTTTTTGGTTCGCTGGATAGTTCGTTTGCATTTCCCAATTTAAGTGAACTGCACCTGGGTTCACTTGCAAGTCACCTGAGATCCCCAGTTTTCAAGCAGGCCAGGGTTCACTCGTTTGGTCCACACCAGAGTTCGAATGAGCATTCACAACACTCCAAATGAACCGAACTATCTGTGGAAGCAGACCAGGGTTTGTTTAAAGCGGACCAAATAGCACCAGATTTGGTGAGGTTACACAGCATCCGTCGTCTGTCAATCGCCTCCACTGGTGAGCACTGTGCAGGAATGGAAGCAACGCGTGGATCGCACCAGTTTAACTAGGATTGTCCAACTTTTCTAAAGGCCCAGACGCACCAAACTGTAACTGACCAGTAACTCAATAATGCTGAATCTATTACTACTTAAATATAAAAAATATGTTCCCATTAATTAATAACACGGTAACTTAAGTAATAAAAATAGACACAGATTCAACATGCTCACTCAGCGGAGGGCCAACAGTGCAGGACACACCTCAAATACTTGGGCGGAAGACGACCAACCTTTGGCAGTAGGTGTGTCACACAAAATTGTATGCCATTAAAGTAGCTGAAATAATCACCTAACAATTCTACATACACTCACTTTAAGTAAAGCAATAATCAACAGATAAAATGAAGCGAGATGCTCCTGCCAGATATCGCCTGTAAAATGAGCTGAAAATAAGAAATTGGATCTCATAACTGACACCCTCTGCAGGACTGCGAACAGGCAACATAATATTTAGATATTGCTGAATTCAAAAGGTTGACTTAAAAGGAAATTATGCCCTTTTCAAAATGTTATTTCTATTGTCTTACAAAGTGCAAAGCTATAAGTAAACATGAAACACTCTCCCAAATACATTTGGCACATCACTTTTTCTTCATCACAACTGTTAAATGCAACTTGTTAAAGGCGAGGTGTTTGTTTGTGAATGTGCTCTAAATCTGTTTTTGTATTTTCTAGGTGGGCCTTTTTTTAGGAGGCTAAAAACTACAAAATTGACGCAGCACATCCTCACTCCCAACTCTTCATGCTACGTTATCTTGGTTAGTGGGCGTTCATGTATACATATTACAGGCTAGGCATCCTGGGTGCGTCTATTGATGACGCTCTGAGTACTTAAGCTGTTTCTTTATTGATTTTTGTTGTTGTTGTTGTTGTTGCTTTGGCTTTTTTCTCTACCCACTTACACACCAATGAATGAAATGATTTTTTTCTTTTAAAACTTTATATATTTACACAAAATCAACCTCCAATTCATTGTCTGTGGAGCAGTTTTAGACTTTATTCCTGATGACATCACAAGTTAGACTTACTTCTCTGGTTTCTGGCTTTGAGAGAGAGTAGCTCATGTTCACAAATATTAATTGAACTTTCCTCGGCCATGGAAATAACATATTGGAATTCTTAATTTTGGTGGTGTTCCCCTTTAAAAGGTAACTGAGAAACACCACAGTGATGTGAAGTGGTGTGAGACTGCAGGAGAGAAATGAGCATGAACCTGAGCACACTCCATATATTCCAAATTACCACAACAGCCCATAACCTATTCCTAGTCTACACTGTGAGTTTGTGCATGTGTTTGTGTCTATTTGTGGAGTGCTGGGCAAAAACCACAGTAACTACAGCTATTGTGAAGACAGTGTTTGACAACAGAGCTCTGAACTTCCACTGAATCCGCTGATGATGCAGCTCAGAGACGCCCAGCAGAGCTTTTTAAGCTTCGCCTAACTTTTCAGGAGGTAAAAGAAGAACTCACCACTCTCACTTTTTGCACAAACTCAACAACTTAAATGAACTTGTACATTGTTGAGACAGGGCAGCTGCTGTTTACAGCGCAACCAATCCAAGAGATGTTCAATGCATGTGTGGCCTGTGGGCACAGAATATGTGGAGCCTGCTTCACCGCTGGGCAGCTCATGCTCCCCTTGTTGTCTCATTTTAATAAGAAAAACGTCTCCATTAGCTCCCATGGAGACTGTGAGTGGCGATGGAGGTAAATAAAAGACTCCTGATTGTGAAATAATGAGTACGCCAGTTGCTGCTTGGCAGCCGGCTGCTGCTGTCAGCAGGTTTTGAATCACTGTGAAAAGAAGTGGAACAGGGGAATTATGGGAGCTATTAAAATTGCTATAAAGATTACCAGCATACCCACCTACCAAACACTCTGCTTGATAAAAGGAGATTGGCAGATCGGAGAGACATCCACTTGACACATTAGTTCATTATGCTCAGAGATGATATCATTAGAGCATTAACAAGGTTAGATTCTCTGGGCTCACACCCACAGAGGTGAATGACAAGGGAACTGCTGCAGTCTTAAAGCGAAACACTGGACTTGCCCTCGAAAATGATTTGTGTGGTTTCACTTTCAATTAGGCAGCGTGAGAGACAGCTTGTGATGTGGTATCACTGCCTCCGTGTAAAAACATGCACGGACACACAACATAGACACACACACTCAAAATCAATAACATCGCCGAGTCGCCCTCAGCTCACTCGTCAATGGAGCTCATTTACATTCTAACAGTTCAGGCAGCTTCTTCACCACAACCCTCTGTATAATTCATGACTAGTCAGAAGTTTGGGAAGCTTCAACGGGCACATGATGCCATCACCAGAACCACCAGAGCGCCAGAGTATCCTCCACTCCTCCATGTAAATGCATGGTAAATCAATGATATGTATCAAGACAGACAGCACCGACTGAAGAACTGTCTCAAAGACACTTCAGCCACTCGTGCATTTGCCAACACAAGATCTCAACCCACTCTCCACTTAAAAGTTAGTTATCCAGAGACCCACTGTGGTTATATGCATGTTTATGCTTTTAGTTAATATTGGCGTGCAGCTTCCATATGAATGCCAGCGTCTTCTGTTTATGTTTTTGCAGACTTGGCAATGTCCATATTATGGATTATTGAGGCTGACAGAAACGCCCAAAACTAATTGCCTGGATAAAGATCTTTGAATCCACCCACTTTTTGATTTGACTGATTCGTCTGGCATCGTGATGTGAAGCAGTGGTTTCTCGGTTAAAATAGAAACTGACCGATGAGCACTGCAGGGAGGGCTTGATTAGCCAATCAGTGCCACAGGCGGTGCCGTCAAGCGTTGTCAAGCTCTGTGCTGAGGAGTAATAAGAACATTGGAAAGCACTAAAGACAAGATAGATGCTGCTGTTGAGGCTGTTTTAGGTCGTCATACCTTCTCAATATCACCCGACATCATAGCTTGTTTTACTTCGCTTCACTCTTAAAAAAAACCAAAATGTGTGCACAACAGTGTGGACTTGAGTTGACATTAGATTGGTCTCGAAGCATAGCGAGCTTACAACAACGTTCCACACTCAACTTTTTGACCATTATGAATGCAACACGCACACTAAGAATAGCAAGTACAAGCACAAAAGTGTCCAATTTGAGACACAGCAAACCCTGAATCTCCAGTTAAAAGTTAGTTATCTCGAGGCCCACTGTGCAAATATGAATGTTTATTCCTTTAGTTAATTCTGGCTCACAGCTTAGATTTGAATGCCAACGACTTCTGTTTGTTTTTGCAGGCTTGGTGTTGGTGCTGAGAGGTTTGAGGGCGACAGGAATGCTCCAAACTATGGCTAAAGTAGAATTAGTTACAGACACAGTGGAGGAGAATTAGTGGCACATTTGGAAAAGCTGCTGCTATGTGTACCCACTGACAGGCATATTGGAACAGAAAAGAATATCAAAGGCCCTGAAAACCAATCTTTTCAATCATTTTTGTCTTATGAGCAATGGGGTTTATCAAGAATACATATTTTACTGTTCGGTTACACTTTTGGTGAGACGCCCAGTAGCTCATTGGGTAGAGCAGGCGCACCATGTACAAAGGCAATGTCCTTGCCACAGCAGCCATGGGTTTGATTCCAGCCCACGGCCCTTTGCTGCGTGCCGTCCCCCCTCTCTCCCCATTTCACACTTGAAACTGTCCTGTCATTAAAGGCAAAATGCCCAAAAATAATCTAAAAAAAAGAGCACTCTAAGTTATTTTACATGAGGGATATCTGTGTTTTTATGGCTTTCCAAATGCCAGAATTAATGTGGGCATTGTACATTTCTGCAAACCAAAGATATCTAACATTCATACATTATTATGTGGTGGATGTGTTGAAACTTTATGTTTCTTTACATTTCAACTTTGTTTAATGTGTGGTTATTTTGTGCACAAAAAGAACTTGGTTATGGTTAGAAAAATATCATGTCTTGCCTAAACACAACCACATGTAATGACATAATTCTCCTGGAAACGCAGCGAGGGCCCACTAAAAAACTAAAACGTGTGGTTGCACAATCACCACTGGAAAAGCAGCACAGGCGAGCTAAAAACAGTCATGTTTGGTGACACGATTATCACTTGACATGCAGCGTTGGCTTGCTAAAAACAATCACGTTTGGTGGCATAATTGTGACTGAAAACATAGCACCTGCTCACTAAAAAACAAGCCTGATCACTGCGGGAAATGCAGTAATGGCTCGGGAAGAACAACCTTGTTAGGCTGCACAATGGTCGCTGAAAATGCAGTGCAGGCTGGCTAATAAACAACCATGTTTGGTGGCACAATCAACTCTGAAAATACAGCAACATCTCACTACAATCACCCATGTTTGGTGGCACAAACGCAGCTGGAAACACAGTGACCGTGCACTAAAAACAACCCATGTTGTTGTTTTTGGGTCTGAAACAGTGGTCTGCATCCACCTTGCTTCAGTCTTACACCACCCACCATGCACTCCACCAGTAGATCAAGATTTTAATTCCACTCATATCTCAACTTCTACCTGATGAATTATCAATAATTTGGTGCAGACATTCATTGTTCCCAGATGATGTCTTTTAATGATCCCTGACTATCCCTGTAGAGTCGCTGTGAGGTTGACATTTAGTGGTGCAAGTTAAAACGAGGAGTTAAGGAATGAATCTGGTTCATAAAAGTCCTCACAGGTGTAGTAATAAGGATGTGTGCTTTTGTTTTGTGTTTGCACGTGCATGATGTATACTTGCAATTAAAAATACAACTCATTGCACTCATCTCGCACCTCGAGTATGTGTGTGTGTGTGTGTGTGTGGGTGGGTGTGTGTGTGTGTGTGTGTGTGTGTGTGTGTGTGTGTGTGTGTGTGTGTGTGTGTGTGTGTCAGGTCTGTGCTGTGTGTGAGGTTCAAAGGCGCCAGACCAGAGTTACTGAGAGCGGTTAATGAGAGAGTTGGCAGAGTTATTAGCTGATCGCTGTAAGTCAGTGATCTGTGTGAGGGAGGATTAGGTTCCACACGTCCTGCACAAGCTCACTGGAGCCAGGAGCTCAGTCTCAGGGAAGCTCATTAGATTTAAATATGGCTGTCGAGAGCAAATAGTAGACAAGATGGATGTAAACTGCGATCATGATGATGGTGCAATTCAGACGGTCAAGCGTGAATGTGTGTGTGTTTGAGTGCCGAGCGCGTCTTTGTGTGTGCTGGTGTGCATTAAAATGAAAAATGTAGATGTGCTTTGCCTAATCACCGCTTCACATTCAGATTTGATTATCTGCTGTAACAAGATGTTACTCACTGAAAGACAGAAACAGAAGGTGTCAGGAGACTAATTTTGGCAAAGCTCACTGACAGTTAATTCACTTTCAGTTCAAAAAAACTGTCACTCATATCACATAGGTGTAATAGTAAACAGTCAAAATTACACTTGCCATATGCAAATAAGGACGATTTAAATAATCATTTATTTGTAAGTAAATTTAAAGTAGAATGTCCGCCTTATGGTTGTATGCCTCTGCGGACAAGTCACGTTGCAGCTACAGTTTACAACCATGTCTGCGGCACAGAAGATCTACACAGTAAACACAGTTTCACACCAAAAATTAGAGTCACCAATTCAGTATCTGACCAAATGTCTCCCCTTCTGTTCCTGATTTGTGTGAAAATTTTGTCATAATTTGTGCAGGAATTCTTGGGTTATGTCCAAAAACCTGTTTTGTGAAGTCACTGTGACCTTGACCTTTGACTTTCAACCACCAGATTCTCATCTTGAGTATCTGTGATATCGTGTTCATGAGAATGCGACGGATGGGGTCAAAGTGACCTTGACCTTTGATCTTTGACAACAATACTCTCATCAGTTCATCTTTGACTTAAAGTGGAGGTTTGCTGTCAAGGCAGACCGACAGGGCAGGTCTCCCTAAAAACTGCGATGCATATTGTGATCTTAATAGGCGTTTCTTTTTTTGCAGTGGGAGTTGAACTGACTTACAGTTCTTACAGGCTAAATTGTCGTCAACTATTGCAGTCGCAACATTGCAACATCCCGGTTGGACTGTTCATTTAGGGGCCTTTGATATTATTTCCTATGCTGCCGAAGAATTACCAATAAACAGCCTCCTCGAGTGTCTTCATGTTTACTTTTTACGTCATGCAAAACAGGAAGTCCTATACAGTTTCTCTGGTGAGTCCTCAGGCGAGTATGTGAACAATTCCATCCACAACTTAGTTGGATATCTGTGAACGTGTGGCTAAAAAGCAAATATATCTCCAGCCTTAGTCTTGCTGTCAGACTTCATGGACATATTTGCAATTTAATGATAGCCTATGTAACTATGATTGGAAGTTTCACCGTGTCTGCTGTGAAGTTGCTGTGTTCACGCTCTTTTATTCACTGTGACAGAGAGAGATGAACACAGCCAGCAGAGAGTTTGTTGCGGAGATAACTTTGCTAAATGTGTGTGCTGAGAAGGAGCAGATAACTGAGCCTTTCCTCAACTTGTTTAATGCTGCCTGCATTATCAGCCATCTTCAGCCGCATCATAAACTTGTAGGAGGACACGACAAACGGCCCGAACTGGCCAATTATTGAGACGTCATGTGGTGTCCAACCCCAGCATGTAGTCATTTGTGACAAGGTGCACGTGGCCTGTGGGGTAGCCATGAAGGCTGTGTGGCTGTAACCTCTAAGGCCCCGGTCACACAGAGAGCGGTTTGCAGGTTGCAAAGTTTAATTGAATGCCACTAGCTGCGCCTTTTTATTGTTGTACCATCCCGTCACGTACTCACACTAACCTTCCCGTGTAATCAATCTACCATATTTTTTTTCACAGTAGTCATTGTGTAGCTCCTGATATGTTGAGGCCGAGGGTGCTGTCTGCAGCTCTGGTTGAGGGGGAGACGCTGTCAGCAGATAAACAGAGATCTGTGTGGGTACATGAGACCCTAAAGAAGAGGCTGGATCATGGGGAGTAGCACCAGTTGGTCCAGGAGCTTCTCCTCCATGATGGACGTTTCCAGGCATATTTTAGGATGACTCAGGGGCAGTTTGACAACCTGCTGTCTATCATCGGGCTGTATGCCTCTGGGTATCCAGCATACGCTACCACCAGTCTCTCCTCCACTGTTTACCAACTGTAAACTTGTTGTCGTGACCACCACAGAAGCCCCGCCTCTCAAATCAAGAGATGACGAGCGGCGTATTTCTGCTCTGAGTTGAAGTTGACAAATTCAGAGTGCTCCTGCAAAACGCTAGGTGTGCAATTACCAACATACAAAGCAGATCCAGGGTCGGTCAGTAATTGAGTTTGGAGATGAAAAATGTGTCCTAGAATGCAACATTCTTCCAGAACAAAAGGACGAGGAGCTTTATTTCCCGAGGTCAAGAAAGACTGTTTTCTTGTCAGGATTGCTGAATGCTGGAGCGAAGTTCGTTTCACATGTTCTGGCTCAGAATAAAAGACTGACTCGCACACCAAGATGGACATTTCTTGCAGTGAGCAGTTATTATATAAAAACAGGGCCTTCTGCTTGGCGTTATGTAACACAGCGGTGAATCAGGGAGATGATGACAAACACACAATGCTGGGGACAGCGGTCTTGCTATAAGCTGCGTCTCGCTGCAACTGTTGCTCACTTGCTCTCTCTTTCTCCCACACAATGTCTCCTCTTCTGATCCTTTCTTCTCCTTCTGCGCCAGCTTTTTTTTTTTTCCCCTGTCACTTCCAGCATCTCGTTAAATGCACCGTGTGGTGTCTGTAGTGTGACCTTGCAAATTTTGGTTAATTTCAACAGGTGCACTTTCACTGCGTGCCGCATCACGTCACCAGCGGGGAGGATGCCAGGCCGCTGTTCCCGACGGTGCATCGCTCCATTTGAAAATCACTGCCCATTGACTTTTTTGATACAACAAGACTTGAAATACCCAGAAGACAGAAGCTTCTATTTTGAGCCTTGAAATGAACCGATTCTTTTGTGCCATCATTCTGTCTCCTATACGGTCACAGTGAAAGCTGCACGGCCAAAGCGGCGCCACTGGTGCTCTCCAAGTGTCCTAGATAAATGAAGAATACCCGTAATTTGATTTCATTTGTGTTTGCTGCGAGCACAATGAACAGCTTCATTGAACAATCTGTCACTGGCTGGCAATAGAGGCTTTGTGAACTCATGCATTATGACGTCTTAGTGCAGAAATGTTTATTTATTTACCTATTTATTAACTCAACGCTCTGGACACGGCACAACCACAGATCCACACACACACAGATAATGAGAGAAGCATGAGAGGTACTGAAGACTGGACGTATGTATGTGTCCTCAAGTGATTTCTAATGATGAAATATAAATAAGTCCGTGCATTATGAGACAGAAATACGTCACCTTCAGTGTTTAGGGTTAAAGATAAAGACAGGGTGGAGGTGGCCTAAGCGCAGCCTGATAGATGTAACCTCCGCTCATCTCTCTCTCTTTTTATATGTATATAGAAACCAATGACCCGTGTGCGAACGCAGTGCCAGCCACCACACTCCTTGGCTGTCCTTTTACTCTTTGTACCGTGTGTAAAGTGTCTTTTATTCCCCCCCTCCCTCCGCCCCGCCCGACTCCCTCTTCCTCCCGCTCTCCATCCAAGTGAGCCAATCAAGACGGAGCGAGATAATGAATTACATAACGACATCTTCTGTGTAATCGTCTCCCCGTCTGCCTCCGTGCACCCTGGCTCGGGGACAATTAGAAAAGAGAGAGGAAGACAGGACAAGACGGGAGAGGGGACACATGAGCGAAGGATGGAGAGGAGACGGTTTGAGAGCGAAAACGGAACAAACAGCATAAGCGAGAGGAAATAAGAAAATGAGACATTTGACATTTAAAATGTCTTTATTGAGTCATTTAAAGTTCATGTAGTACGGAGAACATCACTACTGATAATATGGTCTGCAGAGTGTTCAGCATCACACAGCAGACTATTAAACAACATGGTTTCACTGTTTCTTTGTTCATACGTAAAGTTAACGGAACCTGTGGTTGTTACCAAGGTTTTCAACAAAGTGAAAAGAGACCTATGGTGTGTCTCAAATCACATACTTCCGTTAGTATACTTCTATGTAGTATACTATGTGCACTATGTACTCATTGGCGTAGTGCGCAAATTTCGACAGAGTAGTGTTTGACGACTGCAAATTAGACTGCAATAATTTACAAAATTAACATCATGCTGTTTTGAAGAAGACTTGAAACTAGCAGTTCATCCAAAACTCCTTTACTGAGGTAATAACTCAAGTGAGAATGTGGCAAGAGTGGCTGTTTTTTAGTATTGTCGACAATGCTACGTCGGGGAATTTACCCCCCAAATAACCACTGCAAGACTCAAAAAGGGTCTGAAAATACTTATTATTATTAAAACAACATAATTTTCTTCAATGATATTTAAATGGCAAACAGACACTCACAGTCAAAGGGATATTTCGGAATTTTTAAGCGGGGTTGTATGAGGTACTTATTGATGGACAGTGTATTGCCTGCAGTAGATGTCAGTCAGCACGCCCCCAGTTTGGAGAAGCAGCGGGAATGCTGACACAAAAGCAAAGCAGTGTACTGTTGTGGATGGGGGCTACTGCAAAACATATTTTAGACACCTAAAAACATCAATAACAGTTAAGTGTACACTTTATTTATAGAATTTTCACCGTTTCACCGTCAGACAGTCCTTTCTGACGAGGAGGCTGTTAAAGCTTGTCAAACCAAAGAAAAGAGTTACACTTAGCTGCAGGCCAAATAGAAGCCAGTTAGGATCATAAAGTATACCAGCCAGTAAGCGAAGGTTTGAAGTGGATGAGCCAGGTCCGCTGCAGTGCCTGGATGCAGTCGCTATGAACATGCAGCACAGTAGAAACACCTACTACACAATCGCTGGGAAACCCGACCATGAAGAGACAGTGTCGGCAAATCCAAACTGCAGATCACGCCACCAAAACAGAGGCCAGGAAGGAAATGCACACTTGAGCAACAATCACTTAGCTAGATTTTGACTTCTTTTTTTTTCAGTGTTTTGTAGCAACCTGCCGGCTTCATCTGCCGGGATATAACCAAGTAGTCTTTGGTGCCTAAATTTAACCACATAATGCATGCATGCATGCTGCATAATGATGTACAAATGTAAAGTAAAGTAAAGTAAAGTATTCACAACATTTTTCTGGTGATCCTTTAGGTGTTGGCTTAAGTTTTCAGCCCCTTGGGTGAAGATAACCAGCAAGGAGGACATTTTTCCCTCAGGACTGAGAGAAAAGAAAACACAGTGATTAAACAAAAAAACACAACCCGCCTTGTAAAGTGCAGAATGACGGGTGTGTCAGTGGCTGCACCAAGTGTAACAGTTCAGTAAAATGGACAAGTGGATACAGCACTTTGGTTGAAATGTGTCTCAGAAGCACCGGTGTGGAGCCGTGATCCCATGTCCTCGCATCTTTTGTGACCACAGCAGACTTTATATAAGAAACTTCATATAGCAGATCACTGCTTTGGAGGCTAAAGGTGACTCTGCTGCTTAATCTCACAGTCATTGCCGGCTGTGTTAACTTTGACTGACACAAAGGTCAGTGTGGCTCAAAAAAAAGATGTTGTCCCCCGCTCGCTCAGCCTCTACAGACTTTGGAGACACTGAGGTCAGGTAAGGTCACCTCCAATATCTCGTCAGTGTTGTGCAGCTGTGTGGAGCAAATCCAACGACACCGCCCTCCGCTTCTTTTCGTTGGTTACTGTGAACCTGTCAGCACTCGCAAACTGGCAAGTAGCTTCTAGTTCAAAAACACTGTGTAAATGAGCAACCTACAGCTTTCTCTGACGTTGTGCCAAGCAGCACTTTATCTGGAGCTGCAATCTTCGAGGCAACGAACAATGTTGGGGAGCAGCAAGTTGAATGCACTGCCTTCTAAAGAGCAGGGTTAGGTACCGAGCTCAGTATCTTTAAGGGCACTGACCCCAAGAACCGCTTCATTTGTGCCATATTTCGGCACCTTAGAGCGCACCTGGGTGAGAACTCAAGGTACAGACAGGAGGCGGAAACATCCAGAGGCAAACCAAAGCCGGTAAGCCGGCCACAAAACTCTGTCAGCTTCATAATGAGCTGAAACTGTCGCTGCAGCATCGACACTCTATCTGGTCTGATTCCATTTTACTTTATAAATAGCCTGGTATCACTGCATTTTATTTTTTAAATTACACTATTTTTTCACATATTTGTCAGTTGTGTCTAAACAGAGCGCAAAAGAGACAAGCAGACACAAGGAAACAGACAGAGACGGAGCTCCAGGATTTTTGTCATGGAAAGAATGAAGTACCAAACAAGGTACTGTTGGGTAGCGGTACCAAATTTAAGGTTCTGGCATCAGTGCTGGTTCAGGTTCAAATGTGAATGGTGTCTAACCCTACCAAAGAGATGACACACAAGTATTAAATCATTATATATATATATATATATATATATATATAAACTCAGGAGGACTTGATTAGTCTTGCATGCTTAGGCCTGTCATTTATTTCTCATACTGAATCTGTCATTCACTCCTGGCCGGCACGCTCACTAATAGTTTCTCTCCATCTTACAGCCCCAGACAGCTGTCATATGAGACATCAGCTGTTCTGTCAGCTGATCACATTTAACCAATAACACGGCGACACACCTTCGTTGTCAGCCAATAATCTTGCAGGTGTCTTTTTAGATATGATTGTCTTTCTGTGTGCTTTTCATCTGTACGCCTGTAATCTAATGCACAATTATTTTGATTCCATTCACCTGTCTCGCATGTGAGATATAAATATATGTGTGTGTGTGTGTGTGTGTGTGTGTGTGTGTGTGTGTGTGTGTGTGTGTGTGTGTGTGTGTGTTGTCTTGTTACAAAACAATTTAAAAGGAAAATCAGTCCCTTAGTTTACACAGACCATAACACGAATACTATGGTTCCATCTTAGTTTAGCGTATTACATGCAAGAATACTTTTCCTGGTGGAGATGGCGAGGGAATGATCATCAGCCATATGATCAGGGTCCTTCTCGGACGCAGTGAATGCTGGACACATCTGCAAAAGATTGCCAGGGATGGATCACACATGCAAAACATTTCGGAAGAGGAGAGGACGTAAGGTGTGATGTGGATGAGAACTTGTTGCCAAATGCAGAAGAGTTAACTATCACTGCTGTGTTTCAGTCACAGAAGAATGAAGTAAAGATAATATTTAATGACGAATATGAGTGTACAGATGATTTGTGCTGATTACAATTTAACAGAAGTCTTTGGCGGGAGATATTTTGTGATCGAGGGACATCTGAGCAGCAGGATAAATCCCCCCATGGAGTCCGGACGCTGGTGGTGGTGGCTGATGACCACTGAGGCTTCTGAGGCAGATGAGGCTGATGAATCTGTGAAGACTAGGTGGTGATGGGGAGGGGGACTGCATGCACAGCTGCAGCAAGAAAAACTTACGGCAGCGACACAATAATATTTAAAATGAGGAGCAGTGAGATGATAGGCTGACAGAGAAGGTGTGTCGCTGTGCTATTGGTTTATTGTGAATCAGCTGATGACTCAATTGACAGACCCAGATGATGACACCTAGAGACAGTGAGTGCGCGTATGTGTGAGGAATGTGCGCTTATCTGTATGAATGGCAGGGTCAGGAAGAAAACGTACAGCCTGAGCCTGAAAAGTCTTCCTGACTGAACTTTCACTAGAGCTCCATTTCTATATCTGTAGCTTTCCTGTGCAAGTATTTATTGTAAATATATAAATAAAGTTTTGTATTACATTACTGAAGTTACTATAGTTTCATTTTGTGCAACTGAATTACTTTTTGCATAAATGCCAAAAGCTTATTGAAGCATTTATCACTCATTCGTGTGACGTGTGAGGAACCACAAATCATGCAATGATGAAGAGACCTTCTTTTTGTTGCAGTGGAATCTTGGTTCATGCAAAACACATAAATAAAAGATAGTGTTTAAATGACTGTTGTGTAATGAGTGACAAAATGTCACTGCTGTCAGTGAGTCGATCCTGACATGTGAAACAAGCTTCGCTTCAGTGCATTTCAGATGATAGATTAATTGTTGTGCTGAGATGACTGCGTGTAAAGAGAAGTGTCGCTTTTGAAAATATGAACTCAGGTTAGAGTGAGTTATCTAATGTAAAAAAAAAAAAGTGTTGCTCTCTGTGGAATCTGAGGTGTGCATTAGCTGCAGGCCAGGGCGTGCAGTTTCAGCTGGCAGCGAGAAGAAACAGGGTTGGACAAAAGAGGTAACGACTACAAACTAATAAACTCTGCTGTTGACATGACTCCAGGTTCTCGATTGATGTCTAATCTTAAGACAACGCCGTCCCTTTTGAAGCTGTTTCACTCTGTTTTATATAATGTGCCAAAAGTCAGGTGATCCACTCTGACATACACTGCTCCAAAGAAACAAGGGAACACTTAATGGTCACAGTCGAACACCAAGTCAGTTGAACTTCCGGGATATCAATGTGTCCATTTAGGAAGCACAAGTGATTGTGGATCAGTTTCAGCTGCTTTGGTGCAAATCAAAGTGACAACAGGTGCAATGAAGAGGCAAAAGCAAGGCAACCCCCAAAAAGGGAATGGTTTTACATGTGGTGTCCACAGACAGCTGCTCTCTCCTTATCCTTCCTGACTGATTCTTCTCTAGTTTAATCACCTGCTAGGGTCCATGTCACTAATGGTAGCATGACAACCTGCACAGTTTGCACAGGATGCTGTGGTGCATGTTATGCTGCCTGCAACATCATCCAGCATGACAGTTGTGTGATTTAAGTGTTCCCTTATTTTTTTTTGAGCAGTGTAGTAGTTGACAGAGGGGGGGGGGGGTCGTAGCTGAACGGCCAGTTAGCAAGTCTTTACATTCTCAATTATTCAAACCCACACAACTTTACTTGATCTTCTGGTGGAGAACTCTAAGGTTCTCACCACCAAATATGTCAGGCTGAATTTGGTAAAATGCAAAAAAACTGGATGATTTCTGTTTGCTGGAATAGTGCAGCCAGGGGCTATGCGTAAACTGCATAAACTACGGAGGCGTATTGCATTCACTTGACAAATAAAAATAGCCCTGTTTTTCTGAGTAATTTTTTATGTTTTTCGGAGTAATTTATTTATTTTTCTGTTTATTGGTGTAATTCTTTCTGTTTTTCTAAGTAATTTTTTCCCTGTTTTTAATATTTTCTGAGCAAATTTTCCCTGTTTTTCTCTGTAATATTTTCTGTTTTTCTGAATAATTTTTTCTATTTTCAAAGTAACTTTTTTCCCTGTTTTTCATGGTAATTTTTTTCTGTTTTTCTGGGTACTCAGAAAAACATGGAGACAAACAACCATTCACACCTATGGACAATTTAGAGTTATCAATTAACCTAGTCCCCAAACTGCATGTCTTTGGACTGTGGGAGGAAGCCAGAGTTCCCAGAGAGAACCCACGCTGACACATGCAACATGCAAACTCTGCACAGAAGGGCTCCCACACCCGGGATCGAACCAGCAACCCTCTTGCTGTGAGACGACAGTGCTAGATATATCTAATATTTATTTTTTATTTATTTATTTATTTATTATTGTTTTGTGAGTACTTAACAGTGAGTTTATAATGTTTGTCCTCATATAACATCTAAAGTTAAGGGCTAGAGTCTCTCCGCATATCAGCAAACAGGTTTGTCTGCCTCAGGTGCTGCTGCAGCCAAGACCGAGCAGAGCCGGTGGAATATTTTTTTAAAAGTCACATCAGGATCACCACACCCAGCCCATTGTAACTGGCATGCACTACCAGTTAACCACTGAGAATAAAAAAATGTCATGCAAGGCAGTAATTCACACAGTGATCCGCCAAACGGCAACAACAGCATTTCAGTTCTGAGCAATGCATCAAGATTCACTTTGTAAAACCAGCACCGAAAAATGTATTTGAACCTCAGTATTTCCTAACCTTGACCCTATTTCCCCATGTCTCTTCTACGTGACTAATTGGGACAGCAGTTTTTGAAACTGGTCCAGTATTGAGCGAGAGCGCTGCAAAACAGGCTGCAATGTAACCACTTGGGGTAATTATGCAACATCCATTTACGCCCACTAGAAGTGCTTGTTTGTGCCAACAGGCTCAGGTTATTACCAAAAATGTTCAAGTTGCTCATCTGGTGCAAACGCCAAAAAGGAATTCTCCTGCTTCCAGCTGAACTTCTGCAGTATGCGGCCTACTGAACATGCACAATAGTGTTTCTCCCGCTGGCTCATGCTCGCCTCAGAGGCCTCACATCGTGATGACATCACAGATCTTTAAATCACTTTCCTCAGCTTGAAGAATGTTTTACGATTACAAAACATTCATCATTAAAAAAATCAGAAAATAGTCATAATTGACCCTGTTTGCAGTTCGAGGTGTCCTTTCAGCAGTTTGTCTTTGAGGGGCCGTGTCCACCAAAGAGATTTTTGAAACGCTAGTGTAATTTTGTAATACTTTGCAACGGGAGCACACCATATTTACACCACGCTACAAACACCAGCAGTGTGATGAGGTGCTGGGCGTGAACGCTGCCCTGAGTACTGCAGGTTGAGGATTTTTTCTGGAGCACCAAAAGCTGAAAAATGTTCAGCTTTGGGTAAAAGCGCTGCGCTGGACACCTGGCCTTACTGTGGTGGTCTATGGGGAAAATGGGGCTGCAGGGATTTTTTCGTTGTAATACCACTAGTGACCACTGGGGAAAATTGGCTGCAAGGCTGAGTGGTGTTCCTGGGGGCCTGCTCTGGAGACTCACCCTGGGTGCGTCCCAAGTCTCTTATTTTTATAGTGCTACTGCTAGCTCCTCACTTGAACCAAAAGTCGTTCAAGGTCCACCATCTTCTAGGCCGTCCCAAGTCTCTTATTTGTGCAGCGAGGAGCTAACGCTAGGAGCCAGCAGCAAGCTTTAAGCGGCTACGAGCTAGGATGGTCGAGGGCTTCCTATCTAGAAGAGTTTATCAGCTGAACGCCGTGACGTCTAAATACCTGCCCCCTACATCTGGCTCATTTGAACGAGATGGCGGAGAAACAGCACAAGTGTACCCGTTACATGCATTCTTTGCAATGAAGCGCTGTAATCCACATGCCTACGTGACTACAAAGAGTAACGTTAATGATATTTCCTGCAAGACTGTCATGTTGTCATAAAGTTTATTTCAATCGCAACCCGTTGCGTTGTTCAACAGACTGTCGGTGATGTGTGGCTGTTAAATGTGCAGCTGCTCATGTCCAGAACCACACGTGTTGGTAACGTTATAACACCAGGCGCACACACACGAACACACGCACACACACACACACACACACACACACACACACACAAACATATTTGCCCATCATTAATTGTCCTGCATGTCATATGAGTGGAATGTTTAATAGCTTGTAGGTAATATTTATTAGTCTATTAATATTCATATTAATTAATATTGTTACTTTCATTAATGTTGTTGTAATTGTTGTCATTACCGTCTGTCCTACATCTCTCTCTCTCTCTGTCTCTCTCTCTCTCTCTGTCTCTCTCTCTCTCTGTCTCTCTCTCTCTTTCTGTCTCATTGTGTCATACGGATTGGGCCTACTGTCAATTTATTGTGTTGATCTGTTCTGTACGACATCTATTGCACGTCTGTCCGTCCTGGAAGAGGGATCCCTCCTCAGTTGCTCTTCCTGAGGTTTCTACCGTTACGGCTTTGATCAGCAAATATATTGAGACTTGGGATGTACCCATAGTAACGCCAGACGCTGGCTGCTTTAGGGAGCAGATCCAGCGGTGCTGCCGTCATCAGGAATGGACGTCGCTTCACGTGACGCTTCAGAGTAAGGCCGTCTCATGTCTCTTTAACTGACAATGCTCGCTCATCGCTCCTAGCGCTAGCTCCTCACATTTTTTCCTAGGTGGGAGGGGCTAAACAGCGAGCAAAGTCGGCTAGCAGTAGCACTAGCAGTACTTTAAGAGACTTGGGATGGACCCCTTGACTCACCCTTTGCCCCTTGGTCCAGAAGCAGAAACCCTGAAGAAAATGCTACGGTAGCGTTAAGTGTTGGGTTAAAGGAGAAGCAGCTAAGCGTAGGGTAAGGGCGAGGGTTACATCTCGTTACTTATGAATTAAATCATGACTACATGTATAAATAGAGTGGATTATTGCAATGTTTGGACTCAAATGTATTCACTATAATGTCGCTTTGTAGCACAGAAACAACAGTTGCGTTGCTGGTTTGTCTTGCACTGGTGATGGGCGCGGTGTGCAGGGGTGTGTTGTATAGGCTTCAAATGTAATGCATTGTAATACATGTATAGCTGCAGATGTACATGCCAAACAGGTGAGTTATATAACTCCCACGAACAGTCGTCATAAAGTGGGAAATAAGCCATATAGACCAAAAGTGTTTTTTTGCACCAGGCTGTAAACGTGTTTATTTTCGGTAAAGTCGGGCACATCGACACGGGGGTCTGTGGGAGCCTCAAGTGGCCATTTGAGGAATTGCAGTTTTTGGCACTTCGGAATTGGCTTCACTTTTCAGCCTCGGGACATTTGCATTTAGTTGGAACCTACGATGCAAAGTTCAAGTTGATTTATTGACAAAAAGTGATGAGCCAAAGATTCACTTTTTAAATGACAGTGTTTCCCTCAGGCTCTCTGTGGTGTGGCTGTTTGTATGACAGTGATTTGGCATCCATCCCTTCCATCATTTGATCTCTATTTCAAAGACAGGCGTGTACTTGAAAAAATCTTGTTGTGCTGTGGGAGTGTTGTGAATGCTGAGGGAGTGTTGAGGACTGAAGAGCAAATAAAAGAGAATTTACACTGTGTCAGTAAACCTTCAGTACCTTCAGTATTTTTCCAACGTGGAGCCTTTTTTTCCCATGTTTTTGTGTGTAAGTGACACATGGGAACAACAACTCTTAAAAACTGGTCCAGTGTTTAGCGAGAATGTTGCAGACGACAGCAGTGAAACAGGCTGTTGGCAGTGAAAATATGCTGGTTTTATGCATGCTAAAATAAGTCTTTATCAGAATGGAGTCTGGTGTGTTTGGTGACAGCGATGTCTCGGCTGTTTCTGGTTAAACAAAAACAATGTAGGGATCCTTTCCATTATGGGTGCGGTTACATGATGGCTTCTCATTCAGAATGAAATAAATCTGATTGAAATCATTCGGAATTAATGTTTTTCCAGGTAGTTTACATGAGAAATATTCATTCCGAATGAGGGTTTACACTGGAGATCAGTTTAATCGCCTTTATTCGGGTCTGCGCAAAGTTTGGGGCAGGGAAGGTTTCTGATTGGACAGGGGGCGGGGCAGATGCTACGTGTACCGGAAATAAAAACTGTAGTCCTCGCTTTGCATAACAAGATGCTTGACGCCGCCGTTCTTAGTGCCTTTTTCGGGCTTGTTTTGCTTATATTCTTGAAGCAGCAGTACGACAACAACCTTGTTCTGCTAATGCTTCGTCTGTTGAGGAGGAGAAGGGAGGTAAAAGGTCAAAGAAGGGAGATAGAAGACCGTGCTGTGGCGAATGGAAACCGGTGAGTGCAATGAGTCGGACTGCTCTATCTCCGCCCGCTGCACGCTGTATACATCATTGCACCAGAGGGGCAAGGAAACGAGCATGCGCAGAAAGACCGGAATGAACTTAAAGAGGAAGGAGTGTATACAAGTGCGAGAAATTCTTGCATTCAGAATTAGAAGCAGAATATTCCAGCCCCTTACATCGGATTGAATTTTCAATCGCATTGGCCATTTTCATTCTGAATTAGGTGTTTACAAGATCACTTTTAATAGGAATGAACTTTCATTCAGAATGAAAAGGGAATTAAACTGTCCATGTAAACGCACTCAATGTTGTTAGACACTTGATATAATAACCTGAGCCTGTCAGTGGCAAAAACAAGCACTTTTAGTGGATGCAATTGGCAGTGCACAAATACCCCGAGTGGTTACTTTGCAGCCTGTTTTGCAGCTCCCTGCTGCAGCACTTGCTCTCAACACTGGACCAATATCAAACATTGCTGTTTCCATTAGTCACTTTGACACAAAAGCATTGAATCTGATGTGACGGACCCTTATCTGTTTATTATTAAGACATGATAGGTAAATATGGCCAGTAAATGCTGCTGACAGAACTCAAGAAAACTTTTACTGTAACCAACACTTGCAAGTCAGAAAGTGTCAGCTGTTGCAGCTGTCAGCTATTAAACCCATCAAACAAACCAGCTCACATCATGTATTGCTCTGACAGCTTGTCCTCACAGTATGTACCTGCACTTCTTTTATTGTGGTCTTGTTTTCATTCAGTGTGAGAAAGCAGATGTTACGTTCAACTACACATTTCTGCATGCAGTATATTTATTTAAGCGGCACAAAGCAATACATTGTTTCCTCACCACAGTTATGTGAGGGCTGTGGCTACACCTGTACAGCAGCTCCACCCAAAACCTCAGGTATTAGAAACACCTTAAGACTCTGTACGCAAGGGTTGGTACACAGTATAATTTAATTACCAGCTGAATGTAAACGCTCGAGGCATTTAAAAACCAGTTAGTTGGCTTCGCTTTTCATTTTCATGGGCGTAATTAAAAGCAGTGTCACAGGAGACATGTCCTTTACACATTTCAGAGAGCAGTATTGCACCTTTCACTTTTACAGTCTGAAAACTAACGTGGTATATACAGTAGAGAAATTAGGACCATGCAGAGACAGAGCCCACCAAGGTCACTGTAGTTAAGAAAAACTAAACTAAACTAAAACTAGGTGTGGAAAAACATAGCAGCATGATGCTGCTGTCATTTGGTCCTGTGTAAAACTGCAAAGGTGGCATAAAGATGGGACTTTGCAAAGTCTCTATAGCACAATATTTGTGTAAAAAGGGCCGATAATGAGCATCTCTGACGACCTCTGCACCGTCTGGAGAAAAGGACCAGGAGGATATGATTGTTGCTGCTTGCCAAAGTGCGGCCAGGATTTTTAATGAAGCTTTCTATCAGAATTTCGGGAGCAGGACCAAACCTTGAACGCGCCTCGTCGATCATAAATACCCACCTAACCCTCTCCTCTAATTTGCTTTCATATTCTGCACGCCTCCATCACAACCTGTTTTCTCTCCTCATGTTTCTTCCTCTCCTCTCTAATGTCTGTAGGATCCTGAGGGGGGTCCATCATGCTCCGCTGTTACAGCAGATTCCCTGCTGAAGCTTCCCCACAGCACATTCAGCAAGTGCAAGAACTTGGAGTCAGTCTCAGCCTCACACATCAGTCACTTTCATTAATAAATAAAAGCATCTTGTTGACGGTTGGTTCTTGCAAGTAAAATGCTAAAATCAGTCAAATGCCCACCCCAGCTGTGGCTGTATCTAGACCCAGTGCAGAGGCAGTGTATGATTTGGTGGGATGGACGTTATTGACCATTCGCAGACAACAGCACTAGTATATTTTTATCTATAAAGCAATACTGAGCAAACTTCCAGCCGACCTCTGCACCCTTCTGCGTGTCAGCTCTGGTAGTTACCAGCTATGCTCCTCCAAGTGGTTGCTTTTTAATGTAGCCCAGGTTTTAACAGATCTGGCGAAAACTGCATTTTCTCATTCTGCACCTTGGACATGGAACAATCTTATATACACTTATATCCATCAATTAATTCATGGGCATCATAAAGAATGTGGTGATAAAGACATGTGCTTGTCTTTCTTGAGAGGCCACTATGTTTGAATAGTTGTCTTATTGTGGATTTTGTATTATATGTTGTATTTGTTGCAGTTGAAATGTGATTTGATTGGCTAAGCATTGATAAGCATTTGGCTCTGGGTCAATGTGATCTCAAGGGCAAATGTAAAATGACAAGGACCTCTGAACATTACATGGTGGTACGTAATGAGGTAATGAGGTTGGTCAATCACCATTGATGGCCTTGACTCAAATCCAGAGCTTGCAAATGCTCTAAATGACTTTTATTTGCGTTTCAGTGATGAACATGATTTTACTAAGATGCATTCTGATCTGTTTGATTCTCTGAGTTACTTTACTGCCACCTCTCAACCCAGTATTACTGTCCTTTCTGTCAGATCCATGCTCCAAAAATGTAACATTAGGAAGAGCCCTGGGCCTGACACCATCACTGGCAAACTTGTTAAGGTCTGTGCAGATCAATTATGTGATGTCCTTTCTGATCTTTTTAACTCATCTCTTACCCAGCAAAGGGTCCCAAAACTGTGGAAGGAATCTATTGTTGTACCCGTGGCCAAGAACAAATCTCCTAAAGAGCTCAACGACCTGAGGCCTGTGGCTCTGACATCACTGGTGATGAAATCTTTTGAGCGTCTAGTCAAACAAATTCTGACAAACAAGGTCCAGATCCAGCTTGACCCATTGCAATTTGCATATCAGGCCAATAGAGGGGTAGATGATGCTACTGTTACCCTATTTAATTATTTATACAAGTATCTTGAGGGTACAAAAACTCATGCAAGGCTTTTATTTGTAGATTTCTCCTCAGCTTTTAATACTATACAGCCACATATTTTAGCAAGGAAACTGTTGTCCACTTTTAATCTTGATGCTGGAATAGTGAAATGGATCTTAGATTTTTTAACATGTAGGCCCCAGGCAGTCAGGGTTAATGGCGCTCTGCCTAAGAACCCGCCCTTATCCGCAGGTTCACCACAAGGGTGTGTCCTGTCTCGTTTATTGTATATTCTCTACACAAATGACTGAGGAGTTACTACGATGACAGGCATTCCTTAAAATCTGCAGATGATACGGTTTTAATCGGTCTGCTCCAGGACGGAGAGGTCGATCATGGGCAAGTCGTGAAAGGCTTTGTAGAATGGTGTGACGACCACTTTCTGAAACTAAATATAAACAAAACTAAAGATATGGCCATTGAGCTGGTGGAGAATTACAGGTATCTAGGTATAGTGATTGATGAGAATCTGAACCACGACCTCAATACATCTGCAATCTGTAAAAAGGGCCTGCAGAGACTTTACTTCATGCACAGACTGAATACTTTTAATGTGGACAAGACACTGATGGTTTTATTTTATAAATCTTTTATCGAATCCATTTTAGCTTTTTGTATTATTTCTTGGTATGGGAACCTTTCAGTACAGAACAAAAACTGTCTGTCTAACATAGTTAAAGTAGCCAGCAGAATAATTGGCACACAGCAGCTCTGTCTGGCAGATCTCTATAACAAGGCACGGTCAGTCTTAGCCAGCCCTGACCATCCACTCTTGGAAGAATTTGTTCTTCTTCCTTCTGGGCGGAGGTATAGGTGTCCCAGAGTTAAAAGCAACAGGTTTAAATTTTCCTTTGTCCCTAGTGCAATAAAGGTGCTTAACTTGCACTAATTCTTGATTTGACTGCACTGCTTTGCAGCACTTTATTAGGGGCCAGTACTTGTTGTTACTATTTTTATTCACTTTATTGTTACTCTTGGTTGTTTTCATTGTAGCAGTGATTGTTGTGATTGTCTCATGTCCTCTTGTGTGTCATGTTGTATCTGTTTTTACCTTCTACTGCAAATCAATAATAAAGGTCTGAACTGAACTGAACTGAACTGTAAATTATGTGGCGGTAGCACCATTAAGGCACGGTTGGTTTAGGCACCAAAACTACTTGGTTAGGTTTAGAAAAAGATTGTGTTGTCATTTAAATTTAAAGGACATAACTACACAGTTTAATGTGACATAACTACGTAAAGGTAAATGTAAAGTCAAAATAAGGCAATGTTGACTTTTCACACGAGACAGAAACAGCAGTCTCCTGGGTGAAAGTCCTGTGTTTCTTTGATCCATACATCACTCCAATCTATGGCCCATTGCTTGACATTTCCAAACTAGGAAACTTGTGTGTGTCCACCCAATTGACTTTCTACTGGCATTGTTATTAACACATTACATGTCAACACCACACAGTGCGGTGTTAAGAGGTGTTGGTCTTTTCACGTATTTCTGCGAGACCAGGTTGTTGTGAGTTTACTCTCTAATGAGTGTACTGGATTAACAATTAGAAAACAAGTGTGACTGCATTAATTTGTGGTTATGGATGTCATGCATTACCAGGCTTTTCACACTGAGTGGCTACATGAGCGATACAGCAGCAAGCCCCGTGTTGATTTTCAGCAAAACTGTGCAACAAAAGTTCAACTAATCTGAACTTTGACCCCACATACACTGATCTCCACAACAAGGGGTCCAATTGGATTTTGAAATTGCTTGAAGGCCAGGTAAACAGCAGAAATACAGCATTCGTGGCATAGAAGGATTGTTTGCTTGCAGGTGATCGGCCAACGCATGCTGCAGGGAGGTGCAGCTAAATTTGAGCCAAGTTCAGCTTCTTTGTTTGCCACCCCCGCTCAGCCAAAGTAGCAGTCCTATTGATATGAATGAGGGGGCTGCTACTGTCCGTGTCTCAGCCTGTCAGCCTCATCTTGAACTTGATGGACTATGAAACACACAAATACACTGCTCTCCGTTCACCTGCATGGTTAGCCGTATTGCTCCTGAGTCATAGACAACTGTGGATGGTACTAAGTGAGATTATTGCCTCGACGTAGTCCAAAAGAAGCGTGCAGCACCATAGGCAAGATAAAAACAATCAAGCTAAGCCTTCATTTTCTGAATAACTGTTTGATATCCTGTGTTTTGTCTGAATGGTCTGTATTAATCATACGATGAAAGACATTTGCACATCTGACTGTACAGCCTGACTGAAGCTATGGTCCGTGGTGTGATCAAGAGTGGTATTAAAAACAGAAAAAAAAGATGAAGACTGCGAGATGAAGGAAATGAAAGCAGGATGGGGTGAATGAAAGAAGGAGATGAAGTATGAATCTGAGGAGTGAAAGCATCATCGGGCGGAAAAACGGGAGTAAGATAAAGGAGGACGGAAATGAAAAGGGTGTCGTGAAAGTGAGGGGGAGATGGAGTGTGAATGTAAAAGAGGAGAACATCACTGAGAGGTGCAGGCTGGGGAGAAAGTGAGGGATGAGAAAAGACAGACTGGGAAGGGAGATGGAGACACAACGAGGGCTGCATTAGAAGCTTTAGTCCACAGTTAGTGTGGACGGGGGTTCAATAAAAGCTGCAGATGCCAGCTGAGGCTCGGGCTGGAGTCTGACACTGAAGCTAAGCAAAGTACTGCTGTGGAAGGGTCAGAATCAAAATGTGCTGGAGCCACCTAAAAAGAAGTGTTGGCTATATTGAGAGTTTTTTCACAGCTTTGCTTTAATACTAGTCCATACCCATTGGTAGCTTTGTCACCTTCTACCTATGCCAATCCTCAATGCCTGTGTGCAGTTTAGATATTGGTCCCTTGATTATGTTCACCAGTTTCATGCAGATTGCTCACACTTCCTAGGAAGAGATCGATTTGAAATGTTTTTCAAAAAATTCAAAATGGCGGAAAACCGATATAACCGGAAGTTGTTCCTCATGAGGAGAGGCATCTCTGTGCAAAGTTTCATGTCTCTACGACATACGGGGCATGAGATACGCCCATTCAAAGTTTGCAATTTCAATCTGTTGCTATAGCGCCCCCCTTTGGCCAATTGATGTAATGTTGCTTCATTCGTATCCTCCCATGACCCTCTACCACTGTGCCAAATTGCACCTGGATTGACCAAGTGAGTGAGGAGAAAAACGTGGAACACATACACAGAGTTTTCATCATTATACAGTATAGTAAGATTATTAAGTGTTTGCCAATGAGAAAAATAAAGCCGTTGTCTCCTCAAAGCCAGACTTTTTTGTGTGTGTGATACTGTGTGACTTCAGCGTAAGGGTTTGTTTGGATTCACCAAAGTTGCACAATAAGAGCCTGCGTGTGATGTGGTGCAGGTGAAAGCAGACCACAGGAGCTCAAAAAGATCACTCTTTATTCCACAGAAACTGCGACTGCACCTCTCACAACCAAAAACAAAGAATCCAACAGACACTGAACTGAAAACCAGGATTTAAATACAAACTGGTCTGACGAGGGGATGTAGTGCAGGTGGAGAAAAAGGGCAGAGAAGCTCAGGTGAGGGGAATGACGTGACGAGGCAGAAGAACAGGCAGGGAGCTGACTGGCTGGGAAAAACTCAGGAGCAGGGAGGGACTGATGAGGCCAACGCAGGGCAGGTGTGTTGCTGGGTAAATGAGGGAAAGAAAGGAAGAACAGGTGGGTGAAACTAATCAGGGCGGGGCTGACAAAGACTGAAGTGGGATCCTCCTTGGGTGTCTTGAACTCCATGTAGGCTTGTTGTTGTAGCAAGGACACTTCCTGTGTCTGTCCTTTCAAATTAAAGTCCCACATGGTCCAGTCATGTAGGTTTGGATTTATTTTGACAAGATGCAGCTCCTGATAGAGTTTCACTTTTTGAAATGAAATCTTGCCAACTAATGACCTTTCTGGTTGACTAACATTTGGTCGACTATTAAGGGGCAGCCCTAGAAATCACTCCTGACCCCTACACAGCAGTACGTTGCTTAGCTTCCATGTCAGACTCCATGGGGTGTGCCGACTGACATCTACTGTATGTAATACCCTGTGTGTGAGGAGTGTCTCATACAACCCCACTTCAAAAACTCAGAACACTCCCTTTAGGCTCTTGTAAAAGCGTCGGTGATACTCGGCTCGACTGCCTCTGACGGTGAATGCGAGAGAATATATCCAGAATAGCAATTAGCTGCTTGATGTACAGTTTTATGTGGTGTGAAATTGGGTTTTTCAGGTGTTATTTCCCTCTGCATTCACCATAATTTACTCAAGGACTGTCACAAAGTGCAAACCAGCTGCCACTCCCATAATTGGGAAAATTCAGCAGAGGATGACATAATATACTCCACATATATACATATAAATATATATATATATAATTTTTTCTGCGTACAGTGACTCTGCCGGTTAGTCAGGCATGTATGACACAGAGCAAAAATGCCATACAATTTCCTTTTTTCGAGGGGAAAAGGCACCTCACTATCAAACATCTCTGTGAGCCTGTCAAAACAGATTGCTCTGACACACTGGTTTGACACAAGCAAGGGCATCCTCCACTCCTCAGAGAGGTTTGGTGGAAGATACAGAGACGTAGAGACAGACAGCGCTCATAAAACCCCCATTCACTGACAAACCCGATATCCCATAGGAGAGGATGCTGACAAATTGACATATAACTTTACTGTATGTGTCGGGATTCCTCATTTTCTGATGCAATAACCCTCATGCAGTACACAGCGGCAGACAGCAGAGATAACACTCTGTTTCTGACACTCGTGGCCTTTTGTGACGGGTGTAAGTCAGTTAGATAAATTAGGCTCACTCGCTCATGCACACACACACTTGCTCGCACACCTCATTCTGCTTATGTCATCAAATGTGGTGTTAAATTTGCGCTTGGAGCAAGAATACACTCTACCTGTCACCATGGCAGCTGCGTGGGGTGATTGCAATCACACAATCAGCGGAGGCTCATGGGAAATAAGCTTGAAAGAATGAGCTCTCCCGAGAAACAGAAAAGACAGACGGAGGGAAGGAGAGGAGAGAAGAAGAGAGACAATGAAGGAGGGAGAATCAGAGTAACCTTTTGTCAGCAGAGACGTGAGGAAACTGTTTGACTTTGTGTGATAGCCGCCTGTCAGAACATGAATGCCACCAGAAAGTACATGCATTAACTCAGCATTAATTACCAGCAACAACCAGGCTACATTAATAATAATGCACTAATGTAAACTCCAACAAGCAGGCAGAGGTGCGATGTAACTAAGTGCATTCACTGAAGTACTGTAAAGTAATATAGTTACTTCTACTTTACTTGATTGTTTTTCCAGGTTTGCAAACTGCACCTGGAGATACTTCAGAGATTGAGAATGCTTTGAGTTGTGTTGAGTATGTTTTAATGCTGTGTCCCTGTCTTAATTCTTCATTCATCTCTTGTTGTATGACAAATATGTTATCAGAGTACTTCTACATCAAAATCCCTTTCTTCACTCTTTCTGTGAAACAGTTTCAAATGTCTGATGACTCATCCTGCACTCAGGGGCGTTTACAAAAGTTCATCTGATCAAATGAAACTTTGGGGGACTTGTTAGCCACAGTAGATTTATAAAAACCACCATGGTAGTAGAGAGAGAGCGATGGGAAGAGATGTGTGTTTGGGTATCAGTGGGCAAATCCTTTGTTTTCATTTCCAAAACAATGTGGCAGACGTCTAATTCATTCATCTCTCCCACATCTTCCTCCGGAGCCAACAACAGAGACACGTTCAACCGCGGCAAAACATTTGTCGAACATCATGTTGTATTATGCAACTGCATTGTCTTTGAATACAGTGGGTTTATACACACGTCCCTGCTGAGTGGGTAACGTCTTTAAAAAACACCAAACAAGAAAAAGTGCACCTCAAAACTTGTTTCACACCTCTTCCAACACGTTCTCACTCCCAAGTCGTCAACTCGTCAGTGGACTTTCACATCTGCATACTATGCGCTAGGTATCCTAGGTACGTCTGTAATTGTCACTTGACGCCTGTTACATGCATTGTGTCTTCAGTGTTCAGTTTCTGCTCATTAGATGTTTTAAAATTAACTTACAGCATTAGTAAAATGGCTCATTTTTAAGTTCATTTCCTTGTTCAGCAAACGGATAAAATAAAAACATCATGGTTTGGTTCAATATTCACATGGGCAGCGAACACTGAGCTCCTGGGTGAAAGTCCGGCGATTGTTGGACACAACCGCCACCCCTCCTGCCTGCTCTACAGGGACTTTCCAGACCCTTCAAGAACTCATTTAGAGGTCATGTGACACAGGTCACATGATATACTGGTGTAATCTTACTAGACAAAAACCACATTGCAAAGAATGAGGTAAATATATACTATGAGTAATTCACACATCTAGCAACAAGAAAAAAGGTTCAATCCCAAATAAAAAGAAAGAAAACAACAGTGAAATAAAGTAAGATTTGTTAGAAATTGTGACAAACCTGCACATTAAGTGACAGAAAATGAAAAATATGCAATAAAATATATGAGAAAGACAAGAAACAATATGTATAATAGTGTGGCTTTGGCCTGTGACTCTGGTTGGGCCCTACTGTCATTTGGTTAGCAGTCAAAGAGTCACTAGCAGATAGAACTTCTCAGACGGTTTAATTTAGAGAGCTGAGTTAAGAGTATATGTTACATTTCTCCTCTGTCCATTAATCAATCACAGCTCCCCACATTAATCACAATTAACTCTGAATGAAGAACGATGTTGCTCCATGACTGCAGGATGTGTAGTAGTTGCTGTGCCATTGTTCTGATGGTGACGGCCCACAATACCAAAGCCCCATTAGTCAGAAAAGTGTCCCACTGGACTGAAAGCCTATTTCTCCAACAGCCCGTTGTCACAAACGGCCATTGATTCAAAGACCCTTTTTTTCCATAAAATACACATTCCCTTAGTTAGTTTGAGTATAATCCCCTGATCCTTGGTGTTTTTACAGAGCCTTCACAGCGATTCCCAACATTGTCCGAGCTTTGCTGTCAAACATGGGTGTTTTAAATTAAAAAAATAAATACATAAATTATGATCATTTCCTCACCATAACCAAGTGAGGTTGTTTTGGCGGTGGTAACTCTGCAGTTACACCTCCAAAACACTAGCTGGCAGCCGCGTTTCTATGAAGTGCTGTAAAGTTTAGTTGATTCAAAACACACATTAAACACACATTAAACACGTCTTAATAGAGACAGTTTCAAACACAAGTACACAAATCAGCTTCACTATAACTCGCAGCATTCACAGACAAAACAACTGTCTTATACTAAACACATTTTCCAAACAAATACAACATGCTAACATTATTAGCACAAGCCTATGGCATTTTACAGTGTATAAATTAGCCTAGCAGCTAGCAGAGATTTCCTCTGCTCATATGAAGCCAGGATAAATCACACACAAGACTTCAAATGCTATTTTTGTGGAGGCTTTATTGTCTTCACAATTTATTGTTTCTTATCTGTGAAATTAAAGTAAATGAAAGCTTTGTTTCCACTGAGGGAAATGGTTTCAGCTGACAGAAACAGACAGGAGGTCTGCGTCGCTGGAACATGTAATTACATAGCGTAGGCTCTACATGGACGCTGAGGTATAAATCCTGCATAATGCCGCTTCAACATTGAAGGCCAAATTTAAGGGAATGAGCAACTGTTTGCTATCATGTCAGTGTTGTGTTTACAGCTTTGGACTGCTCCCAAGTGGCCAAAAATATCAGTTACTGCAGGTTTAAGTTTTTTTCCTTGTGGTGGATTGTTTTTATTCTCATATTTGTACTTTCACCTGTGTTGAGGCCCAAAAGCGAGAGGTGGCAGGCTGCTTACTAATGAAGATGAAAATGCAAACAAACAAAAATCTCTTGAGGCTTGTTTTTCAAAAGCACCCAGAGTCCTTGATGCCCCTGGGTGACTGTGTAGTTTGTTCCACCAGCGGGGGGGAAGAGCGCCAGCAGAGCTCCCCGCAGAGCAGAGCTCCGTCCTCGGGGCTCGGAGGTGCAGGCTACTGCTTGACCTGCCAGTAGAGGATTGTGGCATAATAAGCTCTCTGAGTTATCGGGCGGGATGTTTTTCTGTAAAGGCAGCAGAGAGGTTTTAAATTCAGTCCTGGAGGAGACAAACTCCCACCTGACCCAATCTTTTACAATTCTATGATGTAACACACCTACTTATGCCCTGAGCTCGTATTTCTCTTCTTCTTTCCTCCCAGTTTTATATATCTCTCTCCATCCCACCCACTCTGTCTGCCTCTCTCGTACATCAGCCCTCTGTGGGAATAAACTGAATGAGTGAACCTGACTGTGTGAGTGAGTCGAGCTCATTCCCCCTCCGTATCGCTCCACGTTAGCCTCATTGCATTTCCTCTCCCTTCCTTCTCCTCTGGGCGTCAAATTAGCCTTTACCCCCCGAGCTGATGTGAAACATGACAACACGATTCACCCCTTCACCCTCCCGAGCCCGTCTCCCTGTCACACTCCACATTCCCATAAGCCCCGTGTGTCCCCGCGTCGCCTTCCACAACCCTGCCCTCTACCTCTCCCATCGCTCCGCCATCTCTCGCTCTGTCTCCGGCAGCTACCTCCAGCTGTACGAGAGAGAGCCATATTTAGCATAAGCTGTGGAAAATGAAAATGCTCAGTTGGAAGATGCCATCGCTGTGTGTTAGTGGGTGAAGTCTCACACTGGGGCCCGGGGTGTGTGTTCTCGCACGGCTCAAACCGACCAGATGCTCCGCGGGGGGATGAAAGAGCAAGCGTAGCAGTTTCACAGAGCTGCTATTACTTCATGCTTCACAAGAGGAGGATGAAGAGGGAGGAGGAAGGAGAGCGAGTAACACATAGCGCCCTCAGAGAAATGGAAACCACAACAATGCTGTACATCAGAAGAGCTTCCGAGCAGGGACACAGACTCAGTGCGCCTCTGTGTAGTCGTATGTCTCTCCGTCTGAGGAGCCCTGGACATCTCTCGGTAATGTATCCCACAAAATTAAAGAAGTGGGTCTGGTTTGACAGAAGCTGATCCTCTCCCTCACCCTGAGAGCAGTATAGGATCATGCCTCTCAGTGACTGACTGTCAGACAACCTCCGTCAGCCACAGCATGGTCAATAGAAGTGCAAGCAGAGTGGAAATATTATTGCCCTAGGCATGCTTTCCCTAGCACCGCAGTACACCCAGGTTATCATTGCCCAACAAAAAAACCATAAAGATAATCTCTAGCGCTGTGAATACTGGGGAGGAACATCGAGGCCAAAAAAAAACCGAGCCAATTCCAGAGAGTTAATTAGGGTTCGGATGACTGGCTGCAGAGGGTGTGGATGAGCAATGTGCTGCTCACCGATAAAGACGATTGGCTCTATTTATTGTTGTTTCCTCAGCCCTTTTCCTCTGCGAAAAACTCGTTCTCAGGCTCGGCCGGTTAATGATTGCTGATTGCCTGATTGTTTCATTAATCGGATTACTGGCCAAACTGTCTGTTATCTCAGCTTGGATACGGGACATTACAGGAAAGAGATGCATGTTATCTTGCCGGGGGCCGTGGTAATTATACATGCATGTGGCTCGAATTTGCATGCAAAATAGACAATTTTAGAAAATGAATCTAAGAATAGTTCATCAGAATTACAAAACGACAGCAAGTCTTTGGGGATCTTCGCAGGTTGTTGGGCTTTGTAGACTGACAGCTATCCCCTCTGCCAAACACAATCACAGGTCAGAAAATTGATGCAGTCGACAGTTAGAAACACCTAATACTGACAGCTGATGACGACGCCAGCACTGAGTCTGTCTGCAAAAAATGCCAACCAGAGACTTCATTTCCTCCGAAGATGAAATTAAATTCGTTCTCTTGTTTTCGTCAAGATCATGAACAGAGGAAGAGGTTGCAATACTTTGTGAAACACTAAGGAGTTAAAGTCCCCATGAAATGGAAAACACATTTCCTGATTGAATCCTGTGTGCCTGTGTTTACTGATCATTTATCTTTATGCCAAATATATGTCAGAACATCAGTGTCAGAGTATGTTGACATCAGAATGCCTGTCTTTTATCTTTCTGTAAAACAGTTTTAAATGTTCGACGACTCATCCTGCACATAGGGGCGTTTACAAAAGTTCATCCAATCAAATGAGACTTTGAGCGACAAGCTGTCCCCACAGTAGCTAGCTAACAGAGCAATATGGAGACATAGGAAGAAGTGTGTTTGAATATCAGTAGGCAAAACTTTTGTTTTAATTTCCAAAATTCATTCAGCAGAACATGACATCTATGCAAAGCCAATGTTGAGTCCAACGCACTGAAGAAAAAAACAGAAATACTATTATTCAATTCAGTGCAATTCAATTTTATTTATAAAGCATGGTAGAAACCTCATTTATTTATTCCACTGGACACTTCAGTCTTCAGTGATACATTACCTAACCTAGCACCCTCTGTTGAAGGTCTAGTGTTTTGGATGTAGTGGCATCCAGCGACTGATGTTGCAGATTGCAACCAACTGAAACTTTTCCTGTGTGCGGATTCAGAGCCAGTGTTTGGTCTGACTGCTCTGGGCGTGCAACATGGTGAACTCTGTGGACCTGCTCCATATGTGGACATCAACGACTCATTCTAAAGTAATGAAAACACAATGATTCTTATATTCAGGTGATTAATGTAATATTTAATTCCAGCCATTAGATCCCTATAAATCCTACACACTGGACCTTTAAGCCTAATGCTGGAAATTAGGAGATATCTTTGATTCCAATCTAATCTCAACCATCACGTCGTTACGGCAGTTCAGTTCAGAATGCTTTCAAATTTCAAATAACTTCTCTGACTTGGAGAAAGTTATTCATGTGTTTACTTCCTCTAGAATTAACCACTGCAATTTGTTTTTAACTCGCCTAAACAATAAAGCACACCCACGCCTTCAAGTTATACAAAATGCTCCAGGGAGACTGTTAACTGGATCAAACAAAATAATTCACATAACCCCCATTTTAGCTTCGCTGCACTGGCTCTCAGTTAACTTCAGGATTGATTTCAAGGTTTAACTCATTACTTTTAAAGCACTGTATCATCTAGCAGCAGCATACATCTGTGAACTGTGATGCACCTATTGACCTGCACACAATCTCAGACTGTACAGCAGAAACTCTGGAACAGTCTCACTGTTGAAATTTGTCTTGCAACATTGCTGATTTCTTTTAAATCACTGCATTTTTATCTAAGCTTTTTTTAAAATGTTTGTTTGATATGTTCATTTTTTGTTAGGTGGTTAGAGATGTATTATGTCATATAATCTGTGAAGCACTTTGTAACCCTGTTTGAGAGCTGCTACATGGTAAAGGTATTATAAGGAGTCTGTCTGTAGAGAGACTACTGCCCTTTGAATTTACAGATTTGCTATAAGTCAAAAGTGCCTTTGTTTCTATTTTAAAAGGCACTAACACGAGACCCAGAACAAACTAAATATAAAGTCAACTCCCCCTAACATCATGCTTGTTCTTGACATTTAAATCCCTGTGTGGCTCGGAGGGGGTCTGCAGGTCTTTGTCATTGCAAGTGATGTTTCTATCGACTCTCCATTCATACTGCAACTAGGCCTCTCACTGGAGCTCTAATCAATGGACGCTAATGCCTCTATTATAATCCATGGCCTCAAATTAAGGTTGCATTGATCAACAGGCCTTGGGTTGCTACAGTGCGAGGGACTGGAGGGAAATTTCTGTTTAAAACAAACAAACTGAGAGAGGCAGCAGGAGAGGGTGACGTGACAGAAATACCTGAAACAAGTGTGTTGTTGGGTTTTTTTTCTTTTTTAAACTCAGTCTTTAATTTGTAGCCTCTCCCGGAGGTTTTTATGTATGCATTGTTGCTATTGGTTCAGAGAGGGTGAGAAAATGCATCATGCGTGTCGATCAAAGGTGTGCTGGATTTTAAATACCGCTGAGCTTTGGGGCGCTCAGTGAAGAAATTGCTGCAGGTGTTTTTTGAAACAAAACAGAATTGCATCAGTGAGCGCATCAGTAGGCCGTTTGAACACTGACATGCACCTTTTTTTTTTCTTGTATGTTCGCGGTTAATCAGGAAATATGGATTAAACACTGCAGCTCACATATTCTGGTGCATTTTATGCCCCAATATATGGTGGAAATGTCTTTATTCATGTGAGGGAAAACACAAATTCAGGCACCCTGTTGTTCATAAGAAATCTGTTTGGATTTCAGCAATTGGATTGGATCAAATCTTGAAAATGGGTTGTTCAAAAGAAGAAAGGATTCTGAAGTCGGAGTAGATCATGTAGGCATCAGATGCCTTTAACCCAAAAATGTGGATTATCCTGATCCCAGTAACAGGGTGGAGTCAGAGACAAGATGTAATACAACTTTTAAATTGGTCAAATATATTTATTTTGCACTTGATTTGTTACAGTAAAGTAAAAACAAAGGATGTTGTCCCCATAAAATAATTCATTCATTCATTCATCGTCTAACCGCTTCATCCTCTTGAGGGTCGGGGGGGGGGGGGCTGGAGCCTATCCCAGCTGACATCAGGCGAGAGGCAGGGTTCACCCTGGACAGGTCGCCAGGTCGCATGGGACAGGGGTTGACTTTATGCATCCTGTAGTAATCAGTAATTGTTATTAATGTATAAAAGCTGATGTGTTTCTGCAAGATTTCTGCCCATATTCAATGACAGGTACTTTCTGAATAAAGCACACGTTAGCATAGCCTTGCATTGCCGGACATATCACCACAGCGATGTGTCCACGCAAGAAAAAGGTCAATTATTTTTCTGCTATAGGGGTTTTGTTTCTTGCTTCTGATTTGCTCGTGGCAAATTATCTCCGACTGACAGTGTCAGAAAATTGATCGAAAGCTGACATGAGAATCCTACGAGACAGAGTTTGGGCTTACACCAGGTGTGTTCACAAGTTGTTTTATTCACTGTTGTTCAATTCACTGAAACAACTAAGCAGACATGCCTTACTGCACAATCTTTGTCAAACTTGCCATTTTCAGCGTGTGAGTTTTTAGCTTGGAGGTGTTGATGTTTCCTGTGGTGAAGCAGATTTGGAAACAGTAACACACAGAAAGTGGAGGGAGGGGTTGCAGGTTGCAGTTTGCACCAAAATACCTTACATCTTCTATTTAACACTGTCATTGCCATAGCCATTGTCAGGGCTACGCACAGATTCATAGAACTCGAGTTACATCCTGTATTTCTAGCGCTTTATCAAAATGAAAGTCCTCACACACGTTTTAAATACTGAGGGGGATGTGTCCCCTGTCCCCCCCTCGAAATCTTCAGCAATATGCAAACGTACAGCTTACAAATAAATTAACAAATCATCGCATGAAGTCGTAACTAAAGAGCAGGAGATAGACGTTAGCATGGAAACATAAAGTAATAAATGTAAGATGATATTGATTTCAGCTATCTATCTGGAGTCTCATTTGTCTGACTGAGCAATAATTCCCATGTGCTGATATTCATCATTCGAACTCCAGGTCTGATTAGATAAATACATGATCCTGTTCTTGTCTCTTATCATGCTCCGTCAGACAGACAGCCTCGCTCCGCATCTGCTTCCTTTTCTCTCTCTTCACCTGGAGGCCTGTAATTCATTCAGCCACTCAGCTTCCTTTCTATTTTCCAAGGCTGACCAGGGTAAACAAAAATCTGAGCAAATCATGATGAAAAAGTCGGAAATACACAGCGTCAAGGAGACATGTCACGGATGAATACAGGAATCACTGTATCAGATAACGTAATGTAAAGCCTCCTTACCTTTCAGTACTGTACAATGTCATACATCATACCGTTTCAAGTTACAAATCTGTAAAGTTCAGTTCTGCTTTTATCAACTTTGAATGCTTTCAAATATCAGATAACTTCTCGGACTTGGAAAAGTTGTTCTTGTGTTTATTTCCCCTAGAATTAACCACTGTACTTTGCTTTTTACTTGCCTAAACAATAAAGCACGCTCACACCTTCAAGGTATACAAAATGCTCCAGGGAGAGCTTCCCTACACTGGCTCTCAGTTAAATTTTAAGGTTTTACTAATTACGTTTAAAGCACTGTATCATCTAGCAGCAGCATACATCTGCATCTTGCATTTGTCTTGCAACTTTGCCGATATCTTTAAATGACTTCTAGATTATTATTTTTTTATGAATAACTTTGTTTGATATGTTCATTTTTGTTGGGGAAGTGGAATGGAGATCTAAGATTTTGTATAATCTGTGAAGCACTTTGTAACCTAAGATTTTCCTCTCAAAAACAAATGGATCAGGTGATTTGCAGCTATAAAAACACCAAATAAAGCAGTTTCACGTTAAGAAAATAAGTGTTTCTTGTCGTAGAGGGGCTGCTAACTACTGTGACCAATGCAAAAATTTGAGTATCCCTATCTGGAGCCGGTATTTGGTTTGTCCATTGGCAGTCTCCATAGACGAGGATCCGCTCCCTATGTAGAATGGCTCATTTTAAGGTGACGAAACACAGTGATTCTTTCATGTGATTTCATTTCATATGAAATCCTTCACGCAGGACCTTTAACTGTGTAAAAGTACATTAAATAATTATCTTGATCATGAAACCTTGAGCCAGTGATGTGACTGAACGTTACTAATCCAAAGGTTGTATTAACTTCCTGGTATTCCTGGCCACTGGCTCGCTGTCACACACTGTACTGGGACACCTGAATAAAGCGGAGCCATTGTTAATGGTATTACTAACACCACAAGTCAAAATGTCTGCTGTGAAAAAGGCCCATTACCACTCAGAGTTCCCAAAGTAAGAGATTTTGCACAGTGGCTTTAAAAGACAAATGGAAACTGGGGTCAAAGGCCCGACACACATTTTTACACCCACGCATGTGTTTTCACTTTATTCAGCCTAATTAAGTCTCTTAGAGTACATGTGTGCAGGTACAAACTGTGCAGGTACAAACTGTGCTTTATCGACATCTCTCTGTCGGCTTTTTTGCTTTGTTAGGACAGCACAACTTTACCTTTTTCATTAGTTTAAATTTTGGCAATTTGATAATTCCCAGCACAGCTCCACCTCAGTTCAACCTGATCAGAGGCCTAATTAACTAATCGGTAAAAACACCTGTGTGGGTGTGCAGGACATTTAAGCTGCTCCATATTAACAAATGGCCTCATGTAATGTAAAAGGGGTCACTAATGACAAACCAGCAGGTAATTATTACCCATCTCTGCTGTTCTCCTCAGAACAGAGCATCTTCACCTCATTGTTTATGTTTTACAGCAACTTTATCACAATCACCACTCATTAACCTGTTTTTTTAAAGGAGGGCCTATTATGCTAATTTGTAGGTTTCTACTGAAAAAAGTTTACAGGCTTTTATGTTCAAAAAACATTTTGTTTTCTTCACACTGTCTGCCTGAATATATCTGTATTCACCCACTGTCTGAGACGCTCTGTTTTAGTGCCCGTCTCTTTAAGCCCCTCTCCTGCAAAAGCCTGTCTGCTCCTATTTGTCAGGATGTCGAGGTCTTCCGTATCTCAGTGTCTCTGTAGCACTTTCTGCTGTGAAAAATCACCAATTAAAGCTTCTAAATGCAAACAGACATGTTCCAGCAGGAATATGGTCCTAAATCATGAAGAAATTAACAACACTTGCAAACATAATTACATGTTTCCCTGATGTTAGCATGTAGCTTAGTTATATGTAGCAGTGTATTTGCAACTGAGTATAGCAGCACTTTACACAGTGAAAACTCACCAATAAAAGTCTAACAACCACACATGTTCCAGCAGGAATATAATTTGAAATCAGGGAGAAATTAACAACTTTGGCTACCAGAAATTCCATGTTTCCTTGGCGTTAGCATTTAGCTACATGTAGCAGCATACTTGCATCTGCAATAGAGTATAGTGGCACTTTTCTACTATTAAAAAAAGGCATCAATAAAAGCTTGTAAACCAAAATCTGGACAACTGGACAATGTTCCAGCAGGAATTTAATCCGAAATCAATGAAAAATTGACAAAAGCTGCAACCAAGATTTTATGTTTTCTTGATGTTAGCGTGTAGCTTAGCTACATGTAGCAGTGTATTTGTAACTGAGGAATGATTATAACAGAATGCAGCAGCACTTTATACCATGAAAAACTGTCAATAAAAATATCTAAACCAAAAACTTCACTGACAGGTTCCAGCAAGAATATGACCTGAAATTTCCCTGACATTAGCACGTAGCATAATGTAGCAGTGTACTTGCAGCCAGGGAATAACTGTAATAGAGTATAGCAGCACTTACTATCATGGAAAAACATCAGTTAAAGTGTCTAAACCAAAATCTTCAAAATTGGACATGTCCCAGCAGGAATATGATCTGAAATCTAGGAGAAATAATCAACGTCAGCAACTATTTCCTGATGTTAGCATGTTGCTACATGTATCAGTGTTTTTAATGTAAACACTTGCAGTGGCATGAAAAGCATAAAAGAATGTACACGGAAAAAGTTCTATTAAACCAATGTAAGCTACCTGCTAGGCAAGAAACAACAGTGTTAGCATTTCACATTAGCAGCTAAAGATCCAAATTTTTATTTTAGGGAATTGGTGGAGACCAAAACAGAGCTAAAAGGAGTGTGAGTATTGGATTTACAGTCTATAGATGGAGGGACTCAGAATAAATGCTCTGTGTCTGCTGGATGCATAGGCAACTGTTTGCCATTTTAGCTATATCAGCTTTGTAAAGTGATAATATGTAAATGTTTTGTTTACAGTTCTTTCAGCTGCTCCCTCAGCTCTGGAACATAAAGTGTAGGTTGTTCCATTTATATAACATGTTGCAGTTAGTCTTGTATGTTTATGGAGTGCCGGCTACAGTCTAAAAAAAATCTCTCTTTAGCTTCTTCAACTTCCCTCCTAAAAACAGCCCCAATTCTTGTATTACCACCATTATCTCAGAGTCAGGACATTTTGTCCAACCCTAAATTACATCTTCCTTCTCAGGCTTGCTAGCTGCTCATTTGCACTTCTGTCTTTCCATTCTTCTCACTTTCTCCCTCTATCTTTCTCTCACACGCTCGCCTTTTCTGTGGTGACATTAATTACAATGAGGAGCAAGTGATGGTACTCATTGCTTCAGCATTACAGCGGGCGTATTCAGCAAACGCACAGCCTGATGAAGTGTCCACATCACACTGCGCCGTGATTTATCACTTATTTCTGCCACAATGCTTTGGCCGATAACTCTTATTCTACTCCATTTACTGCCACGACATACGTCTCACGCGCAGAGGGGAAGACTGTGTCATTTCTATTGATGGAGGCTCAGTGTGCGTGTGTGTGTGCGTGTGTGGAATGACCTCAAATGATGTAAGGTCTGAGCTCAAAGAAAGCTTATATAACCGTTTGAATGGTGTGGCGCAAAAATCTATGATATATATATGGTTGTATGAGAAGCAGCATCATGCACATGACTGAGCTTTTGTCAAATCTAAAGACACATATCTATCATGTGTACGTGTCTGTGGGCGATAAGCATGTGTATACAGCCCAGTTGAGTTGGCCTTTATTTCTCAAGCAAAAGTTCAAAGCAAATGCTTTCCTCACACTGCCAGCCAGCTTACACTGACTTAGGGGGGGTTTACTTAGAGTTTAATGCCAGTGAGTTCCTTCATACAGAACCAATGACGACGTTTTATCTGTACGTGAGGTGTCGTATGGATGGGAACAATAGAGGGACAATAGACCTTTGTAAGTGAACACAAAATATGTAAAAAGATACAACAGATATCAGAGTTTTCCGGAGGCGTCAAGGGTGAAGATAGTGGACGTGAACAGAAAAACAGTAAAGAGCATTTAGTAGAGGGCAGGACCGAGTGTGACCACTCACCATTCTCGTAATTCGTGTTCCAGAGGCTAACCTGTGATTCAGTAGGTGCTGTCATAGTACAGTCTGCATACATCAAAGTTGATGTCGTATCCAAGTTTATTAGATCCATGTCGCACAGTGTAGCTGCACTAAACTTTTAAGATTGCTAAAATCTCACAGTCTGGAGGAGGCTTAACAGAGTGCCGCAGGAATGAGTCCTAAAACCCAGCAATGAGTCAGCATTGTTGCACTTCAGGTTCCTTTGTCTTGAAGTCAGTGGGTTTTTTGAACGGGTTTTGGTCAGTTGCCTGAAAGGAAGTCTGTGGTTAACACAAGAGACTTTCAAGTTTTGTTCTACGACATAAAATACACCAGCAAAGTTTTTATGTGTCAAAAAAAAGGCAGTTGCTAATAAATGTCTAAAAAAACCTATAGATACGTTATGTCATACAACCTTGGCCAGTAAAGTTATGTAGGTTAGGTATAAGTAAGTAAAGTTATGTAGGCTAAGGTTAGATTAGGCATCTTTGGGTTTAAGCAAGTAAAGTTATGTAGGTTAGGTTTAGGAAGAGATAACAGATTGATTGATTGCAGCCTTCCTGATTAAGTCAGTTATTCACAGATTGCTGGCTCATGATTACATGTATTATATATGAATTGTAGTGCATTACTTTTCGTCGGTGTGTACAAACAGTGCATAAGAAAAGCCTGTGAACATTGTCATAAATGTGCACACAAAATATTAGGCTGATTGGTCCAGTAGTTTGTGAAAACAAAACAGAAACAGAGCCAGACAGACACCAGAAAGAGAATGAACGAGACACACAGGTAAGAGTGAATTACATGTTTTTTATATTCCTATTATTATTGTTATTTGCATTCAGATTTTATATTTAATTGTTTATTTAATTACTTATGCTTCTAATTACTCTATATTTTTTAAATATTTTATATTCTTTGTTATGCACCACTAAACCAAGCCAAATTCCTTGTATGTGAAAACTTACTTGGCAATAAAACCAATTCTGATTCTGATTCTGATTTGGAAACAAAGCCAAACGGACGTCGACGCACAAAACAGACTGTGAATTAAACAAAAAGATAATAAGAGGACGAAAGACTGTCATGAAAGTTCAGTTTAAATTAGACTGAACTCAGAGATGGCAGGAGAGTCTCTAATCCTTTCTCCCTTAGGCCTTGAATCACCTGCCATCCACAAAGTCACCGTCCATCCCACAGGAAAACACTCATTACAGCCTGCCATTACGTTTGACTGCATCTCTCTCCATAACCTTGAAACACTGTTCACTCAGCCAAAAACACTTCAATCCAGCGGGAGAGCTGGGTCAATTGAGTCAATGTCGAGTGACTCCTTTCTCCCAAAAGGCACCGCAATTGACATATTTTGTTTTGTTTTTTTGGTTAGAGACGGTTACAAGGACAAGTGTAGGTATATCACATGGGAACATAAAGCACTTGGTGTAAATATGTGGATTTATCTCAAAAAAGCCAGCCCTCGAATCAAAATGGTCCTTGGCAAAAGATCCTACAAAGTAAATGTCCAACAACACTTTCATACAAATGTCCTTTACATGTATTGTGCTATGCTGGTGTCCGTCACCTACTGGCCAACATACATGAAAGCAGATATCAAGACGACTTTCCTTCTCATCCAGTCTTTCTCTCTGAGTTCACTGTGACTTTTCATTTGATGCAGTTATTTTTGATGATTGGAGATCAGTTGGGACGTAAAGCCCAGACGTTCTCAAGGCATCATTGCACCATTTGTCTCCCCACATAAACAATTTCATACTTAAAGCAGCCTCGTCTTTAAATAATTGAAAGAACACCTCTCGGCTAGTGCCAGTTAAAAATATGTGTACTCATTTGAAATGCATCACACATTACTCAAATTTTCATCTTATATAGTGGCAAATTATGTAACTGAATTGCACTGGATGCAACTCTCCAACCACTCTGCAGTGCTGACCCCTAATAATAAGTCTAATCTGCATTTTTCTGCTGGTTTATTTGCAATGGAAAGTATAGCAAAAAAAATAAAAAATACAGCAGGGAGCAAGCGATGTCTAGGGAGAAAGATCACAGAGGAGGGGAGCTGTAGCCAATTTCATGCCTTGTATTTTTCTGTCATGCATGGCTAATTCACGGTTCAGGCCGGCGCGATGAAATGCATGCCCTGTGATCTTCTACAGTCCCCCCTCGCCTGGGCCTCGAGTGGTGGAGCCCAAGCTATCTTTATGTGGGGAGGCCTTGCAAATCCATATTACGCTTTGCTTTCATACAGTGCTAATTCAGAGAGAGCCCGATAAAACCAAGGGGGAGACAGTAGTGGCAGTTCCATTTGGGTTCGCTACCCTTGACTGGCTCTGAGATGTAAATGACTATCCACCCCCACCGTCCGATGTGCCTGGTCTTGCTCCATTTGTAATTTAATACCTTTGACAGAATGCACTAGTTGGAAGAATATATATATAGAAAAAATCCTCTTCATCATGCTGTAAAAATAAGAGACTGTTTTAAAGGAATAGTTTTTGGGAATACACTCATTTGTTTCTTGCAGAGGTTTAGATGATAGTTTGATAACATATTGTTTGTAATATGTGACTGTAGCCGGCAGTCAGTTAGCTTAGCATGTTATTTTGTGAGCTTTAGAGATGCCGAGCTTTAGGCGGATTTTCATACCTTTGGACACAGCCAGGTTAGCTTCTTCCCACTGATTCCAGTTTGTATGCAAAGCTAAGAGACCGCTGCCTCCAGCCAAACAAACAAAACCACCAGATTTGGTTTTATTAGGAGTTATGTGCCCAGAGCATATTTTTGTGTCCTAGGATAGCGATTCTCTGTCACTAATTGGCATATCCTTACCCTAACCCTAACCAATCTCACTCCTCTTGCCTAAAACCGATCCTACCAATGACGCCAGTGATTACCAGCCAATCAGAGGGAAAGTATAGCGCGGGTCATGTCCCTCCTATCCTAGGAAACACCAACTCAAACGCTGGACTGTTCCTGGTGTGAAACAGCAAATTGTCCTTTTTACACTTCAGTTTTTGCGCATATTAAACTAATTAGCAGTAGGACGACTGAGCAAGCTTCTTTACTCATTAGAAAAGCAATTACAATTCTTTAATCATTACCCAGCAACAAAGTAATTGGTAACATTAATCGTCATTTTGCCTCAGCCCTGCTCTGTCAAAGGGCACTTCAAACAATCCAAGGCCTCCACACTTACACGTCACATCTTGGGGTTGAAATATGTTGAAATAAAAATTATTCATGGTACGTTCTATTTGCACTGGGATATATTAAAATTTCCCAGTTCACCACTGCCCTTTCAGAAATGTCAACTCAAACACCCCTGAAGTCAGATTTCCGAATTGGAAAGCCAGGAGAACGTCACCAACCACAACCCTAAAATCCAAGATGGCTGCTCTGCATCAATGTGTATTAGCACGACTGTCTGTCTGACATGTTGCTACGGTGTAAATATGTGCAAAATACAGCACGATGTGTTGTTATCAACTGGTTTTGCTACTAATGGCTAACCTGCCTCGAACTGGTGCTGCTACTGGTGCCTTCTATTTGCACTTAGAAATAGCAATTTCTGAGTTACCAGTTGCGAATGTTCAACTGAAATGGACCCTGAAGTTGGTTTTTCGACTCAGACAGGGGAAGGAAACTCACCAACCCTAACCTCAATATCCAAGATGGCAGCTTTGCGTATTAATAGTATCAAAAGCTGTAATTTGCTGTTTATAGCACTTCTGTTTTATTTGTGTGTGATGTTGCCACAACTTAATACGTTGTTATCAACTGTAATTACTAACATTGGCTAAGCTGGCTAGAACTGATATTTCTAACGCCGTCTGCCCATTGTTCCGACCTCCCAATATTCCAAAGCCTCATTGGTTCAATTATATATCCCATTAGACTGAAAGCCCATTTCTCTGACAGCCCATTATCACAAAAAACAAACCACTGCTCCAAAGTCCCGTTTCTCTAAAAATACAGACTCCCTGCAGTTAGACAACCCAATTGCAGGAAATTAATGTTTGAATTAGACATTTTTGTAAACTGTGGATACCCTATATTTGTCAGTAACACTGCTGTGAATGTGTGGTTTGGTTAAGGCACAAAGACCACTTGATTATGGTTAGGAAAAGATAATGTTTTGCTAAAAACACCCACATATGGTGACACAAAAGTCGCTGAAAAAGCAGGGACGTATCGCTAAAACACACCTGGGATTGGTGGTTCACAGCAGCTAAGAAAGGGCACCATGCTAACATCTTTGGTTTCCGACTTTGTGTTCTCAGGTGTGACGTCATTCCTAGTTCTCACTATCCAAGGCTGCTTTCAGACCCAGAGTCGTCTCCTCGGGTCTGAATCAGGGACTAATGTTGTTCCAAAGTTGTATAATTGCCTAGAGTTGGTTCATGTTCTCACGGCAGCATTTACAAGCGGACCAGATCAAATGCCTTGTGTGAGAAAGCTGCTCTTGATTGGGACCACCTCTTCAATAAGGTCTCGGTCCGGTTGTTTTGGTGCTGTGTTCACACCTGCCCAAAGAAACACACTGAGGGGGCAAACAAATTTGAGTTAGATTGAACTGAACCAAACACGGCATGTGTGAAAGCACTAAATATTAGACCAGAGGACTGCATGCATAGCTCATGCTCCTTTCTCCCAGTAGAGCTGCAGGGTTCACACACCCTCCAACTCTGAATAAAACATTAACATTAGCAAGCCAGCTACAATTTACATACAAATAAGGCACCTTTGCATTTCTCCTGTTTTGTTCTTAGAGGCTAACCGCCATATTTGTGGCCAGATTTTGTTTACTTTGGTCTTAGCCTGGCAGGCAGTTCCTCTGTTTCCAGTCTTTATGCTAAGCTAATAAGCTAATCGGCTGCAGGTGGCAGTTTATTTACCAACATGTGAGTTGTATCAATCTTCTCATCTAATTTTCAGCAATACAGCAACAAGAATATTTCAAAAAAGAAACCAACATATTCAAAATATGTGCATTTCTTTAAAATCTCAGTCAGTAGGCTACAAAGGTTTTGAGGTGATATTTCGGAGGATTTGAGCTGCATGTGCCAGCATTACATCATTCAGTACCAACTCTACAAGGTGGAACAAACCCTGAATAACGCAGCTGTGTCCCTTCTTCCTCAGGAGACGACGCCAGCTGATCTGCTACCAGGTACGTGTTGGGCACAGCTGCACATCCTACGTCCCGTCTCCTTTACCTGTCGAAAGCAGTTAGGGCGGAGTGGCCCCCATCGCACCACCCGCTCCCAAAACATGTCGTCTGGTTGCTGTGGAGAATGCACATGTCCCTGGGTGAACCTCGCCGGCTATCGTTCTTATAATGAGGTCCATTTCAGAACACTGGGTGCCAGTGTTGGGCTAGTTAAGGGTGGGGTGAAGGGAGCATAGGTAGAAGGGGGGGAGGGGGGGAGCGGAAGAAATGAAAATGTAAGGGAAGTGCGGAAAATTGAGGGGTGGACCGCCTCGGGGAACCTCCATGCATAAAGATGAAAGCACAGGGGCCAGTGTTGCTCCAACAAATCAATCAGACAGTGGTTAGAGGGCGCAGCTGGCCTGGCAGTTCCCCAACTGTGACAGGAATATGTCCCACATACAGCTGTGTGTGTCTGTGAACACAATAGTGTGCAGCTATGTCCACTGACATATATAGAGGAATCATTCACCTCCACGCAAACACACACTGAAAGGAGGTGGGGTCATAAAACAAGTTACGCTCGGAAACATGGACGGATTATTAGAGAATGGGCCCCTGGGCACAGATATGCAAAGAGCCCCACCACCTCTCTACACAGGAGAAGGACACACAGACTTTGTGCTGGTTTTACATGTCTTTGTCATTGTTATGTATCTTTTTGTGGTTTTGTGTCCTTTTAAGGTAATTTTGCGTCTTTTTTTGGGTTAATTTCTGTCTCGTTGCTGTTCATTTCCATTTCTTTCCGTGTTTCCTTGAGTTAATTTGGTGTCTTTGTTGTTGTTTTTTCGGTCGTTTTCGGTCTCTTTGTGGTTGTTTTGTCTCTTTTTGTCAATGTTCTGCCTCTTCAAGGTCATTTTTTGTCTCTTCAAGATAATATTCTGTCATATCAAGGTTTTGTCTCTTTGAGATAATTTTTGTTTTGGTTTGTTTTGAATCGTTTTGAATTCTTTTTGACTGTTTTGCCTTTTTGTGGAGTTCTTTTGCATCTCTTTGCTGTTCCTTTCCATTTTTTGTGGTCTTTCTGTGTCTCTCTGAGGTAATTTTATTGTCTTCTTGTGGTTATTTTGTCTCTTTTTCTGGACATTTTGTCTCTCTAAGGTCATTTTTTTTGTCTTTGTGATATACTTTTTGTGTCTCTTTCAGCTAATTTTGTGTTTCTCTGTGGTTATTTTTTCTGTTTTTGGAAACATTTTGAGGTTAGTTTTTGGCCCTGAGATAATTTTGTTTCTTACAAAGGTAACCATGTGTCTCTGTGGTAATTTTGTGTCTCCTTGTGGTTGGTCTCTCTCTTTTTATAGTTGTTTTTCCTCTTTAGGGTCATTTTATGTCTCTCTGATATAACTTGTGTCTCTTGGAGCTCATTTTGTGTCTCCTCCTGGTCAGTTTTTCTCTTTTTGGAGACATTTTATTTCTTTGAGGTAATTTTTTTTGTCTCTTTGAAGGTGTCGTTTTGTTTTGCTTTATAGTCATTTTGTGTTTCCTCTGTTGTTCAACCCATTTTCATGGTTATTTTGTTTCTCTTTAAGGTGATTTTGTGTCTTCCTGTGGTTATTTTGTCTCTTTTTCTGGAAAATTGTATCTCCTTTAGGTTAGCTTTTATATTATGGCTGTGGGTGTTGTGTGCTGCTGTCCCTTTTCCTTCCATTGTAGGTCTGCCCAGGTGTGCTGCATTGCTCAATGAGGTGCATTGCACCTGGCATGGGGAGGAGGTCTTTTAAGAGCTTCAGTATCAGCAGCAGAGGAGAGAGGCCTATTGTGTGGGGACTGCTGGTCCTGTTGCCTCTTAGCCTGGGATGTTTCATGTGGTTATTTTGGGTTAGTGGTGAGGTTTTGTCCGCCCAATAGGGCTGCCAAAGGGTGGCGTAACATTTTGTCTGAGATAATTGTGTCTTACAAAGATAACCTTGTGTCTCTTTGATAATTTTGTGTCCTTTTTGGTTGTTTCGTGTCTCCTTGTGGTTAGTTTGTCTCTTTTTGGAGATGTTTTTATCTCTTTGAGGTCATCTTTTGTTTCTTTGATGTAATTTTGTTTTGTTTGTTTTTTTTGTCGTTTTGTTTTGCTTTGTAGTCATTTTGTGTCTCTTCAGTTGCTTTGTCTGTCCTTTTAGTTATTTTGTCATTTTTGTCTGATACATTTTTGTGTCTCTTTTAGCTAATTTTCTGTCTCCTTGTGGTTATTTTATCTCTTCTTCAAGACCTTTTGTCTCTTTAAGGTCAACTTTTGTCTCTGAGATAATTCTGTGTCCCTTTGATGCAGTTTTGTGTCTTTTTGGTCCTTTTGTGTCTCTTTTGGGTCATTTTTTTGTCTCTCTAATATAATTTTTGTGTCTCTTTGAGCTTATTTTTGTCTCATTGAGGTAATTTTTGTGGGAATTTGTGTTTTGTTTTGCTTTGTAGTTATTTTGGGTCTCTTTGCTGTTCCTTACCATCTCTTTGTGGTCTTTTTTTTTTTGTCTCTTTCTGGCTCTTACGTCTTAACTTGAGTTATACATTGCAGGTGAAGGCCAGGGGGGCTCCTGACACTTTGGGTCCCAGGGCCTGTGCCCATTAGGCTCGTTCACTAGAATACATCCATACTGGGAAACCTCTCTAATTGCTTGGATTATTGTCACACTGCCAACAGCAGACGCAATGATGGTTTTATTTCCTCCTCTGTTTGACGAGTAATTTGTTTTCTTTATAAGTTTCAGCCCTAAGTGCATTATCGCCTGCCTCTTTAGCCCCTTTTTCCTCTAACTGAATCGTGCTACCTTCACTGAACACAAAATGGAGCAGGATGCTTTTGCCTTTCAAATCCTTTGCTTCATTTCGAGGGCTCTGTCTCAAATCTGGAGCGATACATATCTCCTCTGCTGGAGACGCTGCTGCTGCTGCTGCTCACTATCAGCACCCTTCATCGAGCGACATGCTCTGGAGATTAGCCCCGTGCGCTGCTGCTCCTACTAGCACCGCCTGTATCTCCCCTTCCCCTTCTCAAGGTCAGATCAGCGCCGAGGCACCGAGCACCAGCGCCACGTGCACCAAGGCATGAACGCAGCATGTAATGGGGTTTATCAGAGAGCAACTCTGCTTACTTGTTTATTTGAACACACACAGCAGGCTGAGTAATTGCGTAAAAAGGCTGTCGATGTGTGCTGAGAGCATTTTAATTAGCTCTCCTTTGCCCTCTCAACATCAAGCTCTCTCCAAATGACAAAGCAATTTTGCGTCGATTAGGAAATTAATGACTTCCTCTCCAAATTGTGAGGCCAATGATGGGACGGCTGGTGCTGATGGGAGTCCACCTCCCCCTGGCACCGTGAACGGGATGTGTACTGCACAAGTTGGAGGAAGTCCAACCACAGAAGAGGGGAAGAGTATCTCAGACAGCCCGCCTGCTGATGTAAAGAGGCCCTGACTGGCCGCTGCTGGCTCCCTCCCTCTCACCCTCTGCTAATGCTTCCTCTGACATTCACACTCAAGCACACTCGCACAGAAAAACACATACAGTCGCTCCACAAAGCTACAGCATCATCTCGCCATTTCAACGTCTGCCTCTTTCTCATGCAAAGCAGATGCAGTGTAGTAGAGCTCAGAGTCGTGGAAACACCTGCAGGCATCTTTGTTGTCACTTGTGAAAGTGTGTGTTTGTGTGTGTGCTTGGGTTCAGTGTGTGCAGGACTGCCAACCCAGCTTTGAGTGGTGCTGCCATCTAGTGGCGGACACATGAACTGAAGACCACACTGCAGCTGATGTGCATGACATGGTTCATTCATCATATAATGAGCTTCTGGGTGAATAAACACGCTGCTTTATCACGTACGCATCCTTTAATTTATGAAAAAGGGCAACATGCAATTAAACAACTATGCAATTACAACTTGGGATACCTTTACAATATATCCAATATGGCTAATAGATTGTTCAGTCCTGGCGATTAAATTTAGATGAAAGGAAGTGTTTAAAACATGATTCACAACGTCGAGCAGAAGTCGTAGAGAATGAGATGTATAAATGTGTTGATGCTGTTTGCATCACTGCATAAACTATGTGGTCATAAACACTGAATCATCCGTTTTGCTGCAGACCTAATCATCCATTCTGGTGACCTAATTATGTCCATAAGACAAATGTAGCCCTCCTTTTTTTATATTTAAAAATAAAACAGCTCAGTGAAACCAAATCAGACTTACAAAACACTGGTACACAAAGATGAAGAGTGACGTTTTCACCCAACTGTGCGTCATGCAACATCAGCCCCCCCCCCTTCCTGCTGCTGCTCCTCAGGGCTCTCATAGCTGCTCCCCATCCTTTAGATTAAAGGCTCCACTGGCAGTGCCTGCAGTTTATTTAGCCCTCATAAGCTGTGCAAGCCCTCTGCTGACCTTGTTTGGCCCTGTCTTTCTCTGAACTCCATCCCGGTGCTGGCAGAGAGAGCACTGAGCAGGAGGGACTCCACTCTGGGAGGGCCAGATAGCATGCCCCCGGGCTTCAACAACACTGGGTTAAGGTCAGTGTTAAAGGTTAAGGAGAATTTAGAAACCATTACAAAAACTTACAATCTCTCTCAGTGTGCTCCTGCTTCTCTCAGCCTTTCTGTTTTGGTGACCATCTTCTTTTTCAGAGGGTTTTAACCAGTGGCTGACCTGGCACATTCCCCCTGCCCCCGTTCATTATATGTATATTTATTCAAAAAAAATTTTTTTAACTAGAACAAGAGCTAAGGAGAAAACACAGCCTGTTCTTTCTCCCACCTCGTACCACTGCTTTATCAGTGATCTTAGCATCAGATACCGACCACAGACTGTATATAATAACCCACTGGCTATTTTAAACATGTTTTCCTCGTTTTAAAAACCTGCATATACACGTTTATTTTTGTGGAAAAGGGTATATGTCAGCCTGCAGGAAGATCTACCACTGATTATGACACCAAACAGCAGTGTAACCAAAACATTTATCTCCAGTTTCTGCCGAAATTAGTATGTTTTTTTCAACAGGGAAAAAATAGGCAATAGACTCTTGCACAGTGGCTCCAAACTCGTCCAGCCACAGGGTCCAGATTTCTCCTCAGACATAAGGCCCACACGGCTAAAAACATTAAGTGTCAGACTTGCATTTGGACATATCGTCGAGCTAGTAAGTAGCTGTTCATTAGTCACTCAATCTACAGCAGGAAATGGCACTTTTTCACTCTACTCAAAAAATAAAGTGTGTTCCTTACGAACTTGACACATTTGTTTTGTTTTGTTTTGTTTTTTGTTGTGTCACGTTCGACACCTAAAACGCTGCAGAAAACCAGTTAGTAAACGGTAGACAGCAGCATGGAGGCCAGTGAAAATGTACTGCGGTTACTTCTTTATATATATCGTACTTAATCACTCTCTTTGAAACTGAGTGACAACTAAATCTGGAACCCTGTTTGATCGCTGCTTGGATGGAGATGGACGGTATTTTGTGGCAGCCTGTCATTGCACCTCACCGGCAAAGGGGCTAAAATAAGCTTGTCCATCAGGATGTCGTATTGTAATCACTGCTGATTAAAGTCGATCGGAGCTTGAGCCGATAAATCCCTGTGACTGCCGCGGAGTCATTTGACGCAGGAGTGAATGCCGATTGGAACCTTTCCTATTAAATACAAAAGCCAGATGTTAGTGGGTGTTGGTGTTATTTTCTGCAGTGGGAAAGGGTCTTTACAGATAGTAGAGAGCGACAGCCTGTGAACGTTACGCACTAATGACCAGTGGCCGGCACATACAGTAGTTCTCCATACCTGTCTCCTGGATTTACCAATGATGTTTTGCCCAATAAACAGGAACACACATCCATGTAATTCAAACTGATCCCCGTCATCAGAACAGCTGCAGAGGGAAACAGTAATGACATTCACTGTGTAACCGTATTTGACAAGTAAGGAGTGAATGGAAATAGACTTAAACTAATCTAAGACCGTCTTCCTGCCACCTATAATCTGAGTGGACCCACAGTACGGAGGCTATGTGGGATTGTTACATCAGGTGGAGGGCTGCAGTGCAACAGTGAATAAGCAAAGTGCCACAGCGCTTCACTTTGTCAAACGTGCTGTGCCTCATGCAGTAAACGTCCTCTCGAGTATCTCAATTTGTGTGTGCGCGTGCATATTATGCATGCATGCGGATGTTTGTGTGTGTGTGTGCATGTGCGTTCACTAGACTGCTGGGAACTGGCAGGCTGCTGACCCACTTTGAGTTGTTTTCATTTTTCATTCACTCCCCATGAGCAGCCACAAGGCTCTTGCTTTCTCTCCACTTCTCTCTTCTTCTTCTTCTTCTTCTTGGTTTTTCCCCCTCTTCCCGTTCTCCTCCCAGTATTTACCTGGTAATAATTGTGACATGAATCATTTCCGACAGGGAGGAGTTCAGCTTTGAGAACAAACTCCCGCTACAAGAGCCAGAGAGAGGGAGAGAAACTTTATTTTGATTCCCACAGCTCGAGCAACTGATGGCTTTACAAGAGCTCCCCGTGTCTGCGTGTTTACCTTCTGAGTGATTTTAGTGGAAAACATCAGCGTCTGAGGAGGAGAACATGAGACGCTGTGTGCAGGGAGAAGACAGAGACTTTGAATTTTTTTTATTTTATTTTTTTCTTCAAATGAAGATTGCGATACAAAGACAGAGGTAACAGTACAGTCATAGTGTTCAATAAGTTCTCTTTCAAGCAGGCAGTGTATTCTAACAGGGCTGTGTGTACATACAGTATTAATCCATTAGAGAAACAAATGCAAGGTTTATGATTGGGAAAAGTATATTTAAGTAAGAAAAATGACATACTTGAAATATGATGAGTCTAATTGTAATGTTTCTGAACACTCATAGACATTATTTGGTCTATTTTATCAGGTTTATATATTTTTAATTACATATCAATTTTCCATCCAGCTAATGTAACATAATTCTAACATAAACCAAAAAGTACCATGTATGTAATTAAGATGGATAAGACTATGAGAATTTACGCAGCTGTAGCTAATATAATTTACCTATTTTACTTCTCTTTACAACCCTGCGTCCTCATATGAGGTCATTCTGCTTAACGTGGACCTATTGTCCATGATTGCGTGCACTTTTTTGTGCCATCTACTGGTAGCAAAAACACAATACACTGATCCACGTACAGTAATAACATGATGGCTGCCATCGTTGCCAAGTCTGTCTGAATCCAAATGTTCACCCTCTGGACTTAAGGACTGAACCCTCGTGGACTTCAGTCTGTGTGTACTGTGACGAGTTCACTGTCATCACGTAAGGTCTGCAAGGGCAGAGACCACGAGACTGCTTTACTCGTTGCCATGGAAACGTTCAAGCAACAATTACAATCATTGTAACTGCTGTCATATTCTGTCTGCTCATGTGTCCTTGCAGATAACAAGATATAAATCTCATGTTCAGGGCTGTTTTGTGAGTGAACAAAATACATTTCTGTATAACATACAGATTGCAGACATTCACATACAGAGATGTGTGAGGGAGCCATGACTAAATAAATTGGGTAGACCTGTTGGTTACATCAGAAAATATTTTGTTTTTCAGCCACTTTTCTGTCCTAAATATTTGGCATTACACTGCACAACCTATAGAGTAGGCTGTGGTGACACAATGCATTTTAATTCCCCTCTATAGTCTGTGTTTCTACATATTTCTGAATCACAATGTTGTTGAAAATTAGTTCTTCACATCTGTATTGCGATAAATCGTGGGCAATTAAATCAGTGAAGTCTGCTGAAGTCTGCACCCCAAGCGAACGCTCTGGAAGTCTGCAGAAAGTCCACTTTAGGCTCCTTGTGAACTGGATGAATTGTAGATTTGGACAGCCCTCAGCACTCCACGAGTCTGCAAATGCGGTAAAGTCCAGACATTTGGATTCAGCCTCAGTCTGCAGCCAATCCCCACACTGAAGTCGGAAAGGTACAAAACCTGATCAGATTTTATGATAGAAACTTGTTTATTTATGCTTAATAACATTTGTAATTTGGTAAATTTGACCAATATTAGCAATTATAACAAGCTACAGCGCTTTTGATTAGGAAGTGCTCGTTTGAGGACATTGGGACTTTATTATTATATTACTGCAGCCTTTCACACAGGCCAGTTAGGTATGAAAAACCATTCCTACTGACAAAAAGGACATTCCTTGTTAGAAGTATGGAGCAAGGATAATTCATACAGAGCTACAAACGAACTGTTTTTGAACAGTTTTACACTTGAACAGTGACCCTAAATCTAAACACTGTATTTGACAACAATGTTCAGAAATTCAGGCATCTGATCAGGACACTTCCTGTTAGAGGTGTTCCAGGCACACCCAACCCAGAACACACCGGAGGGATTATATATCTTGTCTGGTCTGGGAACGCCTTTGGATCCTCCAGGAGGAGCTGGAAAGTGTTGCTGGGGAGAGGGACATCTGGAGTGCTTTGCTCAGCTTGCTGCCTCCCACAACCCGGGCTTAGATAGGTGGTTAAAAATGAGTGGATGTTAAGGAATTTAAATAAATATTTTCTATTTTATTGTGAGTATTAAACCCATTAAACCCGTTCTCCCTACATCATTTTATTTATTTTTTTCAAAAACCACCTTCTGTTCAAAGACAGTGTTTAGTTTATTTGTACTTATCATGTCTTACTCATCCAAAATACCTCAGAGAAATTAAAAATGCATGCCAAACATAAGAAATTAGTTAATTCTCACAGTTGATTCATCTCAGTTTTATTTGATTTAATTACATAAACCAAGTATTTCTGTCAGTGTCTATAAGTAGTGATTCTGGAAGGAATGTGTCTTAATGTGTCTTAATTCGAACTATTTCAAAAACTACAATTTGATTAGATTCGTAGATGATAAAAGAAAACATCACCGGCCCTCCAGAAGCTTATTCAGCGGTACCAAAGAGCTGCAGTACCTGCACGTCTTTCCCACTTTACTTGGATGACAATATGGAGCACACTTGCACTGGTGAATGTCCACTGGTATTACATTCTCAGCACGAGAGCCCTGCACTGATGTGATATGGAGATCCTCTTGGATTTGCTCTCTCTGGACATGTTCTCCGGCTCCTCTATCTCTGATGCTACACGGTGATTTCATTGGTTGAAAGAAGCGAGAGTGTTTTGATGCTATCATCCTCTCTGGTGGGAAGAGGCACACATCATGTTACATTGGCCACGGTGACGGCACATGTTCAGTTTTATCAGGAGAAAGGAAACACCTCACGGACCACGCTCACAGGTCTGGATGGATTTCAACACGTATCTATCAGAGGTCCGAGGGGACCTTTGGGTTGGAGAGGCTGGAGGTTGAGCTGAGATGTTTCTGCTCTGTGGAGTAAAGTGATTACACGCTGTATGGGTGTTTTCACTCAGTTCACTCTGTACAATTCAAATTTATAAGTGTAATCACACACAATCTCTCTCACGGAAATACCAGTAAATGTCATCCCGGGCTATTTTCAGGATTTATGGCAGAGGCGTTTAGATTAGTTCAGGTTTAATTCAGTTTGCTCGAATTACTTTTACTTCTCTGTTGTACTGAAGCCCAGGAGGTTCAGTCTCTTTGCATTCCAGTGAATTGCCTGCAAGTGCAGCATTATATTCTTCAGCTTCTCCCTGCTCGCCTTACGTCTTTGAAAAGTGTGAACAGAGGACTTGTTTTTACCTATGGTCAGAGAGTGGACAGAGTTCTAGTCCGTTTGATGTTTCATGTAAGAAGAAAGCAAATCAAACTTTTTTGGCTTCATGAGCAACAGTGCGAACAGCGCTAACAGAGCTAAGGTGTTAACCTGGGGGGATAAAAGGTGGGCATCACGCTTTTGTAATGATGCCGAAGCAGTAGCTGCCTGTAACCACTGTATAATGACAGTGCAAAGCGGTGGCATTAGCAGGTGGGGAAGGCTACAGACAGGGACTCTCATGCACTAACAGACTGGCACCACAACAAACAGAGGAAGAGTGACTTCATTCTCTGCTCATGATCCAATTACTCAGTATATCTTTACATAGCAAATAGCTTTTATATAAATGCTCTGAATGTCATCGACAGCACCTTTAAACACCTCCGTCTGTGTGACGTGGGCCGATTTTCCATTTCTAACAATCAGATTGAAGGGTGAATGAGTCTGTGTCAGTGCATCTTGCTCTCCTCCAGTTTGATCTGTCTTTGCCCTGGTCCCTCTGTGAACTGCAGTGACACTGGAGACGGGGCATGACATGACAGTGAGGTACTGCAGAGCATGTGTTGCCTTCCTCGGCCCCACACTCTTCCATAGCTGGGAACATTAACATAGCCAGTGGCCCTGCCACCTCCGTGTCGGCTCGCATCAGAGCCCTCTGACACAAGCACGTGGACGCCCTCTCCCATTGTTCATCTGGCCTCATGATGATGACAATGAAAAGCGTTTTCCTTGGTCTGACCTTAAGCTGATGAGGATGTAGTGATGAACCAAATGCTGCTTGTCTTCGATTTTTATTCCCACTCAAAAGACTTTTTTTTTCGCAGGTTGTATATTTCACTCATAGGACCCCACTGGGACCTTTAATTGATTAATCAATGAACCTTCTGTTTGAGTAATATGACCATTGTTCATATTCAAAAAAACTGGATTCAAATATTCCAATATTCCCACCGTCCTCAAGGAAACACTCAGAAATCCAGTGCTGTTTACAAGCCCCCTAGAGGGTGATTTCAGCTGAGTGGTGAAATGATGCTCGCTCCATCAGTCATCCTGTAGCAAGTCCAGGGAGGGGCAGGCAGAATGGTATGGGGCTCCTCAATGCCAAATGCCAGGCACGGTCGAAAAGAGGAGCACCCAGATGATTGGGTTTATTAAAAGCTTTCTTGTCCCGTGCCACAGCCCGGTGATTGATCTCCTTTGACGTGTCCTTTTACCCTGTGTCACATTAATAAACTACGTCTCTGCTGAGGGACTGACAGACTGCCTCCTCCTCCTCCGAGAAACAGAGAGGGAGAGGAAGGAAGAAAGATGGGAAGGGAACAGAGACAGGGGAGATAGGGAGATGGAAAAGATGCAGACACTCGGATAAAAGCATTAGCAGTGAAAGAAAGAAAGTAAGTGAGTCAGACGCAGCAGAAAGCAAAGTAGAAAGACCAACAAGTACCACTCATTCACAGCAGGGATGTCACTTTTATTGCTGATCATTATGGCACGAGAGCCTGAGTCAAGCTATTCATCACATCAGCAGGGTCTGTTATGGCAACATTACATAATTCTCCTATTCCATGGCAAAACTCATTTTGCAAGCTTTTATGTCCTCCCTCTGTTTAGTAGTCTCAAGTGAAACATCATATTCCTTATTGGCAATCCAGACTGGAATAGCTTGAGGGTTTCTGTCTGGCCGTTTTACACAGGATAATGTTGGCTGTCCTTCCTGCTCGTGCTCCTTCGTTGCTCTGTACGTAGAACCAGGTAGAATCAGTCAAACACCCCAAAATATCAAAGCAATGTTGCACCACAGGACTGGAATCAGCCAAGGGCTTATCAGCCTCCCTGAGAGGAGCCTGTGGTCCATTTATCAATGTCCGTCCATTAAAAAGTCTACAGGAAGAAGAAAGTCGGAGTGATAGTATCGTAAGCCATAGACGGGTTTCAAGGATGTGTGCTGCAGCAACTCAGTGCTAGACTGTCATGATGCAACAGTCACCAGAATAAAATGTTGACGTTGTATGTTTAAAGTGACACAGTTCAGATTACATGTATAAGAGCTGAGCTTCTCATCAGCAGGAGGAGGGGATGGTGGATGGCGTGACACTGGCAACATGGCTGCCAGGCAGCAGATGGCAGCAGACCATTTCGAGCCATGTTTGTTGCAACAAACAGGATAATTTTTAACAACATGTCAGGACATTTCCAGCTGGGTTTGTTGCACCAAACCAGGTATTTTCTAACGATAGGTCTGGATGTTAAGTTTGTGCAAAATCGCAAATCCTCATAAGAAACCATGTAAATAAACAATTTAGTAAATATTATTTATCTCCTAACTGTGCACACCCTAACCCTGAGAAATGATAGTGTGATGCATTGTCCATCTAAAGCCATTGGTCTGCCTCTATCAGCTATGATCAAGTCACACTGAGTCAAACTCTCCACCAAGAGGACAGACGAATCACAATGCCGCTCTAAAACTAAAAGGCCTATTCTTTAAAAGATTTTCCTTCTAATTTTGTGGATATCCATTTTGTGAATGAAATCTGCTTGTAACTCGAGACGAGTCAGGACGAAACAGCTTCAAATTACTTCTGAATGACTTCTGGAAAAATATTTACTGAGAGAGTGTGTGTCTATAAGCAAGGATGAGTGTCTTGCTGGTTGCGCTCTGTTGCTCTGTTTGCTGTATTACAGACTGCTCAGTTACTCAGATGCCAGTTAAAAGACTCTTTATCACTTAGGAGAGAAACTGCACGCAGAGAAATCCAAACTGCTTTGTTTAATTATGTTTAAGCTAAAAAGAAAAAGCTAAAACTTCTCCTGACATCTTGCACCATGCATAATTATGTAGTAGATTAATCGCCATTTAACACCTGTGAATATCCTGTGCTCATTTTACACTATGTACTTTATGTACACATTACATGAAGACCAAATGAGACATGTGTGTTCTATCTGCCTCATTGCACTGCACGCTCTGTATGGGTGTGTGCACCTTGTTTGACTGTTTTCTCTGGAACTGTGAGCACTCACACTTTGGACGCTGTGTGTGCATCATCCCATGGATTTCAATGCACTCTATTTTCTTGTACCGTTTCAGACTGTCTTTTTATATGTCTCTTTGTAATATTTTATTTTTTCTTTTGTTATTTCTTCGTTTGCCTGCCTCAGGGACTGCAGATGGAAACTAGCTAAAAGCTTTAATCTGGTGCAGTGCATCTTTACTCTGTTGAGTCCAATGTTCTCTGTACATGGTCCCTGATAAAAAAATAAATAAACGAAAGACTATAGCAGCTGCATTTTCCTGTTTCCTAAGAAGATGTTAGATTCCTCCACAACGAGTACTTAATGTTTCCCTGAGAAACACACTTTGGATCTTGACCTGTGTTTAAGAAAAGCTTTTTGGGGTTATCACAATCAGAATACGAAATACTTTATTGATCCCCAAGGTGAAACTGTGATTCATTACAGTCGCTCCGATGTAAAAAAAATTTTTTTTTTTAAAAATGGAGCATTATAAGAAGTAAGAATAAGAGTATAAAATAGAAGTATGTAATTATAGAATAAAAAAAATAAAACAAAACAAAATAAAATAAAATAAATTAAAATGAAATAAAATAAAATAAAATGAAATAAAATAGAAATGAAAATGTGCGCTAAAAATAAAAAATAAAATGTGCATTATGCTACAGTGTTAACACTTCAGATTTGAAAATATTAAAAATTAAATATATACTGTCACTGTGTTGAGGCTTAAAGTGTGAAAATTTAACAACAATATATACATCAATACAATGAGACAAGAATAGAACGAGAGTAAACATAAGAAATATGTACATACCAGCAATCATTATCGTTACCCAGCAATCATTGCACATCTGTATATCACAAAAAATCCCAGAGAAAATTAGAAATTATTAATAATTCAAATAGTTTTTTATAGTTTATTTGGAAAAGCATATAATTTTGTTGTAGATGTTATTGACTTAAAAAGGAAAAAAAATATTACGGGCCCCAGTGCACTGCCTGCACTGTCCATATTTACGACCCTGACACAATAGAAGAAATAATCCCAAAATGATACATATCTTAAACAATAAAATCTTTTAAAATGAATATGTAAAATGGTCAAGATATATAATTTATTCTATTCTATTCTATATCTCACTCAAATACCTTGTGTTAGCAAACACTTTGATATTACATTCCCAAAGCTTAAAAAAAGAACACAATAGAAAATTAATCCCAATTAACAAATATATTAAACATTAAAATGCTTAAAATCAGAATAGAAATCAGAATCAGAAATACTTTATTGATCCCCAAGGGAAAATTGTGATTTGTTAAAGTCGCTCCGATGACATTGATAGAGAATTATAAGGGGTAAGAATAAGAATACAGTATGAACAAGAGGTATGTAAATATAAAGTACTAAAATAGAATAAAATCATATAAACCAAAAAATAAAAAATAAATCAAATTTAATTTAATTTAAATAAAATTAAATGAAATTAAAATTAAAATAAAAAAACAACAACAAAATAAAATAGAAATAAAAATGTAGATTATGCTACATATGTTTGTTGGTTTTATGTTTTATTATGGATCCCCACCGAGTGAAGATTATTCTTCCTGGGGTCCAGACACTCATATATACAGTACAATCAAAACAAAAACTTAGTACAATGAAACAATATAATAAAATACAAAAACAAATTGCATATTTAAAATAAAACAAAACAAACAGAAATACTCTAATAACTCTTAATGTTCAATCAACGCACCTCATTCAAAGAAACAAAACATCATTACAGTTCTGCAATTTCAACTTGCTAACTAAACACAATTTCTTCACCAAAAATGATGTTCAGATAAAAATATATTCACTGTGCTGAGTCTGAAAGTGTGTGAAAATATACAAATATGTGCACTGTGCTGTATAACACTGTATTAACTAGTATGGGACATTCAGAAATATAAAATGATGTTATTCTATAATGTTCGTTACAATATATACATCAATGGAATAAAAATAACAAGACATAAGACATATTTTATGCGCATTATATGTTGAATGAATATATTAAAGACAGAGTATAAAGTAACATAGAAAGGAAGAGTAAAATCTATTTTATTCTGTTCTATGCTCTGTTGGTCTGGTCTGGCATCAGTCCGCGCATGCGCAGTCCATTGCTACGGAAGAACGGGAAAGATGTCTTTGACGAGGTGAGCACCGCGACCAGGCCTTTTGTGTTTTTATGTCACAAATCCCACCATATGTCGGTTCATTTGATGGTCACTTGATGTAATACGATGTTTAGATCACTGTCAACATTTCACACTCATGTCTTTGCTCTGCCCGCTTATCGTTTTCTTGTTTTTATCGAAGCTAATGGCATCAGCTAATGCTAGCTAGCCTCAATTGTGTGTCGCAAGCTAAACGTTTAGCATTCGCTAGCTAGCCTAGCAGCAAACACCGCTATTTGTCAACAACACGAGTTTATCAACTCTTTACAAGTTGTTTAGTTTAGTTCACGTGTAATGTTAGCCTGACTGTTAGCTCGCTGGCTGTCGGTTTTAACACTTAATGTTAACCAGGCAACGTTAACGCTACCTGGTGCTACTGTCGGCTAACGCTAGCTAAAGCTTACAGCAGTTGAGCTATTGTATAACGACAGTTACACGTATTATTTTGCTTCCAGCTTTTTACCGGCGCCCACCCAGCTGTCTCAGGACCAGCTGGAGGCAGAGGAGAGGCTCCGGGCCCAGAAGTCCTACTCCACCGCCCTGGTTTCGTCCCGCAGAGAGCCCCCTCCTTATGGACACAGAAAAGGCTGGGTGCCTCGTACACTTGAGGTAAATCAGCTTATTTACTCATTAGAAACATAATTATGTCAAACATGATGCAACTACTGAGTTATCTGATTAATTTGGGGTTGTCATATACTTAGATGGCTTAAATGTAAATGAGTCTGAGCCACAGAGCTGTGTAAGACTGTTATACACAATGTTCATCACATCAAGTTTTGTTGTGGATGTTTTGTTTCTGTAGGACTTTGGAGATGGAGGCGCTTTCCCAGAGATCCACGTGGCCCAGTTTCCTCTGGAGATGGGCAGGAAGAAGAAGACATCCAATGCCCTGGCGGTGCAGGTGGATGCTGAAGGAAAGATCAAATATGACGCCATCGCCAGACAAGGACAGGGCAAAGATAAGGTATACAGGAAAATGCCACCCATGCTTAAAAATCAAGTGTTGATTAAATGACAAGAATGATCTAATTCTGTCTGAAGATGGTTGTTTAATTCAAATTGACAATAAGTGGACACACATTAAGATGAGAGGCACTTGCACATATCTTTATAATTACTGTAAGCGATATGGATGTCACTCAAAGGTCTTAGTCGACTTCATAATTTAGTACCGGGTTTCGGTACCCATCCTTCATCAAAACACAAACAAAGTGAAGCTTGTAGAAATGAAATAAAGTTTGCAGTGGCTGCCCGTATCAGGAAGTGCGGAACGCTGCGTGTGTGCTCCACCAATCAGCGTTCCTCAGCACACGGCCCCGCCCCTCAAGAATTCTGGGTAATCTGAAAAGTCCGATCCCCTACTAGGCACATTTTCCAGGGTAAATTTGGGATTCAGGGAAAGTTTTTTAGCCAGTTAATTTCAGTGGAAACGTGCGCGAGATTTTCAAAATTCCGTGTAATTGATAAAAGTTCTTGTGGTGGAAAAGGTGCTAATATCTTAAAGACAAAATCAGTGATGATGCAAATGTTTTTATGTCCCCTTTTATTTATAGAATATACACACATTGCACAATGTTGAGACAATCCGATGCCATAAACAAGAGTCCTTGTTTGCTTTATTTGTTAGTTATTTTAAAGTATTTCTCACCTTTCTCTGTTGCAGGTGATCTTCAGTAAGTACACAGACCTTCTTCCAAAGGAAGTCCTGAATGAAGACACTCCAGAATTACAGAGGCCGGATGAGGAGGCTGTGAAGGAGGTAAGTCATACTTCAGTGTGTGATTGTGAGAAACTGAACTACATCAATGTTGTTGTTATTGAGACTGTAGACTGTAACATCTTTTACATGATTTTCCTTAAATGGAGTACTCAGTGGTCATTTTATGAATTGGTCACTGCAAAAATAAAGCTGATGGTTTACAGAGGTGTACAGAGTAGTTTGAGGCGTCATACATAATGTGGACATTTGAACTGTAATGCCAAAACCCACCAAGTGGCAGCAAAGTTCGGCCTGTGGCAAGTTGCCAAGCAGTGTCCATGAAGAGCTGCGGCTGTTTGATTCTGCAGCGAAGCACAGCCAGAGAATACTCACAGCCAATCAGTAAACAGAGTCCTGTGGCTACCACGGCATGTTAACCTATGTTTTCTTACCACCTGAAACACATGAACACGCCTCCTGGCTGCTGAAAAAATGTAATTGTTGCTACACTTTGCCGCTGTTTGGTGTGTTTTTGTGTAAATCAACATTCAGATGCCAGACAGCTTTTTTTGCATGTCTTGTCATTGTGTTTAAACCTTATCAATTGCAGATAAAGATTAAGCTGCACTGACATTCATATTATACTGTGATTAAAAATATTTTTTGTACCTCATTTTTTTGTGCCTCTCATTCAGTTTTTGTTTTAACATGGGCGTTGTCATGTGTCCTTTGTAGCTGACAGAGAAGACCCGCATGGCCCTGGAAAAGCAGGTGTCTCAAAAGATCGCTGCTGCCATGCCTGTAAGAGCTGCAGACAAACAAGCTCCTGCACAGTACATCAGGTATGTATTATGATTTAACTGTTTCAGCAACATTTTGGACAACAGAAGTAAGAGAGGAGGGTGGTTTACAACTGTGAGTTCATATAATGCCACATCGACATCAGTCGAGATCGAAGGAAGTGATGAGAAGCCGTACTCAGATTTAATAGGGTAGCCTATTAACCTCAACCTGTTCCGTTGAGCCTGTTGGACTCTGAATCTCCTCTGTGATGGCGAAAGCTAATATTCCTCAGATAAAGTGTATACACAGGTTGAAAACTTCACTCAAGTGTTCAACCTGCAGTCTTCGAGCAGATCTGTAGCAGTTTAGCAAGTCCAGCTTTTAGCTTAACAGAGACGACTGTGCCCGCGCTGATTCCATACTGCACAACACCATATATTATAGAATGTTTTGTTTGCTCCAAATGACCTCAGTCTCCTAAGAAAGTAAATGTGTTCTTAGCTTGCTACATATATAATCTATGTGTGCACCCCAGGGTGAAGCAGCTTCCACACAGATGCCCAAATATTTATCAGAGGAAACTTGTTCAATCTGTGTTGTAGTCAGAAACTTGTGGGGTGTATGATTTTACGGCAAGACCAAAAATGATTTCTTGTGTTTTATTTGGTGATAAAATACACTTCAGTGCATTCATTAATAAATTAGAAGTATAATCTGTATCTCCTGTATTTGTGTATGTGGGTGAAGGTAAAAGTTGTATGTGTGGTGACACATCTTTCTCTTTGTTCGTCCCCAGATACACCCCGTCACAGCAGGGAGTAGCTTTTAACTCAGGGGCCAAACAGAGGGTGATCCGCATGGTGGAAATGCAGAAAGATCCGATGGAGCCTCCACGTTTCAAGTAAGTAAACGTGTTCAACACAGTAAATGAAAGTAGTGTATAAAGACTTGTTTGATAGATTTATATTATACAGGATATTACACTTAATGCAAGTAGTAGGATCATTATAATTCACTGTTAGGGGCTGTTTTGGAGACACCTGATCAGCCATTTTAATTCATTAAGTCAGGATTACATTTCTACATGATGCCCTGGGGCTGGTTGCTGGTGGGTTGTTGTTTTTTTTAAGATTTTCTCAAAAAAAAAAAAAAAAAAAATCAGCCGCACAAAACATCCTCAGGCCTTCTCTCGGGTTTCCTGAAAATGTTTACTTAAGGATTTCAGTTTTTACTGTGGACTTATACTGAAGGAATTGTTTTAAGCTGGTTAAAATGTTGCACAGAAAATCTTAGCAACTTAAGTAAGGACAGAAACATAAAGTACCTCTGACTCCATCTTAAAGGGATAGTGCACCCAAAAATGAAAATTCAGCCATTATCTACTCAACCATATGTCGAGGGAGGCTTGGGTGAAGTTTTAGAGTCCTCACAACACTTACTGAGATCCAATCTGGGACGCCGCCAGCCTCCATTAGGTAGAGTTGTGCTGCTACCCACTCTCCCCTTGGGTCTCCGCAAGTGGTGTGAGGACTCTAAAACTTCACCAGAGCCTCCCTCAGCATATGGGTGAGGAGGTAATGGCTGAATTTTCATTTTTGGGTGCACTATCCCTTTAACCGCAATATGGTTGTGTTTATAGAGATAAATGAGAAAAATGAAAGCAACATGATAAGAGCGATCTACGACTGGGAGAACCTGATGGACACGCTTAATGATGAGGAACTTTGCACAATGAATGAATGCTCTGCAGTTTTACACAACGGGAGTTATTGGGGAGGTATTTTATGCAAGCCTTAAGTGTCATACTTAAGGAGCAAAGTTAAGGTGCTTTGTGCACCCAGCCCCTGATGTCCTGTGCAGAGAGTGCCAGTTTGTAGTTCTAGGTCTAGCCCCTGTGAAGAAGTAATTTTTGAGCAAAACGTCAAATGAAACTTGACAGTTCCAGAGTAAACTTTTGACCCTCAGTGTGACAAAAGCTGTAAAGAAATGTGATGGGTGTGAATTTGTGTTTCAGGATCAACAAGAAGATTCCTCGAGGACCTCCTTCTCCTCCTGCCCCTGTCATGCATTCCCCCAGCAGAAAGGTACAGTTGGCTGAAATGTTAGAAACATTATACTTTTCAGTACAGTGATGCTAAAAAAATTCAAAATGAATTTGCTTGTATTGTCAAAAAGGTGTTTGACGGATTGTTTTCCTTTCTTATAGATGACAGTCAAAGAGCAGCAGGAATGGAAGATTCCTCCGTGCATCTCCAACTGGAAGAACGCTAAGGTAACGTGACACCAGAATGAACTGCAACGCTGCGACTTATTTGTGTCTCTAAATGCCGAACCCATTGTGAGTAGGTCATGCGGGCATGTGATTTATTGTCCAGGCTTATTGATTGTAGGGACGCTGCAGTGAGGAAATTTTCCCACTGGTAATAAACTCACATCATCAGTGTAAACAATAACACCAGAGATTTTACAAGAGCAGATATTTGTCAATGGCTCTCAGTGTCTGTAGAGTGCGTACTTTGACCTTTAACTTTAGATCTTACCCTTTTAACATAACAGAACAGGAACCGCAGATGTGACTGTGGCATCGCCTGCTTTTCTTTTTTAATAAACTTGCAAAAAAAAAAAATCCTCCGGGCTCGACGGCAGCTCATGCATTCAGCTAGCCTCCTCTTCTCTCATGGGGTACACTCTCTGCCTGAAGGTGACCGCCTCTTCCTCTATCATCTTCTTGGTCTCCTCAACATTCGGGTCACAGTCACCCCAGTAACACCGTCCCATCATCGTTGCCTTGCGCATGTCCCAGCTTGCTTCTGGCAGAGCTCATCAGGGTTAACCCATCAACACTTCCGAGGGAACTGTAAATGGCATGACTGCAGTCTGAGCTTCACAACTGCGACTCTGCTGCTGCTGCTGTACGGAGCAGACACTTTGAGTTTATTATTGTAGTGTCCATCGTTTGACCAAGTATCAATAACAAGCATTGTTTTTTAATTTGATAAACGTGGGCGCTGTTACATGGAAATGTGATAAATGGGTTGTATGTTGTTGGTTATTTTTCAATCAAGTGGAGGTGGTAGGCAAGTGGTTAAATCAGTGTGCAGTCGGTGTGTGCCTGAACATCGCTTAACACCAGTAACACCTGGTCACCTGGTAAAGCACGCACCCTAATAGGCTGAGGCCCAGGTTATGGTCCGACCCGTGGCCCACCCCTTTGTCTCGCCACCATTTTATGTCTGTCTCTGTGCCATCTAATAAAGGCAAAAAAACCTGATAACACTCAGTAGTGGTGTAGTATTTGATAAATATAAGAACTTTTAGAACTCCAGATTTTTTCTTGGTCATTCCAGTTAAATTGCACAGCTGCCATTTTGTCTTCTCTGCTCGTTTCTTAATCTTTGTGTGTTCAATATCTTTCAGGGCTACACCATTCCTCTTGACAAACGTCTGGCTGCTGATGGCAGGGGGCTGCAGACAGTTCACATCAACGAAAACTTTGCCAAGCTGGCCGAGGCGCTCTACATCGCTGACAGAAAGGTACTCCACCATTGTCTGTGATCAGTAATTGTTGCCTTGCTTAAAACATTTTTACCCATATTTAAATTGTTAAAATGCTGTTTCCATAGGCCAGAGAAGCGGTGGAGATGAGAGCCCAGGTGGAGAAGAAGATGGCCCAGAAGGAGAAGGAGAAGAAGGAGGAGAAACTCAGAGAACTGGCCCAAATGGCAAGAGACCGCAGGGCGGGGATCAAAAGTCACGGGGACAAAGGTGAGTGCTGAAAACAAGAGTCTGAAACAGTTATGTGTCTGTGTCTTATTTTTTTAAACGTGTGTGTGTGTGTGTGTGTGTGTGTGTGTGTGTGTTTCTGAGTGAGTGGAGCAGACTCTGTTGTCAGTGCTGTTGCCAGTTCCAAATCTGGAACACGGGTGGCATAAGTGATGACAACATTTTTCACCCTGCCAGTGTTGACAGGACCAGTAAGCTGTGAAATGATGTTTCTGCTTCTCTGCAGATAATTCACATATATTTTGAGAAGCGAAATCAGTGTTGCGTGCCCTGTTTTTGTGCAGGCTTTGTGAGTGACCGTTTGTTTACATCACCCTGAATCAGAATGCTAAAATCTGAAATTGCATTTTTGTTGTAAACTCCCAAAATCTGTCTGCTGTGTTTACTGACCACTGACAAGTTTCTCTCGACCTAATCTTCCCTCTACGGCTGTGTATCAATCCTCTGCCTTACATTTCTTAAATTCCTACGCCATCTGTTTTTTTCCATTATCCCAAACATCACCTGCAACTCACCTCCACTTTTTTTCCCTCACCTGTCTTCTCCATTTCTTTCCACCTCTGCTTTTCTACTGCACCATTTCACATCATCTGCCTCCCACTCCTCTCCTCATGGGGTTTTACCCTTTTTTTAAATTTACCTTTTTGTTTCTTTGCACCCCCCTTCTCCCTCTTTCCCCCCCGTCCATCTCCCCCCGTCTCACCCGGCAGGTGGCGAGGACAGCGAGGTCAGGGAGCGTGACGAGATCCGCCATGACAGAAGGAAAGAGAGACAGCACGACAGGAACATTTCCAGGGCTGCTCCTGATAAGAGGTGCTGGACACGCACTTTAAACACACCGCATGTGAACTCACTCACCCCTCCTTTCCGTATACACACACACAGCCACACAGATGCACTGCTCACTGCTGAATCATTCATGGGGCCAGCAGTAATACTGAACAAACGCAGCAGGATCCAGCAGAGTACTCAGGCAGCAGTCCTTGTCTGCAATGATCCACAGACTGTTTGTGTATGTGGGATGCGTTACCAGTGTGTATTTTGTGTTAAGAGTGTGTGTGTGTGTGTGTGTGTGTGTGTGTGTGTGTGTGTGTGTGTGTGTGCACTGTCAGGTTGTCAATTGATGGAATTGTGGCTCCCTGGAGGAGCGGAGGAAGTGGAATTCAGAGGAGAGCTCATTACAATCACAATTCCAGCTGTCAGAAAGCACAAAACCTTGTTACGTTAAAATTACCTTTGACTTAACTTTCAGATGGCTGTTTGTTGAAGGACAGTCGAGGTGTTAAAGTCACCAAGAACTTTTTATGACGTACACACATTTCATCATAGATTAAAACTTTGAAGGATAAGTTTGGCATTTTTCAACCTGGGCCCTATTTTCCCATGTTTTTGTGTTTACATGACTAACGGGAAGAACAGCTTTTTAACTTGGACTACTGTTGAGTGAGAGTGTGCAGCCAGAGGCGGCAGAAGATGCTGCAGTGTGACCGCTCATGGCGTGTTTACATTGTCAATTTACACACAGTTAAAGTGTTTGTTTTTGCCACTGACAGGCTCAGATTATAATAATTATACTGTCTGACAAATTATGGAGAGGATCCCTACAGAGATAGACCTTTTTGTTAAAGTAAAATCCCCTTTAATCAGCAGTCACTATTGCTAAACCAACCAGATTCCCTGATTTAAGCCAGCAGGTTTTTACGTCTAACTGGGTGAATTATGGTTTTCTTTCAGCCAAACCAGAGGTGGTGATTGTTGGAATAGTGGAAAGATGATTAAAGATGGTTTTTTGAGGGATATTTGTGTGTGCATTTGTTTCTGTCAGCTTTGCATGAAGTGTGTTGTAAGAGAATAAAACTGCTGGTTATTTTAAATGGAGGTTGGTGAGTTTGATGATACCCATTTCTGGTTGAACAAAAAGGATCTTACTCTTTTGTAAAAAAGTCTATCTCTGCAGGGATGTAGGTGAAGATTCTCAGTCATCCAGGTCACGGTAGTTTTAAGTGCTACATCGTAGGCAACTGGACTTGCTTGAGTTTCTTAAACGCTTAACCTCTCATCCAAGAGGCTTCTTCAGTTCTAATGGACTGTTACAGAGTCGCAGGCTTTAAACTGTGTGGGTGTGAAGTCTTACAGAGTCGCTGAGGTCACATGTGAGTCGTTGACCCCCCGGGCATAGTGGCAAAATCCAAGTACTTTTGGAAATCTGATTTTAGAAGTTACCTCGTGTTATACCCATAGGCGTACATACAAATTTCAGCCAGTATGTTATTATATATTGTTTAACACACAGTGAAACCACTGTTCCTTCATGACTTCAGAGGTTTAATGCTGTGTCCTGTCAGGTTTCTAGCTGTTATTTTTCCTTTGTTTTCATGTCATTGTTGTCATTAGTTCCTGAATCTTTGCTAATTTTCCGACATTGTTCTCTGTCCCAGGTCGAAGCTGCAGAGAGACCAGGACAGGGACATCAGTGAGCTCATTGCTCTGGGCGTTCCCAACCCTCGTTCCAGCAGTGAAGCCCAGTACGATCAGCGACTCTTCAACCAGAGCAAGGTTAGAATATATCATACCTATTTCACCACCTCATCGTAGACTGTGATGATTTATGTTGACTGGACAGAAATATAAACATGTACAAGAATGAACAACCCGCTCTGCAGCATGAGGAAACATTTCCAAAACAAAATATGTAAATATGAAAGGTAAGAGAGGCAGAGTTACCTTATCTGTCTGCATCAAAAGAAGGTTTAGTTTCTCCAGTGTTTGAGTAATTTGATATCCAAATACAAAGAAGAAGCATGTCACTGTGTCTCTTGGGCGTTAGGAGACACCAAAACACAGTTTAAAATGTACTTAAAAGCTCAGGCAATTTCCTTGTTGTGTACTTCTGTATATTTCTAAAAGTCCCTCCTCCCTTCCCTCTCTGTCTCTTCCAGGGTATGGACAGTGGTTTCGCTGATGGCGAGGATGGAACGTACAACGTGTACGACCAGCCGTACCGCACTGGCAGAGACATGGCTTCAAACATCTACCGGCCCAGCAAGAATATCGACAAGGACGCCTTCTCAGATGACATCGACTCACTCATGGTCAACAGCAGGTACTGTCGAGCACCTCGTCTTTGTAAAGTCCTCAGTCACGTGAATTTAATTTTATAATTTGGCTGTTCTGATATTTCCATAATTAAATTTCTGATCACATTTTTTACTTGATTTCCATGAGAATTGATTGTGCAGTTCTGAGAAAAGAGTTATTTGAATCACTAGCTCAGGGGTCAGCAACCAAAAATAATATTTAAAAAAATCACTCAGGAGCTGCAAAGCATATTTGAGCCTTTAACACATCCTATCAGCCGATCATTATAATTGAAAGGTCCGAATGAGCATCATGCAGGACCTATCTTTTACCACAAGGTGGCTACTCTGCAGCTATATATGAGTATTATATCGTAATCTAACTTTGCAGCGTTGGCTCTGAAAACAAACATATCTGTCTACTCGCTATAAAATTCTCTACACTCCCCTATAACCGTTGCTTTTTTGGATTTGGATTCCATAGATAGCTTAGCTGAGAAACTCAATACTAGCTACCGCTGTTGAGATTTGGCAGAATTCAGAGGGAATACTGTTGATGTGTGGCACATGTTTTAGTTGTTTAAATGTTAAAAGGTTTTGGTTTTTATTTTTGTTTATAGGTTTCACATTTTCACAACAGGAGAATGTAAGAATTTCTTTAGGCCTACAAAAGTGATAAATAAATATTTTTGACTGGTTACGCATATTAGTTTATAGGCTATTTTTACTGCTCTGCAGTTTATTAGTTGTACTACTACTACGCTGTTCGACATCAGGAAAAAGAAGGGATGCACGATATTGGATTTTTTTTGCCAATATCCAATATATAACAACTAATTTGACCATTAACTGATACTGATGTTGATACGTCCATTTCCACCCCATCCTAATTTTAGTGATCATCAAGTCTCTTCTGTAATGGAATTAACATCATATCATACATACTCTTATCATGACGGCCCACCAGCAGATGGAGACATGAAATGCAATACTTTCCAGTGTATGTGATATTCATTCATTGTGCAGAATAAGAAAAAGCATGTTGGCCAGTTCTTGTGCATCCTTTGGAATAAGGTATTCAAGCTGCCCTGGTTAGCTAGCCTTGCCCTTAGCCCTAATCTGAATAGAGTTTAAGAGTACCTTGCAGCATGATACATATTAAAAGGTAAAATCAATTATTTAACTGGCTGTTTTGATGGTGGTCATTGCATGATATTACCCAAATTAAAGGGCTCTTTTGTCAGAGACAACAGCTGATTTAAAATAATATAGCTCAATATTCAGTAAAACTGTTCCACAGCCCATAGTGATATCCCAAATGTCTCATTTGTCATTGCTGGGTTGAAAACAGTTCACTTTTTTAATTAGGAAATTTAGGATTTACCAGGCTTCTGACGGGACTGCTGAAGTTGTACCCCTCTCATTTATAATGATGGAAAATAACAATGAAAGCCTGAATCGTTTTGAGGTCATTGTGGCTTTATACAGCGGCACGAGGCACACAGGCACATGATGTCCCAGCAGGAGACGTTGCCCTTGGGGCAGCAGTGCCACACTCTACTAGCCGAGCATAGCCTGTCCCATATGTTTAGTCACCAGCTTGTCATTGTCCTCTAGGAATGTTTGGCTGGCTGCAGGGACTTACACTGTTGTGCACAACAGAAAATCTTTGATTCAAGCAAATTCCCTGAGACATACAAACATATGTTCCACGGTTGAATCTGATATTTTGGATCCAGTCGAGTATTTCTTCTCACAGGAAATTTGGTTGAACATGGAGCAGCCTGCGCGCAGTTAGCTGTAGTGTCAACACTTTGTTCTTCCTCCTGCGCTGAGGAAAACTGAAGGACGAAAAACTAACAACAGAAACCTGTCAGTGAACAATTTAATGACAACTCTGTGAGAGACAAAGAGAAAGTCTGAATTTGCTTCACATTATAATGATCTTCTCTGCTTTGTCTTTCCACACACAGGTTTGTTCCAAACAAAGAGTTCCCAGGTGCTGATCGTGGGCAGAGGCAGGAAGGCCCAGTCCAGTTTGAGGAGGATCCCTTCGGTCTGGACAAGTTCTTGGAGGAGGCCAAGCAGCACGGCGGCTCCAAGAGGCCGTCCACCAGCAGCCGCTCAAAGGACGAATACCACGACAAGAAACGCAGGAAGGAGTAAGAGCGACCAGCAACAGAGTCCGTGTAGGGCAGCTGCTAGCATGTTCCAGGACAGGGAGGTGATCTTCTCAAAGGCTGAGAGGTGTTTTAATATACTCAAGTCTGTATCAGGAATGATCTGTCAGATTTTTCTTTCAGTGTGAGAGAAGGCGAAATATTTCTTTTTCTCCTTTTTTCCCCACATTTGTCGTTTACTCATCTCTGTTCAGAATACGCTGAGCTTTCAGCGTCAGGCTTAATATGACACGAGTAAACACGTTACATATAGCGCAAGTGGATCTAAATTGATGTGTGTGTGAGACCAGCGTCTTCGTCTGAATGTGTCTCTGTACAGTGCAGCAAATGTCATTTCAGATGTGCTCGGTGATGTTTTGGCCCCTGGAAATGTGTAGATTTTAGTTTTACTTTTTGTTTTCAGAATAAACCCGACAGAGCCTCAGCAGGTGCTGTTCATGATTACCTTTTTTCTCATTTGTCCCTCACATTCCCCCCTTTGAGTTTTTGTCAGCAGTGTTTTATTTAAATCCTCAGTTTATTTGTGAGAACAGTTAAAGGGTAACTTTGGTATTTTTCAACTTGGACCATATTTCTCCATGTTTTTGCATTAACAAGTTTTGAAATTGGTCCAGTATTGAGCGAGACCGTCCACTAAAAGCGTTTGTTTTTGCCACTGACAGGCGCTGATGATTATTATGAGTGGCTGACAACGTTAAAGAAAGGATCCCCACAGAAATAGACCTTTTTGTTCAAGAGTAAGATCCTTTTTTTTTTTTTAACCAGAAAGCACCATCCCCAAACTCACCAGACTCCCTTTAATGAAACAGTAGTTTTAGTGTATATAGAGCCATCATATTTCCATATCTAACTGGGCGAATTCAGGGTTCTATTCAGATTCCGATTGTTGAAACAATGCAAAGATGAATTAAGACGGTATTTGTGAGTTTTATTTTCTCTCTGATGACTTTGAATGAAGTGTGTTTTACAACGATAAAATTAATGTTTTTTTAAATGGAATCTGGTGGGTTTGATGATAACAACTTCAGGGCTATTTACAGTTAAACAAGGAGGATCTTACTCTTTAACAAAAATGTCAGCCTCTGAGCCTGTCATTGGCAAAACACACCGTTGGTGGACGTAATGGGAAAGGTTACGATTGGAATTCACACCCATGTCAAATGACTTTGCCGTAGTCATGGGTATTCATCGGCTCCAGCTCTGATTGGCATTTATGGAAACACAACACCCACGCGCCCCTGAACCGGCAAGATGCAATGATGCGCCACCACAAATTACCACTCAAACATTGATCCAAATTAGTCTGCATCGAGTTTGAAAGAGAGACTGAACAAGTTAAGGACCAGACACACCAAACCAACTTCAGTAAAGCAGTGGCGTTGAAGGCCCCCTACTGCATCGCCTGACAGCCGACGGTCAACCAGCACGTACGCTCTATGCCTGCGTGAAAGGAAGTAACTCTCCACACCAGCAAACAGCGGTCATCTGTAATCGTCATTTAAAAAGTGAAACTGGAAGTGAACAATAAGAGCTCAGTGGCTAAAGAAAAATTATCTGACCTTAACAGGTTTGATTGGTCTCGCTCCCTGTTGACTTATGTTGCTTGTTTACTTTCCTCACTTCTGTCTCTCTTCTCGTGCACTGAGCTTAACCGCCAATCAGAGTGATTTCACTCACCGATGGGCTCCGCCATTGCCCACACAGATTTAACTTGCTGAATCGGCCAAAGAAAAAGCCATCGGAGGCTGATGAGGTGCGAGACACCACAGCAACAAGGGCAACAGATGCTCATCAACAGCCCAACATTGACAGACAGCCAACTGTCAGCTTCCTGTGTCAGAGACAGAGATATATACAAAGTAGTGACCAGTAACCACTGTAAAGTTTGTACAGGCCTCAGTGCTGCTTTCCAACGATTACTAACCTGTTTTCCAGCCTGTTTGTGACATTTAACATGACACACCCAAAAAAAAACCACACACATAGTGAGACATGCTCATCTGCTGCAGAGCCGTGTACATAGCTCTGGTTTACCTGCAATAGGAGAGGAGTTAGAATACGTGTTTTAAAAACCCGCATGCGTGCACTAATTTTGGTGAAAACCAGGTTTAGGTTGAGAAATTCCCAAGTTACCCTTTAAAGCTTGTATGTGATGGCAGATATGTACAGCAGTATAAACTTATCTGTAACATGTGAAACAAACCAGCTTTATAATTCTTGTACATTACTTCCAGTGGAATAAATTTCATATAGTGTGTAATTGGTATCCATCTGTGTGTTTCTTGAGTAAACAGTTTTGTTTGTTATTTACAAATGTGTAAACGACCCTCAGATGTTTCCTCCCTGTCAGCTGTTTTCAGTCCAGCTCAGAGCTGCATAGTCTTAAACTTTTACAACATAGTGGGAAGTCCATTAGTTGTGTAATTATTATAGTTCGCTCGTAGTAGATTCCCCTCATTTTAATCACTTCCCCGAGTAATGCATCCCATTTACATAGATGATTAAATGCCCAAAATGTATTTAGAGAAGCCATCTATTACAAAGTGTGAGGAGTGACATTTTTCACCCGAAATGGGCTCCGCGATTTATGCGATGATTAGAACAAAACTGGTTCCATTAATTACAATTAATTATGATTCATGCAGTCTGACAGTTTTATTTTCCCTGGCTTGGGAAAATAATCAGCTTGGCATTACGCAGCCCAGCAGCCTCACAAATCTCTGCACAGTGCCATCTTTCACTCATGCCTGAATAGGGCTCAGACAGTTGTTACATGCGCATGATTTATGATTTCTGCGATGGGCAGTGTTTGTAGTTCTGGCTTCCTGTATTCATGCAGTGTTCTGGATGTGTACGGTGTGTTTTACTGCCGGTCTTATTCCAGCTTCAGAAAAATTACAGCTGTAGAGCTGAGGAGTGACACATTGAAGAGCTCGAAAAGAACCTGAGCCAAATTAAATTGAATTACACTGAGATATCTGAAAGGAGCACCGTGCTTGGCACATTTTCTGCATTTTCTAAAGTTACATTCATTACAGTTTAAAAATGTAAAGCTTCCTTTGTTTGACAGAGTCTCTAAGATTTTAATGACTGCGTAGTGGCGACTACTTAATTTATATCCTACTAAATAACTCACTTTGTGAAGGTGACCTTTGTGTCAACAGTCACCTTTACTTTTCAAGCCATAATCTTCAAGATCCCAGTCGTGGTTGATTTGACCACGGCTGTAGTTACTGGTGGTGAGTTTATTTCGGAGATTATGTGTTATTAATACAAATCCCTAAATTTGAAATTATGTCCCAGAAACTCATTATGAGCTGCTACTCTGTCAGAAATACAACAGAAGAGGACAAGCAATTACTGTACCTATACTTGTATCAATAGAAATGCTCCTCGAAATGCCTGCGATAACCATTTCAAGGTCATTTAAACCCACTGCAGTACTACTATATACACTGCTAAGAAAAAATTGGGAACACTCAATGGTCACAGTCTAACACCAAGTCAGGTAAACGTCAGCCTTCAGCAGGAATTTTTGTCAGTAAATGTTCATGTCGCACATATCTGCAACTTCACAACTACAAACAAGGAAGTGAGTCTGGTGACATTGTACAGAGGACCGCTATGATTGGTCAGCAGTGAGTGGATAGAATTGCAAGGTCTCGCAAAATTCATGGGGATCAGTTGAATTTGCGTTAATTGTTGCAACTGCAACATGGCAGCATCAATGAGAGACTGATGAAGTCTGGAGCTGCTCCATGCACAGTGAACATGTTTTAGATGACACTGAAAGCAACAAGAGGAGTGTTCAGAGTGTAAGAGCTCATTTTTATGCCACCGTGCTGGCGATAGCAGCAGGATAGCAGCAGCATAATGTTTTTGGACCGTACGTTTTATTCTCGTGAACGTGACTCATCAAGTTTGCCTCAGTGGAATTTCTTCAAATTTGGCTTTAATGTCCACTTGCACACAGTGATGAACTGATTAGATTTTGGCGCTCAAAGGTCACTGTGACCTTTCAATTTTGCTTACTTTTCTTTGAATTTGACCAATCATACCAGTCCCCCGTGCATGTCACCAAACTCACTTCCTTGTTCTTCCTTGTGACTTTGTGTCCGTCTCATTCTTGTGAATGTGAAATCTCATGCACACCTTGAAGTACCATAAACCTTCAATTCAACACCCACTCGCCCGGTGTGGCTGCACATTTTGACAAATAAACACCTGTCTCAATCAGACGCCTGGTGTGGTTGCCAAGCAGTTCATTTTTTTTCCCAGAATTTCTTTGGAGGTATAAAACCTAAATTATGTGTCCATTCTTCATTCACTCTGTAAATTAATCATATTCCTTCAGTCCGTAAGGGTCGTCAGATCAAAAGAATAAAAAGGCTTTTTCATAATAACTCAAGTTGTGAGGATTGTTTTAACAGGATAAAGTGGTGTTGTTGTGTTTGTGTGATCAAATGAATGATTCATTCAATTGATATATTATCTGAAGCCTTATTTTTATACAAGTAATATTTATACTGGTTTAAATAAACAATTTAATTCTATTTCCCGTCTTTGCTGAGCAACAGTTTTGTGTGAAAGGAATTAAAGGCCTGTCCCAAATAATATGGTAGTATCTTTAAGAATTGGCACGAACATCCATTTGGACTCAGCAATGGATTGATTCGATTTAGGGGGTCAAAGGTCAAGGTGTGAAGCATCCATGTTTTCACAGACATGGATGTAAACTGTAATTTGACGGGTTAATCAAACAAACGCTAGGCGTAATTCAAGTTTTGTTTCAGAACTGAAAACACTGCAATACAATGAAGCTCATTTGGGTATAAAAAGGAAAAAGTTTTGTGGGTCCACAAAATTAATTCAGTGTCAGTGGAGCAGCTCTCGACATGTGATGACATCACGTCTGAGACTTCTCTGGTGTAGAGAAAGTAGCTCATGTTCTCAAATATTGAATTTTTCTCGGCCATGGAAATATATTAGAATTATTAATTTATTTAGGTGATGTTCCCCTTTAACGGCAACAGCAGAATAAATAATCTCAAACACTTAATATGGTGAAAATGTTCCAGATTATAACATGAAATAAATTTTCCTCACTGTTTGAGTTCGGAGGCGACACAGCGCTCACCACCTGTTGGGTCAGAGGACGAGCACAGTGAAGCACTCCAGCTTCCCTCTGCCGACTGAGGTCCCGCGCTAAAACACATTAAACCCTCACTCAATTACAGCAAAGTGGCTCTGATGTGATTTAACATTGACCTATACTCATGTGGAGAGAAGCCGACATGCTCAAAAGTCATCTCGTACCTGAGCAGCTGGGGGGAAAAGGCGGCGGTTTGTCCCCGTCTCCCCTCTGCACCTCAGAAAACAACACAAAAACATGGCTCCGCAGCAGGACGGGGGCTCTGATGTGATTTCACTGTGTCCGTTATCATGTTGAGAAGCCTATCTATTTTTCATTCCTACCCAGAGGTCTTCCCGCTCTCCCCTGGACGTATCTCTTTAAGCATTCTTCGACTATCTGTACACACTCTTATCACTCACACAGTGTACATTTTAAATGCTTGATACGATGTTATCTGCTTCGTAACAAAGGGGAACGTGATCAAGCGTGTGTGTGTGTCCTGCACCGGTGCATGAATAAATGTTGAATGAATGGATGGATGGAAAGTCACACCGCGACCAGTGTGAGGTGATTTAAGGACAGCAGGGGTTTATTGTGAGGGCCTGCTGTGAGTGTCAGCGTGAAGAAATCAATCTGACATGTCGCAGCTTAGCGTAACTGACTGTTGTGTGTGGTTTTTTGGGAGGCCCATTTTTGAGCATGAATTTCACAACAGATGAAATTTTAAATTAAAAAAAAAAAAAAGTCAACACAATCAATTCAAGCTCTTCAATCGAGCTCGGTTGCTATCTGAAAACAACAGAGAAGATGTATTTGTGCCCGCACCATTGTTGAGGCGTTAGGGACAGCTCGATAATAGGGCTCCACTCAGCTCTTGTCCGCCTTTATGAACGTGCACAGAGGAAGATGAATGAGATTCCTATTCATGAAGGTAAGAGGAAATTGGTTCCTTGGCACTGCTTTTGTGTGCTGTTGGATGTAAACGGTGAGCATATTGTGTTTGGCCATAATGGGAATCCTCAGGTCGCGGACAAGAGGCCGTGATGGATAGCTTCTTATCTTTGCTCTGTGTGGTAACAAACCCCGAAATAATAAACAACATTGAGTTGTTGCAGTGCTTCTTTTCGCTCTTCCGACTTGACGAGGATAGCTTTGTTTGTTTTGTGATGCCGTTTGTGATATTTCTGCCTCCCTCCTCCCCCCGATGGCAGCAAAGCAATAAGTTTGGTGATAAATGTCCCCACTGCTGCTGTTGACCTGTCAAAGACGGCGGCCGCAGAGAGAGATCTTATCTCCCTCAGTGAGACTTTCTCTTTCCTTGCAGTATTGAAGGCTGCTGCTGTAACAGAGGAAGCCTTTTTGTTTTGTTGAAGGAACACGCCCACATCCATGGAAACAATGGTTCTGTCTCCCCTCTGCCAGAGACGCTATTCTTCAACCACACGGACTGATGAGTCACTTTTAGGGATAAAAAGACTGAATCAGAAGGGCAGATATTTCTTACTCCCTATAGGCTGAAATGTTAATGTTAAAGCCCAGCTCACCCAAACAGTCGTCTGACTCACCAGATGTACGTAGATGGCGGCTAAAAGCCTGCTATTGGCCGACTATTTTAGCAGGCATTCTCCCTTTCCTCTGTCATCAGCATGTTACCATTTTGACCAAGCTGTGGATCGTGCAATTCGGCATGCCAGCCTTGTTGTTCAGGTAAATCGTTAAATCAACTTGTAAACACACCTCGAAGAAGCCCAGACTCCATCTGGCAGGACTCTCATGCCCAACGATCTGTTTTCTGACGCCGCCAGCAGGAGTTGACTTACCAAGCCTCCAGCCAGACGATACCCGGATATGATCCTTTTTGTTCCAGGGGTCTGATCTCAGACTGTCCCAACTACAAGCTGGATCAGCAAACTTTCTGTTGCCGCTCCTCCTGGAGAGTCTGGGCCTCATCACCAAGGCACTCTATCGCCAAATATGCGGTGTGCTAGCGAACAAAAGCTCCCACCAGATGCGGGTGGTGTGTGCAGGGCAGTAAACTGAAGAGTATTAAAATTATTCAGTAGAGCAACATGCATAACTGATCTAAAACATTCTTGACGGTTAACCAATAAACAGGAAACTGATTAACATTTAACCGTTGACATCTCTGCTTTAGAGTGTGTGGAGACCAAAACAGAGCTCAAGGGACTGAGTATTAAATATCCTTCAGGCAGAAAAATGACTGGTGTTTGGTGTTGCTGGAGCACGTGTTTGCTAACACATGTAGCCATCAACCTTACAGTGTGATGATTAATTGATGAACGCTGCTTTAATGTGTATTACGTAAAACATTAATGTACTGTAGGATCATTTACATGCTGAACATGGCTGGTGTTATGTCCCAGCTGTGTGTGATTCTGCTTTATGCATCTTTTGCATGTTACAACCTGCAGATTCCCTTCAAACCGAGTCCCAAGTATGTAGTTATGTATGTATGCAGTGTCACTCATATTGTGAATCTGTGGTGTGAACACGGTGCACAAAGCCACAGAGTCTCCAAATCGAATCTGTCAAGCTGACATTCACCATTAGCAGCAGCACACCTCAGCAACCTGTCACTCACTCACTTTCTTATCATTAGTTCCTCATCTGTGCATATTTGGGCCGGAATTCACTCATCATTATAGCGGCAGTCTCGAGTCGGACAGAGTCTACTGCTCACTGGAAAATGGTCTGCCTGTCAATCTGTCCGTCCTGTCTGCCTCACCTGAATCCTGGAGAGAGGAATCCGTCCTCTCGTCAGTGGCTTCCTCTGCGGATAATCTATTATGTTGGGAAGACTTAGACAGGCGTAAAAATCTCTAATGGTTGTGTCAGTCAGGAAGCAACCTACCCGCCGCACGCCGCCGGCAGGGCCCGCCCAACCGTGGTGGGAGTGCTCATGGACTGCTCTGGGATTTGCTGTGACAGGAACTGATTGACGCCTGAGCCAATGTCTTCATCTGAGGGAAGAGCTGAATTAGACGGAGTGTGTTTTGAATGGAAACAGGTGGTGGTGGTGGTGGATGTGTTGCTCATATGTGGATGATGCAAGAAAGTGTCATCAAGCCTATCTCCACGCTGCACTTGTTCCCATTATCAGCCCTTTCAACTTGCCATTTGCAGTGTCAAAAGCAGTGATTGACACTTGATTGTTAAGAACATTGATCGCAGGAGTTATCAGTCAGAATGGCTCGCTGATTGGGACGTGACTCGCACTCGCTCTGTTTGTGCATGAGCTTAATTCCGAGCAGTAATCAGGCTCGTTTATACTCATTTATATGGTTACTTTTGTACTATTGTGATTTCATCATTTGTTATCTACCACATTTAGACGCCACTGAAGTATGAAAAATGGCTGCTTGCCTCGACTTCCTCTCTGGCAGCATTGGGTCTTAATAGGCTGCCGGGGGAAAAGGAGGAGAGATTGATCCTCCTGATGATTTCATTAGATGACATCAAAGCAGGGAAATTGCAACAGAGAGCGGGAATGCATCTTCAGTGAATAGGAAATCATCTGTCATTTGAATGATACTGTAAGAACATCAGCAGTGACATGTAACCTTGTCAGCGGAGACGCAGTAATTATGATGTTTTCTCAATACGGATATTATGATGGTGCATCACATACGGACAGATTTATAGATCACTAATATCGAAGCAGGAAAACAGTTAATTATAGATCCCCAGACCAATTCAGGAATCGATGTATATTATGTGAATAGATGAAGTTACAGTATATCTGTGTATATGCAAGTGTTGAGTCATCCAGGTCTTGTGCAGGTGCGGATTAAGATGCTCGGGGGCCCCTGGGCGAAATTTTGCTGTAGGCCTGCACAAAAGGACATTAAGTGAAGCTGAAATTTGAATTCTTCTCAGTTTTTGTGTGAGGAAATAAAATTATAAAGCAGCTATTGTGCATATTCTTCAATAAATTAATAGGATGTAACAATTTTGGGACGTTTTGTAGAAATGTCATCACACCAGCTTTGCTTTTTTATATACAGACCAAAAAACGGAAATATAATGCAACGACATGATACGCCGACAGCTTTATCATTTACCATCTCTGTTATATGGCGGCTAATCTCGTCCTCCTCTTGAAGGGTAAAGAGCTCCCAGACCTCATTGTGTCTCCAGTTTGTGGACATTTTCGGCTGCTGCTCCCCTACTTTGAGTTAGCTGCTAACTGCTCCTAGCTGCTTTTTAAATGTCCGGTGGGTCACACTCAGAACACATCAGTCTCATCCTGTTGGCTGTCCCTTTAACACAGACTTCAATTTGGCACCGTTACTACCTCCACTGCGGGCTCTAAGGTAAGACAACTATGTCCCCACATTCTGCAACTGTACCTTTTATACAGAAAGGCAAAGCAGAATAAAGGCACAACATTCCTGCCTTGAGCAGGCACTTTAAGAGGGGCTAGCGCCTAAGTCTCAAACCTTAAACAGAGGGTGAATATTCGGGCTAGATATGAGAACTAGATACTTTTACGATATCAACCAAAATATTCCAGTACCAAGAGGTATCAAAACATCTGTGAACGATTCCTATATCTGAGCCATTTTGCACCAGGGCTCTGATCCCAGACCATCCCAGCATATTACCAGACCAGCAAACTTTCTGTTGCTGCCATCTCCAGAGCCGCTCTCTCTTAGCAGAACGGTCAGTTCAATGTCTGCCTGGTTAGCACGAGCTAACACAACAGCAGAGGCTAACATCTGACACAGAGCCATTGAATGGTCCCTGCAGACTCACACTGACAACAAAACAGCTCGACTACGTCACTGAACCAATTAAAAACCACAAGGGCTAACTGTTAGCCAGGTGATGCTAACACTTACCTTGTGAATATTGGACCTAAATTCATCAGGTATCAAGAAACATGACTGTAAATGAAAGTTGATGTTGTTTTGTGTCTGCTGAATATCTGCAATATGTTCACTAACTCATGGGTAATTATTCAAGCCCAAAATAGTCGTCTCTTCGCCCAGTTGTTAATCCAGCCTTGGTCTTGTGATGTGTAGCAGTTGTAATACAAGAGTCATTATGCTGTCAAGATTATCTGAGAGATTACATCCATTCCTCGTCACTCCATCAGAACTCTCAAAGCCTTTTTTGGTGAACTGATGACTGTAGCTCTTGAGTTCGGCTGTTCTTGTGTCTGACATGCTACATGCTGGATCATTACTGCACATGGCTCAGGTCAGAACATCAACCTAATAAGTACCAGCAGGTTTTAGAGATCACATCAAGAACATGTGCACTGCTTGTTCATTTTAGGCCGTTCCGATTTTCACCATCTCATCAGCACAAATTCCAATCATTTCTAAAGCTCCTTGCAGTGTCTGTATCAATGAGAGCAGATCCTCTTTCCTTTTAACCCAGCCTCTGATCCTATTAAAGCTGGATCCTTATCACCTTTATCAGGTCTGGAATGGATGGGAGCTTAACTGCCTTTGTGCACGTTGGCAGGAGCCGGCCGGCCTAATGTTTCATTATTCCAACTTCAAGGTTACAACCTTGAGAGGAAACAAAAGGGAAAGACTCAGGCATTGATTAGAGAATCAAATCATCAGATGTTATCGTCAATGTCTTAATCATGGATGTCACACCCTGTAACACGAACAGCTGCACACCAACGCCACCTAACAGTGAACTATAACCCACGGCAACAGCATAACCTCTGATTGTAGGTGTGTTAACAGCTGGGGCTCAACCTTTGTGCGGCCCAACAGTGCCATCTAGGAGGCTCACAGCAGGAGTAGGTTTCTGTGGAGTTGATGTCTCTCTCTGCATGAAAACACAATCATCCAACACTTGAACAAACACATGCAAATAGAGGGGGAAGAGGGGGCCTTTCACGTGAATTGTTGAACAAACAATCATGTCTGAAAAACATGCAAATATAGCAGAGACTGTGCTGACAGACACGTTTCACCAGAACATATTTATCAAACAGGAAAAGAACAGGAAGTACAACCTGGACGTCAGCTGTGAAATCTTGGACATGTTTCCAGGAAACTCTCCTATTGTTGTTACATTCCCTCACACCAGAGGTCTTCTCTCCCTCTGCATGTGCCTGAAATATCTACACTGGTAGCACTCTGCCCACGAATAAAGGGAGCACAGGCCACAGAGGAGTTGGTGCCCCCTACGACCCTGCGTCCTCACATGAGGACATGACATTTTGGTTTTGCTGCACCACATACTTTTATATTTGTGCGTCAGCTCCATGCAGAACCTGCGCTGTTGTGAGCATTTGTACCTGTGCAGTGATGTGTCTGTGTCACTCTGCAGTTACACCTCCAAAACACACATTAAACATGGCTAAATAGAGACAATTTCAAACACAAATCAGCTTCACTATAACTCGCAGCATTCACAGACAAACACTTGTCTTTATCTGGACACATTTTCCCCTCAGATACAGCATGCTAATGTTTTTAGCACAAGCCTATGGCATTTTACATTGTATAAATTAGCCTAGCAGCTAGCGGACTTTTCCTCTACTCATATGAAGCCAGGGACAACAGCAACATTTAACAAAGGTAACGTTACAAAATTCGGCTCCATTACAGCTCACAAGGTTCACTGACAAAACACGTTTTCCAAACAAATACAACGTGCTAACATTATTAGCAGAAGCCTATGGCATTTTACATTGTATAAATTAGCCTAGCAGCTAGCAGAGATTTCCTCTGTTCATATGAAGCCAGGATAAATCACACACAGGACTTAAAATGCTATTTTTTTGGAGGCTTTATTGTCTTCACAATTTATTGTTTCTTATCTGTGAAATCAAAGTAAATAAAAGCTTTACTTCCACTGAGGGAAATGGTTTCAGCTGACAGAAACAGACAGGAGGTCTGCGTCACCACGATGTGTAGTTACATGTCTGTACAACATTGATTCGACGCAGAAGTATAACCCCTGCTTTAGACCTAATGTCCTCATTCGTGGACACTTTTTGTGCCATATATGGGGGGTCACTAGGGGAAGCTTGCCCAGGGCGCCAAATGAGCTAGGTGTGGCCCTGAGAGGATTCAGCTCCTCTCAGCTGCTGACAGATGTAAGATTGTGTTGTTTACATAACCTGATGGGTTCAGATAAAGAGCCAAATGTCAAAGGTCAAACTGTCACAGCAGGGCCACCGGATCATCAGTGACATGCTATATTTGTTTTATGTTAATGAAAATTAAAACAGTCACATCATCCACTTAAATACTTCACATCCAAACACAAAAGCCTTGTTCAACAGGTGAGAGACTCACTATAACTTCTAACCACCTTCATTTCTACATGAGTTAAAACCAGCTTTGTATCTCTGTCACTGATCCTTTACTTTCCTTCCTGTGGGAACGACCTTGAAAGCAGCCTTGACCTTTGATATGCATCTTCCCAGCAGCTCAGGTGAGTACAACTGGAGCAGGATTTTCAGCTGACGCCTCAGCAAAGGTTATTGTGGGTTATTTCCACGGGCTGGGCTTCAGGACGTCCCACGCTGAACAGAGGGAGACGCCTAGCAGAGAGGGAGGAGGAGAACAGGAGGTCTCACTCTGTCCGACATTAACACGCCACAAACACCATGATACAGGTACAAACAATTCTGACCTTTCTCCAAAAAGACAGCTGATTTTTTCTTACTGTTTGGATTCTTTTTATATTTAATAATAACGTTTTTGCTCCCTCATCTTGGTGTCAGCTACAGAGTCGTCTTAAACCACAACCCCAATTCCAAAAAAATGTTGTTATGTAAAATGTAAATAAAAGCAAAATGCAATGATTTTATTATCTCTTTCTGACCTATATCCAATATGAGGATACCCCTTTGACACCCAATCATCTGTCACCAATTAACCTGTGAAACGATACAAACAGGTGTTTTCTTGAGAATTTCACAACTTTCTCAGTCTTTTACAACTCCAACATTTCTGGAATGTGTTGCAGACATCAAATTCAAAATCTTCTTATTAGTCCAGTATTTTTTTTAAATAATTGAAGATATGCTTTAAAACCGAGGTTTAAGAGCCATTTGTAAATATTGGCTGTTGCAACAATGTATATTCAGGACATTTGACAATCACATGATCCCCAGTCTGTGTTTTATCACAGACATCACATGTTCCACTTGGATGTTTCCCAATATGGTGCAGAGATTAATTCAGTTTAGTGTGTCCCATTCTGATTCTACTGATCAGACACTCTTCCTTCCCATTGTTTCTCAGTGACGTTCCTTCTCTGACTTCTTTTTAAATCTTATATAAACGCCTTCCTTAGGTCTTCATTGTCCCATCACCTCTGCCACAACATCTTAACTTTGTTCCACACAAAAGTTTTCCACTTGATTTGCTTTTGGCACTTTTGGCTTTTATTCCCTTGAATATCTATACGTCAATTTTGTTTTTAAAAAAAATAATAATTAAGAAAAGAAGAAGAAGTTCATTATGACTCCAGTTTGCTTCTGGTGACTGCTGGAGGAAAAAATAAGGGAGAAAAAGAGATTTGGAGTGTCAGTGGTAATATTCCTGGTTAAATAAAGGTTTCCAGAACTTTTTTAAGTCTTCCTCAAACTTTTATCTTCCATATTGTTGGACTTTCCTCCGTCAATATTAATTGAAATACAGAGAACCATCTCTTTGGTACAACTTCTTCCATCTCTACAATCAACACCTATTTTATCATTATTCAAAAAAACATACTTGTAAATTGTACATTTATAACAATTGTATATAACTGCTTAGTCTGTAACTCTTATTAACTTATGCAATATTTGTTTTTATCCTTTTCTTTTTATGTATGATTATTGTTATTTAACAGTGGAGGTATTTTTGGCTTCTAACCTCTCCTGCACAGTGTTCTAACTTTTAATTTCATTTTTTTGTGACTTGCAATGTTTATTTTATCATATTCAAATCAGTTGCATCACATGGTCGACACAATATATTCCATCACAACAGCAAAATACACACCCACACCTGTCCCACTCGTACGAGGGGGGCCATCCTATCTGTCGAGCCAAAGAGAGACACGACAAGGCCTAATACATGCTCCATTTCAGGAAATATTTTTCTGTTCTGTCCTGTATCCTATAAACATTCTATTATTATTATTATTATTATTATTATTATATTGTATTTCAAATATGTTTTACCTTGGCCAGGTCTCTCATGTGCAAGAGATTTTTTTTATATCAATGGGATTTCCTGGTTAAATTAAGATATAATAAAATAAAATATGTGTTGTTGTTTTTTGTCTTCCACTAAACTAAATTTAATTTAAAAAACTTTTCTTGTTAAATTGCTAAAAATGAGAGGCTAAAAACAAAGTACATGACCTCTGTTTCCGGTGTGAGCTGAAACCCTGGCCTGAGTGATGAGTTGTTCAATAGATGATCTTTGTACTGGAGTACCGGCGTCGACCAATCAAATGACTCGGGGGGCGGGGACTTCCGGCAGGCTCGTGCGGCCACAGAGCAGAGTGGGCGTTTAATCCGTCTTCTCCTCGAGCTCATACATGACTTCACGGTAACCGTTACACAAGTTTGGCAACTTCCAACCGTGAAACCAACCGTCGGCCGACAAACATGACGGAAAGCTCCGCGAACAAGCTGCTGAACGGGGACGGCTGCCACCGGACCGCCAACGGGAAGAAACCGGGTAAAAATGGCTTCGTGAAGAACCACTGCCTGTTCCAACAGACACACAAGTATCGTCGCCCCAGGGACAAGGTAAGGCCCAACCGTCAACGGCTCCACCGGGGGAGGAACTGTAAACAGCCGGTGTTGTGCTCGGTACCGAGTGCTGTCTGACTTAACGGAACAACGTTAGCTCTGTTCGGTGTGTGTGTGTGTGATTACACTGCGGTTATTAACGGTTGTTGCTGCGTGTGTGTGACGGCAGCCTCACGTCACATCACAACTATACTGTGAACATTAGCTAATGTATGTTGCTAATGCTATGCTGATTAGTTTGTGTAATAGTTTACATAGCGGCCTGTGGTTAGCATTGTGTGCTAGCTTAGCAGCTTGTCCGTATGCGACACATTTTAAGCTAGCTGTTACCCGGAATTGTGTTTCTAAGGGACTGTTCTGTACTTATCAGAGGGAGGTGGTGCCTGGGTGTGACTTAGTTTATTTATTTATCAAATATGACCCTCCCTGAAGCTACAGATATATATATCTCTAAGCCACCCAGGGTGACTCAGAAATAACATGACCCTCCCTCCATCATAAAGTAATAATTAAATTTTGTAATGTTTGTCAGTTAAAAGTTTGAGACAAAATCCTAGAGTTGAAAAACACCTCACTCTTGTTGTGCTTGTCTGTTAGTTTGTGCAGACGGTTCATTTTCAGCCAAATTTTAATTGAGAAACACAGAATAAAGTGTTTGAAATGTAATAACACTTGCCATGTTTACATCACACAAAAGACAATTGATTTATTGTGTTAGTGTGACTAAAGCCGGACTTACTAAGTACATGAAGACATGTTATCCAGACTGAAATTGTTCTAAATCTAAGTTCTCAAAGCTGTCCACATAATGTGATCAGGAGTCAAATTCCTCCTGCATGCAAACAGTCAATCAGACCCAAACTGGCCTCAGCGCACCGGCTTTGACCCTGAAGTCGAACAGCATTAAATGCGTAACAGAATAAGCAGCCGGTAACAACATAGTGGAATCTACATCCAGAGCGGTGCCTTTTTGATGGACCAAATGTACAGAGCTGTAAAGTTGCTGCTAGCTAACCGTAGCTAACTTGTTTGTCAATTGTTTGGTCTGTGAGGTAATAGGTCAACAACCAGAAAAAGGTTAACTAACAAGCAGAAACGGGGCATATCTCCACCTATCGTAGAGGAGTCGGACATACTTTGGCCAAAGCATCAATCCCCCTCCCGTGCTTGTAATACTGGGACAAGGACAGTAATCTAATTAAATGGTCGAGTCGCACTATAACTGAAGCTCGACTAACTTGTGCATGTGATCACACTTGATGTGGTTATGTGTCTTTTTCAGATGGAAGCATTTGTCGCACACGGTGTATCCAAGGACCGGCAGATATTTAAAAGTCTAATGATGAATTTTAGCATGTGGTTTAGTGGTGTAATTTTGGTGACTTTTAAAGCAAAGATGCAGGTTTGGAAGGTCTGTAACAAAACCATTTAAAGTTGTACATCTCTCCCATGAGCCAAAATAAAAAAAAAAGTCCTTCCCTAGTTGTCTAAAAATGAATTTGACATGCCTCCCCTTTTTGCACCACCCTCCCTCCTTATAAATAACACACAGTCCCCTGTAGTTAATTTTTAATCACGTGGCTTTTGAAATACTTTTTGAAAATATATGTTTATTACATTTTTAATATTCAGCACAGAACAATCGCCCCAGACATGACGTGACAAATAAAATGAGTTGTGAGAAATAAAAATAAGTTAAAAAAACATTGGGCATTATATCCATCCCGTACAACATTGAGGCAGCATCAGTTGAGTAACACCCATCCCTGAGCAGACACATTTGTGTGTACTGCAGTTTGTGTTTTGTTGACCAGAGTGTACTTTTTGTACACAAACAAAATTTATGTGTGTTATGTAGAGCAGCAGCGTTTGCCGTTCTTACCTGCAAGTTGGTTTGATGCTGTCAGACTGGATTTGAGTAATCAAGTGTTAGCTTGTGGGGAATGAATAGCTGAAATGTTAGTCAATCCTGGAAATTTAAACTCTAAAGTCTTAGTTACTTCATAAGTCATTGGCGTTTGAGTCCAAGTCGGGTTGCAGGTGTTTTTCTAATTTGCTAGTCGATTCTAAAGTCATCAAATTTGTGCCTCGAATCTGACTCCAGTTTAAGGTCACAGGAAGACTGATTTCCCGGAAACGTACAGACTAGCTAAGCTGATTGAGGAGACCATTGTAACATGGAAGGTGAGTTAGGCCCAGTGTATTTACAGTGAGGGTCCTCAACTTTATAAAAAGCATCCACGGAGGAGTGAAGCACACACAAGATACTGGGAACACACTGTGCTATAAGATTGTGCCACAGTGGTTTTGTTGGAGCGGCATCCTTGATCCAAAAGATAAAAAGCATCCCTGGCAGCCAAAGTCAAAAGATACTTAATATTTATAACACTTTGGTTTTAAATGCAAGTTTAGCTGGTAACCAGGAGTGTTTGCTATGAAAGCTGCACTTGTTTTTGTGTCTCTAACCTGTTGTGTAGTCGTACCTGCCACCTGATCAGGGAGAATGGTAGTGGGCTCTTTTGTAACCTTACACTCTGGTGTGTGTGTGTGTGTGTGTGTGTGTGTGTGTGTGTGGTGGAGTTAGACGAGTCTCTGTTTACACTGACTCCAGTGTGAAGAAGCCCTGTTGTGTTATTACGAGAGAGGTTGTCTGTCAGTCTCATGGGAGAGGGGGGACCGAGTGCGCTCGCTTCCACATGACACTTAAGCGGGAGAGGAATGTCTGCAGGCCGTGAAGGGTGTGGTCCCTCCTGGGGTTGAATGAGAAGCACTGAAAACACACAGTGTAATTGTGTGTGTGTAGTGGTGGAGGTGGGGCACACATACAAGCCTTTGTTTTTTAGTTTAGTAGTTTAGGATTAACAAAAGAGAAATCTATAGAGCACATACTGTGTATACAGAAGGAATGCATCTCTCTCGTATATGAGTTCATCAGATTTCACACTTGCGGCCGCAGAAAGCTGCAAGGCTGCTGATCTCAACATAATGTGGATTTACACGATCAAGTCCAGATGCCTTGGCTGTCATACCAATCCTATCCTCATGCACATGATATCTCCATCCTGCCAGAAGTTAAAGCAGAGCTGCTGCTTATATCACTGCTGATGTCTGTCTGATTCATGGTTGAAATACTTAAAGATATACTCTGCAGGATTTTCCTAAAAACTATGTATAGACTCATACAGAATTAGTCCCTCTCAGTCAACACTGACTGTGGTGGTGCATTTTTCTAGAGAGACTCTGCTGTGGACGTTTATGAGCGTGTACCCACACAGCGCTCAGGTGTTGTCCAGGCTTTATAAAAAGTTGCCACCCGGTACCAATGAGAGTCAATCTGTGGTCGGCTCTTACTTTGATTTTCTATGGCGAACGTATTCACAAACAGTAACTGACAATCCTGCACAGTATAGACTTAACAAATTCACATTTTCACATGGATGGTTTTAAATTTCTCAATTGAACTAGGTCAGCATGTTGACAATGTTTTCCACTGATGTCGAACAGTTTGATAGGTCAACCTGAATGATACCAAGCACACTGTTTATCAGCACTTGAAGGACAGTATTGCTCAGGATTGCTATCAGCCTATCGGCTCTAAACCAGTGACATCATGTCATCTTGCTCTGATATGAGCTTGGCTGGTTCTCAATAAGGCAACTGAAATTGGAGTTAGATGCACCTAGAGCTGTGTGTTTGGAAGAGGAATCGGGTGTGTAAGAACTCGGTGTCTCATGTGACAGGGTTTCTGATATCAGCAGGCTAAACTGATTGGCATGTCTGTTAACTCAAGTTAAAGCTGGAGCACACAGAGATCTGGAAAAGACAAAAAAAAGGCAGAATTAGAAAATACATTCTCCTCCTGCAGCTCTCCCCTCTCTGTCCTGAGCCCCTCCCACCTGATGACCACAGTGACCCAGTGTTTCCCGTACATTGATTTATTTAATCTTATTTCGTTTTACAGTTGCCCGTGGCATCTGTCCCTCTGTTTATCAGACCACAAATGAGACAAACATTAGCTGCCAGTCACCCCACAGTCCCTCCACATTGCTCCCCGCTGCTCTGGACTTCTTCTCTGGGAGGAGAGTAGCAGTAGCTCACTTGACAGACCTTCGGTTGGTAGGTGTAGAGGCTTGAATTTGGTCAGCGCAGCACCTGGTATCACAGCAGGCTGGTGTCCAGCAGCAGTGCCAGGTCTAACCTGTGTAACAGCAGCAACAGAAAGTTGCGATACTGACACGTGTTTTATTTCTTTTATTGTCAGACTCTCAAATAGATAAGTCCACCTTCCTTATTTAGGTTGCTTTGTAGTCTCAGCAATTCTTGCCAATGCTGTAATAGCAGCTTTTTCTGCAGGATTCTCGGATATTAAATCAGGCTTTCACTGAAGAAGTGTGCACACACATCGATTATGTATAAAAGCAAATAGGAATGTCCTCCTGAAATGACCCTTGATTATCCAGATTCTCCCATCACAGGCTTCTTAAATCCTGAAAATAGAGCCAACACAAGCTATCAAACACAAGCCAGAGACCGTGACATTTTGAGCAGCTATGAGCTGTAAATTCACAATTTCTAAGCAGAAGAAAGAAGATAACGTCATCTCAGATCTTTCAGGTGTAAAACCTCCCCCTCTTTGTGTTGCTGCATCATGTCCACAGCTGCTAGTTACTAAAGCTTATTGTAAAAGTCAAGAGTGCTAAACTGTGACTAAATCTGGTGACCAAAACGTCCCCAGAAGTACACTGCTCACTGATGACCAAGAAAAACTGACTGCTCGACATTGACGCCCAAATTAAACTGCCTTCCTCAGCTTTAACAAATACAGTATTGAGACCATTTCACGGTATGCCTGAGTCTCAATCACAGACTGGTCATAAATGTCCTCCTGGGTCAGTGTCAGTAGCTCAAAAATAGATCTTACCTTATCGAGCTAGTCATAATCCTCATATTGAGAGTATAGGAAAATGCTTAGAAGCAGGTTTTTTATGAGCAGGTAGAAATAAATAATCTCAATTACAGCTTTCAGCCGGGATGGTAGTGTCAATAATTGCTCAGTGAGAATGAGCCACAAATTGAATATACAAGTAGCAGGGAGAGGCCTTACTTATTTACTCTGTGTTAGGCCTGATGTGAAACATACACCATGTGCAAGCTTTTCTTATTGTCTATACAATGTAATATGATCACCAGCTCTCAAACTGCAGCGTAAGCATGTGAAAGAGCAGGTTTGGACAGAGTGTGTTGGCTGCATGCTGAGTGCTGTCCAGCTGTAAATGAATGGCACAGGTCTGCCTCCTCTCATGCCCTGTTTGTCCACAGCTATAAAAAATTAAGCTAATGTGACGTCAGTCAAACTGTTTTTAGCCGCTGTGGTTGGCATCAGTATGCAACAGTCCCTCTGAGCGGCATTCTTGGATGTGAATGTGTTTTTGTGCTCGCTGTTAGACAGTTTACAAACCACGGCTTCTGCTCTGTTGGTCTTTCAATGCATTTTTAACTTTAGAGAAAGAGACCTGTCTGGCTTTGAACACACTCACACTGCAGCGCTCTCCTGTTCCCTGGCTCCGAGGTATTTCTTCAAGAAGCATGACTGGTCACATGAGGTGCGGTTGCTAAGCTGCGGGGCAGAGTCGGTAATGAGTGACCGCCCTCGTTTGTTTAATGTTGGTTTTGCAGACAGCCAGTCGACAGTCAAGCTCAAAATGATGCTAGTATTTTTCAGTTTTTGTGGAGTTGCTCCAGCGTGTGACCACATTTATATGGTTCCATAATCCAAGTTCAGTATTGCTATTCATAAAACTCGATGAATTAGAACCCTGGATTGATGGCCATTTTACTGCTCACTGGTCCGTGGGGACCTGAGTATGGTCGGGCCTCTGCGAATTAATGCGCTTATTGTAGCCTTTATTAGGTTTCTAACTCTTTCCAAGAAAAACACAATTTTAACAAATCAGCCCTGCTGTCGTGTGGTGTGTGCCCAGCTTGTACTGGATTGGTCTGCTCTGCTTTCTTTCACATTTATTGGTCTGCCTGCTGAAGCAGATTTAATGGGTAAACAGAAGCTTAAAGCGTGGATGAACCATTATCTTCTTAAAGCACCAGCTGAATGTTAAAAGGGTTCCAGTTAGTTTACATTAGTCCTCCTAAATCTGGTACTTGGCCTCAGATGTGTTTGAGAATAAAAAGTCTTCAGTTGTCTGCTTGAATTTGTATCATGACTTTAACTTGAAGCGACTTGTAATTACAGATTCTTTTTCTTTATTGTCCCCCAGAACCAAAATGTCACACACAACCCCAGCCTGTACAAGAAGCCCTTTGTGGAGTCGTTTGAGGAGACTCCTCTACTGGTGGCTGTGCTCACTTACATGGGCTACGGCATCCTCACTGTCTTCGGCTACCTCCGGGACTTTCTTCGCCACTGGAGCATCGAGAAGTGTCATGTGGCTCGGGAGAAAGAGGAACAGAAGGTAAAGTAGTTTTTACATTAGACCCCTTTAAATGCCAAGGCTGATTTAAAAACAACATATTCACTGCTGTGTCAGTGACAGAAAGGTCCATGCTATCAGTTCAATCAAACCTGATCAAAAACTACTTACATCGAGTTAAGTAGTTTTTGATCAAAGCATAAGTTGCCAGGTAGCATTACCTATGACCAGAATAGTTACTGTTGTAACTCTTACTCACATTGTCTCACTTTTGTACTGGTTTAAATAGTGAAAATAATTCCTCTTCTATCTGGGGACCCCTGGAACTTCCTTACGGATCATTGCAGGGTCCCTGGACCCATCAGAGTGGTGTTGCAATGAAATCACGGGAAACTGTAAAAATAGCAGTGCATTTTTTTGTACAGTTAATTACAAATCAAAAGCATCTTGTTCCAGTATGAATAAAACTAAACTAGTCTAGGGTTGCAGTGATATCAGATTTTCATGACACAATAACTGTCTCAGAAAATGTCGCAGTTGGGGTTAGTGGTAGAGCAGGCGCCCCATGTACAAGGCCGTTGCCACAGCGGCACGGGTTCATGTGTCATGGTGATTTGTCTTGTTTGTTGTCAACACGTCTCAGCCTTTCCCCGGGTGTGTTTTGTTGTCGAAAAGTGGTTGTCGATCGATCACTGACTGAAGGTTGTTTTTTTATTCATCACAGAGTTGCACACGGTGCAAAATAGTTTACCTCTGCTTTCTTGCTGAACATCAGGGAATTGTCTTGCACAGTCGTAAGCACTGTAGGCAGTCGTAAATAGTAATTTTTGTTGGTGAATTGACGTTTGTGTCGCACATGTCTGCATCTTCACAACCAGAAAAAAGGCCATCAAAAAAGGCTGGGACAGGCTCTTTGACTCCATGGGAGCTATGAGGTGGTGTCGTCTTAGGTGTTATCTGGATGCCCTAACCTGAAAGAAGTTTTTGGCTACACTTGAGCGCATGGCGGCCGATATACAATAGAAAGAATTTGTTTGTTGTCTTTTATTATGGAACTTTTTAGTAGTTAGAAAATTATAATTCCCACCCCTATCTTTACTGCGGACACCTCACTGAAACGTATCAATCATCCCCATGTTTTTTGACCATGCACTAGCTGTTAAGCATTTCAGCAACTGCAAACCAGATTTTACTGCACATGTGTTTTACCCCAGGGATATGACACATGGATTTCTCCTCTTTGAACCTTCCTGGCTATAAAAAAGGAAGTGAGTTTGGTGACATGATGCGAGGGACAGCTATGAATGGTGAAACTCAGGGGAAACTACTATTCATTCATCCATTCATTCATTCATACAGTATTATGTGAAACAGCTTGTCCTATTTAAGGCTGCGAGGGTGGGGGGGCTGGAGCCTTTTCCTGTGGACAGTGGGCGAGAGGTGGGCACACCCTGTACAGATCACCAGGCTGACACATTGATAAAAACAACAATTCACACCTACGGGCAATTTAAATGACACAGTAACATGGTAACATCCCGGAGGAGCTGCTATTATATCTGTTTTTATCAGTAATCATGGGCCGTTGCCCTCATCTGCCACAAAACAAAGACATATCATTAAAGAATCACCTACACTGTCCCATTTCCCCTGCAGGATTTCGTCCCTCTCTATCAGGACTTTGAGAACTTCTACACCAGGAACTTGTACATGAGGATTCGAGACAACTGGAACAGACCCATCTGCAGCGTCCCCGGTGCTAAGATGGACCTAGTGGAGAGAGTTTCCCACGACTACAACTGGACCTTTGAGTGAGTTGCTGCAGTGCTCTGTGTCTGAATGTGCGCAGGGTTAACTTCAAATCAAGGTGTTGTCTATAACGGTCATTACTCTCCCAGAGGCATGTGCTTCTGTGTCACTGATCCTTAGCTCAACAGGAAGTTTCATTGATTTGCACTTTCAGTCAGTGACCTCTCATTTCTGATAATACACATGACGTAAGCCATGATTCAGATGGTATGTTGAAATCACGAGTATCAGTCACATGGTGCTGAACAGAAACACTAACATTAAGCAACCCTAAACACAACGTCCTCAACAAGTGACTGAGGGAGTATAAATACAGTCGGTAGAATCAAGACAGTACAGAATTGAAATGAATGGAAAATAATTGATTTATTTTGTCCCATTGCCTTAATTTTATTCCCTGTTGTTCCCTCAAGGACATTGTTAGCATCTTAACTCACTGTTTATAACTGCTTGACTTCTGTGATGTTTTCAGACACAATAATTGAGTAATATCATGAGCAGTCTGTTCTGATATCAGTGAAGGTTTTCATATTTTTCCTATTTATCTCATTGGTATGTACAGTATAATATAATCTATGCCAGCTGAACTCCCTCGGGACAATACACTATTGTGCAACTGCCACAGCTATCATGCACTGCGATAATAAAGGATAACCTTGAACAGGAAATGGTTGCCAGGCAACCAGAGCAGGCAGGCTCACATGTCTAAGATAATTATTTCTATTAGCCTAGAGTCAGGGTACCAAATCTCTGTCTCTCTCTGTCTGTCTCTCAGGCACACAGGCAGAGTGGTGAAGGACGTCATCAATATGGGCTCATACAACTACCTCGGCTTCGCTGAGAACACCGGCGCTTGTGCCGACGCTGCTGTCGAGGCCACAGAAAAGTACGGAGCTGGAGTGGGCAGCACTCGCTGTGAGATAGGTAAGAGTCAAAACAAGTTAGATGATGGGGCTTTTCATTTATTAGAAACATGGAGTCAGTCCCTGATCAAAAGGACCTCAGCTGGTACTTGAAACAGCTGCTCCCTCTTTTGTCCGGTGCTCTCTCAGTGTACAGTCGAGGCTACAGGCTTGAGTGGCTTTGAAGGACTGGAAGGTTGAGTTTGAAATATAGTGAAGCAATGTGAAAGCTTTGAAGTTCATTTCACATTTACTTTGTTGCAGCCTCCTGTTGACGTGAGCAGCCGCTGATTAGTTTGTCACATTTAATCTTGTTCTGTTTAGCAAAAGTAAAGCTGAGGTTAACAGTGTGTTTAGCTTAACAGGGTCCTGTGGAGTTTACTTGGAAACAAACAAGAATGTTAACATTCACTGTTGCTTACCAAAACATTTTGTGTGTATCCTTGAGGTCTACCAAACATCATGAGTGCATTTCCTTTGCGCTGGCTTTGCTTTTTTATACAGAACCAAACAGTGGCATAGTACTGCCCAGTGCTGGTGTTCTGAAAGCAAAAGATGCGTGACAGGTGTGACATGTTACACAACAGCGTTGACCCCTACTATTACAATTAACATACATGTCGAGCAGTGCTTTTTAAAGAGTAACAATCATTTACCGTCCTTTTTATGTAGCAGTCGATCTCTGCTTGAAGGTTAAGAAGCTTCCGTACCTCATTGTCTCCTTAATTTGCAGACATTTTCGGCTACTGTTCTTCTTTGAGTTAGCTGCTGACTGCTGTTAGCTGCTAACTGCTTCTAGCTGCTTCTTAAATCACCCGGCAGCAGGTCGCACACATAACACATGGTCAAAATGTCACATCCGTACCATTTGTTTTGTTCTTCTTCCTTACCATGGCTGACCGATTGCACCACATCTTGGCATGTTACTGCCGCCTCTTCATCTGTGGAATAGTGTGACACTTAGACTGTATAATAAAGATGGACGACATGATAGTCCCCAAAAGTGAAGCAAAAACCCTATCGCCCCAGGTGGCTGGCTACAATACAGGCCATAAAGCCCGCCCCATCCATGCTAGGGAATGGGACATGAGCCTAACTAAAAAATCAAAGTATACGTCAAATAAATCTTTCCCAAACGTAGTGTCTGACTTTTAGTGGTTTGGTAATAACTAGTTATTTGATGCCTTAACAAGGGAGTTTAACGTTATGATTGACAGCTGTTTGCGTCAGTCAGTGCGCTCATGATTCATGGGGCTGCCCGCAGTTGGTCGGACTACAGGAACTCAACGCTGCAGGGCAGACTCTGGCTCCAAATTTCAAGTTATTTTGTCCTGATTATGGTACAGTGGGAGGAAGTGGAGACCTGTTGTCCGTCTTTATATACAGTCATTGGTGTGACAGCACTGGGAGGACTATGTAACACCTCACACATGTGTGTCCTCATGCACAAGGTAAACAAAACAGGCACGCACTTACAGAAAAACGGCTCCATAGTGCTACTAGAGGTTACAAAACTTAGAAATGTTTGTTTAACAGGTGTAGGAAAACAAGTGTGACTGACACATTTCTCCTTCAGGCAACATGTTACAGAACACTGATGGGAAATTGTTGTTTAACTGACATTGTGTTGTTTACAGGGAACCTGGACATCCACGAGGAGCTGGAGCAATTGGTCGCCAGGTTCCTCGGTGTTGAGTCATCTATGGCTTTTGGGATGGGCTTCGCAACAAATTCCATGAACATTCCTGCTCTCACAGGGAAGGTATGGAATTTATTCACGTCCTTCCTTTGTTTTTTTCCTCTTCCTAGAACATCGTACTCCACTCGATGTGATTAGTTCTTAATATTTGTTTTCAGGTGTTTTCATAGTTAAATTGTCCCCTGTGCCCACTCTGTAACTGTTTGGGTAAGCAAGTGAAGGAACAACATTGTTTCCTGTGTTAAGTGAAAACAAGCCACTTTTTTTATAGATGTGCGTCCAAGTTTGAAGAGTTCAGACTGTTCCATAACACACCAGTTTCCTCACAAAGCTTTCAAAACATCTTGAGTGCAGGGGGTGGTAGATCGACAAGTCGCAGCCACTGTTGTTCTAACCCCAACAAATCACACACCCCAGCCTTTACTTGAGTCCTGGTTGCCTTTTTTCTTCCCCTGCCAGTTTCAATTGAACAGGAAGTATAAGTCTGAGCAGACAGGCCTGTTTAGAGTCAAAGGGAACATTTCCCGAAAATCAAAAGTGAAAAACAGATATGCAGATAGGCGATGAAAGACAGAAACTTACAGTGAGACAGTGAAGAACGGCGTCACTGCCCTTGTCATAAAGGTTAATAGATTCTCAACTGTACCTGTCACTTTTCTGCTCACTCACATCCTGATGTCATGGCACAAGTGTGTGTTGTGTAACAGGTCTGTTCATTCATTGACCAGTGGTGTGACCTGTGTGAATGTTTGGGTGTGTAAGGAGGTGGATGAGCTGTCAGCATTATTAATGATATAATGAACAAAATCTTCTCTTATAATACTCTTATAATTGTAGTATATCCATATTATAATATTATCTTGATATGAGATATCATCTTAGATATTTGATATAATTATATTGTAAGTGTCGTCTTTTCATACTTAAGTTGCACTTGCTTGTTGGTGAAATGCAGATTAACCTAACTCACTCTAATGATCATATTCCTACATAAAACCCACCTCTGTGCAGGACCACATATATACTACTTACCTTTATACTCACCTGCAATGCTTGAGTGAGAAAATGAGGATTTGTCCAAAAATCTGTCCTAAATTTGGTTTAAAATATCTTGAAATGTCTTAATAGGCATTAGATTGAAGTGTCTGGATCAGTTGCCAAACTGTGGGTTTGTGCAATAATCAGAGTCTGAGATACAAAGTTGTTGCTCAACACTAAAACACTCCAGCATGTGTAAACCTGGGTTTTACAAACAGGCGAGTAAAGAGGGTTGAACTTTACTGTTTCTTAATGTTTGACTCTGCTGCTGAATAAGGGATCACTGCTCCAGTGATGTAAAAACTGAAGTCATCAGCAAAGAAAATCAAAACTCATCATGCTCCCGTTCTTCTTCTCCTCCTGTTTTTAGGGTTGTCTCATTCTGAGTGACGAGCTGAATCACGCGTCGTTGGTGCTGGGTGCTCGCCTGTCCGGCTCCACCATCCGGGTCTTCAAACACAACAGTGGGTGACCTGCTATAATGAGCACGTTACATTTGACCAGTTAGATAGACCTGTGACTTTAAGCACAGCATAAGTCTGCAGTAACACAGAACACAGGATTAAAGTGTCCACAATGGATCCTGCAACACTGTGAGACAGGATTTACTTTTAATCTGCTTTACCTAACAGGAGAGCAAATACATTTAACATGGGTGTGAGTTACAGAGGGCTGCTTACAACACTCTTACTTCTTCAGTTCTACATTTACTTCACTGCAACTTTGTCTTTCTCTTATGGACTGCATTGGATTGCACAAGGAGTAGGTGGGGCATGATTATTTTGGTTTAGGACAAACACACAAACACGTGTATACACACCAGACACCAGAGGTCCTGGCCTACGCAGGGACGCAGAAGTGCTGCAAAGGGTATATGTGATATGAAGCAACCGGATTAAATGAAATAGCCTGTTGGCTTATTCATTTTCATGGAGGGTCTCACAGGAATGAACAGACTTCCAGCTGACTAACATATGTACACAGAGCTTTGTGGAAACAAGGCGTTTCTGTTGCCCAAGATCACACTCAGCAACCAGGAACCAGGCAGGTTGACTTCTAAGAAAACCCTCTCAATGCTTCAGAGGGTTGTGATCATAAAACATTGACACTCATCCATTAATTAAAGATGACTCTCGTATTACTCCGGAGGAATAAATTCTATCCTTAGACAACAAAAGTTTTTCCTCTGTGTCACAGACATGCAGAGCCTGGAGAAGATGCTGAGAGACGCTATCGCACACGGGCAGCCGAGAACCCACCGACCCTGGAAGAAGATCCTCATAGTGGTGGAGGGAATATACAGGTATACACAGTAATCTGTCTCTCACATGCATGTGTACTGACACACACAGACACACAGGCGTGAGCAGGATAATTTTGCTAATTGTGTTTTATTTCTGTTTTTATTGTCATTTTATTGTGAGTATTTTCATGCGGCTGCTGTATCAAATTACACCATTTACTGCCAATTACTCAACACCCACAGTTCTCTGGGTGTGGGCTCATTAATCTTTATTTAGCCTGACTTGTCACTTTATTTGTACATTTGAGAAGAAGCATGAAAAGACTTTTAAACAGAGAGTAATGTTCAGTTATATTCATCCATGGCATTGCCGTCAGTGTGTCTGATGCCTCCCAGGAGTGGGAGTGTGACATGTTCAGGACCTCAGACAGGTTTAGTAAATCAATAGCTTCACATTGTGACTCCATTATGTCGCACAGGCTGTTTTTATCACATGAACGCATCCCTGTCTTTGCTGTAGCAGCAGTCTCATTTGCAGTAAAACAATGAAGCACTTTTACAAGACGAGTGAAGAAACATTTTAGCAGGTTAGAGTTTAAAGTAGGAACATGTCTCTGCATTTATTTCACGTTTGTCTGAAAGAACAAAGTGTGATTTTCACAATGTTCTAGTTCAGGCAGTTTCACAGCCGTGATGGCAGCACTTCCTTTCATCCCTTTGTTTAAATATAGAAGATAATGGCTGTTTCTAAGTGTGCCCACTCTCCTTTAAGCATAATGTATTCCCTGTTCTTTGCAGTGTACTCACTATAAAGGTAATCAATCCTGTTGATCAATAGAGTTCTCGGAGGAACTGCCTGACACGCTCAATGGCCTGTACTAATGCAATGTTAATGAACTTTCATTTACACTGGGATTTTCCAAGCAAAGCTTCAACACCTGCACAAATACATCTGAAAGAAAGTGAAACCATTTTCTGTAGTCGAGGTTCTCAACCGTTTTTCAGCCACAGACTCCTCACAAAGTAGAGCATGTACTGGGGACCCACTCATTTAGGCCTGTGTCCCTTGATGTCGTGTTTCACACTTCTGTAGTCTCAGTAATGTGAGACAACAAAACAAGAGAAATATATTCAACCACAATTGTCTGCTCTATTCTCAACTTAGAATACCCTCAGCAGCTAACACTGTACCTAAAGAAAATATGAAAGGCAAATAAACAGAACAGGGCTAATTTGAAGTGCATTTCACACCTTACACACATCAAGAGAAGTGTGAAGTGTTTGACTCTTACTGCATACACAGGCTTCATACAACATAATTCTGATTATCTTAAATAATATACCATGTTATATTATATAATATATTCCTTAGATCAGAATGTAAACTATGAACAATTTTAGATTTCAAGCAACAACCTATTATTTGTCATCCTTCAGTATGGAGGGGTCCATCGTGCGTCTGCCAGAGGTCGTTGCCCTGAAGAAGCGCTACAAGGCGTACCTGTACCTGGATGAAGCCCACAGTATTGGGGCCCTGGGGCCAAACGGCAGAGGAGTGGTGGACTACTTCGGCCTGGATCCCAAAGATGTCGACATCATGATGGGAACATTCACCAAGAGCTTCGGTGCTGCCGGAGGATACATCGGAGGCAAAAAGGTTGGTGAACTGTTGCACAGATAAAACTCAGACTGTGACGTCAAACAGTGGAATATGATGCCTTTTGTGTTGTAGAGGGAACAGTGAAGCACACTGACTAGAATAACTGGAGCACTTAGTCATTCTCTTGAGGGACCTTAGCACGTTGTGTGTCATTCCGTTTTGGTTCACCAGCAATGGGAAATTTCACTTCCTGTTCTTGTGAAAAGAAACTGATTTAGTGTAAGCTTTCATTTTCAGTCAGAGCAGAGCTGCTAACAAGGCTGCTTCACTCGGCCTAGGTGGAGAACAATATATACAAATACAGAGCAAGGGTAAGCCTACAGATACAAGAGGACCGAAAGCGAAACTTTATTTATTTTTAACCAGGACCCTATTTTCTCATGTTTTTGTGTCAAAGTGACCAACAGGAAGAACAATTTTTAAATTGGTCCAGTGCTGAGTGAGAGCGCTGCAGCTGGCAGCCGCAAAACAGACTGCAGAATAACCACTTGGGGCATGTTTGCTACATCAATATCCGTGTCTGACAACATTATGGAAGGGATCCCACAGAGATAGACCTTTTTGTCAAAGAATGAGATCCTTTTTATTTAACTAGAAATAGCCCTGAAATCACCATCACCAAACCCACCAGACTCCATTTAAATAAACAGTCATTTGATCATCGTAAAACACACTTAATTCAAAGTAGACAGAAACAAAATAAAACTCATAAAAGCCATCTTACCTCATCTGTACACTGTTCCAACAACCACCAACCCTGGTTTGGTTGAAATAAATCCTTCATTCACCCAGTTAGATGTGAAAACATGCTGCCTCTACACACGCTTAAATTACTTCTTATTTAAATGGAGTCTGGTGGGTTTGTTGGTAGAGATTTTCAGGTTGTTTCTGGATAAACAAGAAGGATCTTGCATTCACAAAAAGGCCTGTCTCTGTAGGGATCCTTTCTATAACGTTGTCAGACACTTAGAGTAATGATCTGAGCCCCTCAGTGGAAAAAACAAACACTTTTAGTGGACGTACATTGACGGTGGTACAAACACTCTGAGTGGTTACACTGTCGAACAGGTTAACTTGTGGAAAGGGTTGTGACAAGGAAATAAAACTGTTTAGTTCACTCTTCAAATTTATGTTAAAAAAATGTTTAAAAAAATATGGTATTTAATAAATATAAACTAAGTTATACTCATTTTTTATAAAATGATTTCTTTGCTTAACTTAAACAAGTAACTAATAAGACATGTACCAAATGTCTACCGTAGGTAGAATAAACCAACGCTTCTTTTTGGTATATATTCTTTGTTTTCCTTTTGTTTTTTCTTTTTAATTCAATGCCTTGATGTTATTTATTCCTCTTGGAAAATTGTTAACAAGGATAGAAATTAAATTACCTCTAACTAACTAACTAACTGAACAATAGTTGTTCCCAGAGTTACCCTTAAAAAACAGGAGTGACTGGCTGGAACACAAATTGGTTCATTTACAATATTTCAATGCAGATGCTTCTCATGTAATTTCTCTGCCAGGAGCTGATCGACTACCTGCGGAGCCACTCTCACAGTGCCCTGTACGCCACCTCCATGTCTCCTCCTGTGGCCCAGCAGATCATCACCTCTATGAGGATCATCATGGGAGAGGACGGGACGACACTGGGTAGGTGCCAGAAAGTTATGCCAATCACTCAATACCGCAGCCTCAAGTCGTGATTTGTACATCAGTTACTCACACAGCGTTACGTTGAACTTCGCCTCCAAGGTGAACGAAGAATCCAAAAACTCTAGAAGAATTAACAGGATCCGTGTTTACCAACAGCAAAAACTATGTCAACAAAGTCATATACAACTTGTGCAGTATAATCCAAGTCTCATTCATCGATTCATATGCTCAGTATTTTCTGAACACATGCATTTTTACTAAAACCTTACTATTTAAAACACGTCCACATAAACAGTCTCTCCACAGACGAATTGTGCACCTGCACTGTTTATGTGGAAGTGTTTCACATACTATGAATATGAAAATGCATGTGCATGCACTGAAGGCAGCTTTAATCACTGTGTTATCTCAAGGACAGAGATGGACATCATCTTACACATTTGTTACCAGTTGCACAGAACAAGGAGAAATTTTATCTGGACTAACTTAATGATAAATGTTCAGTGTGTGATGGACCGATGAAGGTTTTCTTGGTGAACTTTTCCTGCTTACTTTGTTCCTTGCAGTTGCAGTTTTTCTGAAATGCCCCAAGATTTCTTGGCCACTCATATTTTGTCAGTCACTGGACACAAATTTAAACACAGCACTTTTGCTTTTGCTCCCATTTCTCACAGATTTAAGTTAAAGATCGAACACTTTTTAATGCTTGTGTAAGGATTAGGGTTAACATTCCACAGGACATAATCAATGACCTGATCAGCTCTGTGTGAGGCAGATGGTGTCACACTAGATACTGACTGATTCTCTGGGGTATCTGTAACTGCAAAATGCATTGCTTTTCAGTTTCTAGTCTTGTGAAATGCTGATAAATGTATTTCTTTTTCAAGAGAAATCAGCACATTTTAGAGTGGCCTCTTGGTACGACCAAGACACGCCTGTGTAGTAGAGGCCGTTTACACGTTGCACGTTTACACAGACATTTCACCGTCTTTGTTTTCAAAAAGAATCTTTCAAAAATCTCCGTTTATCTCAGTTTACATGCAAACGCACAACTGGAGTTTTCAAAAATCTCCACTCTGGCCGGAGTTTTTAGAAAGACTCGTTTTCAGAGGAGAAATCTCCGTTTGCGTGTAAACGAAGGGCACAAACGAAGGAAGATGTCTCCGTTTATCAAAATCACAGTGTACGTGTAAACGGCCTCGTAATCAGGCTGTGTAATCAGTGTCTTGATGTGACACACCTGACACGAGGATGGATTATTTCGTAAAAGGAGAAGTGCTTACTAATATGGATTTTAACAAATGTGCCCCTAAACTGGAGAAAAATATTTCTGTTAAATGTTTAAAAACTCTTAGATTTTAAATTTCAACCTGTGAAAAATGGGAGCAAAAACAAAAGTGTTGCATTTAAACTTTGATTCAGTGTAGTTTCTCAGGACTGGTTGTATTTTGCCTGAGCTTCCATCAGTGACCACAAGATGGCAGTATAAGCCTTCAGCTCAGTTCTTGCAGACCTGAGTTCTGCAGCAGATGACTGGCTGACCGACGTTTCAGCATTCAACTCACATCAGCTTTGGCCCTTTTTGTACTTTGACTCCTTTGTACTGAGCATGTTTACTTTGGAAATGTGTCATTCACAGCCAAGTGAGAAACGATACTATCTGCAGCCACCTGGCAATTATTTGCCAGCTTTATCAAACTGTGAGAACCCATTCTAGACATGTAATGCAAATGCCACAGGGGTGTAGTAGAACGTCACGTGCTCTTAATTTTCAAGATGTGCGACGGTTGGTTAGTTCGGTTTAAGCAAAACACTGAGATGGTTATTTCAGATTTTTGAGAGCCACAGGTGTAGACTTAGAAATAAAACCTGCAGTTTGATCACATTGCTTCAGTCTCTGAGGGTCTCTCTGGAGTCCCCTGCAGCAGCCACCTCTTGTCCTAAACATTAGGGATGTGCATCTTTAAAATCTGATGTGTGGACAGTTCCCCACCTCTCGCTGCTTCAGCCCAGGCTGATGTGAGGTCTTGAGGCGGTGGTATGTTGACTCTTCTACCCTCTCCCTTTATGGCTTTCAGATGTGTGTTTCTTTGTGTCTGTGTGCTTCTCTGCCTTCATGCTGGGTACAAAGCAGCGTGGTGCTCAGGGCCAGAGATCCGTGCAGATCTGTTGGACTCATCTCTTACACACACAAACAGGTCACTGAGGCTTGTTTTTCTTGCAGGGCGGCACACCCTTTACTCTTTACGAGGCCTGATTGATGCAGCCTCCCTTAAAATGCTGACTTGAGATCAGATTACCTTTCTCCCCAGTCATTCAATCATTAGGTACAGGAATAAACACCTGGAGCAAAACCTTTAGAGCATGAACGTTCCACAATAATCAACCCTGTCTCCAAACTGGATAGGATAATTACTTTTGTTTGATGGTATATTGCCCCATGAAATAATTGCGCTTAACGATATTATTATAATTTTGATACCATTTTATGCCACTGATATAATGATGAAATACAGGGGTTTTATGGATCCTTAAAATGCCTCACAAGGTATTGAATCTATTTATCTTAAAATAAGGCCTGACTTGGTTTTAAAATATCTTAAATTAGTCTTTTAAAAGTCTTAAAAATGCTAAGACATGGGAAGTAGTGTATTCTGATTTTTTTTTTTTTTTAATGACGATGAATTTAAATATCAAAATAATAGGTCGCATCCTCGTTTTTTTTGTTGTTGTTTTTTTCCCCAATTGATTTACCAAATGCCTCTTGTAGTATCATCATGCAAATCAGGATTCTGGAATTAACAACACAAATATTTTGTTTCTTGCCGGGATGCTCAGAGGATCCGCTGTAGCTAGCTGTCACTAAACCCTGGACGACATGGTGCACATTCAGTGATAACTGGCCATTTGACCAAGATTTCGCAGCATGGCTGAAACCAGTATGAAGCGATGCATAAAGGCCTCGGTGTATACTTTGCAAAAAGTTTATGCAAAATGACTCAGACACACCAGACTGACTTAAGAGAACTTGCGTCACCTGATGTCACCGTGTCTTGGCCTAAAAGTTGCCACACCACAATGACTACAGCATGTACGTTCTGCACCTGTGTGAAAAGAAATAACACTTCAAACCAGCAGATGGCGGTCGTCTGTAAGTCATTCAAAAAGGGAAAGTGGAAGACGCTAGTTAGCTGGTTAACACATTTACAACACAATCGAGTGTTCAAAAAACAGAACATGTTTACCATGTGCCAGTGAACAATAACACAAACTATCACAAAACGTTTCTGCTAAAGAGCTCAGTGGCTAAAGAACAATTATCTGACTTTATATAACAAGTTTATTTGGGTCTCACCTACTCTTGACTTTAGTTCTTTGTTTACTTTCCTCACTTCTGTTTCTCTTCTTGTGTGCCACCAGTCAGTGATTTCATTCACCAATGGGCTCTGCCGACACCAATCCAACATGTTGAATCATCCAAAAAAAAAGAGATGATGAGGTGAAACAGTGTGGGACACAATGCACAGATGAGGGCGAAAGACACTCCACAACAGCCCAGCACTGACTGACGGCCGACTGTTAGTTTGGTGTGTCGGGCCTTAAAACTACAAACAAGAGGCTTTTTGACGCATTGTCAGAGGTTGGCAAGCTAACGACTGCCAAAACTGTACCTCTTCCACTCCAAAAGTGCAGCTGCAGGCTACTGGCAGTGTCTTGTTTTATTTTTCTTCAGACTTGTACAAGTAGGCAGGGGTGGAATAAAAAGGGAGAATGGCTGCACCTAAATCTTAAAATGGTCGGTAAAACCCTGCTGTTTATTTAGGCTAAAATGTTGATGACATTCTTATGTAATCTAACAGGAATGTAAATATGAGTGTTAAGGTCAGCGAGGTCATGTCCATATGTTGTACAATAAGATGATAGCGTAGTTTTGGTGACAGGCCTACAGCCATTTCTGAGCAGAGAGCGTCAGACTGGCTGACCTTACAACAGCCTGACAGTTTTCCTTGTGGGAGACGAACAGTGACAGTCTGATTGGTTGCAGCCCTATCACTGTTTGAAATTCAGCCCTTTGAAGATTCAGACACTGACACAAAGTCAAAGTGACAGTCGAGCTGCCTGCTAACAGTTTGTCTCTGCGTTCAAGTCGCTGCTCATGGTTCCCGGCACAGGCCTGCATCAGAATGGACATTTTGTTGTTTGAAGCTTACATCAATCAAACATGTCGATGGGACATGAGGGTTCAAGACGGGCAGAGCTTCCCTCAATATGAAAAGAATGCTTAAGTGCAAAAATGCCTGAATATCATATGCTACTGTTTCTGTGCCAGCTGATCACTCAGTGCTGAGAATAGCTTTGGATTCCTTGACTGTGGAAAAACAACGTCTGGATAAATATAATGTCAGACTTTGTTGTGTCTCAGGGTGCTTTGAAGCCGTGGTGTTTCTGCTCTGTTTTTCAGCAAAGCCAGGCAGATGTGCGTTGTTGCTGTTGGCGCTTCGTGCCATATGGTTATTTGTTTGGTTAAGATGGTATCTCTGGAGGCTCAGCCCCGAGGATTCAGTGAGTGAATCCACTCTGTGCATCACACTGACACGTGAGGATTGATGCCTGTTTAGTTTCAGCCTCTTGACCTCGACCTTAAAGGATCCTGGTCGTCTTCAAAGGCAAGTGCTGTCGAGCTGTCTCCAAATAAGTGCAGGACATGATAAAAGATATTTACTGATGAGTCTTACACTCTTCCTGTGGATTTGTTTTTTAGGTTGACATGGTTTTGTTGCTGAAACAGGGCTTGGCTCTACCTTTATTAAACTAACATGGGCTTGTGCTGTCAGATGATGTTCATGTTCTTTGATTTAAAAGCAGGATAAATAGAAGAAAACATCAGTGATGGATGACTCTGCAAAGGTACATGCTGTTTCCTTCACTTGGCGTCTGAACAAGAGCTGAAAATAGGGTTTTATGAGTCTGATAAGCCTAAGAAATAATCACTAAAACAGTGCTGTAGGACCTGCACAGCCCGACAGGTTTTCATTTATTATGGCTGATTAGACCTCTGAACAGGTTGTCTCGAACTACGTAAGGTCGCCACATGTACTGCGTGTCTTCCTCGCGTTTTACCTCACCCAAACTAGGATCTGAGAAAGAAATGCGAAGAAGGAGGAGCCGAAGCCGATCCAAGAAGTCTTGGATCCATAGCATCAGTCTTCAGTGATATCAGTTACGTTGAGATGCAGCATTTATTCATCACCTCACTTGATAAAAGACTTCTTTATAGGATATATTGATGTGTCCTCGCTCCAAGCTCCTCCAGAGGCCTCCTCATCTCCTCGAGGTATATTTAAGAGATTGAAAGATCCTCCATCATGGTGGAGGGAAAAGTTGTAGCGCTCTAACAGGTGCAGCAGGAGAGTGAGGATAATACCAATCAGGAACAGTCTGCACACACACACAGAGCTGATGAGATCAAATCAGTCAAAGAAAGTGAAAACCCCTGTGTGGGTGCATTATGGGTGAGAGCGGCCTTTAATCAAAGAAGTTAAGAGATGCAAACTGGTAGATAGTCGTTAGCAAGGTTGTCTCATTGCAAGAGTTCTTTTTCCCCTGTCAAGTTTTTTTAAATACAGTTTTTAGTTTTGCTGCTTATGTGTCCCACAGTATTTGCTGCGATGACATCACTGCCTTAACTGCATTACTCTCAGCAGAAAACGATTCGCTGCTCCAATGAGCCGAGTCCGTTATGTAGATACCAGTGTGCCAGGCGCAGGTGCGTCTGGCTTTTAAAGCAAATGGGGGGATGACGCATGGATTGGTTGCATTCATGTTTTGCCCAAAACCCACTTAAGATTAATTAAGGGACTAATTACAACCATTTGCCCTTTTGCATCTTACTTTGCACCCAGATTATGCTCTATTAAACTCTCAAAAGTGGAGTTGGAAACACCTTAAATGCACATGTGCCATGCACTGTAGACAATGAGCTCTAAATGATTTAAATAGGCTCATTGTCTTTATTTATGGTGTTCAGCTGGTTACAGTAACGTAAGGCAGGCTTTTTACCTATTTGGTGTAAGTTACCACAGTAATTTAACTGGCGTACAAGTTTGCTTTGTGAAACATAAATCAACTTAAATAAAAGATTTCTGAGATATTGTCTGTTGATGTTCTCGTTCCAGGTGCTGATCGCCTCAGACAGCTGTCAGAGAACACGACCTACTTCCGCAGGAAACTCCGTGAAATGGGCTTCATCATCTACGGCAACGATGACTCGCCTGTAGTACCCATGATGCTCTATATGCCTGCCAAAATTGGGTATGTGACTCTCCTCCATTTCATGTTACTGGATATATTTTTAAAGCTTTAAACATCAAGGATAATTAGGATGGCTAATCGGACGAATCTTTAATGATTTCACATTTGGGAAAGACATTAAAGCTCCAAATGAATGTTCTGACTGTTGTCCCTTTTCCAAATATAATCTGTTTATGACTTCAGTTTCACACATTAAAGAGAGCACCATCTCAGATGTGGTGGTGGCGGCGGTGCAGAGGTCACATCATCAGTTTGATCTGCAAAGTGTCGCCCTGTGTCTAATGTTGCCGTTGCTTTTAAGGGCATTTGGTCGGGAGATGTTAAAGAGAAACATCGGCACAGTGGTCGTCGGCTTCCCAGCAACGCCCATCATCGAGTCAAGGGCACGTTTCTGCATCTCGGCTGCTCACACCAGAGAGATGCTCAACACAGTAAGTCTTAGAAAATGAAGTCCAATCACTGTTTGAAACACAAAGTGAAATAATTTATATGTATTTATTTTAAATACTGTGGAAACAGCTTGAAGTGATCATGTTCAGCTGGACCAAGTTATATTCTTTGTCTCATGCAGACTACCATCTAATTGATCTTTATATATTTATTACATGAATATAAAATAAAGAAATGGACAGCTTTGCTATTAACTGAATTTTACTGACTGTTTCAACACACAGTACCGCATTTTTATTACATTACGGGGCTTGACGGTGACAGTGTCAACCACGGGGGCTTTTCCCGTGCACATTTGTTTTCTGTCTTCATTACTGCAGCTATAAGTTTTGAGGAAACTACGCTTTTCATTGAGAGAAAATTACTTTCCTTTTCCCATCATGACCTCGTTGTGCACGCAGCCCCAACTTCAGGTAGACAGCTGAAAGCATGTCATTCCTCCAAGTGCCATTGTAACTGATACAACCTTACATGGGAGTGAAGTAAAAAAAAAAAAAAAAGAAAGAAAGAAAGAAAAACAAGAATTACACCAGTATTACATTTTTTGCCATATGTTGTCATGTATGAAAAGTCCCAAAATCAGCACTGTTAAGTCCAGTTCAGACCGAAGATTTGCGACGAGACTAAGGCCCGTTTATACGACAACAATTTCAACTGAGAACAGTAAACTTCAGTGCTTTTGGGTGCCTGAAAACGCAATGTTTTGAAAACGGGTTCCAGAGTGCAACTTTTTGGAAACGGTAGCGTCTCTGTTGTCATGTAAACTTGCAATATGCAGTTCCTCTGAAAACAGAGACTTTTTGCACGTTTGTTGACCATCACAACAACAATGCTGAGCTCTGTTTGTGCTGCTCACCCTGTTGATTTGAAGTGAGGTGTAGATCTGTTACTGTAGCAACTCCACCTCGTCGTCCATCCAGACAAAGTTATCTGTGTATGCTTTCGCCATTGTGTCTTCTTTGTTTTGGTTTGTAATCACTGCGTTGTAGAGGAAGGCGCTTCGTGGTGTTGCTTTGCAAATTTACACTGCCACCCATTGGCCTGGCGTGCATACTACAGCGTTTCCAGTAGATTTTGCAGCTCCGTGTGAACAGGTATCGTTTCAACAACGTCGTCATATAAACGCAGAAGTTTTTTAAAACACAAAGGACAGACTTTTTTCTGGTTTTAGAGAAACCGTTGTTGTCTAAACAGGGCCTAAACTGTTATAGAACGTTGCAGAGAAAAGTTGCAGCGGTGTGAACTAGCCGTCTGAGCTCGAAGCCGGCTGATGTCACCTACAACTCAGATGGTCAAATGGCCGGCGACTGGTTTTAAAGCACGTCACCTGTTTCAACAGCCAGTTGGTTTGTGGTAAAGTCCGCTGGTCAAGTCAAAATGACCACAGATGGCGCGTGCATTCGCTTGCTGTGGTAGTCCTCTGTAGTGCTCTTAACAGTGTGTCGGTGTTGTTAACTAGAGATGATACACCGTCTCATTGTGGTCACTTCCTGTCAAAGTTTCAGATCAGAAGTACAGAGAGTTGTTGACTAGAGATGATACACCGTCTCATCTAGTTGCATTTGTGTAAACCGGCAGGGCTTAAGCGGACTACTTGATGATATAAGCAAATTATTCAAACTGCATTTGTCTCAAATTTTTTGATCCAGATAAACAGTTGATCACTGTAAGCGATTTCCACTGTATTAAAAATAAGAGATCGCATATGTTTTTAAAAAATCAATACTGCAAAAATCCAGATTAAAACTGGATTATAAAAATACAGTTTCCTACAGACACATCCTATAGGTTCTCAGTGTTATGTATAATCATTACAAGGTACTGCAGCTGATGATGAGGCATAATCAGCAGTTTCTTTACATTTTCTCTTCCTTTTGTTACGGCAGAAGCTTTTCTCTGATGTCTTGCTATAAAAGACCTGTGTTTACACCATAACTTTTAACGGTGTAGAAAGTTTCCACTCTCAGTGGGAACAACACAGCTTCATAATGAGCATGAAAATCACTTTAAAAACGGGCATTAGCTTTTAAAAAATCTCAGTATTTTTGGCCAAACGTCAGTGAAAACTGGAAAAATGTCTCTCAGCATATTTGCATTTGCTCCACTGTCACATCTTATATGAATCAGAAAGACGATCACCTCTTTCTGTATCGGGAGAGATGAGTAAAACTGTTTTCTTGGACGACCTGGGCTTCGTGTTTTTGTTGAGTGCTGCCACTTCCAATTTACAACTGCCGTTGGTCTTTATTTATCATCCAACATGTAAAAAGAGAGCCATCTAATCCATGATTGGAGTTTTCTTCTCAAAGGCGTGTTGTCACAGGACAGACTGTTACTGCTGAGGACTTAATTTTATCCTCGACATGATATAAGAGTTTGTTTGGATTCATGGATCCACTCAGCTTTTCTCAGCTGCTGATGAACGAGAGCTGCCTCAGTGCTGACTGACAGCTCTCTGTGTATGAGTGTGTGTCTGTCCACATGCTCAAAGTGTGAGTGTGCCTGTTGAATAATTAAAGCTCCCAATGTGTCCTTTATTATGAAGGAACTTGGAAGGCCAAGCTGTCTCCGAGCGTTACAGCGTGGCTCAGACGGAGACTTTTATTTGAGCTGCTCTGTCTCTCCAAAGACACTTCATTCATCTTACTGAGAAGCGTGTCAACACCGTTTGTAATAGTCCATTTAAAGGGCATCAGCCTGCCTTTGTAGAGCACTTCGAGGAGCCGCTTTTTCCGTCTTTGGAGTAGCCAGGCCCTCGCTATTTCTCAAAGCGTGGAATCAGAAAAAAGGTCAGGAGGAAGGTAAATTGTTTCCAGGTGCCCTGCGGTGTTGCAATGCTGATACAGTCTCTTGTGGAAAGACATGGTGGAGTTTTTGTTCAGTGGTGGTTTGTGCAGGGAGCCTTCTGTTCACCTTTGTTTCAGATCCCTCCTTGTCTTTAACTCAGACGTGTTTAGAGCTTTAATAAGCGTGATAAAGGCTCAACAATTGTCTTTCAAGTTGTCAAACTATGTGTGTAATGTACTCAACTCTTTTAAAGTCTGTCTTCACTTAATTTTGATTGACATGAATAATGTGTTTTTGGACTGACATTAATAGCATTCCTCTGTGTTTTTTCCCAGGCGTTGGAAGCCATCAGTGAAGTGGGCGATCTGCTGCAGCTCAAGTACTCCAGACGTGAGCAGCATCTTCCCTCACTTGGGTGGATGGCCGAGGAGAGCCTGCTTCAGGACTGAGCCACATCATCCCCTTCCTGTCGTCTCCACCACTACATGTCCCTCCCTTACTTCACCTCTTCTTGTCTGACATCGCTCATCTTCCTCTGAGCCAGTCTCTGCACCCCACTCCACCACATCTCCTCATGTCAGACTCACAGAACCAAAGTCTTCACAGGTCCGCCCCATTATGAAACCTGCACATGAGCACCGCCCATCAGCCGAGACCTGTGCAGCAGATTTCACCCACATCAGGCGAAGGACCAGAATCACTCACATCTTTCTGTGTGTGTGTGTGTCCGTTGTTACAAAGTCTGTTTAGTATCCTTCAGTTTGACCTAACCAGTGACTGTATATAAAGATGGACAACACATCTCCACTTCCTCCCAATGTACAAAAATGAAGCCAAAATATCCCGGACGCAGCCGCTGTCATCTTGCACTGGTGACATCTTGCAGCAGTCTGCACAGTAGCGATCTCCTTGGTATTGAGTTCCTGCTGTCCGACCAGTCACAAACAGCACAATTGATCATTAGCACCCCAATTGGCACACACAGCTGTCAATCATGAGGTCACACGCCCTGTTTATAGCATCAAATGATTAATTGAAACCAAACTTGTCTGAACAATTAAGACTGGTGGTGAGAACTGAAGATATAGAAACATTAACGCCTCATTGGCGGCTGTAGTCGCCGCCATGTTGGAGATATCAAAACTAGCCTGTAAACAAATGGTAGTAAAGAAGAGCTGTTTTTTTTCTGGATGAAAAGCACTGTAACGTTTACATTTCTCAACTGATTTCAATGAGATGTTTTTATATTCAATGACCTATACTGCAGCCAGCCACCAGGAGGTGATCCAGATATTAAGGCTTCGCTTTTCCGTCTTTATACACAGTCAGTGGTCCTAACTTATTGTGACTGCATCTAACGTCGAGTCTTATTCTTGTGTGCACATTGAATGTGTATCTTATTTGTGCAATAACAACAACTTGGAGTTTCTTTGTAATCTGACAGATATTTGCCATGAGTCTCTACTCGTGCACTTGGAGAGAAAGAAATCCGATCATAGCCGTCGCTATGACAAACACAAGAGGAAAAAATTATATATGTAAATATTATTTATCCCGACGTTGGTAACGCTGTCCCGGGGCAGCGTCCCAAACCTCAAAGAGAGATACGTTATTTCACAGGAGTAACATTAACTGATGTTCTCCGTATGTATTTATCTGATGGCTTTTTGTTCCTAATCACTTTTACTTGAACAGAGAGTTTAGAGTATCGGGTTCTTTCCCTATAACCAAAGGATGTATATGTATAGATATGTTTTCTACCTTTTCTCTTAAGATGCAAAGCAGATGTTCCAAAAGAAAACATTTAGCAGGGAAAGAATCCCAGGGAGCAAGACTAAGGAATATTTTTTACTGCTTATTTTCTAGAAATATTTTTCAGCCTTATTTACTGTTTACACCTGCACTCAGAAAACTTGAGCCCAGTGTCTTTAACATTTCTATAAGCTGACGAGCTACATGTGATTTATCCCCCCCACCACTCACTCAAGTGCTTTCATGTGAATCAGCGTCGACACGATCTCTGAGCACGATGACACGCTGTCACTTAGATCTGTATGTATGACGATGGCGCGCCCATGCTCATCTGATTTACAGACAGCTTTATTTATTTAAAATGTCTTTGTCATCTTTTATCAACCTTATTTTTGTGAGACATTGTTTTTAATCTGAAAGGCAGCTCCAAATGTGTCCCAGTGTGTTTAACCGACTACCTGCGCGTCTTAACTTCAGTGCGAGCACTACTGACAGGCATCGTACATGCACGGATGATGTAGTCACTGAAATGTGCAACATGTGTTTGGGTATGCTTCCAGTGTCTTTGTTTTTTGTATTTATCGTCTGTGGTCGCCTTCTGGAATGACATTCCATATCAACCTGCTTTCAGTGTCAAGTGTTTTTATGTGTCGGTCTGACTTATCTGAGTGAGGTCGCCCCAAAATGTCTTGTTCATGTGTGTGTTTATGTTCTGCCACTTTATTCATGTGAATCAGAGTGAAGTCAGTCAGAAAGCCAACGAGACCATTCCTGAAAATGTTCATCAAAGTGGGGTAAAGCTGGGGTATGGAAAAGTCTGGAAAAGGCAACAAAAAAAAAAAAAAAAGGCAGAATTTTAAAGTACACCCTCCTCCTGTAGCTTCTTCCTCTCTGTCATAGGCCCCTCCCACGAGATGACTACAAGCATCGATTTATTTAATTTTATTTCATCATACAGATGTACACAGCACATTCGCTCAGTCCCTTCTCGCCTCGCTGGCTAGATTAGCTAGCTAGCTGCCTCACTTACCGCTGCTGTCTACTTCCCCTGGAGCAGAGCAGGCAGCAGCTCGAATTCAGCCAACAAACCTCCCAGTCCTGGGTGTCACTGAGGGCTGGTGGACAACACAGCGCTGGGTCTAACCTGTGTTAGGGCAGCAACAGAAAGTTTGCTGATCCAGCGGGGAGTCAGCTATCTGGTGTCCGGGAGGTGGCATTTGCACCGGCTGGATTTGTGTTGCTGCAGCCGCTGACTGGGGTCCGTCCCTGGAGCTGCTGCCCGCTCCCCTCCTGGCAAGGTGGTCTGTAGAGGTGGGGAGCGAGGCAGAGGACACACTAAGATCCAAGGCGCTAGCTAACGTTAGGTACAAAAAACATGAACTTGAAGCTGCAGTCGTGAGGCTTTAGCTATGGTTAGCATCAGGCTAAACTATACGTTGGCAGTTGTCGCCAGTGCTCGAACAGCAACGTTCTCCACCATTGAATCAGGCTTTCACCAACTGAAGGGACGTGCACACACATCTGCATTTGTAGAACAGCGAATAGGAACGCCCTCTGTCTGAAATTACCTGTGATTGGCCAAAGTCTCCCGCCACCGGTGAGATTTTTTTAAAGCCTGTAAACGGAGCCAAGAGGAGAAGCAGAAGTTTAATATTCTCAGTCCATTTGTGTTACAACATGCTTAAAGTTTATTACGGGATTTTTTTTACCTACTGAAGCCAAAATTCAAACTGCCTATCCCAGCTTTAAACTCAAGTCGATGTTTTTGGCATTTTCGCACAGCAGGACAACTTTCTGGGGGGTCTCTCTTTTAACTGTACATCTATTAGATATTAATTTTATTGTTGTCTTTGAGTGAGTCATTCCAATATTTTCCACAGAAAATAGCTTGAATAACATTTCTGTGATGCATTTGCTTTCAATAAATATAATATAAAAGGTGGAACACATGACTATGATCTGGAATTGCACTCTTCAGAAATGTGCTCTGACACTAAAGAAAAGAAACTTCTCGTCAAAGTTTCCTCTCAAGCTGTCTGCAGCACCGTGCAGTATGTTACATTTCTGTCTATGGAGGCAAAAATGTAATTGCAAACAGCAACGTGACTGTTTCTCTCAGCCAGGTTTCCCTCATTGAAACTGAGGAATTAAAGTCAGGAGAGATTATCACAATGTTTGGAGCGCTTTGATGTAACGTGACGGAGTATCTACCACAAATACAGGCAAACTGACCTGCAGTGACCTTCGGAAACTTGCTTATCGGTCGCGTTTGCCCTTGAAAATGTATTTGGGTTGGAGATAAACCACTTAGAGGAGTTTGTAAAGCCATGATGTTTGTCGACCATGCTGTTGGAAACAGTGCTGCAAAGATTAAATCACTTTCTTTGTATCAAGTCCTGGAACGGCTCTGTGTTTATTTACAGCAGACGCACACACACAGACTGAAGTCACAACCTAAAAGCTCATGACAAATACGTCTGAAAGCCTTTTTGACTGATAAGTCACTGACATCCTGCCATTACACAGCATTCCACTTTGGCCAGTCACTCACTCCAGTCTTAAAGGGAGAGTTCAGGTTTTCTGAAGTGGGGTTGTAGGAGACACTTAAATATAGTCAGGGTATTAAAGACAGTAGATGTTAGTCAGCACACCGTCAGTTTGGAGAAGCAGGCTGGAGTCTGACACAGAAGCTAAGAAAGGTGGTCGCCGTCCGGTTACAAACGAACTCTGGTGCGGTTCGTTTGTGTTCAGACCTGGATGTGAAGCAACTGCAGTCACATGACACATTGTTTGGGTTAAACATGAGCATGTTACAGTCCTGGAGGATTATTAATGTGCACCTCCTCCTGTACTGCCTTAATATGCACATTCAGCACATCCAATGCATCAAAACATTGTTTTCTAGTTGGAGCCGCGCCTCGTTTTCAAACTGTACGGTTTGACTAAAATGAACAATGACAGCAATATAGTCCACGATGAGCAGCGCTAAAATCAACCTGCGTAGTTGTCCCTCCATTGTGACATTAGAAAGTGTCACGTTTATCTTGCAAGTGTACTCTTCTTCAACGTTTGCTTTGCTTCCTGGATTTTTCTGACCAATGAAGAGCAGCTTTCTCACAGGAGGCATTTTTATCTGGTCTGCTTGTAAATGCTGCAGCAGGAACCAACTCAAGGCAATTACACAACTTTGGACCAACATGAGTCCCTGATTCAGACCAAAGGAGACGACTCTGGGGCTGACAGCACCCTTACATTGCTTAGCTTCTGTGTCGGTCTCCAGTCTGCTTCTCCAAACTGGAAATCAGAACTCTCCCTTTAAACTTGTGTTTTAGTGCAACAGTATGTCAGCAGGACGAGATAATGACTTGTTTCCAGAGTTTAGAAAATGGCAAAGCAACCGTAAAGAAAATAACATGTAATTTAAGAGACTGCGGGAACATGTGAAATGATTTCTGGAGGAATCTCTGACTTTAAAATTCACTTTATTAGATGAAATGTGCTCGGGTCAGTGAGTGAGCACATGTCCACCTCATGTCCTGGAGGTTCTGTGTAAACTAAACCTTGTACCTTATCAAGAACCTCAGTGGCCCTGCGCCCCCCCTCCACACAGCTGTGAGCAATAAGCCTCCCACCCCCAACTCCTTCAGCATCAACCTTCTGAATGCGTGCGTAAAAGGCGAGTTTACCGAAACCGGTTGGCTGGGCGGCGCACACACACACACACACACACACACACACACACTCGAACCGGTGGATGAACTTCAGCTGGATAATGGATTAACGCATCAGACAGATAGCAGAAAACGCGCAGCATACTATGAGCTCCAGATGTCAATGTATTGGAAGAAAACACCCACCCACCCACGGCGGGATGACTCACAGTTTAAAGTAGTTGAATAAGCGGTCGCCGGTGCGGACGGGGAGATTCTGCGTGGGGTATTTCACTTGTTTCTGCTACTTAAAGCGCTTCAAACCAAGGTTTTAATGGGGCACAGGAGCTCGAGCCACCACATGGACTTGCTGCGCGGGGCGCTGGTGCCAGACATGGATAGCGCGCGGGATACCTCCGGACGCTGGTGCGCATCTTCATAAAGTGCGACACTTCGACACCGACGAGGCCAAAAACTTGATCTGTCCCGAGTCACAGCTGCAGACACACCGGAGGACGAGCAGGACGAGCTCCGCTTCTCCCCAAACACCGAGTTAATTTAAGGAGACGAGTTTGAGAAAAGCTCCAAAGTACTTTTCCTTTTTATTTATTTTTTATTTTTATATTTTTTATTTTTATAAACAATCTCCACAGGAAGCTTTGAAGATGCGTCAAGAGGTCGCGAGGAGATTTCACGCGCTGCTGGTGACTTGGTCCATACTTGTTGTTAGTTTGGGGACAGGGTTTCCGACCAGACACAAGAATGTCGCCCACAAGGTGAGTTTTATCCACAGATTCATCATGTGTGGGGGTTTGTGAAGTTTAACAAGTCGCAGCAACAAATTTCATAAAGATGCCAAGTTTTAAAATCACACCTGCTGTTAAAAATAAACAATAATTAGCTAGCTTAATGCTGTGGTGCACCTTTGCTAACTGAAATGTTTTAAAGGGTTTGTCCTCTGTATTTTTAATTACAGCCCCTTCATTAATGTCAACTAATAGTCGTTACTTTATAAGTTACTATTTCCAGTACAATAAAATCACACCTGCCTCTACAAAACTACGTTTTGGGTCAAATAATTAGCTAGCTTAATGTCCTGGTGCATCAATGCTAACGTTAAAAAAAAACGTTAAATGGTTTTGTGAGATTTATTGCTAATTATAGTACATTATTCATTAACGTTGACTTAAACTTAATATTTTTCTTCTTTATTGTTGATTAACTTACAGCACCTCAACTCATTGTCTTAATGTTATAAAGTTATTTACAGTATTATAAAATAAAAGAAAGCTGTCTTGGTGCAGCTATGCTAACTAAATGTTTTGTGATATTTATTGCGTATCATCATACGTTCATTGATGCCGACTAATAACTTAATGTTAGATAAGTTATTGACAGTTGTATAAAATCACACCTGCTTCAACAAAACAACTTTTTTGGATTCAAATAATTAGCTAGCTTAATGTCCCGGTGCCTGTATGCTAACTAAAATGTCCTAAAATGTTTGCTTCTAATGCTAAAATGTTTTTTTGTGAGATTTATTGCTTAATACAGTACATTGATTAATGTTGACCACAATCTAATTTTTAAACATCTTCGACAGTTTTATCAAATCACACCTGTCACTTAGAAAATAACTTTTTTAGGAGGGTCAAATAATTGGCTAGTTTATGCCCTGGTGCATTTTTGCTAGCTAAAATGTCCTAATGGTTTTGTCTACTGTGTTATTAATGACAGTACCTTTATTAACGTCAACTAATAGTCTTAAGTTTACAAAGTTATTGACAGTACTATAGAATCACACCTGCCACTAACAAAACAACTTTTTTTTTGGTGGGGGTCAAATAATAAGCTACCTTAGTGTCCTGCTATAGCTATGCTAGCTAAAATGTTTTAATAGATTTGTCGGCTTTTTTACTAAATACAGTATCCTCATTAATGTTTGATAATAAGTTTAATTGTATGACAGTATTATAAAACCACACCTGGCACTAACAAAACGACCTTTTGGGGGGGTCAAATAATTGGCTAGCTTGATGTCTTGGTGCAACTGTTGCAACAAACATCCTAATGGTTTTGTCCTCTATTTTTAGATAAGTAACCTTCATTAGTGTCGACTATTATTCTTCATTTTATAATATCATTGAGAGTATTATAAAATCACACCTGGCCCCAACAAAATTAGCTAGCTTTATGCCTCGGTGCATTTTGCTAACTGTTGTAAAACATCCCAAATAGTTTTGTCCCCTTTATTTTTAAATACAGTAAAGTTACCTTCATTAGTGTCGAGTAATAGTCTTCAATTTATAACATTATTGGCAGTATTAAAAAATCACACCTAGTGTTGCAGTGATATACCGGTTTAAAGGTATACTATGATATAAAAGTTGACGGTTATCGCAGCGCGTACATTTGCTTGTCTATGATAATGAAATAAAAAAGCACTGACATTGAATCTCCCCTTTATTTTAGTTTTTTTCTAAGGGGAGACTTTTTACACATACTTCCATAAACAAAATGGTTTAACTTTCAATTATAGTAATCAAATGTTTGTCTGCCAACAGTAACCCTTCTGTTTCTATTCCTTTAAGGCTCATTCTGACTGATAATAATGTAATTTCTGTAATACCGTTAAACTGCGATATTTTCTGAGGACACTTATCATACCGTTAAAATCTTACTTTTGTGAGTGTGTGCCAAATTGTTAGCAAGCTTAATGCCCTGATGCATCTATGCTAAATAACATGTTTGTGAGCTTTATTGATAAATATAATACCTTCATTAATGTTGACTAATTGTTTTAATTTTATATTATCATTAACAGCATCATGAAATCACACCTGCTGCTAACAAAACAACTTTTTGGATCAAGTAATTAGCTAGCTGAATGTCTTTGTGCATTTTTGGATCGCAATATTTTTCTGTGGCAATATCATGTGGATGCAGGGACACCAAATATTGATTTTTTTAATAATATAAATTATTAGCATTGCAAATACTAACAAAAAAATTGTGTGTGTGCGGGGGGGGGGGGTGTCAGTATTTAGTTAGCTAAATGCCCTGGTACGTCTTTGCTAACTAAGATGTCCTAATAATTTTGTCAGCTTTATTGTCAAATATAGGACCTTCATTAATGTGGAACTATAAGCTTAAATTTTGCAATATAATTATAATAATGAATCACGAAATAAAAACAAAAAATGTTTTAGCTTTTATGGGAAAATTTTGACGTGAATGAAGTAAAATAAGTTTTCATACTTATGTTGGTTATCAGCAGAGGTAGAATCAAGTCAGTGATTGTCAAGTCCCAAGTGAAGTTGAGTAGTAAACAAGTCATAATGCGTTTTTCATCGAGTAATACCATTTTAATGACATAGTCATAATATACTAAATTAATGCTGTTTGTTGGAAGTTGTTGCGTCTTTGTCTATAATTTTTGACCTGAACATTATACATACTGAAATAACTACCATTGTTGACTACTGCGTAGTTTTTATACGCAAACAAAATGATCTTAGTGTAATTTTTTTTCTCCAACTTGCGCTGAGTAAAATAACGTTAGTTCTTCATGGTTCTCTCCTGCTGTTTGATTGGATGCTGCCAGACTGGTTCAACCTTAGTGGATCATCTGGAGAATTAAGTGTCGATTTGCAATGAATGATTAGCGTTAACGTTAGTTGATTCAGGATATGAAGGGAAATGGATTGATTTGGGTTTGGGTGGAGGTATCAAGTATTTTCAGTTCAAAAGACTCAAGTCCAAGTGAAGTGACTAACACATTGATGTTAAAGTCTAAGTCGAGTGCAAGTATTTTTTTGATTTTGTCTAGTCTGAAGTCATCAAAATTTGTGACTTAAGTCTGTCTCGAGTCCAAGTCATGTGACTTGAGTCCACACCTCAGTTAAACCCAAACCCTCATTACCCAGCAACTCCCAAAACTCAATGATCTTTCAGGGACTCTGGCCTGGGGTCACAGATCTGATTGAATACAGATTTCGGTGTTACAGGTCAAATTTGGACACCTAGAAGAAAGTGGAAGAAATGGTTTGTCCAGTCACTGCTCTTTTTCAGTCGTTCCCCTCAGTCAGTTTCCATCAAATGACTCAGTCAATGAAGTGACAGAGTTTCCTCATCAGCGCTGGCCGCTCTCCTTTGTTGCACGTCTCTGTCCATGTATAGTAAGGTTTGCCATCACTGGGCATACACCCTGCTACAATAAATCCAAACTCTCTCTACACACAGGCTGCGCAGTGTGTGTGGTGTGTGTCTATGGGAATGTTTGTGTTACACACGGACATATTTGGATATCAAAGTCTGTTTGTGTGTGTTTGTGTCAGGGTTCAGTCTTTGCCTTTGAACTCCCCTTCTTGTGTGGCCTCCCATGGATGCCCTATTGGGACTCTCTCTCATCATCCATCTGATTGATGTCAAAGCAGAAAGAGACAGAGAGGGAAAACAGGGAGGGAAGAGGAGAAGGGAATGATTAGCGAGGGAAACGAGTCTCACTGTGGCTGTGCGACTGTTCATTTCATTCACCAAAAGGCTGCAGTCGGTGACTCCGTGCCTTCGCCTGTGACCTGCTGGATGCGTAAGTGGTGGATGGAGAGGAGAGATTAGCAGAGGAAGAGAGAAGGAGGAGGGGAGGCTCAGTAAAGCGGGTGCCCGGTAACGAGATGCTTATGTAACCAGAATAAGGCGAGCCCTCTGCATCCCTCACACTGCGGCTCGGGTCAAGTGTCACTCATCTGATTGTTTACATTGGCTCTTTTTTGTGTTAATGTGGAATTTCCTGTTTTTGGTTTTACCCCCATCGCTCAGCGAGGAAGGAGAAAAGGAGAAGGAGGGGGGTTTGACCTCTTTTCTAAATATTGGGACCTGTTTAGCCTGACTGTTTTGTACCCCCACTTCCCACCCCGACCTCCACAACCTCACCCCGATTCCACCAGGCATGCATTTGTTGTCCTGTTTCCATTTGCAAAAGACGGCGATCAAAGAGCGCCCATAGTTTATTGTTCTTGTGTAATGGTTTGGAAACAGCCAAGTGCAGAGGCCTTTGATATCTGCGGGCACATAAATCAGGGCTGCCACACCGCCTGCCTTCCCAGCCTGCCCCCCAGCCCCACCGGATCCCGTCCCTGCCCCTCACCTCAGCCCCCTGCCGCCCCCATCCCGTCTCCCGACCCCTCTCTCCCTGACCTGAATGTGTGTCACCATCGGCAGTAGCAGTGACAGTAGCCCAAAATGGATCCAGTCTTTTCAGCGGAGTGAAAGGAGGATGAACGTGTTGCCAAACGGGTGGATTTAATGTTTGTCTGAGAGGAGACCAGGCCGAGGTCCCTCACTGCACCCAGATAGTCTCCCTGTTAAACACACTGCATGCCGTCAGCCGTCGGTCCTTTGATCACAAGCGCCCCACTACCGAGAGGAGGAGAGCAGGATCAGAGAGAACGAGGGGGAGGAAGAGGGGAAGAGGAGGAGGAGGAGAGTGATATACAGGGCGAGAGAATACAGGATCCAGATGTGTAACAAGACGAGATGAGGAGGGTGTGAAAGTATGTGGCCTCTCTCGTGACTCCGGACCTCGTGTGTCTGCAGGAGTGTGGAGGTGCTGGAGCATGAGTGTGGATGTTGGTGTGTAATATTGTCACTGCTGGTCAGATCTGACGGTGGTGCTTTTTAATAACAGGCTGGTTAAAGGTTAAAATGGGGCGTCATGCTGGAAGATTTTCAAAATAAAATATGATACCACACACAAGACATTAAGGTGTAACAGAGTACTCGCTATGTTCACATAGAGAAAAGTGTCATCAGTTAAAATTGAGTGTACAATTTAATTTTAATTTTTAAGTTAATGTATGCAGTGAAACGTCAGCTTAGTAATAAAAATGTGACATGAAAGAATAAAAACTTTATTTAAAGATCCAGTGGACGAGGTGAGGATATAAAGCGTTTCTCATTTTTCAGAATATAACAAGTGATGTTGAAAAGTTTATTGTTTTTTTTTGTTGATCAATTAACTGATTATTGTTTCAGCTTTACTTGCATCATAACCAGAGCTGAAAACGGACTATAACGGGACTCATTTACGTAAAAACAGTAGCACTTATATTGTTCTGTAAATCTAATATACATTAAATACATCAATATCAACCCAAAAATGTTGTTCAATTTGACATTCTGTTAAATAGTAGTGCTGCTTGCAATACGTTATTTAATAATGTGTTAAAACTTTTGCAGAAAGCGGGAGCGATGTTGTGCCTGAGAGTTTCCAGCATTGCTATAATTATTCTGTTTTAATTGGATGTTGAGTTTTATTGGCAAAAAAATGTCACATTTATTGGAACATTTGTAGTATTAATGTAAAAGTACTTGTAGTGGATTAAAAAGAGCAAACGCTTAAATATACCAAAAGGTTATCTACTTGTCACCACCAGTTTACAGATATCTGGGGAGGGGGCCAACTTCTCTTCATCCGTCATTTATCATGCTTGACAGGCTTCTCCTCTAAACAGGCATTATGTGTTCACATGCTTGAATTTGACCGACCACATAACTTCTTTATGGGACAATCGCAGGCAGTCAGTGAAAAGTACGCCCTGTTCCAGTGGCCATAAGTATAAATCATCAACCATTTGGTCATTAATTCAGACATTTCTTCTCCTCTTTAGCCCTCCGACTGCAACCGGTTTGTTCTGAGCAGACCGCAAACTGGCTCAGGTCAAATCATCAGGTCCGCTCCAATCACATGTGCGAGCCAATTTAGCATTTCCAGGATGATGAAGACATGAGTGAACGGCAGACCAGGGTTCATTAGAGGGTTTGGATTTTGGTTTTGACCAGTGTCAGGCATGAAACAGATACGTGTCCTATTAGACATGAAACAGACGGGAGAATCAGACCAACTACAAATCCATTTTCAGTGACTTTATTCCAGATACAGAACATAAATCTACAATTCCCCACCATTATAATGTCACCATTAATCACCATTAATCTCAGAGATCAACATTTCCTCCCGCTGGGCTCAGTAACTGTAAAACCTGAAAGGTTAAATTAAGTGGCGTCCGTAGTGGCGGCAGCACAGCAGGTTCAGACACGCTCGCACCAGCCCAGGGGTCCCACGCCTCCCAGGCCCTCTCATTAAAGCTAAAAGAGGATCTCTCTGGCACAGGCCCCTCTTTGTCCACGGCCTGGATGCCATGACTGTTGTGGGAAAAAAAAATGAATGAAATGAACGAAGGCTGGTTGGTCACTTGGCTGTTCAGTTGGATTGGATGCCTCAGGGGCTTTCTGGAATTGCTGACCAAGCTACGAAGTGGTACATGGTTTCAAGGTTTCTTCCTGGAAACAGAGCACTAATTGTTTATATACTCAACAGGGCTGAACAGTTAATTTAAATATTATCGCAGTATGAGCAAATGTAATGTGTATGTGGAGCTGCAAAACGTGCAAAACTCACATCATATTTTCAGATATTTTTCCGTGAAAATAAAATGCAAAAATTAGCAATCCCACGGAAATCGTCACTTAGATTTTTTACTCATCAGTTAGCCACTTTATTGTCATGAACCCTGAGGCAGGCACTGGTGTCTGCCTTTTGTTCTTTACATTGCACACAACCAGCGCAGATGCAGAAATCAGGCTTTAAACTTTACCCTAAAATGAACTGTTCATATCTACATAGGGAGCGGGTCCTTGTCCATGGAGTCCACCATGTTGCAGCACCATGTTTCACTGGCTCTAGATAGGGGCGTTCACGTTTTCTTCTCGACTGCTGAAAAGTGTCAGAAAGACACAGATTTTTGACATTGAGTCAAGCTAAGTGGAGCTACAGTTACAGCTCGACTAGGCTGTTTAATTGGACCACTGTCCTTGTCCCGGTATACAAGCACGGGAGGGGAATCATTTAATTGACCGTAGTATGTCTGACTCCGTTAAGATAGATAGTTCATTCTTTTTAGTGAAAAAAAACCCAAAACATCTTAAACATCCAGGCTTCCCATCTATTTGAAATGGGAGCTTAAGAGAAATTGTTGGCATTGTATGTTTCCGCAAACCATGACCATGTTACATTTCTGTGTTTCATAATTGTCATATCAAAACTTGTATTGCTGACTTTGTTATTGGGAGGTGGAGGGAATGATGGATGGAGTGACAGTTAGGCAAGACACCTGCCAAGCTGCAGACCACTATTCAAGACCAACAAAAATGGTTTTGATTAAGTGAGTGCTCGCTGTATTTCCAACGGTTCTTTAGCCATCAAACGTTGGCGTTTGTAGCAACCTGTCGCTTTTTTCCGGCAGGGATAGTTGCACAAAAAAGAGGTGGTTTTGTGCTCGCTGCGTTTCCTGCCAGGGTAATGTCACGAAAAATTGTTGTTTTTTACTGAGACAACAGTGGGTTTCCTGCCAAAAAGTGTCTATTTTAACCAAGATATCACTGTGTTTCTTGCAGGCATAATAGCTCAAAAACTGGTTGTTTTGCTGCGTTTCCAGTGCTCCCAAAATCGGGTATTATAAGCCAAAACGTGATCTATTCTTAACCATAACCAAGTGTTTTTTGTGCCAAAACCGAACCATACAGTGTTGTCACGTATCTGTGGTTTGCATAAAAGTACAATGCCAACATTTCTTCTGGCGACTGGGTCGATATCTTTCAATATGAAATATGTCAATGCTTGATTCTGATCTTTTACGTATTTTGAGGTTTGTACATATACAGCATGTTTGCGCAGCAGTTTCGTGTGTTGCTGCTGGACATAACATTTACAATTACCCCACCACAATAAACTTCTCTCGATGTCTTTTATCGAATACGCAGTAAAAAAGTTGATATTTTCTTCCCTAATTATAAATAATTCCACTAGATCATTGTCCCTGATCCAGGTAAATTCTTTATCTTGCGTCTTTTCCTTGTCTTTCAGGGTCATGGCCACCAGATTCACAACGGTGGGGTCCAATACGCCCCCGAGGCTTTGGAGCAGCAGAACCAGGTCCAGAGTCTCCTGCCTGAGCCCCACAGCCACCAGAGGAGGTGGTCCCACCCACAGCACCGCTCCGTTGGTGTCCTCCCTCAGCCTGAGCCTGAGGAGGAGACCAAACCCTTCATCCTGGATCTCAAGAACTTTCCAGACCTGGCCAATGCTGACATCAACTCGCAGAACCCCAACATACAGGTGAGTCTGGAGAGGTGGAGTGATACATATACATACAAAAACAAGCTCTTACAGCACAAAGCAATGCTGTATCCATACAGTAACCAATAGATAGCCAGTTATGGGTTAAAATTAAACCATTGGTGCAAGGAGAACCAAAGCTCTTTGTCTTTTATTGTTTAAAATGATTTATTTCTTTAATGTGTAACAAAATCTCTCGGTCTAATCTTAGCAACAGGCCTGCGTCTCTTTGTGCTACTATTAAATTGAAGTGTAATAAAGAGAAACAGGCTCTGTAATCATAAGTGTTAGCCATTAAGTCCTCATCATCTCCGTCTAAACTGACCCAAAAAGTTCTTCTGTTTAACTTATCTCAGGGCAGTTATCCTCTCCAGCTCTGGTCAGTGTAATCAGGATGTGGTTAGAGGGACATAATGATGCCGGCTCGTGTCTACATCAAGCTCAGAAACCGATGAAACGTCTGATGAGTTTTTCATGTAGCAGCATATAGACCAGATGTACCATACTCTGACCATAAGATATATCCAACTAAGACAAATGAAAGCATTTCCAATCATCATACGTCTTTCCTAACTGTGAAATTAATCCCACAACAGTTAGAGAAAGGTTTCCCCTGTAGTCCCGCCTGGTCTTCACATCAGCTGAAGTGGGCCCTTGGAAGTACTGTAGCATCTAGGATGAGTCATATCGAGGTAATGAGAGGTAGTTATCCAGAATAAAAGCTCACATTCTCTCCCTGAGAGGATCGTTTGGTTGGCTGGATGCTCATGCTCACGTCTGGCTGGCTGAATCAGACGCGGGGAGCAGGATTGCTTGATGAAAAAATTCTCCACCGAGTTGAGTCAGTTGATTTCTTGAGAGGAGCTCGTTACTCGAGCTGCACAAAAAGTACTGTAGGAACTTTTTGTGACACATGAGAGCAAAAGCAGAGTCAACACAGCAACACTTGTTGTTTGTCAGTGTCTTCTACTCGCTGTCAGGGCCGCCGCTGGTCATTTGGGTCCCCTAATTGCTTTGTTGTGGTGTTTTCATAATCAGTGTAACATTCTTGTTAAAATAACTATAAATAGATGATAAGAAAAACCGAACTGTCCCATTACTCACACACAGTGTCCGAAATTAACTTTGACTCATCAGCCAAGGGGACTGGTGAATGAAAACATCCACCGGCCAAATTAATATATCGCCTTTTTGTGTCACATATGGATTTATTTCAGTGAACTTATTGAGATAATAAGTTATTATGTTGAGCAGAAACTTAAAGAAAAGGCTAGAGCAAAATTCAAAGCAATGTTTTTTAAGTACAGCATTTACCCACCAGTGTGGCAGATAGCCCCCGGAGATTTGCTCGCCACAGGAAACCTACCCACATTTGGTGCTTGGCTGGTGTTAATTTCAGACCCTGCTCAAACATAACAGAAGAAAAGTCACAAAACATTACAAACTCGAACCGCAACAGGCATTTTTCAGAAGCTGCAGGAGGCTCTGACACACACATCTGCATCTCCTGGCTGTTAAATCAGTCATTATATGCCAGTGTCTGAGTGAGTTCACTTAGACGTTCCTGTCCAGTTGTTGAACGCAGGTATATTTTAATGAGCTTAAGTTTCGAAAAACTTTGCTCAGCAGAGACAACTGACTCTATTAATAACTGTAATAATAACCTAAAAGTGTGAGCACACCACTCAGCGAGTTTACTGAACCCAGCGATGAGTGCAGCTCAAACCAAGCTGTGTCTGAGAGGGCCTTAACAGTTGATGCAGTACGTATGATTATCATTAATGATGATCATATTGGGCTGTTGGGCGCGTGATGTGTGTGCCCATAGCTGTGGCACTGTTCATTGTGAAGTCATTTCTAAGTTTGGTTTGCCATTTACACTGCAATTTGTAGTCTTGGTTTGCGAGTTTAAACTTTTGACTGCAACTCTGATTTCTCTTATGAAGGCAGAACATTTTGGGTTTGCACAAACTGCACTTTAAGCCCATTTCAAACAAAAGATTCATGACGAGACGAAACCATTTTAAAACGTTTCAGAGACACGTTGCAGCGGTGTGACGTGGCCAGTTCCAGCTCGACTCAAGCCGGCTGATGGTGTCACCTGCGACTCAGCTTGTCAAATCGCCGATAATAACAAGCTACAGTATTGCTAATAAGAACGTACTCGTCTAAGGACACTTGGACTTTGTTATTGTCTCGTTTGAGCACATTAGGACTTAAACAGATCACACTGCTTTGTTGCATTGTTTGCAATGCTGTTTTTGCGAAATAAAGAGTTTTAATCTTGAACAGTGACCCCTAATCCTAAAGGCCTGGACACACCAAACCAGCGTCAAAGAACTAGCAGCGATGAAGTCCAACTACTTCGTCGCCTCATGTGTGAAGACTGCAGCCAATGGCAACTAGCTCAAACATTCTGCAGCTGCATGAGAGGAAATAACTCTGCATACCAGCGGCAATCTGCATTCATCATTTAAAAAAGGAAAACCTGGAAGACCGACAGGACAGAGTCAAGATGCTAGTTTGCTGGTTAGCACATTAAAAACACAACCGGATGTTTAAAGAACAAACAATATTTACGGTGCATCAGTGAACAATGACACAAACCATTAGAAAACGTTCCTGCTAAAGAACTCAATGGCGAACAAGAAAATCTTTCAGAATATAGTAAGTTTATTCCAGTCTCACACCCTCATGATTTTCATCCGTTTCTCTTCTCGAGTGAAACTGCTAATCAGAGTGATTTAATTTACTGATGTAAATTAGGTTTCCCAGCTCCACGAATATCAATGCTGTCAAAGATATCAGTGACACAGATGAATGTGTTTCGGGTTACTTCAGGTTGACACTGTCTCACTTTCTTTACAGGTAACCATTGAGGTGGTGGACGACCCCCAGATGGAGGTGGAGATGGACCTGGCCAAGGAAAAAGACTGGCTGCCCTCCTCTTCCTCCTCACCCTCTTCCACAGTGGATTGGCTCGGAGGCAAGAAGCTTTTCTGGCCCCTTTTCTGGAGTTACACCGACGCCGATTCCAGCGAGGACAACAACAGCCGGTCAGGCGTGGAGGAAACTGGCGAGGAAGAGGAGGAGGGGGATTACTCCCAGGATTACGGCAGCGAAGAGCCCTTACCCAGCGGAGTGGGCGGAGACTGGGATACGCGTTGGAACGAAGGCTGGGATCCAATGCAGAGCTACTATGGTAAGGTTTGCCAAGTGGTACACTCGCCGTCTGCTCGCACAGCCACACTGCTATTTTAGATATGACTTCATCACACTGATTATGGCTTTTAAAAAATTACCAAAATGTATCCTGTGGGTTTCACTAAAGACAAAAAATGCAAAAAGGGAAAGTATGGAAATGCAATCAGTGAATTTATCATATCGAAAAGGGGAAAGGACAGTGGGAACGTCTGGAGGGAGAGACAGAGAGGAGCATGGAGAGAGAACAACAGAGCAGCTCAGGAAGGCTGCACGATAACTGTCTTCACAGTCAGAGGGAAACAAACGACGCCAGCATGCGAGGCAGCATGAGCACTCGACCATCGGGACATTGTGGGTTATGGGCACTTTGAAGTCGACACTGGTCGTGCTGGTCGCAGAGGCCTGCCTTTTGAAGATGGGTCCGATGCGCTCGCTAATGGCAGCGTTAGGCCGGCACTGTTCCCTGGGACAAAACAGCCCTCTGCTTGTGGACAATTAGAGGGCAGATTTGGAACACAGAATGACAGGGGCCATTCGGCCGGCCCTTTCATCCTTCCCCGGGACCCCATGGGCCCCCCCCAGACCCTGGCGTCCCTCACTGCCCTCTGCGGCACGGCCTTTTGAGCCAGTTCAAGAATTTCGGGGGGCTTTCAGGGCTCTGCATAACTTTTACAGCTCTTTTTCCACTCTTAATTCTGCCGTCCGCTGGTGGGAAAACATGTTGTGTCTCAGCCTGCACAGAACACTGATTCAGTGGTAAAGATAGTAAATAATTAGAGAGAAAGAGAAAGGTGTGTGTAGTGAATGAAAGGGAGAGATAGAAAGAGAGAAAGAAAGAAAAGTTTGATGGGCTCGGCCAGTGTGTGTGAGCCCTACTGTAGATCAGAGCGCAGTCGTGGGCTCACCACAGCATGAGGCTTTCATTCTTCAGAGAAACTTCCCATCAATGCAAATCTGTGCATGATTGATCTATTTGTTTTTGAAGGTTGTTGTCGCAGCACAAACCTCTTCTGTTGTATTGTAATCTCAGAACGTAAGAGCAGGTAGCTGTTTTTTTACTCTCTAACCTTTCCCTCATCCGTCATGCCAATATATAGATTTTATCCATCGTGCATGCAGCCGAGCCGGCAAAGGGCAACAATGCCTATTAAGTGGTCACATCTAAAGACTCGGTGAACATAAATCAGGGATGTCTGCCTTAGCTTCTTCTGTAATTAAGACTCTCCTGAGACCTCATTCCCGTATGGCCACATGGCGAGCTGGCAGCGCCCACAAAGTAAAATTGGGCGCTCACTACACCCAAGCTGGTATTTCTGCACCCACCTCGCCTTTAATCAAGAATGACTTGTTTTCAGTGTTATTAACACCACAAGGAAACATGGTGCGGAGGCGGACAGCCACAGCACAGCTTCTCGCTCTCTAATTTTACTGAGGCCTTCTTAAAAAGAATATGGGTTAGCATGGGAAAGGTTGGACCAGGGGAAAATGATCATTTATATGGACTGAGACAGGCCAGGATCTCTGAGAGCTTATTCTGGATTAGACTGCTACAGCACACACTCAGGTCTTTCCCTTGTATTCATAATTTTAATCAAACTTTTGAAGCTGTTTCCGAAATACCAAACATGTAGTTATTGTAATCTGCACCAGAGAGCATGGAGTAGAGCTCCTGCAACTGCAAACTTAATAGGGTTCCTTCCAACTGTTTTGGCATGTCTTGTAGGGTAATCATGTCTATCTGAACTTAACGTTGCATGTTTGCACTCCACGTTCCCTCGTTTTGAAGTCAGTGAGTTAATGGTGAGATATCTTAATAGAACAGAATAGAAACAGAGTAGAAAGCCTTTGTTGTCATTGGACAAAGAATATAGAGCGAGATTGGCTGCATCAAGCTGCTGTACGTGTTAAAGAGAAAGTGGACTGCACTTATTAAAGAGTTTTTCACTAAGAAGCAGTGGATTGCACCTGAAGAGCAATATAAGTTCATATGTGCACCACAGAGAGCCAAGAGTTACTGCGACTTTGCACGCTGCTGCCATCTTCCTTCCTTGTGTCTGTGATCAACAAAAGTTTATGAGATTTCAACACATTTAAGATCAAATGAGGTCTGTTGTTAACACAAGCTCAAGAGACTTTCACATTTTGTTTTACAGCATAAAACGCATCAGTAAATACTAACACGAATTAATTTTGAAGCTTTAACGTGTTTTAAAAGGCAGTTGCTGACAAGTGGCTAAATGAGACGACAGAAGGTTATGCAACTGTTGTGTTTTCATTTATAGCCTAATGTTAGCTTTTAACTTCTGGTGATTGGCCTCAAAAATCCTACAAGTGATTTTCATTTGTGGAGATTAACTTGCTGAGCAAAACATGTAAATATCCAAATCAGTCTCTCTCCCAGCCCATCAAATGCTGATGCTCGCTCAGTGGCCCTCGGCGCCAGATCAGAGCCACCCTTGGGTAGCGATATGAGACAGTTTCTGACACTGTGGGCAACTACCACAGTATAAAGAGCAAGAAAGGGGAGATGGATGGGTCAAACAAACTCTGGTCTTTTACCCAGGAGCCTGCCATTCATTTCCCATCCATCTATACATCCACTATTGTCGGCTTATCCGAGGCCAGGTCGTGGAGGCAGCAGGCCAAGCAAAGCACTCCAGATGTCCCTCTCCCCAATGATGCTTTCCAGCTCCTCCTGGGGGATCCTGAGGCATTCCCAGGCCAGATGAGATATGTAATCCCTCCAGCATGTTCTGGGTCTGCCCGGGGCCTCCTACCAGTTGGACGTGCCCCGAACACCTCTAACGAGAGACTCCCACGAGGATCCTGAATGGATACCCGAACCACCTGAACTGACCCCTTTCAACACGAAGAAGCAGCTCCCTCTGGATGTCCGAGCTCCTCACCCTATCTCTAAGGCTGAGCCCAGACACCCTTCGGAAAAAACTCATTTCGGCCTTTTGTATCCATTATCTTATTGTTTTGGTCACTACCCAGAGCTTATGACCATAGGTGAGGGTTGGGATGTAGATTGACCAGTAAATCAAAAGCTTGTGGTCCAGTGCAACGGGACGGTTCGTTTCCCATGTTAAACCAAATTCGATCATTATTTTAATGCCATAGTGTGCTAGTAGCAGCGTATTTCACGTGACGTTACATCACGTTAGTAACCATTTTACTTATTTTAAGCCATACAGTGATGTTTTTCTCTTTTTTAGTTTTATTTTAATACAATGACGCAACGCATGTTACAGGCATAAATTAACACGCCCTCCCTGGGCGTCTATAACTGACGCACGAAGGTATCTGCATCATACTTTGACGTGCAGAGCCACTAACTAAACGTCAGTATTTGACATGCTGGGATGAGAAATGTGTTGAAGCCTCATAAACGTTTGCTCACCACAGAATTTATTTTCTGCAATAATCCAAAATCCAGTGGAAAAATCCCACAGGCTTTTTGACGAGGGAACAAGGGCGATGTTAACCTGGGATGCTACAAAAAACGCCATCCTGCAACACTGATGTTGTGCTTGCACACACACACACATGTGTGCGCACTAGGGTTGCAACGGTTTGAGATTTTCATGGTACAGTAACCGTCTTGAAATATATTGCGGTTTCACGTTATCATGGTATTACAGAATTTATGTTATTATCAGTCAGACTGACCCTTAACGGATCGAAAATGGAGGGGTTATTTTGGCTGAACAATTGTTTTATAACTACAATTGAAACTTGAAACCATTTTGTTAATGGAAGCTTTGCCAGTTTAAACCTGTGTTGCTTTTCTTTATTTTTATTGCATAAAAAAGCAGACGTTGTTCTATATGTTCTATATTATAGAAGTGCAAAGTGAGTTTTGATTCACGTGAAACACAGAACAAAAAATGAGGCCGAGTTTGTGTCACTGACTGTGTGTGAACTTTTGTCTCCACAGAGAAGGAGACAGATGACTGGACTTCCTGGACGCCCTGCTCTGTGACATGTGGTAACGGTGAGAGGAAGAGGACCAAGTCCTGCGGCTACTCCTGCACTCTGACAGAAGCCTCTAGGTGCGACCTGGAGCCTTGTCCTGGTGAGATTATATTTACTTTTCTGGAAATAAAAAAACAAACCGAGGCCAGAGTGTTTAGATGTTTCTATTTTGCTTCCCAGCTGGTTTTAAATCTAAACAAATCTCTCTGTAGGTGATGTCAACACTGTGGTGGAGCCTTTCCCCTTCGAGATGGAGAATGGTACAGAGCCTTTTGGGACAGGTGAGTGTTGTAATGGGAGGTTAAAGGGACTTTGACTAATTTCATGGTACATTGTCAGCATGTTTCTTTTCTAAAATCTAACCACAGTGACTTTACTTACCTAAACCTAACTGTATTTTTCTCATTAAGTACGAAATGTCATTCGTGGACTGCTAATTCATAGAATATCACATGAACCATTGTATGAGGATACGTTGCTCAGCTTGTGGTGCTCATGGTGCCAAAAAAATTTGAAAGACTCCACATCAATGTCTCTTTCCAGAAATCGTGACCTGGTTACTCAAGATAATCCACAGACCTTGTTGTGAGCAGTTTCATGTAGGAACTATTTTCTTTCTACTGAACTACACCCACCAACCAAATCACTTCACAGAAGGAAGAGTACATCTACTGCTAACTCACCTAGCACCACTGAGCTAGCTAACAGTACAGCTTAGCTGAGGAGGTCGCCATTGATGTTTACATCTGTCACGAGCAAAAGCCTCTAGTTTATGAGTAGATGCACACTTCCTTCTGCATGGTGATTAAGTTGGCGGATGTAGTTTGGTAGAAAGAAAATAGTTCCTACATGAAACTGCACACAACAAGGTCTGTGGATTATCTTGGGTAACCAGGTCATGATTTCTGTAAAGAGAGATTTTTTGGCACTTTGAGCACCACAAGCCTACAAATTGGCGATCCACGAGTGGCGATGCATACTTAATGTAAAGTTATGGTTAGGTTTAGGGAAAGAAACATGTTGATGATGTACCTTAAAATGATTCAAAGTTCACACAGTTCTGAACACTGGTCTTCTGGGGAAAGTCCTCTGTTTTGTGACTCATCCACCACGCAAACCACAACCCGACCTTAAGGGACCACTTCCTTCTTTACACCTGTCATTTCTGGCACTTTGAGCACCCCAAGCCAAATGCCATCTAGTTCCATTATACTGGGGAGAAAGCGGCCGATTTCTCCAACACTTGCCAACTCACACTTAAACAATCTAGAGTGACAAACAACGCTACAGATAGGAGGAGAAATATGTGTTTTGGATTTGTGGTGAACTGTCCCTTTAAAGGATCAAACCATCCTGTATATTACTGAACAATCCTTAAGTTTAACTTACTGCGATAAACTGTAACACATGATTTCATGCAGTCTCGCTGTCGTCTCTCCAACAGATGTGGACAGCTGTGAGAAGTGGCTCAGCTGTAAGAGTGAGTTCCTCCAGAGGTACCTCCACCAGGTCCTGTCTGAGCTGCCCAGCTGCCCCTGCTCCTACCCCCCCGAGGTGGCGTACACAGTGGTCAGCGTCTACGATGAGAGTCACGGCCGGCAGTTCCGCTGGCGTGATGCCAGCGGCCCCAAGGAGCGCCTGGACATCTACAAGCCTTCAGCTCGCAACTGCATCCGCTCAGCTCTTTCAGGCGACTCCTCTACTCTTGCAGCGCAGCACTGTTGTTACGGTGACCGTGGGCGGCTGATCACGAGGGGGAAAGGCGCGGGCACGCCTAACCTGATCAGCACCGAGTTCTCACCTGAGCTGCACTTCAAAGTGGACGTGCTGCCCTGGATCCTGTGCAAGGGAGACTGGAGTCGCTTCCATGCCGTGCGGCCGCCAAATAACGGATTGAGCTGCCCAGAGAACCCCCATGAAGACGTGTTCATGAATGAACTGGAGGAGGCCAGGGAGTACTGAGGGACCGCAGCCAAAACTACCACTTCACTCAGAGAGTCAGAGGGCCCAATCCTAATTTGAGAGGAGACTGCCTACTTTAAAAGTCTTGAAATATTCCATCTTAACGGTGCATCATGCATCAACCGTGCGTGGACTGAGAGGAAGTGCTCATTTGTGATTGGGAGATTCGAGGGGTTTAGGTGTGACGGTGAAGTGTGGCTGTCTCAAGTTAGGATTTGGCACAGTGTCCTGATATCAGGCTCAACGGAACTGAACTGAATAACAAGAATGGAAAAAAATGCAGTGTTCTCCCATCGCTTGCCAACCTGTTCCACATCTGGCATAACATCAAGCTCTCTGTCTTTATATTCAGTCCACTCTCCTGGGTGCGTGTAAGCATGATGTCTACCTACTGGCTTTTTTTGACGGTGTCCTGGAGCGCTTGTGATTGACATTAGCAACATATGGTAAACATCCTGTTTGTGCTTCTTGTAGGTTTTATTATGTATGAATGTGGGCTGGTTTTATTGATGAAACAAACACGTGCATGGGAAGAGTCCAACAGATGAATATCCCATCTATGCTGCTACAATATAAAATCCTTCAGGTATTCAGGGGGGACAAGACAACAGGACATCAGTAAACCCAAAAGATGCCACATGCATTCACAGTAATGTACACTCAGCCAGTCTTTTGGGAAACTAAAATTAGTAACGTTAGGAGAATTTGGGACCTCAACCAGAGAGGTAAGCTAAACGGATTTGAAACGTTCTGCTGTCGCTAGTGAGAATTACGAGAGTAGCCCATTAGCCGTAATGTTACGGGAACGGCACATTTGATTTCAAATGTTTTGTCACACAGATTGATCTCATGTGTTTCCTCACATTTCCACAGCCAGGACGATGTGTGATCTGGGTGCCAAAGAGTTAAAAATCAGACTGTTGGTGCCTGTGTAAATCCAGCCTCCTAAGTCTCTACGGTGCAAATGTAGTAAAGTAAATAAATAAATAAATTCTGCAGTGACTAGATTGTGCTCATAGATCTCTACGATGTTCTCAGGGGGACTAACTGACCATGATAAAACAAATTTGTTCTTTTACCTCGACAGCGGAGCACTATTGGGACTAGTTCAAAGTGTTTTGGGGTAAAGATTAGCAGGAGGGAATCGGATCCAGAGAGTAACTGACGAACACATGATGCTTTTTGTGCAGTTTCAGAAAGCAGTTGCAACCCTTATAACTGAAGAGATGTCGATGCATTGTGTGTGGTAGGAAGATGTCATTGCTGCTTAAGCTGTTGGCATAGGGTCTTTGGGTTTATGTACAGAACTGGACTGGACAATAAGGACGTTCCTGAGAAGCCGTGAAGTCTGAGCCTTTACCCTAGAGTTCAGGTAAAGGCCACATGAGAGTAGTCACCATTAGCTGATACTCCATATGGTGTAGTGCAAAGTATGGAAACAAAAGTCATGTTAACCGAATATTTTTCGTTACCGTCATTTTGACAGATTAAAATACTTTAGGTGATTCAACATAACTAAGTAATTCACACCCGCCCAGCTAGTGACTTGCATATTAATTAGCTATGGTCTCTTCTTGACTCTCATGTCACATGCGGAACTTCATTGTCTAGCTGGCTTTAGCACTGGTTGACTACATCGTTACAAACCATCCCAAAATGTCATCTCAGAGTGCTTTCACACCTGCCCTGTTTGGTTTGAAATGCATAACGAAATGAACACGGAGCACGGACAGAAGGCTCCGTATCCGTATTTAATGCTGAGCATAAATGGGCCTTAAATCGAACCGCCAATCAGTGGAAGAGCAGGGCCAGTCATACATTTGCCCTCCAAGGAAAAAAAAATTCCTAGGATGGCAAAGACATGACCCACCCTACTCTTCTCTGAGTGGCTGTAGTCGTTGCTTTCGTTTGTCGGGTTGGCTAGGGTTAGACAACAGGAGTGAGACTGATCAGGGTTAGGGCAGGAGTTTTAGGGTAAGCCTATCAGAGGCAGAGTTCGCCTTGGAGACCCTTCGCTATCCTTGGAAAAAAAAAAAACGTACTACACCCCATATCGGATATGAGCAAAAAACCCAATATGCATCTCTAGTAAAATAGATTATGATGGAATTTTTACGATCTTGTTTGTCAAAATGACGGATAACGAGATCATCTCATGTGACCTCTCGATTTAAAAGGCTCCTGTTGAACCATAGTCACAAGAGTTTTTAGCAGCAGCAGCAGCTGCTTTGTCAAAACTCTTCTCCTCACTGAGAACACAGAGGCAGTCATCTTCAAACGAACTTTGGGAGTCGTCCTTTCTGTCCAGTCGAACTCTGTGGATGTTGGCTCCAAACCTTTTTTCAGGAATTCTGCTTCCAGACGTGTTCGTGCAAACACGCGTTAACATGTTGGAATCACCGATTTTAAAGGAAGGCACTTTATTTAAGGTATATATATTATATATATACAAAAGAATATATCAAAATGTACTCATGTTTGCCATTTGTTGATGATAGTGTTATTGTGAAGGGAAACTCGCCAGAAATGCTGCATTGTTCTATGAAAGTGCATATATCAAGTGTTCTGTTGAGGAAAGCATGATCTTTTGTGATTTCTGAATCTAGTATTACATATATGGTGTTGTACAGTATTTATTTGTCTGTTCTCTTTTTTTTAAAGTTTGCTTTGAGATGTCTCTATACTCAACATGGTGCACTAATCTGACTGAGAAATGAAGGCACCCGTTATCAAAAGGGAAACCACTCGCCTCGTATCACTTCATACAGCGACATCAAGTGTTTCATTCTACTTTGTACTGCAGTGCTCTATGAATATGTTGTTGCAATTATGCTGAAGAAATATATAAAGAACTTGCATTCATCATCTGACTTCTTCATGTGTCGTTGATTTTTCCACACTTTACACACTGTGTAGCGGAGCCAAGCATAGCATCGTACGGCGGAGCTGAATTCCTTCAGACTCAACCGAGCTGTTATACTCCTTATTGACTGACATACCAAACTTTTCCGTACCTTTCCCGTCCAACAGAACAGGTACAGTAGGGCAGGCATTCCTGTAAAGTGCAAACGTCCTTCGGGCTCAATGTGCAGACAGCCAACAAGAGATGCTGTACCAGAAATAATCCGTGCAGGCTTCTCTTTGAAACAACCACAAATGTCTGAAACTATCAGGATATCAGCAAGGAAAAGTTTTATCTTAAACATATCGTTTGACATTTTGGGAAATAGTTAGTTTTCTTGCTGAGAGTTACACCTAACAAGTCTGAAGATAATGTTACACTGTGCAAAAAAAATTAAGGGAACACTTATTCATCACAGTCGAACACCAAGTCAGTTAAACTTCAGGGATATCAATGTGTCCATTTAGGAAGCACAAGTGATTGTGAATCAGTTTCAGCTGCTTTGGTGGAAATCAAAGTGACAACAGGTGCAGTGGAGAGGCAAAAGCAAGACAACCCCTAAAAAGGGAATGGTTGTACATGTGGTGTACACAGACAGCTGCTCTCTCCTTATCCTTCCTGACTGATTCTTCTCTAGTCTGGTCTTCTACTAGTGTCCTTGTCACTACTGGTAGCATGAGGTGGTACCTGCAGCCCAATCAGTGTCTCCCAGCACAGTCTCAAGAGCATGGAGGAGATACCAGGAGACCGGCCGTTACGCAAGGAGAGCTGGAGAGGGCCGTAGAGGAGCATCAACCCAGCAGCAGGACCGGTATCTGCTCCTCTGTGTGAGGAGGAGCAGGAGGAGCACTGCCAGAGCCCTACAACATGACCTCCAGCAGGCTACTGGTGTGCATGTTTCTGACCACACTGTCAGAAACAGACTCCATGAGGGTAGCATGACGGCCCGACGGCCCCTAGTGGGACCTGTGCTCACAGCCCAGCACCGTGCAGCTCGACTGGTATTCGTCAAATGCATGGATGTGTTACAGTGCCTACAGATCCTGCGGTTTCCCCCCATGTTAACACTGTTTGCTTTGTTAGCACTGTTAGCTGCTAGTCACCGGATCAGCCTCCTCCATGTTGAGAGCTGTGTGCAGACAATCCCCGCTCAGAGTCTGAATCACACACACAGCTCCTTTAACAGTCGACACAGTCAGACCGTCAGAAGAAGGTTCCAGAATTTGGCGGTGAGCGTCGTCTGCAAACAGCTGAGCTGGTGGAAGCTGTGATGCTAAATTGTTTAATAATCCGTAAATGCCATTTGTGGTTTTGTGTGTTAGCCTCTGCCTTGATGAGAAGTAATGTGCAGCATGTGGCTCTAATTACTCATCGACATTACCTTTTCCACATTCAACAGATCCTGAACGCAGCGATGACAGGATTCAATTAGGCATCACGCATGAGTTCTCCTGGCAGCACGTGTTCGCAGTGAGTCTGAACCAGCAGCATCAAACGTCTCCTCAGTTTACTCTGTTTTATCGTCTGTGTGTTCTCAGTCTAACATCGGTTTTATTTACAAGTGGAGTTCACGTCTAGGAGTCAGAAGTCCTACTAACATTTCCTGTCAGACTTCTAAACAATCAACCGCAGCCTTTTTTAAACCATGGCATGCTTCAGGATTTTACAAATATGTTGTGGGAATACTTCTGGTGATTCACAGGAGTGACACATTTCACTTGGTTATATTTTTAAGTTGTGGTTTTGGCCCCAAGTTTCAAAGTCCGAGCAAGAGCAAGAGGGACGGCAGTGTTGGGTAGAAGTTACTGTAAAATCAAGTTCCAGAAAAGACAAGCCGGTAAATCAAAATCATACAAACAGTTCGACTCACCCAGATATAAAGAGTCCTGCTAATACATAAAGGCAGCATCTTAAAGGGATAGTTCAGAAGTTGATTCAAAATACACCCAAAACACACATTAAACGTGGCTTAATAGAGACAATTTCAAAGATTTGTCTTTATCTGGACACACTTTCCCCACAAATACAACATGCTAATGTTATTAGCACAAGCCTATGACATTTTGCATTGTATAAATTAGCTTAGCGGCTAGCGGACTTTTCCTCTACTCATATAAAGCCAGGGACAACAGCAACATTTAACAAAGGTAACGTTACAAAATTCGGCTCCATTACAACTCACAACGTTCACTGACAAAACAACTGTCTGATACTAAACACGTTTTCCAAACAAATACAACATGCTAATGTTATTAGCACAAGCCTATGGCGTTTTACATTGTATAAATTAGCCTAGCGACTAGGGGAGATTTCCTCTGCTCATACGAAGCCAGGATAAATCACACACAAGACTTCAAATGCTATTTTTGTGGAGGCTTTATTGTCTTCACAATTTATTGTTTCTTATCTGTGAAGTAAAGCAGTAAAAATATTCTAAATGTAGCACACACTGTGGGTGGGACTTTTTCTTGGTGGCTAAAATATGTTTTGCTGCTGACCCCTCCACATTAGCAGATTGATTCGCTCTCATGTCCAGTCTGCTTCTCCAAACTGGGGGCGTGCCGAGTTACATCTACTGTAAGTTATACTGCTCTATGGATAAGTACTTTATACAACCCCACTTCAAAAACTCTGAACTATCCCTTTAAGCCCCTGCATGCCTTAACTAACAGCCACCAGCACTGTTGTCCATCTCCACTTTATTATCTGGGTTGACTTATTTCTCCCATCTTGTTGTCTGACGCTTTACTCTTTCCGGAGGATTAAATAACATTGAGATTAAAAGTTCAAAGGTCAGGGAAATGTAAATCCATAGGCTTAGGCAATCCCAATACTCCTCTCAGATACTCTAATTCCTGTAGGTCATGATGTCTCTTCTTCACTTGCTGCCCTCGTTGACCCAAGCGAAGAGAGGAAATAAAATCCCCTTCACAATAGAACATTAGGTCAGAGGTGGGGCACAATTAGCAGAGGATGTACGAATGTTACGTGAATAACCAAGGAGATACTTAGAAATCCATCTATCCATCCATGTGGTGAGTACCCACTGTGGAACGAGTGATAAGGAGCTTGGTAGGTCTGCTATGGTCCTTTCGGTGAGTCCTAAGTTGACTACAAATGAGTGCTGCGTGGAGGGAAGCCAGACACATGTTGACCACATTGCTGCCGCAGAATAACAGATAAATAACCGCAGATGTGTAGACGGAGGAGAAAGCAGAGGGAGAAGGAAAACAGAGGAGAGAGGAACATAAAAGAGAAGGGGAGGTTTCAAAACTCTGTGGCTAAAAGATGTTATCTGAATTATTGAATGAAGCAAGAGTTCCCGGGCGGATGCATTTAAAAACCGGGGTGAATACACTTCACAGTTTATGGACGGCATGTGTGTCATGTCACCGAGGGAGTACACTGTGGTTATACAGAAGTTCAGGCTGACCGTTGTATTTCAGTTTAGCATACAAAATGTGAAAGGTTCGGATTACCCTCCAAAGTTCTGAGAGCAGGCCTCACAGCGCACGTTTCAGCCGGTGAATGTGTGTGTGATGTGATTCATTCCTTTAGTTTTAGCGCTGGTGGCCCAGGCCTGGTGCCAGCGCTCGGTGGTTACAGATCTGTTTACTTTTGTAGGCTGGCAGGAACATGAGATTTCCTCTGGGTGTACTGCTGCGGCTGCTCGACCTGCAAACAGAATGGCCCTTCAAGTCCCTCGCTGCTCCCGGTACAGGCGCCTTCAGATCACTTGTGCCGAGGGTAACCCCACGCAAACAAACACACACTCGCACACAGACTGACGAGGGCTCAGTGAAGTCAGGAAAACCAGCCGTTATGGACACACACACACACACACGTTGCATTGACGGTAACAAACATATGCCTGTCTGCACACACAAACCCAAACACATGCTTCAGCTGCTCTACCTAGACGACTTTAAGAATGCCAGTGGATCTTAGGATCTTATGGATTATCAGGAGTTAGACTTATCCCATTCCTGACCAGCCCGACACAGAGGAGGGCCTTGTTCTGAGATGACCAACAAGACTAATCTCAAAATGAAAACTCTTCTCAGGAGAGGTAGAAATCTATGAAGGCATGATGCATTCACTTAAGAAAAAACAATCTGTTCTGTTTCTCTGAATTTCACATTATTATCCCAGAATTATAAGAAAAGTTCTTATTGAAAAAAAAGTGCATTCTGGGGCGAATGCATTGTGCATAAAAAGCCGCATGTGGCTGCGTACGCCTGAGCCCGGTGCAGCGTACTGGACTTACACTGCCTTCCATAGAGCTACTAGCATGGCCAACACGTTCTCACTCCGACACTCCGATATATATTCGGTCATGGACCAACCATGTCCAGGTACGACGTGCAAGGTACCCTGGGTGTGTTGGATGTTGATGCTCTGGGACACCGTGTCAAGTTCTGCCTGTTACATGCATTGTCTTCTTTCAAAATAGACTTACATTTTCACAGGAAATTTACAATTTACATACAGTCTCTTTCAAAATAAAAGCACTACGTCAGTAAAACAAGACACTGCCCAAGCACTGGATTTCCATGAGTTCGGACTGAACCAGGTGCTTGGCTGAAAATGTATAAAAACTATAACTCTGAACCAGGGATGTCAGTATCAGCTAATTTTGCTTTCAATAGCCCAACAATCATTAACCGGTAACTAACTGGTTATTTGTTAAGAAAGTGAAGAAAAATAAAAGATGCCTTTCCTTTCAGGCCGCCACTCCACTGAGTCATCGAGCTTTAGCACCACATTACAAAGAGCTCTCACTTTACAGGTGATGACGTTTTAATGTTTTGTGATGTAGATGTCTCACCTTTTGATTTTATCTTCTGTTGGCTTTGCTGACAGTCTGCTAACTGCATTAGCATGTAAAAACATAGTGCTCACCGTCCACCGTCCTTTGTGGTCCAAAAATTGAGCAACATACTGTCTGGGGCCACTTTTGGGGAAGCCAGAGGGCGGCCATAATGTTTCCACAGCGACACTTTTGGGTTGGGACGGTGTTTCTAGCAGTAATCGTTTGCGTTTAAGCAGTGCAGATAGCAAGCTAGCTCCACACAGACCAGCACAGTGCAGCTAACATAAGAGCAGCAAAATGAACCTATAGACATACAGACATCGGCATACAGTACGTAACCGGTCAATAATATTCTCAGTGGTTTAACAGTTAACTGTTAACATGCTGTAGACATTATTGGCTAACACTCTCTTGCATGGACAGTGAAGTGTAAACATCGGTCATGATGTCCGGTGACACAATGTCCTTTCCTCTTGAATATTTTTCATGCTCCTCAATCTTGCAGACTGAGTACAAATTGTTTTATCAAGCAAGGACAATATTCAGGCCGATAATCCCGACGCTGGACATCAATATCCTCAGAGAAGTCTGAATAACTGACATTCTTTGGATGAACCAGACTCTACAAACCTTTGTTTGTTTACTCATGTCCAGTGGGAGTCTTAATTTTCTCCCTCTCTCTGTTGATAATATAATCAAAAGAGCAGCCAGCACAATACCTTTGGACATGAGAGGGGCCTGCAGATCCAGTAGTACTGCGGCGGCAGACAGCCAGCCATAACAACATCAAACGGCCCCTAGCCTCCAGCGTTTACACAGAGCCAAGACCCTGGACCAAAAATATGATTGCTCCTTCTTTTTAAGATAAGAATGCAGACAAGCTTGAAGGTTATTGCGAACAATATGCACAGGTATGAAGTGGCCATAGTGGCAGAGGTGGATGGATCGGAGTAAATAAGGAAGAAGAGAGTGGAACTTCAGGTCAGATGAGGTTTCTCAGGAGGCCTCAGATCACAATGTGAGATCTTGTGTTGCAGGAATGATTGAAACCAAAATGGACAACAACATTCTCATTTAAATGTGCAGGCACACACAGGCATGTTTCCACATCACAAAACATCATGATCTGTCTTATTTTCCCTCCGAGTGTACACTTGGTGTTCTCAAACAGAAAGCAGAGATGAGACAACACTGGAAATTTAAGGAGCTGACATGGAGCACCGCCTGCTGGTCACTGTGACTCAATACACCGACCTCAGTCAACACTGTTACTTCCTGCTTTTCTATCTGTGCTATTTGAGCTGCTGTAACATGTGAACGTCCCCAGTGTGGGATGAATAAAGTTTTATCTTGTCTTTTATCTTATTTTTAAAAAGTTATCTAATATTGTTCATCGGTTACATTTAAAGTTTACGACCTGGTCGAGGTAGCAGCCAATCAGAACACATTTAAAATGCAACAAATACAACATATAATACAAAAAACCCCAACAATAAAACAACAACTATTCAAACATAGTGGCCTCTCAAGAAAAACAAGCACATGCCTCTGTCACCACATTCTTTATGATGCCCTTAAATTCATCAATGGATAGAAGTGTTTCTGATTTTAGATCTTTTTGAAGACTGTTTTGTGCCCATGGTGCAGAGTAGGAGAATGCCGTTTTACCCAGATCTGTTCAAACCTGGGCTGCATTAAAAAGCAACCAGTTGGAGGAGTGTAGCTGGAAACTACCAGAGCTGACACACACACACACACACACACACACAGACGGGTGCAGAGGTCAGCTGGAAGTTTGCCAAAATATTGCTTTATCAGTGACGCCCAACCCCCCAAATCATAATGCAGTGCTGGGTAACTGAGCTTGCATTTGTAATAAGACGTACACTGAATCAAGGCTATGTAAAATGGCATATTTACAATATGTCACTGTAATCAATCACACTGAAAGTAAAACAAAACTCATTTCTAAAATAAAATGCAATCTTCACTTTAAGCTTCCAAACTAGAGCAGCAATATGCTCATTAAATGAATGTTTGTTTCATCTACCCATATACTAAGTACTTGTATGAGGACACTCAACAAGTAGGACAATGGATAGAAGTGAAGTCAAAATGCTAAAATCATCAAGCAACTGTGAGCGAGCTTTTGAGAAGACTGTACATTTTGTTTTCTGAGCATATAAAATCAATTTTAAACTCAGCAGAGGGGTTCATATGACTGAAGTTCAGTCTGAAGCTCTTGCACCACCTGCATTATGGAGGGAGCATGCACACCTAAAGCAAGTCAAAAGAACTAATAAGTAGGTTTCAGTAGAGAGTTTGAATCAGAAATTTTATCTGATCATGAAAAAATGTAAACATTTGTTTAACGTCAACAAAATGTGGGACACATGGCCACTGAAATAGAAGGTTGGTAGAGGTGAGGGAACAAAAATTAGTTTGCCAATCTGGCTAAGCTCCCTCTTCACCACAACGGACCAGTTAAGCGCCTGCATCACTGCTGACGCCGCCCCAATCCGCCTGTCAATCTCCCGCTCCATCCTACCCTCACTCATGAACAAGATCCCAATATACTTAAACTCCTCCACCTGAGGCAGGACCCACCACCAAGTGACACCTCTGAGGAAGGCCGAAGTTTCCGCCGAAACATGCCAAGATATGTAACATCCCAGCATGTCTGAGATAAGAGAACAACTATAGTCATTAACTGAATAAAGCAGTATTATAGTAAGATTTTCCAGTTCTCCTCATCACAGAGTGGCTCCTAACTACGAGCGCTGATGCGAAAACACAAAAATGCTAATGGCCCTATTTAGAGCCAGTGTTAGGTTTGTCCGTTCTGGGCTACTGTAGAAACATGGCGGTGCAACATGGTGATCTCCGCAGATGAGGACCCACTCTCTATGTAGATATAAACGTCTCATTCTAAGGTTATGAAAACAGTGCCAGTTGTGTATCTCCAGCCTTTTGTTTGCCTCTGTGGACTGAACCAACCTTTTGACCAGTAAAGACTGTGGGGTTTTTTTTTTACCTGAAATGTCTCCAGAGTCTTGCGTCTGAGTCTACACGGGACCTTTACGTAGGTCGTCAGTTAATCTAAATAAAGATGACATCACCAGTACATAATGTGAACACAGACTCCGTCTTTGTTTTAGAAATCACGTTTTATTTTCAGCCTTGAAATAACTGGACTGAAAAATGTTCTACGTGCATTTAAACACAGAAGCGTGACGTTAATTCTGTGAAAGCTATTAACAGCCTGGTTACTGTGTAAAAATAATCCTATAGCGTGTGTATATATCTCACCACCCACGGGCTGATGAAGCTCAGATTAGTGAGACGTTCGTTGCTTCCTAAGTAGGTGAGTGTGTGAGTCTGAGAGGAGGACACGTTGAGCTTTTTTTGGGTTTATGTGTTAAAAAGGCAGCAGTAATTCATCACCAAGACTGTACTCGTGTTCAGAGACCTAAATTAGCTGTAAGCAGTGAGACATATATATTTATCATATGGATCACTGTGTGTCCTACAAGCAGGAGGCTGTGCAGGCTGATGCGTCAGATGCAGTTTAATTCATGGCAGTTTTTGAAGAAGACTCTAAATCAGATTTTGTGTCTTCACGCCTCCTTCGTCGCAGCCTTTTAGCCCTTTTTAGCACCGCAGACTGTTTAATGATGAGCCGATACATTTACACGAGCAAACATAAGTGCACATTTGATTCACAATGTCCACCTGCATCACTTGGCCCATCACTTCACCTCCGTTAAGCCTCTGTGAGATCGTGTGTTGACTCATTAGCCTGTTCCTCCACTGCTCCTGGAGACGAGTGTAATTGTATAAACCCGGGGAGGGTTTCCCGCTTCAGCAGCTGAGGTGAAAGCAGGCGCGATCTGATGTGTGATGAGCATGTATCTACGTAGTTGTTCGCTCCGGTTGGCAACACTGGTCTTATTTTCAGTCACGGAGGAATTCCCTCGTGCTTCCGTGCTGAAACTGATGGGTGAGGGATGAACTCTGAGGTGGGAGGCAGAGCTGTTTGTTTCAAAGTTTTAAAGTCGTGAAGACTCTGATTTACCTCGATGTCATGCTCATCATGAACTGAAGTTTGCAGGGTGCAGCGGGTGCGTGCCACGTAGGAATACTTCTGCTTCACACAGGCTTCGTCAGCTTAGGTTAATTTTGACTTTGATAGCCGGACAGCCAATAAATGGTGACAAACTGGGTCATTTTTTATGATTATTTTTGGGGCTTTTTGCCTTTTTTTGTTAGAAGAGTGAAGGAGGGAGGGGATGACATGCAGGAAAGGGCCATCGGTTGGAATCAAAGGGTTTCAGGCTTTAAGTTCCTGGTGGTGCACATAGCTGAGGACCTGACCTGGAGTCTGAAGAGCCCACAAATGATGTTCTTTCTCTCAACCCTGAAATGTAACAGGCTTCCTCAGGAACTTCTGATCCGCTTTTACCACTGCACAACTGAGAGCATAATAAAAAAAAGACCTGCAGTGGGTTGTCAAGACAGCAGTCCCCCCACCAAACCTTTGTGCCATCCACTCAGGTGTCTTCTCACATGGGCTGCAAACAGAAGATCGAGAAGACCCCACAAGTGTGTGTTGATGCATGTGTAAACATTTATATACTGCTAACTGGACTACAACGACAGTAAAGGATCTATTCATCTATCTATGGTATTTTTGTCATATACAGGTGATACAAAGATGACTGCTGGGTAATATTTATGTTGATGCTGTTCAATGTAAAGTATTGTACAAATCACAACAACCTGAACAATAATAATAATCATAATAATAATAATAAATTAATTAAAGAATAACATTAAAAAAATAAAACTGGAAAAAGCAAAATAATGATTATGATAAATAGACAAATGAACAAAGAAGTAAAACAAAATTTAATTAAAATTAAAAAGTAAAAAAAATACATTATTATTATTATTATTTAAGATTAACATGGAAAAAGTAAAATAAATAAATAAAAATAAATTGATAAATTAAAAAAAATATTAGAAAAATAAAAACTTAAAAGGAAAATAATAATGATAACAAATAGACAAAAAATAAATAAGAAAATTAATAATAATAATTTTAAAACAATACAAATAAAAATTAAAAAGTAAAACAATAATTAATTTATTGTAAAATAATAATTATATTATTATAAATATTATTAATAATAAATATACAAATTAACAAAAAAATATAATAATAAAGTAATTAATGAATTAAAAAAAATAATAATGAAAAATGAAAAATAAAGAATTAAAATGAAAAAGTAAAAAACTGATTTTTACTTTTTAACTGTATTGCTGTGTATCAACACGTGTCCTTGCTTTCATTTTCTGTGCATATCTTGAAACTCAAAAAGGTTATTAATCATTTCCCTGACTATCAGTTGTGACAACAGCATTACGTGGCTGCAGCAGAGAGGTCCGAGGACACAGTTAATATTTACAGCGAAACGAAGACTCTGAAAACGAAAAGCATGAACCCGGCAGGCCCCAGCGAGGATCGAACTCGCGACCCCTGGTTTACAAGACCAGTGCTCTAACCACTGAGCTATGGAGCCTGTGCTGTAGCACAACACAGTACAGTACATGTTTAAACACGTGTGTGTGCTCTGCTGTTGAGCAGCTAACACGGAAACATCGACCTCATTAGCGGACAGTCGACTTTGGACAAACATCAACTTGACGGCGGCGTCTCGTCTCTGAGACTCCACTTCGCCAAAATGGCAGTTTTCTTCACAGCTTTGAGCTGGGCTGCTGTTTTCCTCCTCTCTCTGGTTTTCATATCGTTCCTCGGTTACTGCCTGTACCTGAAACACCTTCATGTGAAGTATGACTACATCCCCGGGCCACCGAGAGACAGGTGAGTGAGACAGGTGGTTGTGAAGCTAACATTAGCTTCATTAGCTAACATTAGCTTCATTAGCTAACATTAGCTAAAAGTCTGGTGTTGACACTCTGTGTTTGTCTCCTCACAGTTTCCTGCTCGGACACTCACAAACAATTGTGAGAATAATGAAAAATGGCGGAGTTGTTCACGACAAGCTCCTGGAGTGGTAAGGACAGGACAGGACAGGTGATGTTTTATGAAACTGTGAAGGGAGAATGTTTGTAAATGTTTTAACACCTGAACCACCGCGTCATCACTGTAAGTTTCCCCTCCCCCTGTAGGCTGCATAGTGGGTCAGAGGTCAGCATAATTTCACTGGGTGTGACCTGTTCCTGTTGTTCTTAATTTCATAACTACTCAGGGACTGTTCTTCTCTGAGGTGCCTGGGTGTGACTTTGAGCCTCTCTCCACCATAATTCAGTTATTAAAATTTGTTAACTTAAGCTGTTATGTTTTAAAGTTGAAAGTTTAGAACAAGAGGTGTCAAAGGGGTCCAGTCCGGCCTTCTAGATGACTTTGCACACCTAAAGTTGGTGCACTTGTGAAGGCTGAGAAGTATCAGGAGCAATTTAAATCTGCATCAGACTCCTTTCTACCCTGCTGCTGAGGCACTGACACTAAATTATGAGACACATTTACATGTAATGAAAGTGAGTAGCAAACTGACTGAATGTGGAAAAACTGAGACATACTGGTGAATTTGCATATCATTTTTCTTAGGATATCACAGGCTGTTCATCATATGCTTTGTAAATGGATGAATGTTTTCAGAATCATTATCTTTACACTAACACACACTGATTTTTACTAGGGCCCAACCGATTTTTCGGCCGGCCAATTTAATCAGCCAATTATAGCCATTAGAGAATAATCGGCAGTCGGCAAGAAGTTGGCCGATTGACGCAGATGTTAACACTTATATTTTCATCACTAATAAAATGCAGGGAATATGGTGTTTTACTTAGAAATGATGTCCTTGTGTTACTTTTTGCACTATAACCTCCCTCTGTTAAATTGGCAATAATAAGAAGAACTCTGGTACTGTGAACATACATGTGAATGTCTTAATTCATATAGACTTTGCATGATCATTTCATTTCCAGAGCCTTTTTGCACATCATATTTTTGATTTATTTTGTGTTCAGATTGATCATATGCTGCTTGTTCCACACAATTTCTGATAATAAAAGTATTTGAAAATAGTAAAATGTTCTTCAATTTATATCTTTGTAACGAGTGTTTGAACTATATTTAAGCCATCAAAAGCAGGTATTTCAGGGTTTTTTAAACTGAAAAACGTAAAAAATGTAATCAGCGGATATATCGGTTATCGGATTTTTTAATTCCATAATATCGCAATCAGCATCGATAAAAAAATCCCAAAAAATCCTAAACCAAAAGAAAAAAACACACAAGTCCTTCTCTGATGCTTAAAAACTTTGACAGCAGCATGGGAAACAGACGTTTACATTGCCAAAGCAAGTGTTAATTATAAGCAGATTCTACAGATCTACCAGACATTTATTCGTGTACATGTCACTGCTGATTGGGTAACACCTCTGGCACACCTACCAAATGAGAGAAAACGGACCTCAAAGCCTGGTGCACACTGTTTTAAAGGGAAATGTACATGGAAATCGTAGCAATATGGTGCATATCATTTTGAAATTAAAATGCCCCAGATCTGGCTATGTTTTTTTTCTGACAGGTGTGTTTGTCCCACATGATGTGTTCAAGGGCCGACGGATATTTGAAAATCCAATGATAATTTCTGTTTGCGCAGTTTGTGGCTATGAAAAATGTTTTCTCTAAAAATCTGCAGTAAAATAAATACAAAATACAACCATTTAGATAAAAATAAAAGCATAAGTCCCTCCCCAGTGCTTAGAAAAATAGTTTGACATGCCTCTCCCTTTTTTTGGCAAGCCCCCATGGGGTGGCTGTGGCTAATCGGAATATTGCCGGTTCGATCCTTGACTCCTCCAGTTCGAATGTCAAAGTATCTTTGAGCAAGACACTGAACCCCAAATTGCTTCCAATGGCTGTTCCATCAGTGTGTGTGAGCGCGTGAATGGTTACCGAGTAACAGGTGGTACCTGCGCTATGAGTGGTCGGGAGACTGAAGTTGCTGTGATGGTGCACCCTCACTTTGGGTGTAAATATTTGCATCATTTGCTATTCAAACCTGCAATTATGATGTCATTTGCAGGGCGGAGAACCACGGACCTGTTTGCAGGCTGAATTTCATGCATTATATTTTACTCATTGTGACCTGCCCAGAGACAACCAAGGTAAACAGGAGGACACCCTAGAAATCCTTAAAAAAATGTCCCCACAATGTCAACTCTTGTTCTTTTTGCTGAAAGTGTACACGCATATGCTCTGATCATATTTACATTGACAACACCTTGTGTTTTAATGTTACCTCTTTTGATGGGTCTGTTTCAGGAGGTCCTGATGTCCCCAAAGTGTCCCAAAGATATTTTCTACAAGAAACTCTTCAGCATGTTTGGTCAAAGGTTCTTCATCAGACTTTCAGATTAACAACACTGTCTATGTGATACAGATACTGTACTACATTGTTTGTCCCAAGAACGATATAAGTGTTTTTTTTTTTACCTGACTGTCAGTCAACTTTTAAGTCCAAGGCAACCTTACAATTTTATTTAGCTGGTTTGAAAGCATTGTGTTTCATTTTATCTTTTTTAAGGTTCCTAGGTAATGGCCTGATAACAGCTCGGGACCATGAACAGTGGCATAAACAGCGTCGGATCATGGACCCTGCATTCAGCAGCCTGTGAGTGATTTAATAACCACAGAGAAACACAGCAGAGTCTCTGCTCAAACATTAGTTTATATCCAGTGTTTGTGATCGTAGATTCTGTTCAGTTTGTGGGTTTCTTCTCGACAACATTGTCTAATTGCATGATGTTTGTGGAGCTGTACAGGTATGTTCTGGCTGTGCTCGTCCACTGTCTAAAACTCCCATTATTTCCAGGTATTTGAGAGGTCTAATGGGCACCTTCAATGAGAGGGCAGAGAAACTGATGACTAAACTTACAGATATCGCTGATAGCGAAACAGACGCCCACATGCTGCGTCTGGTCAGCTTTGTTACCCTTGATGTTATTGCTAAGGTATTGTGCCATCGTCTGTTTTACAGCTTCCACTGCAGTAGCCCTCATCCAAAAATGTTTTTTGTCTACGTCACAAAAGTTCAAGTTTTAGCTAAATTGTTTTCTTTCTAACTCTCAGGTTGCTTTTGGTGTGGATTTGGACCAGCTGAAAGATAGTTCAATTTTCCCGAAAGCCATTGAAACATGTTTGAAAGGGATGGTGTACGTGGCCAGAGACCACTTATTTGAGGTATAAGTTCACTGCAGGTTTTTACGGAGTTGGTTTTGTGACATTATTATAAACTGTGTGAGATCCTCAAACCTTGCATTTCCAGTACAACCCAAAGAACCGACCATTCATTAAGGAAGTGAGGGACGCTTGCCGCCTGCTGCGCACAACCGGAGCTCAGTGGATTCAAAGCAGAAAGACTGCCCTGGAAAACGGCGAAGACGTCCCCAAGGACATCCTCACACAGATCATCAAAACAGCTGGCAAAGGTGATGGTCCCTAAAGTTCAGATTCAGTTTGATTAGATAAGAGGACCTTTAATATCCCTGTGTTGAAATAGGTTCATAGAAGTGGAAAAAACAATACTTCTTAGGGTCTAGATAAGTAAGTACACAGTACAAGTATTATTATCTCAACATGCACGTCATTTGGTTTTGTTTATTTCAGGGTACTCGAAATGAGGCCAACTTCAGATTCAGGAGGTGCAATTATAAATGGATAGACCTGCACCTATGTAGTGACTTTCAAGTCACTCAAAGTGCCTTAACACTACATGCCGTATTGACCCATAGGCCTTCACCCTTGCGTTGGCTGCTAGAGGGGTCATGAATGTTTTCCCATTCAGTCTACATATGCTTTGTGTACTTGGAGACCGTGCCTGTGGGGTACTGGGGCTGTTGCTATGAGTCAATCGGTCTGAGAGCTGTGTCTGTATACTCAGCACAAAGTCAGAACACTGTTGGGAATCAACATATAATTACCTCACACAATGGCACCAAAAATGATAGCCAGTTAAAGATATCAGTCTCATAAAGTAGGCTAAACTATTAATTTGGAGTTTGATTAATAATTAAATTAATGACAACAACCAAAATTAACAGTAACGGCTGAAGGATTTCGGGGTTCTTGACGCAGCAGAGGTTGACTATTCATTCACTCTTGTGCAACATTAGACAGACAGCAGGTATGATTCCAAAGAATTGTATTTATTCACAACTTAGCAAAGCAAACCAAAACACACAAATTCTAACTAACTATATACAAGCTTGGTGTGTATATGTGTGTGTGTGTGTGAGAGAGAGAGAGAGAAGAGAAAGACAAAGGCGGGTGTGGTGATCAAGTAGCCGCTTGGCCTACAAAACAAAATGGCTGACAACAGAGAACTACCAAAATGGCGGTATCAAGGCTGGCTTCAGGGGGAGGTGTCTGTCAGACCGTGTGGTCAGGACAAAGACAAAGGAAAAGAAGCTCTGTTGAAAGCTTTTGTTAATGAGTCTATGTGAATGTGATTTATGTTGTAAACGGTCTGGATTAGTGCAGAGATTGTTTAGTTGTGTGCAAGAATCTGTTTGTGAACAGTATTAGCAAACTAAACACTTAGCTTTGGTGAAGCCAACTAATCAATGACCTGACTGCAAACTATCCCAACAATAACTCAGTAAACAGCATTGAATCACATACAACAAGTTAAACAGTCTTGCTTAGCCTGTAAAGCTGTGATAAACTATGCCCAGTTGTTACATTACCGATCCTTGAATGGATGGAAGAAAGAATCACTTGGTGGTGCTGTTTTGTTAGCCGACAGAAGAAGGCTGGGAAGGTGTGGTTTCAGCTGCAGGCTTTGTGGTGTCCTTTGTTCCAAAGGTTCTGATCCAAGAAAGCTGGTCGCTTGGGGTCCTTACAGAGTTAGACGCTGGGTGTTAACTCACTTAGTTCCTTGTTGCTGTAAAGCTGGTTGCAAACCTTGTGTTTGCAACAGAGTCTGTGATCAGTTGCCCTCCCTTTAGTGGTTTGGGCTATGGAGCCAGGGTCTAGGCCTCTGGGCTGTACCAAGCCCAACCGGAAAGAGGTCTTAGCTGTTCAACAGCTGGAGCAAGAGAGAAAGAAATCTGTTGGAGGGGAGCACAAATCTGCAGATGTGTGTGACATCAGAGTCACATGTCACTGTAAAGGTCCATTTAAGTTTTGGGACTTGAGTCTCACTGAGGTGTGAGGTGAGGCCTCCTGTGGAGATGGGTGTCACCTAGCTGTCTTTGTTTGAAGACAAAGAGCATGCAGAGGAAAAAGCCTTGATATTGTCCAGTGAGGATTTTACCAAATGATAAATCATCTGTGGTCTTGTGAATCCCAACATCCCCCCTTTGGTCAGAGGATTGCATTTAATGTGTGATCCTGAGGGCAAACACATCTTCAGTCCACAGTTTAAAAAATTCATTTGTTAGTCCATTCACATTGTAACATCTGGGCAGCTTGTTAACCAAGTGGGCATTTGTTGGTACTATCTATCTCGGCTAAGCAAGAATAGTCTCTAAGTACAAAACAAAACCTTCAGGTTACAGAACAACTCCAGATAAACAACGAGCATGCAGAGGAAAAAGCCTTGATATTGTCCAGTGAGGATTTTACCAAATGATAAATCATCTGTGGTCTTGTGAATCCCAACAACACGTTATCAGTTGATGTTGGCCTCTGCGAGGATTGTCCATGTCATTCTTATGAACATGATACCTAAGAACACTTTGAGGGAATTCCTTCACATTTATGTATGTATTATGTATTTATATACACTTTGGCTCAAACATCCACTTGGACTCAACACTGAACTGGTAGGTTTTTGGTGGTCAAAGGTCAAGGTCACTGTTACCTGGTCCATCTCATTCCTGTAAACAAGATATCTCAAGAAACCCTAAAGGGAATTCCTTTGAATTTGGCACGAAGTCCCCTGGACTCAAAGATGAACTGATTAGATTTTGGTGTTCAAAGGTCAAGGTCACTGTGACCTGGTCCAACTCATTCTTGTGAACACAATATCTTAAAAACGTCTTAAGGGAATTCCTTTTAATTTGGCAAAAAGGCCACAGGACTCAATGATGAACTGATGACATTTTAGTGGTCATAGGTCAAGGTCACTGTGACCTTGTGTTCATCTCATTCTTGTGAATATGATTTCTGAATAAGACCTCAAAGGAATTTCCTAAACTTTGGCACACACGTCCACTTGGACCCAACACTGACCTGAATAGATTTTGGTGGTCAAAGGTCAAGGTCACTGTTACCTGGTCCATCTCATTCCTGAGAACAAGATAGACAGGCAGATTGTGGTGGTTTTGGTGAAGAAGGAGCTGAGCCAGAAGGCAAAGCTTTCAAATCACCTGTCAATCTGCGCTGCGACCTTCACCAACAGTCATGAGTGACTGAAAAATGAGATTTTGGATCCAAGTGGCCAAAATGACTTGTCTCTGAGGCTGGGTTCAGCCTTAGAGATAGGGTGAGGAGCTCAGACGTCTGGAGGGAGCTCAGAGTAGAGCAACTGCTACCTCTTTGTCAAAAGGGGCCAGTTGCGGTGGTTCAAGCATCTGATCAGGATGACTCCTTGCCTGTCCAACTGGTGGGAGGCCTCATGGTCAACCGAGAATGTGCTGAAGGGATTATAGTGCGTCTCATCTCGCCTGGGAACACCTTGGGATCCCCCAGGACAGGCTGAAAAATGTTGATGGGGAGAGGGACGTTTGGAATGCCTTGCCTAGCCTCATGCCCCCCTGACCTGGTCTGGATAAACTACCAACTGTTCACAGTCAGATACAGTACATAGAATATGGAAGTAAATTCCTTTCAAATAACTTTCAGTCCAACATATATTCCGTCTATCAATTTTCATCTGTTTATCTGGAACTGGGTCACAGGGGCAACAGGCCATGCACAGCACTCCAGATGTCCTTCTCCCCAGCAACACTTTCCAGCGCCTCCTTGGGGACCCTAAGGCATTCCCAGACCAGACGAGATATGTAATCCCTATATCATGTTCTGGGTCTGCCCCAGGGCCTCCTACCAATGGGACGTACCTGAAACGCCTCTAACGGGAGGCCTTGACTACCTCGCCCAATATGTGGACAACATATATTAATTTTGTTAATTTTTTCCCAAACTATATTATAAGATGACTTGAATATTGGTTTATTTGTTCAATTCTATTTTCTTGTTATTTCAGAGGAAAACGTGACTGAAGAAGATGAAGAGTTGATGCTGGACAATTTTGTGACATTTTTCATTGCAGGTGAGGCTGTGTTGTTTCTATTCTGATGTTTGAAATGTTTGTCCTTTGTAGCACAAAGTCAGGCTAACAATGTTAATGGGACACTTCATTGTCGGAAACAAGCCAACAGAACTTGCTAGCTAGCACTGGCTGATGTCTGTGGAGAATTGTTTTGCCTCCAGCTAAGCCCCACCCACCAAAAAACCTCACACTGTTTACTAACAGTTAAAGGGTCTAATTGTTCTAATGTTTTAGGTCAAGAAACAACAGCTAACCAGCTGGCCTTTTGCATCATGGAACTTACAAGACATCCTGATATACTGGAGAAGTAAGAACCAATAATTCAGTGCGAAGGAGTTTCATGATGTAGCTTTTTAAAAGATGGTTTCTTCAGTTGTGTTTTTATTTTTCAGATTGAAGAACGAGGTGGATGATGTCATAGGAATGAAACAGGAGATCAGTTATGACGATCTGGGGAAACTGGTCTACCTCTCACAGGTACATGATGATTTAGCTCTCTAGGAGGAAGCATGTTGTGTGTCCATCTCCAGATTACATTTTCATTCATTCATTCATACACTTACTCTGCAGTTAGCCTACATACAGTTACTCTTTTCCTTTTTTTATATGAGGAATAGCTTCATATGCAGATAACACGCTAAACCAGGATTTGCTTAAATGTGCTTAAATATTTTTTAAGCAACTGACCCTTTGCTGAGTCCTGCCCCCGGACGCAGAGTGGCCAATCATAACGTAGCATCAGGCCGGCGTGTGTGCAGATGAACGTAGTTTGACTGGAGATTCCTGCCCGTCCGGTGGCGGAGGTCCAGCTGCTTGCAGTGGCACGGGGGCGAAGCCAAACACTGTTCATCTGCACACACTGCGATGACACACAGCTGGTTCAATATCAGTGAGGTTTCCCTTTATATTCATTGTTTTCTGTGGCGATCAGCAGTGATGTGGTGGTTCACTTTTACACTGTGATCTGTAGCCTATAGTTCCGCTTTAGCTTCTAACCATCTTTGTCTTTTTAACCTGTTGTTGCTGCTGAGTCAGTTTGACATCCTGGATATATGTCTATCCTTCAAACACAGACTGCAGACCCCTCTGTCTGCTTCTCTCTGGAGTCACTGTTTAATTTCTCCAAAAATATGATAAGATTTATTCAGGGAGTGCAGTTAGTTACAGTGTGGGCTCCATGCTTGCACTGACAGCTTGTTGGTCCATCACAAAGGGGCGGGGCTTAGCGAAAGGTCAGTTGACTCAAGATGTGCACATCACACTGTGACCTCCCCACAGGTGCTAAAAGAGACTCTGAGGATCTACCCGACAGCTCCAGGCACAACTCGTGATCTATTCGAAGACATTGTCATTGACGGTATCCACATACCTGCTGGAGTCACTTGTTTTGTGAGTACCTCTAAAGCAACAACTGGTGTCAGAACCCTAACACGTTTTATAGTTTGTTACTGATTTACATAAATATGTGATACTGATGAAGCATGAAAAATGATTTGCTGTCTGAATGTTCAATATTTTTTTCTGAAATTCAGTTTAACAGCTACGTGACTGGGAGGATGGATAAATTCTTCAAGGACCCACTGACATTTGACCCAGACAGATTTCACCCAGATGCTCCCAAGTAAGAAGCATCCAGTTTTCACATAGTGACATGTTTTATTTTTTGTATTAATATGTTAAAATACAAATCATTGTCCCAGATAAAAAAGGAAAATGTCCTCTAATCTCTTTTTCAAGGCCTTATTTCTGCTACTACCCCTTCGCCCTCGGCCCACGCTCATGCCTGGGACAGAACTTCGCTCAGGTGGGTGGTGACAGTCACAAACAGTAAACAAACACACAAACATAACAACACGTGGAATTAACTCAGGTGGTGGTGTGTGATCACAGATGGAGGCTAAAGTGGTGATGGCCAAGCTGCTCCAGAGGTTTGACTTCAGTCTGGTGCCGGGACAGACCTTTGACATCGAGGACACTGGCACGCTCAGGCCGAAGAGCGGGGTGGTGTGCACCGTCAGACACAGGAATCACAAGAAATAAATGCTCATACAGGATCATAAAACATAAGAAGAAACCATAAAGGTCAATGTGGTGAAATTGTTGGGTCGCTTAAAATATCTAACTGCCTGCAGCTTTGTTCTCCTGCCTCAGCCAAAAACCCTCACAAGCTGTAGAGTTGTTTTATAACCTTAGTGTAATTTTTGTTCTCTTTGTAAATAAAACAGCATCAGCTGTGTTTATTTTGAAGACATAGACTTATATTCACATGCAGTTATTATGATGATTTTTATTACCTAACAGTAAGGGTATGGTAAAACACACTTTTGAGTGGATTACAGTATCATTACCACTTTAACTTGCTGGAAATAACCTGTTTTATCTGTGTAACTTTTGCACTTTAATAAACTGATGAGACAGTCTGATTTTTTTTTCGGTCACTTTGCCGTGCAGCGATTTTGTTTTTGGTACTGACAATGTACACGGGGTGCTTTGTCTTTGCAAAAAACTTTGAAAAGTATCTTTTTAACTACAATCACCCGACCTATATTACTAGATATTTTTGCATGAACTATAAGGTTATTAAGCCGTGAATCACATTGTAGTCACAGGTGGATGTCAATATAGTAGCAATTAAAGACTTAATTTTCAAAATTAATTTAAAAAATCAAGATATAATTTTGAAACAATAAGTAATAGGGCCAATAACTTTTTTTCTGGTTGACCTGCACTGCTCAAATTAAGGGAACATTTAAAGCACACATCAGATCTTGATGACCAGATCATTCCAGTTGAAAATCTTGACTGATGAACACTGTATAATTTGTTGAGAACAAAATGTCGCAATAAACTAAGTCATCAACCCACCGAGGGCTGGATTCAAAAATCACACGGAAAATGAAAAATTGAACAGGCTGATCCAACGTGTGGGAATTTTACCACGCTTGCCTGTACGCACTCCTGACAACATCTGGGCCTTTACAGTCTATGGTCTGGGCATGTTCCCGATGAGTCGCCGGATGGTGTCCTGGGTGATGTCCTTCCAGACCTGGATCAGAGCATCAGTGAGCTCCTGGACAGTCTTTGGTGGTACTTGGCGGCACCAAACACTTAGACTGGGCCTACATACGCATGTAGGACATGCTCCTGGATCAACATCCCACATCCTGTTCCTGAACCAACATTGCGATCAACCAGTCACAACCCTCTGACATCATCAATGTGCTGCTTCTGTGCTTTCAAAATCCCTTTGTGCTTCCTTTTTTTAACCCTTTTTATTTAAGAAACAAAGAACATGAGGTCGTCATGGGTGTTACAAGTTCAAATCCCAGTGCATTTTTCACTTACATTCACACATACAGTCACACTTTTTTCAACAGCGTTTGTACACAATCCATTTCTCCCATCCATCCATCCATCTTCTAACTGCTTCATCCTCTTGAGGGTCGCGGGGGGCTGGAACCTATCCCAGCTGACATTGGGCGAGAGGCAGGGTTCACCCTGGACAGGTCACCAGTGTATCGCAGGGCTGGCACATAGAGACAGACAACCATTCACACCTACGGACAGTTTAGAGTTATCAATTGACCTAATCCCCAATCTGCATGTCTTTGGACTGTGGGAGGAAGCTGGAGTGCCCGGAGAGACCCCACACTGACACGGGGAGAACATGCAAACTCCGCACAGAAGGGCTCCGACACCCGGGATCGAACCGGGAAAACTCTTGCTGTGAGGCGACAGTGCTAACCACCACATCACCGTGCCACCATCCATTTCACCCAGTATTTCGTAAATTTTTCCATCTCAAGTCTTAAAATAAAAGTAAGTCTTTCCATAGAGTATATTTCGTTTATAATCCCTAGCCATTGGGCCAATGTTGGAGGATCAGCTTGCAACCATTTGGGAGTTATGGCTTTTCTGCTACTACCTATCTTTTTTGGGGGAAAACTTTTCCTAAGTAATTTATATTATTTATAAATATTATATTGAGGGAGATTTCTACTCAAAATCACATTTCCTCCACATATCTAGGTGGGGTGTAAAGTTATTAGTAAGGGTTTGAGTCTTTTTGGATGTTTAATTTATATCTGGACTGGAGTATGTAGTACATTTTTTAAGAGGGTCTTCAATTTTGGGATGCGGGACTTGCTGAGAAAAGCATAGCATCATCTGCAAACATACAGATCATATGTCCTTTTCCTCTCATCCCAATCCCCTTTATCTCAGAGTCCTCTCTAGTTGCTTGGGCGAAGGGTTCAATAACCAGAGCAAAAAGGGCCGGGCTCAGAGGGCAACCCTGTTGTGTCCCCCTTTCCAGATAGATTGATTGCGATAGGTGGCCATTAACTCTAATCCTGGCTGTTGGTGAGGCGTATAGCACTTTTATACACTTGACAAAGCAATCTGTAAATCCTTACCTAACAAGCACCCTATATAGATAGTCCCAACCAACTGAATCAAATGCCTTTTTGGGCGTCTAAGTTGACCAGCATTGTACTCATATTTTCCGTTGTAATATAACACATCACTTGACTTGTTCCACTTAAGTTATCCTGTGTCTGCCTATTTTGTATAAATCCTGTTTGGTCTAAATCTATCAGCTCAGGGATAATGGCCTCAAGTCTCTTAGATAGGAGTAACGCAAATCATTTGTAGTCTACGTTTAAGACCGATACCAATCTATATGAGCTGCATTCCTTCTTATCTTCTCCTTCATTTGGAACGATAGAGATGATTGCTTCTATTCACGATTGTGGGGCTTCCCCTGTCCTCAATTTATGGTTAAAACATAGAAAAAAAACAACAAAAAACAAGTTTCATTGCTTTACCTCATGTCTCATAATACCTTTGTTGTTTTTTTCTATTTCTATTTCATCATATAACCCATTTATGTCTTGTTTAACCTTATTTAATCTAGTTTTAATTTGTGGGTCTTGTTGTTCAATATGTCCAATCTCCAAAGTCTTCATTTCCTCTTGTAAAGCAGATAATCTTTTCAGTTGTTTTTTTCCTGGAGGCTGTGAGAGCAGTTATTCTGCCTCGGATCACAGCCTTTGCTGCATCCCATAGGGTATTTGGGGACACTTCTGTCTGGTTTGTTCATAAGTAAATAGTCAGTTCTTGAGTACAAAGAGTGAAGAATAATAAGTAAATTGTTTGTCCAGTGGATGAAGCTCTCTCCAAACGTCAATCATCCCCAGCTCTTTAAGCATCCGCTGGACCATTGTTTAGGTTTATCCAGGACCATCATCATCAACATGCTGATTTTGGATAATTTGTTTATGTGGACATCAACATAGCAGTGATGGTCCTTGATCAATATCAGCGATTCTACTTAGGATCAACATGGCAATGATGGTCAAGATCAACGCATGACCTGAATGACCTAGTTCATATTATCACTGGAAGTTGCGCACATAATCATTTCTGCAGTAGTGCCCTCAGGAATACGATGGATACATGGTAAAAGCTATAGTGCGTAACTTCTACATGTCCGTAAATGTCCGTTTCACCCAAGCCACTACTAGAGGAGATGACACAATGCTGATTAAGCCGATTGGCTCCTCTAACATCTCGCGGTATTTTTCAATATATATCATTTTTAGTTTGCGTGTCGACCGGCGACATTCCCACGCTGGCGCACAGGAAATGAAGGGCAGGGGGAGGAAGAGCGGAGAGTCTCATAGCAAGAGGTAGAGCGCAGGTAGAAAGAGAAAGCAACATGGCGGAGAACCGAAAGAAGCGGCCTAGACACGGTTCAAGGAAAGTGACTGACGGAGAAGGCAAACAAGGATTTGTATTGGCGTCGCTTTTCTACGGTGGAGAGCCCTGAAGGAAGAAATTGGGCTGAGGGCATACACGGATGTTGCCTTGCTGCTGTTGGATAAGTAAGTGACTTGGTTTATAATTATATTATGAGTAGTATGTGTTGCTGTTACATGTACTGGACCTAGTACTTTATTATTTTCTTGGAAATGGTGCTATGAATGTAATGTAAAGTTAGCAGCCTGGTGTTCGCCACGTCGTGTAGCATTGTGCACACGGTGTGAAGTGAGTGTTACTCTGTGTACACAGTGTGTGGCAAGTGTTACTCTGTGTACATGGAAGTGCCGGCTTATTTGTTGTAATAACGCATTATCTGCTGGGGGGCAACAGAAGTTACGCACTATAACTTTAATAAAATAGAAAATAAAAGAATTCCCCCACCCTCACATACAGGTCTGGGCTGAGCCCCCCTTTGTCCTGAGATGTTATAAACGCCCCTGCAGGCTAACATAATATAACGTGTTTAAGGTGTGCTCTGTGTCAGAGGTAACGCCAACATGTTGACAGAGCACCGGGGCACTTTGGACTAGATTAACGCTTCAGTCTGTGGGACTTGGAAAATGACAGTTTTCTCTGTCATCCTGAGCTGGACCGCTGTGTTCCTCCTCTCTCTGGTTTTTATATCGTTTCTCGGTTACTGTCTGTACCTGAAACACGTGCATATGAAATATGACCACATACCCGGGCCACCGAGAGACAGGTGAGTGGAGCGGGTGACAGTTGTCTCATTCTATCTATTGCTCGTCTCCTGACGTTAGTTTAAACTCTTGTGTTGCACTTTGCTTTTCTTCCTACAGTTTTTTCTTGGGACATTCACCTACGTTTTTAAGGGTCATGAGAAATGGCGAGCTTATACACAACAAGTTGCTGGAGTGGTAAGATATTTAATGTAACGGTAGGCTATGTGTCGGAAAGGACATGCAAATATTTAACATGTCATGGAAAAAATAAGGTCAACTGAGGACAAACACCGTCACGGTCGGCCCCAGCTACACCAGTGCTTTCTTATAGTAGTATACACCTTATAGTAGGGTAGGGGTGTCAAACATGTGGCCCGGGGGCCAGAACTGGCCCACCGAAGGGTCCAATCTGCACACCTAAAGCCCTGTTTCCACTGAGCAGTTTTAAAATTTTATTGTTTGTTTTTAAAGGTCTTAATGGCCTAGCCCCCCAGTACTTGACTGAGCTCGTTCGTATTCATGCCCCTGCCAGAACACTGAGATCTTCAAATCAGCTGCTACTGGTCACCCCCAAAACGAGGCTAAAAACCAAAGGTGACCGAGCCTTTGTGGCGGCGGCCAATAGGCTCTGGAAGAACCTCCCCTGGCACATCCGCTCTGCAGGATCAATTGAGGTTTTTAACTCCTCCTTAAAGGCTCACCTCTTCTCCCTGGCTTTCAATCGAGCTTAACTGAACATGTCGCAAAATCTTAATTAAAATTTAATTTGTTTTATTCTATTTTATTTTATTCAATTTTATTGCACTCTGTTTATGTTTTTTTTTTTTTTTGCGGCATTACTTTTAACATCCATGCTGCTTTTAATCTGTACAGCACTTTGGTCAACCCCGGTTGTTTTGAAAGTGCTCTATAAATAAAGTTTGAGTTGAGTTGAGGGTTGGGTTGGTTCTCGGTAATACCAATTCAGTTCGGTACTCCGTCTTGGACCGGGGTTTTTTTTGTTTTGTTTTGTTGAATTCATTCTGAGAGTTAATCCACCCCTCTGTCGTAAGTCTGAAATTTCATGTGGCAGATGCTCTAAAATTGGTTGCCAGATTTAAAAAAAAAAAAAAAAAAGTATTGTTCCCCCCCTAAGGGAGCAGAGAGGCTTTCCATTGGTAGGACCTTATAAATTTCTCTGTACCACTGCGTTACTGTTGGGGGTTTGTCTTTAATCCATTAAAACAAAATACATCATCTAGCTAGTAACAGGAGTTTTGTTATAAGAGTGAGGGTTAAGATTGAGACCTTCTAGAGAGAATCCCAACAGAACAGGAGTTTGTTTAACAGTGACGGGGAGTCGATAATGGCGTACAATTTAGTCTCGAAGAAATCAAAGAATGCGCCGATATGGCAACACTTTGGCTTTGAGCCAGACGAAGGAGGCAACCCTTGTTTGAACTGATTGAGTAAGCTAAACCTGCAAATTTATTTGCAAGGAATAAAAGAAACATGTTACTGTCACTCTGTTGTCCGATGGTCGTTTTTTATTTTAAATGAGGCAATTGCGCCCCCAAGTGGCAAAAATCCGGTATTACCAACTTGATGCGGTTTTTCACAAAAACCTGACCATTATTTTTTTTTTCTCATACCGACCCAACCCTAGCTATAGGTAATGAAAATGGCCCAACTCAAGGGCAGCACCAAGCATGCATTTGAAAATATCACTGCACGCAATTGGATAACACTACGACCAATCAGAACAATACACGGGGTGACTTATCCAGAGCTTAGCTACCAGCAGAGCTAACTGGTAGATTAGACTCTTGCCGTATCCGGTCGGCAAAACAGCAAAAACGTCCGTCTTGCAAAGGAAAGACTCGAGCGCCGTCTTCTGTTCCTCATTTAGAGAAAAAGCCAAGTCTAACTCGTTCATTGTAGCAGCCAAAGCCGTTTCAAACAACTGGTGTTCATCTGTAGCCATCTTGCAATGTTTACTGACTGATTCCGGACTTCGTCGTCGCAGCGCTGTCGTCATCTGTTTAGCTCGCCTCTGGCCCGCCTATATCAGATATACCGATGTGATTGGTGCAGCTCGGGCATGGGTAATGAGCATCATTACTGATTGCCAGAGTGACTCGCTGAGCAAATTCAAATTGTGCTCTAGCGAGAACTCTGGATTTCCAGGGTAGTTCAGTACCCTTTTTTTCAGTTTCCACTGTGAAAAGTTGTGGATGGTACCAGTGGAACCGTTCTTTACCGTCCCCATGTTTGGTCCCCCCTCTGTTGGGGTACCTAGCACACAGATCTAGTACTAAAAGGTGGAGCTGTGAACACTGCAGTCTGATTGGTCAGTAGAGGACGGTCACTCTGCTCAGGGCTGAGTTGTGGCTGGTTTTGAGGCTCATGTAACCACTGTTCATACTGTGGAGAGTTTAACATATATTAGTAAACTACAACTATAAATTAAAGAATGTTTTGCTGCCTCTCACAGCAGCTGGAGTCTGAGAAACTGCCGGTGACTTTTAAGGTGAACATTTACTTGTAATGTTTCTCAGTGCATGAGTTGATGATGTGAATCCATCAGCAAACCTTAAATTTCACTGTGACAACTTTGACCTTTACTTAAGTTTTTATACGACAGACTATTGCTATTCAAACCCATAATGACATTTTTATTTACAGGTCTGAGAGTTACGGACCTGTTTACAGGATTAATATGCTGCATTACGTTATGGTCAGTGTGACCTGCCCAGAGACAACCAAGGTAAACACCATGTGCCACAGTAGTATATGTGTAATCATTGGTTACATAAGCATTGCACGATAAACTGTAAAAGTGCACAGAAACACAGATTGTCCTGCTGTGGTAGAAATCCGTGAAAGATTAAAAAAATGTCCTTTCAGTGCCAGCTATAGTCCTTTTTGGTAAAAATGTATACACATGTGCACTGATGATATTTACATATTCCCTCTTTTGTTGTTTTTGTTTCAGGAGGTCCTGATGTCCCCAAAGTATCCCAAAGATGGATTCATCTACAAGAGACTCTTCAGCCTGTTTGGTCAAAGGTTCTTTATCAGACTATCAGACCCATGTCGCACTGTAGACTAATGAACAGACAGATTAAACAGAGGAGCAACTCTATGTCTTTGAGTGTTGATGGAGAACTTGTGAATGAGTGAGTGAGTGAATGAGGGGGGCAGAGCTGTGTGGAAAGTGTGAGAGAGGAGAGATGCACATTGGTATGTATGTAACACAACTGTATTGATATGAATTCTGTCTAAATCTATATCGTACACAGTCGTTACACCACCCAGTGCTAGTTCACTTCACTGTTTTATGTCAGTTAATTTACATCTTTATTTGGCTGGTTTGAAAGCGTTGTGTTCCATTTGTCTTTTCTTTAAGGTTCCTAGGTAATGGCCTGATAACAGTTCAGGACCATGAGCAGTGGCATAAACAGCGTCGGATCATGGACCCTGCATTCAGCAGCCTGTGAGTGATTTAATAACCACAAAGACACACAGCAGTCTCTGCTCAACCTTTATTTTATATCCAGTGTTTGTAATCGTAGATTCTGTTCAGATTTGGTTTCTTTTGCTCTGTAATGGCATAATGTTTGTGGAGCTGTGCAGGTATGTCCTGGCTGTGCTCGTCCACTGTCTAAAACTCTTGTTACTTCCAGGTATTTGAGAGGTCTAATGGGCACCTTCAATGAGAGGGCAGAGAAACTGATGACTAAACTTACAGATATCGCTGATAGCGAAACAGACGCCCACATGCTGCGTCTGGTCAACTTTGTTACCCTTGATGTTATTGCTAAGGTATTGTGCCATCGTCTGTTTTACAGCTTGCACTGCAGTAGCCCTCATCCAAAAATGTTTGTGACAAAAGTTCATCTAATCAAGTTGTAGCTAATTCTCAGGTTGCTTTCGGTGTGGATTTGGAGCAGCTGAAAGACAGTTCAGTTTTCCCGAAAGCCATCAAAACGTGTTTGAAAGGGATGGTGCACTACATCAGAAACAGCCTTTTTGAGGTATGACTTCACTGCAGGTTTTTACGGAGTTGGTTTTGTGACATTATTATAAACTGTGTGAGATCCTCAAACCTTGCATTTCCAGTACAACCCAAAGAACCGACCATTCATTAAGGAAGTGAGGGACGCTTGCCGCCTGCTGCGCACAACCGGAGCTCAGTGGATTCAAAGCAGAAAGACTGCCCTGCAAAACGGCGAAGACGTCCCCAAGGACATCCTCACACAGATCATCAAAACAGCTGGCAAAGGTGATGGTCCCTAAAGTTCAGATTAGATGAGAGGAAAGTTTAAACATCCCTGTGTTGTAATCAGCGTCATGTAAGTTACTGAAAATTAGTAATCAGCTGCTGGTTACTTCTCTCAAAAGTAAATGAAGTACTAATTACAAATTTGGCACAAACGTTCACTTTGACTCGAGGATGAACTGATTAGATGCTGGTGGTCAAAGGTCAAGGTCGCCATCACAGTCATTTCACAGACATGGAAGTAAACAAAGAATGAAAAACTTGACTGGTACACGGAGGCATACGACTGCTGGGCGGTAATTCTAGTTAAATCAGGAAATGTGGGCTTAATATGGATATTACAACATGTCCTTACAACAAGCACTGTATCAATCACTCTGTCCACACGGCACTGCTGTTACATCATGTAAAGAAGGACATATGGATATTGTATTTTTTATTATTATATGGTAGGATGACTGGAATACTGATTTACTTCTTCAAATCTGTTTTGTTTTTTTCATTATTTCAGAGGAAACCATGACGGAAGAAGATGAAGAGTTGATGCTGGACAATTTTGTGACATTTTTTCGTTGCAGGTTAGTTTGTGTTGTTTCTGTTCTGATGTGTGAAATGCTCCAAAAACAAAGTCAGGCTAACATTGTTACCCAGAATGTAAACTATCCACCAGTGTGGTAGTGAATTCATGAGATGTTGGAGTAAAATACTCAATAGCAATAATCCATATACTCTTCTGTAAACAACATTAATATTTAAGTCCTACATTTACTGTGTTTTTAGCTGAAGTTTTATTTAAAGCTCCATTTTTTGGTATAAAGAATACAATCACTATGTGTTGCGTGTAGTTGATCCACATTTGAAGGTAATGTTCTAACATTTAAGGTCAAGAAACAACAGCTAACCAGCTGGCCTTTTGCATCATGGAACTTGCAAGACATCCTGATATACTGGAGAAGTAAGAACCAATAATGCAGTGCAAAGGAGTTTCATTACGTAGCTTTTTAAAAGTTGGTTTCTTCAGTTGTGTTTTTATTTCTCAGAGTAAAGAATGAGGTGGATGATGTCATTGGAATGAAACAGGACATCAGTTATGACGATCTGGGGAAACTGGTCTACCTCTCACAGGTACTTATCATAAGGGTTGGGTACTGATCACCTTTGAATCGATACCTGTGGTGTTACCAGGGATTTGATACCAGTACCCAAGCTTTTATTGGTACTTTACTCTTTCTAATGTAACAAAAATGTAATTTTTAAAAGCTGTAAAAAGCTGCAGTTAACTAGCAAATTTCCTCCTGTGTTCTTTTCTAATCTCACAAGGAGTCGAGTCTTCGTCTGTCTGTTTGCTTGTGTGTTTGTGTTTCTGCTCGTCTCTCTCACTCTCTGTTTTGACACAACCGACAAATATGTGTATATGTGTAAGTATGTAATTCAAAAAACAGAATCAGAAACAGCAAAAACCTGGAAAGGGTACCGCCCAGGGACTCGGTTTGTACCCTTATGGCTGGTGTCATGTTATTAGACTGTTGTGCTAGTCATGGAATCGCCATAATAAACACCATGTTCGTAAGCGTTATTGGTACCAGACACACTAGGTCAAAGACCAATGATTTATTTTTCGGTTGTTGATCAGCAGCGGAGGGTGAAGCGGTCGGGATGACAGTCAGTACCTCCCAGTCTGACGTCATGGTTCTCTTCTGGAAATGGGTGGATTGCCCCCTCTGGGTTGGGAGAGAGTTACTGCCCCAAGCAAAGGAGTTCAAGTATCTCAAGGTCTTGTTCACAAGTGAGAGTAAAATGGAGCGTGACATGGACAAGCAATTGGGCATGTAGTCAGCAGTGGACTGCCGTGGTGAAGAGGGAGCTGAGCCAGAAGGCAAAGCTTTCGATTTGCTGGTTCATCTATCTCCCACCCCTCACCTATGGTCATGAGCTTTGGGTAGTGCCCAAAAGAATGCGATCAGGGATACAAGCGGTTGAAATGAGTTTCCTCCGCAGGGTGGCTGAGGAGTTCAGACATGCGGAGGGAGCTCAGAGTAAAGCAACTGCTCCTCTGCATTAAAAGGGGCCTGTTGAGGTGGTTCATACATCTCATCTGGCCTGGGAACGCCTTGGGATCCCCCAGCAGGAGCTAGAATTGTGGCTGGGGAAAGGGACGTCTGGAGTACGTTGCTCAGCCTGCTGACCCTGCGACCTGACTCTGGATAAGTGGGTGTAAATGGATGGATGGATGGAGGGAATCACAGGCAGCAGTGATACCAGGCTGTTTCTAAAAGAAAAAGGACAAGATGCCAAAACTATTGGCACTGCTGCTTTAGTTTCAGTTGCCGGAGAGCCGACAAGCTCCGGCTTCCCAGCTTCAGGGTTCTTTGCAGTGCTTCCTTCTGCTATCCAAATCTAGCGTTCTCACCTGGATGCACTCTTAGGTACCGAAATTTGGCACTGATTGATTTAACGTGAATTGGCGCACAGTAGTATTGACATGATTCGATCGATACTCCTATAAGTCCCAAGTCCAGTACACAACTCTACATATCATGAATATAGGAAAGACATGGTTGAGCTCTTTAGGAGTGAAGCATGTTGTGAATCCATTCTGTAACTCACATCTTCATTCATTTATTCATTCATTCACTGACTCTCAAGTTCTCAACTGTGCAAAATAGAGTCGTGAAAATTTACAGGTGTGTAGCTGAGATCGAAATGAAGGCAGAGTTCGAAGATGGGTGTGGTCTGTTCAAGGGCGCTGGAATAGGAGGTAGAAAGTAAAGAAGGTGCCTTTGCCCCTTCCCTTTATGCCCCGGCACACGTTCATTTGGATTGCTGTATCACGGCTGCAGTTATACCATCACGAGATAGTCTCTAGTTTTTTGCCTTTTAAAGCCGTTGACACAAGATGTGACCTCCCCTCCTCTACAGGTGCTGAAAGAGACTCTGAGAATTTACCCAACAGCTCCAGGAACATCTCGTGAGGTACTGAAAGACTTTGTCATTGACGGTATCCACATTCCTGGAGGAGTCACATACATGGTGAGTATGTAGATATATATATATATTTAGAATACTGATAATGCATAAAAAGTCTGCTGTCTAAATGTTCAATAAATCATTCTGTAATTCAGTTCTCCTCCTACGTGACTGGGAGGATGGATAAATTCTTCAAGGACCCGCTGACATTTGATCCAGACAGATTTTACCCAGATGCTCCCAAGTAAGAAGCATCCAAATTTTACATAATGACGTGTTATTTTTAGTGTTAACATGTTAAAACACAAAGCATTGTCCTAGATAAAGAAAAGAAAATCATGATTTAGTGACTTCTCTGTTTTCCAAGGCCTTATTTCTGCTACTACCCCTTCGCCCTTGGCCCACGCTCGTGCCTGGGACAGAACTTCGCTCAGGTGGGTGGTGACAGTAAACAAACACACAAACATAACAACATGTGGAATTAACTCAGTGGGTGGTGGGTGATCACAGATGGAGGCTAAAGTGGTGATGGCCAAGCTGCTCCAGAGGTTTGACTTCAGTCTGGTGCCGGGACAGACCTTTGACATCGAGGACACTGGCACGCTCAGGCCGAAGAGTGGGGTGGTGTGCACCGTCAGACACAGGAATCACAAGAAATAAATGCTCATACAGGATCATAAAACATAAGAAACCATTAAGGTCAATGTGGTGAAATTGGGTTACTTAGACTAAGGGTGTTTTCACACTTGGTCCTTTTTAAATTAACCGAACTTGGTTTCATCTGTTTTTTCAACGACCCAGGTCAACAGCAGGTGATCTAGAGGGCTGAATACAACGGCAAAGAGCAAAGCGAACCTGGAGCGCTTTGTGTTCACATGGCACAGGTTAAGTGAACCGAATAGTTGGGTTCTTTTCAGATCAGTCTGAGTTCTCTTGGAGTGTTCAAAAAATGCCGACTACCACTCTGAGTCCATTTAGAGGGTTGAAAAGGACCAAGTGCGAAAACACCCTGACTTAATGCTTGCAGCTTTGTTCTCCTGCATCAAACACAAGCCTCTTTCTCTGCTCAGTTTCTTTTAGTCTGTGTAAAGACAGTAGTATCAGCAGCATTTGTTTTGATGATAGAAACAGTGAGCTCACATGATGATGACTGTTTTAACCTAACAATAATAATATTGGAATCATGGAATTAATAAAAATCATTGAAAGTTTTGGAGATGTCATGGATTTTTCTTGTGTGTAAATTCTCGCTGTAATCTTACAGGGATACCAGACCACATAATATAACATGATGGGAAATATATTTCCGGTAGCTCTTACCATCACATATGTTTCTTCATTTTATCCCCGAGTACAGTCTCTCCCTTTATATGTGCCAGGTCGCTGAATTTATGTTCGAGCAAACAATGTTTTTGAAAGACATCACACCAACTCGCTCAGAGTTCAAAAGTTAAAATAGTTTTTTATATATATATTCTTTTCAATTCAATTTTATTTTATTTTTTTAATCATCATGGGTCCTTCAAAGTCATGGAAAAGTTTTAAAATGTCCATGAAGATGTGTTTGGACCCTTCTGTCTAACTGCTCCTCCATAACACTGAGCTTCTCAACTTGTTTTGTGTCTTTAACACGGATATAAGAATTCAACATTTATCATTTTTACACAAATTAAAATAAACCACAGAGGAATATTAAAAGTTTTTTTTACAAATGGAGAAATAACTTTTTTTTTGTTTGCACTTTAATAAACTGATGATTGATTTTATGCCTGATAATTTGATTTTAGTTTCGGCTCAGTTTACTGTGTAGTGATGTTTTTGTCTTGTGCCGTTACTGACAGTGCACACAGGGGGGCGCTGTGAGCCTGCTAGGAAATCCTAAATGCACCTGTTAAACTACAACTACTAGAGAATTAACTCGTTTGAAAGATGTCACTCCTCTGAGTTTTATTTCAGGAGTTTTAAATGTGTCTTTAATGCATCATAATCTATTGGTTGATTATATGCTATTTGTATGAATAACTGGAGTCTGCAAAGTAACTAGTGAGTGATGTTGTGAAATAAATGTAAGAAGTAAAAAGTATGATAGTGGCTTCCAAAATGTTGTGGAGTATAAAGTAACATAAAAACCCCCAAAATATTCAAGTAAAGTACCTCAAAATACTGCTTAAATTTGATCAGTGCTCAGAGGGCTAAGTACATACTAGAGTAAATGTACTCAGTTACTTAGTTACATTCAACCACTGTGAGTGTGTATCTGTCTATCTATGATTTTATTAGGGACCGTTCATTACTTATGAGGGAGGAAGGGTGGAGCAAGTTTTTTAAGCACTGGAGAGGGACTTATGCTTTTTAGTTTGGATTAATTGAGTGCCATATAACTTTTAATGGTTGTGTTTTGTATTTATTTTACTGCCAATTTTTAATTTCAACATGCTGGGGCAGCCTTTAGCTCAGCAAGGTAGAGTGTCTGCCCCAAGATTTGGCCAAAAATAGGTTTTCACGACCTAACCAGTGTGCACAACAAGAGCGAAAAACTGAGGCTTTTTTTCAACTTCAGGATTTTATCTTAAACGTTTAACTTTTAAACATTAAAGATTTAGTTTTAAAAAATACAAATAAGTAATTTATTTTGGAGGGGGGATCGTGGATTTATCACTCAGGGAGGCTCAAGGAAAAATATTTTCTTTGGGGAGGGTAAAAAAAAAAAAAGAAGTCACACCCCCTCCTCAGATAGTTAAAGAACAGTCCCTAAACCACAGTCTAATGCTCCTTTATTTGGCTTAAGGGAGGGCCATACAACTTTTAATGACTGTATTTTGTATTTATTGTACTGCTGATTTTTAAACTGTCCAAGGCAAACCCGCCAAAATTACACCATTTAACACAGCCAGAAACTACAGAAACAAGAATTATCATTGGATTTTTTTTAATTTGCAATGGCAACAAATGCCTCCTTTAGACAAACAACCAAATCTAAGCTTAAAATCACTATATTTGACACATCTTATAAAATTTTGCCAAAATAAAACGTTCATGCATGACGAGTAGTAAAACAAGTTTACAAAAAAAAAAAAGAAAAAACTCCAGGACTTTGTCTGAAACTTTTAACTTTCAAACATCAAAGACTGGATTTTAAAAAACTAATAAGTCATTAATGGTGGAGGGAGTTTCATGTATTTATCTCAGTCGATGTTTGTATCGTTTAGTTTTTTGGTCATTTTCCAACTTAATAAACACAAACATACTGGTACATACACAATACATTAACATTAAGTCAAATTTTAGCATTAAAAATGGACTACAAAGCTCATTACATGTGTCTTTTTAACATTGTATTTGTCAGCTCCCTTTAAATCATACAGAGCAACAAGAAACTGACAGACACTAATTATATATATGTATATATATATATATACATAATATAAACCTATTGTCGCCTCCTCCTCTGACAAGTAGAGAACAGTCCCTAACTCTCAGGCCATGAACGCTGTGTCCTGTCTCTTTAAGAGGGCTGAGCCTGAGTCTCGTGAGGCTTCACCGCACTCTTCATCTACCTGCTGCGCGCTCCGGTCCCCGGTACTGATTGGCCGTCTGACCGAAATCCTCTTGAATGATTTCAAACCCTTGTGTTTGGACAGGAAGGAGGGGGGCGGGGGGCTCCGTCCACCGACACACCGACACAGTAAAGAAGCTTAGACCCGAGCGAGGAGCGCTGCTGACGGGGAGACGCGTCCACAGAGCCGCCGGTGAAAAGTGACGGTGTCGTGTTTACGCACATTTTCTCCCCACTTTGCTTCATGTGACGTGAAATTTAAATTTACTGGGTTTCATTGAGGCGTGTGAATGGAGCGATGTCCGGTGGAGACGGTGCACATTGCGATGGGACGCGCTGTGTTGTGTTGACGGGACCTGATTGATAATCACCGGGGATCGATATTTCAAATCATGCGCGCGTGTTGGTGGTGAAATGTGAGTATGTGCAGTTGTTTGTGACATTCATGCGGGATTGTGCTGTAGCAGATTAGTGAGGGCAGGCGGTTCATGCTCGGGTTGTTGCCATAGCATCACATTAATATTGTCTTTTTCATCACCGGCCTGTTGAAGCGGAGCGCGCGCACAGACTTTCATATTGTGGACGATGTGTTTCAACACCATCCCGCAGCTCAGGCTCGGATAGGTTAGTTGTGACAGTTGATCTGAAGACACCGTCCACACGAACTGATCCTGACAGGCGACTCAGCCATGGCGAAGAATCCGTCCGAGGGAGCGAAGGAGGATGTGAGCCAGCTGACGGACGAGGAGATGCTGCGGTGCAGCAAAGAGGAGCTGATCCGGAGACTGAGGAGGGTCGACAGCGAGAAGATGAACTTGATGATCGAGCACGGAAACATGATGAAAGACATCAACCGGCGGCTGCAGGTGCACCTGCACGAGATCCGGAGCCTGAAGGAGATCAACCAGAAGCTGCAGGACGACAACCACGAGCTGCGGGAGCTCTGCTGCTTCCTGGACGATGACCGACAGAAGGGCAAGAAGCTGTCCCGGGAGTGGCAGCGCTTCGGCCGCTACACCGCCAGCGCCATGTGGAAGGAGGTGGGCACCTACATGATGAAGCTGAAGGAGCTGGAGGCCAACCAGGACACCGTGCTGAGGGAGAACTCTGAGCTCAAGGAGATCATCCTCATGCTGGACGAGGAGAGGAACGGAGCCGGGTCCAGGAGCTCCATAGACAGTCAGTCCAGTTTAACCAACCTGAACGGGGGCACCGGCACCGTCAGGGATGTTGGGGACGGGAGTAGCACGTCCAGCACAGGTAGCGCCGGAAGTCCCGATCACCACAACCACAACCACATACACAAGCCCGCCTCGGAGAGCAGTAAGCTGGGCACCACCATGAGGAGGTCCATGGATGACCTGTCAGCACCGCACCATCACAGGAGCATCCCCAACGGACTCAATGGTGAGTACACACACACATGCACACACTCCACCTGTGGACACACACCTGGCTGTCATCACCTGCAGGCTTAAAGGGTCACTCTCAGACGTGGACCGTAGTTTCTTATGTGTTTGTGTCTGAGTGACTGATGGGAACAACACTTCCTAAACTGGTCCAGTAGGCAATGAGCAGAGAGCCACACAGGCCGCAGTGTAACCACTTGGGGCAATCACGCACCGATCATTTACTTCCACTAAAAAAGCTAATTTTTGTCACTGACAGGCTCAGACTGTGTGTTTAAGTGTCTGACAACATTATGGAAGGGTCCCAGAACAACACATTCTCACATATCGACGTTTGGTCGTGAACCTTCCATGTCCAGATTCGACGTACAAGGTACCCTGGGTGTGTTGGTTCGTGACATACTGGGACACCTTCTCAAGTTCTGAAGTTACATGCATTGTCTTTTTTCAAAATACACGTCTGTTTTCACAGGAAATTTAACATTTACATGCAGTCTCTTTCAAAATAAATGCATGTAACAGGCAGAACTTGACACGGTGTCCCAAAACGTCAACATCCAACGAACCCAGGGTACCTTTCACATCATATCTGGACCCATCCACCACTCCTCCCACATCCCTACTTGAACTTTCATTCGCTGCCTTAACTTTTGTTCCTATCCCGCCATGTTTCCCCCTTACGCCGCCAAGCATCGTGAAACTATAACGGCGACCAGCTGCGTATCATGCCGACGTTAAAGGGCGGCTCTCTTTGTCATAGTCTGACGCTGCTAGTCACTGCCCAAGCACTGGATTTCAACCACTTAAGAGTGAGACTGGGGTGAACAAAAACAGCCCTAAAATCACCATCACCAAATCCACCAGACTCCCTTTAAATAAACGGTAATTTAAGCGTGTATAGACGCAGCATGTTTTCCCATCTAACTGGGTGAATTAAGGGTTTATTTCAACCCAACCATAGCTGGTGATTGTTGGAAGAGTGGAAAGACAATTGAAGAAAGTTGTTTTTTGTTTCTGTTGATTTTGAATGAAGTGTGTTTTATGATTATAAAATTACTGTTTTTCTAAATGGAGTCTGGTGGGTTGGTGATGGCGATTTCGAGGCTCTTTCTTGTTTACCAAAAAGGATCTTACTCTTTAACCTAAAGGTCTATCTCTGTAGGAATCCTTTCCATACTGTTGTAAGACACTTACAGTACAACTGAGTCCGCTTTTTGTGGACGTGTATTGATGTCGCGAACATCCCCTGAGTCTGGCAGCGAAAGTCTAAATGATGTCAGAAAGACTTTGGACTCACACATTGGACAGAGGTAAAATTTTGGTTGGACAGAAAATTAGGGGTGGTGCAGTGGTTAGCATTGTGGCATCATAGGAAAAGAGTTCTTGGGTTTGCATGTTCTCCCTGTGTCAGCGTGGCTTTCCTCCAGGTGCTCCAGCTTCCTCCCACAGTCCAAAGACATGCAGGTTAATTAGTGACTCTAAATTGTCCGTAGGTGTGAATGTGAGTGTGAATGGTTGTCTGTCTCTATGTGTCAGCCCTGTGATAGTCTGGTGACCTGTCCAGGGTGAACCCTGCCTCTGACGTCAAGAAGACCTTGGCATGAGACGTTTGGAAGACGTTGGGTTTTGATCACTAAACAGCAACAAAATATCAACGTCATCTGTCACCAGTATGACGTTACTGACGTTGACATTAGACGTTGTCCTGACATTGAATTTTGGTCACTGGATGTGAACGGGCTTGAGACGTGCAGCCGTTGAGAACTTGGCTGAGAATCCCATTTGATTCGGCAGTGTTTTAATCCTCGTGGCCCCTGACTTAAAAAGATCTCCATGTAAGAAACAAGTTGCTGCCTTTTTGACACGTCTTCTAATTTTAGTATTGTTATGGATTTATTCAGTTGATGAGGTGGATGTACTCGTAGGTAGATGGGTAGGTCACCAAGGAGGAAGTGGGTACACTGTCCTGTATATTCCAATGGCTTTTTGGTTGATGGGTTGTAAACAGACGGGTATACCTGAGTTTACCCTCCACGACACCGCTGGTTTTATTGTACTTCTGTGTGGTTGAGCTCTCAGAGGACACGTATGACCTCCTCCATCTGTATTCCTTGGTCCCACCCCTCGTAGATAACACAGTCAGGGTGTGTTGCATGTGATTGCGCTGACACCATATGCTGATCAAAATTGCTGTGAAGGATTAACATGGGGGGGTCTTGGCTTAACCTCACTATAAAGTCTTGATTGGGGTGATTATGACACACACATATGCACACACACACACACACACACACACACTATCCTTAAGTGGCCTTTTCAGTCCTGTGCTACTCCATCATTTGAATCTGCGCTGATTTAGGTCACTGCACTCGTGGTCCTGAAGGAGGAGGACTTATCTTAATGGCTTTTAAAGGGGGCGGGGAGCTCGGGCAAATTGATTTTTTTTTTCGTTTTGGGGTCGTTGGCTGATTATCATTGTTGCCTTTTTGGTTGTAGGAGAGCACTCATGTCTGCTTAGGGCCCGTTTGAAATGCATGGCATGGGACCAGAAATCAATGTCCCTGTGTTAAGACCTAAATACATGGCTGAAAGCTTCGAGCCGGGATGAAAATGCCCTGATGGAACAGGAGGACACTAAGCCTCGTTCAGCTAGCACATGGGCTGATAACTCGCCATGATCTGTTTGGCAAGGGGAACAAATTCTGTTTCATGGGAGAGGGAGAAAAAAAAATCCCCAATTCAGTTGATTTTTTTTCTCCCCTTCCTGATGAACAAGGACGGGGCCGCAGCGAATAGGAATATCAATCAGCTCCACACAGGTCACATGTTGTCTGTCGGACATTCCCGCACATTGTGGGGATGAAAACCGTGAAGGTAGCAAATCCAAAAGGATGCATGAGCGAGGGCCGAGGGAGCCCTCTAATCCGGAAACACTCACACGCCAACACATGCAATTTGGGCGGTGTTTGGCTGTCGTTACGTAACATCAATATTGTGTCTGCAGCGGCCCAGCACCTCACTCCCTCTAAGCCGCTGTTTCGCCTGATGTGTGTGACATTGTGCGGCCCTGAGGCTGTGTGTGCTCATCACTGACAATAACACACATACACACAGTGACACGCCAGCATGGGAAAGACCCGCTTCACTCTGGAGAATTATTTTATAGTTCAAACCAATGCATTGATAATGAGATTGATGCTATCTTGTGCTTAACAAAGCCGAGCATCACAGATCTTTCTGGCTTTTTAATTGCAAACAATTCTGTGTGGAAATAAAGAAACAGAGCAGCTGTTGACGCTGAAGAAGATGTCAATCGATAAAAACAACAACAACAGCATTGATCCATCTGCTGGATAATCTGCTGTTACATAAGTTGGACGACTGTACTGTACGCTGAAGTGTTTAATCACTCCTCTCAGTGTATAATCCTCACATTAAATACAAATATAATCACTTGCAGGTCGACACTTGTAAGGAAACTCTGCACCGGCACAGATTTACTCGATTGGCTGCTTGAAATCCGAGTGGAGTGACCATGTTGTGAGGTCAGATGTGGCCGCAGTGTGAGGTCTGCAGAGTGGCTTTATTTAATGCTGTCCAAATGCCAGTGGCTCCCCCTGGGCATTTAGGAGACAAGCTCGAGGATTACCGCTCAAGTGCTAAATGAACAGCATCTGTCCAGTTGCCAGACGCACACAGACGGGAGGAAGAAGAGGAAGAGGAGGAGGATGAATGTGTTTGGTGTCCCAAGAGTAAAAGTGACCAGTTGGTCGAGCTCGAGGCTTCTGTTTCAAACATTTTCAGTCAGTTTTTAATCTTTTTTTCACCTCCTTGGCAGATCTAAAAATCTGTCTCTCAGAGGCAAAGGAGGCGGTGGGAGAGGAGTGTATGAAAGGGGGCCCAGGAAAGGGCCCTCAATGGATCTCGGCAGTGTGGGGGGAGTGGCTGAATGGCGGTAAGGGGTTGGCTGGGAAGCTGGGGGGTGGAGTGGTGGAGTGATGGGGGACTGTTGGAGGGCATATTGAGCTCAAAGGAGGCTGGGGTTTCAGAGACATCCTGCTGTCTGCTTAATTGAATTCCTTGTGCGTTGACACGGCTGCACCCCCCCCCCCCCCACTCCTCTCCCTTTGGGGATACAGGCTGTGTGTTTACTTGGACAGGGTATGTGTCGCAATGCGTGAGGCGAGCGAAGGCTTCTGCTCTGGAGAAATAAAAAAAGAAAGAACAGCAGGGGACACATTGAGCTCCACTGTGTTTCATAACCTTTAACAGTGACTTCTGTTTCCAGACTTCTCAACGTCTGCGCTCACTTGTGGTGGTCTGGAGCCCATCCTGGTCCAAGACCGCCTGAAATGTGACGCTGTGACAAGGAGCTTGCATTAGGCTCCCCTATAGTGCCACACTGACTCAGTATAGCTGCGTGAGATTAAGACAGAGTGGCCGAGCGAGACGGTAAAGTGCTGCTTTGACATTGTCCAGATGAACTGGTAAAGATCCTCTCTGCTGTAATGCTTGTTGACCTTTAACAGACCCTCACACATTCCCCCGGCCTCTTAGCTGCTAAACGGCTTTAAAGGAAAAATGTTTTCAACTCCGCAGATAAAGCGACTCTGAAGAAGAGTGAGAGTGAGGTTTCTGAGACGTGGACAGAGACGGAGTAATGATTATAACAAATTTTGCTTCCTAACCACAGCGTGATGGTTAGCAGCTCATATTGAGCAGAGGACTATATTTTTCATTTTTTAAACCGTGCCCTATTTTACCATTTTTTCAACTTTAGAAATTGGTCCAATTTTATTGAGCGCTGCAGCCGGCAGCAGCAAAACAGGCTAAGACTCCAATCACGCAGAAATCATTTTAGCAGGTGGAGGCTTCTTTTTGTAATTGTGTTTAATGAGAATGAAGCTTTTTGCACGTCGTTGTATTCATTTTTGTTATGCTAGGCCTGACGATAGACAGTGACAAACAGGCTGTAACATAACCACTAGGGGCAGGTGCGCCCTGTGAGTATATGTCCATCAAAATCATAAGTGCTATATCGTAGGCAACTGGACTTGCCTGCGTTTCTTGAAGATGTTGCTCCTCTCATCCAACAAGCCGACTGGTGCTGAGTCGCAGGCTTTAAACTCTGTGTGGGTGTGAACCCTTGCGAAGTCGTTGGGGTCACGTGAGCTCTTAGTTTTAGAGTTGTTAAGGTCGCAATGTGAGTCATTGACCCACCTGGTCATCATGTGATCACGTCTTCAAAAAACGCAAGCAAGTCCAGTTGCCTCCGATATAGCACTCATGATTACCATGACCTGGATGACTGAGAATCTTCACCAACATGTCCATCAAAAGTGTTTTTGCCATTTAATTTTTTTTAAGTTTTCAGAACACTTTTTTAAACTTATATAGTGATAATAAAGGCATTATGATGCAGTACACCCTTTTAAAGAGAAATAAACATTTATTTAACAAGTATATTAACAAATGCAAAAAAGAACATTTAAATATCCGAAATAAGACGTAAAATATTGAAATAAATAAATAAATACAAAAAATAGACTGTCAGTCTCTCACTCTCAGGTGTGCAGTTAAGTTGGTCATATTCGCTCTTTTTGTTGAGATGGTTTTAGAACAAACCTGGCACACCGGCTCGTCCAAATTACTGGGCTCCCCAGACACTCGATGCCAAGAGCTTTCTCTCCGTTCATTACGCTAATGAACCAACTCACCTGGCTGCCAGACGATTCACGGCAGTGAACGCTCTTGTTGTCTAGTCTCTTTGGTGGAGAGAGACGAGACGAGGAGAACAAACACGCATGAATATGGCAATTAATCGCTGCCAGAAAAGTTTCCGTCTCTCTTTTAAATTTACCGTGCAATTAACCAACTATCGCGACAGGCTTTCAAAATTTGTTCCCACGAGTCACTTAGACACAAAACTTGGGAAAATACAGTCTAGTCTAGTCTAGTTTGAAAAATACCAAAGTACTCCTTCAAGTGTCCGAGTGTAAAGTTGTCCAGGTCCATTAAAAGGGACTCATGTGAGCCAGCAGTGTAATAAACTGATGCCATGTGGCTGCGGTCGCTCAGTGTAAGTTATCGTTCTCTTGGTGGTGTGAGTGAGGTCACTGCGTGCACGTGAACTGACACATACACGCTAATGCAAAGAAATAAAACATTGATTTAGCAAATGGGTTTTAGTCCAGCTGTGCAGGGACGACTGAGGCAGCCGCCGTGACTTTATCCTGGCATGTTTGTTTTTCCACGTGTGTGCTGCACGCCGGTTAGATGTTAAATCAGGCATGACTTCTGTGGACTGAGGAGTTTACAGTGTCCTCTCCCTCCTCTGAAGGCTTGTTTACACCAGCGTTCAATTTAAAATGGCCATATTTTATAGTGAAATCACCTAAATTCCAATGAAAGCGCCACAGTCAGTGGAGTCGCTCATAGGAAAGAAACAAACGTGTGGATTTGTTTGCATTGAGCTCAACTCTGCTGAACTTTGACTCACAAATTTACTCCTCAAGCCGTCTTCATGGTGCTCACATCTTAGGGAATCCAAAATGGAAGCAGCCATTTGCTCATTATCTGTGTTGCCTCATCCACCTCTAATTAACCCTCCTCTGTTGGAGTATAAATTATTGAACAAAACGGTGCACACAACCCTGAGAACAACACGCCGGGGGGGAGTAAACGGCACAGCACAGAGAAAGTAGAAAAAAGCACAGGGAGCTTTGTGATTGGCTAACACTGGCATGTTAGCAGTTTGCTCACTGGCTACATCCCCGAGCGTCTAGAGCCAAAGATTTTGCCAAGACACGGGGATGAATTTCACCATGCCACTTCCTTATGATGTGTTAGACCTCATTACTGTGAGTCTCTTCAGCTGCCTGCGTCTCTCAGAAACCAGTCAGGTCGGTTGGTGACTCACGGAGGATTAAGACTCATTAAAGCTCCAGCACAATGCATTGATTTAAAATCGATTTATATGTTGTGTCATGTCACAGGAGAGTGTTTGCACCGACCTGCTACGAGCCGTCCTGTGCTTAGTCACCATGTTGAGTCACCCTGTAAACTAAATTAGGTTTAAACTAGCTCTAATTTTACTGACTGAGAAGTTAGAAAACTGGAGTCTTCAGCACCTGGCCTCTCTGTGTGTGTGTGTGTGTGTTAATATATGAGGTGCCGCAGTGAGTGCGACCTCCTCGCCTCTCTGGTTTAGAGGCCTTTCTCTGTGTCTCGCTCTCTTTTCAGTTTCCTTTTCTTTCTCCCTCAGGGAGTGACGTGACCTAAAAGCTCACAATGGGACTGTAGAACCAGCCCTCCCAGTTAGCCACCAGTGTGTGTGTGTGGGTGGGTGGGTGTGTGTGTTTCATTATGATACTCATGTGTGACTGAAGCACTGGGTCTTTCTCCCTCTGAGGTAAATCATCAGATGTCAGATCAAGCGTTTAAATCTTCAGAGCACAGGGTCACTTTTCATGAGAAACAATCAAAGTGCGTGTTTTACCGAAATCACTGCAAATTCTCCACTTTGATTTCTTCAAAGATTCACTCCGCCTCTCAGTATCTTCTCGTGTTTTTCTTAAGTAAACATCAATCAGTCTCCGGCGAGTCAAAGTGAGCTGTGTGAGCTGCTTTCTCGTTTCAAATGAAAGCGGAGGATCAACAACACAATGGTGTTTTCCTCTCGCCTGTGGTTTCAAGTCATTGTGTGGTGCGTTGGCGCTCGGCTAAAAAAAGGCAGTCTGGGCAGGAATAGGATGTTTCTGTCGCTGATATCCTGTTTGCCCGTAGAAACTGACTTACTTCACCCAAGTGTAGTGCCTGATCATGATTGTTGTAGTCATGGAAATTAATATGGTATGGCTTTTTGATACTTTCTGTTCCAACAGGTAACGCTGACATGTAATGTACTTTAGTGTTAAAGGAACACTTAGCCTGCAAAATGACTGTGTACACCAACAACTTCTCTTTACACATCCACGGCTTAAGTGGAGCTTAAAGTCGTACATGCACGTGCTCAGGGTGTGCTACTTGTAGGAGGAAGTATTTTGTATATTTGAAGTATTCTTTAAGTGTTGTCATGTGGAAGTGACTATCAAAGACGCATCATATTGGACACTACATTTTCTTTCATTAACGTCATCAGGTGTCGTTGCTATTTCAGTTCTTTAAAATGAGTGTGTTGCAGTCCGTCCTCTACAGTGACGGAGTTATGTCAGGTATTTTGTTTGAGTTTCCCTGCAGCACAGCGCGGGCTCTCCTTGCACTCTCTGGCTTACGTTTCCCAGCGCCCTGCCTGCCTGTGGGAGGCCTGGCCGGCTGATAACACAGATAAGGGAGCAGAAACACACACACACACACAGATACACAGAGGTGAGGTCGAGGGAAAGAGCCACAGGGGGAACTCTCAGCTGTGTACTGTCAATGAAAAGCCAGCCTGTCAGGACGTCCCACATTCCTGGATAAACAAAAGAGGAAGTGGGTCTCTCTCTGCTCTCGGTGACACAGCAGGAGCGAGACTGCGTGGAAACAGGAAGAGGAATATGTGAAAGGAAAGAGAGCGTGTGTCCCTGGGTTGCTTTTTGAACTTTTACCTCCCTCGGCCGACACACATCTCTCCTCCAGCCTCTGCCTCTCCCTCCATCTGCATCCATTTCTCTCTCTGTGAACCTGCTGTCTGATCCGCTGTCCGTTCACTCCCATCAACACAGTGCTCTGCCGACAGAATGAGGTTATAGAGCCAGCGTGAGCCTCGCTGCACACACAGACACGGACTCGTTGTAATGCTCGTCACCAAAAAAAATGCTTTGTTATGTTTGTGTGGTCGTCGCTGACATCTTTCCGTGACATTAATGTGGTGTTGTACCACCGAAGCCAATTTCAGCCACTTATCTCAGCCGTGCTCTCCCCGTGTCTCCCTCCACGCTGGTCTAAATGATGTATGTCCTTCTTCTCTGATCGCTGGGCAGTGGGGCTGCTGGAGGGGCTGGGCTGCTCAGTCGCCTAGGCAACAGCAATGATCAGTGGGGCGAGTGGACGGCGCCCACGCCTAGCCTCAGAGTCACTGAAGCGGAGGGAAGTAAAGGGAGTAGGGGGATGGGGATAGGTTTGGGCATGGTCGGCCTCCATGCTGCTTGACCCGTGCAGAATGATGCCAGCCAGAGCTAGGTCAGCTGTGTGTGTGTGTGTGTGTGTGTGTGTGTGTGTGTGTGTGTGTGTGTGTGTGTGTGTGTGTGTGTGCATGCATGCTTGTTGTTTTCAAGTAACTTACTCATTAGAAACAAACAGGGTGTGGTGCAAGTTCTCAGAGTAAACCGACGCTACGATCAGATACAGTGACCTCACAGAAGAAGCAGATGGTTGTAGGCCTACTTGTCTAACTTGTTCTTATTTTTTGGGAAAGAATATCTGACGTTAAAAGTAGTCCACATTTTGTTTTTTTAACCTCCACACACTTGACTTGACCCACGTGACACAGTGACTCACTCGCTGGCAAACCAGAGACACAGGGGACCTTTTTATTTCTCTGAGTTTAACATCATTATAAGCTCTCAGTATCTGGTTAACCACTTGTTTATCCACTTGCTGCATTTAATTTACTCTTATTTTAACCTGCATTAAAGGGCGGGAACACCTGCGTTCTTTTCGGAAACTCACCCTCCACTCAAAAACTCAGTGACGTAGGTTACAGTGTTGACAGAGCCAGGATACATCCCCATCTTTAACCACTTGGAAAACCAGAGATCAGGCTTTTGGTGCTGCTCTTGTGCCGACTTGGAGGAGTAGGCAGGTTGCATCTGGAGTTGCCGAGCGACTATAACCTGCGCTATATTATAAGTTATTTACCAGAAGTCCCAAATTCAGAGCTGATCTTCTAGCCGTTGTTTTTTAGGTGTGTATTAGGCCCTAAAATGTTTTTTCATGGGACAGATGAAAAGCTCTGGGTTGTAAGTCATCAAACATTTTATTAATAATATTTCGGACATTTTATTTTTTTAAAATTCGGACATTTTATCAGTAATTTTTTTTAGATATTAATAATATTTCGGACATGTTATCATTTATTTTTTGGACATTTAATCAATTATTTTTCGGACATTTTATGATTTTTTTCCCCCGGACATTTCATGATTTTTTGGGGGGGGACATTTAATTAATATTTATTTATCGGACATTTTATCAGTAATTTTTCAGACTTTTTTTTTTTTTTTTTTGGACATTTTATTGATAATTTTGTGGACATTTTAATAATATTTGTCAGACATTTTATTAATATTTTATCAGACATTTAATTGATAATATTTCAGGCATTTTATTAATATTTGTTGGACAATTTATCAATAATATTCCGGACATTTTATTAATACTTTATCAGACATTTTATCAATCATATTTCGGACATTTTATTAATGTTTCTTTGGACATTTTATTAATAATTGTTGTTATTCATTCATTTATCGTTATTTTATCAATCATATTTTGGGCACAGAAGTGGAACCTTGTTTACCTCAGGGTGCAGTTGTTGGGATGTGTCTCACTTTTGAGTGCAACCATTGAAAATAATGGATTTGAGGGCATAAAAAATGTGATGTGTGTCCTGGTACTGAATATGGAGAGTGAGGGAAGTGTTAGATCGGAAGATTTGAGCTTGACAGTGAAAGATGGTGCTATGTTATTATTAACCAGAGACTCCTTGTGTATCTATGAGGTAAAATTACTGTTCCTGTCAAAGGACAAGGGTGGCTGTAGACGGGGGGCAGCAGCAAAATGTGTTTTAGCCTCCTAAAACAAGAGCCACCTAAGAAGTAGTAGAAGTACATGGGTTTATATGACCAAAATGTCAAGATGTCAGTACTCAAAGGACACGACTGTAAAGCTATGGATTTATATAAAAACTTAATTGATTTGCAAAATAATTCCCTCTACTACCAGTTTGTAGAGGACGTTCTTTATAAGTGCCTGTACCTGACTGTAGAGGGTTTTATCAAAGGCACCGTCCCTTGTTTGTCCTCTGTCTCAATGTCAGCCTGTCCTCAACAGGCTAAAGTTAATTTTAATGAGCCGCGCTGCACCCCTGGCAGGACCCTCATTGATCTGCCTTATATGTCAGATCTCAGCAGCTGATTAAGATGCAAACGAGAGACACACAGGAGAGGAGTTTGCTCTGTTCAGGCGGCACAGTGACAAAAATCCATCTGGGGCTCCACCATAAACTCACCATCAGCAGTTCGATTCTGTCTGTGCAACGCGGCCGCTGACCTTCGACAGCAAAACAGTCCCAGGTTGCCAAAAGTCAGCAACTCCGAAACAGAACACCTCTTCATCAGCTCCTTTCGAGGCCTGGGAGGAGCGAGGCGTTCATCTGGATTTTCTGCCTGTCAGCTCTTTGCTTTGGGTTGCTGTGACATTGGAGAGTGGAGTCAGCAGATGTCTTCACCTTGCTTGTATTTAGATAGTGCTGTCTCCTCGCTCCAACATGTCGCCTAACAGTTACAGATTGTTTTCTCCGGTGCTTAAAACGTGGGCACGGGGCTGCTCTTTATGCGTCCCACATGGAGCGGCCCGTTAGTTTTCCACTTGAGAGGCATAACTCCTCATTTGGAATTTGCACAAATCTTTTAGCTGACTGGAAAACACTCTGATAATGAAATATTGAGGCACTTGATCGGTTGTTTAGATGATAACAGCTTCACAGCCGTAGTTGGGACATAACTGGAGCGCCTGCAAGAGAATGTGAAGCTTGCGGCGAGCCCCGCAGATGGGTGAGTTTCGAAGCATCTGGAATGAATTGTACAGTCTCAACATTGTTGCTCCATCCTCAGGAAGTTTTTTGGGATGGTTTCAGGTAACCTCGCTCTGCTATTCTGGAGGCTAATTTCCTCTCGCAGGCCGGGTTAAGTGCCAAGACTGGACTGTGTTACTTTAGAAAACAAGGACGGGCCGTGAGACAGACGGACTTTCCTCTGGACTTGTTCTTGTTAGGTAGAGTCTGGAGAGAGGCAACACTGAAACACTGACATCACACAAGTGATCAGTCAGAGGGGATTATGTTTGTGTTTGTGTGTGATGAATGGTAAAGCTGTAAAGAACCAACTGATTTGGGAACATATGAGAGGTATTTTGAAGTCTTGTGTTACAGTGGGGGGGGTTAGGGCGTGTAACCGCCCTCCTCCTCTTTCCAGTAATGCCCCACATTAAGGCCACTGTGGCCATCTGTCAGTGGAGCCTGTTGTTATCCACTTAATGATACAAAGACGGTGGGGAGATCAGTTTCTGTCTGTCTCTGAACTTTTACAAGATGTGGTGGGGGGCTTACAAGTATCTCTTTACACAGCAAAATTTGAAAGCACGTAAACTGCAACGAACAAAAAAGTGAATTACTATCTGTCCAAGTAAAAAACCCTATAATTACTCTGAATGGTTTGAATAGTAGACCAATTACAATCTTATCAATTCTCAGTAAAAGTTTATTTGATAAAAAAAAAAAAAATCTGATAAAACATGCTCAACATGACTATAGAGAAGGTCAGCACTGGTAAAAACTGATGATTGGCTGAAGGGAATCGATAATGGCTTGCTTTCAGGTGCAGTTTTACTCAATTTTAGTTCAGCCTTTGATCTTATTGACCATAAATTGTTGATTGATAAACTGAAGTGTTATGGATTTGGCTGTATGGCTGTCGCTTGGCTAGAGAACTATTTATCAGACAGAACTCAATGTATTTATTTAAATGGTACGCTGTCTACCAGCAAAAGTTCAACCTGCGGTGTGCCACAAGGCAGCTGTCTTGGACCACTTTTATTGTCAACATTTTCAATGTACGGACAGTACATTGAAAATAATAGGGGCCGCTTGACGTGTGTCAGTGCTCCTGGACGTGCTGCTCTGAGCACGTCACACCACTGTCCTATTCCAGCCTCACTGCCCCTGAATTAAAGACATTTTCCCCACTCGCTCTCTGCTTGTACATATTGGCTCCTGTAGCAGCTCCTTTTCTCTGCTCCCGTGGCAGCTCGACTCCTCTGCCCACCGTTGGTAGATAACGAGAATTCTGTTGATGCTTCTGTCTCTTGTGTGTGGTAAAGAATGGGTGACGAGAGAGTTGTTGTTGAGGGTAGACAAATATCTCGAGCTAAATGACCCATAATCCCATCCTCTTATCTCAGAATCTACTCAATGGTTTGGCTCAAAATGTGGTACAAACATTTGTTGATCCCAGAGGATAAATCTTGCTGACTTTGGTGATCCTCTAATATTCACGTCGCCTATCCTGTGAAATATCTCAACATCTACCAAATGGATTGGCACAGAGTTTGGTACAGACATTCGTTGTTCCCAGATGATGAATCCTACTGACTTTGGTGATCTCCTGACCTTTCTTCAGGCGCCACCATGAGGCTCATATCCATAGTTTTGACTTAAGTATCTCAACGGCTACTTGAAGGATTGCCATGAAACTTAGTTCAGACACTCATGTTGATCCCTTTTCATGCATCGCTCCCCATACATTGATTTATGACCAAATACCTGTAAAGCTATTGAACCAATCAGCCTTAACTCTAAACTAAGAAAAACATAACCTGCTCAGCATTGCCATTGTGAGCATGTTAGCTTGCTGAGGTTAGCATTTAGCTCAGATCACAGAACTGTTAGCCTGACTGTACACTCTTGTTTACCTCCAATCTCTCCGGCTATCTCGACAGGAAATGAGCCAGAGACAAACAGAACTGAGTGACCTCCAGCAAGATATCAGCTGACTGCCTTCAAATGAAAAACTTCAAAATCATGATCTAATAATGTTTTTATTAAAGCTGCAGTAATGATCTGAAGCATGTTAGACACTGAAACAAACACCAGAGCAGCCACACCAGTCACATAAATAATTCTCCGTCCTCTCGTGCTTTATTAGGTGGAGGAAATTTGACAGATAAAAAGTATGTGAGTCACATGGCGAAAGTCAGAGGCCAGCGATGAAATCTCACTGCTGTGAACACATCATCATCCCCACACACATTAAATATTTATCCAGGAGTGATTCATCTGTTATTCCTGCGTCTCAGCTCAGGACAAACACTCTGCGACAATCTGACGGCGCCTGAAATTCCATCAGAAACGTATTAAGACCACCCCCACTTAACCGGGCTCGGCCGCAGATTATAAAGCCTGATCGAAGTCATTATTTATTTCAACTCAGCCAAATGTGGAGCGTTCGATTCCACCAATGTGATTGTCACAATCATAAAGCGCTTAGATGAAAGCTGATAATCATATGAAAATGTGGGCTCACAGAAAGTCTGGCTGAATCAATGACTGGCAGCTGTGATGGATGAGACGGAGAGTACAAATGCATTTTATGCGTTTATCTACATGCATGTGTGTCATGGTGATGGAGGTATTAATGTTCGCAGCTGCTCGGCTCTGGGGAAAGGGAGACTTTGGTTTAAGTGTTTCGATGGAGGATACAGTAAAGAGATGGTATCCTGTGTTGTTTCTGTTGTTGCTTCCTGTCAAGACGGCCGTTACGGCTTCCTGTGGAGTCGCTAGGTGTCAGATGAGGCAAATGGAGCCAGTTATTTTTCTTCAGAGGGGCATCACGCAGCATATTTCAAACTCCTCTCACTCACACACTGAGAGGAGACGACACTTCTGACAGTCAATTATGGTCGGCCTGTTTTTCTCCTCTCCAGCGCCGTGGCCTCTTTAGTTCTGGTCTCACACTGCTCCTCTGCTACGCTGCTGTTTCTGACAGAGTTCAGCATCGGCACGTTTTGAATCAGGAGTCCAGGCAACAAAGATTGGTTTTATACTACATGTGTCCATCCATAAGGTGCTGTGAACAATCCCCGCTGGAAACACGGACATGTCTTGGGGAAAAACAACTGCCTTTTTAGGGGCACTTTGTCCCCCTAAAAAACAGTGACAGGTCGATACAAAACACCCTTGTTTGGTGCCTAAAAAGCTGCTGAAAACACACCAATGAATCGCTAGAAAACACTGTGGTATTGTGCCGTTATGTTAGGCCCAAAAACCTCTTGGTTGTGGTTTGGAAAAAACAAACAACCGCTTTTCGTGCCACTGTCCCCGAGGGAAAAACACCCAGGTTTGGTGGCTATAAAGTCACAGGTCACTAAATAACAACCAGTTTTGTAGTTTGTTGCCAAGGTGTCACATCATCCACCATCCCCTCCACCTCCACAGGCAAAATCAGCTCATACACTACATCACTTCAGAAACACTGATATGATTCTTATAAAATGTAAAGCTTCCTCCATACACTTGAGAGTGAACTGGTAGAATTCTATAATGTGCTTCTGATACTCGCAGTTGATGGAAACGCCGCTGCAGCTGTGACATCTCTAACAATGTCTGGCTGATGTTAGACGGACGACTGAACTCAATGAACCCGCCCACGCGTCGCCTCTCACACACACACAGAAACATCTTCCTCACACCCATTTCTTTGATGATCCACTTTGACCTGTGGCTGTCTCTGTAGCTGCCCACCACTAGTTTTGATCTCAATCTGGTGGATATTAATTGAGTAACAAGGCCAGCCAAGGGGGATTTCAGGAGATTTTTTTTACAGCGTGTTATCTCCCATAGATCCTCTCTGTCTTGCTCGCTCTCCTCTCAGTCAACAAAAGATGTAAGGCGATTAAACCATTGATGTTGTAGCGCTGCCGAGGCTCTCTGAATCGTGGCAGAGGGTTTGGAGGGGAGGGCTTCTCTCCGTTAAAAGGATTTGAAGAGCGGGAACCGGCGCTGAATCTCTGCCCACCACTCCTTTAAATACATGGCACGTAGCCCTGCGTATGATATGCACTGTATGAACCCAGGCACTCTCTTAAACCCTTTAGAAGACATAACGGTGTTAAACGGCGTGCTCACTTAATGAAAGTGCCCTCATTAGGGTGCAACAGGATGTCCTGACAGGAAGTAGAAAGACGAAGGATGGGGAGGAGGTGAGAGTGTCTCCTGGAGGGTTGTTGAGGAGAACCTCTAAAAGAAAGATGCAAGGTTGAAGATCCAGGAGCAACAGAGGACACTGCAGAGCAAGCAGCTTCTCCTTGTGCTTGTTGCTAGGATACTATGCCCTTTATTCAGTATTATGGGGTGTGCTTTGCCGCGCTTTCTCTACACAGCGGTGCCTCCTTTAGCTCGGCGCCTCTCTACTGTACATCTCTCACCCCTTTGATACGTTTCCTCCGTCTTTTTGTTCGAGGAACTTCTAAACAAGTTGGATCCTGTCGCAGAGGAATTCGTCCAACTCCAGGAATTTCCTCAGTGGCTTTAAATCTGAGCTCCCTCAGGGGGAAACGTGGACTCTGTGCCTGCAGGGCCTGCGTGTAGTGAGCATGTGCACTTCAAACAAAAACAGTAGGCATTAAAGGGACAGTTCACCACAAAACCAAAAAGACACATTCCTCCGCTTACCTGTAGTGCTGTTTATCAGTCAGGGTTGTTTTGGTGTGAGCTGCTGAGTGTCGGAGAAATCGGCCGTAGAGATGTCGGCCTTCAGTCCAACTTGTGGACTCATAGCACAAAAAAAAAAATACATGCATAAATTTAACAGCAGTGTGTCTTTCCAGACACGTTCAGTGCGTCTTTGACCCTTAAAACTGATCAAAAAGCATCACAGTAAAAAGCAAGTATTACTTTACTCATCACTCCCCGCCAACAGTAGTTCGTTCCACTACTCGTTATATTACTTTTCCATTACACACCATACATCTGGTCATTGCGTATCTCCCCAAAATTCAGATCTGTGTCTCTGTACGAATGTCAGGGTAATTGCCGGTAAGTGTAGCTCCCGGGCTGGATGTTCTCTTGTGATTGAATTGAAAGATTACTCTTTAATTTCAATCATGGTAAACGTTTGGGCACCCTGCATAGTCAGTACTTAGTAGCCATCAGGTTTCATTATATTGGAGAGAAGGCCGATATCTCCAACACTCTGCAGCTCACACCAAAACTATCTAGACTGGTAAAGAGCTCCACAGGTAAGAAAAGAATTAGCTTTTTTGATTTTGGGGTGAACTGTCCCTTTAAATAAAAAAAGGACGCCCCATGTGCTCAGTAAGTCTCCAGACCCATGCTACACATGGTGCAGTATTTATACATGGACGGAGATGAGTGTGGGCAGTTTTCATGCAGGAGTTAATAATTGACCGCTGGATGAGAGGATCGAATCGTAAAAACCCGCCAAACAGAGTGAAAGCAGAACCTTGGAATCGATTCCTATTGTGATGATGTTGTATTTACCACAGTCATGGCAGCGCGGTTCACCAAACGGGTGGAAAGGCTGACGGAGGAGGTTTCGGAGGAGCCCACATCAGTGGTCGTCAGCAGCTGAGGGCTGAGGAGAAGCGGAATCTGAGAAATGAGGAGAGCTGAGAAAAATGTGCAAGAGGGAGAGATGGGATCAGGAGAGCTGGATGATGGTCGTGGGGGAAGAGGAGGGAGAGACAAGAGAGCATGAAGAAAAGCAGAGATAGGGCAAAACAAGAGGGAGTGGGTGAGCGGGGAAAAAAGTATGAGGAAGATGTCACTCAAACGAGGCACAGCTGGAAATTGGCCATCCCTGAAACCTCAGCTGCTGCCGTCGAGAGGTTAAAAAAAAACAGAGACTTAAAGGCCAGAAATATCTCTGCACCTGCAGAGCAGTGAAAAATGCACACCGCTGAGCTCTGAATGAAGACTCACCCCGACTCTCCGTACTTTTTATTTTCAGAGAAGTAAATATTTCAACAGAGAAATCCTTTTTATCTCCACTCACACCGCTGCGATCGCTGCGCTTTACATTTTGACTTCTTTTACTCTCCCTGTACATTTTCTCTTACAAGCCTTTCGGCTACACGAATAATTAATGTAGGAATTCATAAAGAGGTTTTTACTCCGCTCCTGATTCTTTCATGTGTCCAATACTGAAAACCACAGAATTAAAAGTTTTCAAAGAATTAATATTTTTGTCGATGCCTCCTGTGTGTGTGTTCAGACTGTAGTGGTTTAAGAACACACACACATACAACGTATGGTGCATCCCCCCCACACATTCCAGTCAGCAACTTACAGACTTATCTAATCTTCATCCAGCTTTGTGTCGTAACAGTTTGGGTCGTATGTGTAAATGAACCTGGTAAACTTCTCTCCATTTTGCCAGCGCCCAGGTCTCCCTGCTCAAACCTCAGCTCACATGTGGCTTTTTTTCTGGCTCTATGGCTGTGTCTCAAACTACGGATTGAACTTCTGCAGTTTTGTTTGCCAGCCACCACGGACTCAGAGTATAGGAGTGGATCGAGAGAGAGACCTGCCCCCATCTCTCTCCAACTGAGACCAAACTCAGATCAAACAGTAAAACTAAGCAGTGGTAATCAAACGTAAACCAAGATTCCAGGGTTTCTCTCACTTTTATTTTATTTTATTTTCTAATTTTGGACCCTTCATCAGGTGCGCTGTTGGAATATTTATACCATTTCACAGGAAATGTACAGTTTGCATACAGTCAAATTTACATTTTCTTTGTTCAGTAACAAACACACATTACAGAATAACAGCGACTGGCCACGTATCATGCCGACATGTGAGACAGCTTTTTTTGTCTGACGCCAGAAGTCCCTGACCACTGGGATTAGACAGCTTTGAAAGTGAAAGTGTGCTTGTGTCTAAAAGTTTGCCTCTGCAGCAGCTGCTCCTTCCATCGATCTGATCTGATCAGATCAACTGGTCAATAACCAACCCTGTGACTGGTCTCTGAAAAAAACCTTCCCGTCTGCATTCAGGGACCCACAAAAACCTGTGAATTTAGAAAGCGGACACAGAATGATGCAAAGGGACATGGGAAAAAAAAAACCAAAACAAAAAACGATAAAATGAAAGATTCCTCTCCTGTTAGTGTGTTGCATATTTCTTGCCTAAAATATCTTAACTTACTGTTTAATTGTAATTCTGGATTGTTTCTTACCAGTGTGATGAAAATGAGCGTTTATTGGTCTGGTGAGGTGCAGTGCATTCTGGTAGTTGCAGGTTTTCTACCTCTTGAGCAAAAGCTAATGCCACAGTCTGTTCCCTCAATCATCTTTGGTCATGTAGCACTAATTTCAGTGAAATACTTTTTTAATGCAACACTGTATAAATCTCTGATGTATCTGTGCTTTCATAGACTTTCATATCATTCTCAGTTTGTTTCATAATCACACACCTTGGAGTGTCTCCAGCTGCTTAAGTGCTCTGCTGTCATCAGATGTCTCAGCGGTGGTCCAAAGTCGACTTATTTACAGTGTTGCTGCGACTTATGGTTTTCAGTTTGAGATACTGAACGTAAAATGGTGATTACTGGAAGGCTGCAGAGGTTAATAATTTTGGGTGGGACCCTCTGAGGAATGTCAATAAAAAGAACGTGCTGACAGGAACTTGGATGAAAGGTAAAGCGAGCGCGGCGTATCGTCATTATGTTGTAATAAAAAGTTGGTTGCGTAAGTCAGGCGTCGGTGTCTGCGAGCGCGGCCCGCTGCTGATCCGCCTCATGGGAGTCCACATGTGGAAAGAAAAATGTGAGAGAAGGGTCGGATTAGTTCATACTGCACACGACAAGGAGACGGACGTGGGACATTGTTGTCTTTTGATTATCTACACATTCCAGCGCAACGTATCAGGGCTGGAAAAGCACAGTTTATGTTAAACATTAATGTAAATGAAGACAAATATTAATCCAGTGAAGCAGATAAATATCAGCCGGCAGCATTTTACGTGTCACTGAGCTGCTGTTGTGCAATTAGAAAGCCAGGCGTGCATCTTTCTTTTTGCTCACCGTGCTGACACCACACAGATGCAACAAAATCAATAATCCATCCATCGCTTTCTGCACCCGCTTTTATCCCGCGCACGGTGGCAGGAAGCTGGAACCTCTCCCAGCACGTACTGGGTGAAAGACAGTGGAACCTGGACAGGTCGCTGACACACAGACCGACACACACATTCACACCTGCGGACAGTTCACAGCCACCGGCGTGCACGTCTTTTGACTGTCGGAGTTTGAAACAGTGGAATTTTTAAGGAGGAGATGATGGCGAGGACAAAGAGCCAGCATATGTTCCTGTTTGCTAATCTGGAGCTTTTGCAGTAAGATGATTAGAGCTTTGATAACCCTCCATTTGCAAAAAAAAAAAAAAAAAAATGGCCTGTGTAGTTAGCGCTGATTTACCCTCTGTCAAACCCTCCTACAGATCCTGAATCATTTTTATTAACTATAAATATATCAGAGTTAAGATCTTCAGAGGCAGCATGTGAACATCCTGCCGTCGTCTCTTCGTCTGTGGCTGCTTCCTCCACCGGTGATTTACCGTCCCTCTGTGGTCTGTTCGAGATCCGTGGAGTCGGACGGACCACCTGGTCACCTCTGGCTCGCTCTGATCTGTGTCACTCACGGCTAATACGAGCTGACACAGCAGCTCCCAAAGGACAGCTGGCTCCGCTGCAGACAATGGAGGCCAAGCAGCGTCTGACCCGACTAAAGTTAGTCTTGCTTCTGCTGTCGACTCGTCTCTGGTGCCTTTTCACTGCGGCTCTTCAGGTCTCTGACGTAACGAAGGTGTGCTGGTTGAGTCTTAGTAGACAGACAGTCTCACAGCAAAGGACTGGGGTTTTAAATGGTGAAAAATGAACAGTACAATTTTGAGCACTCGTCACTCATGCTGTTGATGCATTTAGTTTGTAATATCACACTTCATTAAATAGCTGTGGCCCTGGAAAAGACCTGGCATCTTGTGCTAAATACAGCCTGACATCCGTTAAGTGATAATTAACAGGGTCATTTTTAAGAAACAAGGTGGAAATTATAATGTTTTGTGATGTAAATATTTTGCCTTTGATTTAATTTTCTGTTGGCTTTGCTGACACACAGTCGTCTAGCTGCATTAACATGAGGAAAGTGCCTACTGCCCACCATCCGGTCTCCACTGGTTAGCTAGCCTTGGCCGCTCTGCACTGCACACCTCCCAGGCTGGCTGTCCCAACCCATGGTGGCCACCTCCCGGCCTCCCTCCAGGTAGCTTCTGTGAATAAGTGGCTTTATTTTGGCTTTATTCCTTCACCATGTCTACATGACTAAATGCATTCAGCTGCTGCCACGTGATTGGCTGATTAGCTATTTGTGTTAAGGAGTGTTTGAGTATTTCTCAGCATAGAAGTCCAGTAGAGACTACAGGAAGTTACTTTAGCTTTGGACAGACAGTTTCCAGTCTTTTTGCTAAGCTAACTGTAGCTTCATCAAGAAAAAGTGTTCCCAAATGTCGTTAAGGTTCATAATCAGTATCGGTTACCAACTCACCAAGCTAGTTAGATATCATCTGCTGCAGTGGGCTGAATGTTTTTACTTTCCATGCAGACTCAGCACCAGTTTCGAGGGATTCATCAAATGAAATGTTCCCTGTCTCTTAAAGTATTTACCCAGTAGCCTGAGTGTTTTATTCAACCACCTCCTACATTTCAGTGGCTTTGGAAATCCAGCGGCAGCGAAGCAGCTCCAGTCGCAGTTATAATTTTCCTGTCACAAACATTTTTATTTTATAGTTTGGGAGCACATTTTGCATTTTAATTTATGGGACCCAGACTCCAAAAAATCTTCAAAGACTGGCTGTTAGATTGATGAGGCCCCAGCAGAGGATGTATCACAGCAGCTCGCCTCTGTAACCGCCCCCGCCGTGTAAATGATAGCCATGCATCATAAAGTGAGAAAGTGAGAGTTGACGACCAGACGATGGGGTGTCAGGGAGGTCTCGTATAATAAAATTACTGGTTGATGAGTTTCCATTAGGCTTTATGAGGTATTTATATATGTGTGTGTGTGTGTGTGTGTGTGTGTGTGTGTGTGTGTGTGTGTGTGTGTGTGAGAGAGAGAGAGAGATGGAGTCCTGCTGTACTGTAGTCTTCATCAGCATGATTCAGGGCAGGTTAACCATCTGGCTATAAACCAGTGGTCTCCTAATACAATTTGTCCTCGTGATTCTCCCCTCTGTGTGTGTGTGTGTGTGTGTGTGAGTGTGTGTGTGTGTGTGTGTGTGTGTGTGTGTGTGTGTCCTGTACAAGCCACACTAATAAACCTAATGGCTGTAAAGTCAGAGGTGGGCTTTAGGCCTATTAAAAGGATGGAGTGTTTCAGTTATGGCATGGGGACCCTCATGATATACAGCAGTGTGTACACAGTGTGTGACCACATTTAAAACCCTCCGTACACACGAAGCTACTGCATGTATATAATCCACTCCCTCATCTGATCACATGTAATGCCCTAAATTTTAAACTGGTTAGACTGGAGCAGCAGCAGCAGCTGTAAATGTCATCATCGCCCTGAGGGCGGATGAAGGGTTTATGTTTGTAACAACGCTGCTGCATGAAGCCTTCATTAGCTGCGATTACATGTTTACTGTGTGATTAATCACGTCATGTGACTGGATGTGTTGGGTAGAGTTGGTTTATTGATCAGAGACTTTGTAGAGCTCTCACACACACTGCTAGAACACTGTGTGTGTGTGTGTGCGTGTGTGTGTGTGTGTGTGTGTGTGTGTGTGTGTGTGTGGAGCTGAGTATCTGACTGTTCAGATACTGGTTCGTTGGGGAGTTTTTCCACCATGGGTGCATTATGAGACAGTGGGCCCCTGGGTGCAGATATACAAAAGGCTCCACCACCTCTCCGATACAGATTCTTTGTTTTGCCTCCATGTTGTTGTTGTTGTTGTTGAAGTTGTTGTGTTGCGTCTCTTTTCGTTCAGCATCTTTTTGTGGTTTTGTGACGCTTTGTAGTCATTATGTGTCTCTTTGAGGGACCATTTGGTGTCTTTTTGTAGCCTTTTTTCAGCTCTCTGTGGTTGTTTTGCCCATTTTTTATAGTTGTTTATGTCTCTTTGTGGTTGTTTATGTCTGTTTTTGTAGTTGTTTCCTGTCTCTTTGTCGTTGTTTATGTCTCTTTGTAGTTGTTTCATGACTCTTTGTGGTTATTTATGTCTCTGTGTGGTTGTTTATGTCTCTGTTTGTAGTTGTTTATGTCTATTTGTGGTTGTTTGCCTCTTTTTGTAGTTGTTTCCTGTCTCTTTGTGGTTGTTTATGTCTCTACGTGGTTGTTTATGTCTCTTTTTGTAGTTGTTTTATGACTCTGTGGTTGTTTTGCCTTTTTTGTAGTTTATGTCTGTTTGTGGTTGTTTTGCCTTTTTTGTAGTTATTTATGACTCTGTGGTTGTTTTGCCTCTCTTTGTCGTTTCGTGTCTCTTTGTGGTTGTTTTGCCTTTTTTTGTAGTCATTTTGTGTCTCTTTGTCATTTTTAGCCCCTTTTGGTAGTTGTTCCGTGTCTGTGGTTTTTTTTGGCCTCTTCGTAGAGTTACTTAGTGTTATTTTGTGTCTGTCACACTTCTTCAGGTTGCTTATTTCCTTTTAACACCTGTTGAAAAAACCCACAGGGATTTAGTTTACAGTTTTTGATCCAGTTGTACCACAGACTTTGACCAAACAACCATAAAATAGGCAAATAAAAAGTAATTTAATGTTCATGTTAATCCTCCACTGTTATGTGAATATAAGGCGTTAGTTTGTTAAAGGTTTTGGAGGCCTCACTTTGCTCCACGTCAGTTTAAAGTGGAAACAATTAGACAAGATCAGACACCTTGAGGACACTTGGCAGCTCCCATCAGGCACAAGAGTGTTAAGAAAACGTGTTCTGGGTGCAGCTCGTCTCTCCGCCCCGACACAGCGAGGACAACCAGCAGTGTAACCTAAAGTCTGCACGTCAGGACTCGTAAAGTTTAGCTCTGAAAAGGTCGCTGGCATTTACGCCCACTTGACTCTTCCTCCGTGTGATGTTTCTCACCTCAAGCGTCAACTCTCACACGCACAAACATACACAGATGCACATGTGCTTTGTCTCTGTCTGGAGCTGCTGGGCGTCTCGCCATCGACAGGGAAAGGAGGGTGTGTGTGTGTGTGTGTGTGTGTGCGCAGACGCTCGGAAGATTAAAATGTTATTTTGCTGCTGCTGCTTCTTACAGGGAGATTTCATGTTGAGAGGGTTAAAAATAGCTGGTTTCTGTGCATGTGTGTTACACCATGTTCCCGTTTGGACGTGTTTCAGGATGAGGATGTCTGCGACTCAAAGCCAGAGACATTGGTCACTTCTTGAGTTGTAAAACTCTGATGGGATAAACTCAGTGGCGTGGATAATGAGTGCTGGCTATCCTTGTTTTTGTCTGAACATGAAGCTGGGCAGTCTGAGCCAGCATTAACCAATCATAATGGGATGTAATAAAATTCCCTCGCCTGTTTGTGCATCTACTGTACGTGCGTCTCGCCCTCGTTCTCCTGTTTCCTTTCTAATGGCCTCTTTTGCCGACGACTGCGGAGTGGAAGCGCTGTCCCCTTCGCTTAGTCTCACCACATCTCAAATCGTTGCTGTCGGGGCGAGTCAAAGGCTACAGAACTCCAGTCCAACATCAATCCAATTTTAGCCGCTGTTGGGATGAGATAACTGTCTGTGTGGACAGCTCTTACGTAAGATCTCTTTCTCTTTGTGGCAATTACTGTGCTAATAGCCCTCTCGGAGATCCTTTTATCCATCAGTGCTCAGTTAATAGTGGGTAAAGCTCCAGATGACACCAGTGGATGGATGGCTTTTTGTTTCTGCGAGTGGTTTTATTTGAGGCTTTGTCCTCTTTTTTTACTGTTGGAAATCTCTCCACAGAAAAAAAACATATTAAAGGTCCAGTGTGTGTTTAGTGGGATGAATTGGCATGGGATATAATGAGTATGTTTTTTTCAGTGTATAATCGAATGTAAGGACTGTTGTGTTTTTGGTACCTTAGAATGAGACATTTAAATCTACACAGGGAGCTGGTCCTGGTCCACCATGTTTCTATAGTAGCCCAGAACAGACAAACCAAACACTGGCTCTAGATAGGGACATTTGCGTTTTTGTGTTTTCTGGTTCAGTTTGTTATAGAGAGGAAGAGACCTCTGTGGATAATGTGACTCCCAGTAAAAACCTCCTGAACACTGACGGAATTCCAACCAGGAGAAGTTTCAGCTGGTTACAGTCTGCAGTCCTCACCACTACTTGCATCCTCCTAAATCTTACACACAGCTCCTTTAACATTTAGTTTAATTTCCATCTGGGTTTTTTTCCAAATAGAGTAATTTGTGGGTTGCATGTTGTCACAGGTTTGTTTAGACATTAAATCAACCAAAACACCGGAGCAGGATCGACGTTGTCAACACACAGATTAACAAGCAGAGCCACGAGTTGAATCTTGCCTGCTCGCCCTCCTCTCTCCCATTAGCATCAGAATGAAATCAGAGGCGGTTATTATTCATGTAAACAGTATTGAAACCACCAGATGATGTCACTGGAAAGAAAAGGTTATTCTGGCTGGACCCCGGTTTGCAGAACACATTGCGGCAGATGGGATTCTCAGAGGCCGATAATAAAGGGGTTTCAGGGTTATACTTACTGAAGGAACGCTCTCTGTATTTACCATCTAACTGCTCGCTCCGCACTCTGCTTACATAAGCACAAGGTTCGCCAGCTCAGCAGTCAGTCAGACGGGCTGTTGAAGGAACGGGGAGGTATGCAGATTTATGCAAATGGGGTTGCCATGGGGTTTGCGGTGGTGAAACCGTGGTAACAGGGAGAGGAATGAGGTTAAAGAGGGCCATGGGCTCCGGGAGGACGTTCTCTACCCACAATGCCCTCTGGTGTTTGTTTACACACTGCGGTGGGTTCTGGGTTGTGCGAGGTAAAGCCAGCCATCTTTTAAGCCTCTTCTGCAAAGCCTTTCATGGACACTGTGGGGTATCATGTTGATGACATCCAGACGCTCTCAGGCAACATATGTGTGTGTGTGCGTCAAGTGAAAATTGCTGTTTTAGTTGAAATTTTCCAAGTAAATATTCTTAATTCCTGTTCGCAGAAGACGAGTAATCACCACAGCAAATCGTGCCGTCCAAACAGCCGTACGACGCTGTCATTTAAACAGAAGGGACTTTGCAGCTTTGTGTGTTTAAAACAAATAAAGGATAAACGCTGCGGCTCTGTAATTCCACAGTGATTTGCCTCCATGTTTTTCTACGCAAGCAGAAAATCCTACCTGGTCGACTGAGCCAGAGGAATGTTGAGATCCACCTCGAAACCAGTCAGCAGTTGTGACCTTTGACTTCCAGTGTCAGGGGCCACAAGGGTCCCCGAGTGTGACGCAGCACAAACCTTTGTAGGTCAACTTGGAATAAGAAAATACTGAACAGGAGACACTTTTCACTGCAGAGAGTCTCAGTACACCCGATCAGACTCTAAACTAGTTTCCACTGCAAAAAGTGAAATCCGAGGGTCATTAGTCGACTAGTCTCCCGCTTGTTTCTTCTCAAAATGATCCCACACTTTGGATTTCCTGCCCGACATGTTGTTAACTAGCCTGTGGAATAACCGCAGGTACCAGCCCTGGAAATTAATCTGACGAGGACACTTCCTCCTCTCCTTGATTTTTATCTTGATGGAACTTTACCTTTAGTACAGATATTTTTACTTGGCCCAAAAAACTAGAAAAAGAGACATGACTGGTTGCTCTGTATATACAATTTAGATCAAAATCTTGTGTCAGGTGCTCGTGGAGAACAGGAACCTACAGGACAGACAGGAGGGCCATCCAGGCACTCTGAAAAAATATAGAAAAACAAGGAAAGGAAATATTAAAAAGCCTTTATTATAGTGGCTAAATCATTGAAAGAGCCAACAAGTCTCGACCACTGCAGGTGCTCGAAATTTTACTTCTCTGATCTGTTGGCAGATCATTTCCCCCTGATTTTACTTGTTTTTTAGAGCTGACTTTTTGTAGCGTACTGACAGTTTTTACCCAGAGACTCAGCCTCACTGTTGCATTATTAATACTTAAGCTCCAGATTATATTCACATGCTGATCACAGAGGTGAAAGATGGTTAAGAAAGGTCATCTGCAACATAACACAACACGTACGACTGGTTTCCTGGAGATAAACAATAGCCCACAGCCGGTCCATCTCCAAATGTCACTAATCTGTCCTGCTTTGTTTCTCAGCGAATCACCACCGCACACACGGACAGTAATTACGGGTGTGGACCAAATATAAGCCCCCAGCTTTGATTTCATGGGATTAAACCCAACTGGCTGCCAGATTGCCATTCTTCTAGCCTAATCAAAAGATTAGGGTCGTGGGGCACGAGCTTTACAAGTGGCCCAATCATCCAAACAAATAAACTGTGGCACTCATGTTCGATTGTTTTCTTCAAGCTGTGAATATTTTTGTCATTGTCACACTCAAAATGTCCAACACCCTTCCCCCTTCTCATAATGAGTGTTATTTATAAATCACGTCCACACATTAACACACGTAATCAGAGACGCACATCACACATCCACAGACACATCTCCAGTCAGCCGCACACAGCTGCAGGCGCGCGAAGGCGTCCGCTGACCCTGCAGAGAGTGGTGACGGCGAGCCGAGGAGACAAGGGAGGGACGCATCACTTTGCCGGACAGGATGTGTGACAGCAACGAGACGCACGTCCGTGTTACTGTCTGCTGGATCACCTATAAATAAACCAGTTGTCTCTGTTTCTCTGCCGCTGAGGAGGCCGACGGACCGATCGATACCTGCACATGAGAGATTTACCCTGCTCTTCAATTTCCACTCAATAGACGTTAACAACCTTTGGTGCATTAAAGAGCCCCAGCTGACCTGTGAACAGCTGTAAATGACTGCAGTGGGTGTAATTACACACACAGCACGCTGTGGTTATTGTGGCTAATTAGATTAAGTCAACAGTGATTCTTCATCAGCGTCCCTCGTTTTATCCTGATTGATTGATTTATGTTGGAAATATGAGAGGAAACGAGGGTCATCCTGGAGGCTGGCAGCAGGAAGCAAGTGAGCACTTGCTCTGTAAGGAGTTTACACCAAACTGAGAATGTTTCCTACTGACTGAAGAAGGATATATACTGCCTGTGTGTGACGCCAGGTCCAAGTTCGGTGGCTGTCTGGTGTCACTATCAGGCCCACACCTTCATTAACCTCATCAAGCTGCAGATTGTAAATACGCTCATTGCAAGAATTTAAAAAACATGCCGGCGTGACGGCACAGCTGTCGCTGCAGCTGCACTCGTCGTCATCCCTGTGTTGTTGTTCTTTATGTTCTGTGATGTCCTGTGATAGTCCACAGACCTGTCCAGGGTGTAGACCGCCTCAGCCTCCTCCAGTACCAATGAAATTCCACTTTCTTGATAGCCAGATTGATACCATGGTAAAACAGACACAAAACAATAAATCCCATGTCTGCAGTGATGCGGGCACTGCGCCAGACTGTCGTTGTGAAGCGAGAGCTGTCGCTTCATGTGCTCTCGATTCACCGGTCCATCTAAGTCCCAACACTCACCTGTAGTCATGAGCTCTGGGTAGTGACTGAAAGAATTAGATCATGGATACAAGCGGCTGAAATCAGTTTCCTCTGAAGGGTGTCTGGGCTCAGCCTTAGACATAGGGTGAGGAGCTCGGACATCCAGAGGGAGCTCAGAGTAGAGCCGCTGCTTCTTCGCGTCAAAAGGGGTCAGTTGAGGTGGTTCGGGCATCTGATCAGGATCCTTCTTGGCACCTCTTTGTTCTGGGTATGTCCCACTGGTAGGAGGCCCCGGGGCAGACCCAGAACATGCTGGAGGGATTTTATATCTCATCTGGCCTGGGAACGCCTTGGGGTCCCCCAGGAGGAGCTGGAAAGTGTTGCTGGGGAGAGAGACCTCTGGAGTGCTTTGCCCAGCGTGCTGTAAATGTAAAAAATTTATTTATCCTGCATTGTTGTTGTTCAGCACTTGATCACTAAGATGTGATGGTTGGTCCTCGAGGTATTTGTCTCACCCGCCCTTTCTGAATCGACATGGTACGAAAGTATCGGTATTCTCGTTACATCCCCAATTGGTAGATAGTCCATAGAGACTTGGGCTGGGAACCGGAGGGTCGCCTGTTCAAGTCCCTGTCCGGACCAAAAGTGGAGCGTGGACTGGTGGCTGGAGAGGGGGCACTGCCACTCGGGGCACCTGTCCACGGGCAGCCCCCTCACACTGACATCTCTCCACTTAGTGCATGTATAGGTCCTGTTTGTGCATGTGTGTATTTCAGACTTGTGTGTTAATGACAACGGGGTGAAAAAATTTCCCCTTAATAAAGTATATAAATTAAGTGACTTATTGCTTCAGCTTCACATTCCCAGTCCCGAAAGTTAACTTTTTTTGTCAAGGTGCTGATTTAGAAGTTGTTTATGAAGTAGACGAGGTGATGATAGTAGACAAAAAACACTGTTTACAACTAATGTATGAGTCTTAAACAGTGAACACACAGCGTGTTTGTTCAGTATCTGTATGCGGTCCAGGTCCAAGGTCCCCTCACAGCCAATCAGCAGTGTCCTTTCCACTGCACAACTAAACAAAACACAACTATGATACAAAATGGTGTACCAAACATTTAAGTCTCCTCAAGGCAAAATCTCTTCTCCACATGATTTCTCATTTTGCTGTGTGACTTCACCTCAGTGGGAAAATGCCTTCAGTGCCGAGTTAAAGCTGGCTGAGCTGTCCCCGCCTGTTAGTGAGCGCCGCTCAGCCTCGCCGGTGACAGGCGGCAAATGATTAAAAAGCTGATTTCACCTGGTCAATGTTTAAGAGTTGTTGATGCGCCAGAGTCGTCCTTTTGAAGTGTAATCCATTTGGCACTTTAACTCTCACACTGGTCGCTCACCGCGGGTCGTCTCTCTTCAAGCAGAAAGTAATACTGTGCTGTTATCACACACACAGAGACACACACTTAGAAACATTCACATGCACATGAAAAAACATGTCTTGCTTTCTGCGGCGCACACACACACACACACACATACACACACACACACACACACACACACGGAGAGTGCGTGGGGAGGTGAGGCGCTCTCTCTCCCTCAGAGCGGGTGCCATGTCTTGTCAGATGGGGTTAGCTCCCCGCCAGCTGATGAGCCAGTCGAGCCTTTGAAGCCCTTCCAGGGGCCCGTGGTTTACGTGCTTGGGTTGCCAGGTTCTGCCATCCCCCTCATTAATGCAGCATGGGTGCCCACTTAACTTGTTCGTCTCTGTTCCTCTGGTCGGATTGCCCTGGCTATGACCGAGCGCTGGGCAGCCAAGCAGAGGAGGCACACACACACACAAAGACGCGCTGGCATGGCACATGCATACACACACAGTTCATACAGACACATAAGAGGTTGCAGGTAGAGATGCGAGTGCGTAGGTGCAGGAGACCCATACAGGCAACACGTAACACAAACCTGCCTACACACACGGGCACACATCGTCCTCGGCTCTGCTTCGATGGTGCAGTCGACTCTGATAGTGGAAAACATGAGGCTCAAACAATTAGTGGTTAATCAACTGACCGTTAAACTCCTACCTTGAACATTCAGTCATTTTCCGTTTATCCTGTTGGAGTCGCGGGGGGGCTGGAGCCTATCCCAGCTGACACTGGGTGAGAGGCGAGGTTCACCCTGGACAATGTCACCAGACTATCACAGGGCTGGCACACAGAGACACACAACCATTCACACTCACACTCACACCTACGGACAATTTAGGAGAGATATGTGGCACCCAAAGAGTTTGGAGGGTGATGTCTCTTCATCACCTTTCTAAGGCCAGACATATGAGCACAAATGTTACAGAGATGGTTTAAATCAGTGGTTTCCAACTGGTCCAGCCTCTGGGTCTGGATTTCTCCTTAGTCATTACTTCAAGGTCCCACAATTGAATATATTCAGCATCATATTTGTGTTTGGCCATGTCGTTGAGCTAGTTTGCTGACTCTGTCAAGTAGCTGCCTGACAGTCCCTCACTCCACAGCAGAAAATAGCACTTCAAAATAAAAGCTCTGTGGTGGAAATGTACTGTACTTAAAATAAAGGGTTTTTTTTTACCAACAAGTCCATTCAGAATGGGCCACAAACCACTTTTTTAACCATGATCCACCAGCTGGGAACCACTGATTTAAACAGCTTGCTCTAACACAACATGCAAACGTAGCATCACTTCCAAAGCCAAGACGCATTTCATGAGCAAACTACTCTGTTTTGAAGGGTTGCAGGTTGCTTTACAAAATGGCCGACATTGTAGGGAAGGTGGTCCTGATGCTTCTTTAATGTTGGTGTAAGTTCAGTCAAATGTAAGAAGCTCTTTTGGTTGAAATTTACTCCCACTGCCAAACATTTCACCCAAGTTGCATTTCCCAAACTCAATGGTTAGTCCTCATCCTTTTCTCTTGTAAAAGTGAATGTTGTGTAACTTGGTTCTCTTTTTTAAATGAGTTAGTTGGAAACATTAGAAAGTCAGTTGAAGATAGTGTTTTCATCCGACTTTAAAAGTTAACGTTAATTAGCCACTGGCTCGATATCTACCGTTGTGATAGGGTAGCCTCTGTTGTTGTGAATTGCATGTATGCAGAATGGACATTTTGACACGAAGAGAAATGAAGAGGTGCAGGACTTGAGGCTGATTTACAGTTGTACATCTAAAGCCGACTTCAGCGACGAGACAAAACCGTTTTAGATCGTTGCAGAGAAAAGTTGCAGCGGTGTGAGCTCGACTCAAGCCGGCTGATGGTGTCGCGTACACTGATCAAATCGCTGATGCCTGGTTTTAGAACGTGGAGCTCGTCACCTGTGTCTACAGCCAGTTTGCCTGTCGAGAAGTCCACTGGTTGAGTTATTTATCAGACAGATTTGCCAGCATTTGCTCGAAGTTTAATATTTTGAGCGTCACACAAAACAAGCAACATGAAGCATCACAGCTAGCTGATTGTGACGGGCGTCAATAATGTGTAATTCAGTTCCCTCAAACCCCGCCTCTGTCCTCCTTTGTTTCCTTTTCTGTCTTCACATCCCTTTTCCCTTTGTTTTTCTTCTTTCCCTCCTTTTAAAAGTGAGTGAAAATCAGATTTTTCAAGAGATTGTCGAAGTTGCTGGATGATGGAGTCGTTCTTCTGTGATAAATTAGACCTTCTGTAGACGGTGAGGTCAGATTTCATGGAGCTCGCTGTAGTCGGGTGTTGGTGCAGAGAACGCAGAGAGAGACTGTGTAAACTGTTTCTGCTCTTTCTTCAACATCTTGAGGCAATTGACCGAACCTCCCGCCTCGAGCACACGCACACACACACACACACATGCACACATACAGTATAATCACAGACGGGTTTAAAAAATCCCCTTTCTCGCACAAACCCTCTCGTTTGCTCTCCCTTCCTCCCACACACACACACACACACAGTCAGCCAGCTTAGACACCCATGCAACCCACATGAATTCCCTATCTTACGAATGCTGCACATGAGCACTCATTCATTCTCCGCACACACACACACACACACACACATACACACACACCGCTGTGAGAATATCCATGTCTCTGTGCTAAAACACTGCGATGCAGCTGTGAATAGGAGATGAAAGCCGGAGCCGAGCCAGGAATAATAAAAGCAGAGTGATTTCAATGCACTGCAGGCTTCTATGGGCCGTGGGATCTGACTGGAAAACATAAGGGAAGCCTGGTCCTTTATAACCGTACAGTTTTACCAAAGCTACTTTGATGTAGCGAAGACCTCGGTGTCAACAGCGCGGAGGCTGCTTTCTGCTCTAATTATAACACTCCCGTCAGTATCATCTGTACATTTGTACACGTGCGGTCTAATTTTAACACCAGCCACCACCTAATTCCTGCAGCACCTCTTTAACATCAGGCCTGGCTCTGTGCCCCCCCACCATACATCCCAGTCAGCTCTTAAACAGTGGCCTGCAGTGACCTTCAGTAAAGTGGGAGACATAAAGAGAGGGCGTGACAGGGAGAACAACTGGAGAGATGGAAAGGCAAATAAATATGTAAGAAAGAAGAATCTTACCCAGAATCAAACACTTACAGGACCATACCAGTGATTAATAATGTTTTAGCCCTTTCACTGCCAATCTCACGTACTGTACTGCTGTTCTTACGAAATGTCAATGTATTTTCTACCATTACAGGCAGCCACTGGTTTCCATTTATTTTTGTATGATCCCCAGTATGATTGCAGCTCTAACCAAACAGAAACAGGAGAAAAAAGGATTCAACAACAATGGCAGTTCACTGCTACGGCTTTGTGCTAAGAAATCTAAAGTGCAGTGCTATTTACAATATATAAACAAACACGATTGTGATAAAATTGTGTGTGAAATTGTGATAATGTGATTGTACCACTGATCGTTACTGTATTGTGTCATTTCGACGACGACTCGATGGTGTTTTAGTGACCATGGCACGTGCAGGAAACGGATACTTGTAAAACTCTGTCTAAGGTGAAGACGTATAGAAACTCTGTTTTCAGAGTTGATGTAAAGACAGAAAATAAAATTTCTGACTCGTAATGGAGGGCACGTAGGTACGAGCTGTCACAAAGGAGGTAACGTTTCATGCAAACATGAACATGGTCAAAATAGAGCGATGCAGCAATGAATCCTGAGACCTGGAAATGACTTTGCATTTTAGCACGCTTAATTCCTTTATCTTGGCGTCAACGGGTTTGTTGAACAGGCTTTTGGTTAGATCCCTGAAATAAGGTGTGTGGTCGCCGAAGAGTTCCTTAAAAAATACCCTTGTACGTGTGGACGAAGTTCTTCAGTTGTTTTGATGAAGAAGAGTTGTGCTTCATTCCAAGTGGCTGGAAAACTATCTGAAGACACGTAAACAATGTGATGCTGAGTTACTGTGGCGTGGTGCAGAAGCAAAATGAGCTGTGGGAGCAGATGGGGACGGCATGTCTGAAGCACAGTGGGACACAAAGACGAACCAGTCGAGGTCGCGACCTTTAGATTGCACCAAGTTTTTGGGAGCTTGGCTTTCTGTTTAACGAATCAGGTAAAAGTAATAAGAAAATTACCCCCACTAAAAAAGACCAAGCTGACTGAGCAGCTGTGGACTTTTAAGAGCGGAAAAGCAACACAATGGACGGAGAAGTTAAAGCAGACAATAAAACTGAGACGGAGGGAAACGGGGGAGTGGAGCAGAGTTGAGGAGGGAGTGGCCGCTGGAATTGGGTCACAGCGGCACTGACGTGATGCAAAGTGACGTGCAGAGAGGGGGACGGACTCGCGCCACTGTCTGCGTCACCTTTTGTCCTGCGCACACACTCACACATAAAGATGCATCTGCTGAATTCATTGGGTAAACAACACTTGTGCAGAGGTAAAAATAGCTCACGTGTGCTGTGTAAGGACACGGTTCCCCCGTCTCTTCATGTCTCTGTGTCTCTGTATCGTTCACTGCTTAGATGGACACTTTTACTCTCCCACTTCACAGCAGCTTGTACTCACTTTATCAGCTCTTAAGAGATCGCGTTCAGGTTATGCATAAGTAATACCGGCCTCTCCCAGGGTGCTTGTTGTGTACAAAAGAGTCGATGCGGAGCTGAGCTTTGCAGGGTAATTATTTTGGCTCGGCTATGCGATCCCTGTATGATCTGTAGCTTTCTCCTGCAGCCTCGTGGAGGAGCAGCAGCAGCGAGGAGCTGGAGGGATGGAGGGGATAAAAGGATGGAGGAGTGGCAGGGGAGCCAGGGAACAGTTTAATTGCCTGACCCCTCTCCCACCAGGATGACTCTCTGGAGCCGGGTGTTAAAGAGAGGGTGACGGCTGGAGTCTCCCTGCAGATCCCCGCGGCTCTGTGCGTGTGTACTGTACAGTGTGTGTGCGTTTTGTGCATGTTGTGCGAATCTTCCCACGGCAGATCTGCACATATTTAAGCAGGACCTCTTAATCATGTCATGTGTGATGCTGGAGTGATGCGCTCCCAGATTTAACCCCCTGCAACACATCAAAGGCTTACAGATGGGGGGCGGAGGGGGAGACGGCGCTGTGGCGTGTGAAGGCTCGTGACGGAGGGATTCCTCACTTGAGGCAGATAAAATAAGCCTCAGCTATAGATCAATATTTATCTTTGATTGCTTATCTTGATTTCTGTTTAATGTGCTCTAAGGAGATCAAATTAAGCCCGGCAGACTCTGATGACTTTTGAGTTTATTGGATTACTGACGGCGAGATCTCAATCTCTGAATACACACACCACTGAGGAAAATAAAACATTCATTTTCCGCCCCCCCCCCCCTCCATCGCCACCATCTCTATCTGAGGCGTCTCTCTTTGTTGTTTGCTGGTGGTGACTGAAGGCTGAGGAACCTTCATCCTAATCGGCTTGAGATCTGGCCGCAGGTCAGGCCAGCAGATGAGTCCAGATTAGAGGGGTCACAAGGCAGGAAGAGAGGATTACCAGCTCTGCTCGCTGCAGCCTCCTCTTCTAACTGTCGTCTAACGGGCCAACTCACAGCACTGTCTGCACCGGACCCTCGTAAACAGTGAAGGGACTGGATATAGATCAGGCTACAGGTCCTGCTGGGGCAACTGTCACTCACCCCTGTTTACTGTCACGTCTGTGGAGAAGGATCAGTTCAGTGCATGTGAAAGCAAACTTGATTTTTAGTTTCATATTAAAGACTTTGCACATTGCACATTTCTTTAAATTAATCTTGCAAACTTCCCCACACTGTCTAACTTGCAAAAACAAAAAAAGTCCTACTCGTCCAGTCTGTTTGGAAATAGCTGATGAGGGTGTGGATGTGAAGAGTTCAGAGAGGTACAGTGGAGCTTGGTTGTCGATGGCCTTAAAGGTGAAGAGTCAGACTGCTTACTGCTGAATTACAGCTCACAACTCGCACTAACGGCTGACGCAGCTCCGGTGTGAGTGTTTTGCTGGCTAGTGAAACGTCCTGGCGCAGACTATTTACTGGAGTTTACCAACCTGTCACTCACACGGCATTTGAAGATAATTGCAAGCACGGCCGCTCTCAGCTTTCAATGTCCATGTTCGCCATGTCTCATTGACGAAAATGAAACATAGATTTCGTCTTAGTTTTTATGATCAAGATCTGTTTTTAGTTCGTCATTGTTTAGTTCTCTTAATGGAAAAAATATGTTTATGTGTCTCTGTTCATACTTACTAACTTTTTCATTTTGCGGCCCATCTTGACCAGGAAAATATCGGAAATGGAAATATCGGATGTCTTTGCGACCTTTCTGGTTAGATAAAAGATAAATTTAAAAAAATGAAATCATCCTCTACCATGTTATTGAATTAAAGCTGGCAATTTTTAATTGTACTAATGATACAGAGCATTTGGACTGAGGTTGAAGTGAGAGGACAGGCTGAGAGAGTACAAAGTGTGCATGTCTGAATATCCCTTATTCATGTGTCATCTAGTCAGACTTAAGGAGTAAAACGCCCTTTAAAAAAGCTTGTATTGACAAATACATCATTCTCAGGCAGGAATCTGGCTACACGTGGTTTCTTTAATTTATTACACTGATTGTGGAAACTGTGTTTGTTGTTAAGGTGTTGCAGAAAGCTGATCACAACCTGCTATCTCAGCTCTTTTTAGACACACTGTATGTTCACCTGTGTGTGAAACAAGGATGCCTCCATCATCTCTGACTGTCTGTCACTGGAAACCTTCTGAGTCCAGGCTTCACTGTGTTTTTAATATTAGATTTCTGCAGAGCAGCGCCCCCTGGTTGCAAAGTGCAGACCAACAGCGTTGCATGAACAACAGGAGCTGGTTAGACTTGTTAGGCTGAGTTATAAACAACTGTAAACAAACTAAGGTCAGAGCTTCCTCACTGATGCAACACGCTGTGATTATACGTGTGCTGTACCCTTCAGCGCTGGCTTCTCATCTGCATCTTAACTCGGCCCAGCATATTCATCAGCAGCCTCCCCACCGGCTTTGTTAGACCTCCCTCTCCTCGCTCTGCCTCTCTGTGCTTCCACTTAGAAAACAAAATAAAATAAAGCTGTGTGCGCAGTGGCGGCGTTGTGCTGCCGGAGCGCACTTCCTGTGCGTTCCTCGGCTTTGATCCCACTGTAAATTAAACATGCCTTTTTAGATAACAGGCTCTGTGCCACCTACTGAGTCAAACTGCACCTCCACGCTGCACACGGCTCCTGTCCCCCGTTTGAACTCGGCCCAGTTGATTCATGTTAACGCAGGAATAACAGTGGAGGGAATCTCTGCAGAGCAATTAGGCCACAGTTATGTTTTGTTGTCAGGTGTGTACAGAGAAGAGACAGTTTTGAATCTCAAATATGGCGTTAATGTGTGTGTGTGGGGGGGATGAATGAGTGGCGCAGCATGTGGGCCAAACTGGGAGGTGGCCCCAGTCCAGTATGAGGTCAGAAGTTAGGTCAAGCACTGCTAATCTGGGTGGGAACGCTCAGTGCTTGACCCCTGACATCAGGAGACGACTAGTTTTTTTAGCACATGACGGCTTTGTGTGAAGTTCTACACATGGTGGACGGATTCACAGAATAAAAATTTGTCTAAGATGATCAGCATTTGTCACTGCTTTTATGACATTTTTTTTAGCCTAAAATAATGGATTCATTATTAAAAATCAGACAGATTGATTGATTCTAACATTATCTGTTAGTTGCAACCCTACCAGGATTATTTCTTTGACACTTACAGGGCTGCACAGTGTATCTCGGCCTATTTCAAGCATATTTATGTGTGTACATTACATGTTTTTATTGTCTGTACCGAGGGTACGTACAGAGTTTGGCGAGCAAGCATTTATGTTTGCAGCTCTCTTCTGCAGACGGAGTTTAAGTTGCACTCATTGGTTCCTCTCGGTCGTGTCAGAGCTCTGCTGCAGGATATTTGTACACAGTCCTCTATACGCCAGTGTCAGGGTGTATCTTAGCTGGACTTTGTAATCATTTGCGTCTTTATAGTTCACTTGTATATATCAACGTACTTTTTGGCTTTTTTTTGTATTAATCTCATTTTGTGTATATATGTTTTAGAGCGCCCAACTATACATAAAGCTTCAGTCTTGTTGCAGCAGAACTCACAAAGAGTCTCTCATTGTCATTTACCTGCTGATACTTAGACTACATGTCCACATGTCATGGAGTAGGGCTGTATGAAAATATCGACACACTTGAGTATCGCGATATCATTTTTTGCGATAGCATATTGATTATCAGAAACACTAAAAAAAATTGTAAACAATTCAAAATGGATAATTTGTTTACCTAAAAAAAAAACAACCTGCAAACATTTTTGTTGTTTTTGCTGACACCCCTTTCCCACTGCACAAAAAAATAACCAACTAACTACCTAGCTAGCTAACTTCTGACTTTTGTATTCGATGGGAAAAATTACAATCAGAATTCACTCGTGAGACAAATGACGGCAGCTCCGATAATCCCCAAAATGGCAGTGGAAATACCACACCGGGGTGGACGTACTAATTTTAGCCCCTTTGCCGCTGGTATGCAAAGACGGCCCACGACAAAATGTGTCTCTGTCCAAGCAGCGCTCGAATATCATTGAAAGGGAGACTGAGTAAGCAAGAGATGTAGAAGAAGTTACCACCCTAACATTATCACTGGCCTCCGTGCTGCTTCACTGGTTACTAACCTGTTTAATTTAATTTTGTTTATTTGTCTGGATACAGGATATATATTATTAGTTTATGAATTGGATCAATTATGTATTTATTTATGTCTGGTACTAATAGAACTCTGTTTTTGTTTTGTTTTGTATCTTTGGATCTGTGTTTTGTTTTATGGTTAGGTGGCTGTGGGTGTGTTGATAGGTTGGTACAACGAACAGTAAAATCAGACCTCTGCGTATGATCTTAGGTTGCAGAATAATTTTTTCAGTTCACATTATAAGATCACTGTTCAGTAACAAGAATGTGCACATATGTTTGATTTTAGACCTTCATCGTGACATGAAACCACTCATTTGGAGAACAAGTTCTTGGGTCCCTCAAAGTGCACAGCAGCCTCTCGAGCTCTATGTGGTCCTTTTGCTCCAGTGGTCGCGCCTGCCTGTTTTTCCTTTGGAGGTCTTTGAAATGCTAATCACTTCTCCTCCTCTCTTTTCTTCTCCGTCTGTGCTCCAGATTCCTCCTCCAACTACATCAGGCAGCTGGAGACCAAAGTGCGGATCCTGGAGGACGATAACAATAAGCTGCTCTCACAGGTGAGGTACACACACATATGTGCATTCAGTCACTGCGTATCAGCGTACGACATTTGAACTTGTGCCCTCGCCGAACGCCTCTTGTGCAGCTCTCCAACTGGCCCGAAACATGTTAAGGTGGCTGTGATGAGATAAAGTGGTTTCCTGATGCCTGTGTGAAGCCGCCCCCTCACAACAGCCTGCCCGTTAGTTGGAGAATATGTTTATCCATGTTTAATTCATGGGGAGTCAGTAAGCTTCAGTAGCGAGCAGTGATGTTAGCCCCCGAGGCGAACTGTGGGAGCGGAGGAGAGATGAGAGGAGGAAAAAGGAGGGGAAAGAGGCATTAAGTGACAGTGACAGAGTAAAGCATTTCTCCCAAAGTTGACCTTGCTCTGACTTCACCCAAATTTGGAGGATGTAGGGCTGAGTGAGTGGAGGTGGGAGTGTTAGAAGGACGGGGGTGGATGTCTTGGTCTGGTTCACCAGGGGTTCACATGTCAGTCTGCAGAGGTGTGTGTTAAATACACACGACCACAGAAGGTCACGGTGAGACCTTTAACTGAAACATATATTAAAAGTCATATTTGGGGGATCAAGTTGTCGAATGTTGCTCATTAATCATGTAAAATCTCACATTAACATTACATTCAGGCATTTCTTTTATATACCATTTGTTATCTTTCTGTTCTATGATCAGTTCATTTGAATTCAAGTCACGCTGCAGACAGTTGAGCTGGAATTTCACAGTTTAAATCAAAGCCTTTATTCTTTAAAAAAAAGAAAGAGATTTCTCTTTCCCCAATTATCTCCAAGCAGATTCATATGTGGGCAGAGAGTGTAGGCTGGAATCACTGATACGAAACCTAAATGATCCTCATAATTAGCCCTTAAGTGCTACAATTAGGTGCTACACATTGTCTCACAGCAGTCGAGACGTGTAATTTGACCCTGCTGAAGTCGGCTAATGGTCCTTGTTCACATTTGATGTGTTTTTCTTTTTCATTTCTTTATATTTGAGGTTGGGACCAGAGTGTTTCTGCAGTGATAGAACTTTCAATAATAATAAAATCACACTTTAATCCAGTACTGAAAAATATAAACAGTTGTGACGAGGCCTGTCGACTTATTGTACGATAGGTAGACCAGGGATGCCGTAAGTTAACTGTTAATTTTTCCTCTTCTTCTTCTTCTTCTTCTGTATAAAAAATCAATTTGGCTACAGTTGAAGCCTTATGGCCATCACCATCTTGTTTTGTGGTTCATTCTCTGATTGCTAAAATGTGTAGCCTATACATCGATTAAGAGAAGGTTTTAACAATTCCTCTACTAAAATGTGCATCATACGTCTACAACCTGGCGCCTTTTCTAAATTTTGCTTCAATGGCGGTGGCTCGTCTCGAGTCTTCATAGCTAGGCTACCTGTGAATTACAAATTCAAAAAAGGAAAACAGAGAATTTTAATGGTGTACAGGCAGATTTGTTTGCTTTCCCCACCAATGCTGCAAAGTTAAATTAGCAAATAATTATGAATAGTCCATTGCAGTGGAGCCACCTTGTGGTAAAAGACATTAATGAATACTTGTTACTTGTTTGGAGCCATTAGTCATGCTGTTCCTTTTATTTTGGCCAAAAATGGCTCTTTTACAAAAGACCTCGGCTAGTAGGCAGTGCAGAGCAGCCAAGGCGAACGTTAGCGAGCCAAATTGAATAAAGGGCAAAACACTTACATCATGAAACAATAAAATGTAACCCTCTTAAAACGAAAAGCACTTTGACAATTAGGTGCCGGACTAAAAGGAAAGACCTCTTGTATTTCACGTCATTTATGTTTTCTTTTTTTGTTTCTGTTTTGTTTGTTTTTTTCCTAAAAAAAAATAATAACAATAATTATTGGTTACTTGGAAATGATGTCAAATTTTGTATTAACTCTCAAACTGGATTATTTTGGGCTACTACTATTAAGGTACAGTAATGTTATATGTGCTTTGTTGTTAACAAGTGTTTTTTTTTTAGTAATATTTTGAATACTTCTTTTCATATCCCAATTTCAGTGTCAAAATATTCTAAGAATTAAATGTTATTGCTCTTTGAAAGTTTGTATAAAATGGTCTCAAAATGACAACAGTATTGTTTATCGCAGTTATTTCTGGGACAGTATCATTAAACAAAAGTAGTTATCATGACAGGCCTGGTTGTGAGTCACCATGACACAACTGAACTTTGCCATTGATCAAAGTACTCTTCCTCATTTACACAGTGTTTTTATGTCATGTGGAGCCCAGGAGGAATACAGTTGCTACCACTGCTGTTAAGAATGGCTCCTGATGAACAGCAATCAAATAATGAACAAATACACTATTATGTTCTTCTCTCCCTGTAGGCTTATAGCCGCTATAGTTTATCACAGATTCAGACGAAGAAGGTAACTTTCTTAAACGTGTCTGTCTGTCGGCTCCTCTGCTGTTTGAGCCTCTGCTGCCTCTTCCCTCTTTTATCCGTGTGGTGGTGGGACTTTTCACAGCTTTGAGCTCGATGCTTGGACGCAGATGGACACAGTAAAAGCAACACCTGTACGATGTTGTGCACTCAGCTGCAGTGATGTTGAATGGCATAATTAGTATGTCGACACTTTCACAGGTGCTGAATCAACTCTGTGGTAACGTTTAGGAATAGTTTGGTATAGAGTGCTGCAGGCACGATGGTTTTTATCGGCCAGTCTTGAAGTCGCTCGACAAAAAGCATTTTTAGCAGCTTTAGAAGTTTTCAGATTTATGCTAAGCTAGCTAAGCTAAGTGGCCGCTGCCCATAGCTTCATATTCATTGCACTGACAAAACACTCTATCTTCTCATCTAACTGGTCTCAAGTGAATGAGTGCATTTTGCAAGAATGCCAGAACACATGCTTAGGGTCATACAGACATCACACAGCGTGTTGTACCTCATGTGTCGTCCTTTAACATGCAACAAAGTTCCTCCTCAGACATTACCACAGACGTGATTCAGTCATGTGACACAGTGTCACTGTTAAAAGCTTGAAGGAATGTGGCTGCATCACCTTGTAGAGGTGCTGCCTCTGTGTCCAGTCCCTGCTACGCACTGCAAGCATGCTATGCTACTGAATGAGCACAGGTGGCCGTGCTTCCATGTGGTCTGTCTTGGCAGGAAAAACGTTTCCTGTCCTTGGAGCTGTGTCGCACAGCGCTGTCAGCGCTTGGTACGAGGTGCCCCAGGTGAACGAATGCTACTTTGTGCTTCGGTGCATAAATGACACACGCTTGTCCCGGCTTGTCGGGACGTCTGGTGGGCTGAATAATTTAAGATGCGGGGGGGCAACACAGGTAGATCCAGGTTTCCATAATGCATGGCTGTGTGAGAGCGACTGAAGAATGAGGGAATGTCTGGAGTTACAAAACACAGTCTGTGACGGCTGTGTTATTAATAAACTTTATTAAATTGTAAGATTTGGCACTGCAGTAAATCATGGAAACAACAGAGAGTGATTTGGCTCTTATGCAACAACCTACTTACTGAAGTGTCTGAACACAAGCAGGTGGAAATGTTACAATGGATTATTTGCCTCAATGGACATATTGCCTAACTTCCTGTGTTATGAAACTGGCCCAGTGGAACTTGTACTGAGCCTGAAGGAAACAATAGCCTCTTATCGCAGGAATGTTGACCCTGCAGACCAGCTCGGCTGAAGGATTTTACTGTACTGAAGGTAGAGGAGGGCGTCGACAACAAGCTCCCACGGTGAATATTAACAAGGGCAGGTGTATACGCAAAGAGGAAAACAGGTGTGTGTGTGCACGTGCACGCCCACACTTGTACTCAAACTTGCTCGGGCGCATACAAGCACACGATTTGCTCTTTTCTCCCACTCGGATCTCCCGTCTCTTTCAAGCGTTACTTATCTCTGTTAGCTCAGTGAAGGGTGAGGCACTCTGTGGCTTTCCCTACATGCTCACTTCCACTTTATCATTAACATGTAAGTGCCCGGTGTGACTCTGAGAAGTGAATGATTCATAGGACGGATTTAGATGACACTCCATCCGTTAACTGCAGGCTAATTGAACTCATTTTGTGAGAGTGGACCAGGGGCGGAGAGGAGGGGTGGCTTCTGGGGCTCTGTGCCCCGAATCCAGCTTTTAATATAAGTAAGGGTGCTTTCACACCTGGTTCAGTTCAATTGAACTCAAGTTTGTTTGACCCCTAAGTGCGGTTCGTTTGAGCAGGCGTGAACACAGCAATCACACACGACTGCACATCAAAACAACCTGACGGAGACCTTCATCTAATAGAATATCAATATGAGTATCAAAAGACCATTTTTACTGCTTATTTTTGCCAAAAAAATGCAGAAAAAATAGACAAGACTCTTTTTTTTCTAGATGCAGCAATAGTAAGTTTACGTGGAACGAGCAGACTGGTAGTGTGTTACTGTTGTTTCTGGCATATGCTCACACAAAGCAACAATAGACGTGATTAGGTTCCCAAAAGTTCTCCATTTTGCACGTCCACACAGCTGAACAGTAACTGGAGTTTTACAAAATCTCATATCCATTAACGTGTAGACAGAACCTCGGACAAACCAGTGTCTAGCAAAGCAGATTAATCCGACTCCGCTCTGTATTCCACTAAATTCCGGCCTTTAAGGAGCACGCAGCCATCCCCTCTACCCTGTTTTCAAGGCGGCAGCACCCCTGCCCCTCATAACTCAAACAGGAAACGATGCGTGGCGTCCACAGCTTCTCGCTGTCAGCACCAAGAACATTGTGATGGATGGATAGACGTAGGGGCCAGCCAAGACGACTGCGGAGGGCCAACTGTCCCCGGCTGTCTGGCAAACAAATGGCTTTGTTGGTCTCAATGGTCAAGGTCAACTCAGGAAGGGACGTAAAGTTGGAGACACGTGCTGGTTTGTCTGTGAAGCCAGACTTAGCAAACTGGATTACTCTTCAGATGGAAGCTGTGTCCGAGGAATATTTGTGACCTAATTAACGCGTCTTATTGAGTGGAGAGATGTGTTAATTTCATGGATTGTGTGTTTTTGTCGTGGCTCCTTGCAGATATGACATTTAGGGCATAGCTGCTGATAGACACAAAGCCTGGAGAAATGACAAAGAGATGTTAGCAGAGGTACAGAATCGAGGGCATGAATATGAAAACCCAAAGGATAGATCAAGAAGTGCCGAGGGAAGGATTGTGAAAGGTTAGAGGAACACTAGCAGGGTACTAAGCTGAGAGGAGAGGAGGGGGAATATCAAAGGACAGAGGAGACAAGGGGAATGCTGATTGTAGCTTTGTGTGTGTGTGCAGACTGTGTATGTGACTGTGCACCTGTGTGTGTGTGTGACAGAGACAATACAGAGGCAGACAACACTGCACAATGTCCACGTATCCGTAGACGCACACCCACGGCTCATTTGGGCTATTTATCGCTCGGGCGCTCTCGGGCATCACGTGTGTTTACACGCCGCGCCTTGCGCAGAGGGAACACTCGCGCATGACATGAGAAATGTCATAAGGAACAGCAGTGTCGCCGTGTTCCTGCCCACAGAGGGAAGCGAGGCTGGTTACCGCCTCCAGGAACCGGTGGTCTTTGGCTGCTAATGAGGACAAATCCGAGGAACTCTCTCCCTGCGTAATGTCCCTCGATGACGACACAGCAGCGTGATGCAGCCCGGCGCCCTGGAGTGCCATTTATGTAGCGAGCCTCAACAGATAAAATCAGCTTTGCAAATGAAGTGCTGGAAGCGATGGCGTCAGAGAGACGATGATGATGAGGGTGCAGGTGCTGGTGTATGACAGAGGAAGAGCATCAGAGTCCTTAATGAACCATCACTGAGGGTCTGAATATAAACCATTGCAGACATCTCCATTTGTCCGTGAAGTGATGCAGCAATGGAAGTTTACATGGAAAGTCGTCATTAGACCAAGCAGTGCTAATGAATAAATTAAAAGCCCCTTATAACCTCGGTTGAGAGAATCCTTTATTTTCTAAACTTTTCACTGAACAATCATAGAAAAGGTCTGAATCTGAGAGAGCATCACGACTATTTTTACGATTTTCAACTGCACTTCATTGCAAAAAACATCTGCCTATAAGCATTGCAACACGTCGCCTTTTTTTTTTTTAGAAAAGCTGCTGTGAAATCAGGCATTTGAGGCAGCAGCAATCCCAAAACCAGCCTGCGAAATTCTGGAAGGACTGAGATAAATACCACTGTTGCATTGAAACTCCTCTTAAACTTCTTCTACGTTCATCACGTTATCAACACTCTTGTTTCCTTGAATATAGATTTGTGTAAATTTCACATTATGGGCTGATGTGTGAAAACATTTCTCGATTATAAAACTGAATCAATGATGTTCCTTAGTTCATGCAAAAGAGGCACATCTGTGTTTTTTTTAGGCCTACGTGCACAAAAGAGTTGAGCAAGAATAATCACAGTTTCACTGAGTGAGTCAGTAAAACCATCCTGATTCTAATAGTCTAATAAAGCCAGCTATCATCTACATTACTTTTTAACCTAAAATAACTTTTTTGTGCACATTAACAAGTAGACATTTTACACATCATGCAGCCCGAAATTAACCACTTGAAGCAAGTAACTAGTGCCAGCAGAATGATCTTAAAAATCAACTGACATAGGAAAGATCTTGTGTGAATTGTCTAATTGTCAGACATGTCACTGAAGCCTTCTGTCTCTGCTTGTTTGTGTGTGTTTGTGTTTGTTTTGTGCTCAGCAGTGTAACCCAGGTGACCTTCGTGCCCTGAGGAAGGGAATGACCCTCTACCACTCAGAGTCCCAGCTGTCCTCACTGCCGCAACGCCAGGACGCCATGCACATGGTCAGTACACAGAGGACCAACACACACACACATTCACAGACCCACACAAGACAGCGACACACACTGAAAGAGCACGGTTCAGTAAGACATTACAAAATTAAATACAAGGATTTTCATGTACTTTCTCGAGCACTATGTTTTCATTTTTCCCCCTCAAAATTCAAGCACTTCAAGGACCTTGTGTAAACCCTTACAGAGGGATACCTACTCATACCTCACCACTGAAACAGTCAGAGATCAACACTGTGACACTGCTTATACAGACGTGGTTACGCATAGAGACGGGGTTTAATCACACACACTTAATTGCAGGGAAGACTTTGCCGGTGCCTCCACAGTGGAATCAAGTCACTTTTAACTCTCCAATTAAACCTCCACAGGCCACCTCACCCTCTTACACATGACAGGAAGTGGAACACACACACACATAGGCAGGAAGAAAGGATAGTGAAAGGAGGTAGGGCATGAGTGGGATGAGACAGAGGAGAGGAAGAGGAGAAACTAAGACAGCGAGACAGGAACGGAGAATAAAGAGGAGTCAGCCTTCCCTCCTCTTCCTCCCATATCCTGTCCCCTCGGCTCCCTTCCTCCTCCCTGGAGCCTGTTTGAACTGAATCCCACTATGAAAGTAATAATCCTCTCCAATCCAGCGCCACCCCTGACCCAGCCAGTGTCTGGGGAGGAGAGGCTGGGGTAATTGTTTTCTGACTGCTTAAGGAAGGTCAGAGCCGGGCGATGCCACTAACCAGAGGACTAAATCTTCCCCGTGTAAAAATCAATATTGTGTTTTAATCACAGGCCCAGTGTGAGGTCGCAGGCTGACTGCGCTCGGAGCCGGCTCGCACCTTTTAAGCCCGCGGGTCAAACCCGCCTCCTCTGTGGATGTTCGTGTCGTGCAATAATGTCCATGAAACCTTGACCCCACGTGAGGTCTCTCCCTGCGGGACGATGGATTTAAACTGCAAATTATCTTGACGGTTGTCTCACAGCGTTTAATTTCACAGTGAAACAAGGTCATGATTGTGACTTGAGGTGGGAATTTTAACTCCTCACTGACATGACATCTGATGTCATTCTGTGAGACTGGAAGGTAGAAGTGGATTTGCGTGACTACCTGTAGTTACATTCAGTCAGGATCTGGTTGCATCAGCTCGTTCAAACTTAGCCGTGCTGTAGCCCCTTTCTGACTGGACAATAAAACCTACTAACATCAATACTAACAGCATTGATTCCAGGGACAAATAACTCTGCAGTAGTTACAGGTATTTATCGGCTTCAGTGATAAATTTTGACACCCTGATAGACACACTAATTTCCGCCCCTCTTCCAGCGTGACTGTTGGTAACTTCTGTGGCTCTCTTTATACCTCATACAAACGTGTCTTGGGTGATCCCATAGACTGTATAAAATACGATTGACTGCGCGACAGCTCCCCAAAAAGTGAAGCCTAAACATCTTGATAGCCCCCTGGTGGCTGGCTGCAGTATAGGTCATAAACCCCGCCCCTTCCATGTTAGCAGATTTGGGCCAAACTAAAAACTCAAAGAACCCCTCAAATAAATATTTCCCAGACATGGTTTCTATCATTCTAGGTAGTTCTTATCACGCAAGTGTTTGTTGCTCTGATAAGTTTGGTTTCATTCAGTTATGTAATCCTATAAAAAGAGGATTCAGTGTCATGGTCAGGGGCGTGCCATATCATCTTGTTCACGATAATACCGGTATAATTTTTAATATGATACAAAAAGTTCATATCTTGACACTAGCAGTATTTGGACATTTGGACACTGTTTTTTTTTTTGTTTGAACATACAAGATATAAAACAGTGTAAAAAAACAACAAACAGAGATTTTATGGGGGGTTGCAGCAGCTTACAGCAGGATACTAGCGAATCAGTTGCATGCAGCACAGAATAAGTTATTCTTTTAATTCATGTCTTCTTCTTATGATGGCTTTGTTGGCGTGACGACTGCACGAAGACGCACTCATGTTGAGCTATATGGCGATCGATTGCCTGCTCTCTAACGCGGCCCAAGTTCACCCACGAGTGAAAGAGAAGATGAGAGATGTGGGGCCGAAGACTATACCAGCAGTGAACTGGACTCTTCGTTGTGTCCTGATCTATCAGCTCAGCCTTTATGTTACGTCCTTTGTCTCGTTCAGGCCCAGTTTCAGATCAGCGAGTGTGCGTGAGATTGTCGGATAGAAAACCAGCAAGAAAGAAGAGAAGGAAAGACGGAAGGAGAAAGGAAGCGTCCAGCCTGCGTGATCCTCACAAACATCCAACAGTCGGCTCTGATTCTGTGTGCTCAAACTACAAACCATTGATTCTGACAGTGTTTGTTTCCCTCCCTTCATCCTGCGAGGCCTAAATCAGGCCTGTTTATGCAGGCGAGCCTCCCCGACTGTACATCCATATGAACAGTAAACATTGCCCGGAGCTGGCTGTGTCTCTGCGCTGTCCAAATCTGTTTCCTTACTGCACGGCTCCAGCGCAGAATAAACAAAAAGGGAAAAAAATCCTGGCCTCGATGCTGGCAGGAAGTGTTTACACATTTCAAATAATAGCTTTAACCCACAGAACAGAGCATCAAAAGGAGGCGACAGTGATTTACATATTTTTTCTTGTAGTTGACTTCAAAGTGAACCTCAGACGAGCTGTATCGAAAATGAAGCTGTTCGTTTTGTTCCCGTGACCTTAAACAAGAAGAAACACTTTACTCAGTGGGAAATGTGTTTGTGTTTAACAAGAGGACGGTTATATATCATCTTCTCATAAATATGCACTTAACCTTGGTGACGAATTTAATAATATGAGGGTGTCGTTCAGTAAATATCTCCCACCCTGCACATCACTAAATCAATATACTGTTCCTTGTTACATTCCAACACTGCAGAGTGCAGACAGTCAAAAATTATTAGGTCTTTGTGATCTTGTTTACATTCTCTGATCCCAGCTTCTTATTGTACTTCTTTTAATTTAATTGTTTTTAATTCAAATTAAAACAATGTTATTTTCTGTTGGGTTTTTTTTTGTTATTCCTCTATGACAGTGAACTATCTCTGAGTTGTGAACAAAACATTTGAGGACGTCGTCTTGAGCTATGGGAAACACTGATCCACATTTTTCAGCTTTTTCTGACATTTTAATAACCAAAAAGTGAATCCATTAATTAAGTGAAATAAAGGTTTTGTTTGAAAATATTTATACTTTACATTTCATTTTACAAATCAAATGACAGTAAGTAACATGTAGGGAGTGTTTTGAAAGCTCATGTTGGTGCATTCAAAGGACACTCAGGCTTTTGAGCGTGCTGTGGAGCAGCAGCCTTTTTTAATACAGTAAACAACCAGATTCATCTTAACCTTTTCATTTTGTCGTTATTATCTGATATCAAAACTCATGAATGAAATACGTTAAGGCGGGCGACTCTCATCTCCATAACGTCTGTGTGGATCAAATCCTACCTGAAAACAAAAGGGCAAACCACGGCCATGTTTGTTTTTTCTCTCACATTGATGACCTTTTACCGTCTGAGCAAATAAATAAACGTCATAAAATCATCACTGTACGTTCAGAACAAGCAGTTGTCAGTCCGTAACCTGCAGGACCAGTTAAAAAATCTATTTTTCATGTGGTTGACGTGATCTGAATCGACCGTTGGCCAGTGTCCACAAAACATCCCTGTTGGCTTCAGCGGGATTATTATTTTATCTCTGTGCTATTAGGTTGTGTGGGCTCGTTCTGGCACCTAAATGGGGCCAGCGGGTGCGGAGGGAGCTGACAAACGCATCAGCAGTGAGCGGAGAATTGAACCCGGGCTAACAGAGCCACGGAGCTGTGTCTAATGCAGGGCCCCGATGCCAGGTTACAGTGAATGGTGCCATTGTGTGTCCCAGAGATCTCTGTGTCCCTCTAACAGAGAGCCACTGTCTGGAACTAACCAGGGGGTAGGATGAGTCAAGCAACCCCCGTGGTCCTCTTCCTGGCTGGCTGCTCCCATCACAGCAGGTTAAATCACACTGTGCAGGTAGCAGACCTGGCTGGGAGTTGAGTACGAGGTGAATGCAAAGAGGGGGAAGAGGAACACAAGGGGAGGAGAGGTGATGTGAGTCGGGATGAAAGCGATGGCATTTTCAGTGCTACAGTACAAGAAATCCCTCGTGTTAAATCAGACCCAAACACCAGCTGATCAGCAGAGAGTGCTTTACTTCCTGTTATTGAGTTCTCTCTTATCTTGGCTCAGGTTAGGACCTCGGTGAGGTGGTGCTCATTTGACTCCTGGGTTTGACCCTGTGTGACAGCAGATGTGACGAGATCAGAGTCTGACATGTCCGCCAGATGTTGTGGGTTTAGTCCTCTGTCGCAGGTCACCCCTTCATCTCATCTTTGCTCTTCTCTGTGCTCCATCCACTGTGGAAAATAACCTGACATCATTTCTTTTATACTTCCTCTTCTCCCTGCAGGGTACCGGCCGTCTCCCGACCAGCGAGTCCTCTCCTGCCACAGGCTACCTGTCCTGCGTCCAGAAGCCTGAGGCCGTGGTGCACGCCATGAAGGTACGACACTCATTTAGTAAAGTCTATTTTAGGATAATTGTGGTGGGAACTTACTGCTCTTTTTATCACTATCACACGAGTTAAAATCTAATTTTGCTTCTGTCACCAAACTGGGTTTTGTGCCGTTCCACATAGACTTCAGTCCTACTTTTGGCTGCGTGCTATCATTTCTTTTAAAGGCACAGTTCACCCCAAAAAAAAAGTACATATTTTTCCTCTTACCTGGATAGTTTTGGTGTGAGTTGCTATATGAAGGACTCTGGACAGCATGTTCGTATGAACACTGCTGTATAAATAAAGTTTAGTCTGAGTCAGAGCTGTCAGTGGGCACAACATCAGACCAATATGAATTTCCGAACATCTGGAAACAGGCTTTAAATGCTTGAATATTTCTTGGTTAACTGCAACACTGATACTAGTCAGACATTGTATATACTGTGGGAAAGCCCTATATGAAAAAAATAGACTCAAGACTCAACTTAGAAACCTTCTCAGAGTAAAATGAGAACAAAAGTGCACTTGTTAGTGAATAAAACTGATGTTAAGCGTGACGGCTCAGTGTTTCCCACAGAATTAGACTCTATGTGTGGCAGTAGCAAACGACTGGGGGTCGCTGCCTTTTCATATCAGTCTGTCCATTCTCCAAATTCAGAGGTTTTTGTGGGTCCATGAACGCAGCAGTTTGTAGAGTTTTCAGTCGCAAGGTTGATAATTGATCAGTCGATTCGATCAGGTCAGATCGATGGATGACAGGAGCAGCTGTTTGTGAGTGACAGCAAACTTTTAGAGCTAGCACAATGAACAAAGTTTCACTTTTCACTGCACCCGTCAGCCGCTGCTGTCTGTGCGCAGAGTACGCTTGCACTGCAAGAGTGCAGTGAATAACCAAACAGCATATATATTCTAACAGCTCACCTCATGAACAGTCCAGCCAACATGGCGGCAGATGTTTTAATAGTGGCAGGCTGCCACAAAGAAGTGAATGTGTGGGAATCCTGGAGTTTTTGCGTAGAAAAAGTTCACACTTCTGAAGTTTTTATTTTGCTCCCTGTAAACTAAAATACCCCGACTTGTCATCAGGTGCTGGAGGTCCATGAGAACTTGGACAAGCAGGCTCCTGAGGACTACGAGGACGACCTCAGTGAGAAAGAGAAGGCCATCGTGAGAGAGATGTGCAACGTAAGTGCAGCCCTCTCCCTGCCCCCTGACATTTCCTCTCTTGAGTCCACAGTGTTCTGTCTGTATGTTGGTCAGTTATTTAGTTCTGCTGGGTGCAAATCAGGTCAGTTTTTGAGCTGCTTTCACTAATGAGGAAACCTCATTTAGACTCATTTGGTTTGGAATGACACTTGCAGCAGTGTCCCGGGCACGGCACTCCCTCTTGCTTTCTTTCGATCAATCTCTCCGTCCCCCCCCTCCCTCTCCGTCGTCCCTGCTCCAGAGCCAACTCTAAACTAAAAGCCGTGGGTAGAGGCTCGTAGTTGAGCTGTCAGAGCAATTAAACTGGAGCGGCAGGGAAAAGAACACCCCGCGCGCCTCAGCCTCACCCCTCCATTCTTCCTCTCCTCCGCCCTCCACCTCATCTCCCTCCATCTCTCTCTGTCGGCGCTGAAAGGCCCGGCCCGAGATAAAAGGTCCGCTGATTAGAGAGAAAACGAGAGCGAGGCTATCTGGGCCCTGCAGAGGTATGTGACAGGCCAGGAATCTGGGGAGCACTACAATAGTACCTCTGTAATATCACTGGGGTCCCCCGGGGGCCCCTCTCACTCACTGGCAGAGATCTCACCGAGACTGAGGACAGAGATACAGAGATAGCTTTACTGTGTGTGTGTGTGTGTGTGTGTGTGTGTGTGTGTGTGTGTGTGTGTGTGTGTGTGTGTGTGTGTGTGTGTGTGTGTGTGTGTGTGTGAGAAACAGTGAGCATTTGAAGTTTTCGTTATTGAAGAAGAAAGTCTTTTTTTTATTTTTTTTATTCAGCCCAGCCGTACTCTTCCAGTCTCTGCCTCTCTGTGTGCCTGTCTCCTTCTGTATGTCTCGCTCTTCCTCTTCCTCCTTCTCAACTCCTCTCTCTGCCTCTGTTTGCAGGTGGTGTGGAGAAAGCTGGGTGATGCAGCAGGATCAAAGCTGTCCATCAGACAGCACCTCTCTGGGAACCAGTTCAAAGGGCCGCTGTAGCATGGCAACCAGAGAGACGGAGAGAGATCAGGATTTACAGTACCTACACTCACCTGAAAACACCTCTTAACTACCTGCGCCTACACAACCCATCATGCCGTGCTCCCTACTGCCTACAGCTCCCAGCATTCCTTCAACAAACACTGTCTTTAGACTGGCTGAGATAGCCACTACATGGACCTGTTAGTCTGGTATCCACATGCACAACTCAACGACATGTTTTTATCTCTTAGAGCTCACCAAGCGTTCGACAACTGGCAGCTAGTTTCACTGATTCACCGCTTTTCTTCGTTGATTTCGAGGCTTTCAGCTACACGATGATCTCTCTCTGTAAAAGCTATAAACACACATCATGTTTAGTCCTGTAGATTATAGCTGTGCTACATTAAAGGGAAACTTAGTATTTTTTAACCTGGACCTTTTATAGACCATGTTTTTGTGTCTAACTGACTAATGGGAACAGCCGTTTTTGAAATTGGTCCAATATTTAGGAGTGTGCTGTGTCCAGGAGCAGCGAAACAGGCTGCAGTGTTTGTACCACAACATATCCTCACACAATGGTCCGCATGTTGCACACACTACAGTTCGTATGGTATCCTACCAATTAGCACCCCATGGATGATTTTATGTCCAGAGCATAAAGTGACCCAAAGTCAACCTTGGTTAGGTTTAGGAAAAGAAACATGGGGAAGATGTGACTTAACATCAGTCAAAGTTCACTCAAAGTTCACACCGTTCTGAACACCTGTCTCCTGGGGAAAGTCCTGTGTTGTATGACCTGTCCGCCACCCCAACTTGCCTCCATATGGACTCGCTCTGGACCAATTCCTTCTTTACTCCCGACACCACATTGGTCACTTGATCGCAGCCTTCCAAAATACATGGGTTGTGCATGAATTACCAGCTTATCATTATTTGGAATATTTATGAATGTTGGTGCGTTACTTTTCGTACATACAGTGTATGAGAACAGCCTGTTTTATGTTCAGTTTACGTCCACTTTGACAAGCTCAGTTTTATTGTAAGTGTCTGACAACATTATGGAAAGGATCCTTACAGAGATAGACCTTTTTTCGACGACTAAGATCTGTTTTGTTTAACCAGAAACACACCCAAAATCAGTATCACCAAAAACACCAGACTGCATTTAAAAAAACTGTAATTTTATCACCATAAAACACACTTCATTCAAAGTCGATAGAAACTAAATAAAACTCCCAAAAGCCATCTTAGTTTGTCTTTCCACTGTTCCAACAATCACCAACTCTGGTTTGGTTGAAATAAACCCTTAAATCGGCCCGTTAGTTGTGAAAATATGCTGAATCTATACACGCTAAAATTACTCTTTACATAAATGGAGTCTGGTGGGTTTGGTGGTAGCAATTTCGGGGCTGTTTCTCGCTGAACAAAGAGGATCTTACCCTTAAACAAAAGTCTATCTCTGGAGGGATCATTTCCATGATGTTGTCAGAGACAAACACACAGTCGGAGCCTGTCAGTGGTTAAAACAAACACTTTTAGAGGCTGTAAATGGGCCCTGCATAATTGTCCCAAGTGGTTTCAATACAGGTCTGGTTTACGAGCTTGTTATTCCCATTAGTCACTTAGATACAGAAACATAAAAATAAGGCCCGGGTTGAAAAATATATAAGTTACCCTTTAAGCTAACAATACGACATGGTTCCAAGCACAGACCCGATTAAGGCCGCAGGGGCAGAAATCTCTTCACATGTTGCTGGGATATGAAGGCAACATTACGGCGGTATCTTCAGATAAGTTTTGATAGTACCTCCTGTAGAGACCCTAGCTCCTGTCACATGTATCGCCCCCTAGTGGTCAACGAGTATTACTAGCATTAGCGTTCTAAAGTGTTAACTAATGTGAAACCCACTGTGACCTAGCGCCTTTTGCTCATAAGACAAGTCTATGGATAATAAAGTCTAGAGATCACTGTTAACTTGTGTATATTATGTATAAAACCATAGCACTACTTCATTGTTATTGTTGATTTTACTTTTATCTATTTTGTATTCTAGCGTGGCCATGTGATCAATGATTTAGTTTGAAAAGCACAGACACAACCGGACCTTAAACAGGGTTTGCTTTTGGTAAAAAAAAAAAAAAAAAAACATAATCTTTTTTTTTTTATTATTATTCTTTTCCAGATGCTATTATTATTCCTTCTCTGTAACCTCTGAAAATGTATCAAGGCCATTCTGAATCAAACCATCTCCACGGGCTAATGGATAGATAATTTTCTTACTTTGTGAAATTAACTAAAATTGTATGCTGTGTGCATGCTTGACAATCATTTTCTCAGGTCGGGAGGGCTACAGCTTTACCTTTGCCCATCTGTGACTGCGTGTGAGCGTGTTGCTGTGCATGTGTGCGTGGAAGGAGATTGAATGGTTTTCTTGCAGCTGTAGCATCTGCCTGTGAATCCTCTTTTTCTCTATTGAACCCTGGTTACAACTCGGTTGAAGACTGCTGAAGGCATTTGCTGAATCCATACAGAAAATCCCCTCGTCCCAGTGAAAAATTCAAAGCCAAATTCTAAACCACAAGTTCAGTTTGGATGGTAGTTTTAGATCGCACCTAATTCCTTGTTTGTCATTTTAAAGGTCCAGTGTTTAGGATTTAGGGGGATATATAGGCAGAAATGGATTATCATATATTAAGTATTTTATGTATATGAGTGCAGTAACTGAAACGTCCATGATGGAGGAGAAGCTCCTGGACCAACTGGTGGTACTCCCCATGATCCAGCCTCTTTTTCAGGGTCTCATGTCCCCACACAGATCTCTGTTTATCTGCTGACAGCCTCTCACCCTCAACCAGAGCTACAGACAGCACCCTCTGCCTCAACATGTCAGGAACTACACACTGATTACTGTCAAATACCTAAATTAATTAATTAAATTACACGGGAAGGTTAGAATTTGCAACCTGCAAAACGCTTTCTGTGTGATCGGGGCCTTATTCAGTGCTTTTACCAGTGCTTTTACCATTTGGAAATATTGCGTGCACACAAAGAGGCCTGAAAGAGGCAAAGTTGTGATCTGTAAAAATAGATTTGATGGGAGAAACTTACAATAATGACCCATGCTTACAGTAATTTTAAAGACGGGAAATTGGCCTGATTGTAGAGACTGCCATTTTTGGTTTTTGTCCGTACATACAATTTTAGTATGGATCCTACGTGCTGTTTTCTAAATGAGGCCCCAGTTCGTTTGTTTTGAAGAGAAAGAGACCTCTATGGATAATTTGGCTCCCGGTTAAAACCTCCTGAACATCTGGATCTTAAGCTATCAAAGAAAACAGTTGAGCACACATTAGCAGACACTGGGCGAGCTGCCAGTCTGCGATGTGCCAAACAGTGTTGGAAGAACAGTGATTTGTAACGTCAAACTGCTTAATTCAGTGTTTTTACCGGTCTAAAACACGAGGTCTGTTTGTTTTGGCGAGGAAGACACCTCTGCGGATAATTCGGCTCCTGGTAAAAACCTGACTCTGAAGGAATTCAGGATACGTTTCAGCTGTTTGCATGCTCCAATCCTCACCACTAGATGCCACCAAATCTCCCTAAATCTTACATTCTGTTCCTTTAAATCTCAGTGGATAGAAAACCTTTCTTGAGCTCAGTCCTTTGCTGTGGATTCAGCAGGTGTGTTTATGCAGCGCATGTTTCTTAAAGTTGAATCTTTTTTTTTTTCGTAGAATATGAGATAAGTCTTCCCTTAGATGTCTCCTGAAAACACTAACATTTAAAAACGAGTATTTCTTGATGTCAGAATGAACAAATGCTGTTCGTCAGAGTATTTATTGCCAGGTGTCAGATAGAGATGGGAGCGCTATTGGTAACTGAGCAGTCACAGTATTTACTCAAGCTGTAAAGATATTTGATAGATAAGTTTAGTGACTGACAGCTCAGGCTCTCCCATCTCTAGTGTTATTTGTTCCAAATTAGAACATTTCTGAGGCTGCGCCGCCATGCACCTCTGTTCTCTCAAATAATGGGGTCAAAAATAAATCAAAGTATGGTTTTTTAAAAGTGTCCTTTTTTCTAGGAACTGATTTGAAGCCATGATGCAATTTTGAATACTTTATAAATGGCATTTGATTTGAAATGTGCCACATTGTTTTTCTGCATGGTGTTTTGATTTGGAACCCAACTGTCTTTTGTTTTTTTAAACATCTATATAGTGTTTCTTTTTTTCTGCCTATATGCTAAAACCACAGTACAGAATCCTAGAATCTACAGCGTAAATGTAAACTCCTGTAGTAACTAGAATGGCTGTAACTTTTCATGGATTTCACTGATATGATGAATATTTGGCAGGTGAAAAGAAAACATGAAATAGGCCACTTTTAGAAAAATTTGGGAGAAAATAAACAAAGTTGATTAATGATACTGTGAAGTGATGTCGTTATTTGATGAAGCAAACGTTTGCAGTCATGTTGCTGTCTCCAGTTGATGAGTTAGACTGCCCTCTGCTGATACAGCACTGGAAGTGAAACTGCATTTTTCCTATGAGGTTCTGCACATGAGCGATTCTCAACATAGGGTACTTTGAGTGGAAAGCTTAAATAGTAAACTTGACTCAACTAAAAAACAGAAACTGTGTTTTCATTCAAAGCTAAACACATAAAAAAACATCATTCTTAATGAGCTGTAACACATTAACACCAACTGCAAGTGAGAGTGCATGAAAATATTTGGCAAGTGAGCAGAGAAGTTGAAATTAATGGTTCTCATGGTCATGGAAAACCTGGAAAAGACATGGAATGTGTGCACTGAAATTAATTGTTAGAGTAATCTTGCATAGATAACCTCTCACATCCACTTACAAGGCTCAAAAAGCGTATGCCTACATTCCTTTGTTCAAATACGTTAGAAATACAGCGATAGTGTAATCAGTTTAGTTTTCCCACATGCTTGAAAGTCAGTGCCAGATTGATATACACTAAATTCTTGTGTGACTGTGCCCGTAATTTTAAGTATTAGAAGTGAGTATGAACACACCCAACTATTAGAGATAGGAAAAGGTTCCTGATTAAAGTTCACACAATAACTAACATATACAGTTCTGCTGGTTCTATATGTTGTGAATTTTTTTGGTGAGTCCTTGAAAAGTCATAGAAAAGTTTTTAAATTTTGTCCATGAAAATGTTTGGGAACCCTGTGAAATATTTACCAAAAATAGTAAAGAATAAATGGTTGAAATAGTGAGTTAAGGTCAAAGAATGAATAAACTGTTGACAAACTTAGCTAAAAGTAATAGATAAGCATTTGAAATTGCTGAAACCTATTGAAACCAGTTGAAATAGTTCGCATAAAGTTGGATGAACAGTTGACATAGCTAAAGAAGTTGAAATAATCAGCTAAAATCGACAGAAAGAAACACCTGAATACTGTTGACATAAACCGAACAAACATTTAAATGCAACACTTTGGTTTTTGCTCCCATTTCTCAAATTTTGGTCGCAAAATCGGTTAAAATCCCATGTTAGTGAGCACTTCTCTTTTCCCAAGATAATCCCTGACAGGTGTGGCATATCAACATGCTGACTGAGCAGCATACACAGGTGTGTCTTTCAGTGGTCAGGTCACAATAGAAGGCCATGGTTCTAAAACAAAAGCCCACATTAATTGTGACTAAAGAAGAAGAGAAGCAGTGTTATAAGAAGATAAGGAGATATATGGAGATGAATCATGAGCAGTATAGTGGCCACAAACTGGGAGCTAAATACACTGAAAAGCTTGGGGACACTTGAATTTTGTAGCCAGCAAGATAAAGAAAACAGGCACACTCAACAAAACTGTGAAGGAAGCAGAGAGACAACTGTTTGTATGTGTGTAGAACTGCGGCCTGTTTGACAGTGAAGTTGGCATACAGATATTATTCACACCTTGGATTTAAAGCTGAATCTGTTGGTGAACCCTGATGGCCTAAAGGAAATAATCAAGAATGGACACACATTTGGATTTGAGGACAGCTTCACAGGTAGGGAGTCAACATTTTCATCTGTCTCTTGTTCACCATGCCAACAATACTGTGTTCTCCCCCACTGAATAGTGTGTATGTATACACACCTGTGTATGACACTGTTTAGTCAGCACCTTGATATGCCACACCTGTCAGGTGGATGGATTATCTTGAAAATTTATAACCAAAATATATCTATTGAGTGCAATAAAGGTCTTTAACTTAAACTTGAGAAAAATTGAACCAAAAACGAAAGTGAATAAATTTTTGTTTAGTGTAACGTTAGCTGGCAAGCAAGCAGAGAAGTTGAAATTGTTATAGTAAAGGATAAATGGCTGAAATAGTTGGGCTACTTGAAAAAGCTGAAAATATAGATAAACGATTTACATACTTAGCTAAAAGTGCAATGGATAAGCATTTGAACCTATGAAAAAACAGTTGAAATAGTTAGCTATATGTAATAAATAAACAGTTAGCCAAAACTAAAGGATAACCAAATAAAATAGTTAGCTAAAACTTGTGGGAATTGGTTGAAATAGTTAGCTAATAGCTAATTTTAATAGATACACAGTTGAAATAGTTTGCTAAATGTAATAGAAAATCAGTTGAAATGGTTAGCTTCAAGTAATATGAATTATATTGTAAACTATTATATAAAAATGGATATAGTTATGTTTTCATATAGTTTCAAACTTATGGGGGGAAATACTTAGCTATAACTAATTGATTAACAGTTGAAATAGTTAGCTAATGTTACATGTAGATAAGCAGTTAAAATACTTAACTAAATGTAATGAAAAAACAGTTAACATTAGCTTCCAGTAATAGATAAATAGTTGTATGTTGGCTATATGAAAACATAGCTATATTCACTTTTATTTAAAAAAAAAAAAAAAAAAAAAAAAAAAGCTTTAACTAACATCCAGGTTAAAATGTATGGGCAGTTGAAATGTAGTTAGCTGAAACTAGTTAACCAAAAATACCAAATGAACAGTTGAAACTGTTAGCTAATGTCACATGTTCTGGAAAAGCAGTTTAAATGGTTTGCTAAATAAATAATTGAAAAACATCTGAAATAGTTAACTTCAGGTAATATATAACGTTAAATGATTTTATGTTGGCTGTATGAAAACAGAACTACTTTTATATAATAGCTCTAAACAAATCCAGTTTACAATTATGGGGAACACAATAGTTAGCTACTGGATAATCAACTGAAAGTTAGTTAATACTACCAGATAAACAGTTTGAATAGTTACGCAAAGCTACTGGATAAGCAGTTGAGAGGTTAACTTCACAAAAGTCATTTAAGTAGCTATCTTACGTTATATGTAATGAATAAGCAGTTATAATAGCTTGCTAAATGTAATGCAAACAGTTGAAATAGTTAGCTTCAAGTAATGGATACATGATTGTATGTTGGCTATATGAGAAACATATTGTAACTATATCCACTTTTATGTAAAAGCTTTAAATATCATCCAGTTTATTATCCACTCATAGTAACTTGAGCCCATCTGGGAATCACTTACAAGAAATCATAATGAAACCGATTACAACCTAACGATCAACACCTTTTCAGGTTACACAGATTAAAAACACACCACTCAGTTCAAAGTAGGAAAAGCAGGTCTTTATTGTCCTAAGTGCCACTCAGACACAAAACCAAAGCTGCGTGCAGGATACAGAAAAGAGAAGCCTGACTAAGGCACATATGGAACTCTCCAAAAGAAATGCCTCGATGAAAAACAAAAACAGATATGTACAAATATACCTTGGACTGTCCAGTGTTAGACACGGTGGGTTTCTGCTGTATCTAGTTCATGTAATACTGTCTGCAGTGCAGATTCACTAAAAATAACAGGAAATAAGTGGCGTAGCATTAAATTGAAAGCTGTGGAAGCGGAAACATCTTGCAACATGTCCTCAGTGTTTTCACAGAACAGAAAGTAATATAACAACAAGGATATACGGCATGTTTGAACAATCTGTATATTCATGTACATCTCAGTGTGATAGTGCTTTTTATATTTGTACAACCATCTTTAGATTTTATTAGTTTTTCTCAGAGGAACGGTGGGAATGTTGACAAAAGAAAAACACATTGCAGGGCAAAGGACACTGGTATGACTGGAAATTCAGGACAACTAAAAGACATCATCAGGGTGATAGACTAAAGAAGGAAATATAAGAGTCAACCTTTGATCTACTCAAAGAAAAAAAACATTTCATCACCTCACAATTAATGAATGAACATGTGAGACAAAACTAAAAGCAAACTTCAGGGTGCCAACATTTCCTGGTACATTTCCAGAACAATAACGATGACTGGATAGTGTTTGTTATGAGATCCTGGAACCAGATGAAGTACCGTCCTGTAAGTGACTGAGACTGTAGTCTATCAGTGCCGGTTCAGGTTCTCATAACAAAACTGTCCAGACCTCATTTTTCCTTTGAAGTCCATTTGTTGCGTAACCTTCATTAAGATCCTCCTCCACAGAAGAAAAAGAAAACAGTCATACTGGAGGTGAACAAGCTCTCCATCTGTTTGTACCAGCCGCACAACTTCCTGTTGTTTCCATCTCCAGCTGTGGCTCTGCACAGATTCAGTTCATAGACTGTTGTTTCACTCTCATCTCATCCACCCGCCATGATTCATCGGCATGCCAGGCGGCGGGGGCAGGGGTACCTGTGACTGTCCTGGGGGCACTGGGGGTGGAGGAGGGTACCCAGCAGGTGGGAGACCTATAACTGGAGGGGGTACGTGGCCTGGCGGCATGCGTGGAGGTGGTGGTGGAGGGTAGTTGTTGTAGCCTGGTGGCGGATACGTTGGTGGCAAGTTGGGTGGTGGGTAGTTGGAAGGAGGAGGTGGAGGGCCTGGGGGTGGTGCTGCAGGCGGTGGATAGACGTGATATGGCGGTATTGGGGGTGCGTAGCTGGGCGGCATGGGGGCGTAGGAGGGACCTTCTGTCTTCATCATCGACTGCAGGCTCTGGTAGCCTTCTCCGGACATGTAGGAGCTGCTGGTGGACATGATGTAGTTGGAGGGCGGAGGTGGAGGAGGGCGATGAGGTAGGGGAGGGGGCTGATGTGGAGGTGGAGCGTGCGGCGGAGGAGGAGCGGTTTCATTTAATGGCTCTGCTTCTGTGGGCGGGGCTGGAGCGGGGGCTTTTCGGTCTAGTGAGCGACAGGAAATGACAAAGAGAAAACAACTTGTTAAAAAGTTGGCACCAAAAAACGCACGAGGCTTCTCACTGATCTCAAGTAACCTCTCCATTCCCAGACTGTGAACACACAGCGAGACCACAACTGCCAGGATTCAGCTACATAGGAGGTCTCATTATCAGGCTCAAGCACTAATCAGATTGGTCTGGGAGAGGTTAGGAGTATGCGTGTGTTGGGAAACATGATGTCCAGACGAGTTGCTGGTTATGTAAGCAGACTGAGAGGACTAAAGACTTTGGGTTGCTTTCTAAGCTTCAGTCCCAGGCAGGGGGTCCTGGCTGCTTATCATGGGTGTATGTGATGGCACACGCAAACAGACAGTGGGATGCTGGGAGGATGCCAGCACATAGCTATACTCTAACTAAACTTTAAAGGTCCAGCGTGTAGGATTTAGCTGGACGTTTCAGTGTATAATAACCTGAGGTGTTTTTACCTAAGAATAAGCTGTTTATATCTTCACTTACAGGGAGCGGGTCCTCGCCTACAGAGATCGCCATCTGTGCGTTCCAATACCCACACTACCATACCATATAATATGCCAGGAAACGATTTAGTACATCCCAATACATAGCATGTCTGCTTTCCTCCTCTTCTTTTTTTAATGGTTTTAATCACCTGGGGTCTCATTTATAAACACTGCATACACACAAAACAAGGCTTGAAAGAGGCGTACGCCACTTCTGAGCAAAAGTTGTGATCTATAAAAACAGACTTGATGGGAGAAACTTTGACCTGTGCTCACGAACATTCTGGAAACGGGAGATTGGTGACACGGCTGGTGAGGTGGAAGAAACTACTGAATATTTTTTAGTGCACACCATTTCTGGCTTTTGTCCGTACGTGCATTTTTAGTACGGACACATTGTTTTATAAATGAGACCCCTGGTCTGTTTATTTGAAGAGGAAGAGACCTTTGAGGATAATCTGGCTCCTGGTAAAAAACTTCCTGAAAACTACAGGAACTCTATCCGGGAGGAGTCTGAGTTGGTTACAATCTGAAATCTTCACTGCTAGATGCCACAAAATCCCCCTAAATCTTACACACTGCTCCTTTAGATCATTCTAACTTTTCACAAAGTATATGGAAGGAAGATAAACAGTCGGTCTCACCTGGGGGAGGCTGCGATGTAGGCAGAGGAGGCATCGGGCTCTCCAGTCGAGGAATCTTTGATCCAACTTGTTCTGTAAATTAAACCGACCGGTCAGTAAGATGCAAAAGCTTTTTAAAGTCAGTGAATGCATTGGGGAACTCTGCTGGAGGGTTGAATATTCATAAAATCCTCAAACCCTTCTAGGAAAACATTAATCCCAGCCACTTAGAATCAACAGTATATATCTGTAATTTTGCCAAGACTTAATCTAAATTACTGTCATGTTAATTAGAAAACTTTTCTTGAAGGTATTCCAGACGTTTAGGAGATACGAACTACTTCAAACACACATGAGCAGAACTTTGCCTGTGTGAGGTTTAACAGAAGTCTTACCTGGAGCCTTTGGTTCATCTTTTGGGGATGTCTAGGAAAAAAAACATGAAGGCAAACACTCAGTTTCCACTTTGAGATTATTGTGATGTCATTTACAACAGGATGACACAAAGGACCAAAGCCTTAGCTCTCTTGATTTAAACGGGATCATACAAACGTCTGTAAACAAATACAGAAATCTACATCAAGCGAGACAAAAGCTTTGGGACTTTCTGCTGTCTTTGGTTTTTATGTCAAAGACACCATAGCTGAAGCATATACTCACATGTGAGCGCTTGAGCTGGCGTGCAGGGCTGCCTCCCTGAGGGGAAGTCTTCTTTGGTGGTGGGGGCGGAGGGTTGGGGGCTGGTGGTACACCCTGTGGGATTGGAGGAATGGGGGCCTGAGGAGCAGACGCCCTCTCCTTCTCCTGTATCTGCTGAGGGATGGGCTTGTTCCCCTGCGAGTACAGATCCAGGATCTGGTGGCAGATGTCTGGGAGACAAAGACGAATTTTTGTTGACACTAAACATACACTGTGGGAGCGGCAGGAAGCGTCATGGCTTTATGATGAGTACCTTCAAGCAGCTCTACTGGAACGTCCTGGACAAACTGCTCCCACCAGCGGCGTGACGACTGCTTGGTGGTCCACTCCTGGATGTCAAACTTACAGAGGCGACCAGCCAAGTACATGACGGCTACCGCAATGATCTCTGGTTCCCACTGCAGGGACAGCATGGTGCACAGGCTGGCAGGGACACAGGACATGTGGTTACTGTCTTTACTTAAAAAGACATTGCCTATTATCTAACACTTGAGTTTTAAATACAAAGCGTATCCCTGATGCGTGGCACTACAGGAGAAGTCATCTGTAATACAAAGAGGTGTCATTTTGAGGTCAACTGCTCACCTGTCATTGACAAAGGTCCACGCCATTTGTAGCACCTTGCACACTTTATTCTTCTCTCCTTTAATAAGAACAAGATCCATAAACTTTCCCGATTCCTGGAGCTGTAAGTTACCAACCTCTGTGTGAAATCTACTGCTCCTGTGTCACATCTCACCTTTGAGTTGCTTGACGTATCGCAGCAGGAACATGTAAGGGTGCTCCACCTGCAGGTCAAATTTGATAGTCTGGAGCAAAATTCTCTCCAACACCATCACCTCTTCCTGTTGAAAGAAACACACGTACCTTAAATATCGCTGTTGGTGAGAGCACTACAGACTTAAGCGAGGCTTACAGCTGATCAGCATTGATCAGTTGTTGCTGCTGTCAGACGCAACACTGAAGGACTGTCTTTAAAAGCTGCTTTTCTGCTCTCTCCGCCTAGATAGCACGAGATAACACAGCACAACATGGTCTCACCTCGTGTGGTCAGCAGTTAACATCTGACACCGAGACATTAATCTCGGAATCTCTAAAATGGCTTGACTTGACTTGTCGTTAAACCTGTTAATAAGCGTACGGTATCGCTAACTGTGTGATGCTAACAGTTAGCCCTGTCACTGCATGTGTGACTGTCCCAGGCACAGAGCTCTGGTCCTGCAGCGGCAATCTTATGAGAAACGGAGGGCAGCAGGGCTGAGCGGCTCAATATGCTGCACGCAGCCCTACAATGAAATTGGTTTCATTTTAAATGGTTTTAAAATGGTTAAATTTGCGGTACAGTTGCATTAATTGGACAAAATTGCAGGGCTGTATGGCTGAATTTGTGTTAAGTGTTGCGATCGCAGCACCTTGCAGGGACTAATATCTCAAAAAATAACTGGATGCTGTGCCGTGTAATATGGTACACACAAACATACCTGCTAAACATCAGCTTGTTAACATGCTCATGTTTAAGCATTATCTGGCAATGAAGATGCCTGTGACTTCATGTTTCACAACAACTTTGCCTGTGGTTTGCGCTTTCTAACAGCTGAAATAATGTTACTAGTACAGACTTGATGAGAAACCAAAAACTCAAGAGGTTCAACATGCTTGCAGATGCCAGTAGAGCTGTAGTTGGTACAAGTTATCACGGTTATGTGTCTCAAACCGGCAAAGTGGCTTGGTAAAGTATGTTGTGCAGCAGTATATATGTTAGGTACTGAATGCATATTTTGCCATTTTGGATGCAGCGTATGTCACAGTGTGTACTTAGTAACCAACAGAGTTCCATGTAAGCAGTCACACAAGAGTAAGATTCTGTCTGTTTGCTACAGCTGTTTATGAGAAAATAGGTTTCAACAAGATTTCTTCCCTCTTAAATTAAATGATATTATGTTAGGGCTATGTCAAAGATTTTAGGCTTACACTATTAATTCCTTTTATGCACTTAGTGACTAAAATAAACACCTGGACTGACACAGTAATGTTTACCTTGACTTTGAAAATACAAAAGCCAGTGTAAACATGTAACACGTCAAGACAACAGAGGAAATGTAAAAGAAACTGCACCTTCGGATCATCTCCAAACTGGGCAAACTGCACATCATTCAGCAAGCTGCGCGCTGTTTTGATGATGTCTTTACACTTCTTTGGGGTTTCCTCCACTTTCCCAGCCAGAAAAAGACAGCAAGCACCCGTCACCTGGTGAGACACAAATCACAAGATTAATTCCACACATTTAGTCCACATCAAGGAACACGAAAAAACTTTGGATAACCATTAATTGAACTTACATATCTGGGAAATTGCTTGAAGGAGTGAAACATGTAGAAGCGGTGGAAATATATGATGCCAGTAGCCAGTGTGTCATAGTGTCTGGACGACAGTCAAGGATAATTTTATCTGGTCATTTACAATTGTTTGCAAGTTGTTCAGCAGCTATGTGAAAATAAATCCTAGCAACAGATGTTCCTTTGAATGACTTCCTGTTGCTTCCTGTTTACAAGCTCATGCAAAAGTGTAGGGAAAAAGCACAAAACGCTAGCATACACAGTATTTGATGTTGTGTCTTTTGTTGTGTCTTTTGTTCTTTATTTACTGTACTTCATTAAGGACTACGTAAAAGGAGTGTCACTGATTTATAGTTTAAAACAGACATCCATTTGTTTTTCAGTATTCAAATCAATCGATCAAGGATACAGGCCAAGTCTTGTCCCCACATCAAAAATGAAGCGGGCTCCTTCTCTCCGATACCGAGCCTCTGTGCCAGGGTCCAGGCCTTCAGACTGAGAGGGGGTGTGGGCTAAATCCTTCTTGTCCCAGTACCAGCATGGCTTGATGTGGTCCAGGATTGCTTGGCCTGATGAGTTCTCCTTGAATTCCTTCATTGGCTGAGGAGAGGCAACGGTGGATGGACCCGCTGCACTGGACTGCGAGGTACGATGCACAAAACAAGACTGCAGTTGTTAAGAATACAAAGATAAGAGGCTGAAGACAACAGGATCAACTCTGTCTGAATACTAGCAGTGCTGGTGTATTTAAGGAAGAGGTCTCAACATTTAAGAGAGAGTTCACCCCCTAATAAAAAAGCAAAAAATACATTTGAAAAACTCAACATCAATGTCTCTTTACAGAAATCAGGTCCTGGTTACTCAAGATAATCCACAGACCTTGTTGTGAGCAGTTTCATGTAGGAACTATTTTCTTTCTACCAAACTACACTCGTCAATCGAATCACTGCACAGAAGGAAGCACGCATCTACTGCTAGCAAAACTGAGCTAGCTAAAGCTACACCATTGATGTTCACATCTTGTGCTGTTCACGAGCATCTCGTCCGTGTATTTTTTTGGCTCTTTGAGCACCACAAACCGAGTGCCATCTTGTTTCATAATACTGGAGAGAAGGCAGACATCTCTATGGCCAATATCTCAAACACACGACTACTCACACAAAATCAATCCCCCTGTTTAAGTCTGGATATAAAGGGAATAGTTCTGTTTTTTGGCCACCTGTGACAACCCTGAAACTTGAACTTCAAAACGGATGTGATATTTTAAGATCTGTACTTCTGTTATCAACACAGTGTACACTGGTTGTAGCTCTCAAACAGTTTCGTCCATCGTCCAAACTGTAAATTACGGAAGAGAGAGAGAGAGGTCACACTCTGCCAACATGCATTTTCCTTAAGCCCAGTGTCTGTATTTGAGGTTAGCTAACATTGGCTGCTACCAGTATGAAAATCCTAGAGTTGGAAAATGGAAAAAAGAAAAATAAGATTCTACATGAACATATAGGGTTGTTTTTAATTATTGATTTTTAAGGGCAAAACCATTCACTTAATATTTAACAGAATATACAAACAAAACTCAGCTCAGCTAACAGATCAATCTATAAAGGGAAAGGACTCTACACACTGAAACATAACCTAAAACACCTACTACATACAGCCTCTTATAAGAACAGCTGAAATATCAAATCCACTACAGGACATAAAAGGCTCCCATGTGCAGGATACATGTCAGGGAATCCAAAGAAATATATTCAAGTATGCCACTGCGTTTTAGTTGGAATCTGTTATCTAGATCAGAATTATGAACTTCCTTGAACAGCATGTTAGCAGTTTATAGAGTAAACCTTTGGACTTATGTTATAACACAATATGACATAGACAGTAACATGCATACTGGATCACTTCTGCATCTTCCGGCAGGACCACAGACAGTGGGTGAGACTACCTACCTGTCTTTATTTTGCATTTAAGGCATTGAGGGAAGAAGTGCGTATTAAATTTATGACGCTGAGCAGGGGATAGATGAACAGGGACCGTAAAGTTGGGCATGGAAGCTCCCATCCCATTCATTCATAAATTAAGAGTACGGCTCTTACACATACAGATCTGACATGAGGTATCTATGCGACATGATTAATGCAGTGACAGGATTTCAAAAACAACGAGAGGATTTCCCCGCATTAGCATAATGGGACCATTAACTGTAATCTAGCATAAGTTAGCATATGTTAGCCGAGCTAATGGGAACTTTAAATTCGTGGAGCTAATGTTAGCAAATAACCGCCGATGTGAGGGCATTAGTCGATTGCGTAAAGACCAAGAATGTCAGTTAAATACACATACAGACTTAAATTAATTAAACTTTGAAATATATAACTAACTATGCTAACATTAAAGCCACCAGGTGACACTGCTCGCTAACAGCCTCGGTTAGCTTTACTCGAGGTGTTAGCACCGCTGAAGCTAGCAGCACAGCGCCCCGTTAAAACCTGCTCAAATTAAACTGAAATGATCGTCTATGTGTCTGAAACAAAACACGAGTCTCACCTTTAACATGTAGCCGTCGGAGTTAATCACCCAAAAAACAGACAGCTGCGAAAATAATCCGCGGTTCTTCACGAGAAGTTGGCTAAATAGTGATCCACAACAGTCCCCATTGTAACAAGGGCACCGCCATTAAGGAGCGCGTCAGAGACTCTGGGTGACGTCATTACGCAGGACACGTGATGCACGTATGCTGCTGTGGTTAATTTACGGATTCATTTCTCCTGTGCTGAATTAATATGTTTAACGCTTTAATTACTATTTCTGCTAGGGGAAAAACAAAAAACTAAAAATAAAAAAATATTTTAAAAATGACTAAATAGAAGAAGAATCCTTTTTTTCAGTATGACGAAAATATGATAGTCCCAAAAATATACACTAGAGGGAGACAGTGAATTATTTTTGGACTTGGGCAGCCAGGACTGGATTTTTGACACATTTGACCAGATGACTCAATTAAACAAACAGAGCAGTGTCCAAAAAGAGCATCCTTCTGGACAAGGCTTCAGTCCAAATGCAAATCACAAACAAAATTTTCATATATTCTATGAAAAATGCAATATAATATTTTGAATGTGGATTTTGTCAAATACCTGTTTAATAAGAATGTGTGGGTCTGTGCTCAGGCTTCAGGACCACATTGCACCAGATTATTTGAGCAGGTAGTCATATACAATCATAGAAATGTGTCCCCAAATATATAGAAACATGTAATTATTATCACACCCATATGAAGCAGTGGAAAATTATTTGTGGAGGGCTGAAAAAGCAAGAAAAGTTTTTTCTTGATTGTTGGTGTTCCCCAGTTCTTCCAGTGGGTAAGAAGCAGGCTATAACTATAACAGGCTATATAAATAATGCACCCACTGATAAATAACCCAAAAATATAATGTGTGCAGTAATTAGGGTTGCAAAAAAATAAAAAATAAAAAATAAAAATCAGCTACAAGATTCTTGTTTGTTTTAAATGAAACAGGGCCCTCTGCACATCTTCCAGGTGCCTCTCAGCTCAAGGACAGAAAGCTTCCACAGGAAAAGAAAGGACTGGAGCACACTGATTAATTTGTGAGCTTTAATTGTGCAAACAATTTTATACTAGAGAGGTCTATTATTTTAGAACAGTCAGATATCACTTGAGAAAACATGTAATGTCGGGTCTTTGTTAAAAGGGCACAAAAATTCTGGGGCAACAGATTTCCTTCGTTCTTTAATGCTTATAAATACATAAATGGAAGCAAATTTGCTTTTGTCTTTTGAGGGTTACGGACTATAAACAATGTTTTTCATCTTTATAAATTTGATAAATATATATTTCTAGTCATTTCTGAGGTCCATAGTGCGAGGCGACAGTAAATGAGAACGAAAGTGAAGTAATACCATAGTTTTTTTTGTCTAATATCCATAGAGACACATTTTCATTTGTGTCGTTCCAAAAATCTGATGAATTTGACAGAAAAGGAGGATTACAAAACAAGGGCTTAGGTTTCTTTTCAACATTGGGAGGTACACATATGAAACAGGGGGTTTGTAGCATCAAACACTTATTTCCTGCAATTTGGTGAATTTATCTGCATCGATTTCTGCTGTGCATGTCTTGAATCTAAAAAACAAAAGTCCTCTGCTATGTTCTTGTTCTTTTGAGGTGGCGACAAATGCACATGTTCTAAATATCTCCCCGGATATCTAGGCCTATGCCACAAAACCTCACCTCGTTTTATCAGTTACAGATGACACATTCAACAAATATGACCATGACTTTGTTATCATCATATGCAAGTAGGCTGTGAGCATGAAATGCAGATAACCTACTTGAGGAGCATAAACTGCAGAGCAAGATAGCAGCACAGTGCAATAATCTTATAAAAACATGGGTTGAAAGGTCCAGTGTGTAAGATTTAGGAGGATTTAGTGGCAACGAGTGGTGAGGATTGCAGATTGCAACCAGCTGAAATGTCTCCTGGTTTGAATCCCGTCAGTGTTCATCGTTAAAGAGGTTTTTACCAGGAGCCGAATTATCCACAGAGGTCTCCTCCTCTCCAAAACAAACAAACAAGGTGATTAAAACCAGTAAAAACACTGAATAAAGCAGTTTTACTTTCAAAATAAGTGTTTCTTCGATGCTGTTTGGCATATTGTAGATGGCTTGCTAGCCCAGCACCTGCTAATGTGTGCTCACCTTATTTCTCTCAGACATTTGGGAGATTTCAACCGGGAGCCAAATTATCTGCAGAGGTCTCCTCCTCTTAAAACAAACAAAAAGTAAAGTAGTTTTAGTAGAGCACCTCCTCTCCTCTTTTTGCATTCTTCATATGGGATGGAAATAAAGTAACAATGGTTGAGCAATCAATCAAAGGTCCGCAGATGTAAAGCACAATGCCCTCCACAATCAGGATGTGTCTCCTCCTTATGGTCAGACTTTGGGACCATTTCTTTATCCAGAGTGTTATTAGTAAGGTTTAACGTTCTCGCTTTAGAGTAGCCGACAATAAAATGCAAACGCCCCTATCTATCTTCCTGAGACCCTGTGTCCTCATATGAAGACATCACATTTTGGATTTACTGCACCTTAAACTTCAATTCGGCTTAACTCAGACCTGGTGTCCTCCTTCGTGGACACTTTTTTGTGCCATCTAGTGGTAGTGAGAGCACATTACACTCATCCTCTTAAAAACAAGATGGCTGCCATCTCTGCCAAGTCTGTCTGTAGCCGACCCTGACACAAAAGTGGACAAGGTCCAAAACCTGATCACAGTTTATGGTTGAAACTTGTTTATTCATGATTAATAATGTTTGTAGTTTGATATGGCAACAAATTTTACCAATTTTAGCAACAATTACAAGCTACTTAGCTGTTAATTAGGAAGTACTCGTTTGAATATTGGGACTAAATTATCGTTGACTATGTTTAATTTTTTATACTTATTGAGTTCTACAGATCCCAAAGAGCTAGGAGAAATTAAAGCTGCATATCAAATAAAATTCGGGTCGCAGGTTTGTCCGTTCTGGGCTACTGTAGAAACATGGCTGTGCAACATGAAGTCTCCGTAGCAGAGGACCTGCTCCCTATGTAGATGTAAACAGCTCATTCTAAGGTAACAAAAACATTTTTATTCTGATTCTATTTCTGCCAATATATCCCCCTAAATCCTACAGACTGGACCTTTAATAAGTACAATGTATGACACGTAAGACAAATGGTACTTATTAAAACTCAGCTCATTCGTCTCCTTTCACTCACTTCACTCTTCCTAATGTCATATGAATTAGAGCTCGTCGTATTTAATCATCACGGCCTTTGTTTGCCTCGAATGTTTCAGCCGACTACAAGTAGCATCTCGTGCCCTCTCCGTTCCCCCTTCCAGCCTCACTTCTGAGAAAAGCCGGCATTGAATCATTTACTTGGTCCAAATTAAAATTTGGAATCTGCATGCATTATATATTCACCCGTGCTCGGACAAATCCTCTTAACTGTGGGAGAAATTGTCAGGATGTGTCCTGTAGAAAAGTAAGAGCCTTGTCTAGTCGTATTGCCCGTAGCAAGGGAGCATCTCAATCTGTCACTCAAGTCCACACACACACACACACACATGCACCAACCTCAGTAAATCAGCTTATGAATAATATATACTTGTACTTTCTTTATTAATATTAAACATTGCATAATGAAGCACCGACTATAAGCAAATCCCAGAGCAATATTCATATTACCATGAGCTGTCCTGGAGTGGACCTCTCATTGTTTATGTCAGTCCTGCTCTGGTTAAACACATCTGAGTATCTGCTACTTAACCTCAACACTTAATCCTTTTCTGCTCTTAAAAACTACAATATGATCAGAGTGGCGTTGTTCCCTCGCATATGTTGGTCTATTTTAAGATATTAAAGCAATTTTGGTATTCTTTAGAGAGTAAACAGAGGGGAGAGGCATGAAAAATGGAAGATAAATGGATGTGACGAAGGTTGTGACCCAGAATGAAAGCCTTGTTCTGTTGTCCACTGATGTGCGAGAGCCTCCCGACTTAAACTTTGTCCCTGGGCTCATTCTTATGATTTAACATAAATTATCTTGTTATCTCCTAAGATCCTGGGTCCTTTTGGGACCTAAAATGTCAGCCTGTCTTTTGGACAAAACTTCCATTTCAGCAGCTCCTCATCTCTTGTGTATGTCCCGCGGTGCGTTCAGGTACCTCCGACTCCACGATGGCACTTACCACACGAGATGCATGTCTCCTCAGAGGCAACACTTTGGACTTAAAACCTTTCCTGTGTCCACAAGCAGGGTATTTGTGGCGTATTGGCCCTGTGCAACCCAGCTTAAACTGCCTTTGCCCGGAGCCAGCAGATACAAGCTATAATGGAGACATTGATGTATTATTGAGAAACCCATGGGTAAGGATCAAGGAGCTGCTCGCAGCCAGCGGGGATCGCAAGAGAGCGTGTGAACTCAGGATAATGTTTTCCTTCAGCATCCAATGTGTCCATGACTGCTGTTGCTCTCTTGGCCCGATGCGAAGACATTTCTGTGTAATATCACATGCCGAATTTATGCGCTTCAGTCAAAGCAATATGCTTGACAACATGCTCGGCCTATCTGTGAAAGAGAGCTGTTGTGCTGTAGTGTTTCCATGTGGGAGTCTGCTGAGGTTATGTCTACTTGAGCCAGAGCTGAGATGACATTTCATTTATATAAATAATTACTGTCCTGAAAGTCCCCCAGGCCTGCCCTGAAGCAATCAAACTTCTAATGCTCTTAAAATTGCCCACCATGTTTTATTAATGGCAGACTATAAAATGCATTGCTATAGCTGCACACTTCTCTGCTGATCCACGAGGAAATGGTGTCAACTTTAAATGGCCGTGTTCGGCTTTATATTTTTATTCAACAATGTATTTCAACCAAATTATAGCACGGAGCGAGTTTGAATTGTATGGGTAAGGTGAGGGTGGGGAGAAAAAAAGGAAACTTGAGTGTGTTCTTAGCCGAGCCGTAGCCCGCACAAAGCACTTATCTGTGCATACACTGATCTAAATGAATACAGTGAATTATGTGCGGAATGATTGCCCATTAGTGCCATTAATTGCCTCTGAGTGAACCTGATCTGCTCTTCAAGGACTCTCTCGGATTCTGAATTGTATAAATGGCAAATTAAGGAGGCTTCGTTCTAAAAATAAGAATAGTGAAGCAGTGTTAAGGTGTCAGCCCCCTGCACAGGTTTGTAATGTGTCCTGACTGTGCCAACAGAGGGTACTGTTGCCTCACAACATGCTTACATTAACAACAAAGATGCAGCCTGCTGTTTTGCATTCACCTTCTCTGAATAAATGTAAAGGAATAGGTCTTTTTTTTTAATTCATACTGACCATGTGCATGAGTTTTATTTAGGCATGTACACAGCCTAGAATGCCACACTACTTAAATATTAATAATATAAATTAAAGGTGACCTTTGAACCCAGATTGACGGGTATTCAATCTGATAGTCCAGCCATTTTAAAACCTTCTGGTATCTCAGCTGGTGTTACATGAGAGGAAAACAATCATAACATACAGGAACACAGGACGCAGGGGACATGTCCCTCTCAATATTTAGAGCGTGTGCATCTGTCCAACACGCTGTCATCCCAACTCGTCAAATAGCGCCGCTTTGTCAGTGGACATTCATGTCAAAATATGACGTGTTAGACACTCCCCTGCTTCTGTTTTGGACGTTTATAGATGGATGTCAATTTACGTTTGTTACATACATTTCCAACATGTTCTCAACCCAATGCGTGAAATACCGCCGCTCTGTCAGTGGACATACTTGTCAAAATATGATGCACAAGGTCTCTTTTGCCGGCGTGTCACTGTGTCCTTCCTACATGTATTGTGTCTTTCCAAAATACATTTGTGTTTAAAAGGAAATGCACAGTTTCTGCTCATACATGCGTAAGTCTTTTTCAAAATAAACTCACAATGAAGGTTGATTTTTGTAGGTTTAGGCAACAAAAGCGTGAACTAAGGTTTAGAAAAAATCATAGTTTGACATAAAATTCACAAGGAAGCCGAACAGCGGCTCACAGGTGAAAGTCCAAAATTGGTTTGACCCATCCGCCAACATTCCCACCCTCCCTACATGGACTTTGTCGCTTTTTATATTGCCGGCGATGTCACAAAATGCCACTGACCGGTGTGTGAAAGGTGCTTGTGTGCGTCTCTGACACCAAGAACACTGACAAAGCGGCTGTATTTGACAAGTTAGGGGTGATATAAAGGGAGTGGACGTGGGAAGAGACGTAAAGGTAGCTTTGATGTTGACAAAATGAAAGAGATTGGTGCAGAAAATGCACAAAGTGGTGCATTAAAAATCATTAGAATACAAGAAATTAAGTGTTTGAGGTTAAAACTTCTGACAGATGTCCTCCAACCCTTTCATTTGTCCCCCCTCAAATGTTTAAAGGAAATCTACACCTATGCAGAAGGAGAAGGGACACACGTTAAGACTCTTGGACATGATGGTCATTTGGGTTTTAATTGGTAAGAGAATGGATTTTGAGTTGTGACTCCACTGCCTTTGAGATGAATAACTGACTGATGAATGGTATTTCCTTTCTGTGTGGAGCCCCGGGAGGAAGGAGGGGGGAGCCGCCGCTAGTTGCCCCCAGTGTCCGCGTGTTGTTGTCCGCCGCCTTCACGCGCCTGGGGTGTCTGACGCGCAAACGTCACGGACGCACACTTGAACTTGAATCCCATCCCACTCCACGGAGGCAACCCCAACCACACACACCCACACTCACACACAAAAAGAAACCCAGGCTGCTTAGCCTGCACACACACACACACACACACACACACACACACACACACACACACACACACACACACACACACACACACACACACACACGCAGGAGCGCGGGGTCCTCCCAAACAGAGCCGCTTTCATCGTGTGAGTCAACACAAGAAGTAGCCTCGACACTGTAGGAAACTAGGAAACATTGGACCTCTGCTTGTTGGACGAGGAGGAGGAGGAGGTGTCTTGTCTGCCCGCCTGCTCTCCCGCTCTCTCTCTTCTTTCTCTCTCTCTCTCTCAATCAACGAGGCTCCTGCCACCAGAGCCAAGAGTTGCCGTTCCGCGCACCGATGCCAAAACGCGCAGGAGGAGTCAGTGCCAAAGGGTCATTTTAGCGCACCACTGCTGAAATGGAAGGACTGTAGGGAATCCTAGAATAAACAGCAGCCGTTTGACCCCAGATGATATAATCATATCATTAAAACTAAGAAAAGGGAAAGGAGCCAAATAAGTACCCATCACCATCATCACCACCACCAGCGGAGTGCTTCATCTGTCACCGCGGTCGCTGCAGAGGTGGGCACAAGGATTTTTTTTTAAATCTGCAAAAGGTCATTGCAAAAAACAAAACAAAAAAAAAAAAACAATTACCTGCGCACATCTCAGCTCATCGGCCGCTAACTGCTTCCTAAAAAACTCCACTTTGGCTTCCTCAATCCAGGTGTTGCTTCCTCCGGAGACGCTGCAGGACATTGTGGACAAACTGGTCTTCCATCGATCTTATTGCGCTCCTGTCCGACTCCTCACCTCCCCGAGCGCGCATCAAAGTTGCAGCTGAAGACTGTGAATAGCGGAGGGATTAAAGGAGAGGAGGGGGGAAAAGTTGGTCACCTGCGAGCCAGAGAGGACCGACACCACGGTCCAAGCCGACTCCAAGTGCCGTTCACCGGGCGATGCCAGAGTAAATGCCGGGGCAATGTCCCGCCGCAAGCAGGTGAACCCGCAGCACTTATCGTTGACGCACAGGGAGACGGTACGAGGTGAGTTCAATTCCTCCAACACTTCATTTATGATTAACTTTACTGCTTTAAATCATTTATACACGATTATTATTATTAATTCACATATTCAGAGCAAAATAAAAGAATTCAGAAATAGATCCACGCTTTGTTTTTAGACTGTGAAAATGCGCCGAACAAGGAAGTTAATTACCGACAATAACTGTGATTTATGAAAATAAATTCACCATGTGCACACACAATCAAAACAATAAATGATGCTTTTTTACTTATCTGGCTGAATTTAAGTAAATATCTGACGTAATAACAGTTGTTTTACACCTTTAAAATTTATGAACACAATTGGGTGAAATTGCAAGCGCGCGCCTTCTGCAGCTTCACGACTTTTACTACGAGAGGTGATCTTATGGCATCTACATTGTCTGGCTAAGTGTGTGTGAGTGTGTGTGTGTGTGTGTGTGTGTGTGTGTGTGTGTCTGTGTCTGTGTGTCTGTGTCTGTGTTTGTGTGTGTGCTTGCATGTGCACGTGCAAGCGTGTAATGCAACATTTCATCACAACGCAAATTTGATTTTTTTTTCCTCCCAGCACACTGCAACATGTGGCAAAGTGTATATTCATGCGTACTTTGTTTAAGTGAATTTTAAAACCCCATTTGTTTGGTGAGTTTGGACTCGATGGGCTGAGTTGTGTATTAATGTAAATGTTTCATTAATTTACAAACAACCTCTCACTCTCTCGATCACACACATAAAGTCTGTATATTATTGTCCGTGACACGTGAAGGCCTCTCTGCACTTTAAGGTGAGCTTTAAAGAGCAAAACAAAAAGCAGATTGTGCACAGAAATAAATCCAGTCTGCACATACAAAGAAAACCACCACAGACGAGACAACGTCAATCTGAACTTTTATATTTCAAGGGTCATAACTTTGAAGCTTTTTCAGAGCTGAGACCAAATATTATGATTAAATTGCGCAGATTAAATCTGAGGCAGGATTTTTTTTTCTCCTTTGTGGGCATATGATTAAAAAGTCGCATAATCCAATTTCAAATCAATTATATCAATCTAACCTTCATCTCCCAGCGCTCTGCTTTGCCTAAATCCAATTTCATAGAGGCCTAATCTGGGTAATTCATTGCAGAAGTTCATGATGTAATCTTTGGCCAATCTGTTTTGTGTTGAAAAGGGTTAGACGCATTCCGTCCCACCCGACACATTTAGCATTTTAGACTAATCATTTACCCCCATTCACTTTGTCTCTCCCCCTCTCGTGTCACTGACTTTCCTCCTATTGAGTTTTCACTTGAAATAATTACAGTAATTTTAAGGAGCAATCTGAGATCTAAATGTTTGCTTTAAGCACTGTTTTTGTTTTCTAATTGAGAAAGCAGGGTGCATCCTCAGCACATTTTAGGCAGATGACAAATATTGATCCAGCTCGAATATTGATCTGACAGTTTATTCTCTGTGCTGTCACAGCCTCACTGCCTGTCAGTTAATTAAGGTGGAGTTGCCCCCCCCCCCTCCCCCCACCTCCCCACCACCACCACCTCCTCTCAATACATTTACATTTACTGTGCAACATTTTCAGCAGTTTCACCTCAGGCGTGTGTGTGTCTGTTCAACATTTACCTGCATGAATTATGACAAATAATTGCAACGTTTTGCACATTTTCATTTGTCTTTAGGGAACTGGTACAAATTTGGACTAACTGTTAAATATTTGCCTTCCCTCCTCCCAGACATGGGTCACTTTGTTTGACATCTTTTTACATATTAGTTACACAAAAAGAAGCTCAGAGCACCTGCTGCAGCTGCAGTCAGCACATTCTCCAACGTGAGGCTGTGGTGCTGAATGTAGATAGTTGCATAATTACACTGATACAGATTAGCTTTAAATTTCTTAATTTCCCTGTCCGAGCTGCGTTCACATGTCTCCAGGGTGCATGTGTTCTTGCCTGAAGCTTTTAATGACTGCTTTCAGAGCTCCTTTTAATCACAGCTGACCTGTCAGCACAGACTTTCAAGTGTCAAACAACAACTTAAGTTGAGATTTATTTTATTTTTTTTCAAACCTGCGGATGCTGACAAATGTTTGATGTCGAGCTCGATCACGCAGAGGTCAACGCTGTGCTAACGTGGCTATTAGAGCGAGTGCAGTAGGATGCTGATGCCATCATGGGCCTGAATCTGGTCCTACCTGTTCTTTCACATGGTACACACTGTCTCCTGCTCGCTGAGCTGCGGCCTCGGTGACCTGAGAGGCACAAGTGCACGATTAAGGAAGGACTGGACCTGCAGGTATTTGTTTTGTTCGTGCTATCAAGATCAAAAGCAAACTGGACAGATGAGCAAGGACAAAAAAAATGCCTGCCTCATTAGTCCTGTTCAATTGTTCTCCCTCCACGAGAACAGTGTGTGTGTGCCAGTGTGTGTGCACAGATGCACGTGTATTTGCATAAAACGCCTAAGCTATGTTTACCATACTTACATATCTTAATAAAGATATCTGTGGCTGTGATGGACGGATGGTTTTTAATGTACCAATCATTAACTGGCTGGAGGCTGCGTGCCGCTGTGGGCTGTTTCCTTAAGCTGGGTGGGTCTGGAGAGGACCAGGATCACACCTCAGGTTGGAGGATCTGAGGAGCGCTGGGGGAAAACCAAACTGTAATTTGATTAAGTCAACATATAATAAGAGTTTTGCATATTCTGCACAGAGGATGTTCCAGGCAAAAAAAACAACAAGTGGACTTTATTGTCTTTAAGGCGACCTCACCAATGGGCTGGGTGTGCAGCGTTTCAGAGTCAGCTGTCACAAGGTGTCTCTGAAGTTCCTGCAAACGTGTAAATCATACATCGTATATCAGCTGCGTGTCACATCAGGGGTTATTCGGTTTAACCAAACAGCCTCGTGCCCTGCAGCCGTGAGCTTATAGGTCATACCTTACTGCAGAGAGAACCTGAATATCAGCATATTTCTGGACAGGCTCTCAGCGCAAGACTATGGTTTGGAGATCTACTTACCAGGATGTGAAGAGGAGACGTACTGTAACTGCAACTCAAGCACACACACACACACACACACTAACACACACACACACACTGTGAAACTGCACTGATCACTCTGAAAATGCATGTTCACACACACAAATCACACGTAACAAGCTGCTCCATCTGAGTTGATTTTGACCTTCAGTTTACAGCCCATCTTTTGTTTCATTAAGACTCTGGGAGGCAAAAAGACAAACATCCCCTCTGGGCTTTTTTGGGCTCTTTTCACTCAGTGATTCAGCTCAGAGTCACATCCCTGACAAAGAAACCTATCACAGGAATATCCTTATGAATTACTCACACATTAACTGGAACCGCTGGTGTTCAGCGTCACAGGCCTCTTGCTCTGAGGTATTTTTGCATTTTCTAATATCAGGGTCGCTGCAGAGCGTTTTTGGATGCAGCCGTGGAAACGCCTCGTGATAACTGTTTACTCTCACAATTGGCATGCTACTTGTGAAACAGTTAATGTTTTCGTCTTTATTTGCACCATATGGCTGTCAAACGCTGGGGGAGAAACCCACCGTACGCACTGCAACACCACAGTAAATATTCACACACGTTGTGGTAACCGGATGATAATCTCACAGGAGATGATTGCTGAGCGATTTATGATTTACAGCGAGGCCATCGCAGTTTGTTCCCAGATTTTCTTTCTTTCCGTATTTCAATATTATTCGACACATTTAATCAATTTTGCGACGCCATAAAGCTCCTTGTTTTTTATTATTATTATATCTCTTAAAATTGTTTGGCAAATTTGATTTACATCCCCGAGTGTCATGCCTCATAGCCTGCATGTCATTTAAAGCGATTTAGTGACAAGTCACAGTCAGCTGCAGAGCCGTATTTTGCTCACTTTCAGACCGATAATCTAAGATTTATGATAAGAAACGAGGCTGCTACAGATTAAATGGTGATAAGATAATGAAACACACACAGGCCTGGCCTTACACAACACACACTGTTGCAGCTCAGCTTGGCAATCACAGCCGAGAAAAAGGGATAGGCTAAGCGAGGCCGCTTGTTGTTTGAATTTTTGATTGCAACCATCTGCAACGTTGCTGGTGTCATTTATTTTCAATGACAGCGTGAATCTAACCCGACTTTCCCTGTGGGGTTTTACACGTATGTGTGTGTGTGTGTGTGTCTCTCTCTCTATGTGTGTGTGTGTGTGTGTGTGTTTAGCTCAGCAAATGGAAGGGGGGAAAACAAAGAAAGGGAGACAGGTCTGAACCCATACAGTGTGGCCGACTGTCATCTGAGTGCCCCTGGCCTTACTCTGCCTTTACCAGCAGAACACAGTGTGCAGCTGGTATTAAGACGTTGTGTAAGGTCAGGATTTCGGCGCCAACGGAAAAATAGTTTCACGCTTTCTGTTTAGCGCCGCTTAGAAGAATCTCATCCGATTCACATCATTAAATAAAAACAAATGTCTCCACTAAAATGACATTTTCTTACTTTCTCCCTTCGACCCCGGGGGCAGAGCAGAACTTGTCAAACCATGTTGAAAATTTTAATTTGCTTCACCTTCACCTCAGGCAACAATGAGAACAACAAAAAGAGCCATCAAATTTACAGGAGCATACAAGGACGAATGCAATAATTAGGCATTAGTGGGATTTACAAGGGCAATTAATGTGACATGAGAGGAATCTCGTCTACCTGCACCTCGGCGTGTTTCATCCACCTGGCTGGTTTTACCTGACCACTGCTGTGAGAAACACAGACAGGGGCGTCACATTCATGCGTCACACACCACCTCGGACTGTAAAATCACAAAGCAACTCCTGCAAACATTTTAATATTCGCACATTTTTAAAAGAAAGCTGCAAATGAAACAATTCCCCGCCATTGTTCCTTCGTTAAGCACTCCTTGGCCGGGCGTTTGAATATATTTTTCGACCTTTTGCACAACTGGAAATATCAGTGAAAGAGGCCCATTGTCTTCAGCTGTGTCTCCCATCTGGTACATATTGTGCAGTGGCAGTGTGCAGCAGCGGCAGCAGCAGCAGCAGCAGCAGCAGTGGAGTGACTGACTGACTCTCTCCTCATCAAACTGATAGGGGGTGCTCTAAGGCTGCCTGACTTAACTCACACTTGATAAGGCAGAGTAGCAGGACTGCCATTGGGTGAATACAGCGCCGTGTGTGTGTGTGAAAGACCAAGAGAGAGAAATAAAGTATGTGTGGTATCATGTTAGACAGCTGGGTTTCATTGCCATCATCACGCCTTCTCCACGATGGCATGTTTGACAGTGCGTCTGCTCTGCTCCCTTACCTATCAAGCATGTTCCTCTCACATAGGAGTTTATACAGAGGAATTAGACACTGTCTGTCACGATGATAGGCTACATTACTGTGTTATTCTTTCGTGTGTTTGTGTCCACGGTTGATGTTTTTTTTTCCCCTGCAAGCATTCCAGGTTCAGTTCCTTCTTGCACCTGGTTTTTTTTCTCACACAGGTGAGCCTCGGGACAGACGAGCGAGCGGGTTTTCAGAGAGGGGTGCGGTTTTTTTTTAGAAGATGTCCGACTGATATTCCAGTGGCAGAGTGACAGTGCCAACGCCTACTAATTTACTGGCTTCTGCCCCCGGGCAGTGTTACCCAACCATAGGTTAACAAACAGGCCTCAATCTATTTGTCTCCGTGGAGATAAAGTTCAACTGCCCAGGTGTCTGTCATCTCGTCGACTTGACGCTGTCATTCACTCTCAGGTTCTGGCTCTCACGCCACCTGTCTCAGAAATGAAAAGCACGCCATATTGTTAGCAGAGCTCTCCCCGCGTTCTTATATGCGCCGCACATATGCACGCATGCATGCATGCACAGCTCCTCGGCCTGTGTGAGCACTCTGGAACATTGCTTCATGTGAATCATGGTCACAAGCTGTGAACTGTAGGTAAATATGTGTTTGTGTTCCTTCTTTGCCGCCAAAGATTATGAGATGGAAATTATTTGGCAGGCATCCAGGAACCCATCTCCATTTAGAGAAAAGATATTTGGCATCGGATCATCACTCCAGGGCGAAGCGAGTGGACTGGAACGTGTGTGTGTGTGTGTGTGTGTGTGTGTGTGTGTGTGGGTGTGTGTGTGGGTGTGTGGGTGTGTGGTTGGGTAGAGAGGGAGGGAGGGAGCAGGGGGGGTGATTCATAGTTGAAAAGAAATATTTGAAATACTAAAAAAATTGGGTAAAACTGTGCAACATTCAGCCCGAGTTTAACGGTTACGACTGGGAATTTAGCGGAGCAACGCCTCCCTGGCAGTTTGAGATGGGTGATAAGAGAGTTTAGGATCTCTGCTCTGATAGCTACACACCGAGACACGGGCGCGCACGAACCGGCGCGCACCCTCTTTGTCTAATCTTTGCAATTATTAGGGTGTCATGTTTGGAGAAAGAGAGAGAAGACAGAGGGGAGGGGTGTGTGTGTGTGTGTGTGTGTGTGTGTGTGTGTGTGTGTGTGTGTGTGTGGAGGAGCTGCAGAGACAGGCAGGCGCTGCTACACTCCTCTCCCAGGCATCAACACCCTCTCCCTGGGTACCAGCTCGCTCAGACGCCCCTAGAGTCTCTGGAGCTTCAGGTTTCCTCCGGGCTTTTTAGAAGAGGACACATTTTCATACATCGGGGTGGTGTTTAAAAAAATGGAGGTTGTCCATGAGGGATTAAGCTGAGGGACTCAGTCTACGCTATAGGGGAGGTGGTGGTGCTGGTGCTGGTGGGGGGAGAATGTGTAATGGTTATTAATGACCGTGTCAGATCTGTGAAGAATGAGATTTACTCTCTTAACAGGACCTCGGGTTTGGCTTTATAGATTTTCTGTCTGTGGAGAATACCGTGTTCGAACTCACCTGTGTGCTGCTCCATTCACACACACTTAGACGTCTTACTGGGGTTTTTTTTTTCTCATTTTTCTTTTCGCTGTCTTATTCTGTGATACCATGAACACACACACACACACACACACACAGGCTGGTGGTGGATGTGGCCTCCGCTACACTACACTTTGTTCTGCACAAGCTGGGGCTCCCACGTGGTGAAGGCAGCCGTCTAGCTATGACAGCTTAGTGTAGCGAAAGGCCCTCACCGGAAACCCAGCCTGCACTGTGAGATGAATAGCTTCCTGGCCACACACACACACACACACACACACACACATACACATAGATACAGAGAGGCACACACACACACACACACACACACATAGATACAGTGTATGTGCCGAGTCCCACCCACGCAGATCTCTCCTGGATAAGCTGCGCAGGTGTTTGTCTAGGCGAAGTAGCTTTGCAGCGGTGTTGTTTTGTGACATGAAAGTGACACAATTGTGAGTGTAATGATCATCTCGTGTGGTAGGGAGATAACGCTTTCATCAGGTAATGTTATCAGGAATAACTAAACCTCTGCTTCTTTTTTTTTTTTTTTAACTCCGCCTCACTTTCTTTTTGCTTTATTTAACTCTTTTAAAAAAAACAAACATCTTGTCTCTTCTCTATTTCTGCAGCAGATGCCAATCATGACTCAGGGGCGGGATCTCCGTCTCCGGAGCCGTCCAGCCCCAGCCCTCGGAGGGTGGGCGCAGGTGAGCATGACATGCTGACCTGCGGCCAGTGCCAGACCAACTTCCCTCTGGGCGATATCCTGGTTTTCATCGAGCACAAGCGCCGCCTGTGTCGGGGGCCCGGGAGCAGACCGGGGTCCTTCTCGAAGCCTGGGGAGACCGACGGGGTCACGGGCATTTCCCTCTCGCCCAGGGCCAGGTCGCTGGAGATGGGCAGAGGGTCCATTCCGGTGGAGGTGGGCATCCAGGTGACCCCCTGCAGAGAGGAGGACCTGGAGAGGAGGCTGACGCCGGCCAGAGGGATCTGCCCCAAACAGGAGAGAGGAGGTACGCAGACTGGAGCACACTGTAAATAAGGATGCTCAATTCTAAGTTTTGAATAGAGCTCTGTCGTCAGTGTAGATGCACATGTCTTAAACACACACACACACACACACACACACACACACACACACACACACACACACACACACACACACAAACACACCTGCACACGTCTCTCACCTGTCCAAGACAGATAGCTCTCTTTAAAGAATCCCAGCTGCTTGTTATTTTGACAGTGGCCTTCAGGAGGGATTAATGTAGCCTGGGATGATTTCATTAGAGTGAGTGAGAGCCGCACTGTATGTCTATTCTGCTCCGTTCTAAGTAAAACATCACACACACACACACACACACACACATGCACGCAAAATCACAAACACCAAACAAACACACACTGGCAGGCCTGAAGGACTTCTTCAGCTGAAACCAATTGTGAAAGGCGAGGAAGAAGGTGATAGAGGAGCCGCCCCCAGTGTGTGTGTGTGTGTGCGTGTGTGTTTGTGTTTTTTTTTTTTTTTTTTTTAGCTCGTGTGAGTGCACATCACGTGTCTTTGTAAAGAAATCCTGCAGCATATGAAAAAAAGAGGTTAAGAAAGCTGATTAAAATTCATCTGTGTGCGTGGTGAGGAGAAGGGGATTAATAAAGCAGCAAGGCCGTTCATCTGGCTATGAGGGGGGGGGCTGTGGTGTGTGTGTGTGTTGGGGGGGGCTGTAGACTGCCAGCGCTGCAGGGAAACCAGTTCAAAGTTATCAGAGGAGACAGTCACCATCACACCCGAGAGCTGGGAAGGCTATCCAGGATTACACAGACTCCAGTAGACTAAGAGCGACTCGGTTAGAGGAGGCAGGCGGCTGCATTGTGGGATGTAAAAAGATTAGAACAGTTAACACAGAAACTCACCGCTCTGTCTTCAACTGGTGCATTACGGAGAGACTTAAATAGTAAAGGGTGGACTTTACACTGCGTTATATATTGTATTAAATGTACATACACAGGGGCAGGCGGCCGCTCAGAGGAGAGAGCGCCAAGATCTAATCAAAGAACACAAAAGTACAAAAAGAAGAAAAAACATACCGTATTCTTTTATTTTTTATTATTACTGTTGTTTATTTAAGTTTTTTTTTATTGTAGTAAATACAATAAATATATAAGATAATTTTCTGGGGGGTGGGGGGTGTCGAGGAAGCTTACAGAGGGCCCCGAATTTGTTAGGTCCGGCACTGCACATGTAATGTAATGTCTTTAAAATGAGTAAATAAATGCTACAAGACAGTAAATAATATTATGGAGGGTTATAGTGCTGAAGGCCTGTGAAATTCACACATTAGAGAATTTTAATTATATTCTAATTATTCAAGTTCCACATAAACACAAACATGCGTAGATTTCTGGGGGAAGAAGGGGGCACGTCCCCCTTCTTCCCCCCCAACAAAAACATGAAAGTAGCAGAGGACGTTTGATTACATTAAAGACTTTAACATCATGAATTGATGCGAAAAAGCCACAAATTGGTGCATGATAGGAAATAGGAAGTGTGTGATGCTTAAAAGTTTCTGACAGCGGACCCCTAACCACCCATTTTCATATGTTTTATAGCCCCCAATATTGAAGTGTAGTGTTGAAGACCTGTATCATACACACATTAGCAGGGTTTGAATGATTTTCTAAAATTTAAAATAAAAGTTGCCAATGAACACAACCACACACGAGGTCCCTGTTAATATTTGCAAGGTGCATTTGTCCCCCGCAATAAAAACATGAAGGTAGAAGAGGACTTTTGAAAAAATTACATCATAAATTGATGCAGAAAAAGTCACAAATTGGTGCATAAAAAGCCACATGAATGCAGGAAGTGAAGTGTTTGATGCTTAAAATGTTCTGGCAGAGTACCGCCCCCAAACTGAAACAAAATCTGCCTCCTTGCAAACCCGAGAGAAGCTTTATGCCTTAGTTGTAATATTGTAGACCTGTAAAATTCACACATTAGAGAGTTTTAATTATGTACTACTATTTTTAAAAAGTTGCAAATGAATACAAACACACACAGGCGGGGATTTCAGGGGGAGGATGGGGACACACCCCCTTTAATATTTAGAGCATGTGCATTGTCCCCTACAATAAAACCATGAACATAGCAGAGAACTTTAATAAAATAAAAGGCATTTATATCATAAACAGTTGTAGAAAATGCACAAGCTGGTGCATAAACATCCACCAGAATGCAGGAAATGTGTGTTTGATGCTTACAATTTCATGGCAGAAAATTTGCGACCTCACAAAGACAAGAGAAAAGCTTTATGCTTCAGATATAGTGCTGAAGAGTTTTGATACTAATATATTAATATTTTAAAACACACAGGTGGAGATTTCGGGGGAAGAGGGCACACATGCATCTTACTGGGATGTGCGTTTGTGCATTTAATAAAACAAAACTTGTGACCTCGCCAGGCTTTACGCCTCAGTTATTGTTTACACACTGGAGTTTTAATGATATACTATTATTTTAAAAAAGGCACACAGGCGTAAATTCCGGTGGGAGGAAGGGGACACGTCCCCCTTAATATTCAGAACATGAGCATTTGTCCCCCCCAATAAAAACACTTTTATTTTAAGACGTTTACATCACACACTGGTGCAGAAAAGGCACAAACTGGTGCACAGACATTGCACCAGAATGCAGGAAGTGAAGAGCTTGACAGTCAAAATTTTCTGGTGGAGCAAACCCAGCCCCCCGTCTCGCGTGCGTTGCCCCCAAAACGAAACCCACACCCTACAAACACAAGACAGAAGTGGGTTAGGAGGTGCTTTTAATTTTAGTTTCGGTTAAATTGTGAGTTCTGTAAGATGAATTCCGGTCTGTAAAATATTACAAAATGTCTCACCAAGTCTCAGAACGTTAAAGATCTGCACGTTTTGTTGATCTCACAATCAAAGCTGCTGCAGACATCTCGTGTCGTCACTACAGGAATCAGCACACATGCACCGTTTGTGTGCGTGTGGCCAGCAGCTGTGTGTGGCCACCATCTTCTGCGGTGGGAAATAAATCTATTGAAGGAGATCACAAACGATTCTGGGTGTCAGAGCTGATATATTTTTAATAATAAGAAACATTTCTTTAAATCAAAACACAGAGCGGAGAGAGTGATCGTTTATCATGTGGTGTAATTAGAAGAAGCCCAGACAGCTCGTCTTTTTCTTGCATTTTAGGTTTTAATGTTGACTCATTTTTCCGTTGGGAATTTAATAAGTGTTACACGGCCTCTTGCAGCAGCTCACCTACTGTAGACGCTGCAGCAGGAACGAAAACAAGCATGTTTTTATACAGTAGTTTGTCTGTTAGCTGGTCAGAGGAGAAACTCGTCGAGTTGGTGAGTGAGTCAGCCTGTTAGAGCGGCAGTCAGTTAGTCACTCAGACAGACAGACAGACAGACAGACAGTCTTATCACTAAGAGGACAGGACATGAAAGCACTCGAAGCCCCAAATGAAAGAGAGGAGGAGAGCTTTGTTCAACACATTAGATTGCCACTCAAGGCAGTCTCAAGTTTCAACCAAATTAGATTACATTATTAGGGCTAATTAAGTCCAATGTGTTAGCAGCACACACACACACACTCACTCACACACACACACATAAGGAAATATCACCACATTCGCCTGCACGTGGTGCTGAGAACTTTGCAGCCACACAAATATTTGCAGCACAGGTGACGACAAAATGTGCATCAGGTAGAGAAACGTACATAATGTTCTGTAGCTTGCGTGAGATGCTTGTGTGTGTATGCACAGCCCTTAACCCTCTCCTCCCCGGGATTGTTTTGTTTTCTGCTCACCTGGTTGTGTTTTATAACATCCTGTCTGGCCTCTTTGTCTGTCAGCCTGCCTGCTTAAACTGCAAACATGCTGCAAGGCTAGCAGATTCAACCCCAAAAGGTGCAAACACACAAACGCACGCTCTCTGGTGCACCACGCTGTAGATGAAAAATGGCCCTTCTGTGCCCTATTTTTTTTTTTTCCTTGAGTTTCTCTTGCTGATGCATGCACTCTGCGTGTACATGTGTGGGCTTTGTCAGGGTATGTTAATATGTGCCTTGTATGAATTTGTGCGGTGTCTGTGAAGAATGATGCGTGTCACCAGGCGAGCGAGAGGTTGTCGCTAGGGGAGCGTTACCATGCTAAGACGACCCTGGCCCTGCTTTGAACCCCTCCCAGGACGGCTGGCGGGGCCCCCTCGGAGCACTTTAAGACATCTAGTACATGAGGGCCAAGTCACATCATGACTCTCTCTCTCTCTCTCTCTCTCTCTCTCTCTCTCTCTCCCTCTGTCTCTTTCTTTCACAAACACCGTGTGTCGAGATCACACTGTAAATATTTCATGAGACGACGTGAACGACGGCGACATCCTCAAACATCTCTCTTTATCTCTCCGGCCACCTCCGATCTCCCTGCTGTCACTTCTCTGGGCGCGTCACTTTATTAGGCTGCTGTTTTTTTTCTGTTTGGTGGGAAGCTCGAATTTTTCGATCAAAGGATCTAAACGAGATACCCGCCACTTTAAAACTGTCACACCTGCGTGTGTAATTTTTTTTTGCGGGTGTGAAAGTGTGGTAAAGTGCATGAGAGTGTATTAACGTGATAAGATCAGGTTGTTTTTTTTTCTCAAGCCAATTGGCATGAAGGGATTTTTGTTTTTACACCTGAAATGACTCACGAAGGTTTCAGGATGAAACCTGTGGTGTGACCTACAAAATGACCTTTGCGCCCAAACGGGTCAGACACTTGTTTCACTGCTGCTCAACCACTGTCCAGTTTCTACACCAGCAGCAGCAGCAGCAGCAGCAGTGTGGATTTAAGGGTGTCTCTCCTCTTCCTCTCTTCTCCTCTCTTCTCCCCTCTCTCTGTTTCTCCCCCCATCTTTTTTTTTTCTTTTTGCCCCACCACCCAATGCTCCTTTAATCACCTGGCTTGCTCTCATTTCCATATTAAATAGGCTTTAATCATGAAAAGCAATCAGGCTTTTGCATATTCATACCTTCCCCTGTACGCCGGCTTCCCTGTCTCGCTCCAGTGCCAAGCAGCCAGTAATCAGTAGGCAGGCGGCGTAATGCCATAGCCCCGGCCCATCGCATGAAAACACACACACTGTGTGAGTTAGAAATAACTTCACATGCTACTTACGCATTATCTCTACTCGGAGAGAGGGAGAGGCAGAGATAGAGGGAGAGGGAGAGGGGTAGGAGATAAAAAAAGAAAGATGGCGAGACTGATCCCTGATTTGAGCTGCGAATATTTGTACAGAGGCTCAAGGAAAAGTCGATTTGCATAATGACTTTGTAGTTTTGCATTAATCACATTTGCATATGAAAATGCGTTAATTACTCCTGATGATTTTTTTTAAAAAACTTGCTTCATTTGATGTCCAAGCTCTGGGGTTGTGATTAGGGGTTACACGGTGGCAGTTGTGTAAGTGTGTGTGCCTGCAAGTGCCTTTCTGCTGCTCTCAGTGTGTGTGTGTGTGTGTGTGTGTGTGTGTGTGTGTGTGTGTGTGTTTGTGTGTTCTTACATGAGTGTTTTGAACGCTTGCCAGGGAATTTATCTCGTGTCTGTTGTTGGGCATGTGTGTCTATTTTCATTTTCTCACTGGTGTGTGAGCGCGTGTGCGATTCCCAGTTTCTGTGAGTGGCAAATATTTCCTAATTCCTCTGTGGCGAGGAAAAAAAAAAAAAGAAGAAGAGTACACTCCTTCCTCCATTTGAATACACATCGCTTGAACATGAGCACACTCATTCATGACACACTATCTCGTGCTCAAGAGTGAAAAGCAGACATGACAAGGAACGACAAGGTTTTGCAGACTTTTTGAACAATACTGTAGCTTGGAAACACAGGATGCTGCTTTTAGAGGTTCATATTTTGAGCACAATCTTGTTCCCATAGGTTTCTATTTTCGCACCTTATAGCGAAAAAGAAAATAGAAAGATAGTGATGTTAGAGATTTTTAAAAGACCGATAACACTATAGCGTAGAAACAAAAAGAGGACGCTGCTTTTCGAGGTTCATATTTTAATGATTTTTCGTGCTACACTATCTCCTTCTCATGGGTTTCTTTTTTGCACCTAACAGTGAAAAAGAAAATCAGAGCGTGACAGACGAGATATGGTGATGTTAGAGATATTTAAAAGATCGTCAGTGTCATACCGACTTTATAAACAATACAGTAGTGTAGAACAGAATACAGGATGCTGCTTTTACAGGTGCATAGTTTCAAGATTTTTCGTGATGCACTGTCTCCATATCACAGGTTTCTTTTTCGCACCTTATAGTGAAAAAGAAAAGCAGAAAGTAAGAGGGAAGATTCAGTGATGTTGACAGAGTCTATAGACAATACTGCAGCTTAGACACAGAGTAAAGGATGTATGATTGTTCATGGTACAGTATCTGCCTCTCATGAGTTTCTTTTCTGCACCTTATTGTAGAAAAGAGAGTGTGAGACAAGATTATTTTCAAGATATTTTTACAGACTGTTGCTTAGAAATAGAGCAGAGGAGGCTCCTTGTAGAGGGTTATAGTTTCAGGATTTTTCCTGCTGCACTGCGATGCACACGCCAGGCTGGATTTTATTTCTGAAACATTTTAATGCCGTTTTAAAAATGAGTGAAATAGAAAATCCAGCATCAATCATTTCTGTTTTATGTATTTTGATTTGTATGTGCAGCATGACTGCACGTGACTCACTCTGTTTAAACAGATGCATGCAGCCTGAGCCCTGCACAGCCACTTGTAGGCACCAGTTCAGCGTAAAACGTGAATAATTCACTCAAATAACTCCATTTGTCGTCGCAGTTTCTACGCTTACGACCTTACAAATTAACCCGATCAGAGCCCAATTATGTTCCCAACAAATAAACAGAAATATTGTGCTGGTGGATTTCTACTCTGAATGTAATTCGCCATCAGTCGCAAAAAAACGTACTGATTAGGGGACTTTATTTTGTGTTCGTTTTTCTGTCCGTTCCAGTGGACGCAAAATGACAATTACAGACTTTTTTAAACCAAAAACACGAGTTAATTTATTTTGAATGAGTGGTTAACTCTTATCAATGACTGAAGTGATACTTTAAAATGTATTTCAAATATGTTTTGACTGAAAATTTTCTGAAGTATCTCCTGTACACAGTACGTTTAAACCTCCTGAGATGAATATTCTGCGTACATATCCACTGGGATGCACTATAAGCTGATTGCATCATTAGAAAATCACCTCACAACTGTATGTTCCTTTTCCCGTCACATTTTCCGGTGACACTCTCTCGTCCACTCCAATGGATGGATATTTTTTTTAAAAATCCTCAAATCTTTTGCATGATTTTTTGACTTATATCAGTAATATAACATCTTATGACTCCCTTAAACACAGTTTAAACACAAATTATGTACATTAACAAGATGATTAATGGACTGAAACGTGCCTTACGCTTCTTCCTTTCCGCACGGTCGGCCATGCTTGTTAAAAAAGGGGGCGTGGCTCCACTGCAGTCCACTTTAGATGATGTGGAACACTGTGATTGGCTCATAGACGTCTTGTCAAATACGTCTGTGCGTTTAAGTGGAGTTGAATGACAGTAAGTCATGTAGTTACTGGAATGGACCAGGGATCTGAACGGGTTAATGACAGAGGAAGATTTCCAAATAGTAGCACAGCGAAAGAAAACGTGTGTCGTAAAAATTAAGTCACATAATTAAAGTATTTCTGTCGTTAATTCAGTAGTTGTTTGTCTTTAGGTATATATGAGCATTTAGGTTTGAATACTTCTGTCTATGTGTGTGTGTGTGTGTGTGTGTGTGTGTGTGTGTGTGTGTGTGTGCAATTACAGTATACGTGTCCCTGCCTGTGTATGGGCCCCTAGAGTTGTTGGCCCATAACAGCGCGCCTCAGACAGGACCACCCCAGGGGCCGTCTGACTCTGCCTGTGTCTGTCTGTCTGCTCCATCCAGCAGGGTCAACTAGGTCTGCGAGAGCTGCTAAAGTGGCACAGCTGCACACGCACACCGCCACAGCCACCTGACACACACACACTTGCAAACACACACACACACACACACACAGATAAAATGCATTTATGCAGAAAAAACTCAACATGCATGCAGGAGTACACACACAGATAAGAGCCACACACACACATATGTGCATGCTGGAATGCATACAATGACTCCCATCTCACATTAAGGCCTGCATCTCCCACCAGCACACACACTCATGCACACACACACACACACAGCTTAAAGGCTCCCACATGAAGGCATCAAACGCTCCACAGCCAGCTTTATGGCACTCATATGGCAGCAGATTTGATATTTTCCTACCACAGCGGGGGAATAAAACTCGCCACTAATTTGGACTGCGAGCGCCACCGCTAACTTTCAGCATGTGCCGACTGACTGTGTCTTCCAGATGTGTGGACTCTTTGCTCCTTAACAGCCTTACTTAAGAGGCATTAGAAACCTCACACCCCGTCCCGGCTACGCATGGAGAGTGATGACGGCGCTTTGGTATTCAACACAAACACGCTGCTTTGTGTTGAGCTTTGAGTGAAGTGCTGATGTGAACTTCATGGTTTCGCTGCTACGGCCCATAAGTCGTCTTGTGTCAGTGCTGTGAATGTGTTTATGTTCTTTGCATAAATAGCTATAATCAAGGTAATTTGACTGCTGCTCTGTAGTTATTCCAGTTCCCCTCTCTGCTGCTCCTCTCTGCCTGTGACATATGATAACAGGTGTGCTTTCATCAGTGCTGAGTAATGCTGCAAATGTTAGAAAGGACCCTACTGTGATTACAGCACAAGCATGCATGTGTACGTACACTCTCGCAGCCATGCAAGACCCCGAACGAGAACCTGCTCAGCAACACCTCTCCTCGAAGCCTACACGACGGCCGTGCAGATAAAATCCTCATGTGTCTGTGTGTGTTCAGCCATTGTGCAGCCTGCCACACATTAGTGCATAACATATAATACGCCCCTTTCAGGAGTAAATGGGGAGATTTTCTGACCAGGGCGTTCACTCACGTTTTCTTCTCCTATTGAAAAGTAGTGTGTGTTTGCCTTTGGGAGGAAAAGGGCTACCATTAGTACTTGTGAAAAGGAAAAGAGATGGCGCTTGTTAGCAAGTCAGACACGGGTAATCCTACTTGCGACACTGTTGTTGTTCCTTTTCCTCTTATCTTATTAGCGTCCCGCTCTGATTGGGCGGGATTGTGGGAGAAGAAAATGAGGAGACAGCGTTTATGGCCGTCTTTTTCCTTTTACAGGCTGCTTCACCGCAAGAGATATTGAAAGCCTTTCATGGTACACTTACGATTGCCCTTATTTCATCCACTTATTTGTCTCCAGCAATTACTCGCAGGGAGAACACTAGACGCAGACAAACACATGATGAACATAAGCCGCCTTTATGTCGGGTTGTCACTTAGATGTAAATCAGGGGTGTGCCAGGAGCAATATTTAGTCTGCAAACAACATATTATTGATACAACACTGATACACACTATATTCTGACTTATACATTGTGTGAGTTGAATGATGGCGAAAAACCATAAACAAAAATGCACCAAACATATAGTTAAATGGTCAGTCCAACAAAAAAATGGTGAGGCCTTGATACATCTCTTCCTCGACAACACTACAGAGCACTTAAAAATGCAGTTTAAAACAACAGCAAACAGCATCACTGTGGACAGTTTCAACAGGGTCTATTTTTGGGGGGTAGAAAGTAGTTCCTTTATGTCGCTTTGTCTCTTGGATGTAAATCAGGAGTGTGCCAGGAGCAGTATTTAGTGTATAAACAACATATTGTGTATTGATACACAGCATAGTTTTCTGTGAGCAGGTAAAGTTGAACGAAGGCGAAAAAAAGCCTGAAAAAAAATCTAATTTCTAATGTTAAGGGTCAGTTCAACACAAAATGTTGAGGGTTTGTCGTGTCCAAAACAATACAAGGAACTTAAAAGTGTAATTTTTGAAAAATTAATAGCAACATCTCTTTCCTGAAACATTAGTGTGAACAGTTTTGATAAAGACAGTTAAAAGAGAGGTGGCTCCTGATTATCCACAGCACCACAGACATGTTAGCTCTAAAAATGTATTTTTTTTCAACACTGTGAGAACCACTGACATGTAGCGATGGCACCAATTTTTGAGAAGTGGGACGAAACCTTACAGTTTTTTATTATTATGTCCTCATAATTAGGCTGGAAAAATACCCTAAGTCTTGACTATTAAACCTTGTAATGGAGCAACCTCCCAGTGATTTAATTTCTTCTTAAATAGCCTACATGATGGACGTCAGAGGGAAGATGTGACGGAGTTGACAGAAAGTTGTATATTTGTTAATTTCACTGCAGCCGTAGTGAGGAGCCATTTTATTTTTCAAAGTTGCAGAGCTCTAATAAAGTCATAATTTTATTTTTGACACAACTTGCAGGTACACATTAACCAATAACTGCTGTCAATATCACCGCTCTACTGACCTTCCTGTCCTCAGGGGTCTTTCTCTAAATTCGACTATACGTGTATTAAGTTTCTCAAACCTGTGTTGTAGTGTAAAAATAAAGACAAAATTATAAATACACACTCAGACCATTTTTCTAGTTGAGTGCCTCCCTGCTAGCCTCAAGCATGATGTAAGCAACAGAGAACTCCAAAATACTTATTCTTATTTAATTTTGATTCAGAGGGGCTACGAAGTTGACCTCTTATGGTCGATCTGATAGCAGTAATATTTCACTAATTTATCACAAAACAGAAAGCTGAACAGTACTCTAGCAGCATTCCCGCCTTTTTGGAAACCAGGAAGTGAGACAGGAGTCCTCAGCATGAAGCTAATTCATTTTTATGCCTGATTAAATGGTGTTTTTGTAGAAAACTGTCAGAGTCTAAAAAAATCCGGGACACATCTTTAAAGGGCCAATGTTTTCACAAAATATTAAAACAAAGATGATTATAGCAGAACATTTTACACTGATATTATCAGTGCGTACTGTTGGTTTTAGATTATGAAAGCTTTTAACACATTAACACACAGTTGTGAACTCTTGTCTGGGACAAAACTGTTTTCTGTCACAGGGCCAGTTCAGAGGTTAAAAAACACCTTCCTAAAAATCCTTTTAAAATAAGGTTTCACCCCATAAATGGAGTTAGTGTGTTGATAAATTACCATTTTAAGATTTTTTTTGGTAGCACAGGATTTGTCCCAGTTCTCAAGAATGGTTGATGGGAAACATCTTTCCAGAAACCACTGTCAGTGATTTTCACAGAAACTATTTAGTTTAGTGGAAAGTCGATCCATTCACAGTGAAAAGAGAGGTGGGTCCTGATGATCCAGAGTTTATTTGGAGAGACACATTGATGTTAATATTCCGCAAACATATATTTTAATGAAACTTATGCATGGCAGTGTTGTCAGGAAGTTACGCCAGGCCTCATGTGTCGTCTCATCACATGATCAAATAGAGACATCAACATACGTACAGTATAACCCAGCAGCCATCACTGCATATCTGACAAAAATATCACAGAGAGTAGGAAATTAATCGTTTAATTGAACAGATCTTACAGTTCATTTCTAAATGTTTATGTAGAATAATCAGATGATTTTGTTACAGAGGAAGAAAACCATGACGTAGACGTGTTTGTCTTTTTGATGACGTATATAGGAAATGACACAGTTGTTAATTTACTCACATTCTTCTTTCATTTCTCTTTGAAAACATAAATATTTTCAAGGTAGCAATCTGAGTCAGTTTCAAGGGCCCGCTCTCTCTACGCCCCCCCTACGGGCCCCTGTGCAACCGCACCGCCCGCACCGTGTGTATTTACGCCCCTGATGAATGAGCAACATCTCTTTCCAGAAACAGTGTTAGTTAGTGGGAACTTTTTTCTTTTATTAAGAAGTGGCTCCATTTCCAGTGAAAACTGTCAGAGAGGTGTCTCCTGATGGTCCAGAGCAACAGGGACGTTTTAGATTTTTAAACAGTTTTTTTTTCAAGGCTGTGAGCGCGACGAAATACAGGATTGTCCAGGGACATTTTATTTGGAAGGACACATTGATTTAACATATTTTTTAAATGCTGTTAGCTCAACAGAAATGTATGGATGTATGGAGGAAGACACATATCTGAAAACCTGAGTAAATAAAACCCAAATTATTTGCATCACTCGGTTATTGTGTTTACTCCAGGGTAGAAGACGCCTCATAACTCCTGGCTTTATTCAGTGTAGATGTTAATGCGTTGTTTAATCATCTCGTGTAACTCTTTACTTTCACTTTAACTCATAAAACCTGCGCTGCTGTCTGTGAGGCACGGGAAGAAGAAACATCTGCTCTGCTCTGTGTCTTGGATGAAAGAGGGCTTGCACTGTCATGTCCATAGATGGCATTGCAGACAGGGGAGTTAACTACTCAAGGTTAAGGGGCTACACTCTCCCTGTGCACTGCCGTAATTCATATTTTCCAGAAAGCCCTCTTCTCTGTGTGTCTGTCTTTCCCAGGGCAGAACAGAGCGAGCCAAAATGAAATAAAGCCGAAGATGTTATCGGGGTGATTGGTGCCAGCGGAGCTTGTCTGGGCCTGTGGTCTGGCGGGGCAGCGCCGGCCCGTACTAGTGCTTGTATGTGTGTGTGTGTGTGTGTGTGTGTGTGAGAGTGTGTGGGTGTGAGTGTGTTTGTGTGTGTGTGTGTGTGTGTGTCCTAAAGGCACTGGATAGATGAAAGCTTTCTTTAACCATAAGCTATGCAGGAGCCGTGCCAGGAGCAGGAAATGTATCAGCGTGATAACAGCCAGAAAGACAGAGAGAGAAGGAGAGACAGAGGGAGAGGCCACACTGAACCCACAGGGGGAGGCCTGAGGCCAGAGTCAGTCCCATCTCACACACACACACACGCACACACACGCGCGCACAGAAATGTCACTTCATAAATATGTGCTGGGTGTGTGTGTTGAGAGACGAATCTACGTTCATGTCTGCATCTGTGTGTGTGTGTGTGTGTGTGTGTGTGGAGCGTTTGGAGTCAGAGAGACGGTTTGACACACCTGAGTATGTTTCAGGAGTCATGAGAGGGAACAGAATTCACCTGGAGACATGACCGTTGCAATGCTGATAATGTTGTGCCGCCGGCCGTCACTGGATCACAACACAACCTCATAGATGAGACGAGCAGGTCGACACAAAGACACAAAGACACACAGACTCTCATGTTGTTCCACTCTGAAGATAAAACTGATCATCAGTGTAAATTAATTTGATTATATTCAGAGGTGAGGACTCGAGTCACAAATTCGATAACTTAAGACCCGACAAAATCAAAAAAGTCTTGCAACTCGACTTGGACTTTAACACCAGCGACTCGTGACTTCTGGACTTGAGCCATTTGACTTGAAAATACTTGACACCTGCACGATAATCGTAATAATCTTGCTCTTAAACTTGCAGCTTGTGCCTTTCTTTAACTCTAATTTCATTCCTTAAATTTAGTTCTTACCTACTTTTAATACTCTTTTCTTTGGTTTGTGTACCTGCATGTTTACACTGGAGTTCAGGTAGAAACGACATTTCAGTCCCGTCTGTCTTAAACATAAATCAGAATCAACAGTGAAGTCGACATTTGACTTTAAGTGCGAAGATTATTATTGTCACTGTAAGATGAGATTTATTCTCCAGTAGATTGTCATGTTTTCTCTGCTCATCTACACAATTTAATGTTAACTACATATTTCATTTTGCGCTTTACATGAAATTTGGAAGTATCTAATATCGCGCACCTGACATGCTGGTAAAGAGAGTTGTGATTAAATTTAAGATGTGACACGCCACTAGTGCTGAAATTCAGTTGTCCTACGTTCTTTTTTGGACATTAAAGTGGATCATGTTAACAGAGAAACTGTCCCCGTGCTCATAGTTAATTCAGTAACGAGCAGGTTTATAGGTCAGACAGGAGAGAGAAACCTGCTTCACGTTATTGTTATTTAAAAGTGCGCTATGAATCGATTCATTTCCCGCCCTCATCTGAAATAACTCCTCTTTTCATTCCTAGCATGTTGACACTTAACTCCCCAGATGCACTTTGTTTGAACCAGTTACGTTACTAACAAGTTGTAAAAACACAAAACAAAAAAAAGATAAATTTGTTTCCATACAAAAACTGTGTGGTAGTCAGCAAAAAACAAATTGCCATATGCAAAGTGAGCAGTTTGAAAATTACAGACGGAGATGCAACAACTTCCAAAAAACGTATTTTAACAAAAAAGTACAAATTTGTAAATATAATATAACATTATTTTGTCGTTAAAATGACATTACATTTGGTGAGGAGAATATTATAACTTGTTTATGACTGGAAACTCAAAGTTTAGGACTTTGTACTCGACTTGGGACTTGACTGACTTGAGACTCCCACCTCTGATTACATTATGTCATAGTTTGTTAATTTGTGGGAGGACACAGTAAATTAATTTTCCTATTTCTGTTTAAGGAACCTGAGTTTGAAGTTGAGCCAGGGACACACGACACAAGAGTCAGGCCAATCTTGGGAGCAGTTACCTCCCAACAGATTGTTTGATGCTGCTAAAGATCATCTTAACAGATTATCCTGTGGTGTGATGTGTGTTTAGTGTTCTTTTAACTTCCCCAGATCTGCTAAGTGATTTCAGATCGCAAATATTAACGATCTGATGTCTGAGCCGGCCACCAGCACCATTAGATACTGATATTTGGTTGAATATTTTAGAGGAATGTAACCCGTTTTTCATTAATATATATATAATGGATTTTTGAATCACTTAAGTTACACTGGCACCACCTACTTGGTCTTTTTAAGTCAATCAGTTTGCATGATTTTTTTAGTACAAACACAGTATACTCTACTTGAAATTAAGTCTGTACTATGTCAAGAATACATTTACATACATACATTTTATTATTTAAACTCCAGTGTAAGTGTACTACACTAAAAAGCATTTGTTAGTACAACACACAGTACCTATTGGGCTGTACGTTTTTTCTTAAGGTAATGAGTTTGCATGCTTTTTTTTGAGTAAGGTTAACTTCGGATGACCAAAATTCGATGTCAGGACAGCGTTTATAATGACAATTTGACAGAACACGAAGTCCAACATCTTCGAAACGTCGTTTGCCAAGTCATCTTGACATAGAATAATGACATTTAGTCGTAATTCTAACATCATCAACCCGATTTTCAATCCATCCAAAATTTAACGTCTATCCGATGTAAGAGTCCAACGTCTTTCAGACATCATACTGTCATCATTTTTCACGCCGTTTCCTTGGCTTCATCCATATTTTCAATTTATTCTTTGTTAATTTCCTGTAAAAAAGAAGTACAAAACATAACAGGTAGTTCTTCCTGCCTGTTGTCCACCATGTTTGTTTACTTAGAAGGTCATGTCTGATCATGTGAGATTTCCAGTTTGGACAGTTTGGGACTTGTCGGTGATCTGAATCTGTTGGTGTGTAGTGTGCCGTTTTGGGCAAGTTGTGTGGGTTTTTTTTTTAGCACACAGACAGGAGCAGAAGTGTAAATTTATCATTACATGTCATCATGTGTGGGGTTGGTTTAAGATTTTAAAATCTTCTACGTAGTGTGAATTGGACTCATGACGCAAAGACTGACAGCACTCTCATGTCTGAGCGCTTCACGTGAAGCTGCAGCCAGAGGTTGGCTAGCTTAGCTTAGCACAGAGACTGGAAACAGCCTGACTCTGTTCAAAACAACAAAAAACACCTGCCAGCAACTGTAAAGCTTGTAAAAAAGCAACAACGGAAAAACAACGGAAAAGGGCTGCAGGAAGTCGCTGCTCCGCTGCAAGAAACAGTCCAGCACACAACCTCCAGTAAAACCACAGCGTGTCGTTTTTACACCTCGGCTAAGCTAACCAGTTCTCGGATGCAGCCTTTAATGTAACGGACAAATACGACTGGGAAAGAGGCAAGAAGGCGAATCTACCCGAACGTTAAAGAGTTCATCACATACCCACATCCTGCTTTTCAGAACGTTCTCCTCTACCTCCTCTCCGAGATCGAGCAGAGCAGCTGAATAAAGAGAGCTTAATAATAGTGGTCCACTCTCATTTTCAACACTCTCCCCTTTTGTTAGTTTGGTTTTTGGAGGCTATCACTAATTAGATAGCTCGCAAATTGGTGTCAAATGATGCAACACTCCTGTGCCCTCTCCTGCGACGCTCACAGCCTTTTCTTTGTGCTCCGGCGTGAGGAAAAAGCACTGTATCCTCTCACGGCCCTTAAGTAGCCAGAGCTACATATTAAACTGGAGAAATTGTGGAGTAATGGGGGAATTAGATCATGAATGTTCGGGCTCTCTTTCCCAATCACTGGAACGCACTCTACGCCATGTCTGAAGCATGTGAGGGGCGAGTTTTATAGCAGGCTGATTGGGTTGGAAGGGCCTGTGTGCTTCATTCAGGGCCACAGTGGTATTTTCCTGTGGGCTGCTAGTTAAGTGGGACTGGCTGCTTGGCTCCAGTGGGCAAAAGCCAGCTGGGGACCATTACTACTGCTGAAAGAATATAGCACCCCGTCACAGGATCTGGAGCCTCAGACACACACATATACATGCAAACACATGCATGATACCAAACACACATAAGCAGGCACAAACCTATTTTCCTTTAGCTTCTGTTTTCATATTCTCTACCTCTTTAACACACAGAGGAAAGGTAAACTGAGTGTGTGTGTGTGCGTGTGTGTGACAGCCTTGGAGGAATTTGCAAAAGGACACGTGCTTTATCACAGGTTGAGATGAGTGCCGTGGCTCCATACTGTGGTTTAATTCAGTTTGGTTTAGTTGACCATCGCAGGCGAAGCATTAAAAGAATAATACATTCGACGCACTGTTTGTATAAAATGATTGATCCGATGAAAAATTTAATAAACCCACAAAACAGAATTCGCGAGTCACTCACATGTCAAAGTCAATTTCCTATTCGCTGCCAGTGAGTAGGAAATTGACTTTCTGGACAAAGTGAGAGCTCCCGAGGGGTACGACTGGAGCTCATTTGGATGTAAAACCTCGAACAAACATTGTGTGAGTCCACAAAGTCAGTCTCCATTTCATTGTCAAAGCAGCTTGAGTTTTTGTCTTTTGATGCCATCGCCTGTACAAACATTTTGGTGTTTTCGTGCTCATCTGTTGCGTCCGCGGGGACCTTTTCTCTTAAATATTTCACCTTGTATTTATTCTATTTATTAAAGGTGGATTTGACCTTTAATTCAGCACGCTTGCACCCCTATCGTTCCACCTGGTGAGGACGCCAGTGGCTCCTCTTTTAATAATTGTAACACACATGATTTTTCTGCTGCTGCGTCATGGTGAGGGTAAAACGAGTAGGGGAGACTGGGGTTAGTTGGCACACTGTTGTTCTTCTCTGGCAATTCAACATTTAATTCAAACAAGAACCAGAAAACATAAAAATTGAATACAGAATCTGCTAACTTTAAAACCAAACCACATTTGTAAGACATTTATCAGTAGGAATGTCTAATTAGGGGAGACTGGGGTTGGTTGGCACGCTCTTCACTCTCTGCATTATTTGTCTGGCATAATTTATGTTACAATATTCTAACCAGCTGCAAATGAAAGGTCAAGGTCTTATCTATGTACACAAATGTTTTCTAAAATTAAGTGATTTGTGGTCATGCTGTGTGCTATAGTTTCAAAAAAAAACAATGCAACCAATAGGAACAATTTGATCATTTAATACAGAAAAAAACAGAAAACATGAATATTAAATAGATGATCTGCCTGTTTTTAAAGCAAATGACATTTTTAAGCAATTAATCGGTGGGAATATGAATTTTAAAACCATTTAAAATATAATTAAAAATAATATAAACATTGTTTTTAAACTTTTGAAAGACTTTTAATCTCTCAAAATGTATTTACAGCTCTTAATTTTACGATTGCACACGAGCCAGTGTGATGTGATGAAATTCTGTTAGCCAGCTGCCACCACGCAGAGCTGCAACATTTAATTGATTAATCTGTTAGCTGTTTACTATTAATCAGTGTGAGTAGTTTTTAAAGAAAAAACAAAATCAAAATTCTCTGATTCCAGCTTCTTAAATGTGAAAGCTAAAGACAGTATTTTTGGGGGGGAGAGCGGGGATGCTGATGGGTTGGTGTATTTATTTATCTGAGCTGGGTTGAGAGGCGATTTGTATATTTAATGTCTCAGACTGTTGTTTATTTATCTATATTAATGGTTGTAAATACGTTTGGGATAGTTGTTGACGATTTCCTTTTTAAATGAGACATGAATCATAAGGAGGGGGAGGGATTATATGAGTGTACACTTCCTCCGTCTCCTTTACGAGCACGTCTGTTGATGTTTTGTTTGTTCAGTTTTTTTTTATTTCCTGGTTTCTTTAGTCCTCTATGACAGTGATTTTTTTTGGAGGGTGTGTGTGGACAAAACAAGACATTTGAGGACGTCATTTGGAGCTTTGGGAGACACTGAGTGATATTTTTCAGCATTTTCTGACATTTTAGAGACAAAAAATATCAACAATTGACCATAGAAATAACTGTTAGATGCAGCCCGACCATCACTCATTACATACTTTTGAATTTTATATCAATTTGTTGCTGATTCCTTTCAATACATTAAAGCAACATCAGGGGTAAATAGATAGACACCATCAACAGTGCACATAAGAAGAAGGAAATTTGGTTGCATTTGACTCTGAATAAATCAATATTTATGCACCAATTTGCGCCTTTTCTGCATCAATATATGGTGGAAATGTCTTTAATTTACTCCACTGCTACTTTCTGATGCACAAGTTCCTAATTTTGAAGGGGACATGTCCTATGTCCTCTGACCCTGACTAAGAAAGTTAGAGACTTTCAGATGTTTGAACACAGCAGATGAGCGCAGGTCGAGAAAGCAAACATTTTGATGTCTCGTTTTTGTTTCTGTGACCTTCAGAGGACCAAAAAAATGCCTGTGTGCCTCCAGCCTCAGTACGAGACATTGAAATGATTGTATTTCCATCGAAACTGTAAATGCAGGTGATGACGAAAAACAGCTCTTCTTCAGTTTGCTGCCATCATCTCTTTCTTCCCTCTTTCCCTCCCACCGCCCTCCCTGTCTGTCTTTCATCCTCTCCTCCATCTTGCTCTCCTCTCTTACATCTCCTCGCAACCACAAGCACGATTGAGTGTCATCCATTTGTCAGCGTCACGTGACAGACAGCAGACCCCACAAGTGCGTGCACATACCCCCCCAAAACACACACACACACACACACAAACACACAGGCGCTGGGACCAGTTAGGAGCTGATGTCGATGAGTCAGGCTTAGAGAAATGCCACAGAGAGCTTAGCTAATGCACTTTATGGAGCTCCCTTTTTCTTCTCATTCTCCTTTTTCTTTTTTTATCTATATCGCTCCCTCTGTCTCCCTCCCTCTTTGTCCTAGAAGCCGAGCCAAAAGTCGTAGCTCTTCACTGACAGAGAGGTCTTTCCAGTTATTTTTCACAGCGCGTCCCCTGTGCCCTCGCTGGGACAGCTCGCCTCATGGCGGTAACGCACTCCCTCGCGTTCGTGCTACATGAGAGCCTCCTGCACTCGTGCATTGTTGTACAGCTGGACTCGCTCAGTGTGTGTGTGCGTGTGTGTGTGTGTGTGTGTGTGTGTGTGTGTGTGTGTGTGTGTGTGTGTGTGTGTGCGTGCCTGTGGTCTCGTTGTTGGAGATACCTGATCCCTTTTATTGTTCATTTGACCCGCATCCCAGGAGGCATGAGGGTCAGGGTGGAGTACCCAGATACCTGGTACAGGTGTACGTGAGACAGGAGGAAGACACGGACAGTCAGGAAGTGAAAGAGACAATATTTTTATTGTGTCCCGCACACTTTCCAGCTTTAAGGAGTACTGTTTCTTTAAATCCTCTCTCAGGCATTTCAGCTGGTCATATTGGTTGCACACACACACACACACACACACACACACACACACACACACACACACACACACTCACAGATGTATATGGTTAGCAGGCCGAAGCTGGTTTGAGTTAGCATGGAGCCAGTCACACTGTGTGAGAGCCTTACCCCCTGCCTGCTACTGCCACCCTCCACAGTCTCTCCCCTTCTTTCTGTCTCTCCTTCTTTTACTGCACGTGTGACAGTCGGCCGCCACTCGCCGAGGCCAAACTTTACCGACCAAGCTCGTCCCAATGTCCTGTGAAACACACACACACACGGTTAATCTGCATGGCCTCCTGATTAGCCCCGTTCATGACAAACAAGCCATCAGACCAGAGGGGAGCAGCGAAGGAGGAGGAGGAGGAGGAGGAGGAGCAGAAGGGACGGATGGGAGATGTGAGGAGGAGGAGGAGAGGAGCAGAGGTGTAAAGGGGAGGGGGCGAGGTGAGGAGGCTGGGACCCCTGGGGACCCCTAGATCACAGCCATGCTAATGAGGAGCTGCTTTGCCAGCAGCAGAGGTGTCAGCTAACCCCTGACAGGTGCACACACGCGTACTCCCAGGGCTCGTGCCTGCGCGTGCACGTGTGTGTGTGTGCATGTGCGTGCTGGGAGGGTGTGTGGGAGGGGCTGCAGGGGCAGGTTTGTGTCCCAGTGGCCTAGCCTGCGGGCGGCTTTGTTCTATATGCAAATCTGTCGCTGTGGTGTTCTGTCGCCCTTGATGGAATGTTGGAGCGGTACGGCAAACCTGAACCCCAGGAATGCTGCACACACACGCATGACATCGACTGTAGCACATCCTCTGCTTCCTGTAGCTACTACAGTGAAGCAACATTAGTTTGCACGGTCGAAACTTTGCCCTGTGGTTGTGATGTGTCTCCCCCTGCCTCCTGCCTCCTGCACAACTGTCCACGTCCAGTGAATGCAGCAGAGAAGTTGGTGGGCCGGCGTTCAAATGCTACTTATTTTCAATTATGATTTTTTTCTCCCTGAGCTTTGTGAGAGTTAATTTGGCATCAGTGAGTGTTCATTACCATCCACTCACTGCTCACTGTCAGCTGAGGAGCTCCAGTTTGCCCATCTTGTCGAAGGCTGAGCCTGTGTGGATTTTTGTTATTCTTCTGCGGTCTTATTATAAGTCCCTCCGGATTAGAGCATCTGATAATGGCCCCCAAAATGTAAGTGTAATGTAAATGGAGGGAGCTCATGCTTCGAAAGTATAAATCAAACTCAGGCCGGGGGGACGGCATATGTGAATTCCTAAATTAAACACAAATCCACATGTCTGCGCCGAACGCCTGGTGTCTGCCTCAGCCCCGCCAAGCTCACACCAACTTTTCTCCATCGGCCATATGCAAACAGTCAATACCGTGGCTCCCCTTCATTCACTGGCATTTTGTTTGTACTTTTAAGGCAAAATAATGGCTATAAAAGGCAATCTGGAAAGAATAAAATCTGATGTAAAGCTCAGATCTTAGTCCCTGAAGACTGGGTTAATTGGCCCGGTGGTTTAGTAAAAAAACCAACCCAGGAGAGAAGGAGAGCATTATTACTGGCCCACCTCAGCTCCACGCATGTGCCAATGTTTTAATAACTTCCTCCAGGCCTCCTGGCCCTTAGCCCTTGTTTTGTTGCACAGGACAAAGAGCTGCCCTCCAAAGCTGGTCCCGGGTCTGTGGTGTGTTTGTGTGTTTCATGGGAAAGTCTGCCTGGGCGGACACCTGGGCAGATACACGAGATTCAGACTATTTTAAGGAGTTGTCATCATGCTGGAGCGTTTACAAGCAGCAAAATGACCAACACTGCTGAAATTCAGTTCATACTGCAGCAGCGTATCACAGAATCCTGCTGTGACTGTGTTTCATTTAACCTTTCATCTCAGCCCCATTCACTGAACACCGTGTGTGTGTGTCGGTACGAGTGTGTGTGTGTGTGTCTGTGTGCATATGGCGTGCCAGAGTAAATTGGCCGATTAGGTCCAGCATCAGTGACTGCGTGGAGAGGAGAATGTAACTATTCTAACTGGTAGTTGACCTTGGCGGTCAGCAGTGGAGGGGTCCCTGCCTGCGTGTCAGGCAGACGACTGTAATTACCACAAACTGAAGCATGACACGGCCCACCGTGATTCTTTAATGAAGGCTTTTATTGGCTGGAGCACCGAGCAGCGACAACACTCGCACTCACCCAGCATGTGTGGAAGTGTGTGAGCGGGAAAGAATGGAGCGAGGGTGACTGTGACTCTATCTGTCTATCTCTCTGTCTATCTGTCTGTCTATCTGTCTATCTGTCTGCCTGTCCCCTTTGTTCCAGGGAAACTAAGAAATATCAATAACTATCAATAACTGAGCTGCTTTACAGTCTTTCAGTCCTTCATGACACGATCTTTGAATGAGCACAAATTCAATTATGCTAATTTATGAGACAACCTTTAACATCATCTCCTTTCACATGAGTAACGTGTATTATTAAACTGCTTTTAAAGCCTTTTTACTACATGTAATATATCTTAATTCCTTTTCTAATATCTATTTCACATTGCTGTGAAAACATCAGCAGCTGTATTTATTCAAGTTTGTCACCAAAAAAACTACATTTAACAAGATTACATCTGAACAAATCATGAGAACGTTCTAATTTACCATGACTCATTTTTACCTAATAGAGCCTAATGTAACTCAATTCAATCCCCATTAGCTGTTAGGTCCAGGCACCCGCTGCTAACGTTAACTAGCTAATGATTATAGCTGTCTAGCTGTCCTTCTGACCCAATGCCTTCTCCATTAGCTGTTAGCCACCTAATGGTAACTAGCTCCTCTCCTGCAGACACAATGCAACCTCTGTTAGCTGTAAGTTCTGGCTAACAGCCAACACTGACTAATTCTCCTCTTGCCGACTGAATGCAACCTCCGTCAGTTGTTAGTTACAGCCACTGGCTACCAGCTGCTAACAGCTAACTTTAGCTTTCCTCCTGCCAATTTCAGCGCAAATTTGTTCAGCGTCGCATTAAAAGAAAAACAATAGGGTGTGTTCCCTGATGTGACGTTTATTGTGTTCTTTGGTTCTAAAGGTGCCAAGATTATCCCTTTGTCCCAAACATGTCTTTTATCTATCTATCTATCTATCTATGTCTTTCTTCTTCTTCTCCTCCCCTCCCCCCTCTTGCTTGCTTGTTTGGGAAGTTGATGAAATTTGTCTTTGGCCGTCATTAGGCAGCAGCCATCAGCTGCCACTCTATTAGCTGCCACGCTTCCTTTAACAGCATATGGCACGGCTGTGTAAGATATGACAAGATGCAAATGTGTTGCTGTAGTGGTGGTGGGGTGGAAGGTTGTGGGGGTGGCGGCGTACGGTCGGGCGGCTCGTATTGATGAGGCCATGTGTGCAGACCAAAATACAGATAAGAAGAAAAAACACAATTTGATAAATTGAGAGAGATCATCAATCCTTCGCCCAATCTCACATCTTCATTTCATATTGATCCTTGTGTGTTGATGAGATTACACAGCTCCCACGTCTATAGACCCCGCTCGCTCCCTGGGGGCATGTAAATACCCTCTGTGTGTGTGTGTGTGTGTGTCAGTGTGTGTGCCCAAGCACGTCTGGCCCTTAAAGTCCCTCCACCTCTCTTCTTACCCCCACTCCTCCTCCTCCTCTTCCCTTTTTCGCTCTCTTCTCCCCGTCCAAGCTGTTAAGCTGTCCAGCTCTCCGCTGCCAAGCGGCCGTGTGAAGCCTCGCCAAACTAAACACGGGCAGGCAGCCCGCCACTCGCCCCACACACATACACACACACACAGGCACAGAAATACATCCACATACATGTCCGCACACATGCACGTACACAAGCGTTAGTAGCAGGAGTCAGGTCATGTCTCACCCCACACAAACAGTGAGAGTGACGGCTACACCAGAGCGCCACTAATAGCAGAGAAAAACAGACAGAATCAGTAAATGAGCCCCTCATTAACTTTTTCTGACCCTGTCTCCCCCGGGGAAAGCCAAACCAATCACACCGCCAAATCAGCTTCCTGTACTAGACACTGATCCAACATCAGCTTTCGCTCATCTGCTCTGCACGGTACAAGTGTGTGTGCCGCGAGAGAGAGGCTGGAGACAGAGACGGAAAGTGAAAAGAGAATATTGCTGTATATCTGCGTCTGTGTGTGTGTTTTACATTCCAGGACAGCGGGTGGCTTTGAGGCAGCCATCTTGCTGTAAGGGCTCTTCTCTTGATCACACAAGACTTTTGGACAAAAGTAACTTCTCCGTCTTTGTTTTCCCCCTCAGGGCTCCGAGCTCTGGGACCGCCGTACCAACTCGACTCCGCTTGCGGTAGCCGCTGATGATAAAGTAGATGCAGATGCAAGCAAACACAAGAGCGTGTTGAATGCTAGCCTGTGTTGAATTAGATGAATCCAGACCGAGGTTCTTTTTATGACTCATAAGCAGGCTGACAGGGCCGTGCCATCGTGACTGATAGATTCATTTGGCCTTATTAAGCCGTGCCATTTAAAGGGGCAATTTGTCAATGAGAGGCAGAGTTTTTCCGTATGTGTGTGTGTGTGTTTACAGTCACACCAAATCACTTTACTGTAGTTGTTATTACACCAGTGACGTAAAGCTTTATTTCATGTGGAGACCGGAGGGGTCTTTACTGTTTACACATCGTCTCCATCACCTCTGCTGTCTCTCCTTTTGTGAGTCTGTCTCTCTCTCTAATGCCACATCTCCCTCCCCTCCCTCCCCCACTCCCATATTTCCTTTTTCCCCCATTGGTGTGCTTCTTTTCCGCTGCTGCCTCCCATGTCTCCATATGGAAATGACAGAGTAGACGAGATGGATCTGTATATTAAAGCCTAGCTGACATTAAAATTAGCATAATGTGTCGTGGCCTGAGGGCAGTACCTGCCATCTGCATTAGCCTGTAGACATACACACACTCTAAATTTCAAACACACACACACAAAGACCCTCATACACTGACACAAACACAAAGTTCATTTTCCTAAACTCCACACATGTTCACACAAGTCGTTAATAAGCATGAAAGCGCCGTAAAGTAACATGTCGGTTTAATTTTTATTATATTTCATTTCTGTTTCACAACATTAATGATCATTTTCTTTCTCTTTTCTCTGCACAGATAAAGATGAGCCGTCCAGCTACATCTGCACCACCTGTAAGCAGACCTTCACCAGCGCCTGGTTCCTGCTGCAGCACGCCCAGCACACTCACGGCATCCGCATCTACCTGGACAACCACCCGGCCAGCTGCTCCCTCACTCCCCGCATGGCTCTGCCTCCGCCGCCGTGCCCCGACGCCCTGCCCCGCTCCCCTCTCCCCACTTTCCTCAGCGACACCAACAACCCATTCCACCTCCTCCGCATGGCTGCGCCCCTGCTCAGGGAACACCCCCCTCCCCCGGGGTACATGGAGACCCGGCTGCCTGCGACCCCGCCCTTTGTCAGCCCTCCCCCTCCCCCTAGACCCCCTCTAGAGCGGCTGGGCCCAGAGGAGATGGGGCTGCTGTCGCAGCACCCCAGTGCCTTTGAGAGGGTGATGCGGATGACCCCCATGGAGCCTCCTTCCATGGACTTCTCCCGACGTCTGAGAGAACTGGCGGGCAACACGACCAATAACGGCGGGCCCACGCCTCCTCTCTCACCCAACCGCGTGCCGCCCATGCACCGCTTGCTGAGTCCCACGCTTTTCCAGCCCGGCACCAAGCCCCCAGCCTTCCTCACCTATGCCCCGCAGCCACCCACCTCTCAAGGGGGACACGGTTCTTCCAGCCCTCCTGACAGCCAGGGTCAGAGCCAGGCGCCTGGGAAATCCAAATCCTGTGAGTTCTGTGGAAAGATCTTCAAGTTCCAGAGCAACCTGATCGTCCACAGACGCAGTCACACGGGGGAGAGGCCGTACAAGTGTCATCTATGTGATCACGCCTGTTCTCAGGCCAGCAAGCTGAAGAGGCACATGAAGACACATATGCACAACAAGTCTGGGTCCATGAGCGGCTCCCCAGAACAGGGAAACAGAGAAGAGGGAGGAGAGGGCGAGGAGAAGAACAGGGAGGGGAACACAAGAGGGATGGGGATGGACAATGAGGAAGAGGAGGAAGAGGAGGAGGAAGAAGAAGAGGAGGAAGAGGAGGAGGAGGAAGAGCTGAGGAATGGAAGTCGGCCAGACTCCAACTTAAGTGAGGACTCTCAGGAGTTCAGCCAGAACAGGGAGAATGGCCCGAGACAGTGTCCTGAGGATAAACCCCTGGGCGGGGACAGAGTAAGTGACAGTGGCGGGGTGGGCATCATGCACCCGTACAACCACCTGGACAATCACCTTAGACTTAACCCTAACAAGAGGAGCCTGGAGAGACAGCCCAACGGAGACGGCGGAGAGAGGGGTGAAGAAAGAGAGAATGAGAGGCAGCAGGACAGAGAGCAGGATGAGCAGGTGGGTCAGAGGCCCGTGATGAACGGCAGGATCAGCGTATCTGAAGCAGACTCCTTCCCCGGGCTGTTCCAGCGCCGGCCCACCCCCATCACCAGCCCGAGCCCCTCCAACAACAAGAGAATCAAGATAGAGAAGGAACAGCTGGATCTTCCTCCCACCTTACCCCTCATCTCCCCGGAGAACGTCTACTCTCAGCTCCTGGCTGGCTACGCTGCTTCACGCCACTTCATCAGAGAACCCTTCCTGGGATTCACAGATTCCCGTCAGTCGCCGTTCGCCACCTCCTCCGAGCACTCCTCCTCAGAGACAGGAAGCCTCCGCTTCTCCACCCCGCCAGGGGAGCTAATGGAAGGAGGAAGCGCCTCGGGCCGCAGCGGCAGCAGCACCCCTCACCTCCTGCGGGGACCCGGACCCGGCAGGCCCCCGAGCTCTAAGGATCGCAGGAACGACACCTGCGAGTACTGTGGCAAGGTGTTCAAGAACTGCAGCAACCTGACGGTGCACCGACGCAGCCACACGGGGGAACGGCCCTACAAGTGCGACCTGTGCAGCTACGCCTGCGCCCAGAGCTCCAAGCTGACGCGCCACATGAAGACCCACGGGCAGTTTGGGAAGGAGGTGTACCGCTGCGACATCTGCCACATGCCCTTCAGCGTCTACAGCACGCTGGAGAAACACATGAAGAAGTGGCATGGCGAACATTTGATGGCCAGCGAGGTCAAACTGGAGCAGGCGGACAGAGGTTAAGCCAGCAAACATTAGTTATACAGCCTACAGTGTACACAACACTCACACACACATACACAGACACACACACACACAAACTCCCTATAACCACTTCTTCAGCTACGGGGCTTGGCTGGATAATCTCTCTCTCTTAAAAAAAAATTGAGACTGATTGATGTTCATCTTTTTTTCTTGTCACAGAAACTGCCACCTGAGAATATAAACAAAGGGAAACTTTAATGAGAACTTGTCTGGAATGCACAACTTGGTGTTTCTTGGCAAACTGTCTGAGGATTTTATCAGTTAGGAATCCATGGAGCCTTTCTACTGTGCAATAATTTCTGTATTTATTGGATTTTTGTAATGATATTTGGCATGTGCAGGTACATCTTTGTGGGATTTCATATGGAGTTAGTTTTGAAAATGTGCTAAAACATTTTTCTTTTCTAAAAATGCGATAACTGGAAAGAAGTCACCCTTAATACAATTTTCTTTTTTCTCCTTTAAGGAAGCTTATTATCATGTGTGAGTAAAAATTGTGCAAAGCGGTTAGCTTTTTAAACTAAAATAAATAAATAATTGTTTTCTATATTAACTGCAGCAGCGGACTACAATCCACTCCCTCATACAAGCACTGAATGTCAGCCTGACAATAAAACATCGTGCTGGATTTTAAAAATCCAACGTTATCTTAAAGACCTGATAAGTTGAATTTATTCAGGGAATTTGTCCTTTTAAATATTGGCATGTGAATAGTTTCAAAATGCAGTTACTGTATTGCTGTCCTCGCATCAGGACGTAAATAAAGGTTGCACTTAATGGAGGTACCCTTAAACTGATGCTCAGAACATTCCCAATGTAGGATTAAAATACCATATTTAATATGTTGACTAAGTTAAGACTACTTGTGATCAATGTGAGAAGGAGAACAGTCCTGTTTATGGTTTGTAAATATATTCTTTTTTTTCTCCTCTATATGTTAAAGTAGCCCCAACTGTACGTGAACGATGGCCTAAAACGAAACAATCAGACGACCAGCTGCTTGCATCATCCACAGTATATGCTAAGTGTAACTACCATTCATTATTGCTTTATCAGACCCACTTGATTATCTCCCCCGCTCCCCCACCCCCACACGTGTGCCACCTCAAAGGCAATTTGTTAAAGCTACTTCAACAATTGTAACGCTTTCCAAATCACCTCCCTCTGCCGCGGCGTCTCTCTCTCTCTGACCCGGGTCGGCTTCCCGTGTCCCCCTCAGGATCCACAAAATGGCTCCAAATGAAATTCATATCAATACGTGTTAGCGTGTGTGTTCTCCTCTCCGCAGCGTGCTCTAAGCCTCTCTCTCCGACGGCGTCTTTTCACAGTTCACTAGCTCAGATTCATGCATTAGAGCGGCTTTTAAAAGGGAAGCCTGTTCATTCGCCTCACAAAGTGATATGGGTTTAACTCCCAGTAACAGATTTTGAGACAGTGTGCGTGTTCGTGACTTTTGGGGATTACGGTTTTTATTTTCTGCATCGTTCATCCTGAAATGAATCTGCTAGAGAAAGAGAGAGGGAGGGAGAGAGGAAAAAAGAGGCTATATGAGTTATGATAATTTTGAGCACAGCTGCAACAGGGGGACGGCCGGGCGACCTTGAGTAGGGGCTATTCTTATAGTCAAAGTGAAAGATTGGAACGAGAGAGATGAAGACGTGTGAGAGAGAGATGGTGGGAGTGAGAGTGCGAGACCTTGACCAGGGAGAAGAGTCATTCAAATGAAATTGGAAGCATATGAAAAGTGTGTTTTTTTTGTACCCAAATGCACATCTACAGTGGCCACATCTTATAACGGACCATCAGAGTGAGACAGAGCGAGCGTGAGAGGGAGGGAGACGGCGAAGCCACATGAAAGGAGATAGAGAATACATCTTTCATCTTAGTTCTGCAATCGTCACAATCATCCTCCAGTTTGACCTGCTTTTTTGGCCTATTGTCAGGTTTTATCTGTGCCATTTTTGTTTCAATAGAAACTGTGTCTTGAATGCAAATCCCCATTTTTTTTTTTTTAATTTTTAGAAAGGCAGGAGGCCACAGCAGCTCTCTGTGAGCTAGGTGATGTATTTTAGCACATGAGAGCAAAAACGTAGACCCTGTTGTAAACGCACAGTGTGTTAATTCCAGGAGAACTCAGTTCTGTGCGGCCAGAACGAGGCATTAAAACTATGAAATTCACTATCAAGGACCACACCTCAACAAGATGTGTTTAACAGGTTTGTTAAAGACAAACATGAGCGATGCGTGAAGCTCGGACTGCTTGTAGCTCATCCGCTTCGCCGGAATTTGTCGTAGCAGTCAGCCATGACGAACCCCCTCAGTATCCCTATGTAGAGGAGAGGGGCGATGACGAGTGGAACAGGAGGTGTGGCTCATTTATGCTCAACGTTAGATGCGGACGCAGATGGAGCTTTCCATATTTGTGAACGTTTTTTTAAAGCTTACAGATACGGACAAAAGGGAGCAGTACCACCACAGGTCACGGCCGTGTAGCTTAGTTCAAGCAAGATAAAGACTTTAGGAGGTGATGAAGACATTTAAAAAAAAGGGCGAGCTGGTAATATAAGTTCACTTTCACGCAGTTATTTCACCTCACCATTCTTTACAAAAGCAGAGTTGTCTCGCCTTTAAGCTGGCAGCGGAGGTAAAAACGGTGACAAAATAATGTCTGTGTGAAAGGGACAGCCGCCAAGATGGCGCGATGGATGGGATGGGCGTTTGACGACGTGTCATGTGTGTGACCTCCACCGGGAGATATAAAAAGCAGCTGATAGCAGTTAGCGGCTAACTAAAATTAGAACATCAGTGGCCGATAATGCCCACAAATTGGCAAAACAAGTAGGTGCAGGAGCTCCTTATCCTCCGAGCAGAGGACGAGATCAACCGCCATGTACAAGGGACGGTAAACGACTGTTGTTGCCATGCTAATGCTATTGTTACTGTTAATAAAATGCTGCCACGCGTATGTTATATGTCACACTAGAGGCTGGCACTGTTGATACATGTCAGGCCTGTCATGCTGTCTAAAATCACACACTGGAGCGGCATGATGCTGCTGTTGTTTGGTTCTGTGTAAAAATGCAAAGGCGGCATAAAGAAGGGACTTTGTAGCCTCCCTCTTGCGCAGTCTCTGTGTAAAAAGGGCAGAAGCGGAAAGAATTCTGCATCCACGTCGCCATGTGTTTAATCGCCTCACAGACCTCTATTAAAAGGTGCATTAGTACGACCTCCTCCGCCACCGCCTCGTTTGTTGTGTAAAACTTTTGACTCCACCCTCGAGTGCCATCATTTGACCGCATCTATGCCATTGTAAGGGACACATGGAAGTATGAGGGCAGTTTGAAACGGACGTAAAGGGAGTATAAATGAGCCCAGATTATGCAGGAAGTGACACGGTTGAGGTGTGGTCCTGCTCCTGAAAATCCCCCTTGCAAGCCTCAGTGTATCACATGCAAACAACGAACAGTTGAACCCCGACAGAGTCCCAAATCACACACGGACATTCAGTCTTACAATATGTTTACAGTGTTGAAGTACGCCATTAATGAAATACTCTGTGTAAGTGTTTAAAATGATAATAAAGTATTGTTTTCTCCAATGTTCTTTCAAATGTTTTTGGATGCCATAGCAGTTTTGTATGATTATCCTGGTGGAGGGATTTTATCTTCATGTTTCTGTATGATTACTTGTTCACTGTATGGGAAGACTTCTTTTTTTTTAAATGTAATATTGCAGAATCATGCCAGATTATTATTATTTTTTTCTAACAAGAGTGGTGCCATTATTGACTTTTGGTCTCTTTCTTTTTTTGTTTTTGTTTTATATATTTAATTTTCTTTTGAATCCTGTTGTTGGTTTGGTGAAGCCATCCTCCACGGATGTAAAACAAAAATGATTTTTAAAAGAAATAATTACCAGAGCGAGATGATCCTTAAGGAAGAACCTTCGGCAGGGGAATAGAAAGCTTTGTGCGGGAAAATCCTTTTTTCCAAATCAATTTTTCGAGACATTCACAAACATGTTTTGTTTTGTTTTCCTCATGGTTGGTTGAAGGTCTTGTGACGGCACTTACAACTGTAATTTTAAATGCATTTTTCATATTTCACTTTTCACAACTTTCACTTACACTCTTTGTACAAAATAGTTTTCCTTGTTCTTTTTTTGGGGGGAGTGCATCATTGTGGAAAAAAAGTGATTTCAGAACAGTACACATCTGCTGTTTTGAACATATATGTATTTTTGTAATGTGTTGAAAAATCAATACAAGAAAGCCAACACTTCAATAAATGTTGCAATTGCTCTATGATTGAAGCAACTTTTCATTCTGATTATTTCGTCTTCCTTTTTCTTCCACCGCCACGATTAATGACACACACACTGAAACAGCTGGAGACACACAAAGGTTTTAGTTACAACTAGATACAAAACTCTGTCTTTGATTTACCACCATTCTTTATGAATCAGTTTCTTGGGACATAAAAATAAATGTTTTACCAACTTCTGTCAGCGCCTGAGCAAAAACAACATTACTTTAGTCAGCATTCCTCAAAAACTTTGCATCCCACACAAATGAATGATGCATACATATACTATCAACAAGGTAACATACAAACCATCAGAAACTGCTGCTAATAATTTAATATGACTTCTAATTTGATGTCGGCTTTTGAGGCTGTTTCACTGCAAACTACCAGCCAACAGTGGCAGGATTTAAACTCAGAAAGGTTTATTAAATCTGTACTAAACATGCAGAAATCAAACACAACCTACTGCATCTTACTGGTTATTATTTTTGTGTATACTGGGAATTTAGAGATTTAGAGATCATGGTTTTACACACGCTCCAAAATGAAGGGTCCTCCAGCTGGAAAGCGTTGCTGGGGAGAGGGATGTCTGGGGAGCTTTGCTCGGCCTGCTGCCCCCCTGACCCAGCCTCAGATAAGCGAATGAAAATGGATGGATGAATAGTGGATGGGTTTTACACACACCTTAAGATGCAAGCTAGACACATCATCAGTGATGTAACTTGGGGTCATCAGTTAGCCGCTAACTGCTATCATCAGTGATGCTCCTGATGGCTCTTTTGCTGAGCAGTCCTCTGACCCCCAGCAACCTGGGGGCCCTGTAGAGCAGCTAGCTGGCAAATCCTCCGCAACCGAGGTAGCATCAGGTCTTCCATCCCCTGCTCCGGCATTCACCTGCAAACTCCTCATACTTGGCCTTCTTCCTCTCAAACACCTCTCTCGTCCGGTCCTCCTGGCGCACAGTCCATTCCAGCAGGAACTCCTACCTTGATGATTCTGACACAAGAGCATGTCACGTCTGAGCGATGTCTGAGCTGTCTCTCCAGGTCGACCTTAAGCTGAATCATAAAAATACACACGTCTGAAATATATAACATGTATAGGAGAGCGTGGGCTTGGCTGGGACCAGTGGTGTAATTATCTAAGTAATGAGTATTTTTTGGGCGTATCTGTACTTTAGTTGAGTTTGTATATTTATGTCAACGTTCACTTTTACTCCACTGCATTTCCTAAATTAAACATATACTTTTTTTTTTTTTTATCACAGGTATCATAAACAACAAATAAAGGAGATAAATGGAGGAAGCTGCAGCAGAGGAGAAGCTGCAGGTGTGTGTGTGGCTGCAGGAGGGCGGGGCAGGTGAAAGGTGACAGTGTGCAGTCAGCTGACTCTCTGGAGGAGACAGTTAATATTTACACTCACCTGCGGAGGGTCAGCAGGTGACAGGGATGTGGAACATTTGGGCTGTGGCTTGTAGTGGTTAAGGTTAGTATCGTTATACCTCGGCACGGTCAAAGAAAGCTGTATCTTCCTTAATTAATGACTCATTTAATGCGCCACCGGCCGGGCACGTCAAGTGACCCAAATCAAACACACCTACGATGCTGCGTGACGCAGGTGGAGGCAAACATGGAGGATCATTCAGCAGGACTCCTGCTGTCAGTCAGGTGTGTGAAGACTTTCTGTTTTGGACTACAGCCCCTGATGTGACTGGATTCAGCTCAACATGTTGGACAGCTGCAGGTTGAGGAGGACTTCAGAGTGACGTCAGACAGGTGAGTGCTACAACAAACTCTTGAACTGATTCCACCTGCTGCGTTGCCGAGCAACAGTTGTGTTTCTCTGTGGCGGTCCGTTAATACATGCATGATGGAAACTACTCTTCAGTGCAGTACCAGTCATGTAGCTACACTCACCAGCCACTTTATTAGGCACACCTAATAAGCCAATCACATGGCAGCAACTCAATGCGTTTAGTCATGTAGACATGGTGAAGAGGAGCTGCTGAAGGTCAAACTGAGCAGAGAATCAGAATTTAAGTGATGTTGAACGTGGCATGGTTGTTGGTGCCAAACGGGCTGGTCTGAATATTTACTGGGATTGTCAGCACAACCATCTCTAGGGTTTACAGAGGATGGTCCCAACAAGAGAAAATATCCAGTGAGCCAAAATGCCTTGTTGATGCCAGAGGTCAGAGGAGAATGGCCAGACTGGTTCAAGATGATAGAAAGGCAACAGGAAGTCAAATAAGCACTGGTTCCAACCAAGGTGTGCAGAAGAGTGTGCAACCTTGAAGCAGATGGGCTACAGCAGCAGAAGACCACACCAGGTGCCACTCCTGTCAGCTAACAACAGGAAACTGAGGCTACAGTTCACACGGAAGATTGGAAAAACCACATTCAGATGGAAGCATGGATCCATCCTGCCTTGTATCAACGCTTCAGGCTGCTGCTGGTGGTGTAATGGTGTGGGGGAGATTTTCTTAGTACCAACTGAGCATGGTTTAAACACCTCAGCCTACCTGAGTATTGTTGCTGAGCGTGTCCATCCCTTTATGACCACAGTGTACCATCTTCTGATGGCTACTTCCAGCAGGATAACGCACCATGTCACAAAGCTCACATCATCTCAAACATGACAATGAGTTCACTGTACTCCAATGGCCTCCACAGTCACCAGAGCTCAGTCCAATAGAGCACCTTTGGGATGTGCTGGAACGGGAGATTCTCATCATGGATCAAGTGTGTGATGTCATCATGTCAATATGGACCAGCATCTCTAAGGTGCCATCTCCAGCGCCTTGTCTGTGACACCAAGAATTAAAAAGGGGGTTCAACCTGGTACTAGCAAGGTGTCCCTAATAAAGTGGCTGGTGAGTGTATATGGGATGCCTGCTCTACGGGCCCCATATATATATATATATATATATATATATATATTTTAAAAATTGTTAGAAATAAATGATATGTTGTTTTAATCAGCAGCAACAAAGTCAGATTTTCTGACACGCAGACTATCAGCCACAGTCCAGTGTAATGAAACACATAATTAAAACAGCTCCCTGATATCTTTCAGTCGTTAGAGGGGAAAGCAAACTGAAGTGGATGAGTTGATGTTTTTATGGTTGAAATTCAAGAAATACCTATCATGTTGTCAGTGAGGAATCTCACTAGCGTGCAGTTACGATCTCGGGGCAAGATGAGACACAGATAGACGGTAGGTGCTGAATCTTGATCACAATCTGACAACTAATCTTTCGCATTGTGCTACTATATCAGCGCATTGATTTTTTTAAATAAAGGAGCACCTTCCAGAACGTTACTCCAGAGATGACGGCCGGTACGACTCTGTTGTTCTTAGAAAACAATGCAAGCGAGAGTGTGACTCACAGCTTTTATTTCTGAAGATAGTTGTTGACAGCCTCATGCTTCATAAATGAGTCCTGGCATGAGTGCGGGGACCCATCAGGTATTTCTTGATATCGGGCCAACAGCAGTCAAGCCTGTCCTCGCTTGAGCCTCCAGGCCATTGGATAGCATAACAGAAACAGTGCGTGTACACTGTGTGTGTGTGTGTGTGTGTGTGTGTGTGTCTGCGAGAGAACGGAGAGAAAGCTGGAGAAGAGACACAATAGAGTTGAGATGGAGGAGTGAAGAAAGGAAAGAAGGCTCGAGTAGGGCGGGTTTGTGTGAGAAAGTCGAATCGGGAGGAATTCTCGGTGGTTGCCAGCTCTCACCACAAACAGCGGCCCATGAAGTGTCTCAGTGTCACAACATTAAGCTTGGATCAATGTAAAAATGTAATTATTACATCCAAATATTCTTAAAATAATCAAACAAATTGTTTGCACAGATGATGTTTGGAGGATTTGGTGTTTGCAGGAGGGATTGCGACTTTCCCGACTGTGTGTGTGTTTGTGCCTGAAGGCTGACATCTGGGTGCCATGTTGATGATTCTGGTCTTCTGGTCAGCAGAAATGTGCATGTTGAGAAGATGTCACGTTCCCACAGCTCTTATCCTGGCAGTGGCACAGCTATTGACATAACAATTGCAATAGCATGACTTTCTGCAAATGGTTAGTGGCTGCAGATGTTTTTAAAGGGACAGTACACCCAAAAATCACCTTCCTACCTGTAGTGATGTTTATTAATCAAGATAGTGTTGGTGTGAGTTGCAGAGCGTTGGAGATATCGGCCGTAGAGATGTCTGTCTTCTCTCCAGTTTACTAGTACTAGTACAGTTTCATAGGGGAACTATTTTCTTTCTCTCAAACTCTACCCACCAACTGTATCAACATGCAGAAGGAAGTGTGCATCTACTCACGGACAAGAGGCTCGTGACAGCACAATATGCAAACACCACACTGCCTGTGTGAGCAGGGTGTGACCTCGCTGAACTGCTGCAGCTCACATACAGGCGGTGTTCACACAGACAGCGTTGCTGAAGATGGTATGATGTCAGTGTGATTATAAAAAGAACATTTTCTGTCTGTCTTTGCTGGAAAGTGTGCACGTGACGTAAAAACAATACGAAAGACTCCTGTTCTCAGATGTTCTGTAGCTGAGCAGCAGCTGAGACGTGCCCGAGCAGCACTGCTCATGTGGGCAGTGTGGCTACTGTAATCTATTAATGAGGTTCTGCAATGCACATGCACTGCCCACATAGGCAGTGTGGCCTGGGCTTTAATGGTATCCTCCTCAACTGGGCTGTAACCAAGGGTGTAGGTTTAGTTTCAGCATTGGTTAAGGGGACACAGATGAAACAGGCATTGTCAACCAACGAGACGTGTCCCCTGCATCCCCCCAAAATCTACGCCTATGGCTGCAACGTTAGCTAGTTCAGTGGTGCTAGCAGTAGATGCACGCTTCCTTCTGTGTGGTGATTTGGTTGGTGGGTGTAGTTTATCCATCCCTCCATTTTTGTAACCACTTATCCTCTGGAGGGTCATTACACCCAACAAATGTATCACCGCACAGAAGGAAACGTGCATCTACTGCTAGCTTACCTGCACCTCGGAGCTAGATAACAGTACAGCTCAGCTGAGGGAGACGCCATTAATGTTTACATTTCACGCTGTCACAAGCACGAGCCTCTTGTCCATGAGCAGATGCACGCTTCCTTCTGTGTGTTGATACCATTGGTGGGTGTAGTTCAGTAGTTCCTACATGAAAGAGCTCCCAACAAGATCTGTGATTATCATGAGTAACCAGGTTCATGATTTCTGGAAAGAGACATTGCTGTTTGATTATTGATTATTTGGGCAATTTGGGCACCACAAGCCGAGTTCTATCTAGATTCATTATATTGGAGAGAAGGCAGACATCTCTACGGCTGATCTCCAACACTCAACAACTCACACCAAAATAATCTCGACTGATGAACAGCACCGCAGGTAAGAGGGAAAATATGTATGTTTGATTTTGGGGTGAACTGTCCCTTTAATGATTCAAAGTGTCTATTTCAATTCGTCTATTTAAAACACATAAAGGATGCAATTTGTACGGGACATATTTTTCTAATCAGATTGACATGACAGAGAACAAAGTTGTGTATTTGTCTCGCGAAATTGCAAATCATATCACAACCTCAAGCGTCTTATTATAAAACTTATTTTGGCAGAACTTTATTCCCGTTCTGAGCTGTCTATTTTTTTTTTAAGGGCTACTCTCCATATAATCAGAGGCCACACAAATGTGTGCTCGCAGACCCATTCCGGCCACTTCTCTGCCACCAGCCCATCCTGCGCAGTTCACATGTGACGTGAGGTTACAAAGCTCTCTTTTAAGCTTGTTTAGGAGAAGGCCCCCTCCTGCGTGCCCGGCTCCGTGGGAGAAAAGTGGCCTCGAGCGCCAGTGGTGAGGAGGTGCCGTATCCTCTTCACCAGAAAACGCTGGGCAGAGGCCCTATAGTCACAGACAGAGAGTCGTGGAGAGGGAGATGGGAAATCATGGTTTGAAGTAAAACCACGTCCTCGGGGAACAGGGTGTCAGCAGGGATTGCGGTTCCCATCTTGGGCCACACAGAACCACAAGGCCGCCGCAGAGACCCGACTTTCCACTGGATCACAGGGCTCAGGCCCCACTGGCCTCTCTGTAGATATCCAGTTACTAATCTACCGGCCCTGACCAGTCCCCAGTCAAACGGCGCTGCCCGCCCAGCAAGCAGACTGGGCTTCGCCCTGCGACACAGCGACCAGAGTAAATCCGGTCCAGCTGGCTGCTCTTGGGAAAAGAGGAGGGAGGGAGAGCAATTTAGAAGGGTGGTCAGGAGACAGAGCAGTGTGGTCGAGCGTGGTCACTCAACAGCTGCGGCTTGGGAAGATTCTCTCTTCTGGGAGAATCTGACCCAAAGGAACAAAGGCTCTGTGGTCATGTCGAGCGTGTAACTAAAGGACAGGAAATGCAGACTTTTTCAGAGGGAGGAAAAACACTGAAGCCACTCGGTGGGAGGTTTTGGTCGTTTACGGCGCAACCATGTCGTCAAGCATCAAAACTGCACTCATCTCAAAACAGAAATGACAACTTATGGTTGCTGTAATTGCCTCCTTTATATACAGAGGATCCCTTAACTATAGGAACACTAGAGTCCATTGTTTGTCAATTAGACTTTATAGTTCCCTCTGTTTTTTTAAGACACCTGATGTGATGCACTTCAGCGCTGATCCTGTTGTCATCACTGAAACAACTCGGCGGGTCGTGACTGCACAAGCCCTCCTAAACACTGGCCGTCACCTCGCCATGGAGACACAGTCAAGCAAAACGTTTATTTATCTTAGCGCTCCCGCCACACCCTCGCTGTCTGCGCGTTTAAGTCTGCTCCTTCTCTTTTCTTTCAGCCTCTTCGTCACTTGCTCGGACTGTCGTAACCTCACTTGTATCTATTTTCATTTCTCAGCTCTTTGTTCTCTGTTTCCTCTCCCTCGCCGGCTTCCTCTTGATTGATTCCTTCCAGATAAACTTTCTCTCCTCCTCGCTCCCCCTCTCCTCTCCCTCTCCTTTTTTTATATCACATACTTTTTCCTCTCTTTCCTTCCCTCTGTCCCACTGTCAGCATAATTCCACCAGTGTCAGACCTCCCAGATGGGCCCAGACACAGGTAGATAGCTACCGCGGTGGGGAAGCTCCTCTGCTGTCGGCTTCCTGACGCCCGACCTGCCTCCCGCACACACACTCACACACACACCTCGCCTCAGGGGGGTCAGTGTCATTGTTGGCGTTGGGCACATGCTCGTCGCGGTGCAATATTAAATCTTCTCATTTGATTTGGACTGTAATTATGTCGTAAAAACAAACTGGCTGTGAAGCCGTGGCCCGCCAGTGTGATCTACTTTCATCAAGTGCAGACTGGCTTAATTATAGAGTGCGCCATACACCCATCTTTCACTGGGCAGCTTTTCCTGCTGCTTCTTTAAGCCATCACATTCTTTTATTGTGCGTTAATCACAAGGCAATTGGGCCGTTTGCGATGGCTGGGGGTAGATTTTAACACTGGTCTGTACACATCCTGCAAATTCTGGAGGAAAAAAAGAGTCAAGAGTTAAGCAGTTGTACATGGTAATGGAATCTGATGCCTCCTCTATTTCTGCGGTGTACTTAATGATATGGTTTTCATACCACAAAGGTATTCAAATGTGAGGAATCTCTGCTGAGAATAAAGGATTCTGCTGTTCTTTGTGCACTTCAAATTGAGCGTGTGAGGTTAGACGGATAAATAAGTAAATTTGACAATAAATGACCAAATCTCATCAAAGGAAATCACACTGATGTGAACGACTGTAAATAAAACTCAGATCTTTCCCCCGTGGGATTTTATTTCTGTTTCATTATCTTAAGAGGGAGCCATAAAACACTTGAAGGAATAACACTCAACTATGAAGATCTATGAATTTTATGAGCAAATTATTTCCTCGTACAGCCGCTGCTTTTTATCTGCTTTTTACAGCCAGACATCTGAAATACATGTTTGTTTAGGCCTGTATGTGCCACATGGTTAAGTCAAACCAGATCCCACCTTCACATCAACTCGCACAGGAGGACGCCAGATGCCAAATCGCAACATATGGCAATATGTATATTCATTTTTCTTTCTTTTTTTTTTTTTTTATATGCTGCGCTTCATGCAATATGTTTTGGAGCACTGCTTGAAATCAGTCAAATGATTAAATGATTTGCATCGAGTATTATACGTCTCAAATTGATCTTTTGTTGATGTGATTTCAGTAAAAATATGTTTCATTATAATGAAGAGCGTCACCAATAAGGATCATTGGAGTGATAAATAAATATGTCACACAGGTAAATCACAAAACCTGCCCAGCTGCCAGAAGAATATGTTGGCATTGTAGATTTCTGCAAACCACAAATATGTTCATATCATATCTACCTTTGTAAAGTGACGTAATATACAAGCTGGCTTTGTCCTGGAGAGATGAAGGAGATGGTGGATGGTGTGTCACCAATGCAGACCAATGTTTGAGACCAACAAACAACAAAACAGGTTGCTCTTTAGCAGTCACCGCTGTGTTTCCTGCAGCTTTTAGCCCCCAAACTTGGGTGTTTTTTAGCCACTAGTCACCGTTTTTCCAGCATTCTTTTAGCTTCCAAATGTGGGTTGTTTGGGGACCCGTCACTGCTTCCTGCAGCTTTTTAAAGCACACAAATGTAGGTCTTATTTTATCGACCAATCACTGTGTTTCCAACGGCTCATTAGCCTGCACATATGGGATCCGTCACCGGTTTTCCAGCAGCTTTTCAGCCCCCAAACAAGGGTTTTTATTGGGAACACTTTGTCTTTGTGGCCTAATTACCCCCCAAATGTGGATGTTTTTAGGGACTCATCACTGTTTCCAGTGGCATTTTAGCCTCCAAAATAAGTGTTTTTTAGGAATCTGTAGCTGTTTTCCCAGCAGCTTTTAAATCCCCAAACACGGGTGTTTTTTAAGCGGCCCATCACTGTTTTTCCTGTTGCTTTTTGGCCCCCAAATGTGGGTGTTTTCTAGGAACCCGTGGCTGTTTTCTCAGTGAATTTTCAATCCCCGAACGGGTATATTTTTATGACCCATTGCTGTGTTTCCTGTGGCTTTTTAGCCCATAAATGTGGCTGTTTTTTAGGAATCCATCACTGTGTTTTCAACAGCTCTTTAGACCACAAACGTGGTTGTTTTTAAAAACGCCCTGTCACTGTTTTCCCGGCAGCTTTTCATTTCCCAAACCATTAGACACTGTTTTTCTAGCATCCTTTTAGCTTCCAAATGTGGGTGCTGTTTTTGTACCCATCACTGTGTTTCCTTCAGCTCTTTAGCCCCAAAGGTTGGTGTTTTTTAGCGACCCGTCACTGTGTTTCCAACAGCTCTTTAGCCTGTAAACGTGTGTGTTTATTAGGGACCCATTGCTGTTTTCCTAGCGGCTTTTTAGCCTCCAAATATGGTTTCCTGTGGCGTCTTAGCTCCCCAGTGTGGGTGTTTTCTAGCCACTATTTACCATTTTATAAGAAGCCTTTTAGCTTCCAAACATGGGCGTTGTTAGTGACCTGTCACTGTCTTTCCTGCGGCTCTTTAGCATCCAAACAAGGGTGTTTTTTCCACGACCAATTGCTGCGTTTCCTGTGTTTTTTTTAGCCCCCAAATGTGGGTGTTTTTTAATGACCTATCACAGTGTCTCCCACGGCTCTTTAGCCCACAAACATGGACTTGTTTTTTAAAGAACCCAGCGCTGTTTTTCCAAACATGGGTGTTTTTTCACAACCCATTGCTGTGTCACTGTTTACTCTGCAGCGATAGTACCACGAAAAGCAGCCAATTCTTAACAACACATCGCTGCGTTTCCTGCAGGGATTGTGCCTCCGAAACCAGGTATTCTAAGCCAAAATATGATTTTTTCCCAAACCATAACTAAGTGATTTTTTTGCCTAAACCTAACCAATCATTAACCACAGCGTTGTCCAACTGCTACATAATAACATGCAAATGTAACGTATTCGTTGGTTGCAGAAATATGCAATGCCAACATTTTTTCTGCTGATTGGGTTTCCCAAAATATACAATTATTGACAAAAATCCAAAATCTGGAAGCAGCCGTTTCCCCAGGATAAAAACCAGGCTGTGGTTTTAATCTTGATGTCAGTGCTCAGTGGCTACCAGTAAGTGAACACAGCGAGGGTTTATGTCAGAGATGAGCGTGAGAGGGAGGGATAAAGGATGGAGCTGTCTGGGGACTGACCCCTTTATGTCTTAATAGTTGAGCTGAAAAAGAGGGGAGACTATGAAAGCTGAAGGGTCACCGAGGGAGAACTCCCTCGTTTTTGTCCCTCTCCACCGGCCTTTTATGATGGGTTCATCTGTGTTGTGACAGGTGTGTGAAGTGGGCACCTTACTAGAGGTAATTGCCATTTCTCTCCTGTGGGTCATTGTTTGTCCCTATGCCTGAAAAGACCATTAGAAAAAGAGGATTTTATGTCGTTACAGTGGCAGAGTCGGAGATGAAGACTTTGTAATTCTCTTGTTCTCTCAGGAATAAATTGAATAAAAATCACAATTATGAAATATTCAAAATATTCAGAGTGGATCCATTAACAGCGTGGGGTGCTGTACATAAACACAGACGGTAAACACACCCTGCTGATGCTGCTGTTCTTTAGCTGGAACAGACTGCTGTGGCTTCACTGCAGAAACCATTATGGTGCCACTGAGGAGAGTCATAAAGGTGATTAACAGCTGCTTCTAATTAAAGATCAATGGAGAGTCTTTCTGAGGTGATTTGTTATATGAATTAGGATGCCCACTGTCCATTAATGACATCAGGCAATGTCACTGTAACAGATTGGGTATTGATTCACCCTTGTTTGAGACACAGCTCAAACCAAACCATACATCATGGCCGCCCCAGACGCTGGGATTTGTTTATGAATGTCCCTTTATTCACAGAGTGGTAAAAACTCAGACACCCAGCCCTCGACCCCCACGTGTGTTTGAAAATGCGTTCCTTTTATTTAATGTATACATTGCATCAGAAGATGGATATGTTGCATACGTCTTTCTAATGCTGGAGCTGAGGGAGTTGGATGTGAAAACCTGGAGTGCAGCGCTCCCACATCCTGATTCAGTAATCAGACATCATTACAGATCAGCAATGCATCACAGGGGGTAAGAGGGCCGTGAAAGCATCAAGTTGTAGACTTGATTTCATATGACCATTATTCTAATAACCTACCGGAGGTAATTTTATGCACTTTAAATTTTAAGGTTCTGAGCTCCTTACATTTTAACTGTAGAGCGTTCTTGCAGTGCACATATTGATTTGTCGTAGCAGGGAAAGCTCAGGTATACCTGATAATCATTTTCTGCCATTGTGTGCCAGAGTGTGGGATAGCAGAGCCCCGAGCTGACTCTCCTGAAGGGAATTAGCATTAGAAAATATACCTTTGTTTGACAAATAAATGTGGCTGCTGCTTTGAAATGCATATCAGGCTTTATTGCAGGTTCTTATTCATGAGACTCAGGCTGCGTTCACATTACAGAGCCTAATGCTCCATCCTGATTGTCTTCCCCAGATCCGATCTTTGTGCCTCGACTGTTCACGTTCATGTTTGACTAATATCTGACATCAGTGTGAACGGCTCACATGCAACTAATAATGTCACACACATACATGTTGGAACAACAACAAAACACAATGACATCAGTTTCATCTCCTGAATGATTTGCTGCAGAGGTTGAATGACAATTTGTCCTATGTTGTGATGAGAAGAAGAGGGAACACAAAAGCCGTATTAGCTGGTATTGCTGGTAGTTCTGTGGAGAGGGGAGAGGTGTGGGGGCAGCTGGGAGAGGAGTCAGGAGTGTCGGGACCGCAACGTGGAGGTTTTAACAGAGAGGGTGTTCCTCCAAACTCTAGGATGTCCAGGGTGACATTCAAATATGTGTCAGTGCCTCACGACAGGACTCAACATGCAGGCGAGCTGTCCCTGTCAGAAAGCGTCTTGCCGTCGGGCTCTATTGGCTGGTGACTGGGGCAGTCTTCTGTAGTTTGGTGGTGAGTGATCTGCACAGTGAAGTATCACGTGGAAAAACCATGGATATATGGGGAAAAACACAAATTCAGATATGACCGTTCTCACAGCGGTCACATGGCCAATAATTATGTTTATTTACATTCAGACCACACAGAAAAAATCGATAAGTGTATTAGATTAGGTTTAAGTTGTAAAGAAAAAAAGCTGCATTCTTTAGGGGTGGGAATCATCGGAGGATCCACGATATGATATTATCACAATACGTAAGTCACAACACAATATAATTACATCGAAGGCCGCTAGCCCAGCGGTCTGGTCCTGACATGTAGGAGGTTTTTACCCAGAGTCAAATTATCATCTTCAAAACAGTCAAACCAGGGGTCTTATTTAAAAACATTGCAAACGCCAAATTTTAAAAACTGTTGAATATTTTTTAAAAGATACACTCTCATCACACATTACATGTAACTACGGTGGCGGATGCAAAAACCATAATGTCCCTTTGGAGATCTAGTGTTTGGTTTGTCTCCTCTGGGTCAGAAACATGGCGGTGCAACATGGCGATCTTTGTGGACGAGTACCTGCTCTCTATTTAGATAGAAACGGCTCATTCTAAGTTAATTACAACACAACAATACTGATTTTCAGATTATTATTCACTAAAGAAAACATATGTATTGTATTTTATTTAATTTGTGCAAATATATCCAACATTTAAATTTTTCAATTTGTTAAAAAGAAAAATTCCAGCAGAATTTCGACAGGTTAAAACACAAGTAAAGATGTAATGTGCTGCCACAGCCAAAAAGCTAAGAGGCCTTTTGTGCAGCTCCTGCGGGAGAGTAAACATTAGATCTCAGACACTTTTTAACTCCAAACAAACATGATGAAATCATCCGTGCCAAACGACAACAGCACGACAGTTTTATATCATCATATAAAGCAGAAAACTTTGACCCAGCCCATGACCTGAAGAACACATCCTGGAGAAAGCTGCACAGCTATATGAGAAATCTAAATGTGCTTGATGGTGGCACATCCCTTCATTAACATCTTACTCCTCTATACTCAGCTTGAGACTGTGCCAAATGTGCCGCGGTTCTGCATTGTGACAATTTCCGGCACTTCAGATGTGTATTTCCTGGCTTTCTAATCAGAATGCTATTTTGTATCTCAAAAGGGGCTCCATTCAGCCCAACATTAACAGCCCTCGTCTGTGATAATGTGGAGGCTTCGGGCCATAGGCCACCAGCTGCATCCACTTGTCACTCTTTGGTACAGATGCCCTGTCTGTCTGCTGTGGCGAATGAAACTCGTGGACTAAATTGGCACTTATTGTGCAGAATGATTTTATGTACGCATTTTAATGTGCCTCATCCAATTCCTTAACATGGTTTAATTATATCTGCTGACAGCCATCTCAAATTTTAAAATGATTTAAATGGAGCGCTCCTGTCCCTCTTGTAATTTATGTCTTTGAGTGGCCGGCGGAGACCAAATGGAAACGCTATACATCTTTGTATCAAACCCCGAACGCTCTCAGGCAATTTATCCAAAATCTGCGGGATTTTTCTGTGCATCATATTAGTTTCTCATACAAATCAAATGAAGAGAACTCAATTATGACGGATCAATAATTCAGCATTCTCAATTATGCTTTAATTGTAAGAAGCAATATCATCCAATCTTATTGTGTGGATAGGTGTTGTTGCTCTGCAGAGCTTTAGCTGATTGTTTATATGAGATTAGAGCCGTGTATCAAGGAAAAGATCAGGCAATGTCACAGAGCCTGGGATAGCCAGCAAGTGACACGTGCATAGACACGCGCTCGGATACACTCCCAAACACACACACACACACACACTCTTAATGACACAAACACGTAACATAAAGCCAAATGCTGCCACTAAAATTTGCATGGTGCTCAGTAATGCATTAGTGAACATCACTTGGCAATCTGTTCATACGGGCTTAATTGGATTTTAATACCGCCTCTGATCTTGTTTTCTAATTAACGGCGGTGGCTGGCAACCAAGCAGAACCATGCACCCAGCAACACCTTTGATCCCGGCCATATGGAGTTCCTCCAAGCACGCCGGGGATGTAAAAATCCCTCACCTAGACGTGGGCGAACAACAGGCCCCCGAATCAAAATGGATGGGGTGAGGAAAATGAAGGAGGGTGGAGAATGGAGGAGTGTGGCAAGGAGGAGGAGGAGGAGGAGGAGGGGGAGGGGGTTGGCGGCACAAGGTGGCGGTGGCGGTGGCAGCGGGGGTGGGCAGTGGCATGTGTCATCCACACATCCCGGCGGCATTGTTATTGATTAATTTCTCTCACGATCAGTTGTGATCACAGATACATAAAACATGAGAGGGGGGACTGAAACACCTTATCATCCATGCTGCCATTCGACACCCCTTCCTTGCTACGTGGAAATGTCAATAGCTTCTCTAATCTGTTTACTTCTCCCCTTGTGGCCACTGCTTTATGCTTTTGATGAAGGGCTGCCAAAAATGTGTCCTTTTTCTACCCTTGCTTTTCCTGTTTTGGCAGACAGAGTGCGGGTATTAAACTTTACATCTGCATAGTCACCCCGGCTCGCTCGCTGTTATTTAGTTGTTTGAAAGGATATCACTTGGAGACCCGGGGCGGGTTTTAAAATTCTAATTATTTAATAGATATTAAGAGAGCTTTGGGGCTCGTTTCTGTGCACTCAGCCAGTTTTTGGAGGCTTGATGTGGCATCAGTGTGTTGACCAAAGCCGCCCTGCAGCCTCGGCACCACAGGCTCCGTGTCAGGCGACATATCATTAGTGCAGAGATGGGTTAGATTATTTTGAAATGTAGTCAGTTACTGAATACAAATTACACGGCAGTTTTTGTAATTAGCAATGTATTCCATTCAATCTGGGGTCACTGTTGAATATTGTACCTGATAGTACTTTAAAAAATGGACGCAGCCACAAAGATCCACACATACAAATACAGAGATTGCTGCGGTCAGAGCGCTCTCACACCCAAGTCATCAGTTACCAAGCATTGGTCCAGGTACTGAAGCACGGAGGCAGCCTTTAGTGTCAGTATGAGACAGCATGGGTGGATGGGTCAAACAAACTCAGGACTTAAATGCGGGAGCTGTTTGTGTCTTGTGTCAAACAAAGAGTTATTTTAATAAGTAGCGTGGCATTTTGGGAAGTGCTTATTCTCCTCCGTGCAAAGAGTTAAATGAGAAGATTAACACCACTGTAATGTGTGTAAGATAAATATGACGCCACTGCCAAAGTTCTATTAGCTTAGCTTAGCACAAAGACTGGAAAACAAGGGAAACTGCTAGCCTGACTTTGTCTGAAGGTAGCAAAATTGTTATATCTTGCTTGTTCAATCCGAGCACCAATCTCCGAGGCTGAAACATGAAGCTGATGCGGAAGTGCCAAAAACTGCAGTTCCTGTAATGGCCACTTGAGACTGACTCCAAGAGCAAGTCAATCCCCATTGACCCCAATGTGAAAATCTCCAACTTTACAGCAGAAATATATATATATATATATATATATATATATATGTATATATATATGTATATATATATGTATATATATATATATATATATATATATATATATATGTATATATGTATATATATATATATATATATGTATATATGTATATATATGTATATATATATATATATATATATATATATATATATATATATGTGTGTGTATATATATATATGTGTGTGTGTATATATATATATATATATATACACACATATATATATATATATATATATATATATACACATATATATATATATATATATATATATATATATGTATTTACATATATTTACATTTATTTACATTTTATTAAGGCTTAAAGTTACGTGTAATCAGGGGTGTGGCCACGTTAGGTGACTGGGTGTCTGTGAGGCATCAACACAGCATTTGAGTCAGATCCACCTCATGGTCCTCCACAGTTTCACCTTCTTGAAATAACAATCACCTCCTGGCTCCAAAAATCCAAGATGGCGACTGTCCAAATGCCAGACTCAAGGCTTCAAACTGGAATCCACAATGTCACAGTTGCTACATCCATAATTTTATATAGTCTATCCAAAGTGTAAAAACAACAGGTTGTGGTTTGGTGCAAGACTATTTCTTGGCTGGGAGCAGCTACTTCCTGGAGTCTCTGCAGGTTGCCTGGCAACGCCAAGACTCCTGCAGGGTAAACAAATGAGATGTGACGTGTTAATTAGTGAGCTTTAGAGGTGCTGGGAGGCAGAGTTTGTTACCTTTGGAGCTGGGTTAACTGTTTCCCCCTGTACCCAGTGTTTAAGCTAAGCTAACCGGCTGCTGCCTGTGGCTTCAGATTTATGTGCAGACACAAGAGTGGTATCAAGCTCTCATCTGACTCTCTTTGTGATTTCCAAAATGCCAAACAGTTTATCTTAGACCCAGTCTGTGTGTACCGTGGTTGGTTTGTTTCTGTGCATCACATTTTGCACACTGTGAGGGAGTTACAGTGTGCACTCAAGGTCATGAAAATTCCTGAGCATCCTGGGTAAAGACAATGTGCTGCATGTGTGTGTGAGGGTTGTCATGTCGAGTCAAGGCAGCTGGACTTACTGTGTAATCTTGAGGATATTTCACAAGTCATCCTGGAGGCTTTCAGTTCTGCTGAGTGTTGGGGGAGGTCATCAGTGTTTAACCTCTATGGATGGTTAGAACCTCGACTCACAGTGAGCCTAATGATAATACACAAGACAATATGGCAGCCATCCATGCATGGTGTATTTGTTTAGTTCAGCAAGCTGCCGCTTGACTGCTGTCTGTCAGAAAGCAGCTCATTAACTATTCATATCAATTAAAAAAACTCAGCACATGTGACAAATTTCAGATCTACAGCAGTTTGATTGACAACCAGAAGGATGGTGGTATTAAAGGGGCGTCACATTTCACCAATACTGATGGACTAGTCCATACCCCGGTTGCTATCGCGCCCCCCTTTGGCCAATTGATGCAATATTGCTTCATTCACATCCTCCCATGACCCTCTACCACTGTGCCAAATTTCACCTGGATTGACCAAGTCAGTGAGGAGAAAAACGTGGAACAGACACACAGTTTTCATCATTATATAGTAAGATACAGGGTTTAGGGTAACAGTGTATGAAACAATGGGCCTCATGCAGTAAACGTAACAGATTTTCTCTTATTTGTATTCATATCCACAATTTGTTCTTACTTATTTAGCACCCACTGATATTGTGGAATTCACCAATGTCTTAGTTTTGCACTTTTCTTAGATAAGAGAAAATTTTAACAGTGGTCGACAGCACTCTGACCAGGAAGAGAGAAGCATCTTGTTTTTACAGTCCATAAATTGTTGCCCAGCTCAAGGAAACATACGTTTTAAATCTGAGGAACAGCACAAATTCGAGGAACTTTTACTTTATCTATTTTCATCCGCTTATCCGAGGCCGGGTCGCAAACATATCTTGAGTATTTCAAACTCTTGCCACTTCAGAGGGAACTATTGTACTTTTTACTCCACTACAATTATTTGATAATAGCCATGTGCCAGAGTCTTTGCACACAGCACCAACACCTGCCCTTATACAGTGTTTAGGTTGCGTTACCTGTGCTAATGGGTGACTTATGATCAAGTGGGATTCGTCATTTATCACTCACACCTGGGTAAGAGCAGATTTGGATGGTTAAGAACGCTTGGTGCATCTGGAGTTGACCCCAGGTCCAGTATCATTCGACCAGGTTATGATTCTGATCGTAATGTATCTTAAAGAGCGGCAGCACGGCAGCAGCAGCTCTGATTAAAGAGTGTTTAAGTCCGCACAGCCGCTCTCATGCTGCTGTTTGGCAAATCACTCTGTCTTTAATTCTTACTTTTGCAGAGAGGCACTCTGACATCACATGGCCTTCTACAACAACAGCAAATAAGAGGGAAGGCCTTAAAGTCCCTGCTAGTGATTGCACCTGAATAATGATGCCTTTTTACATGCTGGTTGTTTGTCCTTCACAGAACAATGTGTTTATACTCTTTTGAAGAGGATTGTGACATATTGTGCCCTGGCTAATGACTAGAAATGCATCAAGACTAAAGTGGGGTTTCTAATGAAGATGGCTGACAAGGCCTGAAGGCCTTCTCTTTCTTTTATATGCAACTCTTTTCTTTTCATGCAAACAGAAATCCTTGCCCTCCTTGAATTATCAAATTGTCCTTCGACCTCAGCATGTCACAAAGTTTCTCATCTTTCTATCAAAGACACTTTCAAGCACATTGAACGCTGTGTTTATTTAAGTGGTATATTTGATTTTGGAGTCCTTTCTTTTAAAACTTAATGGATGACAGAAATGGCCTTAGCTGATGTTTGAAACAATCACATGCTAATGACTGACTCAGTTCCTGCTATGCTAACACTGTTGTATGCCTGCCACGTCTGCGTATTATACGTCAATAGAAAAGTTAATTACAAGCACAAATCCTCTGAAAAGATTCAGCATCAGCTGAGATTTGGGACAATGCTGCTGTTGTGAATGAATCACATTTTGGCATCATGCACATGAATGTACGTCTCAACACTTTGTGCAGCACCTTGTGGCTCATACAGCTAATTCTTAACCATAGATTTAAAGTAATGAACCTCTTAAACTCTTCCTCTGATATAACAGAAAGTTGCTTATACACGTCATTTCACTGTATGTAAGAGAATACCTCTCTCTTGTTGTCTCGCAGTGTAACAGTGCGTTATATTCACACGTCAGCCGGCCTGAAAGCTGCTCCACCAGTTTGTCCGTCAGTGGCACACAGGCCTGTTATTCACACTGTTAGCACAGACAGAAGGTTTCAGTACATAACAGCTCCTGACATTATTTTAACAGCAACAAAATCAGTTATTTTTAATGGCAAAAATGAAGGAAGTATTTAATTTGGTTGCATCAAAGATGAGAAACTGCTGATTCACGTAACAAAGAGCACAACATTAAACAAAAATACCAAAGACAAACCATGTTTATTAAATACCAAAAGAAATATACTTTTTTTTTTTCCAAGCAGGTCTGAAAAGTGAAGCCAACGTCAAAAACTGCAGTTCCTCAAATGGCCACTTGAGGCTGGCTCCAAGAGTGAGTCAGACCCCACATATCCCCATTTTAAAATGCCCAACTTTACAGCAGAAATAAACAGGCTGTGGTCAGTCAGAGTGACAGGTGTGTGCTGTCCGTTTACTGTTGGTTAGGCAGCGTAACCATGGTGAAACCCCAGATTCACAGAGTATAGGTGTAGCCTTAGTTGTCATTATTTTATAGTGTTTTCAGTTCATGAAAGTTAATAGGTCATGACGCTTTGGTCGCTCAAAAAAGTCTTGTTTAGCATTTGGTGGTACAAAAAGACGAGTCAGGTGTTCTTCTTTTTTGTAAATACATTTTGATTTATTGGTTTTAAGTCTGTTTTTTTGCTAGCGAAAGTTAACATTGGCATTATCAGAGTTAATCATAGCTGAAAATGCCATCAATGTATCCACGTTATTTCTGAGGGTGCTACTGTAGAAATGATTATGGGTGCAACCTTGAGCGAGCAGAAGTAGTCGTAAACTATTTAGTCTTAGGGGATTGTGTATGTAATTCTATGGGAAAATGTTATTTAGGCAGCAGGGTAAAATTTGACGAATTTATTTCCACTGTTTTGGCTCACTTGAGACTTCCGCTGGCTGAGACGGCTACTTCGGGTTTAGCGCTGCGTTAACTTGAGTGGGGATAAAATGAGTCGATGTGCAGTTCTTCTAGACTTTCTAAATGTTATCGGTAAGAATGGATCAAATCCTGATATTAAAACAAGTTATTTCGTGGGGGCTGTGAGGCTCAAAAAAATTATCTACTGATTTACAGACGTCTCTTTCCCTATGTAAGTCCATGAGCTGTACAAAACTTCCACAAAGAACATTTTCTTTTATTGGTTTTAAGCCTGTTATTTGCTAGCTTAGTATTATCAAAGTTAATCATAGCACAATTAATCATGTCATGGATGTATCCACCTTATTCTGAGGGCGCTACTGTAGCAATGATTGTGGATGCAACTTTCAGTTTGTTAGCAGGAGTAGCAGTAAACTAGTTAGTCCTAGGGGGTTGTGATGCTCAAATAATGTATCCACTGATTTACAGATATCTCTTTTGCCATGTAGTTCCATGGGACAAAGTCTTTGGGCCGCAGAGCATCATTATACAAATGTAATTCCACTCTTTGGTCACAATGACAATTGGCTTCAAAATCCGGCACACTTCCTGGGGGCCTGGTAAATGCACTTTGCTAACCAAGCTATCAGCTAGCATGACGGTTAGCTCCACTGTCTCGTCCAAATACAGTCGCCTCTGGCTTCAAACATCCAACATAGCAGCGGCCAAAATGAGACTATAAATTGTGAGTCCACAAACCAATGGATGATGTCATGGTGCATACGTCCATTATTCTATAAGGTCAATGATTTAAACAACAGCCTTGATGAAGTCAGATGTATTGAAAAATACCATAACCCACTGTGACAGCTGCGACCTGTTTCCCTCTGATTACAATACCACAATATTTAATTAAAGTTTGTAAAGGGATTGACAGTGAGGTTTGGATGCAGCAGAATCGTCGTCTCCAGGGGATCAAGGTTGGAGACCATAAAGGTGTGCGGGCTGCGCTTTACAATAAATGGAATAAGAGCTGCACCTTTAAGCTGACTTGGCCCCTCAACAGGAGTGTGTAAATCAAGATAACACAATGATAACATGATAATTGAGGGATACTGAGATGAAACAAGGGAAGATTTAAATTGATCCTGGACTTAATCGCACAGAGAGAGACACAGTAAAAGACAGATGAAAACACCCACATGGGATCATCTTAAGTTCCTGCTAAGGGCGAATGTACATGTTGTCTGTGTACAATATGTATCTGCACAGCAAATATGTATTTGGCCGGGAGTCTTAAGTCGAGGTCTAATTATGGGTTCAACAGAAAAAAAATTCTTCTCACACACGTATGCATCATACACACTGCAACGTCCACAGAGGTGTACACGCCCAGTGTACTTAGCCCAGGGTGATTCTGGCAGGGATACAGAAACCAAAAGACAAGTCATATCAGCAATGCAAACCGTCCCTCAGGACAAAAGTGATCAGTGGAATACCACAGCGAGTTACAGACTGAGGAGCAGTGCTGGAATGAGCCACCTTGCTCAACAGTTGTTGTGTAACAGAGGGCATAAAAATGCATTTGGGTGTAAGTTTGATTTATACAGTGTGGCTTTTATTAGCTGTGAGTCAAGCTCGAACTTCAAGTTGTGTCCCTGACTCCCTTCCCCGAAAAAAGACACAGTCAATACACAAATTATGAAAATAAGTCAATATGTTTACATGCACAAATTATTCTGTTTGCACTACACTTCTTCTGAAAAACACAATATTCCTACTAAGCTGTTTGCATGGCCAATGTACATGAATGTTCCAGTAATATTTCTGTTTACATGCAGCCGTGCATACTAACATATTAACGTGCCCTAACATGTTGTTCATTATGTCAAAATACGGGAAAGAGGAACGGCTGTAGTCGCTTGTGCTTCTTTGCATCTTTGACTTGTTTGGCCGTGCAAACACAAACTCACATTTTAATTCCTGTAATAGCCTTAAAAAGGTCAGTGTCATGATATTTCAGGGCTCCCGCACTCATGAAATTCCTGGTAAATTTATGAAAGTAGAAAAACTGTTTTCAAGGCCCAGAGATAATTTTGAATTAACACAATGTTTTGTAAAAGTTTTGTATAAACATAGTTCTGGCTGTTGTTTAAAACATGTTTAATATTAAGTGAAATAACTTCCTTGTGCTGCTAATTCAAAATCTAGTGATCACTGAAGCGTCACTAGGATCACGTGATACACATAGGCCAGACCGGCATCGTGCCATCGCCTAGGCTGGCCCCCCTCATAAGAAGAAATGTGCTGTCACATCAGGAGCGTAAAAGGCAATACACTGTGAGGTATGTCTGAACATGTATAGATGTCTGGATGAACAATATCCATTCACTGTGTTGGGTCATTGATCCACTGGAACAGGGAAAGACTGACGGGACATGATGGCGATCAATTTATGAAGGTTCCATGAACGTTCAGGTTCAGGCAAGGTTGCAAAAATAATATTCTACATGTCTGTTAAACATTTGTTTAAATTATCGAAGAAATAAAAACGTGCAAACTTGTCAAAATTTTAATCCAAACACACAACAAATTGCTACATCTACAGGATCTTTGGGTTTCTATCCCCCAAAACAGGGGCGTGGCCTTGACAATTTTGGCCGTGTCTATATGTGCGGGTCTGGTTGATTTGCATATGGAGCTAGTTTGTAGCGGTAATGTCTCAACTTTAGCGAATGCTAGTGGTTTTCTCAGCAGCGAAAGCCTGGTTAGTGTGCGTTGAATGACATATGGCTGTATTGCTATGCGGGGCTACTCATTTTTAAGTCATGGAAATGGGGTAAAGTGTTACAGGAAAGTTATGAAAAAGCTTTGACAATTCATTGGTAAAAATGTGTGAGAACTCTGATACTTGACCATATCCAAACACCGCTCATGTCCAAGTCAGTGTGTTTCTCCTTCCAACCAAAAATGTGGGCTTTTCTTTTGAGCGTGTATCTCTACTCCAGCCTTTGAAGCTTTTGTTTTGTGTACAACTCATCCATGACGATGCACAGAGCTGACTGTAAATAATAGTGATGCACGGGTTGACCTGCAGGTTGACCCGGGGGTCAGGCCATTAAGGTAAGCTTGTTAGAAAATATTGCAGATCATAAAGTGGCAAAGCAGCATTCTGACTAAGTTACTAATAACTTCTTTGTCTCTCTTCTCTGTCAATCTTTCTGTGTCCCTCACACAACAAGCAGCTTTATCATCAGCACTGATGCATTCGGGATTTCCGTTATTCGGCTCTTGACCAGGAAAATCTGTTGAAGTCAGATATATTTAAATCTCTCTGGCCATGATGTCAAGTAATTATATTTCCCTCTGCAAATATGTAGGCCTAACACCACGTCTAAACAAGAAGCAAGTGCCTCTGTCCACACATTAAATATGCACATTCACGTCATGTAAACAAACCATATATGGTATCAGCTGTTGGTCGAGATAATACTAGAGACGTAACCATAACGTAACGTAACGCAATTAATGATACTCGTTACCTGGAGAGGTTGGAAAAAGATATACGTTTCTTCCCTGTTCCAAAACCAAAATCAGATCCTGAAAAGTGTCGGGTTAGCTAGCTAGCTACTGAAGATATAGCCTACTGAATGTATACACATGCTGCCAATGTGGTTCACTTTCACACTGTGATCTGTAGCCTATAGTTCGGCTTTCGCTTCTAACTATCTTTGTCTTTTTAACCTGTTGTTGCTGCCGAGTCAGTTTGACATCCTGGATATATCCTTCAAACACAGACTGCAGACCCCTCTGTCTGCTTCTCTCTGGAGTCACTGTTTCATTTGTCCAAAGGGGCGGGGCTTAGTGAAAGGTCAATTCTGCCTTATCCCACATGTCTTGATCAAAAGTACTCCCATTCAGAAAAATGCCTAATTTTATGTATCCAAACAGAATATGCTGTTTACGTGACCTCTGTCTAGTAGTGGGATATCAGTGTGCATGTAAACTTAGTCAGTGATTGCATAGAAATGACAATAATAAACAAGCGACTCCCCCTGAGAGTATTATGAGAGCGTCACATGTTTATGCTGTGACTATAAAGGACAGGAATACAGGTCGTCTCCCACACCAGAGACAGGAATTTCAAAAGAATATGGTCAGAAGCCTTTTGTCACATGGCAATTCACTCCTTTTCTGCCTGCCGTCAAAGAGGAGATTAAGTTGTCAGAATGTGGGTCCTGGTCCAGACTGGTCTTTTGAGTGGATATTCACTAGTCTGATCTCCACCACTGCTAATAGACAGAGCTCAAAGGGGAGCAGGGAGAACAGAGGAGGGAGAGGGGTAAGAAGGCTTTAGGATCACTTTACCTGGATTCGGCAGCGTGGCGCTGGTGGATTAGTGCCCCGGGCCTCATGGCACGCTAGTCTGCAAACACCCCCATAACACTGTTCCACAGGTACAAACACACATGCACACACACGCTGGTGTACAGCACAGTGGCCAGTAAACACACAAACATGTGCATTAGAGGTCTGTTTCTGCACAGCACAGCGTTTTTGCTCTTACATGCAAACACTTCTGCTGTTAAACGCACACATCTATGTGTTACACACAAGCAAATGCCCAGTGATCTCTATAGTTTCACAACATCTTAGGTCTGTGCAGCCGCAGCCCCAGATGGAACAGCACCAGATAAAACAACCACTCTTAATTCCAGTGGCTTAGAAAACTTCTGCACCGATTCCTGGCTTCCGTACAGTTGGGATGCCTCACACAAACTTTCTTCGACATCCTAGAAGCTTTCCGAAGTCTGTTCCTGGTCTGATACCACTCTGTAAGGTCACTCACTCATCCAGAACTGCAAAACCATAACCCATAAAGGAGAAAATACAGGTTGTTCTTGGCAGGGAGGAGAGAAACCCACCACGGCTCCATCCCTCTCTGCCGCCTCTGCCTGCTCTCCCCCCAGTCACTACCTGATGACTTCTCCATCCGTTTTAATTGGTAATTATTTTGCGGGGTTTAATGCCTTTATTCAGACTGTCAGTGTGGAGTCAGGAGAGGAGGATTAGGTGCCCCAGGGGGACGAGACACTGGCACGGCCAGGACAGCTCATTTTTACACGGGCAGGGGAGGAGGACAGCTCATCTTTGATCCGGTTGGGGCTTCGCAGGCCAGAGGGGTGACAGCTGCACTTTCTTTAGCCCACATTTGAATTTGAATTCTATCTTAGGATGCAGCGCGCCGCGGACTTGGCAGGGCAGTGGGGTAATCTGCTCGGCACAAACGCCCGGGCCTTTTCTTCCTGTGTGCCCTCGCAGAGATTGGAGTAATTAAAGTTAAATGGAATGCATTAAAAACTCACTTGTGCCGAGGCTGTGGCGGCCGTGCCAACAGTGAATGGGCTGGGGCTGTCCTTTTACGCTACTCTAATCCTGCAGAATATATGTGTGCCCCGTGACTTTGATGCTACGCTACCAAAGCATCGGAAACGGCTACCAGTGGAGCTACAACTGACTGCTGGCTTTCACCTCAGAAGAACATCTTGGAGAGCAAATTCAGCTGGATTCTGACATTGGCAGGAGGTTGGATGGAATCAGCTTCGGGAAGGCTATTAGCACTTTCCAGACTCACATGTCACTCTCAAATTGCTACGCTTTGATGTACGCTCTATTTAAATACCACACACTGCCTTTCCCCTGACCTGTGGTAATATTTAGAGTGAATCCTGACAAGCTGTCCGTAACACACGTTAAGAAACTTGTACTTCCAGTTGTTCTACAAAAGGTTGGCCTATATGTGACAAACAGCTTCCCATGCCAACAAACACTGGCTCTCGACTGATGCAACCCTGAGATGGGCGCTCCCAGTTTGTCAGCCATCTTGATGTGGACAGTAATTGCAGCGAAAGACAAACCTGCTCTTATAGCCATAGGCTGGGAACCAAACCTGCTCTTCAAAAGTGTATGTCAAGAGACTCGAGGCATCAGACGTGCAGGTAATTGTTGCCGTCTTTCATTTGAGAGGAATGTGGACAGAGACAAAGGGGGGGCAGGCTACAAAACTATCATCATAATCTCTCCCTGGCTTTGTGTGTGATCCTCAAGCCCTTCTAATGAGAGGAGATAGGACGGGGAGGAACATAGGGGTGTGTGAGGACGGGGGAAAAAAGTGTTTTGTGAAACTGAACATACAGAGCACAGCGAGTGGTAAACGTAGATACAAATCACGAGGGAGGGATAAATCATGCGCAGGTTTCATCTTTGTGATAGAATCTAGAATATCTCGGCTATTAACAGACACAGATTGGTTTGTCAGTGACTGATCTTCAGCCTCTACACCTCACAAACTCTTTATCCGTAAAAACATGGCTCGAGCCAGCAAACATTGCACAAACATATTTCCCAGGTTTCACAGTTAATGCCTGAAGCCAAAAGCATGCAGAAATGTCTCCAATTGTGCTACGTGTCGACGTAGAAGTACCAAAAACTGCAGTTCCTCTAAAGGCCTCTTGAGGCTGGCGCCAAAAGCGAGTCAATATCCATAGACGCTTTATTAAATACCTAACTTTCTGAAATAAATTTGTTACAGAGTGTAGGCGTAGCCCTAGCTGTTGCTATTTTAGTGTATTTTTAGTTCATGAAAGTTAACTGGAATGTTTTGGTCACCTAAAAACGTCTTTTTGTGCTAAAAAAGAGCCCCTAAAGCATTTTCTGTCAGCGGTTTTAAGCCTGTCTTTTTTACATTAGCATTGTAACTCTCACTGTTTTAGTGTATTTTCAGCTTGTGACATTTTGGTCGCCTAAAAAAGTCTTGCTGTGCGAAAAGAATCTGAAAGGAGTCGGAGAGATTTAGGTTTTTTGGTATGTGCATTTTGTTTTAATGGTTTTAAGCCTGTTTTTTTTTTGCTAATGAAAGTTAACATTAGCATTGTAACTGTCGCTATTTTAGTGTATTTTCAGTTCGTGAAAGTTAATTTTTAACATTTTGGTCACCTTAAAAAGTCTTGTTGTGCTGAAAGAATCTTGAAGGAGTCAGATATTCTGGATTTTCGGTATGTGTATTTTGTCGTAATGGTTTTAGGCCTGTTTTTTTTGCTAGCGCAAGTTAACATTAGCATTGTAACTGTTGCTGTATTAGTGGATTTTCAGTTACTAAAAGTTAATTGTAACACTTTGGTCGTCCTCAAAACAATGTTGTTTTAATGTAACGTTAATTAATTTACATATGGTCGTAGCACACTGACATCACTCACGCAACATTCTTTTACTTTATTGTTACATAATATTCTGTTTTAAACCCAAAACATGATCTATTTTCTATGTCTTACCAAGTAGTTCGTGGCCTAAACAACTAAACTACGAACTCGCGCAAGCGAGCGTATTTTATTTTGTGCGAATCAGGGGATTTTAATTCTAATTTTGGCGTTTCCATCATAATGCGCATCTAAACAGGCTGATGGAAACATGGCTACTGTCTGTGTGATCAATTTTTGGATATGAGCTATTCAGCCTATCTTCTGTCCAAAGCTTACTAAATAACACTTCATATCAGAAATTTAAAAGTAGCCTTGGAATTTTACAGGGGGGTACTGTGTGTGCTGGACTATTTCTTCTACACAATTGCTAGAAAAAATATTGACATTGTACATATCTGCAAACCACATATAAGTTACATTTGTCTGTTATTATGTAGCAGATACATTAAAACCTTTTTGTGGTAGTATTCCAGACGGAAGAAAAAAGGACGGGACGCCAAAATACAGCCGTGTTTGGGGGCTAAAAAGCTGCAGAAAAGCAGCCACGTCGCTAAGAAACAACCAGTTTTGCTGTTTGATGGTCTCTAACAGTGGTCTGCAGCTTGACAAGCATCTCACCTAGGTGACATGCCATCCACCATCCTCTGACTCCTGGTGACAAAATCAGCACATATGCATACAGTCTAATCTCTGTCACTGTAGAAACTTTGCTATAATACATAATATGTAAATGTAATGTACAATATTAGCACTTTCCTCTGGTGGCTGGGCTGCTTTCTTAGCTAGACGGAGTGACTTTCCAAAGACCACGAGGCACGGAATTCTGCAATATCCATATTTTACATGATGAGTCTGCCTCCTTTCTTGTTGCCACGGCAATATTTTGTATCAAGCACCTAAATTGGATTGCGAAGACAACTGATCTGACAGAGTCTTCAGGCAGATTAGATGAAAGACCAGTAAAGAGTGGGGAGACAGACGGGGCGAACCCACAAACCAGACAGAGGAGTAGACTGTCAGACAGACCAAGACAGAGAAAAAGGCAGATTCACAGGCCGAACAGACGGACAACTATCAGTCCCATGGCCTGTTCTAGCTTATCGATACTCATGCATCTGGACATTACACCTGCAGGTCATGATTCAAGTATATCTGCAATGCATACATCCTTTTTTTTTGGTGCAAAACCAGGGAAAAGTGCCATGATTACAATCACACCACTATTGTCTGTAATAAACAGGCAAGATGGTGCTTCTGTGGAGGGGGGATTCAAGTGCTTGTTCACTTAAAAGTGAAAAGAATCCCTGAATAACTAATTATAAAGCATCTGAATACCAATATAAGACCTTGGTTTATACTTTTGTGGACTTGATTCGTGGTGATTTGTCTATTCGCTGACAGACGCTTGATGTTGGCGAGATAAGGGAGAAAAAAAGCCAGAGCTTTTGGCTGAGAAGCCCTATTATTCATGGGCAGCAGTTGTGTGTGTATTTCCATTAGATGTGTGAAGGCCTCTAAGGTCTAAGAATGCACTTTAATAGATACCTGTCAAATGTAATTAACTATGTTTTTCCTATATCATACGCTTTCCCATCGCCTCCAGCCAGAGGCTCCACAGTGTGTTTGTGTGTGTGTATACAAGTACACATGCATATGTGTGTCTGTGTGTGAGAGAGACAAGAGTCTGTCTCAGCGCCTTTTGCCACCCAGCGATTGGAGACAGTTTTAATTGCAGCATGACAACCACAAGAAAGGACCAGAAGCCCCATAAAAGCCAAAGCAAGCTGGCAGCCGTCCCGCAGTGGAAAGCTAGCCATGCCATAATTACAGGTAAAAAGACCTCTAGCACTGTAGCTCAGCACCGTGTTTATTTGACACCAATCATGCAACTATGCAGGTATCCCAACAATAACGTGCTCTGTCCCGACAGGACCGAGGTGCCTGCGAGAAAGACTTGGACATCGCCGGTAATCAAGGAATGTCTTGTGGCTCGGAGACTCAACCCTTGTCAGAACATGAAAGCGAGCGGAGAGACCTTGATTTTAAAGAGCTCAGATGAATTCGCCAGTGCAAGTTACATTGTTCGCAGTCAGAGAGGAGCCTCGCTTGGCATCAATAATTCATTTTACAAGACTCACTTCTGCCTCCAGTGAGCAGGTCGATTTAAACGTTTTGATATCCACATCCAAGGGCGCAACGGGCCACATTAAAGACACATTAGCAAAGTCAGTGACACCTCTCGCCGAAGAAGGAATACATTCTTCTCTAAAGCAGAGGTGATCACCTGTGCTTCGTTCCAGCAGTGGGTTTGAGACTTTTCTTTGTAGTCGTGGAGTATTTGGTTTTGTATGAGCAGAGGAGTGTTTAATGACTGTATGCTTGATAGCACACACATTTAGCCTGGCCTATGGGAGGAGCGGGGTTGTCTCTCAAAGTGACAACTGGGGTAGAAAAAAGGGCTCCGGGGTGACGAACACTGCATGTGTTTAAAGAAATGTGTTGGAGCAAACTGCGGACCCTCCTCTTGGGTGCACTCGAGAAGATTTTAAATGTGCTCGGCTCATTCAAATCAGATTTCATCTCCGGATTTTAAGCAATCTCATTGGTAATCATGCCAATACACCAGCAGCGTAAATCAAAAACATTTTAGTGACAGCATTGGTCTCTATTTGGAAATCCAGACCCGAGCACATAAATCTCACCTCTGTAAGTGCTTTACGAGAGCACAATGTGTGTTTTATGTGTTCTTTATGAGTGTGGAAAGGCCACATCTTGAATGACACTCACTGCCAGAGCCATCGAGGGGGAGAAAAAAAATACAAAACATAAAACATATGCTCACTTTCCACTAAGAAGGCGCCTGGGTGAAAATACACGGCAACATGTTTCCCCTCACCTCTTTCTTTGAGTTATTTATTCACTGACTTTGTTATTTACTTGCATCCTGCTTGAGGTGATTTACACGTTAGGTAATGACTGTCAAGGCAATTGGCTGCTAAAGTGGTGAACCGGGGCTCAAATGAAGGGCAGTGTTTATCACCGTATTGACTTTCTGACGAGGGTGCCACAGACTCTTTTGTCACTGAGGCTGGCCGAGGGAGGTCACATGACCCACAAGCTCATACTGTTGCTGTTGTTTTATTCTGTAATCTGGTTCTTTGCTGTTTGATTTTTTAACAGTTATTGAAATTGTTGAAGTGTTGAGATGAGAGCCAACAAGAAACCACCGCCTTGAGCAGAGGCTGACATCATGAATGCTCATAGACTGTATAAAATAATTGAGGTAGCGACTGTGACATCACCCATTGGTTTGTAGACTCCTGTTTGGAAGCCCGTCTGACTGGCGTTCAAGCGTCTTTTTAGACGGGCGTTTTTCCGGCGTCTTTTTAGACACGCGTTTTTGTAGACGCTTCTTTTTAGGCGCACGCAGATGCTTAAAAGTTAAAATATTTTCAACTTTTTGAGCGTCAGACGCCAGTAGCTAGCGCGCTTTGGATAAGTGCTTCTTGCGTTTCAAGCGTCTTTGAAACGTCCACGTCTCTAGCGTCTCATCTCAACAGTTGATATTCTGAACTACTTCTGCTGAAGAGCTCAGTTGCTAAAACATAATTTTTCCCAATAAAACAAGTTTGTTTCAATCTCACGTCCTCTCGACTTTGTTTGGTTTTCTCACTTCTGTTTCTCTTCTTAGGCCAATCGGAGTGATCTCATTTACCGACGGGCCCTGATGGACTTCGCCAGCTCCGACTCAGTTTCAGCATGCGGAATCTATAGGTGCAGAATATACGTGCTAGTTGGTTGGCATGCTGAATCAGTAGAAAAAAGCAAGAGCTGATAAGTGCCAACAGTGCAGGATTCACCGCAAAAACTCTCACTAACAACACAACATTGACCAACAGCGGACCGTGTATCAGGGCCCTCAATAACATTGGCGAGTTGTATAAAAATTTTGCTAGCAGAGGATAACGGGCTAGTCGCTCCAAGGATAGTTACGAGTGAATCAGATTCCAATAGTTTCCCAAAAAGCCTCAGAGAAACAGTGAAAAAAGTTCTTTCGATATGTATATAATTTACTGCATGACTATAAGAGCATGTGCTAAATTGCTAACTGTAGATTTACAGCGGTTGCAGAGAGGTGAAACATCAAGATGTTTCTGTGTTGACATCATTACGTTGAACTCAACATAAAGAAGCTCAGAGAAACATATTTGATTGCAGCAGAGGATCATCTGGGGTCAATTTGGGTGAAAACTTTTAACTCCTCAAAAACTCCAAATCTTCGACTCATTGATTTTAAATTCCTCCGTAGGTTGTTTTAGATGCCACTTTTGACAAGTTGATTTTGATTAAAAGTTGTGAACCGTGTTCCCAGGGGACCCCTGGCACTTAAAAACATATGGTGTCCATCTGTCTATACATTTTCCAAAGTTGCCATTGATCTACTGTCAAACAAAATAGGAAACGTTATCCTTTTGTTACTTAATGATCATTAAATGCTGTTAAATTCAACACTACAGAAGTTGTTGGCTCGTTTCACAGCAGCAAAGATATGAATTGTTCAGCACAGTTAAAGTAGACGAGTGTGTGCAGGATGTTGTGGTCATGGAGCCTTTTACTGCCAGAATTCACAAAGTCGAGGCTTATAGAGAATAAAACAGGAAGAAAGTGCCCCAGTGATCACGAGACTGCTTACCAGATGAACTTCACTGATTGTATTTAAACTGAGGATACAACAATCTTTATTAGGTCGCCTTCCTTCTTTTTCCGTAATGTGTCACACACTGTGCTGGTGTATCGAATGAGGAAAACTGTTGGTCGAAGATAAAAGAGTGGGCTGAGTTTGATCAATAGGGAAACGAACTAACTGGCCACCAGCACTTGAGTCTGTGTCACTTAGCGCTGATGAACTCTGCCCGGAGCTTCAAAAAGGGAGGCGGAGGAAAATCAGGAGGAGACCACACACAACCATGAGAGGGAGGGTGGTCTCTGATCTGTCGACACAGAAGATGAACTAGGGGGATTTCATACCTGGAGAGATATTATGTCATCTGGGTCAAATCGTCGTGAAGTGAGACATGACTGTACTGTCGAAATTAAAGATCAGTTCCAAGAGTTTCGGTATTTCTTACACTGAACGGCACTTTATAAACTTGTTCTAATTAAGTCATTTTTCTACATTTCCAGGGCACAACATTTAATTATATCTCATAGGGGCTACTCAGTGATTAAGCTGTTATCTCTTCTTCTTTTGTGTTCTTTAATGTGTTTCCCCAAGTATAAGGTCTGGTGTATTACTGGGAAACTGGCACCAATGATAGAGAAATGTAGAAAGTGCGCTGCTCATTTTGGCAGATACGCTTATTTATGTTCTTGCTAAAAGTTAGGTAAGAGGATTGATACCACTTTTATGTTTGTAGGGTAAAAATGAAGCTACAGCCAGCAGCACGTTATCTTGGCGGAGCACCAAGACTGGAAAGAGGAAAGGGCTAATCTGGCTCTGTCCAAAGGTAACAACAGCTCCTTTTACGCAGAGATTGCGCCATAAGGACACCACAGAGTCTCTTCTTTATGCTGCCTTTGCATTTTTACACAGAAGAAAGAGACGTTGTGGGTGTGAGATGTAACACATTAGCGTTGGCTTCTAGTGTGACATATAACATATGTGTCAGCTGCGCTGTATAAACAATAACAGTGGCATTAAGGTGACAATAACAATCATTTACCGTCCCTGTCCCAATTTGTGGAGATTTTCTTTTTTGAGTTAGCTGCTAACTGCTATCAGCTATTTTTTTTTAAAAATTCGCGGTGGGTCGCATGCATAACACATCCTCAAAAGGTGGGATTCTCTGCTGTTTGCCATGGCGACACCACGTGAAACTGTTGTGATGACATCCTCAGCACAACACTTGTCATATCCTTTCACCAGCAACCAGAGAGTTAACCTCAGATTAGTGAAAACTCATGTCAGATTTTATGTTTGAAGTGAATACATAACTGACATTATCTTCCTCTAAGTGCTTTTTGGCCTCAAACTAACCAGACCTTACACAGCCCTGTCACACCATAAAATAAGAAAATTTTGAAGCAGCTCACAAGTGTGAACCACACCTATGCCTGCACTTTGTCACTTGTATGGCGTAGTTCATGTACTGTACACTGTACACTGTGCCATTTCTTAAAATCTTGGTTATGTGAATAAGAAAACTGTGGTTACTTTTGACAGTAGCTTGGCTTTACATCTTGCAGGTTTGCGCAAGATGTCTGCTAGCAGTGGTTCTCTCTGACCAATCAGTGGCCTGCAGTGTTTTAACACCATCTTCTCGTGTCAGCTCAGTCTTGACCGAGGCGATACCAAAAAAATACCAGGTACTTTCCACAACTTCTGCTAATGGAAACCCCCAAAAGAGCAAGTCAGGTTGGGTAGAGCAGTGTTGTACTGTGCAGTGGAAATGTGGCATGATTAACATTTATCTTTGTATAAACCTCCTGGAAATCAGCCCATCCATTGGTCTTCGTAAGGTTTTATTTGATGATTTTGATACGACCTGTTGTTGGAGGTATAACTCACCTATGAAGTGTTACTATAATCCACAGATCAATATTATGTCAACGAAAACGCAGCTCATACAGTCTTCATATACTCCCAAAGGTCAAGATGATCTAAGTCTAACGTTACCTTTGTTAAATGTTGCTGTTGTCCCTGGCTTCATATGAGTAAAGGAAATCTCCGCTAGCTGCTAGGCTAATTTATACAATGTAAAATGCCATAGGCTTGTGCTAATAACATTAGCATGTTGTATTTGTGGGGAAAATGTGTTTGTTTGTGAATGCTGCGAGTTATAGTGAAGCTGATTTGTGTACTTGTGTTTGAAATTGTCTCTATTAACTAAACTAAACTAGTGTTTTGGAGGTGTAACTGTTGTGCAGCTGCATATTTTCAAACAAGAAAATAAAATACCCGTCTTTGCATTTTGATCACAGTCTGTTTTTATAAAAGTGCTTGTGACATCTCAAATGTGGCTTTGACTTGCAACCGAAAACATGTAACCTATTTCATAGAGAATACCGTGATATATATCATGTATCGCCAGTCAGCCTGTAAATATCGAGATATGAATTTCTGTCCGTATCGCTCAGCCCTAGAACGTATTTTCCAAAACTATTTCTTCAAGACAAAAGAGGAACAAAACACACCAGACATGTAGGTACAGTATGTGTGTGCATGAATAGATACACAAAGACACACCCACACACATGTACAGTATGAACTCAGAGACACGCGACATGTGCTGCTGTGAGTTACTTAAATGCTCCTACTTTGCTTGTGCTACAAGATATCCAGCCATGCATGTCTCTCTCTTTCGCTCTCTTTCATTGCACATGCAAGCACACACACTTTCTCTCTCTCTCATGACTAAAAAAATTTGCATATCTAGAAAGTATTTCCTGGTAAGTAGAGCAATGGCAGCTCTCAGGAGAGACGCAGACACAGATAGAAATTTGTATTAAAAAGAAGAAACATCTAAGCAAAAAAAGAACAAAACCACGGTACACCATTACTTTAATGATCCATCATGTTCAAAGGAAACTTATTCACAATCTTGCTGCAATAAACAAGGGAATGAAACACTGGAGTAAAGTGCTTTTCATTTGGCGCTTCCATGCAGCAGCTGTTTGCTCTTCGCTTCCACGTTTCTGTAGTTTTTAACCACATTTTCTCAAACAGGTCATGCAGCCGCTGCACGTTACACCGTTAAAGATCTGTTACAGCGATGATGTCGAGGATCACAGCGCACAACAAAGGGTTAAAGGTCAGATTCTCCTTGTATCTCCTCTTCGCCGTTGGAATGTGGGTGTGTCGACTCAAGTGAAACGTCTCTTTTCCCTTCACAGGCCAGTACGTTGCAGGTTCAGAGTTCAGAGGTTAGGAGTCCCAGGAGGTGTCAACCTCATTACCCAGAGTGCATCAACCCGACCCAGAGGGCTTTCTCAGTATTTAGGTAACCTTTAACCTCTCGCTACTCGGGAGTCATTCAAGCTCTCCTTCAGTTTTCACTTTACCAGAGGTTTCAGGGTTCAAGTTCACTGTCAGCGCAGCCCAGACATGTTGAGGCCATCCAGCTCCGTCTGAGGCACAACACTGACTGAATCTACCTTTTCTATCTGTATATGTTGTGCAGTCATGTGTGTCTCGGAAATATGACGAGCATTTCAGGTATTTTACTGAAATTAAAGTCATTTTGCAAAACATTTAATTTATTTATGATTTTGGTACATTTAGTCGAAAAAGAAATCCAGTAATAATCGGTGATTTGCAATAAGTATTATTAACACTGTGAGGCTTTGTCCTTGGAAACAACAGTGTCACAAAAAGGTCCATTTAGCTGTAGCTGTTCCGGAGCTTTCGGTCATGTCACATGATCTTCATTAGTGTGTAAAGTCCTGCCCAGTGGAATGTTCAAATGACATATTTTTGGACTTTAAAGGACCAGTTTGTAGGATTTATTGAGATATATTGGCAGAAATAGATGAAGAAGAAATACTTCATTAATCCCCGAGGGGAAACATAATGTGTTCACTCTGTTGACATATACACACAGGCCTTAAATACACACACATGTACAAACAGGACCTATATATGCATCAAATACAGAGGGTGAGGGGGCTGCCCATGGACAGGCGCCCGGAGCAGTTGGGGGTTTGATGCCTTGCTTAAGGACACCTCGGTGGTGCCCAGGAGGCTCCGGTTCCCAATCCACTGAGCTACTGCCGTCCTGAGTATTCCTTTAAAGTGCTCAAGACAAAATGGACATTTTGATATCTACAACTTCATGACGACTGGAGCTCCAGAAAAAGCTTGTGGTGAAACTGTTTTCTCAGCAATCAATCAACCATTTATCATACGTAGAAGCCGTTGTGTTTGAGCCTACCTTAACGTGCCTTTATCCTAATACACGTTGCCACAAGTGACTCCATTGACACAGATGGCACCCTGTTTATAAGGGCAGCCAAACTGGATCAGTGTCGACTGATATGCGGAACAGAGACTCCCGATCCAGGATCCTTCCTCTGCTCTCCTCTCCACCCCTCTTTCTCTTTAACGCCTGATTGTTTAAGTGATAAGTGGCGGTGATGGATGAGCTGGGCTTTGCGTAATTATTGTCCTGGTTATCATTGTCACTGCTGATAGCATACATCACCGTGTCCCAGCCCATTTTGCATGTGATAAATAATAGTAGCCAGAAAAAAAAAAATGCAACCAAATCATTTGTGAACAGACCCCTGGAATGTAAACACACGCGCAGGCTAATGGAGGGTCCTGGTAGGTACGAGCGCTGATGGCGTGAAACCATGACTATGGTGTGATGGCGTGATACTAATGTTTTTACTGTGTGTGTGTGCTGTAATGAATGCCAAATGAGCGGCGCTATGGACGACACACACGCCCAGACACACACTTGTCTTCTCTACGAGCGTGGAGGCCTCGACACACACTTGGCCTTTTTTCCCTCTCAGTGCGTGTCATAGCCTATCCAAACAAAGCTGCTTTTAGAGAGCAGCCATTCAATCATTTTATATACTTTGTCAGAGGTGATTAACTGATTCTAATTCTTTATCATGCATCTATGATACTTGACAGCCCTCAGGTGATGTAATCTCTGAGGATGATTTATGGATTATGGCAATTAGCTCTCAGATAAAGGCTATTATTAAAGTTCATTTGCCTATTACAAACGACGGCGTGCATTGTGATATCTCTTTTCGAAGAACATTTACACAGTACCTGCGTGAAGATAGAATCTAATGCCAGATAAGGAATGGCTTGAGGAAGTCGGCATTTAATCTGCAGGCTATCTAGAAACTGTGATGTTTCTCACACAGCCACATGGCGAGATATCATCTGCCATTTGCTACATTTTCCTGCGCTGAGTGTTATGTATAATAATGAAAGTAGAACTTCCTGTTATCTTTGATCACCACAATAATACCAGCCGTGAAATAGTCTATTTGCATTCCCCTTTTTTGCCGTGCTGCCTCCGCCTCTGCCTCACTCTCCCTCGGACCAGAGCGCACGTGACCCCTGACCCCGAGCTCTGTGGCTGACTGAGCATTATGACATGCTAATTGGCCATGTAACAATATATCAAACTGTGATATAATGCCATGTAAAATGTGAAAAACACATTGTAGACCAATTAGTGCTGACAGTTCTTACTCTGCTGATGGCAACTTATATTTAGCAGGTCATTTATTTAGCAAGTACTTAAACAAAATCATCTTATTCATGTCCCTTTGTTTAGCATTTTCTGTTTGTGTTGTCATCTCCGAAGATAAAATGTAAAACTTTTGCTTTGTTAATCGCAGAGATGATTATTTTTCATTAGATATATTCTGCAGGATTTTCCTAAAAAACAATGTACAGACTCAAACAGTAGTAATTCCTTTCAGACATTGTGTGGCTGGCCTCATTGTCTCTTTATTTTCTGTGTCGAGGCGTTTATGGGCGTGTACCCATAGCACTCAGGTGAGGGCAGGTCTTTAGGAGTAGCACAAATCCATAGTAGCATAAATGTCCGCAGAGGTTTGGATCTTTTTGATGTCCATTTTTGATTCCCACCATCCTCAGATGTGAGAAAAATATGTGTAAAAAGGAGCACACAGCAAGCACAAGTCTAAATGGGAGATCAGAGTCCAGTAGATCACATCATTCAAAAAGGTATGAAATAACAGGTGCCCATTTAGTTTGCAATATATCTGTTTTAATTGCTGGCAGTTATACTTTCCATACAGGAAACATCCTTAATTTTCTCTCTCCATGGTGTTACTGTGGGCGACTGTGGCATTAGACAGGAAATTGTGATCATCACGTTATTCTGATTCTTCTGATTTTTTGGGGGCTTGCCAAAAGCTTTGCCTTGAATTGATAAGACAGATGTAAGTGTGAAAGCAAGAGAAAGAGATGGGACGACATGCAGCAAAGGGCTGCAGGCTGGAATTGAACCCACGGCCACCACAGCAAGGACACTGCCTGTGCCTGTGAATATGCTCATTTTCAGGTTCATACTTGGATTTAAAGGCACTATGTGTAACAGGTTCAGTTGTTCTTTGAGACAAACAAATTTTGCAGTCAAAAGTGTGTCCTAGCACATGTGTATTTACCCCCATCAGCGTATCTAAGTATGTCCTTAAGCTCCGAAATTCTCATTTATGTATGCATTGCGACCGGTGTCTCATCATGTACGTGCACCATCTTGAAAATACAGGTGCGTGCAGGGACACACTTGAGAAATACGGAATCGCCTCTTGCGTTTTCACTTGTCGGTTTCCGGTTTCAGCCTGCAGGTAGAGTGACGAAAAGCAGCAGCAAGCAGGCTAGTCACAAGTGCCGGTGCATTTGAAAAAAGGCAAAAAGGCAACGTGACCGGCGATTTCAAAAAACGAGGGTCAGCATCGGGGTAGCCTTTCCCAGGTGGAGAAAGCTGCTGGAGGAGAATCACAGCTAACCGCGGCTAACAGCGCGGCTACATTGTAAACACAGCCAGCATGGTGAGGAGGGGGTTTGTCAACTCGTGTCGTGTGTCTGTGCAGGAGCCTGAATGAATTCTCCATGAAGTATCCAATGACATGGTTTCATCAATGTTAAAATAGCTTTTTGGTACACAGCGGCTACCGTTGTTGCAATACGCGTTTGAAACAGTGAGGCGCTAGAGTGCGCTATCCGTTTGAATGCAATATACTATCTCAACACTAGATGGGATAAATTCCTACACAGTGCTCGTTTAAGGTTTCTACTAGAACATGTTTACATACTTAAATACTAAAACCCACTTTATTAGCCTCATATTGTCTGGAACACTTCACTCACCCTCTGTCTGCTTCATTTTTGCACCTGTCTCTTTCAGCCTATCTTTCCAAAAAAGCCTAGTCTGCTCTGATTGGTCTGTGTTTCCAGGTCTTCCATATCTTGGAGCCTGTGCGTCATCATTGCAGCCTGGGAGTGGCTGTGATGGAGAAAAGCGTTGTTTTCTACTGTGAAAAATCACCAAAATCTTTACCATTGAACATGTTCCAGCAGGAAAATGATCCAAAATCGGAGCTACCAAGATTACATGTTTCCCTGATGTTAGCATGTAGCTACATGTAGCAGTGTATTTAACGAAAACACTTAGAGTAGTGTGCCTGGAGCAGATGACCATATAAAGAAATCTGTCGCGAGCTGACGTCAGAGTGTCCCAAAGTATAAAAAAAACATTGAAAACAGAATATTCAGAGCAGTTGAAGCCTGAGGGTTTTACTCACAGGGATACTAGTTGAAATGTTTGCTACATTTAATATGACCATCTAACATTGTTACATTATATATGACAAAAAATAAGGAAACACATAAAAGATCCCCTTTGAGGACACATTAAAGGTTGGCCTACAGTCTATATTTGCAGTTTGTCTTAAACTAAAACTATTTTTGTGTGTTTATTTTACCACAGCAAACACTGTGTTGTATTGTGTGTTGTGCAGGCACAGTGCAGTGTTAACATGTAGTCACACCCAAAGAGCAGCAGTCTTTACAGTCCCTCAGTCACTTCACCTCATGAAGGAATCCGTTCTCCCTTTGGCAGTTTGAAATGTCACCTGATGTCATCAATTACAGTCTGCTCTACAGACAAACTCTCCCTCACACCTTAATGGAAGCTCGAGGAGATTACATGTGTGACAATCAGCTGAAAGGCTAAAAGACCAGGGAGAAGTCACCTGTGTTCATTTAGAGAATACACAGTTGAGTTACACATGTGAGGGCTCTCTGCTTCTCACTGTAGCGCAGTGTGGAAGAATTAATTTTAGATCAGTGAACAGCTTTATTAATTTATTAGTTTATGCAATCATGAGTAATTTGGTGTACTGTTACTTTCATGTGCAAACCATGTATCTCCAAAGTGTCAACTTGTCATGAGATAAAAAAAAAAAAGTGAAGATAATCCAGTGTGTAATCACCAAATTTGGAAATACATGGTTTAGTTTGGACAGCAGCATAATGTTTTAGTGACGTATTACTCAATTACACAGGATCCCTGCAGCTAACCTTTTTTCCTTTATAACCTATAAGAAGTATTTTAGAATATTTATTTATTTATTTGTTTGTTTGTTTGTTTGTTTGTTTGTTGTCATAATGAACCACCGATGTTGGAATAGTCCATCTGACAGGGGTTACACGGTACCAATAAGGCAGGTGGATGCTGCTGGGTTTCATACATCTCAACAGGTGAGCGTGCTAGTGCTAAGCTAGCTCATACAGTGACAGTTAACAGAGCTAGCCAGTTAGCAGCAGTGCTAATGCAGCAGCACTCAGGTGGCTTAAACATTTCTCTTACAGGGCTGTAACTAAGTGTGTCTGTGCTGTAAATACTGTTTGAAATTAATCTTAAGGTCTGTTATTTGTCTATAGCAGACTGCTGTCAGGATGGTGATCTGATTATAGATGCTTAGCACCAGTGTTGGGCAAGTTAGGTAAAATGTACATTATTACATATTACTAGTTACCTTCAATTGAAAGTTATATGTTACTTTACAATATTACTCTCTGTATAGAGTTATGAGTTACTTATTACACTGCTTTTGTGTTACTTTCACCAAAATGAATAGGCATTATAAATGGATGAAGGTCATGTTGTTTCACAGAAGCTCCAGTTTATCTCAGTTCATTTCAAGGTCTGCCACATTCATGCCTTCACATACTGTGGTTATTACTTTGTATTTGAATGAATAAAAAAAAAAGACAAAGAAAGATGTAATAGCCTAGACCTTTTTTAAATAAGCAAATAGCTTTGGATAGAGGGAGGGTCAGGCACAGGATCAAAGTCTAATAATTATGAGATATGATCTCGATGTGTGGGCCTATGATATGGAACAAATATAAACTAATGTTGAGGTTAGCAAAACAAACAGAATGCTTTGTGAGTCAGTTACTATGATGAGCGCAGATTAAAACACTGGAGCTGGAAGACACACCTGCTGGTTTCAGGTGTGCCGGTCAGCTACAGCAGCACTGTAGGGACAGTTATGCATAAAAGCGGAGTGTGTGTGTCGGTGTTGCTCTGCAGTTGTAGGAGATATGAATGGAAACTCTTTGAACATATGGTATCATCACCCAGATGTGTTGATCACAGGGATGAGGAAAAAATAGAGGCCAACTCCTTATCCCCGCTGCTTTCAGGCAGCCTTAGGATGCAAAGACAGAACGGGATACATTGTAGACTTTGCAGGTGTATTAATGGAAACACACTGAACATAATAACGCACAGTACGGCATCACCCAGATGTGCCGATCACAGGGACCCTTCTGTGGTGTACTCTGTAGTGACATGACACAACAACCACAGAGGATGTTTTTGTTCTGGTGGTGCAGGGGCCGTGTAGTGTAGTGTGTTGTGGATTAGTGTAGATGATTGCAAAATGAAAACAATAAACAGTTTATTTCGGGTGGTAACGTGTTCCGTGACACTGTAAATGTAATACTATTACCCGAGATATCAGTGTGTCTCCGGCAAAGTTTGGCACATCGCAGATGGGCTGCAAGCCGAGCACCTGCTAATGTGTGCTCACCTTATTTCTGATGTATACGTTCAAGACATTTTTCCAGGAGCTGAATTATCCTCAGAGGTCTCTTCCTCGGTCCAGGTGATTAAAACGGGTAGAAAACACTGAATAAAGCAGTTTCACATTAAAAAATCAGTGTTTCCAACACTGGTTGCGGAGACTACGACCTGCTCCTTATGTAGATACAAACAGCTCATTTTAAGGTTAAAATATCCAAAATGATTATTATTTCAGATTTTACACTAAATTATTATTATTGTTATTATTATTTATTTTTTTTTATATTCCATTTCCACCAGTACACCCCCCTAAATCTTACACACTGGACCTTTAAATTGATATGAAACCCCAATATGCAGGACCCCTCCGCGCATGGGGTTCATTTCGCAATAGACCTTATGACCAGAATTGCATTGCAAGTTAATAGCTTGGGTCCATTTGTACTTACGGTCAGCTGATTACATTAACATACAATGCAAAATACATTTATATTTTTGTTTGAAATGGTCTATACATCATCCCTTTGTTATTGTACTGTTGTGTTCTTGTGCTGTAAATCCTGTTGAAACGCAGGTGAATATATGTCTTTGCTAATATGATGTGTTTACACAGTGTACCTATGTCATAAAAACCTTTGCTGATGAGATACAGGTGAATTTATGCCTAGTTATTGAGCTGTTAGCTTTGGGTGTTCCTGTCGTGTAAATCCTGTTGAGATGCAGGTGAGTGTAGACTGAGTTGATAAAATGTTAAATGCAACATTTTTGGTTAGCCATCCAGCAATTTCCTCAGTCGCAAAATAAGGAAATGAAAACATGTTTTTAGTTGAGTGTACTGTCAAATTCAGGATTTATCAAACCCTTTTCAGGGGTTTGAGGTGTAACCCTGTGTAAGCTGATACAGTGACTGTGTTGGTGAGAATGCATGGTGCTGTTATGGCGAGATTTTATAGAAAGATCAGGTTTCTGTGTAGGAATCACTGATTTTTGTTCCCTGTCAGCAGAGGAGACACGGAGCAGTTTAAGGGCCCTAAAGGCAGATCAATCAGAGCTTGTCTGTGGAAGTTGAACTGTTGGAAAGGTCAGACAGGTCAGGGAGCAGCAAGAGTTCACCGCCTGAAGCTCTCTCTGCCATCATCACGAACAATAGGTCATTGTCACAGAGAGGCAGGGTCGCTTGTACCAATTTAATTGGTCCGAAAAATCAGCGCCGCTTATTTGGATGATTCAGAAATTAAATATATTGCAGAATATCTCTGTGTATTTTGAGTGAGAATCAGGTGCACGCAGCACAATGGATGACCTGAAATGACAGCAGCTTGGATACATGAGCCACTAAGTACCCCATAAAACACCTTCACGCCTCTCCTTCTCGCTCTTTCCTTCTCCCTCTGTCTCACTTTCTGCCCCTCCACCCCTCTCCATCTGTCTCTTTCCATAGCCCTGTCTTACTCTCACTCCCCCCCTTCTCTTTTTTTTCTTCATAGACAGATGATACGCTGTCCTCTTTCCAACACCCTCGCAGTAGCATATTTCTCTCCCTGGAGCAAGTAACTCTGTCTTCTGCCTGTGTCCACACTCCTGTCCCCCCCCCCGACACCACCACACCCCCAACAACACAACCCAGGACAAGCATGGCCTGCAGCTTCGATGGCCCTCCGTGGAACAAAAACACACGCTGCCTCTCAAAAGCCTCCTTTATCCGCGGCGAACAAAAAGACGGCTTCACCTCCGCACTGTTCCCACCATTAGGCCCTGGCCTGGGCCCTTTTTCTCCTCGTCCCCTCCTCTCTCCCTCCTGCTCACACCCCCCCACTGGCTCCTTTCAGCATGGGGCAGTGGGGGTGTGAGGTACGGCCTTTATGTTCACATGTGTCCATGCTGGTTTACTCTGTCAGACTTGCCCCCTTCACAATAGGCGTGCAAAGAGATTGACCAGCAGCTTTTGACGCGACCACCCCCATTCAGATATGAATGAGCATGGGTGGAAAAACACACCTGCACCTTTATGTGGGTGTGCAGTTAATGCTGGAGGGGTATGTCTGCTCTGGGTGACTTGGACGTTTGGAATTGAGCCTGAAATCGACTCTGAATTAGGGTTGGGTATCATTTGGGTTTTTCTGATACCAGTACTGGTGCCTAAACACTGCCTGAACCAATACTTAAAAGAATAAAGCACAAACAACGATTAGTGACATTAAAGAACTGTTTTTTTTATTGCAAAGGCAAATTTAAACTTGAAATGGAACCATATTAGGCCCGCCTCTTAACAGTTTGAAGTATTCTACATTATATGAATATAAATAAATACAAAACACTTAAATGAAACCTAACCAAACTACAATAATTAAACACAAGACAACAGATTGTCACTACAATGAGAATAGCTGTTCCACCCTAAGTGAGCCCAGTCAGGTTCCAGTTGGAGGTAAACTTTGCTTCCTAACTTCGGTGCTAATCCCCTCACTTTAATCAGCAGGTGGCGGGAACTTGTCTGGGGTCTTGAGGAGCTGTAGCATTTATTCACTGACAGTTAAATTCATCTGTTCACACACTGCACTGTTACGTTTAACTTCATACTTTCTGCTCCAGTCGCTGCAGCCTCACTGTCACCGTCGCCGACAAAGAGGTTAAAGAGAGGAGAAGTCACAGCTTCACATCGCTTCATGTCTTTGGGGTTTAACACATGCGCAGGAGAATCAGATCTGCACTTGTAACGGCTCAATAGCTGGCGCAGTATCAGAACACACTTAAATATATAACTACATTTTGTTTCTAGAGTGGCAACAGTAATTTTTACAACAGCAAAGTCACTATTGAAATAATATTCCTGATATCACGAATTTAGTTTTTATCAGTCACTATAAGTCACTCCTCCTGTCCTCTGTCCTGCTCCCTCTCGCAGGTGAGAGGCTGCAGGATGATCATGAATTAAACCAACATGTTTAAAAGTACCGATAGCTTCAGAGCTTATCAACACTACGGCCTTTGGTAATTTAGCTCCTGGGCTCGTTTAATACCAGGTTTCGGAACCCATTCCATCCTACTTCAGAGGTATTTGCAGTCGGTGTTACGTACAAAAAATAAACACATGGGTGGGAATTTCGATTCTGAGACCATAAACAAATGCTGTCTTTATGAAAATGTTCTTTTCTATATCGGCCAGTCTACAATTGAGCGTACCCAAAAGTTCTGTCAGGCCAAGCGCACCAAAGAAGACTTAAAAGAATGAACCCAAAGAGCCCCTGAGCAGACACCATCCCTTTATTTCTAGCATTGTCTGCTGTAACCCTCAAACATCGTAGCTCCAGTTAAACTGCACGTGTGTCATACCTCATAGCTCCAATGGGGTCAAAGAGTGTGTCCAAGCCTTCATTTAATAGCGTTGGTGTCCGGCACACACACACACATGCTCTCTTTTTAGCTACTCACACAATCTGGCACCGAAATCTGCGGTATGACAAGGACCAGTAGGTACTGGTTGTATAGGGTCCTGTGCCATGTTGGCACCAGATACAGGTACCAAACCAATCAGGCTGAAATGGGACAAACTGCTCGGATATGTGTGATAGGGCTGAACTTGACCAGGAGAACTGGATCAGATGTGTAGCAAACATTTTTTTCCACCCTGACATGGCATAATATTTTGATATCACGAGCAAATGATAGGTTCTCTTGTTCAACATATGGGAGCGCCACTCAATCAATGAGGTCTAACGACGCGGTGGCAAATTTGCATTGCGTGAATACAAAGTGGGTCATTTGGAAGCGTTGTTGGCATGTAGACCCTGTCATAAAAACCAAATGCGTTTACATATTCAGCAAATGCCCCTGTTCAATGTAATGTTCACCCTTACATTCATTCCTCCTTTCAAAAACACCAAACGAGATGCCTGGGCCATTTGACTCTGACTGGGTCCATGAAGAAATCATTATCCCCATGACCCGAAGCTATTAATTCCATCTCTCACTCCTCCCTCTGTCTCTCATTTCTCTCATTCTCAAGACAAATTCATTTACATGAAAGACCACTCACACTGGCACGGGCCTGCAGGTAAATGACAATCTAACCAACGATTTCATGCAATATTACCATTCCTCAGCTGCGCACGCAGTCCACAGGCTGTGGTAAGTGTATCATTAATAAATCTGCCCCTTTCCCATGACTGAAGGGATCAACATGTTTTAATTATCCTGCCGTGATTTGAACTCGATCAGCGTAGCGTTCAGTTACACAAACATTCCACCAGCGAGCGAGATAAACACTCTGCCTGCGCACTCTGCATACAGAAAGAGGAGCAGGGACAAGGTAAGACACGGTCAGACTCTGTCTGTCTGGCTAGTGGAGCTGAGAGGTTTGTTTAGTGCAGCAGAGAGACAGACGTGTGTCCTGACAAGTCTGGACCTGGTTGTGTCTGACGGGCCACAGCAGTGCAGACAGAAAAAGACAAGGGGCGGAAAAATCAATATATCATAATGTGGTTCAGATATTTAAGCAAAAATAAGAAGAGAGATGAATGCTCTGTTTGTCTCGCCAGTCATGACTCTTCCAGGGTTCCATATAAATCTGAGGGGTCAATAATAGTTTGATTTTTTTTTTTTACTTTTATCTAATATGTTTTATTTTTCCATAAAATACTTTCACAACTTGAAACCACACACTTTGAGAAGGAAAACTCAGAATTTGGTTCATCTCATTTTAAATCTGATGTAGGCAAAATTCCCCAAATAACAAATAACTTCTCTTGGATCTGTTTTCAGACTTCAGAATATCTAGTTTGTGAAGAGAGACTTTGGCCAAGAGGTCATTTCAGAGAGTGGGTGTTTGTATTGGCTGTTCTACAAATGCAGATGCATCAGTTGAATCAATCAATCAATCAATCAATTGTATTTATAAAGCCCAATATCACAAATCACAATTTGCCTCACAGCCTGATTCAGTGGCGGAGAATCCTGGCGGAGTCTAAAAGACAGTCTGACAATAAACAAATAAGATAATCAATATCAGCAAAATCCATCAGAGGTGGAGAGAAGTGTTGTTAATAGTTTAGCCTTCTGTTAACTGGAGCTAAAGGCTCACGGCTGCAGCTTCACGCTCACATTTATGGAGCTAACGTTAGCTAGAGTCTCAAATCACAGTGTGTCCTCCCCCTCAATCCCTGCTGCTACAGACGACCTCGCCAGGAGGAGACTGGCAGCAGCAAACCCCAGCTGCGGAGGACCAGACAGCACCGACTCCCCTCTGGATCAGCAAACTTTATGTTGCTGCTGTTACACAGGGTAGACCCGGCGCTGCTGCTGGCCACCAGCCTACTGTGACACCAGCTTGGGGGGATTTTTACTGGTCAAATTCGAGCCGTTAAAGCCTTGTTTCCACTTACGTATGTGTACGGAGATGAGGCAACAGGAATTCCATTCAGTCCTATGTCTGTGATATCTGATGAGCCCGTGAAACTCCTCCTCTTCGTGATGTTTCGGACTGGAATTTGCCGCGAGTACGTTAAAAGAATTGAACTTCCGCAGTGGATTTCAGAGAGTTGCTATGACAATGTGCCAGCTTAGCTAACAGGCTGTTAACTGGCTAACAGGTTATTTACTGCAGTTCAGTTGCCTGTTGATTGCCAAGTGAGTTTGTCTAATTATGACTCATTCAGCCGTTCATATGTCTTTATAATTAAATATTTCACAAAACATGCCATTTACCCGGCTACCTGAATTAGCCCCTCCCCCATGACTACAGGTAGTTTATATCAGGATTCTATGCGTCCGTAAAGACATGCACTTCCTTGCGTTGGACACTAGAGGCATCATCCGTATATTTACAGATCTACGGACACCAGTCGCATACGTAAGTGGAATCGAGTCTCATTTGTAGTCTGATTAACAGAGACAGAGCAAATGCGCGGCGTGCAGCTCCACAGTGAAATAAGATTAAATAAATTAATGCATGTGAAACACTGAGCTGCTGTATGAACATGTGCAAATGTCTGCGGTCGTCTGGTAGGAAGGGCTTAGGACAGCGAGGGTAGAGCTGCTGAAGGTGGGTGTACTCACAAATTCTCCTGTTTATTTTGTGCCTTTTTCACATTTCTGTTCACCCCAACTTTCACGTCCACAATAAGGCCATGACTTCTGGAACAGATCCAGAACTGCGATAGTACGTATTATCTTACTTTGTGAGTTACATAAATCAGCTCGCCAGACTGTGTCAAAAATCAAGCAGTCTTTTTTTTTTTTCTTTGAGAGCTCAAACTTGTTGTTTTGTCTGGTGCTGTCTCTTCCTTCCTGCGTAGTTCACAGTAGGAGAGCAGCAGAAATAGTCGGAGCGGGACCTCAGCATTTCACAGGCAGTAAGTCAGTCAGTGTGTGTCTTCCCATCTCCTCATCAGGAAAAACTGCAGGCTTTTTTTTTTTTTGTGCTGCTTTGGTGTCTAAGTCCCGTAGGGCAATGGGCAGCGTATGTAGTTCACACAAACACCCACAAAGCAGACGTGTACACACGCACACACAGTTACACTGGAAACACACATACACTCACGCAAGAAGGAACCTGTTATCAAAAGCTCGTCCCACTGGCTGGCTGCCAAAAGAAACGTGCTGAGGCGAACACTAATCCACTTTAAATTACAACGGTACTGAAAGCCTGTGACCACAGCCAAATATTGATATGGGGTCATTAGTCAATTATGGCTGGGACTCTTGCTGAGTGATCAGAGGGGAGGAACCGGGGCAGAGGTGGCCGAGCTGGAGGTGTCAGAAGCGGTCCGAGAGGAGGAGGTCACTGCTTGGGGGATTATAGTATTAGCAGGCGGAGGGTGAAAGCACACGCCAAAGTTAGTGGAGATAGAGCTGTAATGCAAGCAGTCATGTGACCACATGCTACTTTTTTTATCCTTTTCTCCTCATTCTCTGCCTTAAAGTGCAGCTCCTCTCTGTCTTGTGGGAAAGAAACTGTGTGTGAATGAGAGACAGAACATTTGAATGTGGTGTGTTTTCAACCCATGTGCCTGCTCGGCCCAAAAGGCATCACCACCCCCCCTAGTGGCACATCAGGTGTTAGCCTTTTATTACTGTGCTCTCTCCAGAATGTACCACAACAGATTAAAATAATATATATCTAAGAAAATGAAATTCTGCCTGTGTGCAGAACACTTCCACTTCAATTAGAGCCAATTACAATTAGGCATTATTAAATTCTGTGTGATCGAAGCATTATTTTTAGAGCATTTCACCTGGTTTTTATTTGTTAAATTGATACGTAAGGCACTCAGTTTTCCTCTTCAATTGTAATTAGTACAAAGATGGATAGAAAATCTAGAGGAATCTAATCATTCAATTAGGACCATAGTGTTTCAGGCTAAGTGAAACTACATCAATGCCTTGACACAGATGATACCATTCATTTCCTCTGGGTTAGTAATTTGATAAGGCATCAAATTGGAGAGATTGCATTGCAAAGGGCATCATCACAGCCAAGCCAATTTAGACACTGTGTGGGGCTGCAGATAGAAGATTAGAGAATGGATGAAGATGAGTTTATTTGAACTCTTGAATCATTTACATTTTAAATACAAGTTTCAATCTGTATCCTGCATGCTTATATATTACAGGGATGCACCGATTTCAAAATTCTGGGCTGATACTAATGTTTAAAATAACTATTTGGCTGATTAATGATACCTATGTTTTCTTTTGTTGTTGTTGTTGTTTGTTTTTGTCATTTATTCCCCCTTTTGTGCCAGGGGAACAAAGAAATATTCATCATCAAAAAAATAACTAAACTGTTTTAAAGTGTTAATTACATTACCATTGATTAAGCATGAATTCAATTAAACACATTTATTAAGCAACCTTTAAATAACCTTCTTTTGCATGAAAAGAAATGTTTTGTTTTTTTAAAATAACTAGTTCAGAGGCCTTTTTGCAGTATGCAATTTGTCATAATTCACTCTCTGAAATCTATTTCAAATTGCTGAGGAAAAAATGAGAAAATGTCTCCTTCAAAAAACTGTATTTAAGTTTCTTGCCTTAAACTACATTTTACAAGATCAAAATTGAATACATTGTGAGATAGTTGAAATTTACCTTCACCTAATACTCATTTTTACCCGAGAGCTGGACACATGATAATATAACTTAATGCAGCCTCTGTTAGTGGTTAGTTCCAGCCACTGACTACTAACAGCTAACATTAACCAGCTTTGCTCCTGCCTATTCAGTGCAACCACGGCAGCCAACATTAATTAGCTTTCCTTCTGCCAACTCAATACAACTTCAGTTAGCTGCTAGTTCCGACTAAGAGCTAACGTTAACTAGCTCTCCTCCCGCCAACTCAATGCAGCCTCCCTCAGCTGTTAGTTCTGGCTAACAGCCAACATTAACTTGCTCTTCTCCTGCTGACTCAAAGCAATCTCCTCCTGTTGACTGAATGTAACCTCTGTTAGCTGTTAGTTCTGGCTAACAGCTAACATTAACTTGCTCTCTTCCTGCCATGTCAGTGCAATCCCCGTTAGGTGTTAATTCCGGCTGACAGCTAACATTATCTGGCTCTCCTCCTGCTGACTCAATGCAACCTCCATTAGCTGTTAGTTCTGGGCAACAGCTAAGGTTAACTAGCTCTCCTGTTGGCGACTCAATGCAATCTCCATTAGCTGTTAGCTCCCCTCCTGCCAACGTCAACATAGATTTGTTGTTCACAACGCATCATTACCACCAGAATAAATAGCGTGCCTCCTGACGTGTCGAGAGTTTGCTGCGTCCTTTTGTCCTGACAGTGTCCTGTGGAATATCTCTGTTCATTTCAAACACATTTTCAATTGTCCCTGGGACGATGGGACGCCGTTAATCTCCAGCACTGCTTTTTAACCTGCACAAAGTTGATGTGACATCGGTGAATGCCAGTCAACAAGGCGAAAATCGGCCGATACCAGCGTGCAGCCGATACCTAATATTTAGTCATAACCTATGTATGTTGGAGCCAGCAGAGACTTGAAAAGTTAGTGTACAATTTGTCCTTGACAGACGCTGTAATATCAAAAGCTTTTACTGTCCAATCCCCTCTCACAACATGCTTACACATAAACAATGAAACGATTGCAGCTCTGAATGGTGCAAATAAGAGAAAGAGGGAAAGAAAAAAAAAAAAGCCCAGTAACAGACCACCAGTAAAGTAGAGACCACCTATAAATGCTTTCCATCGGTGGGTTCACAGAAGCACTTCAGCTGTAATACTTTAATTGCTCAGGGACTCAAAGTCTAATAAGGTTTCTAAATCGAGCTGCTTTATTTGTTTTCCTTTGACTCGCGGCTAGAGCAAAAATGCAGCCACTCTAATTGCAGTGCCGTCATTAAGAGCTGTGGGTATTAAAAGTTTCTTCCTCCAAAAACGAGCATGTTGCAATGTTTTTTTTCCAGAACTGAATTATGGGGCCCTTTCCGTCAAGGCCAGGTTCACACAGGAAATAATTGAGTTTAATGTAAGAAATAAAAAAAATACTCTCAGCTTGAACAAATGTTGAAATACAGAGGGATAGAGTTCATTTACTGTTTTTTTTTTTTTTTTACTAGCCGTGTGTGATGCTGTTTCATGACAATTATCTGGGCGCTGTTAAACCAACCTCAGCTCTGCGCTCCTAATACAGGGTGAGTGTTTGCTGGTGACAAAGAAGGAGTCGTTAATTCTGTCATTCATTCATTGTTAACTGGCTGATTTTGTTTAATTGTTATTTAAAAGCAGCTCCTCACCTGAGAACAAGACACCTCTCTCTGCGACACTAAAGAAACTAGCTTCCTCAAAAACACAGCGTTTTCTCTTTGCTATTAGCTGTCTCGCAGTGCAGTTTTTGTGCAAATCTCACACAATCCTGGGGACAGATCTGTAAAAATATGTATTCTCAGATCTGTATTTTTATTCATATTTTAATCAAACTCATCTCCGCCCTCTTTGAGCTGCTTACTTTTAATTGAGTTTGCATTACAGTAATTATCAAGTGAGAAGGAAACGAAGTATCTGTCAGCTCGACGTGTCACAGGTACACTCTCACATTGACATGGGAAGGGTGGAGGGGGGTCTTGTACTTCCCCTGATGAGGCACACAATGGCAATCACAACTCAATTAACACTTTCTATATATACAACTGTACAACATGCATGGAGACACACACTCACAGGTGCGTGCACACACACACACACACATGCAAACAGCGGGGAGGGGGGTGAAAAGGCTGTTTTCTATTGATCCTGTGACTTTGACAGCTACACCTGTTGTAGGACCTGTGAAATTACACAAGACAAACGCTCTAAAGACTTGAGTCGGTTGATGCCAATTAGTTTACTGTTTTGTCATCCGCTATTACTTCCACGTGCCAAAGTTTAGGCAGAGAGAAAAGGAGCAAAAGTTGAAGGAGAGGAGGTGGAAAATCATTCTGTGTGTTAATTTCTCTTCACGCCGGTGTCAGAGAGAAGTTGTTATAAGGTATGATCAGACGATATAGCGGGATAAAAAGTGTCAAATCATAAGATAAATTACAATGTATGTAAAACACCATGTGTAATGTCGCAGATTATTCTCTACTGAGCACCGTCGAAACTCAATTTTTTCATGCTTGACTCACATTTTCTGCATTACCGTACATGTATAACCTGCATAAATCTGCTCTGTCTGGCTGCTATTTCATTCCTAAATTCCCTCCATGGCTTCACAGTTGGCCGGCCTCCCTTTACGCTACACCTGATCTACTTTTACTGGGGCCAGTCGGAGAAATCCACCTGAAGTTATTTCTAATACTTTGTCCTTCCACTCCCCGCATGCCTTTCTTCTTTTTTTCTCTCTCTCGTCTGTTCCCGCTCCTTACCCCCTTTCTCTCGCTCCCTCTCTGTCTAAACTTGCTTTCCTTGATGAGTCCTAGCAGGGAATCACAGGCTCGGAAAAAAGGTAGGGGCCTGACAGAGATTGATGTCTGAGCGCTCCCCCTGATTCGCTGATTAAACCCATCAATCAATATGCAGAGGAGGTGTCCAATGCAAATGGATCCAATCAGGCGGAACGGACTGGTATTGTCTGTGCGTTGTGGCGAGTGGTAAAGTTAGAGGTGGAGGACGGGCACTTCAGCCCGCTTTGTCTCTCTAGGACAGGGGCTAAAAATGGGCGCAGGCTCAAAAAGGAGAAACAGGACAACGGTCTGAGATCGAGACTGGATAAAGAAACAATAGGCGCTCAAAAAAAAAGAATAACGCCGTGATGACTCTCTTGTTCTCTGATATCACAAAAACACGTGCCTGCTCCCTCCTCTTGTGTAAACAGGAGAAAAATGGGCTCATCCGACTACAGCTGCTAATTTCGCAGCACACACAAACACACAGCGACTCACAGCGCTCTCGTGTGCATAGATCATCTGGGCGGCATTCTCCTTGCGCCGTCCCCATCAGCTCACACACACTATCATATTTTCCATGTCTCCATCTTCATCCAATCTTACTGTAATGGTACAGCAGGGACTGCGGCTGGATCTCCCCTCTGGGCCCCGGCTGCTCCCTGAAGTATCTGCCTTGCTCTCACTTCAACCCTCATTTGAATACAAGTAGCATCCTTGGTCATTATAGTGGGAGTGTGTGCTCGCTTGTCATTGAGATTGGTGTGTGTGTGTGTGTGTGTGTGTGAGAGAGAGAGTCTCGATGGTTGTGAAAGTGACACAGCCGGGATGGATACCATTGCACCCAGGGGTCACGTTGGCCTCTGAGAGCGGCTCGTGTGCAGTTGTTTCCACTTGTCGGAAAACATGGCTGCTGTCGCAGTCACCCCAACCGGCATTTCTTTTTTTTATTTCTTTTTTTTTTATTTCTGTCCAGTTCAAGTTCATTATTCATGATTGCTCCATCAATGTTCTATCTCTATCATTCGGCAGGCTCACCCTCCTCATTCAAACCCCACAGAAAGAGAAGGCTGGTCATTTGTTTCAGTAAATGACACAGATGCCTCTCACTCTGCTTATAGACTTATTCCTCCCCTTTTTTGGGTAAGGGGTGGGGGTGAGGCGGTGGCGCATGTGAGGGAATGATACCATGACACGTTCTTCCCTCCCTCTTCCTCCTCCTTCATCTCCTCCTTCTCCCCCCCCCCCCAACCCCCCCACCCCTCCCGTCCACCACTCCGTGCATCTCCTCTACCACCTCCTCTTCCCCCCTCTTCCCCAGCTCCAGTAGGAGACAACGAGCCCCCAAAATGGCTGCCTTGGTGCCAGGGGGACCACAGGCTGCTCTCCCATCTCCCATAATCACCGGGGCGATGCTCGGATGCCTCCCCCATTTGCATAATGCCATCCTGACACTTTCACTTCCGCCATCCATCACCGGCGGCGTGAGTCCCGCGGCCTGCTCCGTCGCTCCGTCTCCCCCTGATTGCGTCCTGTGTTTATCTGCCCAAGCACAAAAGATTGATTCCCCGCTGTCTCTCGGCCTTATGTTCAGCAGATAGGGATTTTCGCCGAATGATGAAGCACCCAGTCAGCTAATGATAAACAGAAAACACATATTCAAAAGGACGGTCTCCCCCCCTCTCTCCGGCTTTAGTGTGGCTGCCGCTCGCCTCGCCTTCTCCTCTGCCATGTGTGGGGAAGGGAGGGATGTCAGGTTAAGGAAGTGAACACACTCTGCAGGGAGTTCAATTTGAAACGCAATTGTTTTCCTGTCAGTCCTTTTACATTTTTTCTGTTGATTTGCTCCAGGGGTAAGGGAAAATGAAGGACCGGGAGGAAAGGGAGATAGCAATTAAAATAAAACTGTCGTCTTGATGGCTGCTCTTGTTCTTCTACACACCACAGTGCAGGCGGATCTGACAGACCGTGCTTTAAGAACATATCCTGGCTGAAAGATAAAAGCATACATGAGTGCAGCCCAGTAGCTTTTAAGAGGATGGAATTGGTACAAGAGGGTTCCTATACCGCCACTGGAGTAGACACAAACCAACCCCAATAAGTGCATTATTCATTTAATCACCGAGCATCTTAACATGATGCTGCATTTAACCTCCGAACGACGCTGTAGCATCTGCCGAACGCATGTTGTAACAGAGGCATATTACACTATTACACCCATTAAATCAACAACTTAAATGTTTTGACACGGTGCCTCACTTTAACGAAGTGGGCTGGAGTCGCGTTTCTTTACTTGTGCACAGTTTACAACGCCATCGCCATGCAGGCGACGCCACGCCGCTGCAGAATGCAAAGCATTTCAGCAAGTGCACTAAGTCTGCAAAGTTTCACTCCACGATAACAAAATACTATTAGCTGCTGTCACGTACAGGAGAAGAGAGATTATTTTATTTATTGAAATGAGATTGAAATGATAAATCTCTCTCCCCATGATAAAACACTGGGACTCATAAGCCTAGTGTGGGGGATAGGGATTAGAAAAAGATGGAGGCGAGAGAGAGGGAGAGGCAGAGAGAGAGAGAGAGGGAGGAGTGAGAGGGGAAGAAATTCATAATGCATAATAAAACAAAAGGTGTCGTGGGAAACATCACTGATATTAAAATCAGAGGCAGACAGATCTATATGAAAAATGCAGATTTGAAAATGTAAATAACCATGGCCCTAGGGGGGAGGGGGAGTGATTCAAAGATAGGATGACAACATGAAGAGAAAGGCATTTATATGGGGGCTTTGATGTTTCTCACATCCAAATTTATGCTACTGACGACCAAAATAATGCCACTGAAGGGGATTTTACACAGTGCACTGCTGGCCCGGTTTCATACCATGATGATATAAAACACATTATGCTTCACATTATCTCAGTGTGAGAATGACTGGTAATGAGATGATTCACATTCAAGAGGGATACTTAAGATTGCATTTCAACATTTCCAAACAACAACATGTTATCTTCACATTAAAGCCCTGTTCCCCGAAACAAAGGCGTTTGATCCACGCTCAAATGCGTGTTCCTTCAATGGGGAAATCCACACAGTGTGCCTAACCTTAGCCTCTGAGGATGACCCTCTCACTTTAATCCACATGCATCCCACATTGCTTTGATTTTCTGCTGGAGTCGAGCTGTCAGTCAAAATCAGGAGGAGAATGGACGCCTCGTGTTTGGATGAAATGTCCCTTTAATAAAGCTGACTGTCCTCATCACTCAGGGGGGTGAGAGAAGATCCTTCGGCTCCCGCTCCTTCCCCAAAATGACAGTGCAGTAAAGTGAAATATGAAGGTGCTATAGTGTTAGGCTTATCATTTGTGGACATGTAATTTTGTTGTTCTTCCTGTTCAGATCCAGTGGCTTCACAAATTTAGATCCCCTTTGGTGCTTCTTCCTCCTTTTGCATTCGACAGAAGGTTTGTGGGAGTGTGAGAAAACTATACTAGGACACCGTCGTGTCGACTGTTGCACATCTTTTATGTGTAGGAACGCCAGGAAAGGAGTGGGAGTCGCCGGCTATCTCCCCATGTAAATCCACCACACAAGTTTAGCCTTGTCGCGGTGCTTTACAATACTTGGCTCCCGAACATTGCCATTAGGGAGCTCTCACACAGCCATTATTTTGAATATATCATTATTCTGGCAGCACTATCGCATCCAGCTCATCACCATTTTTCTCTTTTTTTCTTTGTTTTGAATAGATAAAAGCTTCATGAGAAGAGAGCATCAAGTCACTTGAAGCACTGACGCCTCACTAGCCAGATTCATTGGCTCTTGAGGTTTTGCATATGTTGTTGAATCCACATTCTTACTTGGCTTTGAATGTATGATCTCTCTTATCACAATACTGCCAGTCTCACAAAACATAAAGGTGTTCGTCACTCCTTTACATATATTGAATGGGCTGTGTGACCATTTTACCTGCATGTAAAGGGCTGCACAGGATCTGGATCAAAATTTGTTTATTGACAATTTATTACATATTTATCAATGAATACCAACATTTATAACTTTAAAACACTGATCAAGGGGATTTTTCACAACGTGGCAACCCCAAACCTGTTTTTATTTTTTGCTTATAGCTGATGTATAAAGCATCAGTAAATAATATATATAATATATTACAACCCAGTCACTCGATCACATGTTGACACTGTATGTTTGAGGGATACCTCACAGTGCGTCATTATGTAGCAGATGCATCAAAACTTTACATTTCTTTACATTTTATTAACGCTGTGATTTGGTTTAGCCAGAAAAACCACTTACATTAGGAAAATATTTGGCTTAAATTACCCAGTTTTGGTTGCTGAATCCCAGCAAAAGACGCAGCAATGTCCCTGTAACAAACAACCACTTCAGTGGAAAAACAGCAATGGATTGCTGAGAAACACATGTTTTGGGGCTTAACAGCTGCAGGAAACACAGCGACGGGTCGTTAAAAAATACCCACTTTTGCTATCTATGAAGCTGCAGGAAAAACACAGCAACAGTTCCAAAAAAAACATCCACTTTTGGGGACTGAAAAGGCACAGGAAAAACAGTGACCATCCCTAAAAAATACACTCACATTAAGGCACTAAAACGCAGTGCCAGCCCCTAAAAATACACCTACATCAAGGCACTAATACGCTGCAGGAAATGCAGCGCCAACCTCTAAAAAACACCCACTTTTGGGGACTAAAAAGCCACAGGAAACACAGTGACAGTCCCTATAAATACACCCATGTTAAGGCACTAAAAAGCTGCAGGAAACACAGCGCCAGCGCCTTAGAAACACCCACATTAAGGCACTAAAACACTGCAGGAAATGCAGTGCCAAACCCTAAAAACACCCGCTTTTGGGGACTAAAAAAGAAACACAGCGCAGGTCTCTAAAAAAACACTTACGTTTAGGCACTAAAATGCTGCAGGAAACACAGCAACAGTCCCTAAGAAACACCTATTTTCGGGGGCTAAGAAGCAGCACACAGGTGTCTTGCCTAGGTGTCACGCCATCTACCATCCCCTCCACCTCCAGATGACAAAGTCAGCTCATGCACTACGTCACTTTGCAAATGTTGATTTGATGCATCTGAAACAAACAAATGTAAGGTATTTGTGGTTTGCAGGACTGTACAATGACAACATATTCTTCTGCAGACTGGGCTGTTTATTAACCATTAATAAAGCCATTAGTTACAATTTACAGAGAGTGGATTATTGGAAAGTCAAATCATCTGGAAGAGAAAATGAAAGCGAAAGGTCATGTTGTTGTGTGTGCTCTCCATCAGCATCAGTTTTACCTCCAAATAAAGTGGTTTGGACAATCAAGATAAAATACTTGCTTGTTTACAACCTGTCGGACTTCATTTTAGCAGTGACCTCATGTTCCCTGATCCCATCAGTACACATTATCGTAGGAACAATAGCCTACACTAAAAAAAAAATAAGACCCAGGTTTGGATAAACAGGAATTATTCTTTAAAGTGGAATCCAAACAAGAAACACAGGAAGTACTAAAGAGTTTACTAGTTGAGCTTTCTGCCAAGTTCACTAACGTGGACGTCTTAGCGCTTCCACGTGTAACCCTGCTGAGGTCAGTCTTCCTGAGCCCTTTAAGAGCACATAGGGCCTTCACTCCCGCCCGCTCCACAGCTGCTTTTAGTCAGGGCCTGAGGTCCCTCCATCCCCTCCCTCCCCTTCCCCATCCCCTTCCATCCCTTCATCCCTCCTGCCCCTCAGCTTTCTGTTCTCTTGCCAGGACTGTAATCAAGCCTTCAGCTTGTGGCCAGGGCCTACCCCCCTCCCAGCCCGAAAAAGCCACCAACAGACTAAACTATGAGAGAAATGAGGGGCAGAGACAGAAGGAGGCGAGCGGGGTGTGAGAGATAGTCATTAAAACTGTGCCCTGTATGCCGAGAGAACACAAGCGTAATGTTTTAAATACAGGGATTGCTGCAGTTTGTTTGGGAAAACATTATTGTCGAAAGTTCTGGCACCGTTCAAGATGGCGGTGCAGGAACAGAACGCGAGTGAGCACTAATCAGAAACATGTGAACCTCAAATTCCACTCATAGCGGTGTCTGATTAAGGCTTTTGTCGGGACGTTTGTTGGTGGCAACAGGGGTGAGAGTTGCGATTCTGAATATCGGGCACACAGTTGAGGTTTCTCGCTCAAGGGGCCGTCTTTTAGAGCTGTTCTCAGGGGCCGACTGTACCTGCTTTTGTGTGCTCTCTCTCCCACTCCAGTGTCATCTTCCACGGCCGGAGGGTATGGTGTAGCCGCCACGGTCATGTCCAAACAAACCCCCATCTTATCCCCTCGCTCCTGAACACAACGCCCTCTCAGATGACATGACTGCAACAGCAGCCCATTATTCTGGACAGCCTTTTTGGTTTGCTCAAGGATGAGATGCTGTCAGTGCTGCCTTTCAAGGCCGGGTCCGTGCACAGTCTGTCAGGGCCACTGGAAAACAATGCACAGGATCATTACACAAATACGTGGGGTCATAATCCACCTTTTTCTTTTTGCATGGAGACGATTTAAACACCATAGAGCTATATGGATAATATGATGATGACGATACAGCTGATTGAATTTGTGTGAAAAGAAAGTTAATTTCCCCTAAAATAAAAAAGATTAGTGGAAAAGTAAATGCTGGTATGGGCAAAAATATTTGAAATAAAGTTCGGTCCCCACTTCAGAAGATCCCGCTTCAATATTTTTAGCATCTAAATATTTGTTTGCCTTCTTAAACCGAATTTAAATAAAATAGGTTCACTTTATTTTCTAAAGACATTTGTAAAGGAAAATCCATGGCAGGAAATCCGCCCAAATCCTTGGAAAATCCAATAATATTTGCATAGAGCTTAAAACATGCAAAGTCCCTGCGTACGAATTAAGCTGGAAAGGAAAGCCCTGCTGGTTATGCATTAAAATGGATTGGAAGCAGGGTTTGACTCCTACAGGTAAAAGCCCTGGAGTGACGACTGATTTTGCACTTTGAGGAGACAAAACCCAGAGATGTCCCTTCACTGCTGTCCAACTCCCCACTGTGCTGCAGGATAATCTGTTTGGCGGCGCAGCACACGGCTCGGTGACCCTCTCCAGCTTTCACACTTACCTTGAATAGAGAAGACGAGCACAAAGGAATCTACTGTACGTGGCACAAGGCCATTGATGTACAGTGCAGATATAAGGGATAGATTCCATTGTGACGGAAGCAAGACGAGAGGCAAGCTTGTGCACAATAGTCCACGAGAACATAAAGTGAGGAGAACGTGGAAAGGGTTTTTCTTTAGCTGAAGTTCTTCCAAGGCCAGCGCTGATTACAGGACACGGCCTGACACAGTATGCCTGCGTGCTGTCAACTCGAGGAAAACAAACATGGAATTTATAGCACATTAAGAATTCAACAGGCAATCTATTCAAGCAATTAATGGCGTATGAAAATAAGCTCTGTTGGCGTTGAAAGCACTCCAACATGAATGTAGGCCACGACTGTTGTGTGCTTTTGTTTTCCGCTGATTCGCCCTTGAGGATCACAGTTCCAGAGCTCGCACACTTCACAAAGCTTCCCTGCAAGTTGCTGTGGCCCCCTTTCATTCTCCTGTGTTAAAACGTACGGCGTATCTACAATTACAGTTTTCTTCCTGTTTGTCCACAAAGCAAGCAGTCAAGGTGATTCTGATTGTGCTAAACAATGTTTGACATTGACAAGATATTCAGCACGCCATCTTTTGTCATCACAAAATTGAAAACTTAGTCAAAACTGCTTTGAGTGAGCTGTCATCTGACAGTCGAATCCGGCCTGTAGGCACCCAGATATTCTGCTGGGAACACAAACAATGTAAAAAATAATGGACACCCAGTTCCCCCCTTAAGACCCCTTGTTTGCCTAAGTATGTTTATCATTCTTATCTAATTACTGGTTTGGCAGAAATGCTGATCCTGTAGCTGACTGATGAGTTATAACCACAAAAATCCACGCACACACACATGCAGACACGCAAACAAGCTTTAGGCCTGAGGGCATGCAGGTACTGTAAAAATGACCTCGAGGCTCGCCATGTTTACTTTGTACTGTACTGTCTTTGCTCACAACACATTCCTGCCATATTTGTGAGGTCAGGCGTAAGTGCCTCCATGTAGCTGTTTCAGCGGTCCATTTGTAACGTTGAAATTACAACAGTTTATACACAATATACGGATTTCAGGGGTTTGTATGTATTTTAAGAGTGTGTACACTGTCTGGTGAAATTCTTCCAAAACCCCTGGATAGATGAACTAAACCTGCATGTTGGTCATGCTCAAGCTGCAACCTCTGGGTAGGGCTGGGCAATATAAAGATATTATAATGTTATCAAGATATAAGACTACACATCGTCTTAGATTTTGGATATCGTTGCATCATGATGTTATCAATAGCAACAATTTTAAGGCTGCATTACAGTAAAGTGATGTAAATTTTTCAGTTTTCTATTTGTGAGCATTTGGTCAGATAAACTGTTCCTAGCATTAATGAAATGCTTCTGAGGAGATTTAAAAATAGTGAGAAATATGTTGCTTATTGAGATATAGCCAAAAATATTGTGATATAATTTCCAGGACATATTGCCTAGCCCTACCTCTGGAGCTGAAAATTGAAGCTAACGTGGAAGTGTCAAAAACTACAGTTCCTGAATTGTCCACTTGACGCTGGCTCCAAGAGCGAGTCAGACCCCATAGACCTCCATTTTAAAATGCCTAACTTAACAGCAGAGATAAACATGTTTACAGCCTGGTACAAAAAAAAAAAAAAACGGTTTGGGTCTGTATCGATGATTTCAACCCGTTCTCATTCCCAGATGGTCAAATATGGACGCTTTTGACAGCCCTCAGCGTCTCATAGTTGTGACAGTTGCAACAGTTTGATATTTCATGGTGCGATAACCGTGATAAAATAAATAAGTATTATTATTATCAGTCAGAATGACCCTTAAAGGAATGAAAACAGAAAAGCTATCTTTGGCTGAACAAATGTTTTATTACTATAATTGAAACTTGAAACCATTTTTATAACTGAAGTATGTGTAAGAAGTCTCCCTTTTGAAAATGACTAAAATATAGTTGACTTTTTTTCTCAATATCGTAGATAAGCAGATTTATACAGTATGATAATAGTCAATTTTCATATCACAGTATATCTTAAAACCGGTATATCGCTGCAACCTTAGTGACACCCAGAGCATCCATTACCTTTTCTAAGTGATGCACAGCTGAAACATGTTGTAACACATGTTAAATGTTGTGTACGGATGCAGTTAAGTTTAGGCAACTTTTCTAAACTACTTGGTTAGGTTTCGAAAAAAGATCCTGTTTTGGGTACATTTGTTTAAATATGTTTGTTACATAACAATAATGTTATGTGATGTAAATTCATTACATGATTGACATCAGTGTGAGACAGCTATACGTAAATTACATAACTTAACGTTAAAACATTGGTGACTTGTGGTTTCACACGGGACATAGGTACGCAAGTTACGTAATATTACATTAAAACAATGTTGACTTTGGTTTCAGATGGGACTCAAACTGCATTTTCCAAGGTAAAAGCCCAGTTTTGTTTGACCCATCGGCCTCACGCAGCTAGCATAATGGCTAACTGCACTCTCTTGTCCAATTATGGTCACTTCTGGCACCAAAAATCCACGATGGCAACGGCCAAATGCCAAACTTGAGGCTTAAAAACTATGTCCATTCTGTTTATACTGTATATGATCATACTTAAAAAAAAAGTTCCCTTTTCCTCTGCTGCCCAAAGGTTGGCATTTTAGGGAGATCCGATGATTTCTTCACCTAACAATGAAGTGAAGAAGCTGCTGTGGCTTGAAATACAAATGCTCTCTATAAATCTACCCTGGGGGCGTTTAAGCCACAGTGAAGTAAGTTCAGTAAAGAGCAGAAAGCCGTACAGTAAACTGAGATCTGACACTATGCCCTGACCCATGAGAAGGATTATGGTGAGGCTTTGACAGCTCAGGAGTTCCACAACAACCACTTGGGACAGGAATCCGGCCTAATGTCCTGAGGGAACGTGCGTGTGCATGTGTGTGTGTTGTGGACGATTTTTTTCTTGAGGTGTTTCTCGTGAGTGCCAGAGTAAAAGAAAACAGCTATGAGTGACGTGGATTTCAAAGGAGTTGTTTCGAGTGTAGCTCCTTAAATACACCTCATCAGGCGATTTTCCAGGAGAAGGTTAATGTTGTACAAACAGCTCGTAGGCTATCTCCTCCTATATATTTGCGGAGTGCACCGTATGGGAAGAATGAGAGCCGATAAATGTAAAGCTTAAATCACCTCATTGTGCGAGTGGCCCATTAAAGACAGCACGTCTCACGTTCACGATGCCAATTCGGGGAAATTTACACATACCAAGGATTCACACATGAATGACATGAAGTGATGGTTTCAGCACTTCGCACATGCACAACATTAGTTTCACATGTTGTAACCTCATGAAACGATTCTCAAGGAGAGGCTGGTACAGATTAACACAGTGTACATTATAGACCACTGATGCCTCCCTGACATGTGACCAAAATTAATCAGATTTAGATTCAAGTGATCAAACTGTAATTAATCATGTGAAGAGGGAAATGATCCTTGACGCGGCTCCAGCTGCGAGATGCCTCTGTTTGGTCCCGCGTGCCCCTCTTACAGGGGGTCCACCGGGGCTACATTAAGAGGCTTTGTGCCAATGTCACCTAAATTACAGTCACTTAACACAACAGATGTACTGAATGTCGAGCAAATGATGTGCTCGGGTTGGGGTGGCGCATTCACATGCATGGAATAAATTTTACCCAATGTATCAAACGTGTTTTTGTTGCATCCTCTCCCCCTCTCGGTGCATTTGCATTTCGCTATAGCATGCTCCACTAACCCACACTGTCTTGTATCTCAATCTCCAAACAACTCCATCCATGGCTCCTTTATTTGCCGGCCTTTACGGTCTCCAATGCGGCTTCTGCATAGGTAAATTAAGCGTATTTATTTCAGTGCATCAGTTTGAGGAGATTTTCTCTGCTCTTATAGACTCAGCACTGGATATGCCAGACAAGCTTAGTTCAGAAGATTATTTTTCTCTTTGTGTGTCAGACTCCTCGGCAGAGGCACAGGCAGATACAGGTATTCAGATGGGAGCCAACGCGGACCGGGCCATTGTGCTTTCCTGCACGCAGGAACAGAGCGTTCTGGCATTGCAGGTATAGAGGGGGACAATAACCCAGGGTTGCAGGCACAAATTACATTCATCAAGTTTATCAATAGCAAGTTGGGATTTAAGCCAACGAGCTCACCCTACCAACACCACCTCCCCCTCCCTCCATAAGTCTGGCTTTCAATGCTCAAGTTAATTCTGCATACACTGAGAGAAATGATCTGCTCACAATTATGCCTCCGTGGATGGATATTTTATCAAACTGCTTCTGCCACTACTCTGGCAACAATCCCTAAACATCAGTAAAGATCTCATTCCTGTGTATAAATACTAAAAGCAATGCATTGATGCTATAGCCCCACTTTTTGTGTGCGAGGAAGAGGGAGAGAGGAGGGAGATTATAGGCAGTTTAAAAGATGAAACCCTTCAACGGTCTGTAATTGTACTTTACTGCAGAGAAAGAATAAAGTAAGAGGAGATGTATTCTGAAAAATCATAAGCCATTATGCTCCAGAAAGGGTTTGTGGGGCGGGGCGTGTATCCACATAAAGCACTGCTGAGAACCTCCAGCAAATTACCCCGCAGGCCTGCGAGGAGGGGGAAATATCACTAATTGCCCTCCATTCTGTCAGGTCAATTGACTCTAATTGGAAAAATAATAAAAAGCATACTACCCCGGGAGCAGCAAGCTCTGAAAACGACAGGGTCCTTTTTGGAAAGAGAGCGAAGGGGGGGGGGGGGGGGGAGAAGAGAAAAAAAAAAGCTCAAATTCCTCAGTGCAAATATGGCATCTGAAATCTATCTTTGCCACTGCCATTCCTCCTTAAAAAACAATTACAGCGTGCCTTCCTCCTGCCACTCGACGGCTATAATTACAGGAAAAAGGGCATGGGTTACATACCAAGTGAGTATAATAAAATGACATGTGATTAGGCATTAATGTGCATAATCCGGCTCTTTTTACACCTTCATGTGTGATCTTTTGATAGTGTCTGCGGACGTGTGACGGGTTGGGGGGGTCTTCTGGTCAGCTGCCGTTGAATCGTCTCCCCGGAGAGCTCGGTAATTTGGAGTCAAATGAGCGTAGTGGGAAGGCCAGGCCACCTACAACAGTTAGAGTATACAGTAGGAGAACAAGGAGGTATTGAATATGAGCGATGCCCCAGGTGTTGGCAGACAAGAGGGAATAGAGCTAATCTACTATCTACATTACTAAATTATTGGAGATGAATGGCTCTGCTAATATAATCTCCTACCCCGGGGGGATGATCCTAAGATTAAGGGTCTGACTCAGTATTCATTGCAGTATTCAGCCCTTTGAGTCGCTCAAAAGTTGTAATTTTGTTTAAGCCCAGTGCTTACCTCAAACCAGACAAAAGTTCTACGACTCACTTTGCAAAAATACAAGCAGAGACGGTTCATAAATGTGTTTTTATTCACTCCTAAAACTGATTTATTGATCAATTTGATCGCAGTGGTCATTACACATCAATTTCCATGATGCTTTTGCTTTTCTGTATCTGCTCAAATGTGTCACAGGAAATCAGATTCCGGATAAATGACTGTTTATGAGGAGTTTCATGAATGTACGACTCTGTCAAATCTGTCTTTTGTTTCTATGTTTTCCCAAACTCTGTGTTTTCAGTTATGTTTCTTTTTTAATTCTTTATTTAATGCTTTAAAACATTTTGTCATCAGGTATCTAATCGTGGCAGATTAATTACGTTTTAACAATTCAGTGACAAAATATTCAAAATTGAATGAATATTAATGAATTTGATGTAAAATAACTCCTTCGAAATCCATGTTAATAACATTTTTGCACTATTTTCAAGGATGTAATAATTTCCCCTCACAGTTTAGTGGGATTTTTTTCATTTGTCAGAGAAGCACGTAACTTCCAGTTAATATGATCCAATTAATAATGTTTTCATATATGTATTTTATACTTATCATTAACCAGGAAGTATTCAGGTCATTTACTTAAGTAAAAGTACTAATACCACATGGTAAAAAATACTCTGTTACAAGTAAAATTCCTGCAATGAAAATGCTCCTTAAGTAAAGTATAATCAGGAAAATGTACTTAAAGTATAAAATGTAAAAGTACCCAATGCAGAAAATTTTAAAACAAACAAATAAACAAAAACCGCACATCACCCAAGAAAAAATTATTACAAACCCCCCCAAAAAACTTCTATGTTCATCAAAATTATTGCCAATAATTTTCCTGTCCATTGGCTACTTGATTAATGGACTAATCATTTCAGCTATACTTGTATAAACTGTTGGGTAGTTTAATTTTTAATTAAACATCTTTTATAAACGCTTCTTATGTTTATTATGCAAAAATCTTAATCCATAAAATACCTAGTAACTAAAGCTTTCAGATAAATGTAGTGCATGGTCTTTAACAGGCGGTCCGCGACCTCTAGGTGATCCTCAGAGCAGTCGTGCTGCAGGGAGTCTGAAAAAAATGAATATGGATCCAACCTATTATTAATAAATATGAATTGGCCTATTCAGAAGAAAATACCTCATGTATAATTTACACAGCATCAGTGATGGCTCACTGATAACTATGAATTCTTGTCCAATTAATCCAAATGTATCTGACAATAAATGTAATTTTAGTAGCACTTTAGGCCGCCCTACACGTTAATGTAGGCCCAGTTTAATATGCAGCTCAAATTTATATATGTAGTGGGGGTCACTGCTTCGTCTCTTTCAGCTAAGGGGTCCTTAGCCTGAAAAATGTTGAAGACCCCTGATGTAGTGGATTAAAAAGCACAATATTTCCCTCTGAAATGTATTGGAGTAAAAGTATAAAGTTAAAGCACAAACCATTGTAACAGTAAATGTGCTTAGTTACATTCCACCACTGGTATTAGCGCCTTATTTTGACAAGCAGACAAAGTTCTATGTATATCCTGGGCCGTTTCAGTGCATGTGCAGGTCAGAGTACAGGTGCACTCCAACCGTAGCGGCAGCTGACAGTTTGACCACGAAGATGCGGGTGACAGGTGGCTTGATACAAAATCATCAGACGCTTCCTGTGGACGACCTGAGAAACACAGTTGGACGGGATTTGATCAAGTTTGGCCGGCCAAGAGAAAGACTACTTGCCCGTCCTCACTTGCCACTCGCATCTCCACAGTCAAATCAGCTGCCGCTGAAGTTAGAGACAGACACAGGGAAAGAAGAGCAAAGACTCAGCGATGACTGACCAGGTGTCTGCTGGTGTGTGGAGTAGCTGAGCGCCGCCCTCGGTTAAACCCACAGAGAGCAGAGGACAGAAGCAGCATGCCTGTAAATGACACCAAAACATAGCACTGCAATTTTTTTCTATTTGTTTGACTTAGATTCTGCGAAAAACCGTTTATTAGGGGCACCTGGTGGGTTAGTGGGTAGAGCAGGCAGGTCCCTGCTGTGGTGACCATGGGTTCAATTCCAGCCTGCGGCCCTTCGCTGCGTGTCATGCCCCCTTTCTCTCTCTCTCCCCCCCATGCTTCACACAGTAAAGGCAAAAACTCTCTCAAACAATCTTTGAAAATACCACTTATAGAGAAAGTTGTAACTTTGTATACTGCATCCACACTCTGACACAGTTTATTGTTATTTTATTGACTAATTATGCTATGCCGATCATGTTTGCTACCATCAGAGAAATCACAAGACCCTATGTGGGCTGTTTCATTTTAATGAAGAAGTCGGGAGTCGAATTTCTTCTTCCTTTCTGTCGCCCTGCATTTGTGGATCAAGAGCTGACCACAGCTGAAACTGAACATTAATGTCAGTAATTGAGTTATTGATGATGGCCAATGACTTCTCAGAGAGACAATGTTTCCAGACTCAGTGCGATCGCAGGTCTTGGAATCCTTGTGATTAATTCACCGGCGTATAAGGCTTCCGGATGACAAAGACGTTCTCCTGTGAGACCCACTGGCACATCCCCCGCCAGCGACGTCTTGCCCCTAGAGACAAACTTGGGATAAAACAATGACAGGAGCCCAGCAGCACACAAGCCAGTGCCAAACAGCACGCCCACCTGCTTATGATCAATGAAACCTCACCGTATACTATCTCGGCATACCATGCCAGCCGCTGATGAAAGGCCTCATCGTTAGTGACCGTCTTTGATCGGCTCATCGCCTGTTTTGAAATGTAAATTGACGGGAAAAGGAAAGGGCTCCGTGAAGGAGTGGCACGCAGAGGAGAAAAGGGGACCCCACCCTCTGGGGAGATTAACGCCACCCCAGTCAGACATGTGTCAAGTGGGGCTTGATGAATCCTGGGAAAATGAAAAAAAAAAAGGTATGAAAAAAGGAGACAGAGAAAAGAAAGCCCTTTCTCTTCCCTTCTTGCCTCCTTCTGCACATCCCTGCCTCTCAGATCATCATCTCCCGCCCTTATTCTGTCAACGCCCTTCTTGATGGTTACTGTCAAAGGTGCGCATCTCTTTTGTAGTGTGGTGTTTTGCTGCTGCCACAGTGGAGATGCTTCCTTCCTCTGCATATGCACAAGTAGGCAAGGGTGGGGTGGCGAGGAGTGGGGAGGGGAGGGAGAGGAGGAGGTGGGGGTATGAATGCCTGTGGTATCTGCTGATCCTGACACACCTTTGGGAATCAGAAACCAAAGGACGGAGGGAACGCTTCCCGAGAAATAGTGGGAGCATGATATGGGAGTTGAGGGATTTGGTTGTTGGTGGTGGTGGTGGGGGCTGTCGCAAGGGCAAGGCACATGTCTGTGACATTGTGGATGATAACACGAGCATGACAGGGAACCAATGTGCCGAAAAACCTTGAAGGAAAAGGAAAAGGGGGAAGATACAGAGAGGAATGTTTAAAGGTGTAATCCTAATCCATATTTGGTCAGCAGGGGGAAAGAAAAGACGAGACGAGTCATGGAAGGATGGGATGTGCGTGTCGGCGTGCACATCCATCGGTCACTTGTGAATGTCTCTCTTGTCACATAAGGGCGGAGGTGTCACCTTTTCCGCTCACTCCTGTGCCTGTCTGCCTGCGCCTGAAAAGACCATTGCATCATTTGAAGTGACGATGAAATAGAATAGCTAAATAATGTCCCAGCAGGAGGCCGCTCGCAGAGACGATACAATGCGCAGGGCCTGCAAACTAATGGCCAGCTGTCTTATAATGAGCTCCGGCGATCCAGGCTCGCTGATTACCCCCCTCGCCCCATCGCCGTCCCCACTGTGGGACATTACGGGCACTATGGGGTACATGGAGGTGGGGGTGGGGGTGGGGGTGGGTGGAAGGGGAGTCGGAGTGCAGAGGTGGGAGATGAGGGTGGGACTGTCCCTCTATCTCTCAAAGCTCACAGCCCCCAAGCCCTCCACCACCACTACTGAGCACCGAAACCCTCTCAGTTAACGAACCAAGAGCCGTCTAATTAGAGCTCAAAAATTCATGAGGGTCCTCATTAATATTGAATATCTGTTGTGGGCCACGACTTCAAAATAAGCACTTGCATATGCAGATGGAAGGTAAGAGAGAAGGAGGGAGGGAAGGAGGGAGAGAGGGAAGGCATTGTGCACCGCCAAAGTAAAGGTAGCGAGGTAAAGGTGGAGGGAAGGAGGTAGAGAGGATCTGAGGGAGTAGGGAGTGGGAAGTACATGAAAAGAAGGGCGACGGATTCGGAGACAGATGAGGAGAGGAGATGGAGGGAGAGCAGAGAAGGGGAAAAGGGAAAGGGATGAGAAAAAGTGAGGGGCCCCAGAGAGCTGTACCTGTGGAGAAGAGTTGTAATGTTGGAGGACTCTCCTGGGAGAATATGCATGGTCTTTAATGAGGAGGGTGGAGCGCAATGGCGAAGAATAACAAAAAAAAAGAAAGGAAAAAAACATCCCGCTCTTAATCCCTCGCTGAGAGGAAAAACTCTTTCAAGCAGGTACGCAGAGGTATCACTTTTCAAGTCCCTCACTCCTTCTGTTTTACCCTGGAAAAGGGTACACAGATAAAAGATACTGTCATTTGAAGATTGTCTGCTACCAACAACCATCATTTGCCTTTGAGATAATTCTGGGTTTTCCACTTCAGATTTAGAGGCATATGGGTAATGCAGAGGAGGGGAGGGGGGATACACTACATTAACTATATGTCAGCCACTCCGGAAGACATCAAGAAAGTCATTTTATAGTGAAGAAGAAAAAAAAAACCTGACACGGATAAACAATTTCTCTTCACATTGCTGTACAAGTGGTTGAGTTTTGTCTTTTGTATCTCTGCAACAGTATATCTCTGAGGGACTGAGTCGCGGGGTCGCTGTCCTCAGGCCTCAGCAAGGGCGGACTTCAAGTGTCTCAGATCCAGATAACGTCCAGATGCAGTTCACATATATGCGTCTCCGTTACCTACATCATGAATCTGACTGTAGTCCAGGAATACTCGACTTGCTTTGCCCGGGGTATTTACAGAACTCTGCGCTCTTCACAGTGCGGTGCAGTGAATAACCGAATCAGATTAAAAGGGCTAATCACTGTCCTTGACTCGTGTTCTGCTGGTTCCCTGACTAGCGTTTGATTTGAAAATCTGTGTTCAAAGCAAAATTATCCTTACCTTATTCACACAAATGTTACCATGACTAACCAGGAAGTAGCCAGTTAGCTTAGCTTAGCATGAAGACTGGAAACAGCTATTAGTGTTATCGTGATACTGGAATTTCTAACTTCGATAGAGTACCTTGTAAAGCATCAATAAACAGTACCAATTTTGATTACACAAGGAGGAGTGACATTGATGGCATTAAAGTTAAATGTTTATTAAAAGAAAGGTTATAACATGACTAAGACAACTTTTCTTTCCTTGGTTAGTAGCAGAGGACTGCAGAATGACTGTAGTAAGTAGAGTATTGAAACCATTTCAAAAATCCAGAATCTATACGTATTGATAAATCACTGTTTTTGACTGTCACTGTTTATGCTGACAGCTGATCAGTCTCAGTTCAAACATAACAATATCTGTGCACCAGCACCTCTAAAGGCAACTTAGGCCCCGATCACACAGAAAGTATTTTAGCAGCTACAGGCAGCTTTTTGTAGTTGTTTTTACTGAGAATAAAGCTTTTTGCTCTGTGTTTTTGCGAGGCATCGCACCGTGTGTTTCTGCACTTTAGGCCCATGGCGTTTTTGCCGGAGCACTCTGAACTCCTTGCGTTGCAAAAAATTAAACTCAGAGCAGAAAAGCACCTCACGTCATCTCTGCTTTTTTCCTATTGTCCAATCGGAGGATTTGAGAGGTGGGCCTTCTGTGGTGGTCACGACAATAAGTTTACAGTTGGTAAACAATGGAGGAGAGACTGGTGGTAGCGGTTGCTGGATACCCAGAGCTATACGGCCCGACGACAGACAGCAGGTTGTCAAACTGCCCCTGAGTCATCTTAAAATATGCCTTGAAATGTCCATGATGGAGGAGAAGCTCCTGGACCAACTGGTGGTACTCCCCATGATCCAGCCTCTTTTTTAGGGTCTCATGTACCCACACAGATCTCTGTTTATCTGCTGACAGCCTCTCACCCTCTACAGACAGTACCCTCTGCCTCAGCATTTTAGGAGCTATATACTAATTACTCTGAAAATAAGTAGATATTTTTAGCTTGCCAAAATATACTGTAGATTAAGGAAATGATTGTGTGGTTGCCTGGCAACAATAAAAAGGTGCAGCAAGCGTTTTTTTTTTTACTATTGGCATTCAATTTTTTTTAAATAGGCAGTGTGGTGTGCCTTGCATTTTACAACCTGCAAAATGTTTTCTGTATGATTGGGGCCTTATGAACACAATACTTTAAAACCAAAGTGTAAAGATGTACAGGAGTGTACTGAATGTTCTGCAGGGACTTCCTGGAATTTTGTTGTCACAGTGAAGCTGCCAGGCAGGTATCATACCACAAAGGGAGTCTTGTTTTCCAAGATGTCAAATCAAGAAAAACAAGGTGTGTGTGTGAGTAAGGCTTTAAGCTCTGTACCTATATGCATGCATGCAAACATAAATCTGCATGCACACATAAGTGACTGCATGTTTGTATGTGTGAGGGCAAGTCTGATTGTGTCAGCTCAGGCATCTGCTCGCCCATGTGTGCTCAGCGCTTTTGCTTGTGTCCATGTGTGTGTTTGTGTTTGTGCATAGTGACTGTGGTTGGGGCCAACCTGAGCGCTCTTCCTTAATGTGTCTGGGAGGTCCAGGGGAGTCGAGGGCTTTGGAGGGTGTGGATGTGTCTGCACTGAGAGATTTATAGGCTTCAGCCAGGATCACTCTCTTTCTCTGGTGCCAAGTTAAGCAGTAGCATAATTAAAACCTCAGAGGAATCCTTTTGAAGTCAACAATGGGCTCTTAGGCAAACCTTAATGCAAACGCACATACTGTACACACACACACGCACTCACACACTCTCAAGTCATGCACCCACTTGCTCTCAGATATACACACACGACCACACACATATACTTTACGTCCATGTATCTTCACACACTCTGGAAAGATGCAGGGTAGATTAGATTAGAGCTCTATTTGTTGTCGAGGAGGAAATTCATTTCCACGGCCAGCCAGTTGCAGGTACATTCATACAAGACAGTTATTACTCTGGCACATGGTTTGACACAGACCGACACACCATCACAGAGGGAATGCACTCATAACAAGAAGACATTTCACATAGTTGCAAAAAGAGGAAACAGTCCAGGGTGCTGTTAAAGGTGGTGACGACATGCGGGGCAGAATAATGCATCAATAGTAAATGTGAGACTTATCCCGTATGTGAGAGTATAGAAATGACATTTCCCTAAATGCTCTCCCTCGACGTCTTCCTCCGCGCACACACGTACACACTGTACAGGACAATTACTCACATTAAACACCAACAGATGCCATCTTGATTAAATTTGACCGTACAAACACAAATGGAGGCGAGCGGGTCTGCGTCAAGAGTTCCCAGAGCATATGCCGCGCAGGTCGTCGGGAGCCCAGGAAAGAGGGAAGGATCTGAGACCGCCTGCTGTTGTTGCCTTGCTGACAACACACCGTGGAAAATACCCTCCGAGCCCCCGAGAGGGCGAGGGGCGCGACCCACCATCCGGCCCTGCCGAGAGACTTGGCCCGAGACACTGAGGGATGCAAACAGAGGAGGGGAGGCTACAGTGGATGTTAGTAATTCTCAGTACAAGCAGGTCCTGACCTTGTTAAGTGAACAATAGTGCTGCTGTGGAAACACGATGAAGGTGTAAATTGGACAATCTGAGGCTTTTTCCATAATGAGATATTTCTGTGTGTAATTTTTTCCACAGCTCTTGGCTCCACATCAAAGTGAGAAATGGTATAGCTTGTGTATCTCAAGGTTGCAAAGTCAAGTTATGCCCTGGACCCATAGCAGCGCAGATCAAAAGTATTGGGCCTTGTAATATGATCACAGTGGGAGTTCACAATGTGAGCTAACTCGGTCTTCACAGAAGGGGAGGAATGAAAATAAATGTGTGATACTTATCTGCCATTGCCCATAACCCATGCAGGCATGGTGGTGGTATGCATCGATAAACTCATAAACAAACTGTAATTACTAGCCCATTAGAGTCAGACCCTCACAAACACAGGCTCATAATCCGTACACAGGAGGGATGGAGGCTTGTCGCTCATTTTCATATAACCCACTGAGCTAAAAAACTAGAGCAAAATACTTAATGATTTGTGACTGGGGGACAAACAAACCATTTGATATAAGGAGCTTACACACTCTCAAAAGAGATGTAGCAATGTTGACGCTCATCACCGCACACACTCCCCCTTGTTTGAATTTGAGCGAAGCTTAATTTATAGGGGAGGTGATCAGAAAATGGAAGGCAAATTGGTGTTTTATTTGAGGTGGATAAACATGTATTCCTCTGCTGGGAGTAATCAGGAAAATAATCACTTCAGCCTCGACAACAAATCTACTTGAGTAAGTTTCACGATAATAGCCTTGTTGTTTGAACTGGACCCTGCGGAGTGCAGTTTGTTTTCCCCATACGTCTAGACAGAAAGTCTCTTGGCAGTCCAGGCCACGCTCGCTCCAAGACAAACCCAAGTCCGGAGGGATAGAAGGCTGGAACCTGGAGTTCATTCATTATACAAGACGAGTCTGTATCAGGCTCTGGATGTCACTCTACAACCCTAACCAGGCCTGTCACGTTTTGAATGAGACCGCAGCTTTTCTATGACATTTTGGACATTAATATTGCAGGGATTACTTCTATCCCCTCTCCATACCTTTATGTATTCTTATGGACTCCTTCAAAGGCGCTGGTCAGGTCCTCTAACCTGGGATATATGTGGCTCAGTGTCCTTCCCTTGTCTCCTAGTTGGACAGCAGGGATATGCTGTGATCCTCCGAGACTCCTGAGCGTGTACGTGTCGCCGTGTGTATACATTGTACCTAAACCTGCCTCGCTCCTAACCTTCAGTGGATGCTGTATGACTGAGTGATCAAGCAGATCAAGCCCACATCTACCTCAGCTCCTCTCTGTGGTGACATTTCGCCAAACCCCAGGCAATCCAGGCCGCCCTGATCCTCCTCAGCCCATGTTTATTCAGGAGGCAGGTGGGCCGCCCGAGCCCGGAGACAGGAGGAGGGAACTTTATCCAAAGGGACACGGGTTATATTGTTGATAGTGAGGGTGGAGATGAGGTGGAAATCAGTGTGCTTAGCAAAACAAGTGAAAGCTTTATATAAATATACAGTAATCTCTGATGGTTTGTTATAACACAGAGCAAAATGTGCAGATGTGCAATTTTGCTTTTGTTTTTAAAAAAACATCTATTTTAGTTTTTCTCAAAGGAACCAATAACTGATTATTCAGTATAATTAAAAATATATTTTTAATAAATATGAATATGGCAGGAGTCTTAAAGCACCAACTCCCTCGACCTCTCACCTCAAGATATCTAGATGAAAATTGGCTCTGTTAGTTTACAGACATTTCCACTTTATACAAGTCTCCCACAGTTTTGGGCAGAAACCACGGCGTTTTGTGCATGCAGTGTAAATGTGTTATCTTTTCCTATTGTATTAGAATATTTCTGCATACTGGGGTCCCTAAACAGTATTGGAATTGCATGAATTGGGTATGACTGGAAAGCTGAGATTCAGTGAGCCCAACTGTACTCATGTGTGGTGATGTTAGTCCCTGTAGCAGCCACACAAGTCCTCGCCATCCAGTCGCAGAAAAATACCATTCTTAGCAAAATCTCAAAAGAGTTTTTGATAATAAATTAATGAATAGATTTTTCTGTGGTGTTCCTCAAGGTCTTTGGGTCTCAATGTGGTATTTTTGAGGAATTATTTACCGTTTTATCAACTCTCAAGTGGTAAAAAAAAAAGTGCTTAATTGACAGTGGCCGTCATATACCTCCATCATAATGTTCTAAGCCCCTATACACTCTTTTAATGTTAATTATGAGCCAAACTAAAACGTGTTTATCTTAGATTTATGACTAGATAGGTTCCCAGCTTTCAGTTGATGTGTACCACTGTTATATGGCATATACTGTTGACCTACTATCTCTTTGACTGCCCCCCAAAAAGACAAAAAATGCAATATGTTGGTAGAAAACAACTGTGGCTGAGATGTAGAGCAGGTCATCCTCCAATGGATCCCTGGTTCTTCCAGTCCACATGTGGAAGTATCCTTGGGCAAGATACTGAACCTCATATTGCTCCTGATGGCCTTTCCATCAGTGTGTTAAGTGTGTTAAAGCTTCTACAGTATCCTCAGCCACTAGTGTGTGAGTGGGTGAATGTGACTTGTAGTGAAAAAAGCGCTTTGAGTGGTCGCAAGACTAGGAAGTTTCTATCGCCGTCTGCTGGAAGTCAGACGCCGAATACAGCCCATTATTACTAGAACTTTACCACTACCCCTGACTTCCCCAAAAAAGACAAAGATGTGTCTCTCATGGGCCTCAGAGGGTTAAAATACCTAGTTTGGGGCCACAATCCACGCCGGAAAATGGCAATGTGTTTGTAAAAACAACTGCTTTTTGTGCCACTATCTCTGCTGAAAACAGCTGTGGCACAGAGGTAGTCCACTATTCGAAAGATGGTGCGCTCGATCCTTGGCTCCTCCAGTCGGCATGTCGAAGGTCGGGATACTGAGCCCCAAATTGCTCCCAGTGGTTGTTCCATCAGTGTGTGAAAGTGTGTGAATGGTAACTGAGTAGCAGGTGGCGCAATGTATGGTGACCTTGGACACCATCGTGTGAATGTGTGTGTGAATGTGACATATTGTAAAAGTGCTTTGAGTGGTTGGAAGATTAGAAAGGTGCAGTCCATTTAACATTGACCATTACAGCGATGGGTCACTAAAAGGCAGCAACATTTGGTGCCTAAACAGCCACCAAAAAATGCACCAATGTCTCACTAAAAATAACACTCATTTCTGTTGTTTCTTGGTCATGAACAGTGGTCTGCAGCTTAGTGTCTCGCCTAGGTGCTACACCACCCACCATTCCCTCCACCTCCTGATGACAAAGTCCGGTTGTATACAGTACTACACCACTTTAAAAAGTGATATGATGTGTATTCAGTGTGCAAATGTTACATATTTGTGGTTTGCAAAAAAAAACAAAAACATGTCCTATATTGTTCTGCTCTAAAAAAAAATAAAAATCAAAGCATTTGACTAAGCCTGTCAAAGATCTGTGAGATAAAAATGTTGCACAATAAAAATTGCAGGGAGCATTTTAACACAGTGGATGTTTTTTGTCTGATTCTTGCCCTAGTAAAAATGTAAACCTTTAGTACTGAAATTGTCAGTACAGTTCTTATTTTTTGTCTCAATCTGACATTAAAAGAGTCCTTATAGGCCACAGAAAGCTGCTCCTAGAGGAGGTATATAACATTTTAAATCTGCACACGTCCACTGACTTCCTGAGCATTATTAAATGGAAAAAAAAAAAGGACGCTAGCATTCTCTTATGCCAGCTGGAATAAAATGCCTTTAGGTCACATGTGGTAAATAATAACCTGTGTTGCCTGAGCGAGTAGAGAGGTAGTTATTAATTATAGTACCTGGTGATGTGTTCAAGTGCAAGGTATTAGCCTCTGTAGCGCTAACGGGTTGCTAATGCGGTTGGTGTTTGACCGGCGCTGAGCTCTCTAATATGTCTGCAGGGACGCGGGAGGCTCTAATTAATCCTGAGCTGACGGCCAAGCCAGGACGTCCCCGGGGAGGCATCAGGGAAAGCAAGGAGTATCAGCACACTTATCCACAGATTAGACTCAACACCCTCACTGGGATGCTGAAATGGGATGCCGGGCTAAAGGGTTGCAATTGTTCTTCTCTCACCTAGCTAAGTGAAAAGACGATGCTTTGGTGATGTTCCTCGTGTTGGAAACGATCCGTTTTTATATTTTACGACTTATCTGTCAGTCAAATGAGAAAGTGTCACTGGAGTGAGGCATTAATAAAAAAAGAATATTCATGTCCTGTCTAACTCACTCAAAGTTTCCTCTGCTGAAAAGGTTGTCTGACGGAGGATGAATCTCATGCATGTTTGTCAATATAATTTGCTCTCCCCCTCACCCCAGAGGAACATGCCAGTCCCTTAAGGTTTCCGACTCAAATGCCAACATCTGTCTGGCAACGGAGCCGGAGCGAGACAGACTAGGACACCTTCATCAGAGGTATTCTCTGGTTGACAGAAGCCACAAGGTGGAATTTCGGAGATGAAATAATGGGCGAGCTGAAAGAGGCTCGAGTATGCAAATCCCCCACCGCGCCCACCCCTGTGTTAAACAATCCATCTTGATTAATATTTCATGTAATGAAAATCTATTAATCAGGAAAAAGTTGAAACTTCTTTGCTTTTCCCAGAAGAAGAAGATGAATCCCTTGTTTTTGCCGTTTCTGATACTTTGATGTGTGATGTCATTTTCTGGGCGACCATCTTGGAAAAAAATGGAGACAAAACATCTTGTAATAATGGGCCAAAAAAGAACCAGCTTCTCTTTTCTGTCTGGAGCTCATGATAGTCTGAGCAAGAGCGAGGCCAAATATGCTGAAAGTCCAAAAAGCATTGAGATCCACAAACAATTTGGCACAGCCGCTCACACTTATCCCCATTCACAAACCTTCTTTTATGTACGTTTTACTTGGCACCGGCCGCCCTCCCTCCTCCCCAGGCCCAATCAACTGATAGACAGAGTGGGTGAGAGCAGCGCATCACAGTACCACACTGCTCTCTACCTCAACACTTTCATTATATTGTCATTTTGAATTATCGGCAGCGATGGACTGGCAAGGATGACTGACACATTCCTGCGAGCGGAGCAGCTACAGCCTGGCTCTCCAGCGTGTCCTGGCAAGCCCCGCTTTGTGGCGTGCCAGACGGGAGAGGGCCGGCCAAGTGTCTGGCCAAGGGGCTGCACTAATACTGCATAAATAGGGGGGGAATCCCCTGCCCCCATGCTGGCTGCAAACAATACGTCTATGTTGAAATGGAAGGCGATATACCTGCGAGGACATGTGCTCATCCTGTGATTATATGTAATTGAGTAGAAAAGTCACATAAAAAAGGGGCTGCAATGCAGATATGGTAGGGTGAGTACATTTTAATATCAGCACTGTATCCATTACCAAATGTCAATTTCAAGTCAAGTGATATAATTGAATAAAACAGATGCTCTCTTGCCAGAAATATGAGGCACTATAACTAATGTGTCAGTGAAAATCTATCTGAAAACGAGCAGGGGTGACAGAAAAGATATCACTATAAAATGCGGTTTTAGCAGCAAATTAGATCGTGGAGCAACGGATTTCACCATGATTTGCATTTTGCATGTAAGCAGTGTCGAGCCAAAAATACTTGCCGCAACACCACGGCGGCGGCGGTCTCAGAGGGCTCAACAGCACCAGCAGACGAGAGCGAAGATGAGAAGAAAGATGGCAAGACAATGAGAATGAAGAGAGGGGGAGTGAAAGGAAAAGAAAATGTTTCAAAAAGAGAGGACATGCTAATAAAAAAAGTCTGAATGCAGCAGGGCGATGGCCAGGATGGGATCTTGTGGGACATTACATTTCACAAGACGCTGGGATCCACATCAACCAGTTAGCAGCGGTTTTACAGCTATGACTCTGTGGTGAAAACCACTTTGTTGCCTTGGATGTAAATTACGTGTTCGTACAGAATCATGGGCTCTGACACTGAAAGGATCCAAAACACTGATCTTGTGTGTTTTCCACTCACCAGACAGCACTTCACATTTGTATTTTAAAGCCTAAAAAAGGTGGACGGATGTCTCATGAGTAAGAAAGTCTGGCCATTAGTGGAGTTTGAGCTGCTTTGTAGGGTGGAGCCGAAATAAGAGACAGTGAAGAAAACGCAGCTCCTCACTGTGCTGCTTTTTTTGACTAGAAACACAAGGTTACTCACTGACTCTTTAATTTCCTCAGGACTCCTTAAAAGACAAAGACAGTTAATGTGATCTCCTGCAGCTCACATAAAAATAGTTGTTAGTGAAGTTCTGAGCAGCTGCGTTTTAGCTGATTTGTCAAACACATAAAAGGCAATTTGTTAGTTTGACAACTTAGACCGTGAGGTCAGGACATGACGGTGTGAGTTTGTTTGAATGATGTTCTCAGAAACTGTAGTCTAATTTGTTAATTGGGGAAGGAAAACAGAAATAAAGGAGACATTAGATGAACTAAATCATCTCCCTCTCCTGGAAAATGATTTTGCCTTATCTCACTCTGCCCTTTAGATATTCTGTGACATCTAAGATTGTCTAAAGATATCTGAAATAAATGATCCAGAAGGATAAAAACAGGCCGGTTGCAAGACACGCTCGCACTGGTTTCCACACACCCTGTGCTGCGAATGTTGTGAAATCCTTTACTAATTTGTTTCAGGGCAGAGACGGATTGTTGCACCTCATTCAGTCCATATTATCTTAACCCTTTGAGACCTGGAGCGACATCAGTTTTCTTGTGCTGCTTTTGGCAAGTATTTAAACCTTTGAACTTTGAGCAAACTGGTGCAATTTCTTTTCAAAAACTTGGTAAGAAATGTCCCACAAATTGCAAAGGGAAAAAAAAGATTTCAAAAATTATTTTTTTTAAAAAGGAACCCAAAAAAAAAGCTATAATTTTTTTTTTTTTTTTTTTTTTTTTAACTAATTTTCTTGTTTTAAATTTTCTCTTTTTACTAGTGTCTTGCTGATTTGTTTAAGTTTTAGTTTAGGTTTTTTTTTGTTTTTGTTTTTTACTTTTTTATTTATTGTTTTAGTTTCTTTTATTGCTTGGAGCAAAATCAAGCTAATTTGCTCCAGTTTCAAAGGATTAAAGAAGCAGTGTGTAGGATTTCTTGGCATGAACTCCTGGTTAGAATTCCCTCAGTGTTCATTGTTCAGGAAGTTTCTACTGGGAGACAAATTAGCCACAGAGATCTCTTCCTCTGCAAAACAAAGAACCAGAGGCTGGACATGCAGAAACGATGTGCGAGTATAAAGCCCATGTGGATGCCTCTTCCTACACGTAATCTGATATTTATAACATGCAGTGAAAATGTGCTCACCTCACGCAAATTTCAGACCAGACGTACACACGGTTTTACCTGAGATAGTTGCGGGTGATGTGATGATGAGCAGATTAAATATAAGATGAGAAACAGATACATTTTTAGATTGTTTGCCAGTTTCACTGTCTGTGTTATGTTTACACTCTGAGCTGGGTAAAGTGTCAGTCAAAGTGCATTTATAGCAGGGCTGCCCCCTTATAGTCGACCAAGCGCTAGTCGACCAGAAAGGTTATTAGTCAGCAAGATTCCACTGGTCACTGAAAGACATTTGACGGCGATAAAAGTTTCCATGGAGACTGTTCATTTGCTTGGACTCACACTGGTGACGCCTGTTATCGTCTCACCAAGTTGGCTCATAGTACGTGAAAAAATGGCAGAAGACAAGAAGACCTTATCGCTCAGAGGAGGAAAATATTTAACTTCTGGAGTAATCCAATCCTAGAAAGCACAAACTACAGAAGAAAATGCAACGAAAATTAATTCAGTCAAATCTCTAATGTAAAGTCAAAAGCGTGTCACTGGGTTCTCCTGTTAGCAGAACACTCATCTCGGAGTGTGTTACTTTTTTCAGTCATCACCTTCAACTCGGTCATGTTGCAGCTAAAATAGACTTAAGGTACCTTAAGTTTTTTTTTACCCTGCATTGGTTGCTAAGGTCTTTTGTACAATGGTTCAGGGATTCCTTAAGTTTAAGACCAAACCATAAATACTTCAGTGAACATTTTCAGGGAAGACTTAAAGGTGTATTGTGCAACACATTTTGAGGAAACCTCAACTAGGACTTCAAGGGAAATCTGAATTTAAGGTGTTTTGTGCAGCTGGCTAACAGACCAGGTGATTTAAACCAGTGAAACACTGAATCTCTCTGACACTGCATGTCACAGAGGGCCTGCTAACTATGGTGGCCGATGTGGAAACATGAAAGGCCCTATCTAGAGCCAGTGTTTGGTTTGTCTGTTCTGGGCTACTGTAGAAACATGGTGGTGCAACATGGCGATCTCCATAGAGGAGGACCTGATAAAAACAGCTCATTCTGAGGTAACGAAAAACACAGCGTACCTATTTTCAGGTGATTATACACTGAAGAAAACAAACTTATTATATTCTGTTTCTGCACTTAATCTCAAGAACTGGACCTTTAAGCATATCGCTCTCTCACACAGATACACAGACACACACACACTCTACAATAAGTGCCAGTCCCCCTTGTAAAACCGCTGCTGCATATTAAACTGTCTCTCTCTGCCATCTCTCTGGCCGACAAGCACAGAGGGTTGGCCCCGAAACCAGAGACAAACACACGCACACGGCGTCACAACTTTCCCCGCTCCAGTGTCTGTGCACGCTCTGTCTTTTTCCAGTTAAAATCTCATCGTCGGGAGTTTTTTTGTGTGTGTCAGCCCCTCAGCCCGTCCTCACCTCTCTGTGATTCTTGGAACGCGCTCAGACTGCCGTCAAACTTCTTGGAACCAGACTGAGGCAGATAGGAGTGTATTGTCAGGCATTTGTTCCCGTTCTGGTGAAGACGTTGTGACCTGTTGACTCCTCACTGCAGGGTGACTCCGTCTCTGAGATACTGATGAGGAATTTAAACAGTTCAATTAGAGAGTCTTTTGATTCCAGTGTAAAAGAAATCTGAAAATGAATTATGGACGGTCTTTTTTCGCTGTGTGTGATTTGTTTAAGGCCACAGCTGAACTGACTGAGGGCCGGTCGCTTAAACTAACTCTGCCCATAAACATCCTGACGCCAGTTAATTGTTGGTTTGAAGATCAGCCCCCCAACTCCCCCTCCCAGTTAACCTTGCTTTCTGTCTGTCACACTCTCCCAGCCTTTCACCCCATTCTTAAACAATGAATGTAATTTTTATAGAAAGAGTAAGATAGTGTGAGTAAGGCTCGGAGAGAGTAAGAGATTGAGAGAGAGATTGCAGGCAGCGGTGGTGTGAGAAGGGGCGTATGGCACCCATTATCTTGTTTATTAAAAGCAAGTTTCTTTCCTTCGCTCCCTCCTCCCCGCGCAGCTGACCGCAGATATTTCCAACGGCCTCGCTCTGCTGTTCTGTGCCTACTTCACAGGCTGCTGGAAGGGTCACAGAAGTTGAAACCAGAGGGTGTCAATCGCCTGTTTAGCTCCAGGTCCCGCTGGAGGCATCACAAAGGCAGAGAAAAAAAAGTGCATGTGCATCAGCTGTGTGTGCTCGTGCATAGCTGAGCGTAATTTATGTGCTCATGTGCATTTGTGATGAAGCGCAGATAAAATAAACTATGAATAAGGGAAAGTCACATTTGTCAGCTGTTGTGCACATTCGGTGTAAACAGGAGGGAAACTGAGAAGCATGCTGCGCAGAGCGATGCTGCAAAGTTAGAAAGTCTGTCGACGCTTTAGTGTCAACTTGTTGCTCTTTTTCAGTAAGGTTTTTTGGTTAATGGTTTAGGTGTTGTAACTGACCCTTCGCTAAGCCCCACCCTCCTTAGTTACTGTTGCTACACCTGTCAAGTTACCTATCGAGGGCAGATTCTCTGAATTCATGCTCATTTTTTAAATTTTTTTTATTTTACATAGACATATACAGCCAGGCTTCCCAATTCTAGCCATCAACTATCATCATAGTATTACAGTGGGGATATCAGTGTTGTTAATTTTGCTTTCAATAACCCGGCACTAACTGGTAAATACGTGGTTAAGTTTTAGGAAAAATCGAAAAGAAGTTGAAATACAAGAGGCCTTTTCTTTTAGTGAGCTGTAGCACCACATTTCACTTTCCATTTAAAGGTAGTGAACATTTAATCTCACGTGATGTAAATGTCTTTCATTTAATTTTCCCTTGGCTTTGCAGAAACACAGGCGGCTAGCTGCGTTAACATGCATGAACATAGCACCCGCCACCCACCCTCTGGTCTCCTCTGGTTAGCTAACATTATTCTTGGCAGCTCTGCAGTGAGTACCAGCCAATGTTTGTCTGTGGGGCCCATGTGGGGAGTAAACGGGCTGAAAAATGGGCCCTATATGGGATTGTCCAGAGGCTCCATATTGGCCCCATGACAGTTGCCCACATGGGTGGGTTCACCCAAGTAGGCCCCAGATAGGATGCCCATTTTTGGCCCATAACCGGTATGCGGCCTACCTCATGTGGGCAACTAGCATGGGGCCAGTATGGAACCTGTGGACAATCCCACTTGGGCATAGTGGCACTGTTCACTGGGCGATTACCTCTACCCCGGTGAGCAAGCGGCTTCATTTTGAGTCGCAGGACCTTTAAGCATTGTTAACCGTGTTGGCACTGCTAGCAGACTTGTTTAAAATGAGAGTGGTGTAAAAGGGTAAATAAGCAGTGCTAAAAGACTGAAGCTAAAGCTACATGTTTAGCCACAGTGGCTTGCTTTATTGTTTGTATTTTCCACTTCAGTGCTTCACTTGAAAATGTACTCGATTTAAGACTTAAACGTAACGCTGTCTTGGATAAAGGCTAAAAAAAAGACACCCTCCTCCAAACTCTTGAGATGCCAAGTATCAGTCATATTACAGCCCCCTGCACTCTCTGCCTAGTTACCGTAGCTAGACTATGATCGGGCAATTGATGTTTGATGGATAGGTTCAGCAAACAGTCAGTTGATTAATGTGTTTGTCTGTTCTCTGTTCTTTAGGGATGCAAGACTGGATTAATTTTGTTATTCTAGTGGGCTACCAAAAGTTTAATTTCTATTTGTAAAATAAATAATTAATTTGATACACAAAACAATTTTTTGCGTCCCTGTATTTGTATGATGTTGCCATGCAAAAATATTGGCATACTATGTTGTATCGCTTTCTTGCCTGAATTTAAGGAGATTTCTGTAATTTTCTATGATCTCAGTTGTGCACGTATATGTAATAAATAGGGGCCCCACATCTGATTTTTGTCCTGGGGTCCCCTGGCAGTTTGATCCAGCCATGTAGGGGTGCGACTGTAGCTGATCAGACTTCAACCACTGCTGTGAAGGGAAGCACAAAATATTAAATTGACTACAAATCACTAAAAGTTATTTCCTCAGGTAAGAAGACATTGAAGATGCTGGCACGGTTTCAGAACACTGACACTAATTAACCAATCTGGAAATCCATCAGTAAAAAAACAAAAAAAAAACTCCCGGAGTTTTTCGACTAACGGAAGTGCAGGGCCTCGGCGATCGCTTACGCCCTTCACTTCCGGCGGTGCCCCCAGGGAATCGCCGGGTTGTTTACAAATACTTTGGGTAGGAAACCAGCAGAGTTTAGCTATTTATCACATTTTTCACGTCACTATATCACCGTGTAGACTAATCTGATGTTTGTTAAGTCTATAAACACAATGACTGAACAAACGTTACTATTTCTGTGTGCACATTTTGTAATTAATAACATGGTTATCGTAGATTAGCTGGGCTAACCGTTAGCTGTTAACATTAACCGTTAGCGGTGTCTGTAATAACCATAGACTGTATAAAAATAAGGTAATGACTTGGTCTGTGAATAAAATATTTTTTTCCAGCGGATATCTTAGTTACAACATGATTGAGCTAGCAAAGCAGTTTTGTGTTACTGTGTGTGGTATTTATTCAGTTTTGGGAAATCACGATGTCTAGAAAGCATCAGTGGCTGCAGCTGACAGGGACAGTTAGCAAAGCTAACATCAGGACGTCATCTGTTAAAAGCCTCCCGTTGTCGGATACGACATGAAACTACTCCAGTTAGCTCAATCATGTTGTAACTAAAACATCCGCTGAAAAAAAAAAAAAAAAAAATTCACGTTGACGAGACGGCGTTTTGGGTGGAGCGGTCGCCATGGACGCAGAGCTTGCGGTTTCTGTAGGTACACATTTCCTGGGGACACCTGCACGTCTCAGCCACGCCCCCTCCATTGTGATTAGCTAAAGCGTCGTCTTTCACACAGGGCTGCCGACAGATTCTACAATGTAAATTGCAGAATCTGTCTTGAGAGATACTAATTAACATAATAAGAAATAACAGGTTTATCAATTTCATTATGGTCTGAAAACGCAGGAACTCAGAGGTCCAACTAAATGACCAATTACGGTGTGTGTTAAAACTCAGGGTCGCAGCACACCTTGTTCTGCAGGCCTCACAGTGGCAGACTCTGTGTGTGCCCAGTGTGACGGATTCATTTAGAGGTGAACTCACATGTTATCCAAATGTTATCTTGCGTAATGAGTAACACCCCGCACGCCGTCTGTGGTCGTGCTTTATATTTTTTCCATACTGTATCAAGATGCCCACATGTTACCCAGCAGACACTGAGCGGTACTACTGTATATGAAGTGAGGCAATTTTAACTGCTGGTAAAACTGGCTGTAAAACATCTGAAGCATTTCTGTATCTCTTCCATCTTCTGTTACGACAAATGCAATTCAGACTTTAAGTATTAACAGGGAGAATCCAGCCTGAAACTAAATTCATGTGTTTTTCATTGGCAGCGATCGGTTCACAGGATGAATTGCGCACATGAATGAGTTAATCCCACGGCTACAAATAAGGCAAGAGGCACTTATGACGCCACTTGTATGTTCTGTGTAGATGAAGTGTCGACACTGGGCAGACAGTTCTCAGGGTGATTTTCTTGTGTTGTGGGTATTTCTGCTGAAGAAACTGTTAACACGACACAGATTTCAATCGTATTTATGAGCGATATTTTTGCCAGTCATATATTCATTGCAGTCGTAGCTGCTCCAGATCATTTCTGTCATAAACATCACAAATTAACGTTCTGGCATGTGTGGTTTACAGTTTTGGGAGAGACTTGGTCATGTTTGCATACACAGACTGAAGTGTCATCAGGAGATCGTTAGAAGAAGCTCTGCAAGAGATTTTTTTTTTTTTCAAGGAACTGTTTTACCCTTAAATGTCCCCGGCCTTCTTCTAACAGCTCAAATACAAACTCAATATTGTTTTGTCATCTTGATATTTCACAGCTTTTGCTAATTGTATTAGAATTACTAATAAACATGATTTTAAACTGATGACATCATTCAGAAGGTGACCACAGAGAATGATGTATAACTTCTGTTTGGGGTCTCAGGGACCCTGGCTGTAAAACATGCAAACATATTTGTGTGGTCTTTATTTGTGATTGGTGTCGACAGTACGTCTTTACCGCTCCAAAATCCCACATAAGGTTATCTGGGTTTCTGTTATTGAAGTTCTATTACAGATTATTCATTAGTATTCTGACAGTTGTTTGACCATCAAAGGGAATATTTACATATACAGTATATAGCCTATATAGTTGAGGCATAGCCAATTTATTATGTAAAACATGATATATTTCCTTATGGTGTAATGACAAAACCTTAATGGTCATTTCGTTGTTCTTCAATGCACAGGCCCAATTTGTGGCAAAGGGAAGGGTTACAAACAGCCCAGAAGATTGTGGCAGAAGATTATGTTGTCATTGAACATTTCTGCAAACCACAAATACGTTACATTTTCACATTTCATATGTATCATATCAACGTTTCTAAAGTGTCCATTATGTAGCAACCCTTTATTTTTCCTGTGGCTTTTTAGGCATTAACATCAATGTTTTGTAGCCCCCCCCTTTGTTGTTTTTCAGGTGGCTTTTCAGGCACTAAACATGTTAAAAAGTGTTTTGCAGCAACCTGCCACTGTTTTTCCAGCATATTTTCAGACACAAAATGTGGGTGTTTTGTAGCATCTTGTCACTGTTTTTTCAATGGCTTTTTAGGCACCAAATATGGGTATTTTGTAGCAACCTGCCACAGTTTTTCCAGCGCATTTTTAGGCACAAAATGTGGCTGTTTTTCTGGCACCCTGCCACTGTTTTTCCAGCGACTTTTCAGACACAAAATGTGGGTGTTTTGTAGCAACCTGTCACTGTTTTTCCTGTGGCATTTTAGGCCCCAAACAAAAATGTTTTTCGGTGACCCGTTACTGTCTTTCCAACAGCTTTTTAGGCAACAAAAGTGGCTGTTTCCTAGCAACCTGTCACTGTTTTTCTAGTGGCTTTTTAGGCACACAATGTAGGTGTTTTGTTTCTTACCGAGACGTGGGTGTTTTTCCAGCGAGGATTGTGCCCCCAATCCAGATATTTTAAGCCAAAACATGCTTTTCCTAACTATTACCAAGTGTTTTTTATTTCTAAATCTAGTCACATGTAATCACAGCATTGTTGAAATGTAAAGTTGCAGTGTATCCGCTACATAATAACTTGCAGATGTAACCTACCTTTGGTTCGCAGAAACATACAATTTTCTAGCTGTTGGTTGTTACCACTCAAGTACTCCAAGTACTTTTTCTGTACTTTTCTTTGGTTAATTCCGCAATTGTTGTTATTATTGTTATTATTTTTACACACACTGCAGTGTGTTTGTGGAGGGCACTGCAAACAATGAGAAAGTAAAACCAATGTCAGCAGATCACAAGGGTTAAATTGTCTCTGTACTGTAACACATGAGAAGAGCACGAACAAGGACACACAAATGCACAGGTACACAAACACACCGACGTCCTGCGTGCGCTCAGGTCATTGTGCGGCGTCATTATCTAACACATCTACAGCAGGAAAACAACCATTATTCAATTTGCACCAAGCAAATCTCTGAGGCTGTTCAATTCATCAGGGCCAATTACTGATACAATGTGCTGGAGGTTATCTCCACTCGCCACATACTGCACTCATTCAGACATAGACCATCGGCTCTGTTATGAATCAGGGCGCTGCCTGCATGGATGCACAATGGCCTCACAGTGCAGCTAGAAACTGGGTGGTCCAACTATCTGACACTGCCCAGCACAGCCTCGCTGCACTGCAAGTTCAGAGATGTGTTCCCAAGGAAACTGATTTGAGATCAGCTCGCCACAAATGAAATCCACACTCATTCGGCTAAATACAGATAAGAGATCAGCACCAGGGAAAAGAAAGTTGCCTGCAGCCACGGCAGGGCACAGCTCCGCCGGGTCTGCTCTGTTGGGCTCTGTTTGCATGTCCTGCTTTGTGATCCCTTCTAATTGGCCATCATTACACCCCACATTACCCTATCAGGGCATGGCTACAGGGGGAAACAGACCATGGTGGTGGATGGTACGCTTTGGTAAGTCTGAATTACACAACTCCGGGGCCATGACTAATATTGGCGCAGTCGATAACTGCTAATGTAAGCAATGGAACAGATGCCCACGGTGGAATAACAACAAATATAGTCCAGTTAACCTTCTCGCAAGGCTGCCTTTGACCAGTCAGAGAGGCACAGGCTCGGTCAAGCGCACATGATGGCTCTCATTCAGCTGTGATTGTGTTTCACTCTGTTGTGTTAAGTGTTTATTAGTTTGAGCTGTTTGTTTTTGTTGTGTGTGTGTGCATGTGTGAGTGGCTGCACATGCAAATTTCTGTGTGTGTGTGTGTGTGTGTGAGGTGTCCCCTGCTCCGCGTGGTCAATTGTGTTGTATGTGTGATTGAATTACGTCCAGTGTTTATGAAACCCTCCACCGCAACATTAAAAGTGGGAAAGCAATCCTTTATGGTAATAATCGGCCCTCCGCCGAACAAACAAAAGTATGTTTATACAAGTAAATGCATGAACAAGGAATCGCTTGAGACCGGCCAGAAAGTAAGATAAAGACGAAACAACAAAGATTGCTTCCATACTTTTTTGTGACTCATGAGTTTAATTGTTTGTTTTTGTTTGGAGAGTCTGCTTATGTTAATTACGCTCTCCTCTGTTTGAGAAAAATAAGAGTCGAAAAATATTTTTCAGCACAAACACAAACACTTTGACAGAATGCAAACATGAGAAGTCTCCCCCCCCACTCCACTCCACTCCACCCCAGCCACCCCCCCACAAATCCACACCTCTCAGCCCCACCGCTCGCACACTGAAGGAAATTAAACATCTGTCTTTTCTCTCCCTCACTCCTGCAAAACTTGGCATCTTTGAGTAATTTTTCTTTCTTCTTCGTCTTTTTTTTCTTGGTCAGGTCTGGGATTCCCTTGCCACAGCCGAATTCAATTTACTGCTCTTTTTTTTTTTTTTTTTTGTGGGAGCCCAGTTCGTCTCTCAGAGGAGACTCGGGGATAGCAACGCCGGGACTGAGGGCCCGGTCTTTAGACCCCGTAGATGAGACTGTAGCCTTGACCCATGTGCTGAGCTGCCGGGTCGCTTGATTGAAGTGCACCACACTTGAGAACATCAGCGCCTTGCATCCATTGAAATAATAAGCTGACCCAGAGAGCTGCTCGCCTTTGAGCTGCAGCCAAGCCATCTGAATCCACTCTGCCCAAATGAGGGCTTATTTTTCAAAGCGTCTCTCTCATGTGCTCCGGCCCGACCCTGCACCCGTCTTCTGTGTGTGCTATATGTGTGCGGGTTAGTGAGTGGAAGGGCGGCGGAGGCCGTATTGGAAGGGAGCAGATCACGTCTGTGGCTAAACAGTTTGTTTGGTGAGTCACATGTTCCTGGAGAGTTGTGTTTTCACAGTTTGGCTAAGTCCAAGAGTTTTTTTTCTTTCCAGTTGTTTCCCCCCAAGTTTTGTTTAGTGTTTGTTCTTAACCTTTAAGTCACGAGGACGCAACATGTCTCCAGAGTCTGTAATGTCATGGCTGGAGCGTCCAGCTGAAACAGGATGAGACATGAAGCTGGGACTGTTTTAAAGTATTCACAAAGTTCATATGTCAGATCTGACATTATATGGAAATTATTACATTTGCAGCCACAAGGATGGCGACCATGTTGAATCAGGGAAATGGAGGGTAAATGCCCCAAAATGTTCAAGTGTATCATGTTGTAGTGACTCGTTTGAAAGTCGATACAGCTGTCGAACACACCTGCAGAACTCTGACACTGCTGAGAAACCACAGACTCTATTCAGCTTTTCATAAACTTTTGTCGGTAGTGTACGTTACTTATGACCGATGATTTTTCTTTCTCTTCAGTGGATTTTAGTTTGCCGCTTATTTGCTTATTTGGTGTTCTGTCCAGGATGGGTGGAGGGAGATAAAAGATAAAAGGAGTGGAGACTTTAGGGACCGGAGGAGAAGAAGAGCTCTTCCCAGGCTGGTAGTGAGTGCTATAATGTACACGAGCAGACAATAGTGTTATGTATGTACGCTGCTTATGTAAGAATACTTTATGTTGGTATTATGTATGCAGGCGCTGATGATTTGCATAAGGATACAGAATGTCCTGATATGTTCAACCTGCCCTCCAGCATTGACAAAATAAAAATCTGATTGCAAAGGATAAAACATTAAGACAGATAAATATTAAATTAATGTTCATTCAGTATGAAGAATAATATAAACAAGCAAAAATAACTTGTGTGAAAATTCCTTTTTATCCCTCTGAAGAGCCAATTTGGGCTCAAATTGTTGTACAGAATAAAAAAACCGTCTCTCTTAAGACTTCTATGATTTTAAACTGAATACCTTTGAGCTTTGGATTGTTGCTTTGACAAAACAAGACATTTTAACAGGTTAACTTGGATTTTGTTATTTGCATTTTTTCACAATTTTACAGACCAAATTAATAAATTGTTACCGTAAATCAAGAAAATATTCGTAATAACGCAACTTTTCTAAACCGAGTAAAGAAATTCTAATACAAGCAGAAGAAGATGTTGCATTTCTGATGGGAGATAAAATTCATGACTGAAGATCATTGTGTGTGTATCTCACACTGATAAATCTAATTATTTAAATAAAATCTATACACTTATGATAATTATTGTCACATACAGGTCTGCAGGTCCTTAAAAAGTATTTAAGTTAAAATGTCTTCAATTTGATTTTATAATATTGGGCCTTGACAGCCATTAAAGCTGCACTCTAACTGGTAACTAAGTAAAAAAAAAAAAGACAGTTTTGTCATATTTGCTGAAGCTGTCACTGCATCATGACAGTAGTACATGAGACACAACATATGTAAAAAAAATAAATAAATAAAAAAATCTCTGAATGGCATTTGCAAGAATACACTGCACCTGAACAAAAACAACCAATCAGAGCCCAGAGGAGTCTTTATCGCAGTGTCGAGCACTGTAAACAAAAGTAAACAGAAAGAGACAGGCAAAAGAAACTAAGCTAAAAAATAAATGGTTATAATGAGTCTATCAAAAGTAAACACTGAGGCAGCTTCTCTGGGCTGGAGAACGCTACGGAAGCCTGAAAGGATCCAAAACTGCTTCTGTGTGCGTTAGATATTGAGCTTGACTAAGTGAGAGCATGCACAGGGGAGATGGGCAGTGCAGCGTGTGCACGATCGTCTGGCTCTGATTGGTTGTTTTTGTTCAGGTGTGGTGGGTTCTTCCAAATGCCATTAGAAGCATCAGGATTATCTGTCTCATGTACTTCTGTCAGGAAACAGTGACAGTTTCAGCAACATAATATGACATAAAAGTTACTTACTGTGGTTTTAAAGAGTCATTAATTTGGATGTCTGAGGTCTGAAGTGTCGCAAACATTTTATCTAATTAAATTTAGAAAAGAAGATAGATACCTGCACACCAATGCACCTGGGCTGGACAGCAACAAAAAGGTTCACAGGCTGAGATCAACGCAAAAAAAAGTCAAAGTATTTAGGACATCTGTGCACAAAAAGAAGGGTGCTCAAAGTGCAAAAATAATAAAAAAGTGAATGAAAACAGCAGCAAATGTTTCTATCCCAGACTGTCAGTCATCAAGGAATGAAACATTCCCTGCTGTTTTTACTCACCTTTATTTTTGTGCACAGATGTCCTAAATAAATTCACATTTTTTTTGCCCGTGATCCTTTTCGTGGCGCCTAAGACAAACTTTTTTGTTGCCCTAAGTAGGCGCAGTTTCACAGCAGCCCTAAGACTCTGAATTAATTTAGCCATTTTGTAAATTGTCAAAATGAGTCCACATTTCTGATGTTACAAATCTTTACAGCTCCCACTAACTTGCACTTACCTGTTGGCAGAATGTAAATTAAAAGAACTTACTCCCCAGTCCTACATTAAACCTGCCTGTGCATGGGACCACATATTTACTTAATTTACTTACATGCAACGCTTGAATAACAAAAAGACAATTTGTCCAAAAGTCAGCCTTAACTGTATTAAAAAATTATCTTAAAGATGCTCTTCAAACGCCTGGTTCTTTTCTACCTGTACACTCATTGTAAAATAATGGTGAGACATCAAAAAAATCTTTGTAAGAATTTAAAGTTTGAGGACCTAAAATCAAAGTCACTGGTCAGAAAAGGTCAAGACAGGTTGATCTGACTCCTCTCAGTCTATTAAAGCGTTCCATGGTAAATGTATGGAAGCAGCGAGGGCTTCGTTCTATTAGATGTTGCACTGGAGATGTTCTCAACATGGTTTTCATTTTCAGTAATTCCATATGGCCCAGTGAGATGTCTCAGGCTTCACTAATAACACTCGCTAACCAGTGTGTCCCGGCATTTCATTCCCTCCGTCCCTGTTTTTTTTTCTTCTTTCCACTTTGACAAGTCTTTACAACATCGGACATGTGTTTGAATTCAAAAGGCCAAGTGGAGACTCCACTTTTTCCATGCTCATCTATCCATTCCCCCCCTTTTTTTTCATCCTTTTACGCATCTCATTCCTGATTCGAACCGTCGGTGGGCCATCGTCACTCTGCAGCCCCATGATCTGCCCCACCCACGGCGGCTGCAGTCACAGTAGCCAGTCAGCAGAATACATGAATGGGAATTAATCTGGAGTGGACATGTGGCTGCGAGGGAGAAGGAGTTAGATGCACAGCAGAAATGTGTCAGTCAACGGTCACTTCCCAACACCTCGTGAGAAAGGAAAGAGCGCAAGTTAGAAGAAGACGAGGGAGAGAACAGGGAGAGGAGAGAAAGACGTCACCATGCAATCTGCTCCCTCAGCACAGCTTCTCAGATGTGGTCTGGCACCTAGTTCACACAGCCAACCAGATCCACACATTGCCTTCATATATCTCTGGAAAGGGGTGATGGTGGGGGGGGGGAGAAAGTGGGAGCGGGTGACAGGGGAGGGAAGAGGGGGAGGTGGGGTGTTGCAGAAGAAAGGGAAGAGCAAGTCTTTTGTGTTTACTCACACCGAGTCGCTGCCAGAAACTTTAGACCACATAAGCGATTCACTTTTGTCATCTTTGCTGACCCAGTCCCATGTAAAAGATTGATGAGGGAGATGATGAACTAAAATAAACCAATCTCGCAGTCACTCACACAGACAGGCAGCCAAGGAGGCAGGCGAGCAGACAGCCAGGCCCCCTTCAGTGAGCGAAACCAGGCCTGGATTCTCTCTGGCCAAGTCTCGTCTTCCTCTGAAGCAGAGGCGGTCTGGCCAGTCAGTAGCAGCCTGCTGCCCTCTTTTGTCAATATTATGGCTGCACTAACTGGATATCGCTCTGATCACAGCCTGTGAGATAAAACTCATAGATCCCCAGTGGATTATATCACAGATACATTTTACAAATCTTGATTTAAGCGCCAAACCTCATTTAGTTTTATCAGTTTTACAGCTTCATGATTTACATGATCGCTTAAACTGGTAAATGTGGTTTTGGATGTAACTCAAACTTTTTTCCAACCAGAATAATAATGTAATACTATATGAGTAGCATGTGAAAGCATACATGGCGTGACTGCACTGCTTTCTTCCACCAGTGCCCCTCCATCACTTAAACAGTATACTGAACTGCAGCTTTTATGAATCCATAAAATGATGTCTTGTTTTAACGAGAAAAGAAATTCATTGCTACCGTAATTGGTAAGTGCCCAAATCATTAAGCCCTAATGCGGGGCATTTCCTTTGGAGGTAGTTTCCATTTAAGAGACAAGTGTCTAATTGGTGAGTTGTTGAAAAGCACCACTACCTCCCCAGAGATCGTTTCTGAAATCATATAGAGGATAATTCCCTTTCAATTAAAAGCTACAGTATTCCAGGTTTGATTTAATTGAATGCGTTTATTCAAATCACAAGGGGGGGGTTGGAAGGGTGGGGGTGCGGGGTTCGGGGTTCGGTGGGGGTGGGGGGTGGTAGCGGAGGCACCGTGATTCCATTAAGGGTGGTGTAATATTACGAGGCCAGTGTGAAAATATCACTCTGTCTCAGGGAAAATAGAGCAATATCAGAAATAGATTGCTCGAAAAACAGAACACTCCAAAGTAGACGGCGGCCGGCACGGGTGCAGATTGAATAAACAATGTTCAGTGCAGAAAGCATAATGCTGAATAAAGATGACCTGCCGCCGCCGCAGCCGCCGTCGCCCCGGCCGCTGTATTTGAATATTATTGGAATTAATTTGTCAGCCGATTCTGAACATTGACTATTTGTCAGGAGGCTGAACGGATCTCCTGCAGTTCTCAAAGTAATGCATGTGAGGAATAAAGTGAGGGGATGGTTACTGTCCAGATGTAGTAGGTTACAGATTACTAGTTAAACTATTAAAAATACAACGGTGACTTTTAATTCATCAAAGTAATGTTACTTTTTGCATGCCATTACTTTTCTTATGTAACTGATTTAAGTTATATTAACTTACCTGTACATTTCCTCAGGTTTGACATTGAGCATTTCAATCTTGACAGCATTTGTTCGTAATCAAGCCTTACACTGTCCTTTTCTGATTTCAGAGGGAAAATATTGTTGAATTTCTCACTGAAATGAGTCTTGTATGATGATGTGGCCATCCGCCTTTGCTTGGTCGGCATGGCAGACTCAGGTAAACAAATGCACGTTAATTTGATCGGCAGCTGAGAGGTGGTGCAAATTCAGACGAGAACTGATTGAAAACAGTGCTCCAACTTATCCAAATAATCGGAGCCTGTTCAGTCTTGAGGCCTTTTCACACTGAGTCCATTTTTTCGAGTGTGGTTTTTAATCCGTCTTCCGAAAAAATCGTTACATACAGAAACCTTGCACACTGTCCTCCACACTCTGTGTCCGGTCCACATCCTCCTCCTCCTCCTCTTCTTCTTCTTCATCCACCTGAATCTATCAGGTGGATGAATCAATCAACTATCTGACCTGATTCTGTGCGCCCCATTCCTCTGTCTTGTTGTAGCTGTGTCCTGCCGCCACATTTTCTTCACTGATTCTTGGTCAAATGTCTCTCAAGCCTCTGACGAATAAAAAAATGGACCTGAAAACTTTAATGACGGATGACAGTTTCAGAGTCAGTGTCCAAATGTGATTGACACAATGCAAGGTCGAATTTATTTTTATTTCGAACAACAAAGAAACGACTCAGTGTGCAAAGGCCTTTAGTGACAGCTCCTTGTGAGCCATCTTGGTCTTGATAGTGTTACCCTCAAATTTGTCCCAACGATTTGCAATAACAGTTGCACCTCTGATAAAATCGTCAGTCCCTCCATTGCCCCCTCCCGCCCTTCGGCAAAACAATTGAACGGGACTCTCCTGTCCCTTGTCGACCTCCTCGACATTTTTCCTCCAGTATTTACAAAACTATCACTGACTATAACTATCTATGAACTGTAAAAACACGAACTATTGCAAAAACGACGGACGATGGCAAAACTACGATCTGTGGTAACTACGAACACACAAAAACACAGCATAAAAAAACTCAAAAGCTCTCAAAAAACCACAAATACTATTATTTACAACACTAAAGATTATTTACAAAGAAAACACCACCCAAACTCTGCTAAAACTCACCAAAACTCCGCCAAATCACTCCCAACTTGCACTCTTCTTGTCAGCTGTCACTCCTTTCCTGCTGTGCCCACTTCCCTCCCCTCCTCCACAGGTAATGACATCTCTACCGTAATGTACCATATATCAGCTTTCAGAATCCGTGGGAATTACGTCGATAGTGTGAATGGTCGAGGAGTTACGGTAATTTGAAAAATAAATAAATAAAGAAAATAAAATCGATTGAGTTTTCCACATCGATGCTCGCATCGTTCAAGACGGAATCTCGATGCATCTAAAAATCGATTTTTACCCCCAACCCCTAGTGCAAACTGTGTTAGCATAGTTTATCATGAGGGGATGTTGCTAAAAAATGCTTCCGATTAAGGCTAAATTTTGGCGAGGGAACAACTGGCATGGACATTTTTTAAAAGGGTCCCTTGAACTCTCACCTGATTAGATCTGAATGACCATGGGTTTTATAGGTATCCACAACAATCCATTATACTTGAAGGCTTATTCTCAGTAAATATATGTTCCTTACAATCAATGTACTCCTTCAAATGAAAGTTGTATGAGGACAACATGTACAATTGAAGGACACCGAATCATCTAACGTGTATAGATACATAAACACAATCCAAGATAAAAAAGAAGTTTATTTATCTCAAGGGAAATGGTTGTGCAGCAGTTGCAAGACAAGGTTAGAGGAGTGCAAATACAAAGTATGCAATATACAAGGACTAAAATTAGACAAAGCAATATATAGCAAATATAAATTAGGTCACAGTAAGTTATCTAGTTACACATGAAAACAGGTTTTTATGGAACTCAAAATGTTAACTCTACCAGTATTAGTCTTTATAATTCATCAGCATAAACAAGTTCCTGAAATTCACTTTGGTTTTAGTTGCCACCCCAAGATTTTAATGGCGCCTTCTGGCCACCCCCCCTACCATATGAGTCTCAGGGTGCCACTGGTCAAAAGAAGGCATTTATGACTGCTCAGATGTGTTTTCCACTAGGGATAGAGGTGACTGCATTTGCTCCGTTATAACACTATTCTGGCAGACTTTAGCATGATAACCAACTCAGATATTTCCCCAGATTTTGTTTTAGTCACCATAGTCCCTAAATTTATGGAGAAATGCAGGAAATGATCAGTAAAACAGGCTTTTGATTTTTCTAAAATCTTGTTGCAGTAGACATGGCTGGAAATGTACCAACGTGTCATTAAGGAACATCAACACATGGTTTTGTTGCAGAAAATGTGGCTAGCAGTGTTCTGATGTGGTGTTAAAAAATCTCTGATTTTGTCACAACAAACACGGCTGGAAATGCCCTGACATGTTGTCAAAAAATACTCGGTTTTGGAAATGTTGTGACATCATTAAAAAAAATTTGAGCCCTAAAGAGGTTATAATGCTCTTTTCAGCAAACGCAAAAAGCCATTTAAACAACACAGTAATAATAACTTTCATTTCAAAAATCAGGAATTATTTTTGAAGTTTGTATTTATTTTTTAAATGACATTTGTAGGAAATTGTTCTTTATTCTTTATTTGGATCCCAATTAGCTTCCACAAAGTTGTTTGTGGGCTTGGAGCCATCATAAAACCAGTGCTCACTTGACTTGTCAAAAAAAAGCACTATATACTAGTTTATCACCAAAAAACTGAGGTGTAATTTTTAAGATGGCAGTACGCATGAATACCAAAAGACTAGATTTAGTGTAGCCTCCACAGTCGTTGGTGGAACATAACCAAAACATTGTTGTGTCTGTCTGTAATTTTCAGCCTGCACATTTTGCATAGTGCAATTTGTTTTTTGTTGACGAATGCATAGATTTTGTTCGCAAACTGAGTTATCTTTTGTGTTATTTTTTCCAACTGGTGCTCAGTAATGTAACATTCATGGTTCTCTCCTACAGCTTGACTGGCTGCTGATGGATTCATTTAAACTAAGTGGATGTGGGGGATTAAGTGTTGACCTGCTGTGAGTGAAAAGTGTTAATGTTAGTTGACTCAGGAAATGAAGGGAAATGAATTGAGTGGTGACGCACTGTTTGAATAACATACTTATGGGGGAAGGTATCAAGTATTCTTAAGTCAAAAGGCTCAAGTCCAAGTGTGGTCACGAGTCATTGGTGTTAAAGTCCAAGTCAAGTTGCAAGTGTCTTTTAAATTTTGTCAAGTTGAGTGTAAAGTTGTCAAATTTGTGACTAGAGTGAGACTGGAGTCAACACCTCTGCTGCATATACGGTCTTTGGCAAAAAGATTAATAGTCACCAATGCTTTGTTCAGTAGCTGTAATAGATTATAATATCATTTAACTTTGGGTGAGGGGGGATGTTTCTGTGTGTGCGCGAGGCCGGAGCTGGGACAAATCATGGATCATGGCAACTTGCAGCGGTGGTGGAACCAGGGCGTTCAGTGTGTCAACAAAAACAACTTTCATTTGAGCTACATTGACGCAATGTGTGAGAAAAACCGAGAGCGAAAGAGACTGAGTCAAATCTCGAATGTAGCGTCTTAAAAGTAAAAGGTGAAGAGTTATCTCCCTCTCTTCATCTCTCAGTTTGTTCTGTCAACTCTCCTGCTCCCTCCCTCCCTCCCTCCCTGGCAGGTGTCACACCCACACTGTGGCCTCTGGGCTGCAGTAGCAGTGCAGCGCACCGAGATAAGGGCTGTACAGAGACAAGCGCACATCCTGTATGAGGTTAGGGCCCCACCAGCACAGCACTCTGCTGCAATGTATGTTTGTGTGTGTGTGTGTGACCGCAGCTCCTTCCCGTCTCCACGCCAATGAGGACAGAGCCTGCGGTTGCCAAGCGCAGGTGTGTGTGTGTGTGCGGCGACAAAGAGAGACCTGAGAAACACCGCCACGTTCTGATCTCATGGTCGTTTTGATAAGTGTGTAAGCAAACAAGGTCAGAAAGGGTGAGGCGGCCGTGCCGTTATGACGGCGGTCTACAGATGTTGTGATCTCACTGTACTACCAGCTTTCAACTCCCCTCAGCGACGCTTGTCTGCGGTTTGAGATGACATTGTTCAATACAAAGGTTTCTGTCTCTATTTCATTGTCAAATATCCTCAGTGATCTTTTCCGTGCTGTTTGGCACTTAGGGGAGGAGGGAGGCCTGTGAAACTTGTTGGTGGCCCGGGATTGAAATTCAAATCAGAGTCGCAAACCCATTTGTCAAAGACAATGTGTGTGTATAAGCTGAACTTTTGACAGCGAAAAACCAAGTTTATCCACACTTTTCTTCACACATCTGGGACTGCGATGCCCTCTCATGGCTGCACGAGCATACACCCAGTGTGTGGCTTAAATGAAGAGGAAAAGTGAAAGCAAAGCCTCCCACAACGCAAAGAGATATTGTGTCGAATGAGCGGTGGCTGTGTTCAGGGAGGAATATCACATGTTGTCAATATGGAAAAGGATTGTGAGCTTCCTGCTCTGTACTGTAAATTGCTCTGCCTTCATGTGAGCCTCGCTGTGAGGAAGGGGGGTGTCTAATACGTGCATCATCACCACCACGGACGTGTGTGTATATATACAGGAAAAAAAACCTGTGTTTACAACGTTTGTGTGAACTTATGAATTTATGTATGTGCACATGTGATAACAAATTTTCCAATATTCTTAAAGCTGTGATATTGCTTGAAACTTTGTGCATGCTTGACACGCTCACACTCACACACTCCCCGCCTTACACACACACACACACACACACACACACTGAACCGGATATCATCTACAGGCCATCTCACAGGCCATCCCATCAAAGCAGCGACTATTTCTCCCACTCCCTGCCTGGCTTTTTCTCTCTAAATCTGACACCGCTCTCATAATAAGCAGCCTTGCATATCAGCTCCTTGGAAAGAGATGCAACTGCTCAACTGAAGGGAAGAAGGCAGGAGGGAAGGACGGAGGGGGGGAAGGAAGGAGAGATGGAAGAGGGTGGCGAGGGAGGGAGTGAGGGGGGGGGGGGGGGGGGGATAGAAATCGCGAAGACTTCTGTCACTTCATGAAAAATAGCTTCCCCTTTGGACGGAACTTCACAGGCCACAATCAAGCGGTGCCAAGACGCTGCAATCGTGGCAAATCAAGTCAGCATCTATTAATAATATTTCTGGGGCTGCTGCGGTGAGTGCGCGGCGTGTCCTCCCGCTGTCACAGCCCCGTGATGGAGCGCTGCCTTTATCTCAGCCCTGGCACGCTTCTGTCACCGTGATAAACAATTCACACACAAATATGAATAAGGATCCTCCCAGTAGGCCCCTACACACCCTGCCTTTTCCCCTCATTTTCTAGATGGGGGGAATGTAATCTTCGGGCTTGGTCTTTCTCTCTTTTTTCTCTCTTTTTCTCTCTATCGCTCTCTTTCTCTCCATCTATCTCTTCTTTCCCCCTCTTTTCTTCTCGCCCTCCCTCCACCCCTCCGTTCCCTCCTTTCTCTTTCTTTTCAATCTGTCTCTCAAAGATATGTAAATGACCCCGAGATGGGACCCCAGTGCGTAGGTGGTGTAGCGTGAATGTCAAAGCCCGGGCCTGTGAACCCTGCACACACACGAGCACGCGCACACACTCACACTTACACACACACACACCTGCACTGTAAAGATGTCTGCTTTGCATGCTTATTCACAATCATGTGTTAGAGTGTTCCATGTGTTCGCCATGCACACACACACACCCACGGATGCACACTCATATCTGAAGGACACGGGTTTTATGATCATGAAGACTCATCCGCTGCTTACAGTCACAATCCAGCTTCATCCAAACATTATAAGAACGTATTATGTTTTCTTGAGCTGAGTGAAAAAGTGCTAATTAATGAACGAACCTACGTGTTTCATTTCACTGCCTACCAGCTGTGCTGACTGTCATATTGTGCACCACCTCTTATGTTATAATTATTCAAGACTTTTCCTGCCTCAGACGTGTTTTATTGGGGGGAAGGGGACATGTAATATCATAAAATTAGAGCGACATTAATTTTGTTTATAAGAGAATATACAAAATAAGAGAAACGGCACATTAAGGAATCGTTATCGTTAATTATAAGTCCTGTTGGGACTTCAGATTATCGGTAAGAGGCTGCTAGATGTTTTCAACTGTAAAGGTGTGTACTTCAGAAAAGTGCTAATGAACTCAATATGTCACTGTTACTATAGGGACAAGAAGACTGGCTTTGACTGTGAGCTGGAAGAGAAGAGTTGTCATCCCAAAAACCGTTTCAGAAGTTTGGGGTCCGGTTGTGTGTGTTTATCATGCATTGCAGAGAGTTCTCTAAAGATCCAGCAACAGTAGTTCACTAGTAGCCCGGGCTTAAATCACTGAAATCAACAGGGCTGTATTTGGGACAGGGCTTTAATTCCTTTCACTCAAAATAGTTGCCCAGCAAAGATCAGGAAATACAAACCAATTGTTTATTTAAACCAGTATGAATCATGAATCATAATTTGACCTGGTTTTTTACATCCGAAGACCAAGCAGACCAGGCCTCTATTTGAGACAAGCCTTTAATTGTCAAAATGTGTAGCCACACCGGGCTAGTATAAGAAACCAGGTGTCTAATTGAAGTTTTACGGTAATTTAGCAAAGATTATTCCTTTGTCTTTATGTTGCTTTTGCAGTCGAATTAAAACGTAATTCAGATTTTGTGCAAAATAAAAAGTGTAAAATAAAAATACTCATTTAAGTAGATCTGGTAAAACAGAAATGGAACGTAAGAGATGAGAATGATTTTACACCACCAGCAGCTAAATGACCAGGCCTTCTCTGATAGATAACCAGTGATGGAATATAATTAAATCATACGTGTAGTTTTTTGTGGTGGAGGTGCGGGGGACACGGCCCCCTCAATATTGAAAACGTCCATTTGTCCACCCCCCAGCACAAACATGAAGGTAGTAGTAAAAGGACTTTTATTGTGACAAAATTAAAGATGTTTACACCATAAGTAAATGCAAAACAGGCACAAGTTAGTGCACAAATATTTACCAGAATGATAGATTAAGTGTGTGATGCTCAAAATTTTCTACCAGAGGACTCCAGCCCCCCGTTTCATAGGACAGGGGTTGCAAATTAGCCATGGGTAAATATCTGTATGCATTGCATCTACTTTGTATTTTACATATGAAGCAACGTCTCAAGACTGTTGTACAGAAACCCTTGGAAGCTTTCCTTGGTTAAGTATTCATGTTAAGGCATTTGCTGAAGATGCTCTGCAAGATTTTGCTGTAGTAAAATACTACAGTTTTCATGATAAAGCTTGTGATACCTTAAGTCTTTAGTGCAATGGTTAAACCAACTTTAAGAGATCTCTTAAGTGTAAGACCAAGATAAAGAGAAAACCTTAAATACTTAAGTCGACATGTTAAGGAAACCTGAAGGAGGAGACGTGAGCGATAATGAAAATCTTAATCTCTGTGCAACCGGCCTCTTAATACTACTTTTATCGCTGTATAGATAAAGGATAGATAGATAGATGGATAGATACAGAGTCTTCCTCTTCTTCTGTGGTGTTCAGCACAGTTCACACCTGGTCTGTTTGGTGTCTAATTGTCACTGGCTGCTCCCTGCCAGGCCCGGTCCCCCCATGTCCGTGATGTAATTGCGTATTTCCAGTGCAGTGAAACATCCAAAGAGGCCTAAATGAGATTTCACTCAGCAGGACGGAGCCTGCGGTGGGGTGCTGATGATGAATGTATTGTAAGATTGATTAGCGCCAGTAAGAAGTGTGGCGGATATGGCCACCAGAGGTGTTTTGTGTGTTTGTGTGTATGAGTGTGAGAAGAAAGACAAGAGGTTGGTGGTAAAAGTGACGGTGTGTGTGTATGTGTGTGTGCTGGAGTGTCATGTGCACGTGTGTGTGTGTGTGTGTGAGCGCGTGATGTGATACGTGTGTTTGGATGGACTGCAGAGAACGTGTTTCAGGTGAGAAGTGAGACATGGAGAGCTGAGAGGTGAAAAAACAACATGTGAAGACAGAAACAAAGAGGATCTCAATTGTTTCATGAATTCAATAGATTGAGACGAGCAAACCTTGAAGTAGCATCCACCACGAAACAATCCTAACAAGCAACTTCATTTAGTATTCATTCTAAAGTAAAAGATACCTCAGTGGTTCCAGATACTTCAACAGTTTGCCAACTTTCAATAATTGGGTCTCACCTGTCATGTTGTGCTGTGTACACTGTTGGAATGATGCGTCTTATTCAGCGTTGTTTCAAGACGTAGGTCTTTGTTTCGAAACAAATCCTGTGTTGGAAAAAGTGAAGATCGATTGCAGGAACATGTTCACTTTGTCAGAGCTGAGCAGTTTCTTTAAAAAAAAAAAAAAGGACAATTTCAGCTCTGACTATTAAACTATACGTTGTTTTGTACATTAGCACCAGTCACACACAGATTAAATGACACACTGCGCAGGTTCAAACTCGCACTGTGCGAATGTCCCCTGGTGGGGATCATGTGTTTGGCCCTCTGTGTGTGTTTGTGTGAGTGTGTATCCATCTCTCCGAAGCTAATGTTGCAAACTACTGGACCGACCAGCCTAAGGTTTGCGTGTACATTTACATTTTTAACTGTATGCTCTAGGACTTTTTGTGGTTTTGGTGATTCACAATTGTTGAAAAACATTTTTATTGACTGTTTTATATCGTCACTGACCCCTCACTCCTTTTAACTGGTCGGTAGAAGCTGCAAGTTGTACCGGAAATTGGCTCGGCTAAAAACAACAAGCATTACCGTAACAAACCACATTTTGTCCTTTGTAGTGGTTCAAGAACTGACATCCATACAATAGTTTGATCTCATTCTGAACCGGAGAATCTGCAGGTTAATTCCATACCTGATATGTTATGATCCACTAAAGTTAGGAACGTTACGAGATGAATAACTCAATTGTTTGTAAGGGAACTGAGAGGTCTGGTTGCCGTCGTTAAAGTGCCACTGAAGTTAAGGTTTTTGGCTCAGAATATGAGAAAAGGATAACGGCCTTTTTACCATCTTTACCAAGAGTGTCTCTCCGTTAGTTTGGTGCTACATAACATACATACATAACTTTATATTTCTTTCCAGCAAAGTGACAATATGTTGCCTCAAACACAATGTTGACTTACCTTAGAACAGATGTAGACATCATTGTTAATCTTATTCACGTTGAGTTGATGTTGTGGTCTAACGTTACCACACAACTTTATCCAAAGGAGACACTTTTCTCGCTTGAGATGTGGTTTAAAGTGTAAAAAATACACCTGGTCGCCCAGCCTCTCAGGATACCTTGTGTCAGAGCTGCACGTACCCCATGCACACCGTTTAAAACTTCAAATCTCCGAAAAAGCTCATAAAACCAAACAAAACTGACTAGCAGGCTAGTAAAAGGGACTAGGCTTTTAATTGAAGTTTTGCAGTATATTTAATTGTGTTTAATGTAGCTATTTCCTACTTTGTGCCTCCACACAAAGTAAATACCTTTAAAAGTCCAGTAATGAATACGTGGATCAGAGATTTGTTGCTGTGTTTTAATTATTAAAGATACATTCATCCTCGTAATTATATTGTATCTACATGTATATGTTACATCGTGCCTGTTAACAGGAGAAATCATTCTGCTCAGTGCAACATGACATGGCTCCGTCAAAAATAGATGTGGTGCATATTTTTCCGAGTGGCCACGGTCAGCCCGGATGGTCCCCGGGCGGAGATCTGCTCTCTATGAAGTACACTTCCATCGTTTTACTTTTATTGTAACAAGTTACCAATGAAGACCTTAAGTTACTTTTTCTTAAAAGCAACTTGTTACCACATTAAGGTTCTTCTTGTGTGTCCCGGTAAATTGAATTTCATGATAATTTCATTTAAAACACTCAGTCGGAGTCTCTATAATACCAAGCACACTATTATTCAGAGAAGCCAAACTCACTTCTGTATGTCTCTCAGGTCCTTTATGATACTGCGCTGAACTGTGTGTGAATGTTGTAAATTATTCTTTATGTGACTGTTTCAGCTTGTAAAAGAGATTATGTATCTAAAGAGACTTCCTGGTTCAGTTAAGGTTAAGTAGAATAACATAACCTTAGAGTTTAAGTGCACAGCTTGTAGTTCACAGAACATTTTGTGGTATTCTTTTATTATTATAAATGATGTTTGACTAGTACAAAGCTGTAAATGCACATTATCATAGGGTTAGGGTATCCATATTATATTATGATTCACACAGCCCCTGCACCAAATCAGATATAGGAAACCTAACCCCACTTATCCAGAATACAGCATCTTTGGAGAACTTGTGTTACCAGAGCACAACAGGAGAAAACAGGCACAAAAAAGCAAATATTAAATAAATACTAAGTGGTATTTTAACATTTTACAGTAAACTAACAGTTATGTGAAGTGACAAAATTAAAGCAGCTGAGATCAAATGATTAAAGTGAACTACTAATGGACTGAAACACTGACCAGGTCACTGTGAAAATATAACCTTATGTCAAATGCAAATCAGTGTTTAAAAACAAACCAGAGTAGGTCACTTTTTATCATAGCAAAATATTACCAGCAGAATCAGTGATGGTCCTGTAGTACTGGTGACAGTATCACAACATGTAGAGACACTGCAGTATCAGTAACATTGTTAACACTTTGCTACATTACAGAGAAATACAAAACCGTACTAATGAACCTTCATTAATATAGGTCTATATTTTATCTACAAGTGCACGTCACACACTGAGCGAGCCGCCTGTTAATGACGCTGTGGGCTAATGGGCATGTAGCTACTTCCATGTTTCACATGATACGTCATGTTTGTAGTCGACCAATGAAGATGAGTTTACATATCACCTTGGGTTCGTCCCTCACACTTTGGATTTGCTGTCTGACATGTTGTTAACTAGCCTGTGGAATAACCGCAGGTACCAGCCACCAGACACTTCCTGTGTCTGTCCTTTCAGATTAAAGTCCCACATGGTCCAGTCATATAGGTTTGGATTTATTTTGACAAGGTGCAGCTCCGATAGAGTTTCACATTTGTTTCTGTTTTTTCTCTGCGACTAAGCGACCAATGACCCAATGACCAACTAATGACCTTTCTGGTCGACTAATGTTTGGGCGACTGTAGATGGGCAGCTCTAACTTTAAGTACCAAAAGTAAAAGTACTTATTATGCAGAACGCCTCCTAGCAAAGGGTTATGTCATGAACAAATGCATACAAGGCTTTAATGTTGAAGTTCGTCAATGTGCAGCCAATTTTAGATACTTTGTGTACCACTGGGTACATTAGTAGTTATAGTACTGCATGATGTCATGTACAGTTAGTATAATATATGTTTTAATAAGTAAAAGGAAACTGTATCTGTCAAATAAATGTAGTGGAGTAGAAGTATAAAGTAGCATGAAATAGAAATACCTCAAACTTGATAAAATATACTTAGTTACATTCCACCTCTGCATACAGTATATTGTAACTGAGCATTTTGTGCATCAAACATCAGCATGTACAGACACATATGATAGCCAAACAATTTATAGGTCTGCTCACGTTCTGTCAAATTTAAGTTTTACCCCTTCATTTACTTGTTTGATCGTCATATGGCACCAACCTCCCAGTACAGAGGGAGTAGAGGATGTGCCCTGGATTCAAGCCCTCGGTGGTTAGAGACAGCAGTGCACCTCTTTCCGCAGAGGAGCAGAGACACCTGCTCCTACACTGATATTAACGGCTCCACTTCCAGATCAACAAACCTCAAGTCGATGCAAACTCCAAATAATATCTGCAAGATATTTCTCTCATATTTTAAAGTGTCGCAGCTCTGTAGCAAATCTGTGAATTCTGCAGAGCTTACCGCCCTTGTTGTCTCTACAAACCTGATAAACATGGTTTTGTGTTTCTGAAAGCGAACGAGCCCTCAGATTCCATTTAATCGCGGCTGTGGCGTGGTAGGACGCAGGCCTCTAGGCTTTGGCACGGGATCACTGTGCCTCCTTCATAAGAGGTAAATGTCTGTGCAACCCTTCCTACTGGAAGCTAGCCACCGCGCAGCCAGCCAAAAACGCCGCACGGACAATTCCCCCCACTCTGCTTTTAATGGTGGTACACAGAGGCAATAATCATAAAAAGCCAGGGTCTCTTTCTGAATGGTAACTGACATTCGTCTCCTGCAGTAACCGCAGCCCCAACGCTGGGCAATTTCCCCTCAACATGCAAAACTGTGGGGACAAAATGTGGGACCTGCCATTCTCCATGCATATTAAAGACACTTGTCATCAAGACGTCACCCAGGAGCTATGAGAACAAGAGGTACAGTTCCTCCGAGACAGACTCACTCACCATCAAAACCATGAAATTAGACCCAGGAAAATATCCTTGTGATGGGAAAAATGCTACACTTTAGTGCATTTTGCATATAAAAAAAACTGAAACGGATGCATGTAAATTGCCCGTGCCACAAAGACAAATTGGTAATTCAGGTTTGGAATGAAAATGACACTAAAGTGCAAAAAGGAAATGGTGCAGCGTGAAAGGAATAAGGGTTGTTAAAATGTCACATTTGAGATTCTGTGCCTTTAGGAATCGAGATGTATTGTTAGAGGAAATGTGATAAACACGAGCCAAATGTACGGGAAGCAAATAGAGCTCCATGTATGCCTCGTTGTCTTAGTCAACGTGCGACGAGCGACGCCCACAGAACAGACACAAACTGATGAATGCACAATTTGTGGTTATATACTTCCTCGCACCTTTCTCTTAGGAACTCGTACGTTTTCTCTATAATGACAGAAAAAGGAACAAGTACCCACACAATGACATTCAAAACGTAATTCTGAGTAAATGAAAACCAAATGTTGATTTGTTCAAAGTGCTGACAGATCACAGAAATACATGTGGCCGCATTGAGAGGACGCACACAGATATTTCTCAAATGCTCTAAAAACACACAGCCAAAATAAATATTTTTCATTTTGGACAACATGTTAGGTGCACACACACACACACACACACACACACACACATGCTGCTTCAGCCACTCCAAACACTTCTCACACAATTAACACTTGAACCACTGTCAGCGAACAAACAATAGACTTCACTGGTTTGTTTGTTGCCTGTGTTCGGTGTATTTACAGTAACACATGGGTGACACAAGCCCCCCTCGGTTTGTCCCTGGGCTCCTCGGGGCCCAAGACCAGTGCCCTCCAGGATGACAAATGGCCTTAATGAAATTGGACAACTCAGCATACATGCATAAGAGGATGTTAAATATTGATAGTGAAGATCAACGTAGCGGTGCATATTCCACTCTTTAATATTTTAAGTGTCAGACAGGCCTATTGTCTATCTATTGGGGGGGTAAATCACTGTCTGTGTCCCCCCCAGTTCCTCTTTGAGACACATATGACGGCCGGGCCGGCGTTAACTCAGCTACGGATGAGAGCACCCAGGTCGGTGCTTTGCATATGTGCTCAATGAAAAGCGAGTCGTGGCGGGACATCTTTTCATAAATTTTCATTCTGATCAAGTGGGTTTGTGCATTTGGAAAACATGTAAGCAAGAAAATGGAAACCATATGTTTATTTACAGTTCAAGCAGCAACAATCATCCTGATAGAGGTCATTTAAAGGGACAGTTCAGATTTTTTTTAAGTGGGGTTGTATGGAGTCCTTATCCAGTATATTACCCACAGTAGGTGTCGCCAGGCCAGTCCCAGTTTGGAGAAGCAGGCTGGAGTCTGATATGGAAGCTAGGCACAAAATGTATTTTAGCCACCTAAAAAATCACTATCAGTTTAAGTGTACACTGTAGTAAGAATATTTTCACTGCTGTACCTTAATGTCAGACAGTGATTTCCAGCTGAAAATGAAGCAGTTATTTGTTCTCTTCAAACCAAACTCCATTAAGAAAAACAGTGATTTAACATTTCTGAATATTTTCACTACTTTACCTTTCTGTCAGACCGCCTGTTAGGATGGGGAAGCTCTTAATGACCCTATGCTTTCGTCAAAGCCAGACTCCATTGACAGAAACTGTAATTTTAGCTCTCTGAACACGGGAGCTGCTGGTCTACTGCTGCTTCAGTCTGTTATCTAGTTTGTGTTATTGTATGACTTTGGTAAATCTGAACTAACCCTTTTAAACACCAAAGTCACACAATAACACAAATAAACTAACTGTTCAAGGCAGCAGTAGACCAGCAGCTCCTGTGTTCAGCAATGTTAAATCACTGTTTTTCTCAATGGAGTCTGGCTTTGAGGAGAGCAATATAACAGCCTCAATTTCCTTTTGGAAATCACTGTCTGACATTAAGGTAAAGCAGTGGAAATATTCTAAATATAGTGCACATTTAAACTGATAAATCTATTTTGTTGCTGACCCCTCCACAGCAGCAGATTGCTCAGCTTCCATGTCAGACTCCAGCCTGCTTATCCAAACTGAAGGTGTGCCGAATGACATCTACTGTATGTAACACACTGACATACACTGACAATGGTTAAGTACCCCTTTCAACCCCACTTAAAAAAATCTGAACTATCCCTTTAAGGAACAATAAAGGGGCGCCCTCCAATCTGGCTTCACTCGTGATAAAAATGATTTTGATCTCCAGCTAAAAGGATGAGTCTTAAGATTCTGTATTAATCCATGCCCTTGCAATCTCCTTTCTTTCCTCTAATGTATTAATCATTTTACATTTTCTCAAGTTATGAAAGAGCGTGCGATATCAAACGCCGCACGCATGCCAACACTTGTGTATACAGTGTACTTATCACAGTGGCGGTGCCGCACCTTGAGGGCGTGTCGCCGCGCGGCGCGGTAGCAAAGGCAAAGATCACATGAATAACCATTATTCAAATCGATTCAAATTAGGGGGGCACTCAGAGTAATCGGCTAATATCCTACAAAAAATCAATTCCACTCCCATTTGGACACAATTGAATGCGTCTGAAGAGGGCAATTATTAAACACACAGATCAGATCCATAATTGGCAGTGGTGGTGAGGGGGGGGGCACATTGTCATGAGGGCTAATGCACTTCCACTGAGCCAAGAGCCACAGCAGACACTTAGCACAAGCTAGGTTGCGTAGTGGGGGCAGACGGGGCTGGCAGCAGATAGGCTGAGGAACTGCCAGGAGTTTAAGAGGGAGGGGTTGAGGTGGTGGCGGTGGCGGCGGCGGCAGCGGCGGCGGTGGTGGTGGTGGTGGGGTAGAAGGGCACCTGGGGACTTTGCCTAGCGGGGCCTGTTCCCCTGCAACCTCCCCCTCAGCTCCCCCCCACCACCCTCCCCCCATCTCCCTCTACATCCCCTAGAGGCTTGCTTCACTACGGGTCCCTGACACACCGGAGGGATGACCCTGGGAATCTCATTATGCATACAACCAAAGTGTGCCCCCCCACCGCCACCGCCACCAGAGCCACCGCCACCCTCAACCCTACTGCCAGCCGCCCCCCACTAATGCATTTGCATACAGAAGACAGACCAAATAAGGTAATAAATCAGCGGCCTATATTCAAATGGTTTGCAGGGAGATTGAAACCCCTGCATACACTACCTCGAGTAAATTCACCCACATGCTGCGGAGCCAGATACCCATTCTCATCAGCGGACACAGGCACTGCGTCCACCGGACACCTAGATATAAATATATATCCCGCTTCATTGCATTGCCGAGGGACGAACTACCTCAATATATCAATATACATATGCTTATATCTCATATGCCTTAGGCAAACTAACTGCCTCGGTTATAGGGCTGTGCTTTCATGGCACCCGAAGGTCACAGCTCATACTGCGAGAGAGGGGACAATTTGAATATTGCACTTAATGTCGGTCTTTGGACACCACCTCTGCCAATTCACTTTGCCTCATCAATAATGAAATTGCCGTGAACATGGAAATCAAAGTAATTTCCTAAAGGTGGGATTACGGAGGGTTTCAATTTTCTTACAACATGTAATCGAGCCTCGCTTTCGTGCCGGCGACAAACTTTGCTTTGTGATTCACACATGGAGGAAGTGTGTAAGAGCGACGCACATGCTTGATGTGGCTGATTATAAAAGTCTGAGAATAAATAAATAGGAATGTCTGGCTGTTGTGCATGCTTGAATAGGACACAGTGAGATGGAATAATAAAATCAAATCCTAAACAGAGTAAGATGTATTTGTGTGTGTGTGTGTGTGTGTGTGTGTGTGTGTGTGTGTGTGTGTGTGTGTGTGTGTGTGTGTGTGTGTGCGTGCGTGCGTGCGTGCGTGTGTGTGTGTGTGTGTGTGTGCTGACTGGCACAATAAAGCAGGCCAACTATGATTGCATTATGATCTGGTGGAAAATGAATTCTGCTTAACAAGCCGACCCCCCCACACACACAGACACACACACACACACACACACACACACACACACACACACACACACACACACACACGCAGCCCCACCTACACACACTTACTTCCATTCCATTATTTTCAATAAAAACGGGGAGAAAAAAAGATGCATTTTAAGATACATGCAAATAGCTATCCATCAATCAATTTGTTGGTCCCAAAACTACCATCAAAGGGGCAGAGGCTGTGAAGTATGCAATTCCCCATCAACAAATGGAGGATTGAAACTGAATCCTTCAAGCTTAATTAATGGGAAGTCTGCCACTATTACTTGGTTTGTTTAACGCGCCTCACACAGAGGGCAAGTTGTCCTTTTTTGAATCACTGCACCGAATTCCACTTGTTCAACATCACTGAACTGCTTTTCATGCAAAAAAACAATCCATCTCATTTTTAATCCTTTCCTCTCATGGGTCGACATGTCATTATTTTGATCCCCACGTACAATGGCTTCACACATTCATATTGCATCACTCGGAGAGTGTGTGGCAGTAATTATCACGAGGCAGAGATTTCTATTTGTAGAATAACTACCTACAGTTAAGCAGAGGCACTGATGCAGTAATTTCTGTTTCATCCCAAAGTTCAGCCCCACACCAAATACCTCTCTATTCCAGATAGCCAATTATATCTCGGTAAACAGTGACTGGGAATCCTATTTTTACTGAAGCATCATCGCAAATCTATAATAAAAGCTAATAAGAAAAAACACAGAAGTTTGTTCAAAAAATGTCAAGTTGGAACTTTCTGTAGGGAACCAAAATGGAAATGAGTCAATGTAAATAATGGTTTAATGAAATCCCCTCCAGTGTAAATCCAATGTGAAATTCACCAAAATACGGGAAACTTTTCACCCTCTTCAGCTAATAACTGGTGACAGGAAGAGGGCTTAAACAAAAGATCAGTCAAGCGTTCATTTGAATATTCAAATCCTTTTTAATAAAACTCGGCTTGATTCATTTCCCATAGATTTGCCAAAAACACTCATTTTGCATTGGAGAGAACATCATTTGAATTTTTTGTGCAGGGGAAAAAGAGACAGAAGGAGACTGTAGTGTTCACCTGTTTGAGGTCACTGTCTCAGAGAATGAACATTACTACGTGTTTAAATAGTAAATATTGACTCATGCACACAAACATGAAACTTAAAGTATATTATATTAAAGCATCATTAAAATTAGATAAGATTTCCATGTTTTTCCACATTGATGATGAATCTTGATTTTTTTTAAAGCCTTTTTATATGTCAGGGCATGAAGGTCTTGTGTTTGCCGATTTGGCAATCCATTTTCATTCCAAGATCATTAAATATTAGCACTTTGTCGCACCCTTTGGTATCTAACAGTGATGCACAGGGCACCTTTAAGCGTATCTATATTACGCACAGCGGAAACGCGTTGTAACATGTGGTAAATGTTGTGAAACAGATGCAGATAGGTTTATGCCACAAAACTATTTTGGGGTCCCCACTAGCTCACCTGGTAGAGCAGGCACTCCATGTACTAAAGGCTATGTCCTTGCTGCAGCGTCCATCGGCTCAGTTCCAACACATGGCCCCCTGCTGCAAAAGCCCCCAAAAATATCTTGGTTAAGTTTAGATAAAAAAGATCATGTTTACTGATGAAGTGTTTGTTAACAGTGACTTGTGGTTTCTAATGGGATACGAACTGCGGTCTCCTGGGTGAAAGTCTCGTTCCGTTTGACCCATCCACCTCAACCACCCTATGCGGACTTTATCGCTCTTAGTGTCCGCGTCAAGTTTTCTGTGGATGCATTTACATTGGCCTGGCTGGTTACTAAAAAACACAGTCAGACAATACACCGTCAGGTCCAAAAAGAAAAGAAAGGTGAACAGTAAATATGCCAAACAGTTTGAGATCCATCACAGTTAAACTATGGATGTATTAAAATAGTACTCATGGTGATCTGTTGTCACTTTCGTAATGTTAAGAACGCTCAAAATATAAAAAAGGTCCAAAAAACAGAATTGAACCAGCAGAAGCCAGGATATCTCAACGTCTGTCAAGCTCCAAAAACTCTGGATACTATATTTCCCATCATGCAACCTGACTGGAGTTTTTATGAAACCCTCCCTGAGTCGTGAACACCCAGACCGTTTAGCTACCATGCCCTGTGTTCGTAACTCAGGATTCCAGTTATGAATTTGTAGTCTTTCAGCCCAACTTAAAATGACCCTGGTGACATCATCAGGTGACCTCACCATTTATTGTGACCTGCGGTTCCAACTGTGGCCACTGCACCAACATTTCCGCCATAGACTGAATGAAACAATGTACGTAGCTACCATGACATCACAAATCGGTTTGTGGCCTCTTAGTTTTGCTTTTTTGCCGTCGCCATCTTGGATTTTTAGAGCCAGAAGTGACCATATTTGGATGAAAGGGTGGGGCTAGTTAATGCTAGCTTCTAGTTGGGTTTGCACAGTTACAGATATTCCCTCCAGCAAAAGTCATATTTAAACCAAAATAAAATGTACTCACTGGAAAAACTGAACATCTGACTCCTTAGAGTATCTTTAAATATAAACCAAATGCTGAACAAGACATTTTTAGATGACCACAACATTAAAAATTACCTTTCATGAGCTGCAAACACACTGAAATAGCGACAGGACTACGCCTATACTCTGTATGGGTATACAGTCTCTTTAGCAAGGCTAGCTATGGATTCCAAATCCAAAAAATGATGCGTCTTTGAGGAAAATAGAGGATTTAATAACATGTGGACACATTCATTTGCTTTAAACACCAACAATGCAAAATTAAAGTACTAAATAATTATAAATAGCCCACTGCACTGGAGCCACCTTGTAGTAAATAATATTAATGAATGCTCATGTAGACATATTCGTAATGTTGATGGGCTAATTTAAACTCAACTGGTTCAACTTTGACTTACCGTATTTACTGTAGTTGTGCACAAACAGTTTTCCTTTGCAGAATTTGGGTTGCGCTCACTTTAGTTTTTTCCCTCCAAACACAGAGTCAAACATGTTCCCAGATATCAGCGGTTACTTTAGTGAGAACAATGTTATCACAATGAAAAGAAACATTGGCCTGAACTCTAAAAATGAAACCAATGTGTATCAAACCAGAATCATCTTCATCAAGATGTTTAATGTCTAAAGATTAAAGTCACTTCAGCAGCACTGTGGCAAAACTCCACTCTGGGAATCTCTTTTCCTATTTGCATGGTGTGAATAGGGCTCGCTTTTGACTCCCCTGTTCTCAAGGCCTCAGCACTCATAAACAAAGTGATTTATTCAAACTTTCCATATCAGAATTCTGCTATCTAATTACTTCAGGGGGACAGCATATTCCACTCGCCTATGAGTTATGGAGAACCTTCTTTATGAGTGAAGTTGATGGAGGATCAGGCGAAGAGCTCATCATAAATCCTCAATAATGCAAACGTTTGAGGAATATCTCAAAATAAAAATGCAAATGTGATTAAGAATGGGTTAGCCTGTGCTGATATGGCAGCTTGTATCATCTAAAGAGATGCAGAGCACCTACAGGGGGGGGAGGAGAAAAAAAAAGTGCCACGTACTTAGGAGGCACTCAAATAAATAAATAACATTCAGTAGCATAGATGCTGTATGGTAATATCTCCTTTACAGCACGCACAGATGCACATGTGCCCTGCACATGTAGACACGCACAAGCAGCCACACACATAGAAAAGCACACACTCACTCAGTCAGTACGCTTATGAAAATGAAAGTGTGCCCAACATTTTAATCTCACACCTACGTGGCCCTAACGAGAAGGCATAAACTTTTAGGAGGGAGGATGAAGTTGAGGCTTGCACATGCAAATGGAGCACGTGGAAAATGGCGGAGGTACAATGCAGAAGCTTGTTAGTGACTGAGAGGCGAACAGTGAGGACGATCGCGACACCTCGTCACTCGCCTTTTATCTCTCGTCACCGGCAGATGAAAAATCACTGTGAATCTGCCACATCCGTCTGCATTAACATAACAAAGCCTCTGAGGAGAGAGACACAGAGAGGTAGAAAGAGAGAAAGAGGCCATAGCGACCGTCCTTCTCAAATCTACCCAAAGTCCAACCAATGTGCAGAATTGACAAATTCTCTTCCCTTTTTTTTCAGCTATTATTATTTATTCTTCTTCCCTTTCGGCTGCTTCCTTTCTTTCTTTCTTCCTCTCTGTCGCTCTGTCTTTCACACACACACATTCACACAGGATACAGACAGTGAGAACAGATGTCGAGCAGCCACCTAAAGAAGATCCTCCCCAATCTTAGCATCATCTCACCACTCAGCCAGTCTTGTCAGCACAATAGACAGGACAGAATTACAGACGGGTCTCTCTCTTGCTTTAAAAAAGGCACAAAAAAAGAGGGACTCATCACCTCTCTCTCTTTTTCTATCTCGCCATTCCTCTCCACCACCACCGCCGCCACCTCTCCCCCCCCCCATCCCTCCATACAAAGCTCATTGGGTGGAAAGAGAGAGAAAGAGGAATGAGAAGAAGGAAGGGGGGGGGTTGAAAGACATTATGCATATGAAAATGTCCTGAAAGAGGTGTGATTTATGTATGCATTAGATGCAGATTCCATTACGGGCCAGTGGCTCAAGTGAGATCTTTCCAGGAACAGCGAGGCGACCTGATCAAACTCAGTCTCATTACTGGCCATACGGGCAGCAGGGAAACTACTGACGGAGGAGAGAAAGGGTGCAACAGAGGGAGAAAAGAGAAAAAAAAAGAGAGAGAGATAGAGGAGGCATATTTACAACCTGGACACACACACCTCACCCACAGGGAGAGAGTAAATTGCAATCTGCCCTCCAAGACCGCGGCGGATCACAGACAGGCGTTCACCTGAAAGACGAGTGGGAGAGAAAGAGAGGAGCGGGGGAGAAATAGATGGCAAGAAAAGTGAGAATATGTTTGTGGATAACTGTGGTCAACTGTGAGCATCGTTGGCTTGTGTTTGTGTGTCTGTGGATCCGTCAGTCGGCCATCAAGCAGCGTTATTTTTCACCCAAAATGCCTGCTGCTATGTACTGTACGTGTTGCAATCCATATGCATTCTTTAAAAAAAAAAAAAAAAAAGATATGCAAGTGCACGCCTGTAGGAAGCCTCGGGTTGTTTGGCTTGATAATCACGTGCCTGCTCGAGATAAGGAAAAAGTGTTTTGTGAAAAGAAAACATGGGCGGCAGTCCTCCATCCCGGCTGACCCCGGCGCTGTAGCCCCTGTGATTGGGGTCAGCCTGGAGATTCCTCTCTGGCCAGCTAATGTGATTGCATCGGAGCAATCCCCTTAAACGCCATCAGCTCTGATCTGCATAGTAATTGGCTCGACTCTCCTTGGACGTGACCTTGGGAAGGGGCGCTGTCACTCCCGCCGCTCTCTCCTGTACCGGCAATCATACACACATGCATACAAACTCACACACACACACACACACATAGTCGTAGCATGGCCATGGAGGCAGGCTTGGACAGACGAGGTGAGGAGCAGATGCCCTACATGGTTCGCTGGGTAGCGACTGTACGTGCAAAGAAATGCAGGTGACAGGTGTTAATAAACTACCAGGAAATTGGTGATACCTCGCAATCATCATGTATTACAAGCAGGGATGTCGGTTTCGGTTAATATTACTTTTGAATGCCCAACACCCATTAACCAGGAACTAATTTTTAAGAAAATAAAAAAACCACGAAATGGTGTGAAATAAAAGAGGCCTTTTCTTTAAGTCCAGCGCTCCACTGGCTCAGTGCACATTTGGCGCTGTCAATTTACAGAAGGTGAAATGTTTAATATTTTGTGTTGTAAGTGTCTTGTTTTTTATTTTATTTTTTGTTGGCTTTGTTGAAAGACAGGCAGAAACATCGCGCCCACCGCCCACCCTAGCTTTTGCCGCTACCTGGGTCACGAAGGAGCTTGCTAGCAGCACCTGCAATTACCGCTGGTATCGCTGGACCCATGGTGGTGGGATGAAGTTGCTGGGGAAACATGGTGTCCACCCTTCAGTCCCTCCCCAGGTGGCCCAGGTGAGTAAGCAGCTGCATTTTGAGTTGCAAAACCTCTTTGGCATTGTTAGCTAAAGTAGCACTAGCCATGCTGACAGAGCTACCTAGTTACAATCCAATCGCCAGAAAAAATGTCTGCATTGTAAGTTTCTGCAAATCATAATACATGTGTACATTTTTATTTTGTAGCAGATATGCTGACAACAAGGTTGTAATTAATATGTGGTTAGGTTTAGACACAAAAACAACTAGGCTGTGGTTAGGAAAAGATCATGTTTTGGCTTAAAATACCCACAAAGCACATTCTGCTGGAAAAGCAGGGACAGGCTGGTGAAAAACACTCAGGTTCGGTGGCTCAAATGATGCTGGGAAACGCCGTGATTTGCCCCTAAAAACACCTGTGTTTGGTAAAAAACACTCTGGTGCCACAAACACTGGTTGAAACACTGCGATGTGAAAACACCCATCAGTGGTGTATGGTAGTTAAGACGGGCCCCAGCGCATGTTATTATAAACTAGCTACGACTTGACATTGTACAGCATCATCATACATATTATGACAGAAATACCAAATAAAGTAAGAAGGCATTCATTAAGTTAAATATTTTTTATAGTTTATTTGTGGTTTTATAGTTAACAGAAAGGAAAGGTATATTTTTATATAACATATATATCACATATAATTTTTATAGAATAGATTGCTACGAGTTTTTTGAACATGTGTGTGTTTCTGAGGTGGTGATCTGAATGATTTATAAGAGCCTGTTCACTGGCCAAGACACCGTTGGAGGGCCTGCTCTCATATACTACGTCACTTTAGACCTGCTGATATGATATGTATGAAAAGTGCAAAGGTAACGTACTCATGGTCTCCAGAAATGTACAATGCCAACATTTTCTTGAACTCCAGAGTTTAAAATCCATGTCACTAGTGGGGTTTCTATCCACCTATTTTTATTTGCATTTTCAAAAATTGCAGAAAAAAAAACAACCTTGGATGGAAACGGCAGGAATCCGAACGAGGAAACTGAAATTTTTTCTTCAATTAATTTTAATTTTATTTTGAGCTAATGGACGAAATTCTGGGCCAAAGACCTCTGGTTACATCTATCAACGTAAGTTGGCGACCCACACTCAGCGACCACATTCCAGGCTGTTGAATTCATAAAGCATCCACATAATTTGAGCTGTAACGCCCTTTCGTCCTTTATATTGTGTGAAATACTGTGTTGTTTACAGTGGGCATAAGAAGCTCTCTTTTTCTACGGGGGTGTTTTTATTTTGTTCATTTTTCACCAGAAGCGCCACCTGCTGCTCTTCCTGTTGACTCCCAATAATCGCATAATAACGAATGGAAACGGGCATAAATTTGCATTTTCTTTTGCGCATTTTCACAAAATTTGCTCAAAAATTTCAGCGAACACAGTTTAGAGAGTGTGACAGTCTGCTCAGGGTAGGTGGAAGGAGAGGTTGACGGGTCCAACAAACCCCGGGCTTTGACCCAGGAGACCGGTGACTGAGACCGACAAACAACTAATTTCGGTTGTGGCGTTTGTGCCGCTCAGAGTTGGATGTTTCCTTGTGACATCTGTGATCTTTTTCTAATAACAACTAAGTAGTTTTGAGGCCTAAACCAAACCGCCCACCAGTATTGTAGTGGTGTGTATACACTGGTATACACTGTTTATCTTTCTGCCCGTTTACTGTATACACACCTAAAAAGCCACTGGAATATATAGGAGAGTAAACCTTCTTCCTCCTCGGTAACCTACCCATCTACCTGGTAGTACACCCACCTCATCAACCACCACTACACCACTGACCCCTTCTCACTGCAGTGATTGTGCCACTCAAGACCAGGTGTTTCTTGTAGCAGCATCCACAATCTTTTCTTAACCATAACTACGTAATTTCGTCGCCTAAACCAAACTGCCATCCCCTCACTGACCTTTCGTGTCAAGATACAACCTAAAAGGCGGCCCCCGCCATTATAATAATGTGAGTGTGACGAGTAGGGATGAGCTCATGTTGCAAATTAAAGTATAGACAGGTGTTAACAGTCAAAAATATTTTCAGCAGTTAACTGTTGACATCCCTAATTACACCATAATGACAAATTAAGTGTCGTCTGTCAAACTCTTGTGGAGATACATCATGCTAGGTGAGTAAACTAGCTTCACACTGAAGTCGCCTGCTTTCTAGAGCGAGACAAAGTGTTGCAAACAGTGCTGAAAATGCCCCTAAAGCTGCTTTAAGAATAAATGAACCTCTTTTCATGATTAGCAGTAATTCATAAAGAAAGTACAATGAGACAGGGGTTAAGTCATGCTGCTGCAACTCCGTTTCTCAAACACCCCGTAACCTTCTCTCTTTTTGTCCTTCTTGCATCAGCACTATTTGTTGAAGATCTTAACGAAAGACAAAGAAGCAAATGTATATTTTATGAATGTGTGCCTCTGGTTTATCTTCCTTTGTGGGGCTTGTGTATACAATCGAAACCAGCTCTCGAAGAGAAAAGTGCTTTTTCTTCTCCTGTCCCCCGATGTCAACGACAAGGTAAGTTGTGGCTTTGGCTGGCTTTTTGATATGCATTTCAAACGGGGGAAAACTTCACAACCATAGAGGCTAATTTGCAATGGAGATTTTTTTTTTTTTTTTATTATTATTATTATCGTTCTCTGCTTCGGAAAGCAAAACAGTCAAGGGTGTCAAGCGAGTGACAAGTTTGTTTTCCTGTAATGATTTCCGCAAACTTGAGGTCTGTTCTGTTTTGTTCCTTAGACAGTTTGACCTAGTTGGAGTGCGAGCACGTCCCCTCTCTCTTTCCCTCACTCATGCATTGTTAAAGCCGTGGGCCCGTATTAGGCACTCCCAAGTCATCACATGTCAGAAGGAGCTAATACAAACTGTGTGCGTGTGTTTGTGTGTGTGTGTGTGTGTGAGCAGAGATGTAATATTTTATTTGCATTGAGGGAAATTTTTTTACCTTTTTTTGGCCAAGTTTGAGCCAACAAGAAGCTCATCAGGATTTTTACAAAATTACCTAAAAGCGACCAAAACATGCTGTCACCGCTGAGCAGCTCACTACAATGAATTAAGTGACACCCCCTCAGCTGTGAGTCTGACATGAAACCGCCATCTATCCCCGCTCCCCAAGTAACCCTCTGCATGGCCGCAGCAGCATTGGATTATTCATTTGAAACATCAGCACTGAAACAGGCCCCAATGTCTGCGAGAAAAAGTTTCTGAGGCATCCTCAAATGGCTGTGGGGGAAGACTGGGGCCCAGAGGATTTGACTGGAGCGCACCCAGCAATACTCAAGAAAAAAACAAAAAAGGCTAAAAAAAAAAAAAGAAGTGCTTTGTTAGAAGAGCGAGAGGCATCCCTTGGGCTGTCTCTTTGAATAAGCCAGGAGTAAAGCATCCACCAGCACCACCAACCCCGCACACCCTCCACTTCTTCCTCTCACTCACTCACTCTCGCTCTGTACCCACCGTCTCCTCCCCCACTCCTTCACCTCCCCCCCTCCTCCCCTCTCCCTTCAGAGCGACAGAGGTATAATTGTGCCACGGGGTTTTAGGTGGTGTGACATATCTGTCACCTGGAGACGTGCCGTATCGTGCTCTCCGGAGGAGCCTCGCCTTCCTGTTGGGTGTCGTGTGGAGAGAAGGAGAGAGGTAGAGAGGGCTGGCTGGGGCTGTTTGTTGACTTTTGTCAGCGCATTGATGCTTTGTAAACTTTCCATCGCCCCAAAGTTTTGTTACCACGCTCCATGTACATGAGGTGCCGCGGCGACCACATGCGTGCTCCATGGCTTGGGCTCTTTTTGAGTGTCATTAAATCTAATACGCAGCCACTGAGAGCGAGCAGCGTCCCTGCGTGCTTTCATAAACTCAGAGAACACCAGGTATTGTTGCACAAGCACGTCATGCTCCTTAACACATGCTAGACAACACGGCTCTGTCCCTCCTCGGAGGAGAGTCTGACTTTAAATGAAAAAGTCCCATTTTTTACATAAATTATGAGACGTATGTGGTCCTGAGCCGTCGCTCCCTCAAATAGGCCTTCACTCCCTTTCTTTCGCCCTCTCACTTCACAGCCAAATCAAGAATTCTGTTGGCAGTGAAATATATTGAATTTGACAACTCCAAGAAAGACTTTCTGGAGGATAGCGTTTTATTTTGGGTGACCTAATTGTACGCTCCCCATGGCTGCTCCTTGTGCGGTATCTCACTCACTCCTGAAACAGCTTCATTTCTACATTCAAATTATTCATCATCGCCTGGATTTATTTCCTCCTTTCTTCACTTTTCATACCTTTGGTGTTCTCTGCGGGGATTTGAGATGAGGAGGGAGGAAGAAAAAAAAAGTGCTTCTTTGTTTTTTTTTCGCGAGCTATTGTTGAAACACCTTAAGTCTCTGGTGTATGGCAGAAGCTGAAGTGATAGACAGGGCTGCCCTATTTACAGCCAGATTAAAAAGAATCACACAGGAAGAGAGTGTTAAATGATGATTGTCTATGACATTTAACAATTGATTAAAGAAAGATAAGTTTTAATAGGTGGTGGTGATGGTGGTGTGGGTGTTTGGAGGGGGGGAGGAAGAGGAGGGAGGGGTTCTTCTCAGCAGCAGTATTTTTTTCATGCATGCCACATTCTGCTGCTCGTAACGATGAAATGATAAATTTAACATAAAACATCTAAAGTGTATCAAAAAGAGCACAGGTGTTGAAGCAAATGAGGATTTTTTATTTTTTTTAAAAAACTTGTTCAAACACAGTCGTACTTTTTCCTCACATGGTGCACACGCAAAAACACCAGTGTACGTTTTATTAAAATTAAAATATCTAATAAGTTTAATTATGTGCCTTTTTTTAAAGAGCGTGTTCAGATGTTCTTTGTTTTTGAGTTTAGAAAGCGTGACTATTATCTGTCATGCTCATAGTAAACCGCATCCGTCCTCATATTAACCCCTCATGTGCTGATACTGATTGTTATCACAACATGTTGCCAAGCAGCAGTGGAAGAAGTATCAGAGCTTGTAGTGAAGTAAAAGCATCAACACCTCAGTGTAAAAATACTAAAGTACAAGTAAAACTCTACCTAAGTGAACATAAAAACATACCAGCATCAAAATTTACTTAAAGTACCAAAAAAAGGACAAAAAAATAACTTGGAAATACCATATTGAAGTTCGTCATTCAGAGGTCGATCATTCCTGTATTCTAACTTTTTACTGTAGTTTAATTTACCCTAATGTTATGTGACACTGCCGGTGCTGCCACACGTCCCACTTATCTGAATAAGGTTTGTCATATTCAAAAGAAGCTTTTAAGACTAATTTTGCTAAACGAAAATGTGAATCATCTGCTTCTCTCTTTAGAAAACATCACCTTTTATACATTTTTAGTGTGAACATAAACCAGACTTGTGTATTTGTGCATAAATATGCTCATCTCACTCATGACTTTGAGTCTCCCTCAGACATTCGCTCATATTCCACATGACACTTTAAGGACCTTTATTCTCCATATTGTCGGATTTCTCTGAAATACAGAGGACCATCTATTTGGAACAACATTCTTTTTTTCTCTACAGTCATCATCGACATTATTGTTTTTTAAAAAATACATCTGAATAAGACTCTTATTTGCAAAGACTCTCAACACTTCATTGATTTTTTTGTAATTTCTTCGTGTGTGTTTTTTTTTGTAAATTGTACAACTTTATTGTACAACTTTATTTATTTACTTTTATTTAGTTTTACTTCTTAGTCTGGAACTTTTATTCAATGTTGCGATCTTCATTTTTAGCTTCTTCTTTTTACATATAATTGTTGTTATTTAATAGGGGACTTATCTTCATGAGCCTTGTTTTAACTTTAACTTTCTTTTTCCTGTATTTTCTACACATGTATGTGCAAATAAACTGAACTAAACTAAAAAGTAAAAGTACTCAGTGTGCAGAAGAGCTCATTTCAGAACCAATACCAATATATTGTCTTATTGGTGTATAATTACTCATGCATTAATGTGTTCATCACTTTAATGTTGCAGATGGTAAAGGTGGAGCTCATTTAAATTACTTTATAGACTCCTAGGCAGCGTATGTTTTAATAATACGTCATAATTTATTAGTTGATTATGTTTTGTATTTGTAATCTAAATGTGCAAAGCAACTGAAGTTATTAAAGTAAATGTAGTGGAGTATATTTGTCTCCAAAATGTAGTGGAGTGGGCGTTTAAAATACCTCAAAATTGAACTTAATTGGGGCGTCGGTGGCTTAGTGGTAGAGCAGGCGTCCCATGTACAAGGCTGTTGCCGCAGCAGCCCGAGTTCGAATCCAGCCTGTGGCCCTTTGCTGCACGTCATCCCCCCTTCTCTCTCTCTCTCCCCCCTTCACGCTTACCTGCCTTAATTGAATTTAATTACTGTGCTTGAGTAAATGTACTCACACCTGTGCTGACACCTCACTTCCTGCTCAAATGCTTGAATCTGGAGTCAGTGGACCACAATGACCACAGGTACGAGGATCAAGTTGGTTGTTTCTGCATTTTTGTTTTCACATCTTACTCACAACTGTTTTTCTCGAGCAATTTCTCATAAAAAAAAAAAAGTTGTCTTCGACAGCATGTCTGTCTCAGTGAACTATTTTTACCGCTGTGTTTTAACTACAGCAAACATTTTCAAGTATCATAATCCAGTTGAGTGTGTTGTATTAGTTGTGTCTGCCAGCATTGTCAAACATCACGTCAGTCTGTCTCTCGGCATGCTAATTACATGTGCAAGACAAGAGAGCATTAGAATATAGGGGCAAATAGTACGAGCACCTGACACGACCATAGATAGAAACACTCTGTGGCAAGTGGGAGACACGTGTGCTGACAAGGAGGCAGACTGACGGAAAAAACAGACAGACAAACACAGAGTCATTGGTGGAGAAGTTACGCAGCTTACTGAAACTCCACAGTTTGCTCTCGGTGTAAAGGACAAAAGTGACAGATAGCGTGGGATATTTGTGTTTTCAGAAATAGAATGACAAAGAGTCCGTCGGTGGAGGGCTACCGGCAAATGTCGAGGTCAGTGAGTTATCAAAGTGTGACTCAGAGCTGCGAGGTAAAGATTTGAAAAAAAAATCACATGCTAAATTATTTTTAGAATTTTGTTTTCAAGATATGACGAACTCCAACTTTCACTATACCTGCGTGGCAGACTGAGTAATACACCCTTCACTCGAAGCACTTGTCGAACATGATAACTGTTTGACATGTAAGCCCACACAGTGGCATGCATAATTTTTGGGGCTGTAAGAAAATAGCTTAAAATTGGGCACAGGAAGGTCTGACAACAAAATAAAAGTCAAACCTTTCCCTTTTTTTTTAAACACTACACAGTCATAACATGCTGTTGAGTTTAAATCTGAATCTCATTATGATTCACACAGAATGAAACACAGACTCACTGCAAAAAGAAACTAGTTGCTTTAACTTGAGAAGTTAGTGTCTGGTCTTTAAATTTTAAGTTGACTGAATTCATGACAGTAAGTTGAAGAAATTTTGTAATTACTCAAAGCATATGAACTTTTCGAGGCAAAGAAACATAATCTTAATTCGGTTGTACGATGCTACTGACGGTCATGATTGATTCAAGTGAACACCACTGTGATCCAGTGTACACTGTAAAAAGAAGCTAGTTGTGTTAACATAGCAAGTAAGTGTCAAAGCTGCCTTAAAAATTTAAGTTGATTGAACCTGCAAAGATGACTTGAGGTAAACAAATGAACTTGTCAAGTCAATAAACTTAGTCTTAACTTAATTCAGTTGAACCATGTTAGTCGTGCCTTAAATCCACCCGAGTTGATTTTTTTAATTTATGTGCTAGTTAAGTGAATGTACACTGAAAATATGTCCACCCAACTTAACAAAAAACAAAACTACAGATGGAGAACCTCTGAAAAATTCTGTTTAGTTTAAATCTGAATCCCACAATGATCCTTACAGAATAAAACAGAGACACTGTTAAAAGAAACATGTTGTTTTAACTTAAAAATGGTTTAAAAGTGAATGTGCGGGCAGCCTTAAAATTTTAAGTTGACTGAATCCGAAAAGACAAGTTGAGGTAACTTTGTCATGATTACAAACAAAAACGAAGTTTCTAGTCAAAGAAACTTGATCTAAACTGAGTTGTAATACACTCTAAAAAAATGGATTCATGGGGTTTGAGGATAATGCTTAAAATAAAGTTTCCAGCATAAAAAAATGTTTATTACATTTAAGTGTTTTGATCAGTTGATAGTTTTTTTTTTAATAAGTTAGTCAAAATCAACAACACTTGACATTTTGAGTAGGATGGAATTGAAATAAGTAAGTCAGAATGTCTATAAAATAATCTGACCCTTAAACATCACCACAACTTCTGGATAAATATTAAGTTGGTTCAACTTAATTATGTTTTTAAGGTCAAAGTAAATCATGTTGGTTACACATATCGATAGAGAAAAAAAAGAATAGAAACATACGAATAGAAACACAGCAGTGAAGTGATAGTAGATGGAAGACTATGCATCATAAAATCCCATAGAGTCCCATTGTGATTCATACTGAATAAAACATATGCTGACAGGATAAACAACAACACAAGTTGATTTAACTTAAACAAAAAAGTTAGCATCAAGGCTGCCTTAAAAGTTAAGTTGACTGAATTTAAAGAAACAAGTTGAGGTCATTTTGCAACGATTCAACACAACTAAATATTTCTAGCGGAATTAACTAGCTTTCCTTTTGCCTGCTAGCTAAGTGCATGTACAAGGAAACAATCAACAACAACACTAACAACAAAAGACTAGATGGTTTAACTTGAAAAGGTTAGCATCAAGGCTGCCTTAAGATTTTAAAGTTGACTGAATTTAAGATGACAAGTTGAGGTCATTTTGCAATGTCTCAATACAAATAAACCTTTCTGGCCAAATGAACTTGGTCTTAATTGATTTGAACTACACTATTTATGTATTAAATTGTTCCTAGGTGGTTTTATTTCCTTTGTACATGCGCTTGCCAAACGCATGTACAAGGAAAGTATTTTCCCGAAATACTACAGATTTAGAAATTCAACAAAGCTACACAGTCGGAAATTGCTGTGAAGTTTATGTCTGAATTTCATTGTAATCTACACAGACTCAAAGTATATCGCTGTAAAAAGGAAACCAGTTGTTTTAACTTAAAAAGTTAGTGTCGTCGCTGCCTTAAGATTTTAAGTTGATTGAATTTGAAAAGACAAGTTGAGGCCATTTTCAAATTTATTACAGCCAAATAAACCTTTCTAATCAACTAAACTTGATCTTAATTGATTTGAAGTATGTTATTTATGGGTTAAGTTGATCCATGGTGATTTTATTTCCTTTTGCCTGCTAGCTAAGTGCATGTACAAGGAAAATGTTTCCCAAACTTTTAAAAAAACAAAACTACGGCTGCAGAAATTTATCAGAAGACTACACAATCACAAATTTCTGTCATAGCTGATTATTTATAGCTGATTTATATGTTAATTCCACTGTATCGACACAGACTGAAAGAAACTAGTTGTTTTAACTTTAAAAAAATTAGTATCGTGGCTGCTTCGAAATATTAAGTTGACTGAATTTAAAAAGACAAGTTAAGGTAATTTTGCAGTGATTCCACACAAACCAACTTTTCTAGTCAAAGTTGATTTTAATTCAGTTTAACTGTGCTGCTCACGGCTTACATTGATCCTAGTTAATGTTTTTCCTTTTCCTGCTAGCTAAATGTGTGTACACTGAAAATATTTCCCAAACTTTAAAAAACAAAACTACGGATGTAGAAATTCAACAGAAACAAACCAAGTTCCCCCGCTAAGAGTCAACACTGGCAAATACAACTTCATCTGAGAGTTTAATGAGTTGAATTGCATTGTGCTGTAAATAGTCTCTCTCCGTAGGGCACTGCATTGGCCTGCGGACGGTTCCTGGCATGTCTGTGAAGTGTGGCGGTGCCCTGTGGGGATGGGAACGCACACACACACACATACACACACACCAGCCCCACCAGCATCCCCCCTCGCAACAGCTGCCGTGCTGCAGGAGGCAGCCGTACCCCTCGCTGATCAAATCTTGTCCGTCACATTTCCCCTAATTAACGGGCATCTGCTTCCCCCATTTTCCCTACATGGCTACACACTTTCCCTCTGTAGTTCCAATCATCTGATCGTTATGACCTTTAACCCCTGCGAGCTCGTCTGCCTCAGAGCGTGCCTGTGTTCGCCCGCCTGGCTGCTCACACCTCTCGCCCTCCTTCCTGCTTACCTGCCTGCCACATACCAGCTGGGGAGAAGCGAGGGCACGCAAACAAACAAACCAATGAGGCGGCGTTCATCTGTTCACATTACCGTCTTTTACAGTGGTTGTTATTCCTGCCAAACTTCTGCTAGATTTCACTCGTTTTCAAAAAAAATCCCACAAAGCAGCAAACTGAAACTTACGCTGTGACAACTTTCTTTTTATTTCAGGAATGGTCCAAACAAACTCAGAACTTCACTCATCTTAAAATCCAATTTTTGTTTTCCCCAAGAGCTTTGGCTCTAAAGAAAACTTATCTCATTTTGGTAAGGAAAATTTGCCTTACAGTACCGCAATGATTTTTATTTCACTAATGACATAATTAAAGTGTGGTAAAAGCCTGGATTAACACCAGTCACTCAGACCCACAGCCAGCCGCCACTGAGAGGAACTCTCTCTTTGTCGGAGGGTTTTATGTGTTATGGTAGGGACAGAGGGTGATGATGATGATGTGTGTGTGTGAATGTGTGTGTGTGCATTCCGTCATTCACAACACAGAGGCACCTGAGCAGGCACCAGCTGGCAATGTGAGAGGTGCGCTCTAATTTAAAATGCATCTCATTAGAAGCAACCCATAGCCTGTCACTATACTCTTCCTCTGTATAAAGACACACAGTGGAATTAATGATTTTCTCAAGAAGGAAAAAAACCTCCAAGAAATAGCTGTTGAAATGTTTCTCTCAATAAATATGTAACATAGGACAGAATCACACTTAATAGCTACTTTTTCTTAATGTTTAAATATATATTTGTTTTAACCAATGGGAGGTTTATGTAGATTTTCCTGTTGAAGTTTGACCTTGAATTATGTGCATTTCTATTGAGCAGAGATTGAAGGCTTTTGTTTGTTTGTTGCTATTGTTTAAAACCCATTTCCCATTTGCAGGGAGAAATATACTTAAGAGAAGTGTTTATTCATTTGTAGAGATGGCTCCACTGCCAAGGAGAGGAGACTTGATGGAAGCTCAGATTCATTAAAACTTAATTAATATGCATCATTATGTAAATGAGGGTGCAGTTAATGAGTTTTTAAAAGAAGCATTCCTTAATTAGTTCACTTTTAATGGCATCATCATTTATCTTTTTCTTCTTTGAAGCAGAATGATGCACTAGATGCAGGCAGTTCTAAAATGCTAATCTACGTTTTATCATCTTATTTTTCTGATTTCCATGTGATAGCGACGACATCTCGAATCTTGTCGCTAATGAGGGACGTTTACACGTTTTAATGTCAGTTATTTCAATTCAAGACACTGTAAAAATTTTCTGGGGAAAAAGGGGGAGGATTCCAAACAAACACAGAATGCTTATTGCAAAAAAAAAAAAAAAAAAGATAATTAAAAATGTATCGACCAGGAGAAGTTAAATCCAGACCCTTAGGCTACTCACAAATGCAGTCTTTTTTTTCCCATCCCGTTTGGGGGGGAAAAAAGATCTCAACAGTTCCATATCCCAGAGAACAACACTGGCAGGGTGTCAGAAGACTTGACAAAACCTGGAGACTTCTGACAGCGTCACACTTCTGGATAATTGGTCCCCAGCACTTCCTGTAAAAAGCGGGCGAACTTCCTCCTTTACAGAGGTCCCGATAAAACTTTCTTCACAGTGTTGCACCTCAACCAACACTGTGTTTTCTCATTCATTGTTATGCATGCCACGCAGCAGTTTAAACCATAAACTGTACAGGAAGTGTTTTTTTCTTCTTCTTTTTTTCATTTGTTGTTGTCAGATTTCAGTCTCGATCGGATCCTGAGAACGTGAGAGCAGTGTTGTCAGGTGAGAGGTTGAGACTCTTAAACGTCTTTGTCTAAAAGAGGATTGTGTTTGTGTCGTGATATGTCCAACGCGTAGCGCGAGTGAAGTTTAAACAATTATAAAAATCAATAAATACAAGCTGTTATGTGATGTTTTGAAGCTTTTCATGAAGTGTTTTACAATCTATAAAACATAGGCAGCAATTATAACATATATTGGAGGCGACATGTTCCCTTTGTCTTTCAAATGAGCTCAAAATGTCCACCAAATATATTGCTAAAAAATATATATACATTGACAGGCAACCATACATTGCCATCCAAAATAACCATTACCAACGAAATCATAATCACAAATAACATCAACACATTGCTGCTATTATTACTACAAGCTCTTGTAACACAGTGTTCTGCAGCTCTGCGTGTGGTTTGTGAAAGTGGTGGTGTAACCCAGCTCCTCTGCTGCGGGTAAAATCAGTGTCTCTGTTTCATGACTTCAATTGTATTAATAAGTAGAATACTAGAACGTAATACGAGTGTTACGTCGCCTATGTCATTGTAAACTCTTACAGTTTTTCTGAAGTGTTTATACGCCACTAACAGGTCATAAAAAGGTCACAGTGTGTGGCCCTCAGTCATATGCTGGCACACTAAAATGCCACTCAGTCATCTAGTTGTCAAAAACATCGATTTATCCACACACATCAGTCCTGAATCTGTGAGATAGTTTCATAACTTGCTTTCCTCAGTACTGATTCTATCAATAATTCTTTATCTCGGTAAGTTGATCCCATAACCCCGCCTCCTCTTGCTCACCCGCCGTGCTGTCTTTGCATCATTTATCTCATTTGCTTCAGTCGCGTAAAGGTTTCGTGTCACCGCTTTGGTTTGTTTTCTATGTGCACTTTATTTAAGCAATATCACACGAGAGGGAGCGTTGTACTGTATATCGTCACGGCTAACACCTGTGAGCGGAGTGATTTTACTGTTACGTGTCCCAGTGATGTTGCACTCTACATCAGCACTCATGGAATGCCTCTCGTCCAGTCAAATTACTCGGCGTTGTATAATGCCGTTTACTACAATCCCAACCAAGAAAAGAAAAGTCATTGTCATGTATAAGCCCTTGTTATATTTATCTTTTATTGAAAAATCTTAAATGGTATGTTCCCAACAGGGTCTGATTACTGAGGGCCCAAGTGAGGGGGGTTTGGTTTTGTTTGCATTTTATTCTAAGTAAGTAGTGCCGTCACGAAATCAAAACTGTCCAAATAAAACGGTCGAGAGACTGACCTTTGTATAAAAAAATGAGTGGTGGCTCTCTGAGGCCCCTGTCGCCCCTGACAAAAGACACAAAATGGTTTATTCCACCGCAGCACTAGGCTTCATCACTACATGTGAGCTTTATTGTATGCTGTGCTATTAGCATGAAAAAGAAGTATTCAATGACGTGCATGATAGCAAGGCAGTAACTGTAATACACTGTTACTGTGTACTGCAGTTCTGCATGTGGTTTGTCCAAGTGGTGTTGCCATACCTCAGCGTAAGTCGACTGCTCGACCCAGACGCCCCAGTAGATATAGTCCCCCCTCGGTGTTGACTCCATGGCTGCGGCCTGGGTCACTAGCTTGTAGGGCTCAACATGGTTTTGCCTTCAGTTATGTAGCTGAGCTCCGAGTTGTGACTTGAGATCCTCGAGCGTACCCTCGCTAGTCGTCCCCAGGTCAAGGATGGTGACTCTGCCTGAGAAGACGAGGCTCTCTAGCACATTTCCCGTTTTCAGATTACTGCTTGCACGTTTGTATAAGAAGGCTTTTCCTTTTTAATGTATGATTTCTAACTTAAGTGTTTTTCCTTTGTTCTGTTTTTACCTCTCAGCGCACTGCGGTTCCTGAGCTTTTCTTTTCTCTTTTGTATTTATTTCTCAGGAAATAAAAGTGCATATTAATCAACACCGCTGTAAATATGCCAGAGTTAGCCTGGAGGCTAATTAAGAACCAGGTTTAAGAACAATAATGATGATACAAAGCAAATCAATTAGCTCTTAACATTGTTTTTATTATTCTAACTGTATTTTTATTGTTTTATTTTAATGCACTTTGCGGAGCACTTTGTAACCTCCCCGTGTTAAATAGTTGATCACGGCCCTGCTACATAATGTGAACTGTTTGACCTGCGTCTGCTTCATCCACTCGCACACACACACACCTCCATCCTTTCACATCTTCTCCTCTGATGAACACTTTGATTGTTCCACCTCAGAAGGAATCAGTTGCATCATTCCTCGGAGGGACATCAGCACTGGGCGCTACAAGCCTTTTGCATTAACAATAAATGTATCATGCATGAGTGTGGTCCCCTCCTGCGGATTGATAAGTGGATGTGAATAGGAAAAATGCGGTATATTGGCTTGTGAGTGAAAGAGGGGTGAAATGGCACGGGGTGTCTCAGAGTCCAAAAGTGGCGGTGATTGTGTGTCCAGAATCACAGGAAGTGATGATTTCTGACGGCGGCGGTGGCGACATACGTGTTCATCCATCTGCGTTAAATTCATAATAATATAAACATCTTATTACAGGAAGTTAGTTTACTCATGTAAGTTGCGACACTACTAAATAAAATCCCCTTACTTAACTCACTGATTATTACGATCATTATTATTATTACTATTACAGTTATTTTTGCAGCTAGTGTTGTTGTTCAAGTGCCTTTGTTTTGCTATTATTATCTCTCTGCTTCCCCTTATAGATGAAATACAGCAGTTTCTCTCATTATTTAGATGTGCATTCCTGTGGAATCAATTCTCATAGACACATATAAATTATTGTTTAACGAGAAGCTGTATCCTATAAATTATTCAAAGCACCTGGGATTACAATACGAGATCAAATGATAGGAAAGAAAGAGCACTCTGCTGGAGGCAGCCCGCACACGAGCCATCACATTCCCAGTTTGATGTTCCACACAATCTGCTTATGCAGGAATAATTGGGGAGTAACAGACACCATGTGTACAGATGCACCGGCCCCGCTTTTTGTACGCCATATTTGGAGAGAGGTAATTGGGCCGCCGGACATGGTCAGCAATGTCACGGCGACTCGTGTACACGTTTGTCCTTTGCAAAGTTACACAGGAAGCTGCTGAATAACAAGTAAAAAAAAAATAATAATCAGCTTGTTTATTCTCTCCTGCAGGAATCCTTAAAAAAAGAATGAAAGTTAGGGAGGAGCTCCTTGTTTACAACTGCCACACCGAGCAAACTGTAATAATTTTTTTCATGGCCACTTTCCCCGTCTGGGTGAATTTAAACCGCAGGTTTCAGTAGGTAAGAATACGGAAACAGTAGAATTTATTGGTGTGTTACGGTGCCCTGATGTGTTGTAAAAAGGACACTCCACTAGATAAGGAGGAAGCCATTGTGTGGCGTGTGACTGATGGAGAAAGGGGATTTAAATTGAGTCCTCAGTCATAAAATAAATAATGTGTATGTCACCAAAGTGGGGAGCAGATAGAAAGAGAAAAGAGAAAGATGACAATGATCTGCTCTCACAGGAACCCGGGGCGTTGTAGGCCGCGAGACGGAGGGCATTGTGGGACTGTTAGAAACATGAGGGATGCAGGTGCACTGAGGGATGAATGTGGTTTTGCTGAGTGTGTGTGGATGAGAGGGGGGCACATAATTGCCCCCGCAGATGGGTGAAGTGTAAAGAGGCGGGTGCGGTGAAGAGGCGAGGGGGGAAGTGTGTGCCATGGGTGCATGAACTACTGTATGTGCATCTATTTTGCTTTGCAGAAACCTCAAGCAAATGAGTTAAGAGCACATCCAGTGTGAAATGGAGAAGAGAAAAAAAAAACGCCACTGAAATATTAAAACTTCAGCAGGAGGAAAAAGTTGAAGCGAGGATAAAGAAGAGTGTGTCCAAAACAAGCGTACGGCATAAAAGATGTGAATTACTCTTTCTACAAAGTGCAGTGAGTTTAACAGGTGCTGCAATACCCACAACAGGACTACTTTTTCTTTCCTCACCTCTCTGGAAAAAAAAAAGAAATAAAAAAAACACAGAGACTCGAAAACTCAAGGAGGAAGTGGGATTAAGATGAAGGAAGGCCGGGCCATGGGGAAGGAGAGAGTCAGAGAAACAAAGATAGAGGGAGCGAGAGAGTGGGAGGGAAACAGGAAGAGGGAGATCATAGCGAGGGAAAAGAAGAAGACCGAGAGATCATAAGAGATGGATATGCATTTGCACAAGAGAGGGAGAGAAAGATGGAGGGGGAAGAGGGAGCAGGAGACCGTAGGGGACTGTCCCCATTCCTGCACCCCACGCTGAGAGCTCCTCTCCTCGACCGTGCCACTTCCGATCAGCCACGCAGACGAGCCTCAGCCCCCATGACAGAGCTGCTGAGACTGGCGGTGCCAGCTAAAGGCTGGATCCCCACTGAATATACTGACGAGAGAGCGAGAAGTTTGGGGGCTCTCAGTAGGCATGTTCCTCCCTCTCTTATTCATTTCAATTACAAGGGGCTTGTATTCCTGCAGGGCAAGGCCGTGTCGTGTGATCCACTGTAATGCAGCGAGGGCGACACGGAGAAGACACACTGATGCACCGTTATCTGCATATTATATGGGGCTGGTTACATTAGTGGCTGGAGTGCAGCGGGGGCAGGAAGTCTCTCTGCAGAAACAAGTTGATGTAAACAACATAAACACCAGATAAAAAAAAAAAAACCTGTTAAACACATCTTGAAAAAAGCTTCATTTATGCCGCGCTGCAATCCATGCACCTTGTTCTGTATTCAAGTGCTTGTACCGGGCAGCACTTGAAATATTTGAAGCCGGATTGAAACACATACGAGACCCCAAAACATTTTGATTTAATCACGTCGTGGTCGCAAACACTCGAGATGTAAATGCTCCGCACAACTTGCCCCCTTGTGCGAATTCTGCTGCTTGAAAACACACACGTGCATGAACTTGCACACATCAGAGCTGAGCATTGTTGCACTCCTATTGTTCAAGTGCAAGAAAAAAAAAGCAGGAATAGAGAATGTGTCTTTATGAGCTCGTATTGATTAATCTCCAACTCGGAAAAAAAATATATCTAGAGATCCTTCTACCTGAAGTCTTTTACTTCCTATAATCTTTAGTTCAATTGCAGAGGAATCTGGGTGTTTTGTAGTACGACTTCCTTTTCAGTGAGGGCTCCCTTTGTGCAGGCAGAGAATGTGTTTTATTTGTATTTATGCATATGAATAGCATACGCTGAATGCCAATGATTAGATGGCTTAAGTTCCCCTTCAGAGTTCATATCCTCCATAAAACTGTCCAATTATCTGTTCATGAGCTGAGAGGAGGATATGTATGCATGTGTCTGAAAGCATGCCCAACAGTGCCACCTAGCCCTTGAGAGCAGCGAGGGGGGGAAACAGTTTTTAATATCTTCCTCTGTTTCTGCATTTCGTCTTTTATGATCCGTGAGCAGACTGCTGTGAAGTCAGCATTATTGTGTGTTTTGATTTAAAGTTTTGCCCAATTTTTCACATCTTACACCTGGCAGTTGTTTTGGAAAATATGCGCAATTCAAGTCATTACATTTCGGGTTTTTTAATGATCGGGCTGATACTAATAATTTCCTTTCCGTACAAAACAGGAAAACCACAGCACTCTATTGTGAAAATTCGAGTGAAATTCCAACACGGCATATAATATGCATACCTTGTCAGTGGTGCAATATAATACCTCACTGTGAGCGAGTGAGTAATTTTTCGCTGTGTGAGTCTGAGTCTGAGCAGGGGAGTTATTCTCTGCCTGATAACTGCCAAAATAACAGCAGATAATTAGGCCCTTTAGAGCGCTGGGTGTCTCTTAACAAAGGCACCTGCGTTTCCTGTGGTGTTTGCCGTGCACCCCGAGTGATTGTCATTTTTAATCTAGCACTCCCGCTGAGACTTCTTCGGCAGCAGCCTAGTCTGTAGGGTGCCGGGGGTACCTGCATGGGAAGCGTGCGTGCATGTGCATGCTTGTGTGTATCCGGTTAGCCAAGCATGTGTCGGTGCATGCACATGAAAGCAGACATGTGTAAAGAAAACACCCCCAGTGTGTTTTTGTGCAAAAGGTGTTTATGTATACGCGATGCAATGCTGTTGGGTGTAAAAAGAAAATCTTGCATTCTCCTCACGCCTGTAATTGCCACAAGTTAAAATGCTTGACATTAAAATTGACATCACACCAGAGGTTAATGTTATCAGTCAGCCTCTGCAAAGGAAATGACTTCCCCCAACGTGCAGGGCTGCGTATTCATAGATGTGGCTTAAACTCAGGGACTGAGGCGACTTCCACTGCAAATGTTTGCAAATGTGCAGGAATGATTTCCAGTTCATCTGAATGAAATAATTTGTTCTGAGCGTCCTCCCTCATCTGACTGCTCTGACAAGAAACAGACACCCTCCTCCTCTTCCTCGCTCGCTCCCAATAAAGAAACAAACAGAGAGCCAAATAAACCCATTGCAATTCCTCTCCAGTGCAGCCATCCACATCCTGGACTGTGCCAGGTTGGGGAAATCATTGGAATTGTTTACCCCCCATACACCCACCACCACCACCACCACCACCCTCCCCATACCACCACCAACACCCCACACACACACACACACCTCCCATCTTCATCTCCTCCTCCTCCCCCCCTGCAGCTCCCACCCCTCCTTCTTCTTCTCCTCTACAAAATGAGATGCCCGTGTCTGATCGCCTGAGCCAATTTGCAGACCCATGTGGCACCCTTCCCTTCAGACCTGGGCATTGTGCCTCCCGCTCCCTGGCAAAGAGGCGAGGAATTATTTTTATCCCCCAAACACGCGGATATGCACCGATGATTTCAAATGCCTGCCTCGCACATTGTCAGGGATGATTTTGGCCAGGTGCCAAACCTATTATATTGATCTCTCTTTCTCTGTATTTCAATAGCCACAGACAATGCAGATTTACTGCAGAACATATTAGGGAAATAAAAATCAGTCTCAGGCACTAAACTCGCTCAAACTGATGGTATGCATATGAGTGTTTGTGTGTGTGCGTGCGTGCGTGTGTGTGTGGATCCCTGCATGCTCGTGCTAAAGGCGTTTTTTTTTTTCTTCCTCTGATTTTGTTAACAATACTCTCAGGTTTGGGTCTATCTCCATGGCAGCCAGTGTTTTCATTAGTTAACCTAATATGCAGCTCCTTCTAAATAAATGTCTAATTACATTCTGACATATTCTCATCATGTCATTGAGTATCATAACATTTGAGCCATAATTTTTTTTTCTACCTCAGCTTATTGCTTTGGCATCTAGATCTTTCTCCTTGGAGTGCGTTGCTGGCATGTCGGCTCTGGCTTTGGTTGGAAACGACGAGACCTCCGATGTTTGCCGAGGTACACACGGGAATATTCAAATGTTGAAACTGGCAGGGAACGGGGCTGTCAGCTAATGAGCGTGTCTATGAGAAAATGATTTGGTTGTTTCCTGAGAGGGAAATCACAGAGAATGGCTAAATGGGAGCTCTCCGAAGAGACTCTGCCGAGGCTCGGTGCGCGGCGATGAGACCGCGTCGGGAGGCCGGCGGGTTGGATGAACACTGTCTGTCTGCCTCGGTGCCAATGTCATTAGTGCTGAGGACTGAGAACGACCACCATGTCCCTTTTGATTGCCATTAGAGCCTGGAGCCAAACAAAGAACCAAACAAAAAGGCCATGAATAGACTTGGAGTGGAGGTCATGCCAGCCACAGAGAGGCTTCAATAGCAGAGCTTTTGGTCGCCTTTAACCCAGCAATTTTCAGCCTGTTTGGCACCGTGGAACACTTTACCAGACAAAACATACTGTATCAATCATGCACAGTAAATGGATTGATCACACAACATTTCATATAAAGCCCTGGTGGCTGATCCTATAAAAGAGAGAATATCAAATGTAAACAAAGCTCTGTGTGATCACAACTTTATTTCGTTCCTACAGGGAAAATGTTTTTGTTTGATTCCGCATTAACCTTTGAGCCGAATCTAAATTAACATGTTAAAGGTACCCTGCAGATTTGTCAACGTTAGTAGAGCAGTGTTGTGACGAGCAGGGCCCCGTGTTGTTAATATCTCATGCTCTAACATCACACTTTCATTATATAATAAACTAAAGATGTTTTTTGAATTTCTTTGATAAAAGCCTCTTCAGTTATGTATAGTATCAGCTTTCAGGGGCTTTAGAAAAGACACACAGCTCACACAGACTTAAAGGGAGAGTTCAGATTTTTTTTAAGTGGGGTTGTGTGAGGCACTTATCCATAGTCAGTGTATTACGTACAGTAGATGTCAGTCGGCACACACCCTGTTTGGAGGGGCAGCAGGACTGACAACACAGATGCTAAGCAGTGTACTGCTGTGGATGGGGGGCAGCAACTAAATGTATTTTAGCCACCCAAAAAATAAAAAAAAATAAAAATAAAAAAAAACAGTTTAAGAGTACGCTGTACTGCCAGTATTTTCACTGCTCTATCTTACTATCAGACAATGATAACTGACGGGGAACTGAAGTTGTTGTGTCACTCTCTTTAAAGCCAGACTCCGTTTAAAAAATCAGTAATTTTACCTCACTGAACACAGGAGCTGCTGGTCTACTGCTGCCTCAAACAGTTAAATGAGCATTTATACTTGTGCAGTGGTGTGTCTGTGTCACTCTGCAGTTACACCTTCAAAACACTAGTTGTCGTCAGGGTTTCTGTGAAGTGCTGTCAAGTTCAGTTGATTCAAATCACACATTAAACACACATCAAATATGGCTTAATGGAGACAATTACAAATCAGCTTCACTATAACTCGCAGCATTTACAGACAAACACTTGTCTTTATCTGGACACATTTTCTCCACAAATACAACATGCTATGCTAATATTTTAGCACAAGCCTATGGCATTTAACATTGAATAAGTTAGCCTAGTGGCTAGCGGACCTTTCCTCTACTCATATAAAGCCAGGGACAACAGCAACATTTAACAAAGGTAAAGTTACAAAATTCAACTCACAAGGTTCACTGACAAAACAACTGTCTGATACTAAACACGTTTTCCAAACAAATACAACATGCTAACGTTATTAGCACAAGCCTATAGCATTTTACATTGTATAAATTAGCCTAGCGACTAGCGGAGATTTCCTCTGCTCATATGAAGCCAGGATAAATCACACACAAGACTTCAAATGCTATTTTTGTGGAGGCTTTATTGTCTTCACAATTTATTGTTTCTTACCTGTGAAATTAAATAAAAGCTTTGTTTCCACTGAGGGAAATGGTGTCAGCTTACAGAAACAGACAGGAGGTCTGCGTCACTACATTGCTTACCTTCCGTGTTAGACTCCAGCCTGCTTCTCCAAACTGGGCTCATGCCAACTGACGTTTATTGTATGTAATACATTGACTACAGAGTCTATGTACCTCATACAGCCCCACTTCAAAAAATCCAAACTGTCCCTTTAACAGCACGCTGTACACAAAAAAATGCAACATTTAAAGCACCATATCAGCATCAGAATCAGGTGCCAGCTACTCTGTTTGTATCCCACTGACCTGACTGACGCACCAGCCACGCTCGGTCAGCCGTGACCTTAAACAATTGTCTACATTATTGCCATTGGTTTCACTTAATTTGCTGAGTAAATTTACTGCTGCTGTGAAATAAATGGCAAAAAACTCAATGAGCTACAAGTTGAAGGCTTCAGCGAACTCTGATAGAGTGATATAATCCTTCCTGTAGGCCAAACTAAAAGCAGTCATGTTACATACATAAATGAAGCATCTTTAACTTCAATGATATTTTTGATATTCAGTTAAAAGCTGTTGTTTTGTTGTCATGCCGCTATGCTTGCCTCCTTCCTCTAATTAAAGGGATAACTCACCCCAACATCACAAATACAAACCAAAAACACTGAACTTCTGGAACAGGCAAAAAGTTCTCCCGGCATAGATGTGGGGTTTTCTTCATGTTTTTGGCTCAAGCAAACACGGCTCGCTTTTTTCTGCTTTGCCTTTTTAAACATGATTTATTGTGCACCCTCTCTGTAGCATTTCCCCGTGTATGTGACCCCCGCTGCAGTAAGATCAGAGGGGTCATCTTCGTCTCGTCGCAGCAAATGTTTTAAATGTAAGACATTTGCAGACCTGGCATAAAGAAGCGGTTAATGAGGGTTTTTACTGACCTCTGAGCATCTTTGACAAGAGTAACACCTCATTGTTTGGCCTTGAGTTTTTACTCGCTTGTTTAGACGAGACATCCTGTGGTAATTGAGGTCAAAATGTCTTCACATCGGTACACGTCGTACAATGGGCAGATTTCGTGTTGATATTTCTGTCTCTGGTAAGAGATGATCAGGTGCAATAAAAGCCTTTTAGAATATAAGCCGCCAGAGGTTATTTTGCTCGCGCCCTGACACTGCCCAGGCATTCCCATTTTGATGATACTCATTTAGTACATAAAGTGGCTGCATGGATACATCAAACTAAACCTTTCTGAGACAGTTCAATGACAAGAAGAAGAAACAGTTTTATTGCTGCATTAGCTTTCATCTTTAATGACCACCAAGTACCCACAACTACATTGAATGGACAGTGTGTAAGATTTAGGGGGATTTAGTGGCATTTAGAGGTGAGGTTCGCAGATTGCAACCCATCTGAAACTTCTTACGGTTAGAATTCCTTCAGTGATCAGGAGACAAAATATCCACAGAGGTCTCTTCCTCTCCAAAACAAACAGACCAGGTGATTCAAACTGGTGAAAACACTCAATATAGCAGTTTTACATCACAAATCAGAGTTTCTTCAATGCTGTTTTGCATGTTGGAGACGGGCCGCCATCAAGGCACCTGCTGTAGCATCCCACTCGCAATAAAACATGTCAGGACTGATGGTCTAAGGCAGTTTATTCCGTCAAATTGCTTTTATCGACCAACGTGAGAGCTGAACAGAAATTAAGTAAAACAGAAGACAAAACAATGTGTTAAACTTAAATCATTAAATTTGCAAGTATACCAGACACAAAGAATTACAAATAATACCTTGTTGTCCTCGACCAGCGCTAAACACCATTAAACTCCCCGTTCGACTTTTTCCATGTTGTTTATCTCGGTCTTACTAACGTTACTGCACCGTTAACCTTTCGTCAATTTATGTCTTTTTCTGTGTCTACAGTCTCTCTCTGCACCGCCATGTTTCCACAGTAGTCCACAGCAGACAAACCTCTAAATAGGGCTATATGTGTTTTCGCAATGACCACTGTAGTTAGGAGCCCCTCCTCGAGAAGAGCGGCGGAAAATCACAGTCATTTTTAATGTGAAACGTGTCATTTACGTCAATCATTTACATGACATTGAAAAAAAAAATTGATTTATTGTGTCAGTCTGACCAAAACTGGACTTTTAAAGTAAATGTAAACATGTTAGTCCAGCTGAGATCGTACTAAATTGAATTTCTCAAAGCTGGACACCCAGATAATGTGATTAAGAGTCAAATTACTCCTGCAGAGCTGTAAAGTCGTCCACCATGGTAACAGTTAGCTGCTAGCTAACCGTAGCTAACTTGTTTTTCGATTGTGTGGTTTCTGACATAATAGGTCAACTGGAAAAAGGTCCAATACTAACAAGCTGAAAGGGGGCATATCTCCACCCATAGTAGCAGAGTCAGACATCCTTCGGTCCCCTCCCGTGCTTTTATACTGGAACAAGAACAGTAGTCCAATTAAATGGGCTAGTCAAGCTGTAAGCGTATCTGGACTTAACTGTGCATGTAAACGTGCTGAGTGTTTTTACTGGTTAAATTCATCCAGTCCATTTGTTTTGGAGAGGAGCAGAGACCTCTGCAGATTATTTGGCTCCCACTGAAAACCTCCTGAACGTCTGAATCTTCAGTCATCAGAGAAAAAAGTGAGCACTGATTAGCACCTGTCCGACATGCCAAACAGCAACAGAGAAATACTGATTTGTAACGTTAAACTGCTTTATTCAGTGGTTTTACCAGCTTTAATTACTCGGTCTGTTTGTTTTGGAGAAGAAGAGACCTCTGCGGATAATTCGGCTCAAGGTAAAAACCGTTTAAACGTCTGGTTCTTAAGTTATCAGTGAAAAAAGGTGAGCACACATTAGCGTTTGCTAGGCTAACGGCTTTTCTCCAACGTGCCAAACATTGTTTGTTTTGTTGGTTCTTATTTTCAGGTGATTATACACTAAATAAAACATACGTATTATATTATATTTCTGCCAGTATATCCCCGTAAATCCTACACAGTGGACCTTTAAGAGGCATCATCGTAGTGGTGCCAGACCCATCGTACAGAGCTATATAACATTTAGAGATAATTATATATTTGAGGATTGTCAAGCATGTCGCTCATTGCAGCTGGATACATTGATTTTTGTACAATATTTGTGTTTGTGTGTGATTCCTTGCATCTGTGCGGGATTTCTCTGCCGATCCCATAAGACTCCTCTGGCTGGCGTCCCATCAGAACTCGTCTCTTGAATGAGAGACGGCTCGATGGTGCTCAGATGGAGAGAGTATTGTCAGAGGAGCTGCATGTGACTAATCAGGACTGGGCTCGGCTCCCTGCCTCCCCAAACCATATTCTGCTGATTCAAAAGGCCACAGACAGAGACTCCGTGGTAATGGGAAAGCATGATGGGGCCATCAGAGAAAGTCAAGAAATATTGTGGCTGATATTGCTTTGGTTGATGTCCAACACCATAAGCGGTAATATATCAGCAAGGCTGTTGAAAGCCATTATGGGATTCATTATATGATGTAGATAAACAATTGATTGATCCACCCTGGTGTCAATAATCAGCCAACAAAGCAAGTTACGGATCAAACACGCGGGTTGCTTGTATCTAACCAGCGGTCTGTTTGTGCCTTCTGCCATATGCCACCCATCTCCCTGTCTCTATCTTTTTCTCACTCCCCTTTTTTATCTCCTTCTTTTTCTCTCTCTGGTCATTCTCCGCCTTGCTCCGTTCCTCCACACACATAAAATGGAGGGCAGCGGTGAGGTTCCAATTCAGAACTCATTTGTGGTGCTGCCGGCCCCCTACCCGCTCAGCAGTTGCCGAGGGGACCCAGGGGAGCCCTATCACAGCTCTATATGCAAATGTCCTTGCACCTGGACAACAGCGTGGGCATGCTGGGACTGGGAGCTTATTTATGCAAATCTCAGGGAGACAGTCACAGCACAACACAGAGCCGGCCACAGACACTGGTGGCCGTATCTCCCCGGCAGCACAACTAGTTGGAAAAACGTGGAAAACATGAAAGATGTGGAGCAAGTGGCAAAAGAGGGAGGAGACGGGTGTAGAGCTCATGGTGAATTAAATGTATGGATGCTGCAGACGGGATTTGGTGGGCTTTTTTCCCCCCTGACATTCAGAATCAGAAGTCTGGATTTAATGTCTAAAATGTGACTGTACAGGTATGTAACAATTATTGATGAAAAGATTTTTTGTTTTGTTCGTAACGCACACGTAGAGACCACACACACTCGCAGACACGCACCGCAAAGGTGTTTGTTTACCGTCTCAACACCACTGACAAGAGGCAATAACGCTGAATGTGTTAAAGCGCTCCGCGGCGAAAAAGGAGAACAAAACCAATCTTTGTGTCTCAGCTGGCCCTGCCTCCCGACTGGGCCGCACCACTGTGTGAGACATCACACAGGAAAACGCTCCCTCTCCGCACACAACGGGCCACATTAATGTGCAAATGTATGCAAGGAAATTTCAGAAAAGCCGAAATTACTGAGCCAAATGAGGTAGCTGCACTCAAATTGTTGGGATTATGAATAATTACCGCACGTTTTTCTGGAACTTTCCTCAATTTCCTGTGAAACAATGACTTTAGAGGGTTAATTGAGGAAAAATCTAAACGTGGTGTGAAGTTATTGTTAGGCAGTGGCTGGAGGTGGGAGCTACCTGTGCCCAGTTTCATATGCTGTCACAACACCAGCTTGATTCATGTCATTATTTTCTCCCTTTCTCCCTGCCATACTAGGTCTCCTGTCATTTTTAGACCCTGCCACTCCGTCCTGACCTGCAGTCACCCGTCACCTGACTGCCCCACCCACCTCCTCAACTGTTCCCACCTCCCAGAGATGGTAGTGTAATACAGGGAAAGGGGTTGTGTGTTGAGGCAAGACCAGCCACTGGACATTATGGACAGGGTGATTTTCGAAATTGGGTTCCGAAGCTTTGCCACGAGCCTGTCATACCTGATGCTTCTTCACACTTTTTCTGGCCAGACATTTGGTCATTTTCTTGTTCTCTTTTTCCTGCTCTTTCTTTTTTAAGCCCCTGACTGTTGGTGATCCATTTTGACCAAGCTCCTCAGCCTGCAGTTTGCTTTACATCTTTACATTCACGGCTCATTTATGCCAAATACATATAACTTTTATTTCAGTGATATGTGTCAGTAAGTGGGTTCTTGTACTTGATCCCATGCCCTCCCTGGGCCTTGGGCCAGAGGTCATCTCTACCCTTTAACGCCCCTTGACAGTGGAGCTGATTGAGAGTGTATGAACTCTATAGCTTCACTGCAAGGGCTTGACTTCTGTAGTGCTTATGCATAAAGTCACTGAGGCAAAGCTTGCTGTTAATAGTCGGTAAATACCTTCAAACTGTGTGGGTTGGCAGCTTGTTTAACCACACTGTCTCGTTTTCTATTTATGTCATGGATGTATTAAGAGTCCTGTATTTAGTGTTGGAGGTGGGGCCCTGTTCATTCCTATGAAAATCGTTTAGCTGTGCATGAAGCCAAGATAGCTTGATTCCAATGATGTGAAATAACCCATGTCTTCCATATCATGGGGCCCATAGGGCAGGCGTACTAGAGACCGAAGACGACCAAGTGGCTAACTCTAGTGTAGCCCTCTGCTAACTTGAATGGGGACAAAAATGATTTAATTGTGCGGCTCTTCCAGATTTAAGATATGTTCACAAATGAAATGGATCAAATCCTGATAGCTGATAGTGAACAGAGTCGTTTTGCAGCAGTTGTGGCGCTCCAAAAAAATGATCCACCGATTTACGAATGTCTCTTTCTCGGTGTAAGTTTAAGGGAAAAAGGGTTTTTTAGGCCCCGGGGCATCACATGACGGACCAGGATGTTGTAATTCTACATTCAGCGAATATGTAAAATTGGCTTCAAAGCCCAGAGCTGTTGCTTTGGTTTGATTTATGTTTAATACTCAATATGTGACCTGTGAGTGTGGAGGTTTTTAAAGGCATCTGAGACAGAGCTGAGCAGAGTAAATGAGTAATGAAATACCATTGTAGCTAAATACTTTTACAGTTGAATAATGATTTAAGTAGTACGTACACAATAAGTAACATGTGAAAGCAAACATAATTTGGCCAGCACTGCTTAAAAAAAACAATGAAATCTGGCTAACATCTCTACAGTCTCCCAGTTCAAGAAAAATATGCAATGCCCCTTTAATCTGAGGACTTGAGAGGGCAGACCAGGTGAGAGCGGGGTGTTTTGATTTTAATTAGACCAGTGGCTGACGTGCTGAGCCTTAAACAGCAGTGGTCATGGAGGAAGGGGGTCTCATAGCGCTGTTATCCACCCCGAGAATGATGCACCAGCCTGGGGGCTGACTGGCAGCTTTGATGCTGTGATCACCGGGATGCTGCCTCTCACCTTCTGGTTCAAAAACCAGGAGAGTGAAGGGGAGAAAAAAAGACGAGCGAGACAAGGTGGTTAAGAATGATGGCTTACGATTCTTTGTGGTTTGATTGAGAGCAGCAACAAACTCAGATATGGCGTAAGGTGCTTTAAAAAATGTAGATGAGTCCATCATGAAACGCAGATGAAAGGAGTCTTTGGTGATGTGGACCAAGTAAGAAAAATGTCAGAGAAGAAAATGACTTAAAGAAAAGCGGTAGGAACGGAAGGGGAGGGGATGAAGGAGGGCTAGGACGGCTGTTGTTATTGTGTTTGATGTAGTGCTTGACAAGAGAGAGAGTTTAGAAATCCTTGTGTAGAACGAGGCAGAGGAAGAGAGGGTTCATTTAAATGCATGCTCACTCAGGGCCCATACGGAGTGGGTGTCTGCTGAGAATTCATCATGGCCTTGCTGATAAAGCCTCAGCCCCTTAGCGAGGGGAAAGGAGAGACAGATCACTCTCTTGAGGTGAGATTGCCTCGTGGATGGACACTTGTTATGTAGAAATACACAAAGCTGACGGATATTACCACGGCACTTTCGGACTGGTTTGTCATCCCTGCATCCTCCATCCATCCGTCCATCCATCCAGGTTGAATATGAAGTGCTCTCTGGGGATTGTAAGCTGCAGGCTGCATCAGTGATTAAAGCTTTGCAACAATTAGGAGGAAAGTTTTCAGAGAGAGAAATTCATCTGTCTCTTCTTAACAAAGCATCCAGGTAGTGATTTGTTACAATTACAAAGGATCGGTTTAAACTTAATTAGACATTAGCAGATGGTAAAAACCTGTTTACCAAAGGATAAGTGCTTCATGTGGCATTTTCAATATAGGCTTACCACTTCAATGCTGATACATGCCTTAAACCTACATCGAGTCTTTGACTGACGTATTATTCCCCTATAAAATTGATATGGGTCAAATGTTGGCAAACATTTTACACATCCAGCAGGTACAGAGCAACATTTGAATGAAGTCTGGAGTTCTGTTTTTGTCTCCACCAACTCCTGAGGGAAATATCTGCCTCTGCTTTCCAAGATAGCCAGAATGACCTGGCCCAGCATTGGCCCAAACTCGGTATGCCTGAAGAAATAAGTTCAGCTATGTCCAGGTGCCCAACTAGTTTGAGACTCAGGATGAATGACGCCACAGAATCGGGCAAAATAAAGTGGCTCAACTATGGCTGCCGGGACAGCCATCACTGGGCTGTTATCAAAAGTAACTGGGCCCAGCATCGGCCCAAGATCAGCATGATGAAAGACACAAGTCAGGCTGCGTCCAGTTGCCCTACTCAGCTAAGACTCAAGATGAATGATGCCCCAGAATTAGGTCAAATAAACTGACCTGGTCTAGCGTTGGCCAAACTTTACATGTGGGAACAATAAGTTGGGCCACATCTGGTTGCCCAACTTAGCTAAGACTCGGGATGAATGACGCCCTAGAATCAGACTGAATAAACTAGCTCAATTGTGGCTGCCGACACTGCCGTCACTTGGTGGTTATCAAAAATGACCTGACCCAGCATCTGCCCAGATTTGGCTTGACGGAAGACACAAGTCAGGCCACATCTAGTTGCCCAACTAAGCTAAGACTTGGGATGAAGAATCGGGCCAGAATAGAATACCGCCATCACTGGGCTGTTACCATAAGTAACCTGGCCCAGCATTGGCCCGAACTCAGTAGGCCTCAAGAAATAAGTCGGGCTAAGTCCAGGTGCCCACCTCGGTTGAGACTCAGGATGAATGAGGCCAAATACACCGGCTCAGTTGCTGCCTGAAGAAAAAATTTGGGTTAAGTCCAGGTGCGAACTCCTCTAAGACCCAGGATGAAGGATGCCCCAGAATAAGGCCAAATAAATTGGCTCAATTACGTCATTTTTAATAAAAATCTGCCGTAAATCAAGTGTTGTTAACTGTTGCCAGTGAACGAAGCTTACGCTCCAATTCATAGGTTGCAAACTGATGCGTTCAGTTCACTGTTCACCAAAAACATGACCACGTTCAATGAAGCTGCAGAGTTAGATTATAATTCTCTGTTGCATGTTAACGGGAATATTAATGAAACATTCATTGTCATTAGCCACATAAACAGCTTACTAGGAATATTGTGTTTTTTGGAATAAGGACAAAACTGAATATTTTGTGAATGTCAACATTGTCACTGTGATGCTTTCATATTAGTCATTTAGTCTGTTGTTATAGGAGCATAATAGTAGAGCAGCTTCAAACAAGTCAGGTTATTGGCAACATCTCCTGGCCTTGACTATATGTATAATGAGCTAACAGTGTTTGTAGGAAATCTACGTTATTGCTACTGCTTTATGGCACACAACAGATGTGGGGCTGCTCAGATAAACCAAATGAAAGACTTAGTTTTGTTATTGACTGTAATGAAACCAAGGTGTTACAGTTTATATGACTCAGATTTCTATACATACATACAAACTGATCACAGATGTTAATTTAAGTCAGGTGGACCAACATAATTTAATGACACATCATTCAGCTTTGAGGAGCAATTAGCATAGATCTGCAAACACAGACAGGAGAACAATGGCCTGAGGTGATAAGTGCTGAGTATGTGTGTATGTGTATGTGTGTGTGTACTGTATGTGTGCATTACAGTGTGTCATTATCATACCTCAGAAGGACTGCACAGAAGTTAAACAGTAACTTGTTTGTGAGTTTGTTCTGATAACGTCCCTTCAACACTTTAACATACTGCGGCAGAGTCATTTATATTAAATATTATGTTATTATACCAGAGACACTTGACTTGATTCATGCACCTGAATTACATCTGTGTCTGCTGTAACCACACCCATTCATTTTCTATCGTGGGTGTTTTCTTTGTTGTTCTTTGTACTTGGGTGTTAATTATGTGCATTTTGTGTATTTAATTCATGGTAACTATATATAATGTTTGACTCCTCGCAGTGTAAATATGCCAGTGACACAGTGGTTATATAACGCAGGTGCAGGTGAGGTTGTCTTTAAGCTGAATCAGCAGCACGTTGTATTTTTCCTTGTCTGCTTGTTGTGGCAATTAGCTTTTGAACCTTCGTCAGGTCCTTGGACAGAGCTGTCCTTCCCGCATGCATCTGCCCCTCTGCAGAACGTTCCTGCTGATGCTCATCATCCAAAATATTCTTTCCTCTTCCTCTGTTTCTCTGCCTCTCCGTTACACGCGCACTACGATAAGTCCGAACTAATCCAAACACCATCTTCCATCTGCTTCCACTCCAATCTCCTGAAAAGTTACTGATTTTTTTTTTTTTTTTATCTCTAATGTGATAGACGAGCAAACTTTTTTTGGAGTGCAGGGGGATTTGGGGGGCTGGCATGGCGGCGATGGTGGCGGTGGTGGTGGTGAAGTAGGCAGCAATTAGCGTGGTGCTAATGAACTCCCTCTCATTATCAGTGAATCAACAGGCCTGTGCTAATTACGGTTAGCAGGACAGACTCCTCTCTCCCACTGCGACGGGCTTCAAGGTCCCTCCGGAGCTGCAACACACCGGATGGTCTGCCAGCAGCCACAGGTGCAAAGCACTCTCTGCCAATGTTAAAAACAGAACAGAACACATGCACAAACATGAGGTCTGACGAGCGCACAGATCCACAGACCAGTCCTCTCTCTGTCATGTTGTGGTCATCTCTTACAGATGGCCCCCCAGGACGGCCTTTTTTTTTAACACATTTGTTAGAAATTAAAGTGCTGTTAGCCCTTTATCACCACATGGTGAGCACATGATAGAGGTATGATTGAAACACTTGTGGGGCTATTACAGGAACTCACCTGGATTCTGTTAGCTGCGAGTGTTTTTAGTGTCCGTTGCTCTTTCGGTCTTAAAACATAATTTTAGTTTATTACAGCTTTGGTCTTATTTTCATTGTTTTGGCATCATTCCAATCCAATAGCAAAATTAATATTGTATAAACAAGAACTCACACAGAGTTCTTAAAGCTGGGTTATTAAATATTTTTATATTATCAATGGATTAAATGACAACATGCAGCCCAGTCGCCAGATGACAGTGTTAGAACTTTACGTTTCTGCACCAAAAATACATGACATGCAAATGCAGTATAGGTGAATGCTAAGGGCGCTGTCATCCATAGGGGGCGCCACAAATGGGAGAAGAGAATAAAAATCACAATGTATATCTTTTGCTATTTTCTACTGACACCATTACTACTATTATTTTTGAAATATTACGTAAGGTCACACAAAAAGCGTTTTGGTTTTTGTTTGTTTGTTTGTTTTTTACCATGACATTGCTGCATTTCCTGCTGGGATTGTGTCCCCAAGTCTGGGTATTGTAAGCCACAACTCTATATTTTCCTTGTATGGTGTACTCATCAATAATTAGTATATTACATACAGAAGATGTCAGTCAGCTTGGCCCCAGTTTGGAGAAGCAGACTGGGGTCCGACATGGAAGCAAAGCAATGTACTGCTATGGATGGGGTCAGCAACATAACCTATTTTAATCACCAAAAAAAAAAAAGTCAGTATCAGTTTACGTGTCGTCTATATATTTAGAATATTTTCCTGCTTTACCTTATTGTAAGACAGTGATTTCCATCAAGGTTATATCACTCTCTTCAAACCCAGACTCCATTGGAAAAAAAAGTGATTTAATATCGCTGAACAAAGGAGCTGCTGGTCTACCGCTGCCTCGATCAGTTATTTTTTTTGTGTCATGGTCTGACTATGGCTTCAAAAGGGGTTCGTTTGGATTCACCAAAGTCACAAAATAACACAAATGAAGTAACTGATCGAGGCAGCAGCCGACCAGCAGCTCCTATTTAAGCGAGCCAAAAGTACTGTTTTTGTTCAGTGGAGTCTGGAGGCTTTGACGTTAACGGCTTCCCAGTTGCAAAGGGCTGTCTGCTGAGAGATACAGCATTGAAAAGGTTGTCAATATAGCGTACACTTAAAGTGATATTGATAAAAATAAATATTAGTTTAAGTGTACAGCTTAAGTTCCCTTCCTGTGCTCTCAAAGCCAGGGAGGTTAAATCACTGTTTTTCTCAATGGAAGTTCTCTGACTGACATCTACTGTATGTAACACACTAAGTATCTCATATAACTCCATTTCAAAAACCCTGAGCTATCCCTTTAAGCTGTTCAGGTCCTGCTCTGAGCTGTTTGTGCTTTAACTGCCATATTACGGCAAAATCTGTCATCTGTCCTCCAACAACCTCCCAACATACCCCTGCTCTGCAAACAAGTGTTTTACAATAGACACAGCAAGATCCATTAATCAAACGCCACTTGTGAGCCGGCAGTGGCCCTCGCCTATCAAACACTCTAAATACTTATTGAAAAGCACAACTCCATTGATAAAGGGACTAAAGCCTTTCCCGTGAGTCACTGAGGCGAGCAAACACCACAAAGATTCTCGGTGTCAGCCCACAGCAGGAGCCATAAGATGGGACCTGGGCATGTAAAACAGACCCCCCCCTCCCTTCCCTTTCCATCCATAACTTAAGCAGAGATCAGTGGCTAACACTCTTAATCCCAAGGGGGTGCTTTCTGAGCTGTAATTTAAAAATAGCGTTTTAATAACACACCACTGCTACAGTACATTAATCTCAGAATTAATTATCTACCCCACCCCCAGCCTATTTGCTTGAAAGAGGCTCTTTGCTGCATTTCTTGTGTTTTAGTTCTATTTATTCCAAGAGTGAGCGGATAAAGAGATGCATGTGGAGCGTCTTGTGTTGGTAATTATGCAGTTGCTAGTATATTACCAGTTCGTATATGAAAACCAGCGCATAAATTAGAGCTGCGGGGCGTCATCGGCGTAAATGGTCAGTAAGGTGGGATGCTATTTAGTGGCACGCGATTTCTCTCCGAGTGTCGCAGTGTAAACAAGAAACGATTCAATTAGGCGGCGCATTAAATAAAAATGAGAGCGTAATCTAAAGATATTGTAGCAAACAGCTGTGGCGTGGAGAATAACTTCATGTTACATTTTTATGCAAGAAACTGTTTTTAATCAAACGTCACTCCCAGCGATAGGAAATCAATTCCGAGGAGAAATTAAAGAGCATAACGTGACTGCGAGCCCGGCCTAAAGGCAGCGCAAATATTCAAAAACAATATTAAACTGCGATAAATAAAATATGAACCTTCTTTGGCAATATAGCATTCGGGCGTCAGGGGACGTGGGCACTTAATGCAAGTTAATGAAACACAAGAATCATGTTTAAAGGCGCGGCAATCACTGAGCATTTGTCGAAAGGTGATGATCGTGTTGCCGAGCCCTCTGGCAGAAGTTGCGGGCTGACAAGAGATCAAGTTGAACACTGACGGGGATTATAAGTATATTAGCTGGGGATGTTCATAAAAATGATGTTAAAAAAAAAGCACAAATCCTTCTTGCTTCCCCCCCCCCTCGCCTCCTATTTCCCCTGATTGACTGACTGACCTCTATTGTCATAGCTCCACAGCTGACAGTGATCTCCACACATACATCACTTTGTATGTTCTCGGCTGAATGGCGGCGACGTGCGTGAACTCTGCATGAGGCAGGTGCCCCCGGGTCTGTGTATCACAGATAACCTTTACAAGGAGGTGCAGTTCACGCCTCCCGGCCCCCGCGCCTCCCCGCTATCACATCAAAGGATCTGGATGTGGTTAAATTCAGACACTGGAGAGACGGTCGGGGCTCGGCATGCATGATTGATGTCGAGTTTGTAACATTAGGTATCATAAGGTGTAATATAGGAGATAGCGTGAAGTGTAAGATTGCATTTGAGCGTGTTGAAGGAAATAGGAAAGTGTTTGACAGCTCTTGGTGTTTTATGGTTTCCTGCTGGTCTTTTTCTGTTCTGGATATCTGACCGTAGCCATAAAAACAAAGAGCTGCCATTAGTTTGTGTTATGCAACGTGTTTACTCCTCTGTATCTGTCTGCGTTTTGTCTTTACAGGAGCAGTGTGTGAGATTTAGGGGGATTTAGTGGAATGTGGCAGTGAGGATTGCAGATTGCAACCAGCTGAAATTCTCCCAGTTAGAATTCCTTCAGTGTTCATTGTTTAGGAAGTTCTTACCAGGAGCTGAATTATCCACAGAGGCCTCTTTCTCTATGAAGCAAACAGACCAGCTAAAAACACTGAATAAATCAGTTTCACATTATAAAATCAGTGTTTCTTCTTTGCTGTTTGGTATGACGTAGGCGGACTGCTTGCCTAGCGCCTGCTTTGTGTGCTCACCTTATTTCTGATCCAGGTATTTAGCGTGAGCTGAAGAATTCTCAGAGGGCTCCTCTCCAAAACAAAAGGTCCAGCTGATTAAAACCAGTAAAAACAATGAATAAAGCAGTTTCATGTTGCAAATCAGTGTTTCTCCAATGCTATTTGGCATGAGCACCTGCTGTTTGTGCTCACCTTAATTCTCTAATAACTTAAGATTCAGATGTTCAGGAGGTTTTTACCAGGAGCCGAATTATCCACACGAGTCTCCTCCTCTGCAAAACAAATGGCCCAGGTGATTAAAACAGGTAAAAATGCTACATAAAACAGTTTCACATTAAATCAGTGTTTCTCCTATGCTGTTTGGCATGTCTGAGAACCGTCATTAGCCTAGCATTTGCTAATATGTGCTCAGCTTTATTTTTCTGATAACTTAAGATCGAGATGTTCAGGAGGTTTTTACCAGGAGCTGAATTCTCTGCAGAGGTCTCTTCCTCTTCAACACAATCTGACCGGGTGATTAAAGCCAGTAAAAAGAGTGAATAAAACAGTTTCTAGTTACAAATCAGTGTTTCTCCAACACTGTTTGGCATGTCACAGACAGGCTGCTCGCTGAGCACCTTATGCTTGTGCTCACCTTTTTACTGTGATAACTTAAGGTCCAGATGTTGAGGGTTTTTTTAACAGGAGCTGAATTATCCACACGTCTCTTCCTCTCCTAAACAAACAAACCAGGTGATTTAAACCAGTAAAAAGACTAAATAAAGCCATTTATGATTAAAAAAAAAAAGAAAAAAGTGTTGTTTTGTTTTTCTAGCTCATCAGTGAGGGTCTTTTTACTATAGTGGCTGACGTGAAAAATGCAAATGTCCCTATCTAGAGCCAGTGTTTGGTTTGCCCTTTCTGGACTACTGTAAAAACATGGTGATGCAACATGATGATCTCTATATGACGACTTGCTCTGCATGTAGGTATAAACACAACACAGCAATTCTTATTTTCAGGTGATTATTCATGAAAGAAAACATCCTTGTTATGTTAAATTTCTGCCAGTATATCCTCCTAAATCCTACACACTGGACCTTTACATAAATCCCTCACACACACACACACACACACACACACACACACACACACACACACACACACACACGAAGAGAATCCCTTCAAGACTTTCATGTTTCAATTAAGGTTTGATTGAGTTATGAAATATACAAGTCTTGCAACCAAACCATGACAAAATGACATACATTTCTGTTGTTTGTGACATGACTCTCCTCAGATTTCTGTGCCTCCTACATGACATCCTATTAATTTTGTTTATATCGAGGCAGGTGGTTGTCAGTAAAAGTCATTTTGTCAATCAATTTTTTTTTCGGACTGACTATTTTTCAAATGAAAAAATAAGTTGCTAATTTTGTCAGTGCTCTTTCTAGACACTGCAGGTTTAATTGCTAATTGTTAACTGGGAATGAATGCATTTGCATATTAATTAGTTAGCCCATTTGCATTTTTAATTTGCTGCCTTCAAAGGGGGTGAGATAAAAGGTCGCACAATTCTGAATAATTTAAATAATTTATGCTCCATTGGTGAAAAGAAGCTGAACAGAAGTGTTCTGCGGATATTAACCCCTGAGAGCTTTTACCGAATAAAGCACTCCAAAAATTGTTTTAACAAATCTAATTAAACGGAAAAAGGTCTGAACACACAACCACCCAGAGCACTAGGAGCTAGAGTGTGTCCTCGGGAACAAAAAACGCTCAGGAGAGAGTGATGGAGGGTGCATGGATATGGAGGACGAGACTTCCAGCCCTCCATCCGGATATGAAGGCCTCTCGTAGTCTTTTCATCATTCAGATTGATCAAATACCCCTACAGGAATGCTGATGGAGTCAGTGCTTGGTAATAGTAATTCTCTCTGAAGTTAAGCTGCTCTTTGCAACGTGTCGTACTCCATAAGCAATCAAAGAGATGCATGTACTGTGGTGGATCCTTGAAAGTTAGCCGAGACTAATTTCGACTGCGCGTCCAAGTTGTCATTTTAATGAATGGACACTACCGGCACGAGTGAATTCATCAGATCATCACAAGGAAGTCACAACAAACAGCCATGTGCTCCTTGCTTTAACTTTCTTCACCTCCTGGAACTACTCAAGTGTCCATTTAGAGTTTTAAAAAAAGCGGCTTTCCATTTTTGGGTGCAAGGAGCTGATATTTCCTCTCCCTCTTCTTCAACCAGGTCCCGACTGCATTGTGAGACTGTCTCCTCGCCTTTGTCCCAGTGATCTTAATTACAGGCCCTGGGCCCTGAGCAGAGAAGCCCATTTAAATCAGAACACATCCAGCTTCCATTATGGGCTTGGCATTTGGTCTTTGTGCCCATGCTCTTAAATTACATGCTGCCAATCCTAGTGGGCACGGGCAAGATGAGGAGCGGAGGATGGGTGAGAGATGAGGTGAAAGGGGGATGAGAGAAAGCAGAGAGGGGGCTGAGAGGAACAGCAGAGGGGGGCCACAGGCTACACTTGTCGACAGAACCCCCCCCCCCCTTCTTCTCTTTCTCTCTTCTTCTTCTTCTGCCCTCTTTATCACTAGATAACTTATGTAAAGTAGCAGATGAAACCCATTCCCATTCACGTCGGCCTGATTGTCAGAATAAGCTTGCATTCCTTTGAAAAGTGATTGACCGCCTGAAAGGGTACAAATTAGGGGCCTGTTCGTCTTTTCTTCTCCGGTCGTGGGGTTTATTTGCGGCAGATTCACCCAGGCCCAAAATTAAGTGAACTCAGGCAGGGATGAATGGGAGAGCTCTGATTGAATAATTGATTTCTTTTGTGCGGCCTGTGTTTAAGAGGGATAACTAGACATCCTTTGGAGTGTAATGATTGTAATTACTGCGATGACTGGTCATGTCAAATATGACACAGGAAAGGACTGTTATTAACCTTTATTCTCCACATAGCAAAAAAAAAAACTAACCCAATATCCACTTGTCTCTCCCGTCTGCATATGGGTTTCACCTCTGGTGGAGGCATGGCTGGCGTAGGTTGAATGCATGGATGAACTCATTCCCTGTCTCCTACTCCTGGCCCATGAAAGGTAGATGGGTAATTGACTGTGCAGTCGGAGTCACTGGTGTGTCAATGACTCAGGCGGCTAGTGAGCCTTGGGGTAACTCTCAAAGTACAATGCATTATGGCTGCAGAATTTAAGTGTAAAAGATAGGAGTTATAGCCGTGTTCATGATATCTGTCACATTCCCATATGCCTTGACCTCTCAAGCAGTGCGGCCTGAATTGGGCTTTAATGCACTTGATGCATTTGAGGGCCTCAGTGAAACAGACATTCATCATGTAGTGATCAGACACAGTCTGCTGAAGTCACTGGACATGCTGTCCGTATGAATCACTGGTACCAACGCTGATCTACTGAGCCTTCATCCTGCCCAAACACTGAGGTCTAAAGGCCCAGCTTTAAAGGAGCTGTAAGAGGATATCCATGGCCCCGTTCATACCTGGTACTAAAGGGAAACTTCACTGACCCACAATGACCATTAGTATATGAGTTAGTTATGATAGATTGCGTTGAATTCTTGAAGGAAGCTTTCTTTTCTTGCATGCCTCCTCGAAAAATGGCTAACTTTATTTATTTCTTTACAACAACAGAAATGTATCAAAACATGCATTAACAAACTCTCATATAAGTTCCTGCACTTCTGCACGTGTTTTAAAAGTTCTGAGCATACAACTGGATAAATGAGACTAGAACTGTACTGCACAAGTTGTGAGATACTTTGTTAAGGCATGCTTAAAGCTGAAAGCACCAAATGCATCTTGAGATCTGATCGCTTTGACCAAATTCAGAGGTGGTCCTGCCATACTCTCAGCAACGCTAATGTGTCCTGGCGTACATTGAAGAACTCAGCCTGCTCAGCTGACGTCCTCGCTTAACCAACTCAAACATTTTGTTGCTGCACGTACACAGGTTAGGCACAGCACTGAAGGACTGTTCCCAGAGACCTTGTTGTAATCAGCGCTAACCTCTGTATGAGTGCAGTGCAGAGTGTTGACGATCAGCTTGCCATTGGGATACACACACACACACACACACACACACACACACACACACACACACACACACACACACACACACAGGGGATCACATGCTCTAACATGCACGCGCCACCAGACTGGCCTCCACGAACTATTACATCCAGACGGTCCCGGTGTTTCCTCCGCAGGCTCCACTTCACTCAGCTGCCCGATAAACCCGCTGCTTCTTCCCACTTTAACCTGAATAACAAACCGGGGCTCGATGCTCCGGTTGGATCCAAACGGAGAGCCGGGGCTAGCTCAGAGACTAGCGGAGGCTGAGGGAAGCAGGCTGTGCTTCCCTCCGGTCATGCTGCGGCTAACGCTCTGCTAGCCGCTCCCAGCTAGCCCCAGCTCTCCCTTTAGAGCCACGGCTAGCTGGGAGCGGCTAGCAGAGGCTAACTGGCTGAGTGAAGTGGAGCCGCCAATTCAACATGCTCAATCAGCCGAAAAGCTGCTGACGCAGAAGTGCCGACGGTGCAGGACACACTGCAAAAACTAGGCCGACAGATGCTCACCGACGGCCCGACTTTGGTCGACGGCCGACTGTCGGCTTGGTGTGTCAGGGCCTTTAGGGGACGCTGACACCACTCTCCTAGTTGTAAGTCAGTGTTTGTTTATCACCATGAAACTATAACAGCGATTGGCAGCATTTCGTGCCAGTGTTCAAGGACGGCTTTTTTTCATAGGTGTCTGACGCCACAAGTCACTGAGTGAGACCGAGTTTGCATTCTCTGCTCAGGACGCCAGCAGATAACTGATTGCTGCTATATTAGTACTCTGAATGTTGCATACAGCTCATTCAAAGTTGACCGGTGTTAGCAATTCTCAGCTCCAAGCTAAGCTCTGACCCAGGCTCTCTCACTGTCCTCTGTTCATCTCAGTATAATGAAGAGAGTGAAACACTCCGTAGAGCTAAGGAGGACTGCAGCTTTGGGTGATAACTCTGTGAGTTCGCCACTACAGTCAACCCCTTTCACATTACACATAGTTATCTGATCCATCGCTAAATCTCATGTTATGTCGATAATATAATCCAGCTCAGCTTTGATTCTTACATATAAACAAGTCTCCCCTTGAACTGCAGAGTCAAGACTACAGTTATAATGTCAAACTGAAACTGATCCTGGAGCTGCTCCATAGGCACTGAATAATTGAACAACGGCCAACTGTGACTGCCCCCGTGGTGATTTTACTGGGATATGTAGACATTTTATGATTCACAGCTGTAAGGCCTACAGTCAAATAAAACTCATTTGGATGTTAAATCTCAAACATTCTACGAGCCCACAGAGTCACACGCTAATTCAGTGTCGGCGGACCTCCTCCTGGAAGTGTCGTGAAATCATCAATTCAACACTCCATGCGGGGATTTCCATTTGAGGCAGGCAGCTGTCTGTGTTTGTGGATGGTGACTGTCCAAAATGATTTGGAAAGCACAAATCAAAGTCTCATAAAGGGTCTGCCTTTAAGTGCAGGGCCCACGGGAAACTTGACAGTAGCTGTTGTAGGCTTAAAAAATGTTGTTTCCGCATTTTAACAGCTGTTCCAGAGACGAGAGCTGGCAACAGCCGTTTCCAAATCTTATCTAACACCAGTTCCTTTTTACCCTTTTCTTCCTTCATTTCCAGAAACAGTCTACGACGTGTCCGATCCACCACACCTATCCAGCTCCAGGCAAAACTTTCAGAGACATTAGATTTACTAACTTGTCACTGGAAGCCCCGGGCCTCGTTGCCCTTCAGTTGAACCTCTCGAGTCAGCGCTGCCAGCCTTGCCAGCTGTGGAGACAACTGAAAAACTTCATTTGCAACTTCATTTGAAGCCTTTAATTAGGTACCACAAGCACTTGTACAGGGATAGTGTGACCAGTGAGCTCCAGACAGATGGCACCAGGGAAACAGTCATACATTTTCCACATGACCTAACTGAGGCATGTCATGTTTATATCCAGCTCAAATTGTTCATCAAATTTAAGAAGTGAAATCACAGCGTACCATTTTTTTTTTTTTTTTTTAGCCATGCTAGCAGCGTGGCTCTAGGGACGGAAATGTCAGTGTTTCTGTCGGCTTGTGGTCCAGGTTTTCAAACTGTGAGGTGCAAAGATAGTGTGTGAGGGAAAAGGGACAGGTGCATGCAGGTGCTCTATAAACAACAGGAAGTCAGTTACTGTAGTTTGGGCCGCTGATGTGGCTCGCTCATTAACCCAACACAGTCAGCAGGAGCAGCAGCAGCTGTGGATGCAGTAGACTTTTTTCCTGCAGACATTTTGACTTGTCATCGCAGGAAAAGCTCAGGTGAAACAAACTCTTCAACAATGGCTGAGTTCCATCAAGTGTCCCGGTAAACCATACCAGGACCCTGGAACTAGCTCACCTAAATGGAATGCAGCTCAACTCAAATATATTCATAAAGCACATTTAAAAGCAACTCACATTCACCAAAGTGCTGAACAAATGGAATAAGTGGCTGAAAACACGGACATGAGAGGCAACATAGCTGTCAGGTACAGCTCACACATTCAGAGGCACAACACACACAGGAACACGTCAGAGAAAGACACGTCAGGGGGACTCAAACACTAATGAATAAACAAAGGTTTTGATCCTGGACTTAAACGAGTCAAAGCAGGGGCCAGATCTGATTGGGAGGGGAATGTTGTTCCACAGTTTGGGGGATGACACAGCAAAGGCACAATCACCCCTGAGCTTGAATCTGGAGCGTGGGACAGCCAGGAGCCGCAGGTCAGCTGAGCAAGGGGTTAGGAGGTCTGCGATGTAGGATGGGGCCAGACCATTAGGGGTTTTGTAAACAAACTGGAGAACTTTAAAATCAATTTGGAAAACCTTGAAGTCAGTGCAGTCATTTGTAATGTTATCAGTTTGAGGTGATTTTCCTACTATGGTATGCTAAAATGTAAATACATGTCTGCTCCATTATGTTCACTTTCAGGTACATACTTGTATTTTGGGTTTCTATTAGAACGTATATGTATGCTGTCATGTTCAAAAAAACATTATTTTCCTCAAACTGTCTGAAACGCTCTGCTTTAGCGTCTGTCTCCTCAAGCCCCCCCTCCCGAAAAAGACTGCTCTGATTGGTCAGCATTTCAGGGTCTGCCGCATCTCCACCTCTCTGCACTGCCATTGCAGCCAAGTATCGACAACATAGTGTTGTGTTCACACTAAACGCAATGTGAATTTTTGCGGCGTTCCAACACTAGAATATTTTGTGTTGACTCACGTCATAGATGCGAATAACTTGCGTCATATGACCATGGAATTACTGAATTTGATTTATGAACTTTTTTGCATCTAATCAAGTCTTTACATTACCTTTACATGAAATTAACTTGTGCAAATTGTTTTATTTGCGCCGGGTGTGAACACAACATTGTAGAGAATAGCGGCATTTGCTACCGTGATTATATCACTAATCAAAGCCTCTTAACCAATATCTTTACAACCAGACATGATCCAGCAGGAATACGATCCAAAATGGTGGAAAAATCCCCAATATCAGCAGCCAAGATTACATGTTTCTCTGGTGTTTGCATGTAGCTACATGTAGCAGTGTACCTACAGCTGGAGGACTGACTATGTATAGCTGCACCTTCCCCCATAAAAAAAATATCACCAGTTAAAGCTTGTAAATGTTTGTTCTAGCAGGAATATAATCTGATATTGGGAAAGAAACAACATTGGCAACCAAAGTTACGTTTCCCTGACGTTAGGGTGTAGCTACATGTAGCTTAATGTAGCAGTGTAGGCTTGTAGTAGCGTGCCTGGAGCAGATGACCAAATAAAATAATTCATTATGCTGTGATGTCAGCCTGTAGCACAAAATAAGTAAAAGCATAAAAGGTCCTCTTAAAAGTAAACCATCTTTGATATCAAGAGCACCACAGCCTTAAAACAAGTCAAACCAATGCATCGTAAATACGAACTGTATCTCGAGCTGTGTTTTTATTTAGCTGAGCTCATTTTTAGCTGGTAACTAGCTTCTAGCGTTCCAGACCACTTTGTTGAAAGAAGGATGGTGAAGCGTGTTGTAGTCTTCAATAGCCCTGAGCTTACCCAGACACTTAATTGTACTGCCATCATCACTTGTTGCCACATGCGGTTTTCACAATGACACCCCTTAGAGAGCTGCTTACCACCTCATACAATGAAGCACATGTCACACACTCACAGGTTACCCACAAGGCCACCGCCCTGAAAGGGGAAAAGGGTGAACCGGTAACACTCTGCGTGGCTCAAGTGACGCGCCGCTCCATTGTACCGTCAGTATGAGAGAAAGCTATTGACAGCATGTGGCCTGCATTTCAAGGTAACAGAGAGTGTTGGCAAGATATACCTGAAGGCCCAAGGTCTCATAAAGACAAAGGCGAGAGAGGCTTGTACCATTGTGGAAATGCTCACATACACATTCATAAGATATGATTTAAGATGCAAAGAACATGGTGACAGTGTTATTAGAAGTAGTGCTGCACCTGACTAAGAATATTCCTAGTCGACCAATAGTCATCATTTAGGGCCATTAGTGGACTAGTCTCCCGCATGTTTGCGATATTTGAGTTGAAGGTGTGAGAAAGAATAGTATCAGTAACATTGTTAACACTGTGCTACATTACAGAGAAATACAAAACCGTACTAATGAACCTTCATTAATATAGGCCTATATTTTATCTACAAGTGCACGTCACACACTGAGCGAGCCGCCTGTTAATGACGCTGTGGGCTAATGGGCATGTAGCTACTTCCATGTTTCACATGATACGTCATGTTTGTAGTCGACCAATGAAGTGAGTTTACATATCACCTTGGGTTCGTCCTTCACCTTCTCAAAATGATCCCACACTTTGGATTTCCTGCCCGACATGTTATTAACTAGCACTTTGGTGATCATGTGACTTTCTTCTGGCTCCATCACCATGTCACAATTTCAATTTGCCCCACACTTTGGATTATGACTTAACACCTTAGCATGCTATTTAGATGGTGACTAGATTATACCTGAGTCTAAACGTCAGCACATTAGCATAGCCACTGTAAGCATGTTGACACTCTGCCATTAGCATTTAGCTCAGAGCACCACAGTGCCTCAGCACAGCCTCACAGAGCAGCTAGCATATCTGTTGATCTCCTCTGACAACATTATTTGAATGCAGCCCTGCACCGTTCACGGCTTCCTCCTTCAGTCAGCGTCTCAATTAGTCTGAGGAGTATTTAGGACCCTCCTGCTGGGATATGGCTGCATCTCTGTTGATTCTGCTGTTTCCTAGGGCCCTGGGTGCCTTTCATGTGAGATCCTGTAGGTGCATCGGATGTGTGTGTTAAGCTAAAACTGTTTTCATGCAGCTGTATCTACTGGTTATTTTGCAAAGCAGTGGCCACGGAAGAATCACACTGCTGTGAAACTGTTTTAGTGTTTGCATCTATCGTAACTAACATGAAGGCAAGCTGGCGTCAATTTAAACTTTTTATATCATTATTTGCATTGTAGGGAATTATCTCAAAGGTAAGATTTAATGAAAGGCAATTAACCTGATGAGAGAATCTGAATTTTAAACGACAATATCACCAATAACAAGCCAAGAAAGTTAAGTTTTTTTCCCCACGAGTCTACAAATGAAGACACACACTTAGTCTGGAGTTGGTTGCGACTGTGCCATCCTGCTATTTGTGTTCCTTAATGACTTCCTAATTCCTCATCAGTGGGTAGCTAGCCTCCACAGCAGGCAGACAGAGAGCAGTGGCAGGGTGCCATCATGGAACAGGTGGTCTTCCATGTTGTGCTTATGGTGTCCGTAGGCCTCAGTTACATCCTTTAGGTGGCTTTTAAATTGGGAGCATTTCAGAGGGTTCAGTGCTTCGCCCTGAGCTGAGTGTTTTCTGCTTACACTGTTGAACGCCTGACTCTGACTGCAGATGCTGATTCATTTGAGGCTGCTGCTGTCTTGGCTGGCTTTGTTTTTTAACCAGAGGCAGAGTGGAGGGGGGGCTCCTGGGGCCCCAGCCCCGAATGATTACTCAACATCCTCGAATCTTTCAGGTTTTTAAAATCGATTGACTTTGTCATTCAGATGATTATATATGCTCATGTTCTTTATGACTGGGTAAATGTTCTTCTGTTGGTCAGTTTAGAGTTTGAAGACTACATTCACTTGACACTGTTGTGGATCTTTAATTTGTAATTAAAGCAGCCCAGGTTATTATGGCATGGATTCTAGGGCTGCCCCCGACTAAGATTTTTCCTAGTCGACCAATAGTCCTCATTTAGGGCCATTAGTCGACTAGTCACCTGTAGTTTTAGGATTTAAATGTAATGATTAAATGATATATTTTGGTAGTTTGAGCTGAAGGTGTGAGAAAGAATACATTACAGAGAAAAACCGTACTAATGAACCTTCATTAATATAGGCCTATATTTTATCTCCAAGTGCACGTCACACACTGAGCGAGCCGCCTGTTAATGACGCTGTGGGCTAATGGGCATGTAGCTACTTCCATGTTTCAGATGATACGTCATGTTTGTAGTCGACCAATGAAGATGAGTTTACATATCACCTTGGGTTCGTCCTTCACCTTCTCAAAATGATCCCACACTTTGGATTTCCTGCCCGACATGTTATTAACTAGCCTGTGGAATAACTGCAGGTACCAGCCCTGGAAATTAACCTGACGAGGACACTTCCTGTGTCTGTCCTTTCAAATTAAATTCACACATGGTTCAGTCATATAGGTTTGGATTTATTTTGACAAGGTGCAGCTCTGTATAGAGTTTGTTTGTTTATTTGTTGTTGTTTTTTCCTGCATCTATGCGACCAATGAAATCTTGCCGACTGATAACCTTTCTGGTCGACTGTTAGGGGGCAGCCCTAAGAGCAACACGCTACAAGTCATTTTCAATGGAAGCCGGTGACATGAAGCTAAAACTGATGCCCGACACTTGTTTGTGCCAGGATATACTGTGTCTCCACACTGTTGGACGGTACCGCATGCACGCACACATGCAGAGAAAGGTAATTTGTTTACCTCGATCAGCTGTCGACAGCTTTTTAAATGTTTTGTCTTTTTATAGTGAGTTTTTTGCTGTCGTGACATCCGTTAATAATGGAATATCACATGCAATTTTATGGTGATGTTGAAACTATCTCTGTGTTGCTGAGTGACACAGAAACAACTGAATCATGCTGACAACCACGGTTCCATTAAATCTTCAAGTAAGTACTAATTCTGGTTTTGGCAACATGTAAATCTGGTGCCTGTATTCAAAGCCTGCAGGTATTGTATTTTTTAAGCTTTATTTGAAAGAGGGATGAATTTTGTCAAGTTTCCAATCAGAGTAAGGTGACATCACTCCTCAAATCCACCTCTGACAGCTTCATATATTACAACAAAATGACAGAAAATTCAGTGTTTACAGTTTTATTTAGACAATGTGTACAGTGCATATTTTTTAAAAAGTATTTAAGTGTTTTCTTTTTTTGCAAAAAAAACAAAATAATATCTGTTTTTCCTTATTTCACATTTTCATGTGTACTCAGGGAAATACAATCAGTCTGGTTGTGGTTCATTGATTTGTTGCAAATGAACTCATTTACAGTTAGTTACAGATAATACAATGCAGAGTAAACACAATAATGCCGGGTTCAGACTGTATGATGTCTGCCCAGAAACAAATGGAAAGTAAATAATAAGAATAGAATGAAAGGAAAAAAGATGGTTGGTTGATGGAGGGTGAGGATGTAGTTATTATGTAGCAGATACGTTGACACATTTCAACAACACTGTGGTTAACGTGGTCGGATTTAGGCACAAAACCACTTGGTTATGGTTAGAAAAAGATCATGTTTTGGCTTAAAATACCCAGTTTTAGGGGAACAACGTTGGCAGGAAATGTGGCGATGTCTCAATTAAAAACAATAATTTTTCATGGCACTAGACTCGCTGGAAAACAGAGCTTTTAAACACATGTTTGGAGCCTGAAAGCTGCAAAAAAATAGCAAGAGATTGCTACCGAGCAGCTATGTTCGGTGCTTAAAAAGTAGCCAGAAAAAAAGGCAAAATGTTGCTACAAAACAGCCACATTTGGTACATAAGACGCTTCTGGAAAAGCAGCAGTAGTCACTACAGATCACTAAAAGATCAGGGGCACAACCTTGGCAGGAAATGCAGCAATGTCGCTGTTAAAAACACTCTTTGTGGCACTAGCCCTGCTGGAAAAACAGCATTAAGTAGCTCCAAAACACCCACGTTCTGTGTCTAAAAAGCTGTTGGAAACAGTGAAGGATCCCTATAAAACACGTTTGGTGCCTTACAATCTTACCAAATACCAACTCTTAATTATTGGTATTAACTGTGATGTGCTTAGTATTTTATTATAAGCTTGATAAATAACGTGTTTATTGATGGAACCAGGTTCAAAACTGTCGCTATTTCCAGTGATTAAAAGTAATTTACAGCATCATACACTCTGAAATGGAGACAAAAAAGAATCCTGACAGTCGGAAGTCTCTTCCAGCTGCAATGTACCACATTCCTTCAAGGAAAAACTGACACCGACACACATCCCAGTGAGCCTGTCCGCCATGACACCTCTCCTCCACCACGCTGGTCAGATCACTCAGAGCAACATAACAGTACACATCTACCAGGCCTCCTCTGATCTCACCCGGGAAGGAGACAACACTTTTCATATCAATACCCTGTCATCTCACAATGTGGCATCTTCCCCCTTTGAAGGCACAGTAGCATTGTTGCAGCTCCTCAGATGTGAAACTCTCGCTTTTATCATCCTGTTTTGGGCAAGGAGGAGAGGAGTGGGAGATGAAGGAAGCGATTTCTTTTTAACTTGGACCCACCAAAGTGGAAAGAAACGGCGTGTTGACAGGTGTGTGAAAGGAGTGCTGCTGGGTCAACTGGGGAACTTCAGAGACCAGTTTAGAAGGCTTCATAAAGTCTCTCCGACGAGGAGGAGCAGCCCTCGCGAATCAGAAGTCAGCATGGAAGGCGAGTTTCTATGGATGCCTGCACATGCTTTTTCCATAGATTAGTGTTCCTTCAGATCCTGCCACATAATGAAAGGCTTGCTAACGTGCCACCAAAGACAGCTTAAGACAGAAGCCAGAGAGATTTGCTCCTTGTCCTGAATTACCAGCCAGCTGTAAACTACAAGTCCCATTCCACAGCAGGAGGATCACTCCTCCCATTAGCCTTGGCATAGTGCCGACTGCAAATGTGAGATCCGTGGTCGTCAGGAGGCCCAGTTGGGACAAGACCCTCTGTCACTCACGGCGACACATGTCATAAACTCATTGTCTTGCCATCAATCCAGGGACCTAACCACCTCCACAGCAGATGGAGACCCAGCAGGAAGACAAGGGGCCATGCCCTGAGCCTCTGCCCCACACAGAGTGCACGCGGCGGGAGTAAGAGGGGCCACAACTATCGGGGAGCCCCATACCCTGGATTGGACCTCCTGTGGATACACCTCTGGATGAAGTCCTAATGTTGTCCATGATTAATTAGAGATAAATGTAAATACGCCGTTACTGCTGTGTAAGGAAACTGGCTCGCTCCTGACCCGGCCTATTGTCTAACTATTTAAAAGTTTGTCTCTTTCTTCTGCTTCTTTTTGTGTCAGCAATTACTTTGCATCAATCAGTAAATACATAAAAATCTGGAGCCACAGTGAGCAACAACCCTCCCGACTTGAGGAAATAATAGCGATAAACACGGTCTGTGAGGGATAAAGATGTCTCGCCTCCCCTGAATGGGGACATGTAATGATATTCATAAAGAGATCACCTACTGGGGACACAGGAAAAACTGTTCCTAAGCAACAACATACACGCTCCTACAAGCTACATCCTGGGAAATTTTGACCGGATTGGGATACAAACAACAGAAAGCCCTTAACTAGGCCATGTTATGAGTCTGCTCCCTATGGCTGAGTGTCTGGGTGTCTCGTCTGGCACAGATCCCCCCCGACTAATGATACATACTGTATTTCAACTAAAGACAATAAAGAAAACACAGGCAAGCTTGTGGTTTGTTACTAAACCAAATCTAACCATTGTTACTCAGTTCAAAATGAATGATTTACAAGTCAAATAATATTCATCAAAGGGTAAAGGTCACAGACGTGGTACCTTTTAAAGGGACAGTTTGGATTCTTTGAAGTGGGGTTGAACGAGGTACACATTCATAATCAGTTTATTACCTGTACACTTTTCCCACTAAAATTATATGCAGGTTTTTAAACACAGGTAACACGCTTTAAATAGGCGATCGACTCCCATCACTATTGGACCAGAGTCGGGTACACAGCTCTGCGTCAGTGATAGTCGTGGCCAGAGGCATTATGATTTTTCTGTCCAACTGTCCTATAGTCCATCCTATTCTTGTGAGCACAATATCTCAATAAGTACATAGAATTCCTTCATTTTGCCACAAGTGTCCACTTGGACTCAACGGTGAACTGATTCGATTTTGGTGGTCAAGGTCACTGTGACCTTGCATCCAGGTTATTTTCGTGGACACAGTATCTCAAGGCGGCATTGAAGTTGTTTGTCAAATTTGGTACAAGCATCCACCTGAACTCAGGTATGAATTAATTAGAATTTGGTGGTTGAGGCTCAAAGGTCAAGGTCACTGTGACCTCACAAAACATGTTTCTGGCCATAACTTTGGAATTCATGAGGTAATTATGACAACATTTCACAAAAATGTCTAACAGCATAAAATGATGATGAGATGACATTTTATATCCAAAAGGTCAGAGGTCAACTCCACTGTGACATCATACACTTCTCAATGTCATATCTCAGGAACAGAAGAGATGACATTTGGTCAGATACTGAATTGGTGACACTAATCTTGGGTGTCCATCTTGAAACTGTGCAGATTGTATAGATCTTCTGCGTGCCAGGTTGGAGGTGTGTGTGAAGCATCATCACAGATGGGGATTGGTAATTCCTTTTTTTTTTCTCTGGTGCATCACATTTGACATCACAGACGGAAAACAGGTTAGTAAACTGTAGGAAGCAGCAAGGCGGCCAGTGAAAACGTGAAGGTGTTTACTTTTTAACATTTATATATATATCACGCAAAGTTTGATCACTGCATGGATATTTTTTGATGATATTATATGGCAGCCAGTCATTACGTCGTGCCGACAAAGGGGCTAAAAGGTATTGTGTCCACCCAGGTTTCATATTTCCAACACTGCCAATTGAAGCCAGTCAGAGCTGGAGCTGATAGATACCCGTGTCTACTGCAGAGTCATTTGACCTTGGGGTAAATGCCTGCTTAAACCTTTCTGATTAAATAAAAAAGCCAGATGTTAGAGGAAGAGTGTGTAACACCAGAGGTTTTTTTGTCCAGTGGGAAAGGGGACTCTATAGTAGATGTCTGTTGGCACGAGTGTCAACACGGAAGCTAAGCAATGTTCTGCTGTGCACAGGGGCAGCGGCAAATGTATTTTAGCCACCTGAAAAAAATCTATATCAATTTAAGTGGACGGTATATTGAGAACATTTTCAATGCTTTACCTTAGCGTCAGACAGCTCTTTCCTACTCGGAAAGACCAGGCTCTATTGACAAAAACAGTCATTTTGACTCGCTATAAAACAGTAGCTGACAATAACACCAACAATATAACTGATCGAGGCAGCTGTAGACCAGCAGCTCCTGTGTTCAGTGATGTTAAATTACTGGTTTTCTCAATGAAGTATGGCTTTGAAGCTAGCCATATAGCAGCTTCAGTTCCTCTTGGAAATCAGTGTCCTAAATTGAGGTAAAGCAAAAATATTGTAAATATAATTTACACTTAGACTGGTATTGATTTTTTGTAGGTGGTTAGAATATATTTTGTCGCTTCCCTCGTCCACAGCAGAACATTAATCAGCCTCCGTCTCTGACTCCAGCCTGCTTCTCCAAACTGGGAGCATGCCGACTGACATCTACTGTATGTGATACACTGACTTTGGATAAGTACCTCATACAAACCGCTTCAAAAAATCCGAACTCTCCCTTTAAGCTCTTTTTAAAAAAGACTCATACAACTTACTGCGCTAAACACTCACTTTAAAGGTCAAGATTTGGTCAATCCAACTATCTAATTCCTTCTCCCCCTCCAGCACTCAGAGGCCATTTCACATTATCAGTTGATGAGGAAACTCTGATGGCCCCGGTGCATTAAAGAAGTCTTATGTCCATTTAATTTAATTAATTGGTGAGTTCTGCCCTCAAATTTGTATCGTGGGATTACTGAGTGTCAGTTTGGTGAGGAGGAAAATCACAAAGCCAAAGAGGAGAGTGGGAGTCTTTTGAAAAACGTGAAAATATGAAACTAGCTCATGAGGCAGTCTGTTGTATTTTCTTCTGAGGATGTTATTTACATCTGTTATAGAAAGGCTTTAGACACTTAAATGCACCGTCTTGCCGCCTTCGCTGCATCGCATGCATTTAATGGTGTTAGATTGAGTGTGATTTTTTTGTGGTACTCAAATCTTAAGCGTACTTGCTGTTACCCTCTTCATCTGAAAAGGCCTAAAAACAATTACCGTTCAATAATGAGTGATGTTTGTTTCTCCCTGTCATTAATTACAGTTAATCAAAGACAGCAGATGACTTAAAAGCGCCACTCTGCAAAGAGCTCCCAGAGGTCAACTGACAAAACATTATCCTCTGGGTACAGCACTTCCAGGAAAATGATCAAACAACAGCACGAAAAGCAAAAGCAAAAAAAAAAAAAAAAAAATACACATTTTAAAGGATGGCGTGATAGATCGTCCTCATGAATGCATCACAAAATTATTAATCAGCACCTCACTACTATTATCTGCTCCGCAAATCAACACATTAAGGTGAAAAATGCAGGCGTTCAAAATCCTTATTTTCTTTCCATGAGGACTCGACCATTTATAAAAAGATTAGGGAAGGTAAAGATGCTCCCTTAACTCTAATGTGCATCAGCTTTTGCTGTCACCAAGTGACGAGTCTTTGAACGGTGTGTCTGTGTATCCAGTCCTTTGCCATGCTTGAGGAAGAGGCCAGCAGAAAGGCTTCATTGCCCTCTTGTGGTGAAAACATGTGACATCTATCCTCCTCTGTCAGTCTGCCTTTCAGGAGGCCTTCTATGAATCACAGCATGAATACTGTATGTGAGGATGTTTGTCATATGGAGAACATGACAAGGTAGGAAAGAGAAGACGTGGGTGCAGCTAGAGGGAACTGAGAAGTTTCCACTCTTGATTCTGTGCTCGACCTGAAGAGTTGAGTTTTGATTGCACATTTCACAGCTGTAACAGACTGCAGGGCCGTGAGGCAGGTCGGACAGCTCGACAGTGGGCCGACTCTGAGAGGAAACCAACAGTGAGGTAAGTCACAAAATGTCAGTGTTTTAAAATAAATGAAAATAACTTCATTCGCTGGGCCGACTGCCGGCAACTTTTATGGTGGAACGTTAGCTTGTAACAATACTCAATATATGAGTTGACTCTCACTGCAGCCTGTTCTGTTTTGTTCTGAAAATGTCTGCGTGCGGCCTCGTACTGTGGACGATAAATTTAGGTGCAGACTGATAAAGGAGGAAATACAGTGAGTGCTGGACGCAGCAGTGAGTGACAACAACCTGCCCACATGTAAGAGGACTGTTTGCAGTGAAGCTAGGTACCATGTCTACAGGGTTACTGTTTGTTTCAATGGTACCATACTGAAAGTTTTTGAGTGAAACACCTGTAGAGGACTCAGAGCAGCGTTTGGATCGGCTCCTCATCAGATTTACTCTACACTGTAATCCCCAATCCATCCATGGCACAGAATGTTAGTATAAAGTCTACACAAATGCCCCTGATTGTCACTTGACACAAAAACCCATCCCTACTGAGCTCGACATAGTTTTTCATGTTAAGTTAAGCTACATTCACAGAGCCTTCAATCTGCTAAACAGCCTTCAACTGTATTAAAAAATGACACAAATAAAACAACCAAAGAGCTGAGAGAGCAACAGCAGAGTCAGGAAGAAGAGAAGACAGAAAAGGGGGTCCCTTAATGTAAAAGACTCTGAGGGCCCCACGATGCAGAAGATCTGGTTCATTTTTATACCCGGGAACTTGAACTTTTGTGGCTTCGCGCACCACTGAGCAACTTTCACAGAAATAAACGACACTGTATCCAGCTCTTTTTATACACTCGTGCTCACGACCCACCACAAAACCACTACTTGTAATTTTTACACTTTGGGTTTTGTATAAATTAGTCAAATGAGACATAAGACATAATAAGCTAAGCTAACCGCCTGCTGGCTGTAGCTTCATATTTACTGTACAGATATAAGTGCTTGTTAAACTCTTGGCAAGAAGACAAAGAAGCATATTTTTTCAAATAAAATGACTGCAAACATTTGAGATATTTTCACACCAGAATCAGTTTGGTGCACCTTGTCAGCTGTGACCTTCTTGGCTGGTGTCTTTTCTCCTCGTGGCAGGTCGGCCTGAACTGACAGCAGGTGGTGTGTGACTCACTGAAACAGCGGCAGAGATTTGACGGCCAACTGGAGGCTTCAGTTTTGGATTGAAAACTTTTGTGCGTTCACCATCAGGCATCTCCCAGCTGAGACTGTCCCTGTTCATGTCTGTGGCTGATGTGGTCGTCCTTTCTTTGTGTGTCTTACCAGACTGCAACAACACAAAATAGAAATAGGATTTAGAATTTTGCACAACATTGCACCATTTTTACTGGATTTAGAAAAGTCAAAAATTGTACCTGTATCCTTGAAGGACAGAATGTCAGGTCTGCTTTTAGGTTTTTAGACTCCTCCATATGAAAGACAAGTCCACTCTGGCACCTTCCTCAAACACACACACAGGACAATGAGTAGATATATAGAGTAAATATATAGCATAAGAACAAAGAACTGAAATTAACATTATTCACTCAAGGGCTAATGCTCCAGGGAACTTCCTGCCATAATTAAAATACAACCATAAACTCCTGTGTCCTTACTTTGGCGCTGCCCTTCCTGGATCCAGGGAAGGACTGTAGATTAATGTGGGCCCATGAAATGTGCACATTTCTCCCCAGAAATTCCCAGCAGGAGTCTGATTTTAGACTCCGCCGGGCCGACCCTGACACAGTGAACAAAATATAATTTTCAGAAAGCACTACAGTAGGTGGAAATAAAATATTAACACTGTTTTCTCCTTCAGCGAGAACACGAACAAGAAGCATTCTCACCCAAATCCATGAGATTGTCTACGAAAATGTCGACGTTCGCTCCAGTTTTCCTCCTCATTTCCTTTGCTCTGTGTACTCGCCATTCGACATGCTGCTTCTCTGCGGCTGAAGTAACTTGCAACAGAATATCTTAAAAACATAAGAGACGGAACCGCTGCACAGATGTTACAGCAATGTGCCTTTGCACAAAGGCCGGCATCTTACTTGTACCAATAGTCATAGTGGAGGGAACATCTGATCAATATTTAAAGCAGGCCAAGTTACAGAAGAGTGTGTAACACCACTACACAGATGGATACTAGTTTCCATCATGTTATTATGAAATCTAAAGGTAACATATCGAACTATTTAAAAAGACAACCTATGGTGATTGTTTCAAAAGGTAAGTGACTCCTGTAATGAATCTGTGTTTGTGTATTTCATATTAAATCTCAACAACACAACTTTTGAAATCTTAATCATCAGCCATATCAAAGATACTGATTCTGACTCTTCAATCGACTCTTCGCTGGGTCCCGGCTTGGACGCAGACTGGCCAATCATAACGTAGACCAGCTCAGACCAGGGTCCGACTAGCCTCGCGTCACCAGGCTCTTCACGTACGGCAAAGAGCCTGGTTTCCATTCACTCTGAATTTTGTCTGGATTCTGGTTCCGGTCTAGAGAGCAGATCTGGAATTCACCAAATTCACCAAAGTAAAAGTGTTCACCAAAGTAAAACTTTAAATTCTGGCGCACCATCGTCTCGTCGCATCCTCTTTCACCATTTTGACAGGTGTAACATTATCAGGCAGCGATGTTGGCAATGCCATATTGTTGTTGTTGTTGTGGTTGATAGAAAAAATGCATTTACAAACTACAGGTATAATGTACAAAACTGGGATCAAATGTCTATTAAATAAAAGAGACAACTGAAATAGACGATAACTTGTAATACAATTAAATACAATAAAAGAAAAAAGTTAACCTAATGGCTTGGGGCTTTTCTTGTAAATTATGTTCTTTAAAATAAAAAAGGTTCACTGCATTTTTATTAGCTTGGTGCTTTTATTTTGACAGAAAGGTGCATCCATCAAATTCCGGATCCTGTCTTTCCTTCATTTACAGGCTGGTTTTGTGGATTTGGAGCTAAATGTTGTGCCTGGGGCACGTCGTGTATTAATGATACTCGTTACCTGGAGAGGTTGGAAAAAATATACTTTTTCTTCCCTGTTCCAAAACCAAAATCAAACCCTGAAAAGTGTAGGTTTAGCTAGCTAGCTACTGAAGATATTAGCTATATTGAAGACTTCACTGATATTGAACCAGCTGTGTGTCATCGCAGTGTGTGCAGATGAATGTTGTTTGACTTCCCCCGAGAGATCCCTGCCCGTCCGGTGGCAGAGGTCCAGGTTCTGAAAATTCTGATTATATTTCTTCAGTTAGTTACAGTGTGGTCTCCATGCTTACTCTGACAGGTTGTTGGACCATCACAAGGCCCTGGCTGTGACATAGGCGAGCTCAGTGGTGTTGTCAGATCCACGCTACCTTCTGCACGGTGGTTGGTGGATGCGGCTCGAAAGAAAGAAAATAGTTCCTACGTGAAACTGCTCACAACAAGGTCTGTGGATTATCTTGAGTAACCAGGTCATGATTTCTTCGAAGAGACATTGATGTTGAGTTTTTCAGATTTATTTTTTGGCACTTTGAGCACCACAAGCTGAGTGTCGTCTAGTTCCATTATACTGGAGAGAAGGCAGACATCTCTACAGCTGATATCTCCAACACACTGCAACTCACACCAGAGCAATCTAGATCAATAAACAGCGCTACAGGTAAGAGGAATAATATGTATTTTTGATTTTGGGTCTCTTTAAGTAAACCTGTGCATGAATATCTCTGCAATCACTGTGGTTGTCTGATACAAACGTAGACAAGAAAAACAAAATATCCATGGCAACATGAGACACTGAGAAACATGAGCCGAGGTAAAGAGAAAAGAACAATGGCTGTCTGAAATCACCCCCTCATACGCTGCCTCCACATAATAAACACTTAACTCCATGGTGAATACTGAATTGAGATTGAAGTTATCATTTTGCACCGCCGCGCTGTCTGTTCAGATGTGTAATTATTTATATGTAATTATCATGTAAGGGGACAAGTCCAAAATAATCGTCCGCCTATTCACAGTCCCTTGAGTGACTAAGCAAGCTGAACTAGTTGTGTGTGTGTTCGACTCACGTTTGGCCCACAGCTTGATGGCTCTCAGGGCGAGCCTGAAGTTATAAACGTTTGGCTCAGCCCTGAGGATCCCCTCTCGTACTCTGTAGCCTGCAAGAAAGGAATACAACTGGGGCGCCCAGTAGCTCAGGAGGTCGGCGGGTGCTAAGTGCTCAAAGGCAGTGTCCTTGCCACAGCAGCCGTGGGTTCAGTTCCAACAACTCTGTGTGGGTGTCAACCCTTACAGAGCCCTTGACTCCACACCAGTTTGTTAGAACTGAGGAAGCTTCCTGGATGAAGGGTGAAACGTCTTCAAGAAACTCAGTAAAGTCTAGTTGCCTACGATATAGCACTTATGATTACCGTGACCTGGATAACTGAGAATCTCCACACACATAATCAGAAGGTCCAGATTTTCAGGAAGTCTTTTTTTACACATCGTGGGCGTCAGTCCAGGAAATAACAAGAACACAGACACCAAGATCACATGCCAACAAATCTTCATTGTGGAATGCTGCAGACAGTTTTCACTTTTTTCTTGAGTTAAATTACTTCAGTCCCATCACAGGACAGTTTGATGACTGTGACGAACGCTTCTTCAATGGCTTGAGGACAGCAATACTGTCAGTCACTTGTAGCAGGCAGAAAAATGTCCTTTAACTTCTGTGCATGGATGGATTACTGACTAGGCCTACCAGGCACAGGCACAGGGGCCCAAAGTGTCAGAGGCCACCCTGGCCTTCACCTGCAACATGTCAGTCATATTACTGTCAACAAAGGAATACTTGGCACATCTGTTTCCAAACGGGTGCATAGGAGAGGGACGGGCAGAACACAACTTGTAGAAAAACTTGCGCACATTGTCTAACTTGCAAAAAAGTTTTTGGAAAAACTGTTTGCCTGATGAAGGTCTAGTTACAGAAACGTTGCAGTGTGACAATAATTAGTGTTGCAAGATAGACGGTGTGCAGGAGTTTTTTTTCTACAAGTCAAATTACTGTAACATGTACTGACTGGGAAAAGACTCAAAATGATCATAAAGAGATGCAAAGAGACACAAAATGACCTTATAGATGCAAACAACAACAAAAAAAGTCTGTGTGTCTTGTGTAGGAGCGTAGGTGCCCAGAGGTCCATTATCTCATAATCCACCCATACTTGTACACAATGAATCACTTGACTGACCCGTATATCTTTGACCTCTTCCTGAGCGTTCAGCTTGTCAGAGAAGGAGGTGAAGAAGTCTTTTCTTTCCAGAAATCTGGGTCTAAGACAGAAGGGATATCAGCACCTTTCAAAACAGTGAGGTCTATATTTCATCCATTATCTTCAGCATGTATTATCCATTCATGCTTCATGAACTAAAACTTTTAGGTGTCACTTGTGAAATTGATGGCGAGCAAATTTACCACACAGTGAAGTCATGAACCAGTATGAAACAAGCTGCCACAGTCCTAACATGCTCTTACAGCTCAGGAAGGAAACTGGACTCCCAGATGAAAGGAGCCAAACAGGAAGATCTGAACTTAATCCTTTCCAGTCACTGATTCAGGTAAGTTCTCAGGCCGCAAAAAAGTATGACGCATTAGAAATGTATTAACAATGCAGTAACATGTTCTCAGTATCATAATTGGAGTTGTAAAGATAGATGTCTTACCATTTGTTCACAGATTTCTTTGAGACACTCACTTGTTTCACAACCTTCCCTGCTCAAATAAAACATGAGGAGCATTTTCAAATATTTTCATTTGTCTGTAGCAAAACAGGATCAAATCCGAAAATGATGACGTGAGAAGAAAAAAAAATACACGTGACCTTAAACTGTATATTTAAGGGCTGCGTTCAATTTGTTTCTGTATTTTTGTTTGTTTGAGAAAATCCATAGATGTTTACCAGTGAAACGCCTTTGTTACTTGTGCTTTCTATTAAAGATCTTAATGAAAATGAGTCCATTTGTTTATATGATGAAGATAGATATAGACAAAGTTTTTTTCCTCAGGAAATATTTGAGAGCAAGCAAACTAATAAAAGTGAATATTAGAATTGTATTTGCCAGATGACTGGAGTAATGACTTCAAATCTAAGATAATGTTGCTCTGTGTCCACTGGATGTGCAAAGATGTCAGTTTGTTAACAAATTCACCACATCAACTGACAGTAAAAGGAGATCAAGTGTCAGTGTGCACAGCTTGTTTGCACTGCCCCCTTGTGGCTGCTCATTGTGGTATAAAGCCATATATTCATGGAGCACATAATTGCTGTGATCTGTTAATTCATGTCTAAGCTTACAATTTAACATCATGCATGAAGGTATTAAGAAAAGATAAAGTATGTGTTAGCCACATATGTGTAATTAGTGCAAGTGTCACATCTGCCTCAGATTATTTTAAAGGCCAGAGAGCAACTGAGCTTTCTTATATCACAGAGATAAAGACATACGTCCAATTTTAAGACAGTTTGACATTTCAAGCAGCTGTTTTAAAGTTGGACCTGAAAAGCTTCTTTCCTTGTCGTCTCACAGAGATAATTAAGTCCTTATAGAGAGTAAGTAGCCTATGGAGGTCCAGAGTGGCCTCCACACACCTTTTCTTTATGGTAATCACAGCAGGTAAGCTAAACATGCTGATTTTGACAGAAAAGTGTGTGTGTGTGTGTGTGTGTGTGTGTGTGTGTGTGTGTGTGTGTGTGTGTGTGTGTGTGTGTGTGTGTGTGTGTGGGTCCTCTATAAACAACAAGTAGTGATGTGACGTTCGCGAACGAGCCGAGTCTTTGAACCGGCTGTCTTTCTCCCTCACAAACTAGTCTCTCTCAACACTCTAAAGAGCCGGTTCACTCGTTCACTTCAAAGACTCGGCTCGTTCGCGAACATCACATCACTACATGCACTAGTTTGTCTGGGTTTTGTATCTGTGTTCCAACAAGTATCTCAAGAGATACCCATTTATTATAGATCTCAGTAGATTGTGAGGCGGTGACCAGGGGCAGTAAACTCTGTACTGGCACAAACCACCGTATTATGCAGGACGAACTTTTGTTTTAGATTTTGGAGTAAATGTCAAAAAGTCTGTGTTTGCAAGAGTACCAAATTCTGCCAGAGGCAATGTTCAGGACTGCTTTGCAGGTTTTTAGTCCGCTCTCTCAAACTGGAGTAAGAGAGTTGAGTTTTGTGAATTTGCTTTATTGTGCATTTTATCTTCTATAGTTGTGGGAGGACTCTTTTTTATTTCCTTTTCTACATGATTGCCACCACACAGAGTCCAAATACCATTTTCTGATGTCAAGACCATCATCGAGATGGTCGACAGAGAGTAGGTCAGAACCCTGATAACTTTGAACTCTGAACTCTGAACTCATCACTCTGGTCACTGCCACTTTATATGACATGTCACTTTACCTTTCTATAAACTGTTTGCACCTCTGTTTACAGTTTTGCAAAGCATATCCATTTTACCACTACACATTTCTTTTACATGCTGGGTCCTCACGCTGCTGCTAACCTTTATTATACCCGGCACAACTTTATGTCCTTATATGATAAGCACAGATAGATACAGATAGCTGTGATGAAATACAAAGTAAACACACACTGGATAATATCACATAGAGATCAATTGGTGTCCGACTGTTCAGAGAGACAGTCATTGTCTCCGTGGTTCAGTATGTGTGTTGCATTATGTTGAATTTGTCTATAAACTCTTTCTGTAATTGAAGCATTTTCTGACACAAGAATTTCCCATAAATAAAGTTCTATTGAATTGAATGGAACTGAATAAGGACCTTGAACCTTGAACGTCGCGTCACATCAATAATATCTGTCACTTCGTGTTAAATGGTGTGTGTGTGAATGTAACTGCTGCTTTTATAATCTTTGAGTAATTATACACGTGAACTGCCTCTACAGCTGTTATTTTAATAACATTTGCCACATCGCAGGTCGTAAACAACAACAACCTCCTGTTTGTGACTGCAACGACAGGCGACGACATTTCCAGACAGCGCTCATTTCTCCGGAGGACCGTGAACGCCTCGCTCAGAGCACTGGACTGAGAAGGACGATGAAAACAAAAATGGACATCAAACGAAAATAGCCAGTAAGACTGAAAATGCATCGTCTCGCCTTAAAGCATATGTGCAGCTAAATATATGAACGCTACAACGACATTAAACCGTTTATTCGTCATTGATAGTGACGTTACGAGCAACGACAGCTAACTCGGTAGCTAAGTTAGCATCGGTAGCTTAGTAACGTTTGCTAGCTTTATTAGCTTCGTGTAACATCACCGGTTGGACACCGGACACTGAGGCTAGCTTAGCGTAGATATTAGCTAGCATGTAACGGTGTTAATAGTGTTTGGAAAGCATCTTGTTAGCCGACGGTGACGCTAGCAGCCGTCAACTGTTACTGTTACTTCACACCCCCTTTATTACTCTGATGGATCTGACTAGCTGCTGGTAGTGAAGTCAAACAGCAGCCATTGTGTTGTCCCGCAGGACAGAGCTGCAGACATGTTGTCTCAGGTGATAGACAGGCTTTTATCTGCGCCATAGCTGCAGAGAGGACAAGACTAACACTGGGAACTAACGGTATAATATTGTTTATAGTCTGGCCATGGTTGTAGTTTCACTGGTGTCCTCAGGTGGTCGCTGTTGTGCACCTGAGCAGGTTTCCATCTTCATCTTAATGATGTCTCATTACAGTTTTATTACTGGGACTGAAGTTGGTGTATGTATGGTACGGAAGCGTAATGCGTTCACTAGACAAATGAGTAATGTTTTCCGTTTTTCGGAGTAATTTATTTATTTTTCTGTTTGTTTGGCGTTTTTTTGGTGTAATTTTTGCTGTTATTCGTGGTGTTTTTTTTCCTGAACGAGGAGTCGAGATACTTCAAAATCTCGCGAGAAGCTCCCACCTGGCACCTGCAAGTGACCGGTGTCTGCGTAAAGTCGACAAACTAATGATGACACCATCTATATGACTTAAAGACAAGAGCATCTCCCAGTGTCTCAAACCCAAAACAAAGTAAAACTGGATTAAACTAAATAAGCGGGTCATGTTTGCTTTCAAGAAAGGAATGAAAGCGTCTGTTGTATTACTCTCTTAACTCAGAAAAAAATTCTCAGAAAAACAGAAAAAATTACCCCGAAAAACAAAAAATAATACCTCGAAAAACAGAAACAAAATTACTGCAAAAAACAGAAAAAAATTACCACAAAAAACAGAAACATAATTACTGCAAAAAACAGGAAAAAAATGACCACGAAAAACAGAAAAAAATCACCACGAAAAACAGAAACAAAATTACTGCAAAAACAAAAAAAATTACCACGAAAAACAGAAAAGAATTACCACGAAAAACAGAAACAAAATCACCACGAAAAACAGAAAAAATTACAGTCCAAAGTTAAAGTCCCATTGATAAGCTGAGGGGCTTAACACTCATTTAAATTGTGTCATGATGGTTTATATCCTGTGACATCCAACCCTAACCTAGGATGCTTAACTTTACCCAATTACTTGTTATATCTACATTATTTATGATTATTGAAATCTCACTGTGTTGATATTTTCTGGAAAAACAAACAAACAAAACAAAACAAAAGTCATCCCCACAACTTTGTCACATGTGTTTTGTTTTATTTTGTCTCCCAGTCCTAGCATTGATGATTTTAAAATATCAAGATTTACATCATGTATTGGGATACAGCCTTAAATATTGTGATATATTGTTGGGTACATATCAACGAGCCCTACTGTAGCCACAAGGATACTGAATGACGACCCTGCCTAATCTTAAATCATTTATTTATTTCATCTACCGCTCTTTTGACTGTTGGGACCCTGTTATTGACCTGATGACTAAGCTCTTTGACGAGATATGCAGAGGCTCTGGCTTAAGGGTCCCTTGTTGGACCATTACGTAATCCACCAACGACTACACTACTTGATAGGGCTGTACCTAGGGATTATTTTCATTAATCAAGTAATTGATTAGTTGTTTTGTCTGTAAAAGGTCAGAAAATGGTGAAAAATGACAGTCAGTGTGTCCTAAAGTCTGAAATGATGACCTCAGAGGTCGTGTTATGTCCACAACTCAAAGATATTCAGCTTACCCTAATGGAGTAGTAAAGAAACAAGGAAATATTCACATTTAAGAAGCTGCAATCAGAGAATTTGTACCTTTTTTTTTTTTTCTTAAAAAATTAAGAACTAGTTTGGGATTCATGTAATAGTTGACAACTAGTTGAGTAATCGATCACTTATTTTAGCTCTACTACATAATGCAAATTTCAAATAGGGCTGCACGACATGCAACAAAAATCATTTGCGATAATTTGGACAGAAATTGTGATATGAGAAGTGTTTTTAGTGGTTTTCACTGAAAAAACTAAGAATTAAAATGAAGATGATTTAATTTTTACTGGGATCTGTACCAAACAAGCATGTTCCCTTATGTCTGAGATGTGAGTTGTAGGCTGGAGTATCTCTATAGCACCACAGCGCTTCATTTATAATGTTATGTTGTGGCACATTTTACCTTTATCAAAAAATTGCAGCTCCTGTGATTTGGATATTACACTTGGCCATATTATGATTTCATTAATATTTCAATTAATTGTGCAGCCCTTCATTTAAATGTCTGCAACTGAAGACAGAGAAAAGCTCCTGCACACACTGTCACTTATCAGACATGTCTAGATAAGGTGTGAAGGGACAAAATATTACTTTAATAAAAGAAAATTCCAGCAGTTTGTGAGACAGTGTGCAAGAGCTCTGTGCTTTGTGCTCTGTGCTGAGATTTTGTCAAATATCTTCAGCCGGCATTGTGGCTACTCAGAACTAGAGGAGGCATAAAAATTTAGTTCATACTTGTCACAGTTCATACTTGTTGTTTGGGTTCCTCATATCACTCCCATGCTAGATTTTTCCACCAGCAGCAGCACACCTTTTTTTCCTCTTAATAATGTTTTCTCAGTGAAATTGCATTTGTCTGATTTCATAACAGGCCGTCAATGTCAGACCTCTGACTGGCACGTCACGAAGAACCTGAGGGGAAAAAAGAAGTGAGAGGCCAGAGTCCAGAACCATGGAGGCTCGCTTTGGTAACATTGTGTTCAGCTCCAAGTTCGACTCAGGGAACCTGGCACGTGTGGAGAAGGTGGAGAAGGGCAGCTCCAGCCCTCCTACTGACACAGCTCCCAGCGGGGGTGCCCTCTCAGGGTCAAATCTCACCCCTGACTATGAGTTCAATGTGTGGACGCAGCCTGACTGCGGCGGCACGGAGCACGAGAATGGAAACAGGTAAACGGCGTCAGCTTCTTTGTAGGTAACTGTGTTTACTTGCTGCACATGACCCTGACACTTAAAGCAAATCATGTTTTTGTGTTTCAGGTCGTGGTTTTACTTCAGTGTACGAGGTGCTGCACCTGGGAAGATACTGAAGATCAATGTGATGAACATGAACAACCAGAGGAAGCTCTACAGCCAGGGCATGGCTCCGCTCGTACGCACGTTACCTGGCAAGAACCGGTGGGAAAGGATCAGAGACAGACCCACATGTGAGGTACGTACACACACTCAGAGGCTGTCGGGGAGAGGATTTAGGCGTCAGGAGCCAGTGAGACAGGGTGCTGTCAGTCTGGCTTCCAGACAGCAGCTATTATTATCTTTCTCATAATGTGTGTCTTCTTCATTTCCTCTGTCTTTTCCTCAGATTATAGATAACCAGTTTATCCTCTCATTCACTCACCGGCTGCTGGAGACGCGAGGTGCGACCACCTTCTTCTCCTTCTGCTTCCCATTCTCCTATAGTGAGTGTCAGGAGATGCTGCAGCAGTTTGACAAGAGCTACCCCAATGCTGCTCAACTCAGTCCGAGCAGGTAAAACACACACACAATACATTACCTTGATACAGTATCCTCCCCTGCCCCTCTAATTTGTCCAATTTCTGATTCACCGATCTCCACCCTCTCTCCCTGACAGCGCCCCAGGCAGTGTGTATTATCATCGGGAGTTACTGTGCCACTCTCTGGATGGCAATAGAGTGGACCTGCTCACTGTGACCAACTGTAACGGGATGGAAGAGGAGAGAGAACCCCGTCTGCCTAAACTGTTCCCTGACACCAACACTCCAAGACCGCACCGCTTCTCCAGCAAAAGGGTATCACTCAGTCACACGCAAACACACAATCAATGTTCTCTTTGTTATGTGACACCTTTATTGGCTTTAGTGACGACACGTAAGGTCGACAGGAATAACTGAATAGTGTCCAATCAGTGAAGCTGACCCTTGGCCCTTGTGTGTCCACATGTGTTTGCAGGTGTTTTTTCTCAGCAGTCGAGTGCACCCCGGGGAGACTCCCTCGTCCTTTGTGTTCAACGGTTTCCTCAACTTTATCCTGAGAAAAGACGACCCTCGTGCTCATGCACTTCGAAACATGTTTGTGTTCAAGCTCATTCCCATGCTCAACCCGGACGGGGTTGTTCGTGGACACTACAGGTAAGAGCTGCACATGTACTCACATGCACCATCCTCACGACGTCAGCATCTTTTGACTCAGTGATTGGATTAGTTTAAACCAATGGTTCCCAACTGGTGGGCCACAGTCTAAAAGTGGGTTTCAGGTCGATTCCGAATAGGCCGTAAGTGACTTGCAAACGTGTCAAGTGTGTAAAAACGCACTTTATTTTTAAGTACAGTGACTTTCTGGCACAGAGCTTTAATTCTGAAGTGCTGTTTCATGCTGAGTGAGTGACTAACGGACAGGTACTTTACAGAGACAGCAAACTAACTAGATGACTCGTCCAAACGCAAATATGATGCTTAATGTGTTAAACTGTGTTCTCGCCCAGCTGGGATAGGCTCCAGCCCACCCGCGACCCTCAAGAGGATAAGCGGTTAGAAAATGGTTTATGTACGTCTTGTTGCTTGTAAATGTTTGGTGTGTTATTTGTGCATAAAAGAGTTTCTCCACTACTGTGTTTTGTTAGTAAGGCTCGGGAATGTCACACTCACTACTATGAGAACTCAGTTCTTGCCTATTTTTACACCTATTTTCCTTATTAAACAAAAAAATACAACCATGCACAAATCTAAGTTTCTCTCTGTAAACAAACAGAGAAAAGTTGCAGCAGTGTAAACTGGTCAGTCTGAGCTCGGCTCAAGCCGGCTGATGGTGTCACCTGCAACTCAGCTGGTCAAATCGCTGGCGGCTGGTTTTAGAACATAAAGCACGTCACCTGTTTCAACAGCCAATGAGCTTGTAGTGAAATCCACTGGGCAAGTCAAAATGACCGCAGATGGCGTGTTGGCTTGCTGCAGCAGGTGCTCCATCCCCACCAAGCCCTCTGTTTCCGTCTTCACGGTGTGCCACTGTCAGACGGTGGGTTGCTGATGCTGCTGCTCACTGTATGTGCTTGTATGTGTTCCTCAATTTTACACATTAAAATGTTCAGTTGATAACCGACATATTCAGACTTCTAGAGGGTACATAGAGTTAGCTTTAGTTCTTCAAACTTTGGATGAAATCAGTTTGAGTATGAGGATGTAGTGCTCCATGTAAAGACCGCTTCTTTCATCCCACAGCTTGGCTGTCACAGCAATACTTTCTGTGTGAACACTGTGCCTCTGTGTTATGCACATGCTTACATGAAAAAACAAACAAACTAAGTAGTAACCCTGTTACCTGTATAAGAGGCCAAGAAATCCACTTTTTGGAGGAGAAGTCTAGCTGGAGAAATCAGGTTTCTCTCAGCCCCTACTCCAAGGATAAACCGGTTTTCTCATGTACATGACATCGAAGAATCCAGGCTCCTGCAGAAAGCCTGTGAACTGTAACCTAGTTATTTAAGTGCATTAACAGGAGCAGAGGTGACAAAAGCCAGGTCGGATGTCTTGTTGACCCTTTCAGCTGAAACAGGTTAAACCAGCGTTACTGTGCCCGACACTGTGATGTCTCGAGGCTATCAGTTAACAGTGACGCTGCTTTGTCAGTGTGTCAGGGGACGCTGCTTCCTCTGCTGCTGATCAAACATGTCATGTTGTGCATCTGTACCATCTTCTCTTTCTCTAAAAAACAACATTATGTAATTAATGCAGAGAAAATGTAACGAATTGTCACTTAGTGTTTGTAATACAACATTCAGACTCCTCCCCCCATACGCTGCTTGTATACACGCTGCAGGCTACTGTACTGTTGTAGGAGCGTTGCATTTGTTGTAATGGGAAAGCCAATACTTTACTAATACTTTTAACTAAGCTAACCGCTGGCTCCTGCCTGTCCATCTGAAATTAGGCTAGCTCCACGTCGCCCTTCTTCTCATCCCCTTTTGAAATGAGCTCCGTCTGGTTGCAGTTCGCCCTGCTATGTCTGCAGGGTTTTTTGAAGCTGTGTCATCGAGTTTCATAGCTTCCTTGGATGTGTGTTGCTTATGGTCTGGCACCTGAGCCCGACCTCACCTGCATGCTGTTATTGGTTGAGGTTACACACCCTTAAATGTCCAGCAAAATAAGAGGAAAATAAGGAAACACAGACAGACGGCAGAGTCTCTGCTTGGTGGGTCATAAGTGAAGATTTATGACTTTTGTATGAGTCTGTATGTTGTCTTTTTGGAAAATCGAACCAGGAACCCTCTTGCTTTGAGGGGACAATGCTACCCACGACACCATCCCCCTAAGATCCCCCTAAATGCTACACACTGGACCTTTAAATTATACTAAATGCAGCACAGTGTAACATGGGTTTCCAAGACCTATCGCAGCAGAGAAATGAAGAATAGGGCTGGTTTTTTTTAAGGAGTAGTTACCTGTCTCTGTTTTGCAGGACTGACTCCAGGGGTGTGAACTTGAACCGACAGTACCTGAACCCCAGCCCTGAGCTGCACCCTTCCATCTATGCAGCCAAAACACTCTTGCTCTACCACCACACCCACAACCGCCTGCACAACACACAGTCCAGCACTCACACCAACAGCCCCACACACACGCAGGCCCCGCCCCTCAGCATCAAACCCGCCAACCAGCATCAGTCTCCGCCCTACACTGCGCTTGAAGTCAGCTTAAACCAACGAAACGCAGAAAAGGATGCAAATCCCGTGCCGACAGAGGTTCCCATGGTGATGGAGGAAAACGCCTGGGTCAACACTGAGATGGGGAAGGGGGACCACAACAGCTCGTCAAGCTCCACGGAGACTGTAGCCCCTGTTACTGTGGAGGTGACAGAGCCACAGGTGGAGGAACAGGAGCAGGAATCAATTCCACCCCAGGAGGGGGGTGTGGCATATTATGTGGACTTACATGGCCACGCCTCTAAACGGGGATGCTTCATGTATGGAAATAGCCTTCCTGATGAGAGCCAGCAGGTGAGCACCCTCCCTTCGTAGTGTCTTCGTAAATTGTAAAATAACATTCAATATTCTTTTTTTTTTTTGTAGCAATGAGTTTCTTTTAATTTATTAAAGGTTATGTTTGGTATTTTTCAACCTGGACCCCATTTTCTTGTGTTTTTCTGTCTAAGTGACAAAAGGGAATAGCTCTGTTAGGGTGCTTTCACATCTGCCCTGTTTGGTTTGGTTCAATCAAACTCAAGTTCATTTGCCCCCTCAGTGCGGTTTGTTTGGGCAGGTGTGAACACAGCAATCACACTCAGGTGCACATCAAAACAACCGGAGCGAGACCTTCTTGAAGAGGTGGTCTCGGTCTGGTAACAAACGAACACTGGTGCGGTTCGTTTGTGTTGAGAAGGTGTTCAGACCTGGATCTGAAGCAACTGCAGTCACATGACACATTGTTTGGGTTAAACATGAGCATGTTACAGTCCTGGAGGATTATTAATGTGCACCTCCTCCTGTACTGCCTTAATATGCACATTCACCACATCCAATGCATCAAAACATTGTTTTCTAGTTGGAGCCGCGCCTCGTTTTCAAACTGTACGGTTTGACTAAAATGAACAATGACAGCAATATAGTCCACGATGAGCAGCGCTAAAATCAACCTGCGTAGTTGTCCCTCCATTGTGACATTAGAAAGTGTCACATTTATCTTGCAAGTGTACTCTTCTTCAACGTTTGCTTTGCTTCCTGGATTTTTCCCACATGGAAATTCTGACCAATCAAGAGCAGCTTTCTTCCACAAAGCTTGTAAATGCTGCCGTGAGAACATGAACCAACTCTAGGCAATTATACAACTTTGGAACAAAATTAGTCCCTGATTCAGACCAAAGCAAGACAACTCTGGGTCTGAACGCAGCCTGAGTGATGTAAATTGGTAGCCTGTTTCACTACTAGTAACAGCAGCCTTCTTACTCAGGACTGGACCAGTTTCAAAAAAATATTGTTCCCATTAGTCACGTAGACACAAAGCACTGGAAAATAGCATCCAGGTTGAAAAGTACCAAACTTACTTTAAATGTGTCCTTGACATATTTGTTTGTCCTCACACAGCAGCCACAGCAGATGGGTACTGTCTGTGTCATAAATCTGAGCTCCTGTGCACCCCACTTCTCCTCTCTCCTCTGCAGGTAGAGAACATGCTGTATCCAAGGCTGATAGCTGTGAACTCTGCCCACTTTGACTTCCTGGGCTGTAACTTCTCTGAGAAAAACATGTACGCACGGGACAAGAGAGACGGCCAGTCTAAAGAAGGCAGCGGGCGGGTGGCCATTCACAAGGCCATAGGGCTGCTTCACAGGTCAGATTTCAATGGATTTGGTTTTGGAGAGTAAAAATCAAGCCTTTCTGTATTGAAAAGAAAATCTACTATCCCACTGTTGAAAGCACACGGTTCTGTTACTCAGGTTAAATTTTGAAACTGTCTTTCCAGTGTTTGTCCAGTCCAAATAAATCACAGAATAAATTCACAAATTATAACCTTTTACCACTTTTTACTGTTAATAAATGACGCTTGTAGAGCTGTTGTATTAAAGCAATATCACACTCGAGGTTGTGCTGTTGGACTGAATATCAGCACAACCATGATTATCTTTGGCACTCGGCCTGTGACCTCATGCCAATGACCAAATCACAGCCGTGCTGATATTCAGTTCTACAGCATGACCTCGAGTGTGATCTTACTTAAATCTGACCCTCAAGACATATATTTTTTTTCTCAAGCTGTAAATGTAGTTTTCAACATGTTCCTGTTATTGGTTTCCCACCAGCTACACTCTGGAGTGCAACTACAACACAGGAAAAACCATGAACACCATCCCACCTGCTTGTCATGACAATGGACGAGCGACCCCTCCTCCACCACCATCATTCCCTCCAAAATACACTCCAGAGATATTTGAACAGGTAAGAAAAACAGGAGTGGTTTCTGTACGAGCATTCCTTCTCTTCCAGAGAGGAATGTGATCCTTTGTTTAAGGATTGCAGGTTTTTAAAGTATGCGAGTGAACTTTTTAACACAGTGTATACCAAGCTATTGACTCCCTGTCATCAGCTGTGTTTCCACACTACCTGCACGTTATGTTTATTGTTGTTTTTTGAACTGCAGTGCCCCTATCTTCAAACCAAATTGACCTTGAAAGATGAGGTGCTTGTAATTGAATATTAATCTTGATCACGATTTTGGCTTCCCTCAATTAAATGAACTAATCGACTGCGATTGTGATGTTAAAATTGCGTGCAAGAAGAGCCTTATTCCAATTCTTATTTTGATGCAAAGTACATTAGCAGGAATGTAGCAGAACATGCAAGATAAATAACATTAAATCTAAAATATTTGTCCCTAAAATCACAGAATAATTGTTGTAAAGAATCCTGATCTCAATATTGATCAAAACAATTATCTTGACCATAATCATGCAGCACTACTTGTGAAGTAAACTTACAGATGTTGTTCATCAGGTGGGGCGTGCTGTGGCGATCTCAGCCCTGGATATGGCGGAGTGTAACCCGTGGCCACGCCTGGTGCTGTCTGAGCACAGCTGCCTGATGAACCTTCGAGCTTGGATCCTCAAACACGTCCGCAACACCAAAGGCCTGAACGCACACATCCACGCTCATCCTCCACCGAGAATACACCACAATGGCAGCAAGGCGTCTCCGCCAAAGAGCTTCAACAAGTGAGTTTACACACACGTCTTTATTAAATTCCAGAAACACAGAGGACAAACTTCAGTTCCTCTCGTGTATTTGTCACATGAAACATTTGGTTGATGGATTTCTGTGTTTGTTTTGATCCTCTGAGCAGCTGTCTGTCTGGCTCGGCGTCGGAGAACACGCTCAGCCGCATTCGCTGTAACAGCCACAGTAGCAGCAGCCAGACGCCCTCCCCGAAGATGCACAACTCCCCAAGCTTTACTTTTGGCTGCCCCCCAGCCCGAACACACACACAGCACAACGGCATGCACACCAGCGGACGCGGAGGCAACAAGACACTCGGGCCAGTCAGGGGTAAGATGATCCCTCATCCATCTGCTTGTGTTGCTGGCTGGCATTCTCTATCACCTCTCCCTGGGTGAACCCAGGTGAACGCTTTTCTCTGTTTCTCTCTAAATATCACAAATTCTGTCGTCTAGTTTCTCTCTTTCTTGCTACCATCCTCTCTGTCTGCTGTTGGAGTTGTTAAAAAGGCTAACAGGAGGTTCATGTGTCGATGTTTGTGTGATAAACAGCTTCAGGTGTATTGTGATGGTCGTGTATAATCGGTCTCAGGTTTGGCATTAGCTAGTTTTTTATGACGTGAATAAATGGATTAATATCCTGGATCTTTGTGGCCTGGAACATCTGCATGACCCTTGCATGACCTTAGCATGACCCTCCCTGCTCCTGCTGTCTGTGCATACATGTTCTCACCTTTAAAGATTAGTCCCACCCTGATGACACCACATGAGCTTTGTTCCAAGACCAACCACAACCACACTGAATATTTAGGACAAAAACTTTGTGAAACAAACTGACATCATTTTGAGTCCACATGTACACAAGTATGTTTTAAAACGTAGCCTTTTCTTTGTTTTTTGACCTTTCGTCCACATGTAAACTGCATTTTAAGTCACTGAAAATAAACCTTTTATAAAACTATGTTTTCAATGTTGACACGTCGACAGTGAAAACTTTTTGAATTCAGTTTTTGGCGTAAGGCAGCATTCACACCAAATTCATTGTTGGGGATGAAAACTCCACTCCTCCTTAGGCTGCGGTAGTGGGGCCATAGAGGCAGGGTTTTCCTGCCTATCTAAGACAAAGGCGGGCCGTCTGGGTGATTTTGGCCGCCACCTTGGTTAAAGCGTGTGTGTGCATGGGGGGCGTTCAGATATAGCGTCTTTTGCGTGCACAAACCCATTACTTTCAATGTAGATGCGTGTCATGTGTGCTCACAACCCAAAGCGACGCCGTAGCGGCACACATTTGGTGCAACGTGCTTGTCCTTTCGTCCAGCGCACAGCTCCATGGACCTGCTTCTCCCCCCGCTGTTGTGTCAGATCCAGGTTCCCCCTCCGGCTGTGTCTCTCCTACTGTTTCCACACAGCTCTGCCCTGTTTGAAAGGCGAAGGAAGCCCGTATGTGGTCTAAAAAAAACCCAGAGAAAACCCTGTAGGGGTGCTGAAAAAAATGCAGCGGCCTGCGACAAACAGTTAAAACTTTTTGAGAAGCGCAACCTGATGTCATGCTGCAGTGGCCAATCACGTAACCTGTGATGTGACAGGAACGACTCCTGCAGTCAACGAGAAAAAAGTAATGTCTCTTTCTGTCATCAAATATTATAGTGAGTAAAAGGGATGCACGATAATATCGGCATGTCATCGGTATCAGTCTTAATATATATCGGCTTTAAAATGAGCAGAATGGGCCAACATGCTTTTCTTATCTTGCACAATGAATGACTATTACATACAGTGAAAATTGTATTTCATGTCTCCAAAGTATGCATGCATAATGTGATGTTAATTCCACTACAGAAGAGACTTGATGATCACTAAACTTAGGTGGGGGGAAAAGAAATGAAAGAGAAAGAAATGAATATATCGATATTGGTATTGATTATCGGCCAAATGAGTTGTTAGATAGCCGCATGTTGTGTATGTATGCACGTGTGTCTTTACTGGCAGGAAAGATACTTAAGTATTGATAATCAAAGAGATTTAGAGAGAGTTATATTGCCGCTTTTTGGTTTGCCATGCTCTTAACGGTGCCTTTAAACGGTGATTGTGTTGATGAGATTTGTTTTTGAGAACAGTGGAGGGAAAAATCCTGTCAATAAAAACACCACTGACCGTGTGGACCAGGCCGGACACCCAACTGTTGCATCGTAACCCTCGTACAGATTCAGACTTACATGTCGTGAACTGGCTCACGTAAAGCGTCTGAGCGTCTTATTTGTCTCGGCACATGGCTCATGTGAAGGACACTAAACGTTTGTATGTGCACCCACTCCCCGCATGTCTCTGAGCTGGTGTGCGTGTGTGTGTGTGTGTGTCTCCCTCTCTGTAGACCCTAAGCCTCAGGAGAAGAGACGCCCCCCCCACCACCGCTCCATCCTACGGTCTCCCAGCAACAGCCACACACCCTCCCGCCCCCCCCTCTCACCCCCTTCCTCCTCCTCCTCCTCGTCTTCCTCTGTGTGTGCAGCGGGCTCCTGTCCCCTCCCGGCCTCCGTCAGTATGACAGGTCTGTACTCCCTCCAGTCCCCCAGCCTCTCCACCTTGCTCCCCTCCCTGCAGGCTCTGCCCCGCCCCGGGCTGCTCTCCAAACTGAGCCCCCTGCTCCTTCAGGGCCTCCCGCCGCCCACCAACACTCCAGCTGGGCCCACCCAGGACTCAATCTAACCTGACCTGTGAGAGCTTGGGCGGAGTGTGTGTGTATGTGTGTGTGCGGGTGGACTGAGTGAGTGTGAGCTCTTAAAACTGCCTGGAGTACCAGACAAGGGACTGTCACCACTGAAACTTTCACCTGCCTGGTACTCCAGGTATTGTTGGTCAGTACACTGTTTGGTCCCGTGTGTGTGTGTGTGTGTGTGTGTGTGTGTGTGTGTGTGTGTGTGTGTGTGTGTGTGTGTGTGTGTGTGTGTGTGTGTGTGTGTGTGTGTGTGAGTGAGTGTGTGTCTGAAACATTACTGGTGCTAAGCTAAATTCTCATCAGATATTATTGTTTTTCCTTCCACACATATCTGTGTAACGACATGTATCTACAGTATTAGCACCTTAGGATGAATAATAACACTTGAGAGTGCAAACGTTCCTTGAAACTCAATTGTGACTGAAATGTGTTTAAAAATGTTTTTTTGTTTTATTACGAACCATGAATCAAGCTTTGCTTATTACACTGTCAGTAATAACTGATGTCATTCTTGTGGATGTCCTGCAGACCTGTTAGTGAACGTGTTTAGCAAAGAGAGGCAGCTGCTTGGCTGCGTAACCTCCACTGTCCCTCAGGACTTACAGAAAATACAATATAGATCTATGGAAGTGCGTTGCATTCATAAAAGACACCTTAGCTTGTAATTATGAGTTACTACCTTATAATTATAATGAAAGATGTAATTATAAGATCCTAATCTTTGGAAATGAATAACTTTAGAGCCATGAAGCATCCAATATTTGTTTGAAGGGATACTTTGCCGATTTTCAAACAGCTTTGTATCATAACTGTGTGTAATGTGAACTGTGGTGAACTTTCCTCCACCTTACCAGTAGGGCGTACTAATGAACCTTCATTAATATAGGCCTATATTTTATCTACAAGTGCACGTCGCACACTGAGCGAGCCGCCTGTTAATGACGCTGTGGGCTAATGGGCATGTAGCTACTTCCATGTTTCAGGTGATACGTCATGTTTGTAGTCGACCAATGAAGACGAGTTTACATATCACCTTGGGTTTGTCCTTCACCTTCTCAAAGTGATCCCACACTTTGGATTTCCTGCCCGACATGTTATTAAGTAGCCTGTGGAATAACCGCAGGTACCAGCCCTGGAAATCAACCTGCTGAGGACACTTCCTGTGTCTGTCCTTTCAGATTAAATTCACACAAGGTCCATATATAGGTTTGGATTTATTTTGTCAAGGTGCAGCTACTGATAGAGCTTTTGTTTTGTTTTTCTGCACAAAGCGACAAATGTGCTGAAATACTAATATTAATCCATCCACATTTAGTAAGCTAATATTTCCCAGTGTCTCATATCATTACGAGATCCTGATCTCTAATTATGAGATGTTTTCCTGCAATTACAAGACAGTAACTCATAACTATCATATAAAGTGTCTTTTTGTGTGAATGCAATGCACTTCAGTATATATCTACAGTTAATATTGGAAATGTTATACTAATGGATTACACTACAATGAAAAAGTCTCTTTATTCAGTCTGTAAAGACGTAACAAGCTGAGGAGCGTATCATGTTACTGTGCAGATATTTAGGAAATAGTCAGACCTGTCAATGTTAAGATGTAATTCTTTCCACACAGCTGCTGTTTTAATTGGACCTGTTCATGATCAGCTCCAGTTCGGATGATAGACTTTCACTTTTGCCGTATTGCAGTCAGGGTTTTGAATTATTTATTGAAATTGGGTTTGCAGAATTAGACTCAACATAGAGTGTCTTCTGTTCCTGTGAAATCTTTTAAAGCACCTTCTTATCTTTTGTTTCCTTTTCAATGTGTTTTCCCTCTTTCATATTTATATGTAAAACAGTGCAGGCTGATCACACCGTCCACTTCTAGTCATATTTGGAGTCAGTTCAGACTGTAGACTATATTTTCTTGTGACTGAAAGCACTGTCGTTTATTTTTATTTTGTAAGCCAGTGATTTATTTCTTCGTTATAAATCTGTATCATTCCAGTGTCAGTCCAGTGCTGGTCCTGACATTATGATGCTCACAGTGTAGCCTACTGCCAGAAACCTCATGTGGACCATCGCCGAGTTGCTTTGGGATAAAAGGGTTGATTTATGGAGCCGTTTGCCAACAAGCAATATCGTATCTTTGTTTGGTCCAGCATGTGAGCAGTCTGACTGAGTCACAGCCGTGCGTAGAATTTTTCTAATATAATTACATTATTTAATTTGTTGTAAATAAATTGTAGAGTTTTTTTAATTTTATTACATGTTTCATCAAACTGGTGAAGAAAATGATGATCATTATTTATTCAAGCGCATTTGTGTTTTAGTGTAAAGCGAACCTGGCGGGTGCTTAGTCGGCTGTCGATGGTTACATTTATATAGTTTGTGGTCAGCAGAGGTGAGAAAATATTATCTTGTCCCGGTCTATATGTAAGCCTCATATATCGATTGTGGAGTTATAGTGTCAAGTCAGTTTAATTCAGTTATATGTGCTGTCATCCGAGTACTTGATGACGGTCTGTGTTTTAGGACCGGCCATTTTAGATGCACTGAAGTTGAAGACGCAAAGCGTGTGAGACCTGGAGAGATTTTATGAGCAGCAGAAAAACCAGATTATGAATCGACTGGCTTGAAATAGCCTTAAACTCGCTGTAGCTATTGTTTGTTCCAGTGCATTGTGACGTCGTAGTTATGGTGTGCCTTGCTCTGATGTCGGTTGTAGGCAGTAGGTTTTTGAGGCTCTGCTAATTTTCTATTTTACCAGAACTCTTGGATTATATTTTGGCAGGTCATTCATCCCGCCCCCTCATCTGCTTTGTTTGCCGTTACAGGTTGCAAAAAACAGGAAGAAGTAGTTTATTTATAATTTAGTGGCTTTTTGAGTGTACAGGCCTAAAACACTGTACAGTTAAACAATATATACACACACACACACACACACACACACACACATATATATATATATATATATATATATATATATATATATATATATATATATATGCAGATCATGTACGGACATTAAAGCTGGGGTAGGCAGAAATCTGGAAAAGGTGAAACAGAACGGCAGAGTCCTCCTGCAGCTCTTCTCTCACTGTCCTAAGCCCCTCCCACCAGACAACCACGGCTGCACTTTGATTTATTTCATCTTTTGTCATTGTAGTGTGGCTCACAGTGCATTCGCTTAGCCCTCCCTGCCCTGCCCTCTCTCGCTATCAGACCACAAATGAGACAAGAATTACCAACCCCACAGTCCCTCCAGCTTGCTTCCTACTGCTGTGAACTGCTTTCCAGAGCAGGAGAGCGGGCAGCAGCTCCCAAGATGAACCGTTGGTCAGGGGCTGTAGCAGTTTTTGTTCGGCCAGCGCAAACCCAAAAATAATGGATGTAGCTACTGTGACGTCACCCATTGGTTTGTGGACTCCTGCAGCTGTGGAGCAGCGAAGGGTGGATCTGACTTAAAGCCGCCTACCCTTAATTATGTGAACTTTAAGCCTTAATAACATTTAACGGGTGAGCTTTATTAAAAATCACCCTCCGCACAGTTGTCTTGAATGTAGGAATTAGCTGTGGAGACCAAAACTGTGTTTTTGTACCAGGCTGCAAACATGTTTATTTCCGCTGTAAAGTTAGGCATCTTAACACGGGGGTCTGTGGGGATTGACTTCTGGTGGGGAGTCAGGGCAGTCCATTCCTCTGGGGCTGCTGCCTGCTCTCCTAATGACAAATTGGCCTGTAGTCGTGGGGAGTGAGGCAGAGGACACACAGGGATCCAAGGCTCTAGCTAACGATAGCTAGATAAACATTAACATGCAGTAGCAACTGTGAGCCTTTAGCTTCGGTTACCAGAAGGCCAAACTATTAGCAACATTTTCTCTATATCTCTAATATAACTTTGCCAATACTGACAACGCTCTTATTTTACTTATTGTCAGACTCTGTTGTCGTCTCACTGTTTGATAAATCCGCCTTCCATTTTTGGGTTGCTTTGCAGCGTAGGCAGTTCTTGCCAATGCTGGAATAGCAACTTTCTCTGCAGAATTCTCCACCATTGAAACATGCTTTCACTGAAGGGACGTGCACACACATCTGCATTTGTAGAACAGCCAATAGGAACACCCTCTCTCTGAAATGACCTGTGATTGGCCAAAGGCTCTTGGCACAGGTTTTTCTTAACATTTTCTTCTTAACAGAGCCAACAGAAGGAAGTCTAGTGTTGTCTCAGTCCATTTGAATTACAACATGGGATGCTTGCCCAGTGACGCCAAAATGAAACTGCCTACCCCAGCTTTAACTTAAAGGGGCGTATTCGGACTTTTGTTGTTGTCGCTGATCTGAGATATCAAACTAAAAATGACGCCAGTGATTCTCTTGGAAATGTTTTCTAATATGGACTAAATGCCTGTAAGTTGAGCAGAAGTGAAACTCAAATTGTAAATGTGACGGCCATGACGCTCTCTGAGGACATAAAAGTCTGACTCAATGTTCCTTTAATATCACTAAGATGATGGTTTTCACGTTTGCTCTGCCCGCTGCATTCGACGCAGTGACTCTAGATCAGTGCCCTGACAACTGTAGAAAGTGTACTGTAGTTTCATTCTGCTTTCTCACTGTGAACTTAAACGTCCTGTTTCCTGGTTGTGTCAGTCCTAAAGCTTATATCCAAAATACCATAAGGAAGCTTTAGGTGGGAACACACTGTATGCATAGTCACATTCTCACTAGGTCTCTCTGCTTTATGCTCCTTATGAGAACTGTGCCGTTTCCTTCAATGTGGTGCTAACCTTCTATACCAGACGACGGTATGGTAGTTCAGTGTTTGTCTGTGTAACAGAATATCACCTTCTTGAATGTGCTGCTGTCTTTTACCGCCTCTCTGTTTAACCTCTGGAATAAAAACTATCCCTTTGTGAAGCAACTTCTGTGTGTGGGTCCTCTGCTGTCTGTTCACTCTGTGTGTGTGTGTGTGTGTGTGTGTGTGTGTGTGTGTGTGTGTGTGTGTGTGTGTGTGTGTGTGTGTGTGTAATCTTTATATTTCAGCTTCATGTAGGATGTAGTTGGTTATAAAACTTATTGGAAGTCAAACCTCTCTCCTGTTAGACTGTGAGTCAAACCACTGAAGTGCTGTGTGTGGGATAAAGAGAAGAAGAATCTGTTTTGTTTTCATGAACACGGTGTCCATTGTGTTACTCGTCTGCCACCCTGTTTCTCCTGTCCTCTCTGCTCCTCGTATTTATGTCCCTTCGTCTGGTTAACAGGCCTCAGCTGCCCAGACTTTCAGGCAGGAGGATCCAGTTCAGCGGGTTGGTCCAGAATGCCTTTCCCCACGCGTGCTGGGCGTGTGGGGAGAGGCTGCCGAACCCTCACTATCACTCATCACCCTGCAGAGGCCCGCACAGAGGTTAGCTGACCATGCTGGCTCACTCACGCACAGCAAATCCTCTTCATTTCTTGCATAATATATATTTTATTTCTTTTTCAACATATCCTACGCACAACATACACTTGGTTTATGAAGTCTCACTGTGATGTCTCCATCTGTCACAGACGACTAAAGACTTGGGGCCTGAACACATCCTGTCCTCCATCAAATTTAGCAAGTGAGTCCAATCTTGTCTGTTGTCTTAACTCTCACGGGAACATTTTCAAGACAAAGGGGTGTGTGATGATATGAAAAAGGGTTGGAATACAAAATGAATGATATAAATATGAAAAACGGTGCACAATAGTGAAGAAAATGATGGATGCAGCCACAAGCTGAAGTTCTAGGGTTTGAGCCCCTTAGAAGTTAAAAGAACTTTGACAGTTACAACACCTGCTTTAAAAATAACTAACAGGTTTTATGATGGTGAGACAGACCCTGATTCATTTGAGACCATGTCTCTGCCAGGCCACGCCCTTCTGCGCCAATGCTGTCACTCCCAATCACTCAGTTGCGAAAACAATTTTGGGGCGATGTTTCAGCAGCTTATTACAAATATCAACCGAGTCTGATGATGTTTGGAGAAATTGTCGTCAATTTATGGCCAAATTTTGCACCAGGCCAATGCCCTTTTTTTTAAGTGGTGGCACCTTATGGAAGCGTATTGCATTCACTTGACAAATTTTTTTTTTAAAAAATCTGTTTTATTGAGTCATTTTTTCTGTTTTTCGGAGTAATTTTTTTATTTTTCTGTATTTCAGTGTATTTTTCCCCCTATTTTTCGTGGTAATTTTTTCAGTTTTTTGGGGTTTTTTTCTGTTTTTTGGTTAAGAGTTAAGAGAGCAATAGGACAACAGATGCTTTCATTCCTTTCTTGAGAGCTTGATATAATGGAAGCAAACATGACCTGCTTGTTTAGTTTAATCCAGTTTTACTTCGTTTTGGGTTACATGTCCAACTGATTCTGGAGAAACACTGCAATGTCCAGCAGATCTGAATGGGCCTTTCGCCTGAACAACCGTGAAGTCTTAAGGTGCCTGCGTAAAGTTGACAAACTAATGATAACACCATCTATATGACTTAAAGACAAGAGTATCTCCCAGTGTCTCAAACCCAAAACAAAGTAAAACTGGATTAAACTAAACAAGCGGGTCATGTTTGCTTCCATTATATCGAGCTCTCAAGAAAGGAATGAAAGCGTCTGTTGTTCTATTGCTCTTTTAACTCAGAAAAAATACCCCGAAAAACAAAAAACAAAATACCACAAAAAAACAGAAAAATAAAAAAATTATCACAAAAAAACAGAAAAAAATTACTCAATAAAACTGAATGCAATACGCTTTCATAGCACCCTCTATTGGGTGATTTAAAAATAATTTTACACACATGGTTCAACATTGTGATGACTGAGTTATGCCACAGCCATTTTTTTTACATTTGCAACATCCCCTCATGGTCAGTTTAAATGAAATTTATATTTAGGTGATAGGTTTATGATATTTAGGATATGTTTCAGACACTTCTGTGGACATATTCTGCAGGTTTTTTGATGACTGGCCCGACCGTTAAGGAGTTAGATCTATTAATGTGTTGAGCCTCACCCCAGTTAAAGTTAATCTGTCAGTATCTTAAAAATGCAATTGGGCCTTTTTCCAAACCAGCCTCTATAGCCTCTCCCTATCCACTTACACTCTATTTCAGTGTTCACACAGAGTGTCCGCCACATTAAGTGCAACCCCAAACCAGTTAGTGAGGAGTGGAAGTGGGTTATAAAATCCTCCAAACAGCGAGCCTGCACAGAGGCGACTACTGACCATGTGCAAAATAAAACTGTTCGTCATCAAAGGAGCTCTGTACAAATGCAGTACCGTGTGACTACCCCAAGGAAACTAAAATTTAATATTGTCATACAGATATTAACATCTTAAACTCTACATTGTGTTTAGGATCAAAGTTACACCTCGTTGTGTTTATTGCAGAGTGAAGTGTTGAAGGAACTGTTGAAAAAATGAGCAGCTTATAAACATCAGAATGAAAAACAAGATGTTTACAATAGTAAAAGACAAGAAGTTTCACCAGTGAATCCCAAGGATAAGTTTAATACCCTTTTATGTCTTAATTATTTGTTTATTTATGTACTTATTTATCGATTAATTTCTTTATTTTAATGGCAAAATGATAAAATGTACAACTAAATTTCCAGTAAACAGCAGCACGAACCAAATAAAAGTGAAACAAATACATATAAAGAACATAAAAAGGGAGTCATTTGCTTGTCTCCATGGTTACAACATATAACAGCAGCTCCTTTTTCAGCCGCTGAGAGGGAAGAGTGTCTCAGTGCTTGCCTCTGTATTATCACCTACACCTTGATGTAGGGTGCTTCAGTCAGCTGGGAAGGTGACTTCGAACGGAGTGACAGGGTCTGGTTTTAGGTCGGCCCATGAACAACTTTTGACGAGCTCGGTCTTGTTTTGATACACAGAACATTTGGTAGCAATTTGACCTGCAGTTTAGGAGGAGATTTCAAAAATATGATTTTCAGCAAAATCAAAATGTCAAAAAATCTAGTCGTGCAGACGAAAATTGCTCTTTGGGCTTTTTGTAAAGCACATCGAACTGGACGTGTGTCGAATTTCCAACACTGCAGCGTTAGACCCTTGTTATAGCGGCCCTGTCAGGACAATGCGGCTCTTATTATTATGAACCCCTAATTGAAAAGGTGACACATCTGCACTGTTACCATGAAACATCACATATTCACCCTGCTATGATTCATTTATAAGTGGCGAATAAATATTAACCTCTTTGTTGCCCGCTCAGGTGCGAGCTGCAACCTCACTTGAGCCGCATCCCCATCCGGAGGGCAGGGTCGACTGAAACCCCTCCAGCACCCGACAGTAAAACGTCCCCTACCAGCATTAACCCCGTCTCATCTGGAGGAAAGGAGGAGTCAGCTACCATGAAGGTCTGGAAGCTGCTCAAACCCGGCCTCCATCGACACTTGTCGCTGTCAGGCATGTATACGCACATTCACATGCAGGTGTTGTTAGTTGATTGATCCAGAGTCAGTTATCTAATCAGTGATTGGATAGTGAGGTACAGGGTTCTGCAGATTTGTCATTTAGTAAAAGACGGGTTTTACATGACCAGGCCCTTTATTAGTTTGTTAGTGTTGATGTCATAATTTTGACTACACTTTTAGCCACGCTGGCGGTGTAACTGACACTGGATGACGATGTTGGTCTGATGGTTAGAACAGCACTAATCACACTAAAATATCTCAACAACTGTCGGATAGATTGCCATCATACTTTGCACTGACATTCATGGTGCCCAGAGGGTGATCCTCTGACTTTTGGCGCCACTGCTCTAACTTTTCATCTTTTGTCTCTGCCCTCTGGCAGTGAGAGTAATTACACAAACTTTTACCTGTGTTAATGACATATGCCTGCAGGTGAACTCGCCGCGTCTCCTTCACCCCCTGGAGCACTCTTTACAAGTCTCCCCATGCAAATATTTGACTGTCCTCTGAACACTGAGTATCTTTTCTTACCTGGAGCGTCCTCCCCCTGTCCTGCTCTCCTCTCCTTGAATGTAACAGACTTTCATTTATATGTGAAGTCCCACACTCCAGCTTTAATCAGTGAAATACTTCTTCGTCCACTCAAATGGCTCGGCACAAAATTTGAAGTCCTCACACACTGTGTCCGACTGACTTTTTCCATCCCCTATATCCTCTCACACAAGTTTTGGTACTGATTGAAGTACCTCGACGGCTATTGATGGCCAAGTGAAGCCTCGTGAACCGTTTTCTTATTTACTGACCCCACTACATGGCACTTTTGCTTTAAGAAAAAGGCTTATGGAATGGCAGTTAGTGTGCTTTCCACCTTTTGTTGAACAGAGTGCCATCTTCATTTGGCCATTACTGCACTATATAACACTATAACTGCACTGCAACTTTCTGTTGCCACCTTCAGCACCAAATTTCCATCCATCCGTCTGTCCATCCATTTTCAAGCGATTATCCGAAGCTGGGTTGTGGGGACAGCAGGCTGAGCAAAGTATTCTAGACGCCCCTCTCTCCAGCAACACTTTCCAGATCTCAAGGCGTTCCCAGGCCAGATGAGATATGTAATCCCTCCAGTGTGTTCTGGGTCTGCACCGGGGCCTCCTACCAGCTGGATGTGCCTGGAACACCTCTAACAGGAGGTGCCCAGGAGGATCCTGATCAGCTGCCCGAACCACCTCAACTGACCCCTTTCGACAAGAAGGAGCAGCGGCTCTACTCCAAGCTCCCTCCGGATGTCTGAGCTGCTTATCCTATCTCTAAGGCTGAGCCCAGACACCCTTCCGAAGAAGCTCATTTTGTCCGCTTGTATCCATGATCTCATTCTCTCTGACACTACCCAGAGTTCGTGACCATAGGTGAGGGTTGGGACTCTCAAGTGTAAAACTACCCCAGAGCCTGCTTTAGGTCACAATGTGATGAAGCCTACAGAACCACATCATGCTGGCGTCGTCAAACCAAACCCCCTTCCTCCCTCTGGCTGCATCTTGAGATCCAGCACCAAAGTTCAGTTTGTCCTAAAATTAATGACACTCTGCACGTATCCACAGCTAACGTGTCTTTTATTTCACTCTACAGGTGTATCAGGGAAGGAGGGCGCCATGCAGCTGGCCTCTAAAGCACTGATGAAGAAGAGCCCAGACAGGAGTCTCCACTACAAGGGAAATGCGATTATAGAAACTGCACACGAGCAGGATGAAACAGTGCAACAGGTGAGAAGCGACACATAAAGACTGTATGTCAACGAATGCTGAAAACATGAATTAATCAAATTAAAACTTGACTCGGCTGTGTGATGTTGTGTTTGAAGGTTGAGGAAGCTCCTGTGATGCCTCTGCCTGAGACGGTGAACATGTGTGAGACAGTGACGCTGTGTGGAGAAGCGTAGGAACTGCACGGAAGAGGAGACTCGTGTTCGTATCTGCTAAATGTGAACCTACGTTACTTTATGTGATGAAACCAGTTAGAGGAAACAGGAGCGGGCATTGTCATCACAGAGGGATTATTTGAGGGCATCTTAATGTGCAATACAACAATTATCATACTATTCAGATTTTCACAACACATGGTGTTTTCAACCATGACGTTCAACATGGTCAGACTGCAGAGCTGCCCAGTGCCACTGAGCAGCTTCACTGCAGCAGCTTGAGGTTTAGTGCCTTGCTCAATGAAACCACGACTGTGGCTGAAGTTTTCCACCTGATCAAGAATCCGTAGACTTGAAATATCATTTCACCTTTCAGCTACCGTTACTGAACTTCACATATCCCTTTTTTTTGTAGTTCTAGCCGTTGCCTTCTGCTCCCACAGAAAGATGTTCAATGCACTCTGACCAACACTGTAATGCACTGTTAAGTATTTTTACTGTTACAGCAAAGGGTTGATTTTTATTCAGACCGACAAGCACAGCAGCACCTTTATAACCTCCTGATTTCCATTGTGACTGTAGAAACAAATGTGTGAGTGAAGTGTGTATTTAATGCAGTTGTTCCAGAAGTTGTTTGTGTTGTGCATACAGTGCGTCTAAAAGGAATTCATCCCCGGTGGACTTTCTCAAGGAGGATTTTTGACAACAGCAGAGAAACTCAAATGTGAATTTTAAAACAGTAGTGAGCCCACGAAGTGCAAATATTAATGAATAAGCTGTATGAGTATTCAGTCCCACTCAGACAGTTATCACTGGTCCAGCCAGCTGAATTGTGACTGAGTGTTGATCACCTGTGTGTGACAAGTGACTGTAGCATAAATACACTTGTGCCTCGAAGGTCAAGCTACTTGTTAGAAAGGACGATAACGACAAGGTTAATGAGGAGTACCAATTGGAGTAATGTAACAACAAAAAAAAATCAAGGCTGTACGACTGGGTAGTGTTGAAAAAAATGATGAGACCAGTGCCCTTTGAGTGACACTGATACCAGAGTATCTGATACCCATCACAGGCATTTAGTATGGCCTCACATTGGAGCGTTTTGGTGGCAGCTCAGCTCACTGAACTGTCAACTCTGCTGCAGTAGTGAGCCTATTACACATTGCATTAAATATAAGGACGTTTGCAGTGGGGATGCCCAGTCATTCAGTAGGTAGGACATACGCCTCGCATAGAAAGGCAGGGTCCCTGCAGCAGCGGCCGCAGGCTTAATTCCAGCCTGCAATCCTTCGTTGCATGTCGTCCTCCCACCATGCATCAATATATTTAAAACTAACCTGTCACTAAAGGCAAAAAAAGCCCCAAAAATAACCTAAAAAAACATTTGCAGTGATTGTAAACAAGCAGAACCATACAATGTATGGATGTATGAATGTAAAAATCATTTGACGAGTTTAATTACTACTTGGTATTCGTATACATTGGTGAACACCCTAAGGTATTGTGTACAGGTACCCAGCCCTCTAAATATCACCTGTAAAATAAGGACGGTTATCGAAAAAGAAAAAAGTTGGCACAAGTGTAAATCTGCCTACAGCAGGCCACCCTCATTATCAATGTGAAATGGACCCTCCTGAGAGAATCCCATGTAGCCTGGCAGTGGCTGCGTCTGCCGCAGCCCACCAGAGAACTGTCATGTCAGACACTTTTATTGTTCCTTTAAGTCAGTCACACAAGTGATTTAAAAGTAACAGTCGAAGTAGTGAAACCTGATAAAGTCCAAAGGGTGTGTAAATACTTTTATACACACACTACATATTATGTGTATTGAATATAATTTCCCCAAGACATTCCTTTGGAGCTTTTTGCTCCACAGCTCACCAGTGTAATTTATTACCATATATATATTCATATCATAAATATTTTGTGTAAGCAAACAGGTACAGGACGTGTCTTTATAAATGTAATAAGCATATCCTAAACCCAGTGACTGATTTTTACCAAATAACTTATACTGTGACTGATATGATACTGTGTTGGAACTTGAATCAAACGTGAAGTTTGAATAAATCAACTTGAAAAAACAACTCCATTTTTCTTTTTTAGATCATAATAAGTCATTGAGAATGTATCTTGAGTGCGAGGCTGCAGAATAACTTTAGAAATAAGTGAAACAATGCAAATGGCATTCACATATTTTTATTAGAAAAAACACTAGTGTGCAATATAACAAAGAAATTCATCTCTTGGGACTGGAAGTGGGGAATGTTGTTTCCATGGTGGTGGCAGTGAGTCCCATCTCACCTGTGGGGAGAAAGAGACTGTGAGCAGGTTCACAGGAAACAACCCTGGAAGGAATAGTTGTTTTGTGGTTGAATCTGTTTTGACTTTGACACAAGACTAAGACAAGTCACTAACAAACATTTAAGTATGGTTCCTCCACATTTTGCTGATGCTCTATTATCAAATGTCAACTTAAAGCCATGTGCTGAACTGGAAAGTCTAAGTTAAATCTCCATGTGCCGTGATGACCTTTAATTCTGAGTGTTTCATGCAAATATAAAACGGAACTTCGATATCGGCAACCACAAAAAAAGATACCAAAGTGCTGAACCATGTTAGCGCAGACATAAACTGCTCTCACCTCTTCAATCATATTGGGAGGATTCTACTCCTGTTTCTTGGGGTTATTGACAGCAACGTAGTGATACAACACAACCAGCAGGAACAGTGACACGCCAAGCATGTTGGCAAATATGGCCAGCTGCACGTCCGTCACCATTCTGCAAAACGGAGATATATTAGTAAAAGTGTATGAAAAAGTATATTGCAAGAAAACTATATTTAGTCAAGAGCAGATAAAGAGCAATTCAGTTTTTTGCATGCTTTATCAGTTTACTATAAACTCGTGTTTACTTTGCATCATCTCTGTCCATCTTTAGGATGTCTGAATGCATTTTATTTTTTTTAACTTGAAGTTAAGTTGCACACATGGCTATTAATATTCAACAATAGTAGGCATGATATTCATGTTTATGAACTCAGGAAGTCAGTTTTTAATCCTTATATTGGGGAAAATGCAATAAATGCCTGGAAAATAGAAAAAAAATCATTCAAAAAACTAAAAGTAAAGATTGATGTTAATGACTCATGCTTATGCTCACTTCTTATATATGTTGATGCGTCTTATGTTCTCGTATTTTCCTCTGTATGTTGGCAATCAATGTCAAGCATTTTGAGTTTACGTGTCATGAAATGTGCTATGTAAATATAACTGCCATCTGACAGGCAGTGATATGCTAACACCTGACATGCCACTCACTGGATTCTGTACATGCATAGTTTGCGTATGAATGTGAAAATAATCACAGTGACATATTCGTAAAGAGAGTCAGAGTACAAAGCATTACTTTATCAGTGATTACATGGTGACGTTTTATTTGAAAAATCAATCTGCGTAACGTTAGCCTAGCTAGCTAGCTAATACAAGCAGCACTGTCTGAACTGACCAACACAGGGAACGCTACATATAAAGCCTCAAGAAAATGACACAATTAAAAATACTGCAATGTTGTTTCACTAGTGTTATTACTTACGTTATGACTTAATTTTGGCTTTTTCTCCCGGTTTGAGCGACACTTGAGCTGCTCGGCACAAAACAGGCAGATCTGTCTGTAACTTCCGGTCGGAGCGGAAAGCCACGTCACGTTTAAGAGCGTAGAAATAGAAATCAGACCGTAGTGATGAATTAACACAAATAAAACAAAAATGCGACACATCGGCAGCTATTATTCATATTGCTTTTATCTAGAGACACAATAATTATTTTAAATAATATCATTTTTGTGCCTTCGAGCAGATTAAATTACGTTTTTCCTGTTTTTCTAATCGCAAACCTCCAGGCCAGAGGGGGCGCTAGTGAGCTCCGGCCAGCTGGATGCTCACGCTCCGTAGGAGGGGCCCAAGTGCTCGACATCACCTCACCCGGCGTGAACGACAGCGGCTAAGCTAGATGGTACTTCGAGTCGGCAGCTAACGTTTGGGACTCACATTTCCAAAGGAAAGAGATATATATCTGTGTCACTGGGGAGCCAGGCAGCGCCAGCATGGCTCTTTACGAATATGTCACTCAGGACCAGCTCGCGGGCTTCGACAAGTACAAGGTATGATTTATAGCATGCTAGCAGCTAACGTTAGCCACTGAGCCGACAGTGTGTTTAACAGCTAGCTGTCACGATCTGCAGGGTGCTCCCACGGCAAAACGTGTGTGAAGGTAGCCACAGTGAGCTAGCGCCATACCAGCAGCTCGTGAAAATGTCCTAGGAAAATAAAAGCAGTGTTTAATGTGGTCAGTCACCAAGTGTGTGTTCTGCTCAGGTTCATTTTCATGGTTTCTGTTAACCCCTGACTCAATAGCATTCAGGTTTAAAGAACGAAAGTAAAACAGCATTATACTTGGCATCATAAGTCCATGAAGTAAAGATAATAATGATGATAAAGGAGGAGTAGTAGTCACATACAGGTGCTCTCTGGATACTTCAGGTGCACTGTGTTTATTCCATCTTATGAAGCGCTCATTGCATCAGTAAAGTACACTATATGTACGAATGTAAAGTGCAGATCTCCTTCAATAACAACCCAAGGCACACTGTAGGGTTTGTGCAAAAAATAAATGGCAATATAGACTAAAAAGTGCCAACGACTCACAGGTCTCACAGGTCAGGACAGTGACCCTGAGTAACACCTGTATCATCTTACATTTGTTGAGTGAGACTATACTTTACTCATGCAAAGAGCCCTTCACAAGATGGAATAAAAGTAATGTTATTTAAACTTTGCAAAGTCACATCTTAAATGTCAGTGTCAATCTTTGGACACAATCATGCATATTCACATGGACATATGTACATATCTACATCGTTTATATTTTTATTCTGTGTAACATGGCTGTGCAGTTTCCTGCCATGCAAAAATGTACAACTTACTGTGCAAAAAACATTTGTAGGCTATATTTCTATTTATTAATAGTAAATAATACTACACACCATCAGTCATCGACTTATTCATATTTGTACAAGTGAAAGGTGATTATAGATATCTTAATTTATCTTATTTTTTAATCCTTTTAGCACTCAACAATGCTGTTAATAAAGTCTCAGCTTAGTTTATCTTTGCTTAGTTTATGATATTGACAAGTAGTTTTTTATTTTGAAAGTGACTACCGGAAGTCTCCTTGTTTGCAGTCTTGAGCTTGACATTGGCGCAACTGTGCTAGTAGTTAGCTAGCTCATGTTTCTCTTCGGCATTGCCTGTGTGTAAAATAAGGCTTTACATTTTGTTTCCACACATTTCAGAGAGTCCCTGAATGCGTCCTCTTTGCACTGACGCCCAGTTATTTCGCTAATACTGTGCACACAGCTGATTAAGTGACCCAAGTAGCTGCTGTGAAGGATAACTCAGTGAAAGCACTCAACTTGAACCTGCACAGTGATGGGAAGCCCCGACAGTAACCGGGTGGTGACAAGTGAAATCACTTTTCTGAGAAATTCTTGCGACCACAGAATTGTGTCGTTAAACGGTTTGAAACAGTGTCGTCCTTTCTGAATGTTACTGAAATGCTGTGTTGTTTATTTAATGCCCATAAAGATGCTCATCAGTGTGGCAGCACAGATACAAAGAGCCTGTTGTCTTGTCACTGGCTGTGGAGGACTGTAGGAAACAGGAGTGGCAGCTGTTAAAGGACACAATGCTATCCAGTTTTGATACGTGGAGATATAAGTAGTTTATGATCAATATCACACACAGTGTATCCATCTCAGATTTTGAAATTGGACCTGCAGCAGCAAACCAGCAATGTAACCACTGGGGGCAATTGTGCACCTTCAATGTACAGCCAATGAAAGCTTTATTTTTGCCACTGACAGGCTCAGATTGTTAATATAAGTGTCTGACAACTTATAGAGAGGATCCCTACAGAGATAGACATTTTGTCAAAGAGTAAGATCCTTTTCAATTAACCAGAAACAACCCCAAAATTGCCAACACCAAACCCACCAGACTCCATTTAAATCAAGAGTAATTTTAGCGTGTGTAGAGCCAGCAGATTTTTACATCTAACACAGGGGATTAAGGGTTTCATCCAACCAAACTAGAGTTGGTTATTGTTAGAGCAGTCGAAAAATGAACCAATATGGCTTTTTTCGTTTTATTTTGCTTCTGTCAACTTTGAATGAAGTGTGTTTCATGATGATAAAATTACTGTTTGTTTAAATGGAGTCTGGTGGGTTCGGCAATGGCGATGTTAAGGCTGTTTCTAGTTGCACAAAAAGGATCTTTGTCCTGGACAAAAAGCTCTATCTCTGTAGGGATCATCTCCATGATATTGTCAGACATGTATAATGACAAGCCTGAGCCTGTCAGTGGCAAAAACAAGCGCTTTCAGTGGACATACATTGACGGTGCACACTTGCCCCAAATGGTTGAACCGTCTAACTCAAAAACTCAAGTAGTTATTTAGACACAAAAACATGGGATAAATGGTCCGGATAAAAAATGCTTTTTACCCATTAAGACTGTGCACTGTCAGTTTTCATGCACTCATATCCTCAGTCATTTTAACCCACGTTTTGCAACAGTTCTTAGACCGATACATTTCTTTAGTTCATTGTCCTTAAATGACTCAGGTGTAGGTCGTCCAGGCTCTCTTTAATTACCGAGTGAAACTGCTCCGTGAGCTGTTTATCATGCAGGACCTTTTTTTCAATAATTGCTTTTTAAGTAGCTCACTCCAAATGTCGGCCGCTGTGCACGAGCTTCAGCGTCTGTAGAACGAAAAATGACAAATGTGAGTAAATGGAAGGACTCTCTTTGACGCAGTGTTTGTAATAAAGGTGCACGCAGACAAAAGCACACGAGAGAGAGGGATTGTGCCGCTGATGGTCTCGCTCCGTCTTTAAAGCTGTCATCCATCTTCCAGCCTCTCACATCTGTCACGCTTAACAGAAACCGCCGCCTCCCTTTGGTGTGAAAGCAACTTGTGTGTCTGTGTTTGTGCGTGTATGTACAGTTCTGTTTGTTCCAGATGACACTGTGTACGTGGTGATGATTAATCACATTGGTTAACTTGTTGATTTGAGGAACAGAGTCTTTTGATATTAAGCAACATCATGATTCTTTATTTAAAAAAGTTGTGATAATGGATCAGACGATTCAGACCAAGCACAAGCTTGTCCAAGTTGAGGAAGAGTGCTGCGTGTCCTCAGATGGCTGTTGTAGTATTAACTGCTTCAGTGCAAACACAGGTATGTAGTGGTTCATTTGAACTCCAGAGAGTCTACTGCAGTTATGACAACAGTGAAGTTTAAAATCAATAATTGAACCTCTTGTAACCACCTGAAAATGCAGATCTGAGTCCCCTTCCAAGTGAACTAGGTGCAAGGGTAAAATCTAAAACTAAAAAGTGCTCCAAGAAAACTCAGAGGCCTCAGAGAGGCAGGATTTTTATTCTTAACTGAAAAGCTTAGCATAACAGACCACACAAAAATCACCTTTACACACATCTGAACTTGTATGAGCAGCAGGGAGGTTACATTACGCTGTAGCACCCACACATTTTCAACATGCCTGGATAAAGTATCCGAGCCTGGGATCAGGTTTGTTTTGATCTGCATGATGACAGGCCAACAAAATGATCCAGTAAACAAGTTACACGTGACGCCATATGACCTTTATTTTACAAGCTGTAGTTCGCTTGCATGAGATGAATCATATATAAACTGTTTGTGTTTGATAATCACATCCTGACTGATCTGATTTGTGTCTCTTTGCAGTACAGCGCAGTGGACTCCAATCCCCTGTCTGTCTACGTCATGCACCCTTTCTGGAACTTTGTGGTCAAGGTGAGAAAGACCAGGGGCCTGTATCACGAAGCAGGATTAATGTCTCAGCGAGGTAACTTCAGGGTTAACTCTGGGTTTTCGGTCTCACGAAGCCGGTTCAGTTCTTATCGGGGTAGATCACCATGGTAACTTACTCTGAACGGCTGTCCTGCTCCGGAGCAGGGTAAGTTCAGGGTTGAATCTGATCCTATAAAAAGCACCACCCACTGGCCAATCAGCTGTTCCGAAAAAAATGACTCCGCTGACAGAAATGCAGCCCAGTCATGACGGGAAGTTGAATTAATTTGACTGATTTTGATTTGAAAGTTTATTTTGAACATTAAAAAAGAAAAGAAAGCAACAACAACAACAGACAATGAAAAGATTGTTCAAAAGGGAGTGGAAAGAAGTCCAAATCTCATCCCACCCCTTCATAAGAAAGAAACTGATCATTTGCAGACACTTCATAGCACCATTAATTAGTGCCAACATTTTGTTTTGTTGGAGGAAATGATCCCTGTTAAAGATAATGGGCCTAATTGACAGCTTTGCTGCTGGAAATGTGGAAAGTAGCCTATCATGTCTACACTTCATGGTGTTTGAGGGATTTTCCTTTTTGTTTTTTAAAGAGGGAGACTAGGTTTATTTTTGCGCAGCTGTTAATTTCTAACACAGCTCAATATCAGGATGATTTTATTCAGACTGTCAATTTGGTGTTGATATGATTTAATTGTGGCGTCAGCTTTAAGCTTTATTGTAGCATATATAACGTTATGACAAAGAAGACCAGTTTATCAGACGCAATGATGTTAGACGATAATTGTAATACACGCAATTCATCTGCGCAGCATTGATTTCGTGGGATTCAAGGGTGTGATCAGTGTCAGACGTACAGGTACAGGTACTGTAGCTACTTGAACCAGTGATGAGTAATTTAACCTACAAATAATTTTATTTGCTCCCTTGTGTTGTCTTGATTTTAACCTCTGTCCTCTATTTCTTCTTTCCTGACCCATTTTTTTTCCTTCTCTATTATGCGATTTCATTGATGTTTTGACAGGGGAATTTCTTTGATAAGCTTTTAGTGACTTCTGACCTCCTCCTGCAGCTGCCACGGTGTTGGCCTTTTCTGTAATGTTGCTTTTCTCCTCCTCATATTTTAGCAGAATTAATCTCTGATCCTCACGAGAAATAGTTTTTTTTCCTCACATATGACGCTCTGTGAGGACGCTCTGTGACGCTCAGTGACGCTCAGTGATGCTGAGCTTCTCTCATGATTGTGATTGGTCCGCTGCGTCACGGCTCTTGATAAAGCAACCCTGGGTTGAGTTACCGAGTTGACATCCAGCATCGTGATACCGATTATCCTGATTGCCATTGTTAGGGTTAGTCAACCCAGGGTAGGTCTGGGTAGCCCAGGAAAGGTTGATCTCGCTTTGTGATACAGGCCCCTGTTGAGCTGTGTGTGTGTGTGTGTGTGTGTGTGTGTGTGTGTGTGTGTCTGTGTCTGTGTCTGTGTCTGTCTGTGGGCGTACATCATTAATGAGGTTTCCAACTGTCTGCTGTGATACAGTAACAAGATGGCCTTATCCACCACCTCCGCCTCCTCTGTATGTCACAACACGCCAGTCTCTGTAATAGCTTGTTCTGGCATTTGGAGATACCGTGTTGTTCTGAATGCGTCGACATAGAGCTTGGAATGGGGGGTTAGATCACCACATGGTTCCCGAGCGCGGCACCGCTGCTGCTCACCATGTGACAATCAGTGGGACTTAACTTAAGCCTACGCCATAGCCTGACGTGCACTTCCCCAGAAATGCAGGGACGCAGACCTCCTGTGTGTTTCTGCAAGCTGAAACCATTTCCCTCAGTGGAAACAAAGCTTTTATTTACGTTAATTTCACAGATAAGAAACAATAAATTGCCTGTTTGTCTGTGAATGCTGCGAGTTATAGTGAAGCTGATTTGTGTACTTGTGTTTGAAATTGCCACGTTTGTTGTTGACCCCGAATTTCCCAACCAGTATCCACCAGTAGAGATTTGGCAATACAGTTTCTACCATAGGAGCTGTTCAGGGAAGATTATATGTAGGGAATCAGGGCTGGAGTCTTGTGTCACCATGTGCTCTTGTGAAACCAGCTGTCTCACAAGGTAACGTGATTTGGGCAGACATGGAGGAGGAGAGTGACACTGTAAATACAGAAACCTGTAACAACTGAAATTATCGTTCTCAGGAGCCTTAATGCTTCTTTTTTGAAAGGATTTTATTTTTACTGTTTTGAGCTTTCTTTTAACTTTATTGTTGTCTCATGTGAGAAAGTGTTTTATGTTTGTGTGGAAGATCCCAATAAAAGAAGTAAATAATAAACTGATGTCAAAATAGTCACTGTATTGTGATAAATACTGTTACTGTGATATAAAACTAGATTCAGAAGGTTTTGACCATATCGCTCTTTAATGTGATCATTATGTTAGAAGGACCTGGATGCTATTTTCCCATGTTTTTGTGTCTGAGTGACTAATGAGAGAAACTCGTGTTGAGATTGGACCAGTATAAAGAGAGACAAAAGGCTGCGGTGTAATCTCTGCTGGCGATTGTGCATTATCAATTTACGTCCATTAAAGGGCTTGTTTTTGCCACTGACAGTGTGTGACAGCATTTTATCATCAGGGTCTGACCTTTGAGTGATGCTGTCCGCTTGTTATCGTGCGTAACCAAGTCGCACTCAAGGAGAAGTCTCACTCTGAAATCTTGCAGACTTCTCCACATTGTGATAATCAGCTAAATATTCAGCCGCGACACAGAAAATCTTCTAGATAATACTAAGCTGCACTTTCTGTACTCCAACACGACAAACTCTTCCCATCACTCCTCTCCTCACCTCTCACTAATGTGTCCGCTGCTGTTTTTCCTGCAACAAGTCACCTCTCATGATATTTCAGAACGAGCCTTCTTATTGAGCGAGACTTCGTTACACACACTCTATGACATTGTGTTTAACAAAATCCACACCCCTGTGCTAAAAGTATCCCTGCCTAACAGTTATGTAACTGTCCATAAAGTGTGACAGCAATAATTATTGTCTACTTAAATAATTAAGTGTCAGGATTCTGATGAGGAGACTCTTTGAATGACGTGTTAATTAACTGTTACTATCTTTTTGTCTCTGTCCGTCTCTTCCTCAACAGTTTCTACCAACATGGTTGGCTCCAAACCTCATTACATTCACAGGATTTATGTTCCTTGTGTTGAATTTCCTCATGTTGGCCTTCTACGACTTTGACTTCACTGCCTCAGGTTTGTCCCTTACACTACTTCTTTTTCCCCATAGTTGTGTTTGAGCAGTACATGAGGGTGTGTTCAGTTTATTTTGTCTTAGATGAGAATCAGCTCATCTGTGTAGAGGATGGAGAGAAAACTTGAGGCTTGCATGTTGGCGAGTTTGTTTATTAAAGGCAAAGTCCATCACTTGCTGACACATCAGTGCCCATGGTGGCTCAGGGTAATCACTAACCCATGACATTCCTACAAACACACACACACTGACCTACGACTGTTAACATGTACAACAAGATCTGTGCACCATAAACAGAGAGTGACGCACCGCTCCTTAAAGATACTCTGCTCCATCAGTCTGTTGTCTCATTTAATGACTCACTTTTCACACACATGATTGTACAAAATAAAAGCACATACAGGAAGACATGACTCATGCTGTCACCTTTAGACTCGTCACAAAGACTGGTCAACATGTCTTCACAAGAGTATTTGCTGTCAGGAAATTGTACATGCATGTTAATGGTTCACCTAAAGATATGATCCTCACAAGCCACTTTTTCACTACCATCTTCAAGGCAGGAATTTCACACCGTTCTGTATAAAAGGTACAATCAGAGAATGGGGGACAGAGTTGAATCGCCTCTGAGCCGGACTGGAGGTAGAGACGGTGTCGAAATGACTTCTGGCAGGACAGGATCGTGGGCAGCACAGTCGGGACGTTTTGACAACATGCGTGCGACCCACCGCGGGAGTTTTATTTCCTTTTTTGTAATTCCTTTAAGGGTCATTCTCACTAATTATATAAACTAGTCCATACCCATTGTTAGCTTTTTCACCTTCTACCTTTGCCAATCCTCAATGCCTATGTGCAGCTTCACATAGATTGACCACGTCAGTAAGTAGAAAAACGTGGGACAGACAGAATGACTGACTGACAGTTTCCATGATTATGTACAGCATACGTACCATGACTTTGTCATACCCAAAATTAGAAAACAACAACATTGGTCCACAGGGGGAGCCACAGTGATTGGTTGCATTTTAGCCATTTTTAAGCATTTTTCTGTTGTTATAGCGCCACCCAGTTGCCAATTAGAGTTAAATTTCTCCAGTCACCTTGAGGCGTCCTGTTCTACATATCTACCAAGTTTAGTAAAAGTCCATATGGCGGTTAGGCCTAGATAAGAAATGAGCTCTCTAGCGCCCCCATTTTGTTTGATGGGGTCAATAATGGAGGGGTCCCCTCAGATTATGTGTGGTCATATGCCTACAAAGTTGCGTGGTGATGGGTGAAACCCTTGAGATGTTATACACCTTTATGTGATGAGCCACGCCCTCCGCAATATTCATTGCCTTATAGAAGCTCAGTTTTAGTAAGTTTTCCAACTTTTGCCAAGAGGGAACTTTAGATATTGGTCCCTAGATTATGTTCACCCAGTTTCATGCAGATCGCTCAAACTTCCTAGGAAGAGATCCATTTGAAGTGTTTTTCAAAAAATTCAAAATGGTGGAAAATCTATATAAGCGGAAGTTATGGGTTCTTGAGGCAAATGTGTTCCTCATGAGGAGAGGCATCTCTGTGCAAAGTTTCATGTCTCTACGACATACGGGGCATGAGATATGCCCATTCAAAGTTTGCAATTTCAGTGGGTTGCTATAGCGCCCCCCTTTGGCCAATTGATGTAATATTGCTTCATTCGCATCCTCCCATGACCCTCTACCACTGTGCCACATTTCACATGGATTGACCAAGTCAGTGAGGAGAAAAACGTGGAACAGACAGAGTTTTTGTCATTATGTAGTAAGATTCTGTAATACCGTGACACAGTGAAACTGCAATATTGTCTGAGACACTTATCGTACTGTTAAAATCTCACACTGTTGCAACTCTAGTTAGCAGTTAGCAGCTAACTCAAATACGAACAATTGCTGAAAATGTCCGCAAATAGGGAAAACAGTGAGGTCTGGGAGCTCCATAACCTCCGAGCAGAGGATGAGATCAGTGTCCTATAACAGGGGTGATACATGATTGTTATTACTTATAAAGTGCTGCCGACATGTGTCGACATGTGTATGTTTTATGTCTCACTAGAGGCTGGCGCTGTTGTGTTATATGTTACGCCTGTTACACCTCCTTTGATTCGACAATGTCAGCATGCAGTCTATAATCACATACATGTACTGGAGCAGCATGATGTCGCCATCATTTGGTTCTGTGTAAAAATGCAAAGGCGACATGAAGAAGGGACTCTATAGCGGCCTGATCGCACAATCTCTGTGTAAAACGGCTACAGAGTCGTTTGTATCTTCACTTCAATTTTAAATAATTCCAAAACAACCTCTGTGGAAATTTGAGCAAAGTGGGAAAAGTGAAAATCCATTAGGGTAAGGACATTTAGCACAAAGCATGTGCACCGGGTGTGTCGGCAGCTTAAATAAATGGACAATAAATGGAATTGCTCTGAAAGTGATTCCAATGATACCGTTCACCACTGTTTTCATTGGTGTCATTAAGTTGTGGTGTGGCTCATCCACCTGAATTAAATAAATCTTTTAGAACAATATATTTACAGTCATTGTTATGGTTATCATCCTCGGTGTCGATGGCCCTTTAGTCTCTTGCTCTCAGTTTGTCTCTGTGTAGCTGTGTTATTCATATTTACATTATTTGTGTCTCAGCTGCAGGACATGAACATGTGCCTAGTTGGGTCTGGGTTGCTGCAGGGATCTTCAACTTCTTGGCCTACACACTAGGTGAGTCCTCACCCCTGCAGCCCATGTGTGTTGTTCTTCTCTGACTCTTGAGGGGCGCAGGGGCAAATTCCTCCTGCTGGAATGTAGTTTGTACGGTGACTCTTAAAATCAGACTCTATTCTTAACCAGTAAGGCTGGAGTACAAGTCAGATATACTGCTCCTGATATCCTGTAGGTTTTGATATATTTAATTCTGTTTCATGACATTTCCTTTGATAAACCAGGTATTGTGTGATAAAGTGTGATTGTTTACAAGGGACATAAAATCCTGCAGTTCTTCATCAGGTAGAAACTGACACCACATTATGGATTAGCAGGCTTGTCATTGAATTCACTGCATGTTTTGGTACAGTTTTTCTGTCAGTCGTCGTCCTCAATCCATCAATAAATGCATATTTTAATCGTTATCTGTAGAGGCATGCAAGAAAAATGTTCTTCATGAAATCAACTGATTGTTGGGTGAAGTATTCCTTCAGAACCAGCAGCTAATATTGAACCTGTGAGGCTCAGCTTTTGGCTTTTTAAAAACCCTTTGATATGAAACAAATCAGATACAGGAGTGCAAGTCCACGAGAAAGTTCCCTCTGGATCCTGAGCTCCAAAGGCCTCCTGTTACCCCCTAGAAATTATTAAAAAATGCTTGAAATGGGAGTTCCCCCCACTTAATGCACCTCTCTCAAAGATTTGAAAAAATTCAGATGTTTTTTTAATGACCTGATAACAGTGTGGTTTCCAAGCAGCAGTTACTGTTTAGGTGCCCTTTAGCAAAATATTTCAAGCTTTAATGTGGAACATGATAGCATGACATTCAAAACATCCTGAAACGCCCTGAGTGTCTCATAACTGACTCAAATCAGACATCCGCGACCAATAAGATCATAAGTCTGGAGGAAAATGCATCAGTATCTTTGAATTGCATGAACACATAACAACACAAATAAGCAAATATTAAACTTATCTGAAGTTATGCAGTGATGAAGTTAGCAGAGAATAAACAGTCTTTTCTGTGTAAGGAAACCTGTATTTTATCCTTTGTCAACTGATTTTAAAGACTAAAGTATGTGAAGAACAGTAATACAATATTGTTTATTCAATGTGTTAATGGAAAATAACACTTTTATAAATATCACCAGTAAGTTAACTTCCTCTTTAGGCGGAGATGAACTCGTCTAGCTTTGGTGTTAATTAATTTGTATGAGCTACAGTACGTAGCTACAGTCTTCTGACAATTATTTAGCAATACAGTAGGGTACAGTCACATAATAAACATCTAGCCATTCGTACTCAGATGTCAAATATGGTCTGAGAAATCTACTAAGAAGTCTGGAAATTTTAAATGAAATTGTGTAGGAATGCTACACACAGCCAGTATTTACTCCCACCTACTCACGTATTACGCCTGCCTGGTCGATGCATCGACTGACTGGTTTACAGTTCACATAAATCAGGCTCTACAGTTTTATGTCAAGCTGCCCTGGTCAATATTTGTTTATAGTGGATGTGATGAATGTTTGTCAGAAGGGTTTTCTTGGAGCAGATATTTTGGGTGGAGAACCCAAAAACTAAATTAATGCAGTTTTAATCGTATGTAAAGAGATTGTTGTACTCCAGGTCATGAATTTAAAGAACTATGTGACTTAATGCTGGTTGAATGTTCACCATTTGATGCGCTTACCTGAGGCGTTTAAAGGGTTACTTTTCTTTCCAGCATTGAGTTAAACCACAGCAGCAAAAAAGGCTGCATTGTAACGTTAATGGGCAGTTGCACACCAACAATTTACATCTAGTGAAAGTGCCTGTTTTTGCCACTGACAGGCTCACATTGAGATAGACCTTTTTGTGAAAGAATAAGATCCTTTTTGTTTTACCAGTCACAGGCTCAAATCGCCAAAATCACCAGACTACATTTAAATAAATACTAATTTTATAATCGTAAAACACACTTCATGGAGTCCAGGTTGAAAAGCACCAAAGTTCCCCGTTAAAGGAGATTGTAATTTCAAGATACGGATGTGACAGTGCCACACCCTTATTCCTCTCCATCCCTGTCCTTGCAGCAAGATGAGTCACTATAACAGAGCAGTATTTACACGGAAAGGCATGACACTTAAGTATTATAAATGTTTTGACAGGTGCTGAAAAAATTTCCAGGCTTAAGAGCCACTGAATAATTCCTCTCATTAGAAGGCACACTTTGAGTTTTTGTTCCTGTGTGACAGCAGTTTGTAGCATTTCTCCACAAATAATGAATTAAACTTTTGAAGCTCATGGGAGTTATAATAAAAGCACCAAAGGGGTGAACTGAATTTGATCCTTTATAATTATACACAGCTCTCTCAATGACAGTGCCGCAGCTATAGATGCCCTCAGATTTGCCCCGGGCTGTTTGGCAGCCAAATAAATAGTTATTTTACTGTCAGATTCTTTCTCTGTTTATGTTTGTTTGTAGACATTAAATCTGTAAACCAGAATAAAGTGGGTTTAAAATCCAGCTGACCACTTTGTGAACCATTCAACTTTCCTTGTGGTGTGTATTATGAGGATGTGTTACGCAGATGACTTCCATGTGTGGATGAAATTAGTGTCGTTCAGATCAGATGCTGTGACAGAAAATTGTGAAAGAGTTACAGTTATGTGAGTGCGGGCAGCAGCTATGGCTGAGTGTGAAATACTTTTTATGGTATGTGCTTGTATTTAAATGTTCACATAAACACGATCCCTGTCTGTTTTCTTCGGGTGTAGATGGCGTTGATGGTAAACAGGCTCGTCGCACCAACTCCTCCACACCACTAGGGGAGCTGTTTGACCACGGCCTGGACAGTTGGGCCTGCATCTTCTTTGTGGCCACTGTCTACTCCATATTTGGGCGTGGGGAAAGCGGTGTGGGCGTGGCCACACTGTATTACATCCTGTGGGTGGTGCTGTTCTCATTCATTCTGTCTCACTGGGAGAAATACAACACCGGCATCTTGTTCCTGCCGTGGGGCTACGACATCAGCCAAGTGGTGAGCAGGACACACAAATATAAACACACACACACACACACAGGTTAGCGCCGGTCACCTTCATGACACACCGTCCTTCTGATGACTTGATGTCTCGTGTCTCGTCTCCTTCCAGACCATCTCCCTGGTTTACTTGGTCACTGCTGTGGTCGGCGTGGAAACCTGGTACCAGCCAGTCGTGTGGCGATTCCTCTACAGAGACCTTTTCACCTTCATGATCATCGGTGAGCCGTGACTCGTCACTCTGAATTCATGCTATCATTCATTCACCCACTGCAGAAGCTATAACAATTCATGTCTTTTGATTCTCAGCCTGTTCCTTCAGTGTGACCTTACCCATGAGCCTCTACAACGTCCTGAAGTAAGTCAACTTTTCATCAGCCATCTGTTCATACTAAAAGGCTACGCTTTCCTCCCCATCACTTCCTCCCTGCTTCTCTGACTCTCCATGGCCCAGGGGCACCCATCGGGCGTGCATGAGTCAGGCATGGCTGACACCTTTTCTCTGTGCTGACTGCGTTACACACACATTATTGGACTGCCCTTTTAGGCACCCACCTTTCCCTTCACCCCTGCAGCAGTGTATCCACCTGTCTTACAAACACTGTGAGCTTCTCTTTCCACCTTGCTGAAGCATCCGGGACCCACGGGTGTGTGGGTCCAGGGAGGACAGCCAGCTGTGGGTCCCTGGTGCGGGCCAAACTTACAGCTGGGCTTTCTTTCCTCTGTCTGGCACTTTACTGGAGTAACAGCTTAAAAGTAGTTAACAAAATAATGCTGTTGCAATACTCTTACTTTATTTTTATTCTTTAAAAGTTGTCCGACTCTTTTGAAACTTACTTTTTTGGGTGGGAAGGACCCTCTGACCCTGCTTTGGTTTGGAAAGCCTTTTTATTTTGGAGGTTGGCAGTTATGGCTCTGTTATACTGATGGATTATTATTATTTCACGCAGCGCTCTGAACTCTTCACCCTGTGTGGTTTTGCAGGGCTCACCGCAGTAACACTCTGAAACACAGCAGCCTGTACGAAGCCTTCTTGCCCTTCCTCTCTCCCTTCCTCCTCTTCATCTTGTCCACCATTTGGGTGGTCTTCTCTCCATCCAACATCCTCGAGCTGCAGCCCAGGATCTTCTACCTCATGGTGGGGACAGCCTTCGCTAATGTCACGGTGAGTGTCGGCTAATTTCACAACCACACACTACGTAACTGTCTGTATTCAGGTGTTGACGTACCTTTATTCATGTGTGAATGTGTTTATTCTGCAGTGTAAGCTGATTGTGTGTCAGATGAGTAACACACGTTGCCAGGCGATGAGCTGGCTGTTACTGCCCATGGCGACAGTGGTGTTGCTAGCGGTGACTGGGGTGGTCGCCAACGATACCATACTGTTGTATTTGTGGACAGCTGCTGTCATACTA